>AP024994.1:0-1465072 GCA_020887355.1 Coccomyxa sp. Obi | reverse complement strand
AGACATCTTCTGTGTGCCCTTACAGACAGTTCAATATCTACACTCAGATGACCATGCCACCGACCGCCTCAACTTCAAATCCGTAGCTGCTGATGTTGAGGATCGGTGGGCGCAACACCTTAACACCCTGCCATCCCGCTCTGCTTCTCACAATGCTCGTCACAGGACTGCTTATAACAAGTGCAGGCCTCGGGCACGCCCACCAGCACCCGCTCATGGAGAACATTGCCAGCCAGCGATTCACAATCCAGCAGCGAGAAGTCTGTCAGGCCAGTACATTGCCCAGCTACCTGCTCCCGGCCCGTCACCTCCGGACTCCCCTGTGGCGCCACCCTGGTCTCCACTCACCCCGCCTCAATCCCCGGGGTTGGCGCCGCCGCCGCCGCCGCCGCTGCCGCCAGGGCCTGCAAATCTCCCTGCTTTCCCTGAATCCTTGTATGGCTCAGATGATCATCAGTCACCCTCCGATGACTCTATGTCTGACTTTGACTCTGATTCCGATCTGGATGCGCCACCAGGAGGTGACATTGACGCACGCAGGGTGTATGGTTACAGGAACTGGTCTCGCCGCGTTCGGGCTTTAGACAACGACTACACTTTTGGCAGACTCAGCCTCCAGACCCTGCACCGCCTTGATGGGTTCTTGCGCAGAAATCTGCTCATGATATTGTCTTGTCTATTCTCACTGCATCACTCTGATATTGGCATTCCTGCTGACCACCAGTTTTCTTTTATACAGATCCTTCGTGCCAAGCTGTTTGGGCCTGAGTCCTTGGAGGCTCCTCCGCCACATCGGGCCACGGTCCCTCTTGTCACTGTCTTCACTTCCCCTGTTTATGACTTCTTGCACCTTGAGCACCTTTTTAGAGAGGAAGATTTAGCACAGCTTGTTCCTGACCTGCTGCCACCTCACCCACTTGTCTGTTTCAAGCTTGAGGGACACTCCTGCCCCTGCGCTCAACATCCTCATCTGGTCCCGGATGGTCATCAACACATCATCTGCCCTCTGGCTGATCTGGTGAGCGATATCCCCTCCCTGCATCACCTGACCAGCATGGGCACAAAGTATCGCCTGCCTACTCAGGACATACTTGTCACAGAACAGGTGATTGAGAACACCACCAGGGATGTCCTTTCTGCTTGCGACCGGTATTCCACTCTGCTAAATGAAATGGCAGATTAACCTGGGATTATGGACCCTTGGCTCGCACTGGCTCGGGATAGGATCACTGCCCATGTTCAGGAAACACTGCGCTTAGGCATGGTCATTACAAATCGTCATCCAGGGCTGCAACACTCACATGGGTTTTCTGGTTTCACAGAAGACGATCTGGCCATCCTGAAATGGAACGCATACGCAGGGACTTTGTCATCACCTACATGGATAAATCTCCCAACACTTTTGTTGCTGTCTGCAGAAAGGGTTACCTGCTTTCTGTGTGCAATGATTTATCCCCTCCACCTCCGGCTGTCAACCATGTGTTTCAGCACGTTCATCGTCATGCAGATGATATCATAGAGGAGGACGCTGCCTTCCTGCGCAGTCTGGGCCTCAAACCTGGTACTGATAAAGTCCCTGTGTATGCAGCCATTGCCAAACTCCACAAAACACCTGTCAGTTCTCGTTTTCTCACCCTTTCATCTGATACTTCTTTGACAGTGCTAGCCAAAAGATTGTGCGATTTTTTGGCAGCCTTCTCTCCTTCTATCACCAGGCTCTGGGACGTTGCAAGGAAGACAGCAAATGTGGACAGCTCAGTCACCCTCTTCACCCCGAACCACAGTCCTGAATCATGGGTCATAACTGAATCTGCGCAGGTGATTTCGCGTGTACAAGGTTACAACAGGAGCATGACAGCAGAGCAACATCGCCACGCACCACATGACATCCAGACCTTTGATTTTAAGCGCTTGTATACTAACTTGCCACAGGATGACTTGGTGCACAGGATCAGGGACTTCATTCTTGAAGCCTAGGACACCTTCCATCACACGGAGCAGACTTTCAGGGTGTTTGCTCCTTATAAGGCAGTTACTAGAAGCTACTTCTCTGACAGTGACTGTGCTGTGAACATGCGTTCTGGGACAGAAAATGGGGAGCGCTACTACACTTGGACGCGTGCCACCGTCTGCGATGCCATTACATATCTTATCTCACACACACATGTGACCTTTGGGGACCGAGTCTTTCGGCAGGCTCTTGGGATTCCCGTGGGCACTAACCCTGCTGTTTACCTGGCCACGTTTTACTTGGTCTCTTATGAGCTGGACGCGGTTCGCAGGTGCACTAGAGTCGTCAGGGTGCCCAACTCCATGCTGCCACAATTCTACAACAGGGCTCTCACTGTGGAAGATATTCCCAAGCTGCTGACTTTGCAGGGTCCAGAGCTGCATGCTCGCCGAAAAGACATTGCTCTTTTTATCCTGCACCAGTTCCGCTTCACCTGTCGCTATATTGATGACATTCTCGCGCTGGGGAACGCCATCGTTCACTACATGCTTTATGATGACCAATCCTTCTATGGCTTCCAGGGCATCTATCCCCGGTGCACCCACGTGGCTGCGGATCACCCTTGGCGGCCGGTCACTGGCCGAGCCATTTCTGGATCTGCGCCTCCTCTTCCTGCCTAGCGGCCTTATCACCACTCAACTCTCTAACAAGCTGAGAGAGCCTAAGTTTGCTGATATTGACACCTGCAGGTTCCCTCTCATCACCAGCAACCCCTCTGCCCGCTGCAAACGCAACTGCTTGACTGGAGAGTTCCACAGATTACGGCGCATTGTCCTTGACCACGACAATTTCTGCTGTGAACTGGCTTGGGTCAGAGTGCAGCTGGAGCTCAGGGGGTACCCGGCCAACCGCTTGCGCAAGCAGCTTGAGTCCCTCTGCCACATGCACCCTGATCTGTACAACCGGTCTCCGCGTTTTCTGTTGGCACAGATGGAGATTTACTACAACATCCACCACCGCATCGGTCTGCGACCGTATGCGCCTGCCCCACTGCCTCTGCTGCCGGAGCACATTGTTCCCATGGATGCGGCGGCCGCCAACTAGGAGGGCGGGGAACGCGGAAGCGCCCGCTCTTGCAACCCTCTCTTATCTCCCTTGATTTCTTCATATCCCTCATATTACTCTGATCATGTATAACGTTCCCTCCAGCTTCGTGCAATCTGCCTAAAATTGTCTGCTGCTGCCTCACACTGACAGATGCTTTCGCGAGTGTTCTGTGCTCTGCAGATTACTATAGATTCTCTACAGCCATCAGCAGATCAGCCAGCTCTCAGCTGCATACACGCATTCCATCCCTGTCACTTCTTTGGCAGTTCACACAGTTCAGACTTTGCAGCATGCACAGTTTCGATTCTGCAGCTTTTCTCCTGCCCACTTCTGAGTTTCTGCTCTGCCTTGTTCCTAATTTACTGCATCTGCAGATCCACTTCTGCTGCCTTCCTTCATGGTTGGCCCTGCATCATATTGTCTTTTACAGGTACCCCGGCCCAGGGTGTCTTTTGTGCATCCCTGCTACACGACTTCCATCCTGGGTTCCAACATCGTCTGCCCTGATTGCAGGTCTGTGTGCTGCCCCTGCCAACCCTCGTCACACTTGCCTGTATGGATGCAATGGGATCTGTTGTGCTCCTGGGCCGGTAGGATATGTGTTATCTCTAGTCGCAGGCCTTGTTGTGCTGAGGCAGCCTTCCCTCTTTCTGGCGCTCACACACCTTTTTGTCCTTTATCTCTTGATCTTAAGCTTGCACTCATGATCATATGACATTTATCATTGCATGCGCCGCAGAATCTTGTGCCTGGAAGCTTGGTCATATGTGCAAATGCTCACTGATTGAGTGTGCTTGCACGAAACACATGTACTTGTGTGACTCTGACAAGTCTTCAGCTGTCACATCACAACAGCCCACATTTCAACAAACACTGGTCGAACTCTCACGTCATGCTTTGCACTAGCCATGCAGTATTTCACCCTGTGTCAAGTCTTAAAATTAAAGTGACATCACATGCAGCAGACAAAAATTGGTGAAAGCTCAAGCATGCAATTAGAGCTGTACGTCACTCTGCCCTTCACAAACAGCAGCACGTGCACAATGTCAGTCCTGACAATACCTCGTTGCGAAATACAAAGACAACATGCCTCGAAATAGCAGCCATTCATGGCATACTTCAGTCTGTTGTTTCAAGGTAATTTCCTGCAGCTAGAAGGACAAAGAAATGCATCTAATGTCAGCCATGATTGCCTTGGCACGGCGAAAGGGCTTACTGATAGACCGAGCAGCTGTAGTTCTAATTGAACCTGCCTAGGTGAAAGAAGATAAAGAAATGTCAGTGAAGCCTCGGTTGAACCTACATCTGCTCTTTGAAAGATCTCCTTCCCCAGCACGGTTGATCCCAATCATCAATTTGATGGACCACCCAAGACAGCATGTCCTACTGGGCTAGCATCTGCAGCTAGCTAGCTCCCACAATCTGGGAGGTCTCATGTCTGTAGCTAATCGACGACCACCACCTTCTTGCTGCCCACAGCAGCCAGCTCTTCCAGGTAGCTTGGAGCGCAGTAGCTGAACCCCTGCAAAATCAGGAAGAGCCCTCACACCAATGCAATGGTACAATGTCAAAATCTCCAACCACGAACCTGGCTCCAGTAAAGCAGATGAAGTACCAACAGAACATTGATGGACCACTCATGACAGCATGTCCTACTGGGCTAACATGTGCCTTGTTCTTCAGCTCAAAAGGTAGTCGTCATAAAGAAGCCAGTGCCATGAGACCGTCTCACATCAGTGTGACGGATTTGAGGGGTGTAATGTCAGTGGCATCTCAATAACGAACACCTTCTTGCTGCCCGAAGCAGCCAGTTCTTCCAGGCAGCTTTGAGCGCAGTAGCTAAGCCCCTATAAAAGTGTAATGGTACATTGCCTACACCTCGCACCACAGACCCAGCTCCAGTAAAGCAGAAAAATACCAACATGTATTCTATTATGAATGTATATGGGGGATCCTATGACCTCTTCTGGCACCCAGATTGTCAACTTGTGAATAGCAAGCACTATAGAGCAAGGACTTTCAACAAGATATACGCTCCAACCTACTCTTCCTATTGAACAGAGTGCGGGGAATGAACAGGGGTGAGGGGACTTGCCTGGAAGGTGGTGATGTCATCACCGGGTGGAGTTCCACAGGGGGAGTCCTCGGGGTCCAGATCTGTCCAGATTCTGTCAAAATTCTCAACGCTGTGGGCGTGCTTGACGGAGGGACGGAAGGGCGAGGGCATCTCGCGCTGCAGCAGCCATGACCACTTGAGGGGCTTGAAGAAGGGGTGCTGCATGACATCATCCGAGCCGGTGGGGCCGTACCCCAGCCGCTTGAGCGGCTCCCGCTGCAGCAGCCCTCGCAGCAGGCTCTGCGCCTCGCAGCTCATGTACGCTGTGAGCACAGCGATCACCAACGTGTCAGTGCTACATGACATCACCCAAGGTGTAGAGCAATACATGACATGCAGTGCAAGCGCCTCGCAGCTCATGGTCGCTGTGAGCATAGCAATCTCCATCATGTCAGCGCTGCATGACATCACCCGACAGTAGGGCAATACGTGACATGCAGTGCAAGTGCAGCTATGAGAACGAGGGGTGCCTTGCAATCTAAATGTGGTGCGATGCAACTCTGGCACGTTACTTCAGAAAGGTCTTTACACCTGCTCATTTCTCCACCACCAAGAGATGCACAGACAGAGATTGATGCACCAGACGTGTTCACCCTGCCTCATTCAGGTTAGGAGCACGGCCTGAGAAAATGGCTCTCCAACAGTTGGACAGAAGGGTTGCACGCACGTGGCAGCTTCAGCTTGGCGCTCATGATCTGCTTCTGCAGCTTGTCGCGACCCTTGGCACGGAACGGTGGCACGCCGCACAGCATCTCATAAAGCAGGATGCCCACGCTCCACCAGTCCACTGCCTTCCCATGTCCCTTCCCTGCCACCACTTCAGGTGCCATGTACTGCAATGCCACGCACCAAAGGATGTCAAGAACATCTTCTTTTGCATGATATCACACACCCTGTAGTGATTGTAACGCAATGTAGACGGCTTCCAATAGTAGTCGCAATGCCTGACAGCCTCACCTCCATGGTACCAATGAAGCTGTTCGTGCGCGAGTCATCGTCCACCCGCTTCGCCAAGCCAAAGTCTGTCACCTTTATGTGACCCTCACTGTCCAGCAGCACATTCTCCTGCAGATAAAGCACTGCAAAACTCAGCACACCCTTAATCATTCTTATGAAGAACACTGGGAACCTCCGTAATCCACCAGAATCTTATTCAGCAGGGAAAAGTTGCCCAACCAAGGCTCCATGCACAGGCACATGCACAGGGACACACCAGAAGTGTTATTTGAACAATCATGCGCACCGGCTTGAGGTCACGGTGCGCAATGCCCAGGCTGTGGAGGTGGGCGATGGCCAGGACCATCTCTGCAGTGTACAGCCGCGCCAAGTCCTCATCAAAGATGCCCTGCCGGTACAGCTGGAAGAACAGGTGGCCGCCATTCACAAAGTCCAGCACCAAGTACAGCTTGGTCGCCGTCTGCACACAGCCACACATCAGGACAAGTCAGTCAATGCAAGCATTCTACATGATCATCGCAACCCTCGCAGGAGGTCTTCTGCCATCTACATGACTTCAACAGAGGATTGATTGTGGGGGTTGGGCAAGGCTATCATACCTGGAAGGAGCAGCGCAGCGTGACGATGTAGGGATGGAAGACCGCTGTCAGCACTTCGCGCTCGGTGCGCACATAGTCACCGTGGTCCTTTGCCAGGATGCGCTCCTTGCGCATCACTTTCATAGCGTAGATCTGGCCTGTGTCCTTCTTGCGCACCTGGAACACCTGCAGAAATGACCCAACCCTTCATCTTGTGCCGCAGACCCTGCCTCAAACCAACTTGTAGACATGCTACCAGCCATCGCATTGAAGCAGAATGCACCAGCTGAAAGGAGTATGGCTAAGCAGGTACACATGCAACCATACTTGTGATCAGCAGGGCCAAAAAGACAGTGAAGCGCTTTTGCGAGCAGGCGTGCGTCTGGGCAACCTCTATGGTTGTTCTTGGTAGGTGCTCCGGAATGTACGCACCTTTCCAAATGCCCCCTGCCCAACCACCCGCAGAAGTTCAAAATTGGTGGGACCCATCTTCCCAGGGCTCACGGTGCCTTCCTCTCCATCAATGGAGCTGCCTGCGCTACTGCCGGTGGCCAGGTCCGAAGGCACAGCTTGAACACGAGGCGAGTCCAGCACCATTGCGCCAATTGCTGTGAGGTCAGCAGACCTCAATGGAGTGGTTGTCTCAGCAGAAGTGTTCGAATTCCCACGTGGCCAAGCTGCCTGCAACAGGAACACACATGTCTCCTAAATCTACTCACCAAGGGCCGCTGCTCCCAGATAGGATATAATAGACGCCAAAGAATTGAGGAGTTGAGACATGAAAACGCAGTTCAGTGTCAGACACCTGTGGGGCAACCATAACACCCAGGACTAGCTGCTTACCCGGGGTGTTGTTACATCCTCCGGTTCCTCGTCTTGCTGAAACATATCCTCAAATTGCAGCTCCTCGTGCTTTGCAGAGTGTGCAGTCCTGCAGTGGGCATGAAGGGGCCCCTGCGTATTATCTATTACAACGCCTCCATCCCTTGTGAGGCGCTCCAGCTTGGCGTTGGTTGCGTGCAGGACCATACTGGGGTCAACAAATGCGTTGCTGAAGGCGGGCCTGCTGCTGCTTTGGTCAAAGGCATCATCGCTGCTAGTCAGGTTCATAATTTTCTGAGGTGTAAAGACTGGCGCCTGCGGGTTCAGGCCCATTTCACACAGCTTTCCGCTTCTAGATTTGTATGACAACGCTCTCGGGGAGGAATAAATTGCTCTATCCCTCCCCGCAAAAGTCCGAAAGTCCAGGCGGAGACGTGCACGGGTAACCAGGATGACACAAGCACAACTGGGACATAGCTGCGGAATAGGCTGAGGGCTGCCAAGTCATGGTCAGATGAAAAGAAACAATTTATTCTGTGCGTGTGCAACGGTGGGCTGGTTCTTTGGCGAATCTGTGTCTCTATTCCCAGCTTCTGCGCCAGGCACTCCACCCCAGTTGCGCACACTTCGGCGGCGTTCCGAAGACACGAACAAAGCGATGTTGATGTTGATGTTGACATCAACATCACGACTCTTTATTGCGCGCATCTAGGAAAACTACCACGCGGAACGCTGTGCTCCACACTTCAATACGCAGATATTCTGTGTGATGTTGCCACTGATCACAACTGGCTGCTCCTCACGTTCACTCCTGCTCACCGATTCCTTAACGAGATGACTCGCATGCGTTCTACATGCACCACAGATAAGATAATTTGCAATGAGTGCAGTGCTGAGGCATGTCCTGCTGCTTCAAAAGGATGTCCAGAAGGCAGCACAGTTTTATCAGCATGGGTTGGGTTTGCACGTTAATGTACTGACTGAAAGATGGGCCGAGTTACAAGCTGGCAGCTCTAAAATTGCACTGAAAGCTGTTGACGGGTGTGCATGCCTTCCTTCTGCTGATCAGTCAATGGTGAAGCATGGACAGCACTGTATGTATTCGACCTCTGGACAACAATCCTGAAGTTCTGTGCTGGGACTCCTGTTCGCATCTAACAGGGAGGCCTTTACAACCTGTGGCTACACACCCTTCCTATCCTTTGAGGTGGCAGACCTGCAGGACACTGTACAGCGGCTGCTGCAACTGGGGGCCACCTTGGACGGTCCAATCAGATATCCGCAAAGAGGGAAGGTACGGTGAAGGCAGTCAAGCAGTCAGGTAATGGAGGACACTTGAAAGTATTGCAGCCTGCCAAACATTGTGCGCCTGCTCAAGGCCTCATTGGTGCATTGCAGGTGGCAGTTCTGCGTGGACCCGATGGTCACATGCTCAGTCTCTTTGAGTCTGAAGGCAAAAGTTGACAAGCTTAAACTTATGGCGACAGCAAGCTGTTAAACATGTTGATATAAATTATATTGAAGGAGGACATGACGGAGAATTATACATCAGTGCAGCTGCAGGCACGGTCATTGTCATTGTATTCATCGTTACTGCGCTCTTGAAATACAATCAGCAAGGGGTCAGAACCCTCGAGAGGAAAGCTCATTCTCAGAGAACAATAAAAGTATTTCAGAGAAGTATGATTGAGACAGCATGGCAATGGCAATATTGCAATTAATTGCAACACTGCTGGCAGTGCTCTATTTCTTAAAAAAGAAAGTACATAGAATACTTCACCAGGTGCCCTGGTCCAACAACAATAAAAATTCGTAATTGTCGGCCCAGCTGGCAATTGGTTTCTGCAATGTCCCTTGCCAATTAATTGATGATCATATTCATCATGTCCACACTCAAAACTCCCACCTTACAGTATACAGTGTACCGTACTACGGCCTCTAGTAGAGTCTACAGTACACATTCGAATGTAGAGCTATGTAAATCGTGTGCTACTATCAGACCCATCAGTATTTATTCAACAAGGACGCCAGAGCCTGGAATTCAGAGGCTGAGAAGCGCAAGCGCAATGCAGGCTGCCTGCAGTAGGCTGACAGGTGCCCACTTTGTACAACATCCCGTTTATTACTTGGCTCCCTGAGTTCCAGCTTCCTTTTATATTCTTCCAGCTCCAAATTCCTTTGCCTGTCATATTGTTACAGCATTAGCTCAATGATGACCTCGCCACATGCAGAAGAGCTACCATATAAGGTGCATTGGCAGATGAGTAGAGGCATCAGGCAATCAAGTGGGGACGTACTTGAGTTGGCTTTGTAGCGAGCGAACATCTGCAACAAGGCGCTCCTCTGCAGCTCTGCAAGCATAAAGCTTGTGCTGTAGATCAAGTCTGCCGCTCCTCTCCTCCTCCAGCTGCACTCATGTCAACCAACCATGAACACTGTCTGTGCCTGCCTAGCTGTTGCATTTAATGAAGGAGGAAACTGAGCAAGCTTTCTTGGAGGTGGAGAGAAGGTATGCTTTGAGGTGCCCATTATCCTGGTCAAAGAAATATCTCTTGATTCATATCTTTGAGGAGGGAAGTACCACAGTCCTGTGTCTAAAATGTGTTTGAGTAAAGCCATACCTGCTGTCGAAGGGTCGCCAACTCCGCGTCCTCGTCAGAAACTTCCTGTTCGATGTTATTGTCCATCGCATGATCCGAGGCCAAGAATTGGCCCTGTGCTTGACTGGAGAGGTCGACGGGAAATCCAGCTGCAACAGGTGGCGACGGCCTCCCTGCCTCTGGGGTGTGCCAGGAGTCATGGGCCACATGAGTTGCTGGCAGTGACTCTGCGCTTGGGACAGGGCCCCACTGTGCCTTCCATGCAGCAGCAGGCTCGCTGACATGCATGCGACTTGTCTGCTGCTGCCTCTGCTGATATGCAGGCGCGCAGCTCTTTGTTGTTGCAGAACTGCGCTGTTCCAAGCCCATTGGCTGCAGCATGTCTGGCCCTTGGCATTTGCTGACAGGCCATGTAGATGTTGGCGAAATGTGGAGGCCCAGCAAGTCACCAACTGCATCATGTTGGGCACCAATGTCAGCAGTCATGACCAGCTGCTGCTGCCGCTCCAGTACAGCTTTGCATGAATCTCCGGGAGACTGCCTGCTCGATGGCAACCCCAAGCCTCTACTTGCTCTGGGTGAAGAAGCACGAGGCTGCTGAGAAGCAGTTGCTGGCTGTTCAGAGCGGCTGCTGACTTCTGACACAAGGCTGTCAGTGCTCGTGGGGGATGGCGACTCCGACATGAAGCGGTTTACACTGCTGCCGAGCGGACTGAACCATTGTGTGGGTGAGGCCTGATGCTCATCTTTGCCAGCTGGATGGCTGCTTTTGTGCTGGATGTCCTGAGAATAAAGACCAAATGCCTCAGGCACATCTTCTCCCTTGGGCACAATTACCCCGCAGCAAGAAAATAAAGCTTTGACTCCTCCAGAAATATCCCATTTTGAACAACATAGGGCATAGCCTTTGCAGAACGGAAGTATTCCAGTTTATGACATTCCCATCTGAAAGTGTGTCGACATACCTGCTCACGGCTGCAGGCCTCTGCATACTCCGCTGTGGCTGCTTGCCAATTGGAAAGGGCAGCATGCATGCAATCATTTAGCCGCAGTATCTGACCAAGAGCATCCTCTTGGACATCTCCGCCAACCCAAAACTGGATATTCTTACACCTGGTGACAAGGATAAATATGTATCAGATCGTGCTCTGAAATACTATAGCTATTACTGTAGCGAATACTATAGCAGATACTGTAGTGAATACTGTAGCAAATACTATAACAGTAGCAAATACTGGCAAATAATCTAGCAAATACTCTGGCAATTACTATAATAGTAGCAATACTGGCAAATACTGTAGCAAATACTACAGCAAATATTATGATAGTAACAATACTGGCAAATACTGTAGCAAATACTGGCAAATACTATAGCAAATAAATACTATAGCAAATAAATACTATACCAATAGCTAATACTATACTTTTAAGCATGCCAAATCATGATAGCCAAAACATGAGGTTTAACATGTGCATACCACTGCTTGCACCGCAGAGCGCTGTCCTGCCCATGACTGATGCATGATCGCATGGACCTGGAGATATCCTTGTTGATGAGTTTTGATCTAATCTCCTTTGTGCACATCTCCAGACTGACAGCATCCTTCTCCATCTGTTCCAAATACTCACCCTGCAGATATGTCCCAGAACAGCTCATCACGCTGAGTCTTGTAAATCCTACAAACAGCGCATGCTCAGCGATGTGCAGCAACCAAGAAGCTGGCATTGCTTACTTTAAAGCTGCCAGGACTCTGGTCCAACTTGTCATGCTTAAGTGGTGCTGAATGATGAGCTTGATGAGGTGCAATGCCTTGAAGGCGCTGCCGCCAACCACCTACATGTACCTGAATTTTCAGTGCAGGCAGACAGTGTTTGTTGATGCGGCCTTGCTCAGATATGCCGTTTTGCCAGCGGACAGACACAGAACCTGATGCTGTTCTGCCTGCATTTGGCTCAGGCGGAGATCCTCTGTGAAGAAAGGCGGCAGCAAAGTCCTTGCCATGCTGGAAGCCTGCATGAACACCACTGCCACACTCAGGCCTCTTCTTAGCCAGCATAAATGATCATAGCATGCATGCCAGGGACTAAGGCAGACCTATAAAGGGGATCTGCTGGTCGATCATCTCCCGCATTTGCACAGCAAAGTGATCTGGCTTCGGCATGTCCAGAGCAGAGCCCTGCAACTGCCTGCGAGATGCGTGTGCCGCTGCACCCAGCTCTTCACCCCTTCAAGTCAGAGCATATGATAACTTAGCATAGAGACTTTGCAATTCAACAAAAGTGTGTATTTGGTGCTTGTGGACATGTATGTGGAAGGGAGGCATAAGTCTTCAGAAAGGGAAACCGCCTACTTGAAGACGTGCTCCCAATTCACAAGAAGCTGGCACACAGCCGCCGAGCATATGGACACTTCTGAGCAGCTCTGTGTAAGGCGCTTCATCCACTTTGTGGAGGACAAGTAATTCCTGGTCTCACGGCCACTGTTCAACGCCACTGAGTCCAGCACCTGATAGAGAGAGGTTCAAAATTTGGGGAATTCAATAGCCCGAAGTGAAGCAGGCATGATCCTATTAGGGTAGTTCCATTATGATAAACTTCGATAGCAATACTGTTGTGCGAGACAACGCACCGTCAATGCTGTCAAAAACGTCCCTGTGTGCTTCCCATCAGTCTGCTTCAAGTGCTTTTTAATGGCTGCTTTTGTATCATCTGGAAGCCTCTTCAGAGATGCCGCAAGCCTCACGACCTTCTCAACCTCCACCCAATCGACTGCATCCGCCATTTCAAGATGACAAATGCCTCTCTTGCCAAACAGTAACGTCAAGACAGACAGGGCACTGCCATCTTAGCAGGTGAAGGCCGACTTGTGACGTTCCATTGTGGGATAGGATCAGGGAAAGCACAGATCTGCTAATTGTCTACAGACAAAGTGACTGCACGGCAGGCTTTCGAACGCAATTTCAGCGAGAGCTGTTCCACCGACACGTGCCCCTTCCAGCTACCCCTAGCTTCTTCTTCTGCCTTGAACTCGAATTTAATTTCGACTTATCCGGTTTCTTCTCAAGTGCGAACTCACTGGCACACGATAGCTATGGACATAGTTTGACATGCTCGTTCCAACTGACAGTGCATGAGTCATTTCCAGAAGAATTCTGCCATGCATGCACCCCGGACTTGAGAACATGGAGCTCCGGAGTCCCAGCCTGTGGCAGGAGCCAAGGAGTCCCCAGTGGGAATAGGAGACCTGACACCCAGCACGCAGGGTCCATGCATGAGCCAGTGGCCCAACAAATGCTGTCAGCAATGTTCAGCAGCAAAGTAATCTTGGGTGATGCTGTCAGGTGGGTTGAGTAGACGGGAAGTGGGCCTGGCAGATGCAAAGGTCATCATTGGAATGTTAACATTATGTGCAAACCAGCATTGACGTTAACAGTGCAGCCGAACATTCATTGCCTCAATGAGCACTTAACATGGCAACTTGTCATGATCATTCTCACTAGGTTACCATGGGCGCAATCTACAGTGACAATCTAGGTCCCTTTGAGGGCCTCTTATTGGTTCGAACAAGCGCCGTGGTACTGATGTCAAAACCACCTTCAGCATGAGCTCATAAACCTCCCAAATTTGGAGACAAGTGTAGAACCCAATATAAGAAGCCAAAATATGGCTGGCATACACATGCATGCTCTACTGACAAAGTCAACTAAGCAAAAATGCAGTAGAGAATCCTTCATCATAACAATGCCTCAAGCCTCATCCAAACATCTACTGGACCTGAGTAAACACACAGTGCAGATTTCTCAATTTTGACTGCTGCTTTTAGCGCAACAGCAAATTTCAGGGGCAAATGATTAAAAACATCAGGCTCAGTAGATGAGGTGCTGCTTTAGGAGATCCACGCTGTTCTGGATATCTGACAGGAACGGCCGGTTGGCAGCCGCACGAGGAGTCAGGGCGGCCAGTGCAGAGTCCAGTGCTTTCTTGACATACGCGGACGACGACTCGCTCTCAGTGCACTGCACACCAGAGGGCCATGTTAGCATGGACTCATCCAGCTTCTACGAGCGCGTCAAATCCAAACAAATGACAACAATGTAAAAGAAAGCATCGCTTGTCAATGGCAGTGCTTTGACAGTGAGTAAATGTGTCACACCTGGTGCACGGTGATGAGCATGGAGACGCAGCCGTTGACAAGGTCTGACAGCCAGGCAGCTTCTGTGGAGTCGCCGCTCGTTGGCAGCAGACCATCCCCTGCATCACACAAGATGTTGACACACTGCCCAACATGACTCACAAGCTCTCAACGACAGAAGAAGCTTGCGCCAACATCAGCAGGCATTCAATGCGAAGGATCAGCAGGGCAATCTGCAGACCTGCACCATTATGACTCACAAGCTCTTAATGACACAGAAAAGCTGACGCCAACATCAGCAGAAAAATAATGCAAAGAAGCAGCAGGGCGATCTGCAGACCTGCAGCGATCTGCTCCTGCTTGCCAGGCTGGACTGCAGCAGCTGCGCCCCCTGCGTTGCTGCCCGCCTCGGCTGCCGTCCTTCCAGCATCTGAGGTGCCCTGGTTGAGCTCTGCCTGGTACTTCTGCACCAGCCTGCGCCCCTCCTTCCAGGCAGCCTCCCATGCAGCCTCTGGCGTCGCATACTTCTGCTGGGCAACTCCCGGCTGACCCCCTATGTGACACAGGAACCTCCTCGGATTGGGACACTGTGTCTGTAAGGCAAGAAGTGGTAGATTTCCTAGTGACCCTCCAGCTGTTCCCGTGACAACACACTCCATCAACCGCAGCTTCACACAGATAGCATAGTACCCCTTATGTGACGCAGAAACCTCCTCAGATTGGATCACCGTGTCTGCAAAGCAAGGACTGGTGGGTTCCCGAGTACCCTCCAGCCGTTCCCATGACAGCAACACACTCCATCAATCACAACTTCAGACAAAGAGCGTAGGGAACCGGGCTGCACCATGCGAGGCGCCAGCTGCTTCCGCGGCGCGGGCGCGCAGCGGGGAGGTGGGCAGCATGAGGGATGAGCCAGGTCGCTCGGTCGATCCTGTCCTGTTCAGCGCTGCCGCAACTGCCTCCGCATGCGGGTTGTTGCGAGCCTGCAGCTGGCCCAGTGAGGTCTCCAGGACCTCGTTCACCTGCAGGTTGTAAATATGTGTGTCATCCTAGCAACAGGATTGCAGCACTGTGATGTATTAACCTACATTGCAGCCGAAATATGTGCCGACCCCAAACTGGAAAGCTTTGTGGGTGATCAGCCGCCTCCCCAAATAAGGTCACGCATTGTGTTTTTTTCATGAGACACTGGTGGCAGCCATAACAGACAGGGCTGATGGTTAACACCCTGCTGGTTCCCAACTTGCAAGGACAAAGCCAAGCTGGGTAGTTAGAGAGTTGTTAGATAGGTGCCGGGAGCGCGCCTGCTTAAGCTCCAACACGACCTTGGCGTAAGCGGCCTGGAACGCCTCAGTATGCCTGCCTGAGCTGTCCAGGTGCATGCCGGCCTCGGCCTCATCGTTCATGGTGCGCAGCTGCATGAGCAGCGCCTCCTTGCGATCCAGCACTGTCGACACCTGCAGAAACAACACCCACATTTCATTCCTGACCAAAACTGCTTATCTAATGGCCCTCCATTCAATGTGTAACATTCCAATAACCTGCAGTTTATCAACTCAATTTACTATGATCAAGAGAGCTATGGATAATCGGTCCCCGGAAGTACAACACTCAAACCGCACTGCTTGCGGCACGTTGAAACCTCTGTTGACGACACATCAGCCAGACAGACCGGAACATATCTCTCAAACACTTCACTTACGTTTCAGGATTAGGGTAAAGGGTCTGTACTGAAAAAAATCCTTTCCTAAATGTAGGTTTTATACCCAAAAGCCCGTTGGGGGATACAGAGCAAAGCGAGCAATAATTCCTGCCCCAGACAGGGCGGGGATTAATACCTCGACAAGGGCGCGGACGTCGGCCTCAGAGCGCAGCTGCTGCTGGGCTGCGGCGGCGGCCGCAGCGGCACGGGCCTCCTGCTGTGCGCGGCCGGCCGCCGGGCCGCGCAGGCCGCCGCTGTCGCTGCGCCACACCCGCTGCTGCTTCTTGATGACCGGGCCTCCAGTCATCGCGCGCCGGCCATTCAGGACCATTGATGCCTGCAATGAGGAATGCATTGACATGAATAGGCAGAGCTAGTGAATAGGGCATGATGCATCCATGGGCAATGTAAGCTCTCCATTCAGGAGCAATGAGGTTGTTCCTCACAACGCTTGGCATGAGCAGAGCAATTGTGATTTCTGGTATCCATCATGAGGGGGTTGTGTTCTTCCTACCGCACGCAGCTGGATGCCTGCTGGCAGAGACTCATGAGGATCAATCGGCATGACGTCCACATCCTTCACCAGCTCCACGCCCAACTCGCGCCTATCAAACTGCACCCTGCATGTCCCAAACATTTATGAGTGTGACTGCTCGTAAGAAACAGACACAATGGGCACATGCTCCAGGACATTCTGGCAAGAATGATCAGGGCCTTGGACGCTAAGCAAAAGCATGCGACTGAGCAACGGAGATTGTTCCAGAGCATACGCACACAGGCTTCAAGCGCTGAATAACAAACTGTTCACCGTTCGTTTGCTGCTGCAGTGCTGACAAATTACTGAAAGTTAAAAGTTGGCAGGAAGGAAGACAGGTAGAGCACCGGTAGCAGTCTGGCGCGATGGTGAGGATGTCTCCATCATGCAGCTGGCGCGTGACAGGGTGGCGGGCGGTCACACGCTGGCTCACTGTCAGCTGGCGCGGGAACTCGGGGGGCACCTCGCTGTTGTAGCCCACCTCCTGGTACTTGCGCCGCACCAGCTCGCGCCATGCCTCCAGCTTGCCCCGTTCCTGCCACCATCAACAACATTAGCAAACATGTGCTTGCAGGTGCAGTAGGACCAAACTTCAGCTGCAATTTTGACACGTACAGGCAGACGCCCCGCTTTTATTCGACAAATAGCATTGAATGTGCTTGTGGTGTGTTGGACGCCCTCCATGCCACGGACAAAGCAGCCGAGAGGCACCAGGCTGCCAGGGCGGTGAGCCACTCTCTGGTATTAACGTCTGATGTGTATCTGATCAGGCCTCACATCCACGACGCTATTTGTGAGGGCATCCTTTGGGTGGGTGTCCACAAACAAACTCTTCCTGAGAAAGGTGCACAGCTCTTAAATTTGCGGGCAAGCGGACCTGGTGCAAGAAGTTGAGAGACAGCCTGCGAGGGGTGCCCAGTGCCGCTCGGAGAGCCGCCCACTCTGTCCTTGTCAGCTTTGTGCTCACTGGAATGCCGACATGTTGGAGGAAGTCCTGCATCAGGCATGACAATTTTAGTCACATGGCCAGGGTGCGATGATGCTGTTCAGTGCAAAGAGATGTGGTATGAAAGGACTATACCAGCAGCTCGTTCTGCATGAACCATGGCCGGTCCAGGCCGCTGTAGAAGAACTCTGCGGCAGCCCAGCGCCGTGTGCGCGCATCCAGGCACCTGCGCAGCCGCAGCTCCGGCTCTCCGGGAGGCTCTCCATTCTCCTCGCCCTCCATACCTGGGGCAGTAGCATACTAGAATATATTCCTATTTATTTTTTACAAAATGAAGAGCAACTGATTCTCTTGCTGAGGAGAATCAATGCATTCTCCTCAGCATTGCCGAGGAGAATGCCAATGCTGGAGGATTGATTGGCGTTGAAAGGGAGGCCATACTTGCATGCAAAGGCACTTTGTCAACGGTTGCTGAGATCTGGAGTATCATGTCGCATGGGGCGCAGCTTGTTTCTGGTTTGCCCACCTGGAAAGCAGACGCCTGGGAGGCCTCCTGTGGAGGCTGTGTGGCCAGGCAGGCCTAGCATGAGGCCTGCGTTTGTGCGGCGTCCGAACAAGGACTTGATGGGCGACATCATTGGTGGTATCTTCTCGGGCAATGCTTTGCGGCGGCGCAGCCGTGGAGCGGGTTCCTGCAAACCAAAAAACATCAGATCTTAGTGTCAACGGAACAGGTAGCCATGAGCACAGACTCCCAGGACTGCATCTGAAGCAAAACTACCCACCATATCAGAATACACCCGTAACATCACATCGATGAGACTGATTTGCCAGGAACACAGACTTCACCTTCTTGCTCAGGCCATGCCAGAAATGGTCAGAAGCAGCCATTTCATCATCTGCGCCCTCCTTTGCAGCGCCTGCATCGTCAGCGCTGCCACGTCCGCCTTGATTGCCGTTCTTGTACAGGTTTGCCAGCCTTGGCGCGCGAGGCTTGCTGGGCTTCTTGGGCTGAGGCTCGTCGTCATCCTCCTCCTCTTCTAGATCTGTGAAATCGCTTGAAGAGTCTCCTCCACGGCCTGCATACCGCAATGAAGGCACTCAATGTGTTGTATCATCACATGGAGCATTGCTAACATGCTTGATGCGCTGAGAGCCTCTTGCCCTTGGAAAAGTCACGTCGTTTCATGCAGGTCGCTGCCAAAATCATGAAGCAACTGTTGGAAAGCAAGATACCTAATTTCCTTTCAGGATGTTTCCTGTCATGGACTGTGGGTTTTTTCCAGCTAAGAGCCAATGAGTTTACTCGAGCAGAGTATGCTCTGAAGAGTGTCGTACCGCGTCGGCGCCAGCTGCGGCCGCGAGCAGCGCGCTGCCCTCGGCCGAGGCGCTCCGGCTCTTGCGGCTCCTGCGGCGGCTCCGTGGACACCGACCGGGAGGGGCTCTCCCCCCGCTCCCTGCTGCCCTCCTCCTCCTCCCTGCTGGCCACCTCTTTGCTGCCCCCTTCCCTGCTGGCCTCTTCCTTTTCCCTCTGCTTCCTGGCGGCTTCCCTCTTCTTCCTGGCGGATGCGGAAGGCTCTGGCCGCGGCTTGCGGGCGCTGGGTGGTGGCGGTGGTGGCGACTCCTGCATCGTAACACCTTTCTTAGAAAAGAAGCCAACATGCTGTACCATTCACGACATCAATGGTAGCGCAGGAGCCTTTGCTTCCATGTGCACACATCATATCCGTCAGGATAGGACTCTCTGGCAGGAAACAAGCAAGGGGCACCCAGTTGACAAAGTGGAGAAGGCCAACTTTGATGCAAAGAGTGAGGGCCTTCAAAGAGGACACTGCTCACATCTGCCCGGGGCGGCGGCTTGGTGTGTCGCTTAGGCCGCTCACGTCCAGAGGAGCTGGGTTCGGCTGCCTGCTTTGCCAGGTCATCCAGTTTGGACTCGAGCTCCCTGGCAGCCGACGCTGGCAGCGGTGGCAGGGGCATGTTGGCTGCCTCGTTCGCCAGAGCTGCGAGCGACAGGAGCGCATCTGCACCGTCTGCGTCCCCAGCATCCATTAGCCCCCGACGCCCTCTCTCCTTGGGCGACTCGTCGAAGAACTGCAAACGTGCCTGCATCGTCGCACGCCATCTCTGAGCACATGCATGCATGCCCACAGGCAGAGGTGACCACTCCTCAACTGTACATGATATGCAGGGAAGAGGCTGCAAGAAGTGCCTTATCGCACCTGCACCCGCCTTCGCTTGCTTGGCGTCTCGGTAGCCGTGGCAGGGACTGCACCGCGTTTGCCGCGGCCGCCCCACGAGGTATGTGTGCTGACTTCCACGTCCTCCTCCTCGGCATCCCTCTTCTTCTGGGATGGCGTCAGCACGTCGGTGCTGCGCAGCGACACTCCCTGCGCCTGCATGACAGACATGTGTAAAGTGCAGGAGTTTTTGTGATACATCAGTGGTGGGACGGCAACAGGTTGAACATAAAACTGCTCAGCAACTAAAAATTGTTTGCAATCTCACTGCCAAGGGCATTCATGTGGAAGAGAGGATGGCACGAGGCATGTATGAGACACAAGTGCAGCTTCCACATAATGAGGAATTTTGATCCAAACGTGAATCACCAAGAGCATAGACACGACTTGTCCTGACCCTGATATCATCAAGGCAGGTTCAAGGCCTCACGGATCAGCATGGCACAGCATGATGTATGATGGCAGGCGGCACAGGCACAGATTAGGCAACAGCAGCACTGCAATCAGCGAGTGGCAGACTCACCCGTCCGCCAGACCGCATGATGGAAGGAGCAGGGGCCCGAGGGGTGCGCCGCGCGCGCGTAGGCGCATTCAGCCGCGCGCTGGTGCCCCCCTCCGATGCCTCACCTTCCCCTCCGCTTCCCATGCCCGCACTGATCGTCGCACCACTCTCGTCTGCCTGCCAGTGCCAGATTCCCTTGTGACATGCCATCATTGTCACTGTGTGCAAGTTCGCAGTAGTCATGATTATAAGTCTTTGAGAACCACAGATGGCAATGTGTTTCTACGATCATGTTCATGATCATGTTCTTGTGAAAGAGATTAGGGGCTGCATGAGGAGTCTGCATACTTTGGACGCCTGATTGTGCATGTCGCGGATCAAGGCCAGGAACACTGTCTGGTGCTGCAGCGCCCTGGGGAGTGACAGGTAGGTCTGGAACCGCTGGTACAATGCTTCACAAGCTGCTGCATCCTTACTGCCCACCGCTTTTGCCACCTGTACAGCAATAGCAGCAACTTACACGCGCACTTGAAGGTTACTCCGAGCAACTCTTATTGAAAATGTCCAAAACGTGCTGCACAAGCCTGCACCTACCTTTTGCCAGTTCGAAGGAGTGGGTGCATGGTATTTCCCAAAGGCGCTGAAAAAGACTCTTCCCTCCTCCTGGGACCAGAATCCTGGAGTGTTGCCTCCTTGCCTTGCCTGCGCAAAGTGAGAGATTCACAAACACAGGACGTTACCCTGTATCGAGTTCCTGAAGCTTTGCACCACGGGCAACGTTGAAACCAGAGCTACTTCAAGTTCAGGATGTTTTGGAAAAGAGTTCTGTGTCCTGCCACGCTCCCACGTCCTTCTGGCAAACTCGATAGGGATCAAGTGGTGATCTGCTTTTAAGAACTGTGCTGATTGGGATCTAACGGCACATATCAGTCGACGAACCCACGGTCTCCTTGTTGTATCCTTTCCTTGTCTGGTCTAGTGTGACTATGCATCACCAGTATGAAAGTTGTCAACGAGTACTCAACAGCCCAGGACAGCTCCGACGAAACCTTTGCACCCACCAAAAGTGCAACTGCTCCTTCACTGCCAGCTAGCATATCGGGTCTAGAGAGCATTTGAAACCACCCTGACCCTCGAAAGCAATGATGCGAGGTACGTCCCGGTCAAGACCAGTATTGTCGTAACAGCCACCGCTGCATTCCGGACGCGTGACCACAGCAGCATTAGTACTGCAGTTCCTGGCACCTCTCAATATGTGTACTGTACTCATGCTGGTGCCGCAAGGCGGCATGGCCAACTTTCCTCACTGAAGCGTGGCTGTGCCCCCTATCCTCTTCGGTAAACTCGCACTGTAGGTCTTCTCAGACAGCTCGCTCGACCACAAAACTGCTGTCAAACAAGCCAACGCACCTGCAGACCTCGTGGCGGGGGCGTGGGACTGTGTAGCTCGCTTGCACTTGCGTACTTGCCCTCCTTCATTGCCCTGCGCTCGGGCTGGCTGATCTTTCTTAACGAGGGCGCGCACTCCCTAGCTGGCCTCGCTGATGCCTGGCACAAGTTCAAAGAGGACCATCCCACATTTCAGCGATGTCACACACTTATACGGAACGGGTCTTCACCTCGTTGCACCCACCCAGAGCAAAAGTTTGAGAAGGAGCCTAAAACAATCATTTCCCTTGTTGCCCTCCACAACGGGGGCTCTAAATACACCTGCTCCACAGGGTCTTGTGTGGGAATTGGGGCATGCAGGAATGACCTCAGGTCAAAAGAAACAGGACAAGCATAAGAGACATCAAGGGTGTGCGAGCGCCAGAAGAGGAAGGGCTGTATCGGCATGTACGTATGTGAACCAGGCAAACGAGACATCGTGTCAGGAATGTCAAAAAACACCAGGCGGCACCTGCCCTTGCACAAAAGCGCCTGGCTGTCGCATCAGCAGGACTGTCCCTGGCTGACCACGAAGCTGTAAACTTGTTGACGAACATCCCCAGTATGCTGGGAACAAACATGAACAATATCTGGTAGCAGCACCACCTTCTCTGCGCCCAGACATAGTTTTGAGGCAGTCAACACAGTAAATACAGTACGTACTGCATTGGATTTGCACGCACATTACCCAGGCGGCGCCCGCGGTGCAGCATGTGACAGTGGAAATGACATACTGCAGTCTATTGAACAAATCAGGCAGCACACGGGACTGTAAGTGCCGCCATGCTGTGCAGCATATGGTGTGCCAAACCACCATGCAGTCAGTCTCCCAGTGGGCCAGCGGAAGTGATGCATATGAGTCCATCATAATCCTGCCATGCGAACTGCAGGCTTTGGGTACTACTAGTAGGCTCCGCTGTGCAGCGCCTCCCAGCATGAATGCTGTACAAATAGCATTCTAAACCAAGCACTTGAAGGCAACATAAGCCGTCTTGCTAGGGACATTGAAATTAAGTTGCTGCTCTGCTGAAATGCAAATGGTAGTTGAAAATGAAAAGTACTCAAATTAACTCTTCCTCAACGTCATTTCACAGCTCACTGTCTTCTAAGCTGGACAGCCGCTGCCAATCACTGCACACTGGCTGCTGGAAGAACTGCAGGGGGAATATGCAAAATACAGTTACTCAGAGAGCAACTTTTCCATCCAAAACACATCATGCTCCTTTGTGATAGGCTGGTTGTCGGTAGCACCAGGCGGCCACGTGATATCTTTGCGATTCATATAGAAAGGGTACTTGGCCTCGCCCGCTTTGCCCGCCCATTCGAAGTCAACCAGGTAGACCTGGGCAGGGACACATTTCTGTCAAAGCATGATCGTAGTGCAAAGATTTGACTCTTACAACTCCTCCCTGATACAGCGCTCAAGCAACAAGCTTATACAACACATCCTGAGTGAGCATGTTATTCAGACTGTTATACAAGTCTGTGCACACCTTCTGCTCGTCGACCATGACATTGCAGGCACGGAGATCTCCATGGACGAACCTAGCGTCATGCAGAGCCGCCACGGCAGCACGCAGCACATCCCGTGGCTTCTCCATGGTGTCAACATCATCCCAGGTGCATGCTGCTAATGGCAAGAGCTCCATGATGACCATGAGCCACCGGCCAGGCAGACGCTCGCAGCCAAGCAAGCCAGGAGCAAAGCCCTTATCTTGAAGAGCCTTGTGCGCTTCCACCGAGTAGCTGTAGCAGAATGGGATGGACTCAGTCACTGCCATGGAGATCAAAGGCATGCACAAGGCAAGCGCCATAGGTGAGATTGCATTCACACTGCTGCACTTACTCGCCACGTGCTGCAGCCTAAGTTGAGATGACTTGAGATGACATGATAGCCTAGGTATATATTGTGGACGCATGGCTGCTAGCTGAGGACTACATGTTGGTGTGATCACAACGCAAACTTACTTCTTACAGAACTTGACGAATAAGTTTCGAGGGCCCAGCTCGGCAGACTGGAGGTCGCTGGCACTGAGAGCAGGGCCATCTGCCACAGCATGGAACGTGTAGTCTGACAGCCGCTTGACATAGCTGAAGCCTTGGGGGCCATGCGGACTGGTGTACGAGCATGGATACGGGAAGAAAAGCTGTCCTTGGTCAGGCGTTGGCTTGTTGGCCAGCTCCTTGTAGAATGCCTGCGCCAAACCATACACAGGATCGTCACAAGTCTTCATGTCAGAATGATTGTCGCTTCGTTATGGTACTACTTGCGTACTAGCAAAGAGAAGTGCAGTCTTGAGCACAAATCACCTTGTTAGCAGGATATTGCATTCAGCTGCCATTGTTTGGTATCGCACCTGCAGTGCTGGCAAAGCATGTCGCAGGGCATACACAAGACGTGGTGCGCCAAGCATCAGCTCGCTCTTGGGCTGCCAGAGGAGGGATACCGTCTGAGACAGCTGATCGCAGCAGGCATGCTTGCCAAACGCAAAGCCTGACAGGCTCAGGTTGGGCCCTGAGAGCTCTAGCAGCAGTGTGGGGCACCGAGATAACCATCGCAGATCACTGTGGAGTTCAGAAGAGTAGTGCTGTGTGGCATAGCAGCAGTTTTGCAGCCTGGGATCCCCGCCATCACCTGCGCCTATGTCCTGCTTGACCTCCATGCTTGCATACAGACCCAAGCCCTCGTCGAGTGAGACCACTAGAGACCCATCTGTCTCTCCGTTCGCCACTTTCAGAGGGGCGAAGGTCACGCTAAACTTTCTTTTCATCATCTGCCATAACCTCCACATGCGGGCCTGCTCGTTTGGAAAGGCGCCTGACATGACATGCATGAGCTCCTGGGCAAAATCTACATCCTCTGCACTAGGTGTCGCATATGCACAGTCTTCCTCCACTTGCCCCAGTGTCTTGTCCAAGAGGGCCACAGGCAGCTGCTGAAGTTCGTCTGCGCCTGGCTTGGATGGCCGATGTGTGCGCATAAGAATCAGTAGCTTCTTATATTCTGGATCGGACCAGACGCTTTGTTTTGCATATGAGGATGCAGCAGGTAGCTTCTTTGCAAGGGTCTTCGCTGCCTCATCTCGTTCCGAGACAGGAGTTGGTACAGGAGTTGCTATTGACTCCTGGGAGCCTGCACAGCACCGGACAAGTCAGCCACCCACATATGCTGTGCAGCTACTTGCAACACGGCAGAGCCGATATGTGCAAGTGGCAAAATGTCCCTATCGCTACAAAATCTTCCCCTGGGTTGGCAAACCATCTTTTTAACGTCAACCTTCACTGATCTACAGGACACTCTTTGCTAATCTACCTGCTGCAGCCTCTCCCTCATTCGACGAGCTGAGACCAGCTAAATTGGAAATAAAACTATACGATCACTTCTGTGTTGCCTGTGTCAGGTCAGTTGTGAAATTTGAAATTAATTGTGAAAAAGGCTAGTCCTTGCACAATCTAGCTGCAGCAACGGCAAAGAAACTTGGAGCCAGCAAGATATCCCACACAAGAGATACATAATTCCAGAGTGCTTTCAGCGTGACATAGTACCTGGGAGCAACACCCGGAGAGCAACATCGATATCAGGAGCCAGAAAAATGAGTTGGGCCTTCTCCAAACCCAAATCGATGAGCTTGTGCCAAACTTTAGCTTGCTCGTCAGCTGTTAGCCCACTCTTTCCGAGGTCCGTTGATATGGCGCGCCATTGTTCGGGCACCATATCTTTGCAACACTGCTTACCGAGCAATTACCCTCTGACCCTTGAAAAAGCACCTTACCAAGAGGTAGACATTCGACAGAACCTGGACTACGGCAGCGAAGGGACGAAAGCCACTGGAACACTATTGCTAGCACAAATTCCAAGCACAGGCAAGGCAACCGGGCTCGGGAGCGGGGCAAGAGCTCAAGGAGATCTAGCAATCGAGCATGGGATTATCCCATACCACATACTGGACGCCGTATAAAATTCGAGAGTACCCTATCCCGTAGGAGGGATATAAGAAAAACCCAACCTTGACCCAACTTCGAGTCCACGAGTGATGCCATCACTGTGATGGTACTGGTTACAGGGACTGTCACATAAACGCGCCGCGCATGAACTGTCAGCATGTATATGGTGGACTGAGCCTCCATTAACACCGTGACAAAACATGGAAGTTACGGCTTCTACTTCAGACAGATCTGCAGGTGCGAGCTGAAGGCCAGGCCAAAAGATTGTCACTCTAGGAGCATCTTTTAAAGCAGGTAACATTTGTGCTGAGACTTGAACGTTTCTTTTTGTGGTACAGTATGCTCAGGCTTGCTTTGGACTCCGAGAAAATGCAGAGCACAGCAGCGCAGAAGGGGTGCCAGGTCTCAGCGAGGCCGCATTGTCATCAGCAATTCGTACCAGGTGAGTTAATCATCCATGAGGATGTACATAAAGCTGATCATATTGCGTGATGTGGGAGTCTAACCGATTTCATTGCTTTCCTGAGCCTAGTGGGAGAGACCGGGTACCGGTGACATCAGGGTGCAGATGGGTAGCATACACGGAAAAGTTTAATCTGTGCAAATTGGATCGTTGTGCTGTCTGTATCAGGCTTCAAGCCTACGGAGCATGTCCAGCCAGTATGCTGACATCAGGAAACAGCTGGAGTCTGATGAACAGCTGGCCTCTCTCATGGCGGGTCTGCGGGGTAGCAATTTAAATGACAGTGACTATGCTGAGGAAGGCGTCACAATGAGCCTTGTAGAGGTGCGTTGTCATATAGGCCCAGCTCTTCTTATAGCGAAAGAAATAATGTGGTTGTCCCAGCTACATGATGGATGCTTGCACTGTCATGGCCTTCTCTGCATGTGGTCATGCGGGGTGAAAGCCATGCATCACATGGTATCACGATAAAGGTAAATATTTCCTGGTCGCATGTTCCTTGCAGGTAGATGTTGGTGACGATGAGGATGACCGCTTGCCGCTCGTGTATGACCCTGTGAAGATCGCAGACTTTTGGTCAACACGTCCAGTTGCAGTTGCCACTCGGATCGTGCAGCTCTTGAGGATTGCCGGTGGCTTCCTCAGCGGCTTCCTGTGGGACCTCGCCAATGGAAAGCTGGCAGAGACAGAGGTGTGGATCAAGAGCTGACTGGGAAATTCGCTGTTCGCATGGCAGTGACCTTTTCAGCTGGCAGCTGTAGGAACAGCAGTGGTTTTGCCAGCGGAGGGCTATGCCGGAAATCTTGCAAGTTGAGGATGAGGTGGTGTTGCTGTTGTACAGGTGAAGCGTGCCATTCAGCTGCGGAACATTGTCACATCCCTGGGGCCAGCTTACATCAAGCTGGGACAGGCATTGAGTATCAGGCCTGACATCCTGTCTCCTGCTGCAATGGTTGAGCTGCAGAAGCTTTGTGATAAAGTACCATCCTACGACAACGACGTTGCTATGCAAGTCATTCAGGACGAGCTTGGCGCACCCTGGTATGAGGTACGTCTTTTTCCAGCCATCTCCTAATACATGCGCATATATGAGCAACCATTCAGTTTATTTTGTTGCTCATTGCCCCTCAGAAGCCCAGCATGAAATTGCTGTACATTTGCAACATGATTTTGATGTTCCTAAAAGGTCCAATATGTGTCGCATTGTGTGCAGGTATACGCAGAGTTGTCACCTCGGCCGATTGCCGCTGCTTCGCTGGGGCAGGTATACAAAGGAAAATTGAAAAGTGGCGAGACAGTGGCTGTGAAGGTGCAGAGGCCCGGTGTGCTGGAGACAGTCTCCATTGATCTTTTTGTCATTAGGAAAATTGGTATTTTTCTGCGCCGTTTTCCGGAGATCAGGACAGATGTCCCGGCCCTGGTTGATGAGTGGGCCTGCCGATTCTTTGAGGAGCTGGACTATGTCAATGAAGGCCAGAACCAAATCAGATTTGCAGAGTCCATCAAAGAAGACCTGCCACAGGTGGGCCTCCCAGCACAGCAGGTCACAAGCGTGTATAACCCTTCACTGTTCTGGTAAGAACATTACTCGTGCACCCTTGCATGAACTGATTGTCATGGCTCTGTTGCGTTTTGTCAGGTGGTGGTGCCAAAGACGTATACAGAGTTCACGCGCAGAAGAGTGCTCACATCTCAGTGGATTGATGGGGAGAAGCTCAGCCAGAGCAAAGCCGATGATGTGGCCACCCTGGTTAATGTGGGTGTGGTGTGCTACCTCAAGCAGCTCTTGGACACTGGCTTTTTCATGGCCGATCCCCACCCTGGTACAATTCGTCACCTGCATGCTGCCCTGGGTTATGTCCATGCATGAATCACATAAGAACCCCATAGACTTGTGGATTTTTATCCTCAAAGTTACACACACCATTTAGAATCACACCTCCACAACTTTTCACTGTATTTTGCAGGCAACCTGATCAGGACTCCAGATGCCCGCCTCGCCATTTTGGACTTTGGGCTCATGACGTCCATCGATGACAATATTAAATATGGGATGATTGAGGTATCTCCTCCTCGCCTTAACAGTGTGGAATGAGCTGTTGACATGGGTGCCCCCAATCTTACCTAAGTGCCTCGTCATGCTTGTGCAGGCAATCTCACATCTCATACACAGGGACTATGAGGCGATTGTGCAGGACTTTGTGACCCTTGATTTCATCCCCAAAGGTTGGCTTTCACTTGTTTCCAGGCCTGCAGACATTTTGTTACTATTGATTGACTTGGTACTCCTGCAATGCTGCTTAACTTTGATGACAGCTCTGATAACCTGTTTTCACATCTCAGGCACGGATTTGTCACCCATTCTGCCCGTGCTGGCCAGAGTTTTCGACCAGGCACTTGAGGGTGGCGGTGCGAAGAATATCAACTTCCAGGAGCTGGCTGCTGATCTGGCGCAGATCACCTTCGACTACCCATTCAGGCATGGCACAGCGCCGTCACTCACATCATGCAACACCTGTCATGTGACCTCACATGCCTGATGCGCTATGCTGCCACACAGATGCTGTCCTCTCCATGGTGTTGAGTGCTGCTTGCAGGATCCCACCATACTTTGCGCTGATCATCCGCGCTATCAGTGTGCTGGAGGGCATCGCGCTTGTGGCTAACCCCGACTTTGCCATTGTCGATGAGGTGCGCCAGCGTGCCTGTGGCTCTGCTTGTACTGTGTCATGACATGACGTGACATGCAGAGGTCCATGGCCAGTTGTCCTGGGACATGACATGACATGACATGACATGACATGACATGACATGACATGACATGACATGCGGGGGTGCATGGCCAGTTGCATTGCATTGTGACATGACATGACATGCGGAGGTGCAGGGCCAATTGTACTGCATCGTGACATGACGTGACATGCAGAGGTGCAGGGCCAACTGCTGAAACGTGCATTTGTTTCCAGGCGTACCCATATGTCGCCAAGAAGCTGCTCACCGACCAGAGTCCCCGGTTGCAAGCGGCCCTGCAATACATGGTGAGGCATCTGTTGGCTTTGCACGAGCCCTTGCAGGCATTGTCGGCTAGATTAGTCACGCAGTCAAGAAGGGTGTTCATGTTTGAAACTCTTGCACTGCAGATCTACGGCAAGGAGAACACATTCAATGCGGTAAGGCTCATTGATTTGCTGGGCGCTTATGAGACATTCCGGGAGGCTTCTCAGTCTGCACGCGGCACCATGGAGGAAGCGGACAGCCTGGCTGGCTTGCCACAGACCATCAGCACTGGCCTCACTGCCAGCCTTCCTCCTGGTGGTGGTCCCACAAACCATGGCAGCTACAGGCCCATGCCAGCAGCCTGGCCCAGGGTGCGCACCAGACATAGCTTGCTCTGCTTTATCGATGGCGTGCTCCTGCGTGTCTTCTGAGGTGGCATTCCATGCAATGCAAGGAAGTGAGCAATTGTGCATTTCTTCTGTACAGGAAGCAAGGCATGCCCTGAGTTCACATTGGCAAACATTTACTTTGCGAGGCAGAAGAGGGGCGTTGTCATGACTCTTAAGTTCTGATGCACAGAGCAATAATGGAGCGGAGCTGCGGCCCTCCTCGCAGATCTTCCCCTCGCCAGGAGGCTGGCCCATTCCAGCAGCTAGCCTCATCCCAGCACCTGCCCTGGGCCTGCTGTCCAGCGCAATTGCTGTGCCCAGCCTCCTACTGGGCAGCTTCCTGGAGGCCAACGAGTTCCCAGACCTCGCCAGCCTTGCCAGGTCCCCTGCAGCTATGGACTCCCCAACCACCAGCACTATATCCCTGGTAGCTGCAAGTAAGCATTTCACACTTTCTTAATAAAAGACAGTCCATGCCACTGCCCTGCAGTCCTGTTGACTGCAAGTGCTGATAGTTCTTGAATCTGAAGTGTACTCTTAAGGGGCATGCATGCAATGTTTTTGCATGTGCTGTGGGACGAGGGACGTATTTACGATGCACAGCTGTACACTGCACAAGAGTGTCCTCTCAACTTAGGCGCTCGGCTCTTCTTAATATCATGCATAGTCCTTTGGTTTAACACATCTGCTGTGCTGCCAGGCTCAACGGGGGCGAGAGAGGCGCTGAAGTTGCTGCTGTCGCCGGAGGGTAAGTTCTTCCGCGAGTTCATCACCAACGAGGTGGTGCTAAGCATTGATGCCATGTCGCGCACGCAGCTGGTGTCCCTGGTGGAACGCCTCGGCCTGTCCGGCATCCAAGTTCCCATCCTGCTGCCTGGGGCAGCCCGCAGCTGGTGAGCTCCGCATGTAGACATGTAGCTCCATGTGAAGTCATGAATTCAACACACATAAAGACCACCTTGCAACTCTGTTATATATTATTTTGGCCTTCTCCACACTGTAACAAGACGCCAATCAGGATGTCACATGCTGCTGCACTGCAGATCATTTTGTGATCTGCCAGATCTGCCATGCATATTAGTGCTGTGATTTTCCAGAGATGCAGCAAGGTGTAGTGCAGAACCGTTGTGCTATGTCTGGGTATGACCTGGAGGATGTCTGCAATGCACAGGGTGCCCCTTACTCCACATTTGACAGAGGAGGATAAGCGTGCCATGGACAATGTGGCCACAATAGTGGAGTTTTTGGTGGGGTCGAGGACAGACAGCTCAGACACACTCCAGCAAATTGCACCTCTGCTGCCAGAGGTTGCTGCGCAGATGCTCCCAGAGATTGTCAGCCGCCTGACCTCCCGCATCGCTGCTCGCACCCTTCGTGAGCTCTATATGTTGCCGTCATGAGCACGATGCAGAAGTATGCGCGGTATTTGAAGAGGCCAACAGGTCCTGCCAGTGTAGATTCTTTGTGTGTACGTTGTCATGATCTAGCACTGTTTCCATCCACTCATTAATTTTTTTGGCGTTTTGTAGCAAACTTAAGTGAGAGCATGCGAGAGAGAGAAACTTGCAGATCTTGCTGTTACGTTAATATGGTGATCTTTGGGATGTGGCAGGGCATTACAACAGGGCCTGCCCTTCTGGTGTCCAGTGCAATATGCAACAATTCCCGATATGATTTAATGCATAGACAGACAGAAGATATTGGATGATTTGAGGACCATACACCATGCCAACACCATACTTACACTAACAAGTGCTTAGTATGTGTGAAAAATGAATGAGACTTGGATCAGCAGTGGGAACTTGGGTACGTCAAAGCACCACAGAGTGACGGCAACAAGATGGTATTATGTAAAGCGTCTTCTTCACTGGACAAACCACGACAACTCCACTGCATGTCATGGCGTAAGGTCAGGCAGCTGCTGAGGCATATCGATCCCAAGCCGAGCAAGTGCTCTCTCAAAATCCTCAGGCAGAGGCGCTTGCAGGTCCAGTGGCTCATTCGTGCGAGGGTGAGTGACCCGCAGCCGCACTGCATGCAGCAGCTGCCTTGGAGTCCAGGTCACCTTGAGACCATAGATCTCATCACCGGCGATTGGGTGTCCTGAGTGCGCCAGATGCACTCGTATCTGGTGTGTCCTTCCAGTGCGAGGAGCACAGCACAGCAGGCTTGCCTTCCTGTGCACTCAATATTCATTGAGTTAGAGACTCCCATGCTGTTTTCACACTCACCCCCGCCAGCCATTTCCGTCAGACATCATTCATTCCTACTCCAGCAAAGGTGCTGTAGCACGCAGTCGGGTACTTTCAGACAGCCCCACCTGGTTTCCAGGCTAGAGATGTCTGGCACTAATTCTGAAGGAGCCACATCGCTGGTGAAATCCACCTCGCTTTTTCCCAGCACCCAGAAGTCTGTCCTGGAAGGGAGGCCATCCCCACACACCATCCTGGCCACCCTGAAGCACACCCATTCCTTCAGCGCGTCTCAAGGACACCGTTGCAAGTTGAAATTTCAAACATTGCTGAAGGATAGATGCCATGGCCTGCGCACAGCAAGCCAACGGCTCTTCAACCATGATAATTCCAGCATAATTTAAATTGCATGCATTGGCAGTGCTCACTTGAGTGTGGGATGCTGCCCAATTGGTCCATCAGCACTGAAGGTTGCCTCATTGGGTATTCCAAGGCCGATAGCGAGATACTGCTTCTGTGCTTGCTGCTCCCTGAACTGCTCATGCATGGCCGCCACAATATCCGGTGTCTTGGCAAAGAGCACCACACCGCTGGTGTTCATGTCCAAGCGATGGAGAGGATGTGGAGGCTTGCCTGTGAATTGAAAAGGCGGCAATTTGGAAAATGATCTGCTAATTAGCATTATGGGTGAAATAAAGATGGCAGGGTCCACATTCATGATGACTTACCGAGGTAATTAAGAACTCTATTTACCAAGCTTCCCCCCTGTCCATGTCAGCCCAACTTGTGAGGCAACATGTGCTGTGTGTTGCTGGTCAGCACATCTGTCTGGCAGGGAGACACAAACCAACAGCAGCTCGAGAGCAAGAGATGTACCTGCCACCTGTGCTTGGGAGCTGTTACCAGAAAGGGAGGCTTGCTCACTGCAAGCAGATCGTCATCCTCATAGATGACCTGCAATGTGAAGACAGTAACGAAACATTGAACTGCTGTGCATAATATGAGACGACTGAATGTACATGACAGGTCCAACAGCATGATGGCACTCACAGTGATGGGTTCGGCATCAGCCACAAGCGGGATGGCGCGCAGGGCTCTGTGCAGCATCAGTTTGATGCGAGCTTCTGGAAGATGCATCAAGTCAGCCACCGCTGCAACATCCCGACGTATGCGTTCGCCCTCATCATCCACACCTGTAAAAGTCAGCTGGATCTGCACGTCATGAGAAGTTGTTCTTAGAAGCCATGCATTGGAATAATACCCTCAAACTCAACGTGATGGCACTGCAGAATGCATCGACAAACAGCCTGAGAAGGGGAGACAAGTGCATACACATTGCCGCCTCAAAACCTCTTCCTCTGCAACCGCCTGTTTAAGGGCTTCTCTGATATCCTCTGCTGCGATCTGCGCCTGCTCAAGGCCTTCATCACAGAGCTGGTCCTTGCCACTGAGCAGGTCCGGGCAGCAGCGCTGCAGGTGTCGAGAGAATACAGGCCATTTGAGGGCCATTTGATTGCATGCAGGGCAGAAGAAGCCATCTTGCTGCTTCACAGCGTCCAGCTTCCTCTTCTTCCCCATGTTGATGATAGCTGACTGTTTGTAGGTTGCTAGTGAGGTCTGGCTAGCTTGGACGAGGGAGCCAAGTCTCTTTTCTGTTATCAACAAATGTCTAGACAGTCCAAATCTGAACATATCAGCATTTTGCCGTCCCTATAAAGCACATTCGCATGAACATTAGGCCTCAATTGAGCAGTGGTTAGGAAGTGTGGCAAACTGCGACGTTATAGATGGTGCAACGCCAGTCACTGCGCTGTAAAAGCATCGATATAGTAACGGGTTCTTAAATACGAGAGCTTTCTGTCTATAGCTGACTGTCAGACGATCTTAAATTGCAGTCCCTATCACCTACTCTAGGCTGATGAAGTGTTATTGTGCTGACCGCTGGCAATAATAGTTGATGCCTACGAGATAATCAGACGATAACAAAGCTAGAATCCAAGTAGAAGAGAACTTTGGCGTGGGTCTGAGTGAGGTTGCACAAGCAGAGTGTTGGCTGCATTTTCTTGTCGCAGCTACAGCCAGATTTGGCCTTTTGCATGTGGTCTGACCTGGGATGGCCGTCTCATGCATACGATGATCCCCTCCACCTGTATCGATCTCCCCAGCCTTCACGCAAGTTTTGATCATGAGAAAGTTTCTGTGATTTGATACGTCTTGAGCGCCTCTGTGACAGTCCAGCAGATTTTCAAGCGCAACCTTTGTGCCGGGTGCCGGGACAGAGGCGGCTGGACCTCGTCTGTGATTTCAACAGGTGATCGGATACTTCGGCAGGTCCAGATCACAGCCCACAATGTTCTAGCAGCAGCTGTGGAACTCTTAAAAGTAGGACAGCGGTCGTGTCCTTTCAGCCTTCGAGAAAAGAGTGTCTTGCTTCCATCACTACTCAAGTCAGAAGCGCATCCATTCCAGCTGATCTCAACAGCATGGCAGGTCGAGCGGCAAAGCTCTGCTGGCTGCTTTCTATGGTGGCCGTCAATGCAGGTCTCCTGCAAGCTCTCGACCTCGGCTCGCCCATTTCGCTGCGTCGCCCTGGAGGAGGTAATTCCACGAAGGCAGAGATCAGCTACAGCAAAAAACGCAGCATCATCGTCTTTCACAAGGTGATCTTCCACTCAGGTCTATCTCATCGTCTCATCTAGAATCCGGAAGCACGTTCCAAGGTCCTGGTCATTGCGTGTTGAAAGTTGTGACCTCTTCACTTGTGCTCAGGAACCAAACAATGGACACTTGCTCCTGCACATCTGTGGAAAGAACGGCACCAAGTCAGCGTGGGCTGCCCAGCAATTGCCAGCATACTGCAGGCTTGCTCCAGGTAGGCATATTTGTGTGATGCAACCTCAGCAGATTTTTTATTGGCAAGGGATTGGTGATGAGATGTCAAAGGACATGAGTTGTTGACACATGCCTATTGCCTCATCATGCAGGGACATGCAAGCGGGTCTACACAACCACACTGATAGGTGAGGAGGTGGTCAGTCCAAGGCACCACGCAAACGCTCATGGCACCTTCAGTCCACATCTCAGCAGTAGTCACAGGCATATGCATTGTATACTCCATATCACGTGACAGCTTCCTCGCTGTTCAGGAGCTGCTGGAAACTTCACAATTAAGGAGTTGATGATCCTTGCAACCTGCATGCCTGGTGGTATTAAGTACAAGGAGGCAGATGGCAAGGTAATGTGTCCGAGGTCATGTGTGGCAGTGTATGCCATGGCAAGTTTCATTCTGTCCCAGCATGCAGTCTGACTTGCGCCTGATCGGCAGGTGCAAATCCCTTCCATCCACCGCGATGAATCCACAGAAGATGCTGAAGATGCATCAGCAGCGCCAACAGCAGGTCAGGATACATCTGCAGACTTCAGCAGCATCTGTGTGCATGCATCAGCCTTTTTGAACTGCATGGGCACATGCATGTGCCCATGATTATGCTTACAGCGCTGTTGCTAGCTGGATGAAAATGACTATCTTGTGTTGCCTGCATCCACAACCAAGCTAAGATATGATTGCTTCTGCAGGTGGGAAGAGGAGAAAAGTGCTGCAACAGCCCATGTCATTGTCCACCCCAATGGGCATTGCATCCCCCAGGTCTCCCACTGGCTCTGGGGGATTTGGAGCGTCTCTGCCAACTTCCAATATTGGCATTACTGGCATGACGCCTCCCCAGCCCATGGGCAGTGGCCTCCCATCCCCTCAGGCGACAACCAGCAACCTTATGCCTTCTGCAACACCAGCAGCTGAGGCTGATAAGGGCCCTCGAGTGGGCCTGGGCCAGGAGGAGTTCCGGAGCGCTGCCACCTGGCAGAACGTCATCAGCAACCCCACCAGCAACGCGACTACTGCCGAAGTCCGCGAGTATGGAGGAAAGCGCCGTCTGGCTAGCTTGCGTGGCAAGCATCTTGGGCTTCTGGGGGGGTTTCTGGGAATTCTCTGTTCTGGATAGCATTGTAAAAATCCTGAATTATTTACTGGACAGTGCAGCACCTGCAGAGCATTGCAGCACATCTACTGCAGCACCTGCTGACATGCTAACATATGTGATTGGGCGCATCTCGGAATGTTTCCTATTTATGATAACTTTTGCTAAGTTGACCACTCAAGCACGCCCTTAATTAAAATATGTGCAATGTGCAGAGAGTATTGGCACGGACAGCTCGCATCCCAGTGCAGACATGTCCCTATTCAACAGCGGTGAGAAGGGCAGCGGAAGCCCCGGCATCCATGTGCAGCAGCTCCCGTTGAGTCTCTGATCACACATCCATTTCAGCAACATCTTGATTGTTTTAGAGTGTCTCAGCGCATTGCTCTCCTGCTTGTGATGCCTTGGAACCCATGTGGGCAGAGCACTGAAGAAGTTTGCCTATGGTAGGCCGAATGGGGTCCTGTGGAATCTGGACCGCATTGACCAGCGCCACCTTCCACTGGACCACCAGTACAGGTGGCACAGTCAACCATCGATGTTCTGCTCTCTGATGGATGGACATGCACAGTAGAACAGCATGTGGAAAGAGCTCATACAGGCTGCTTCAGCCATGAGGGCGGGGATGAGGCATGCATGCATGTGTTCAGGTACGGCTCTTTGGACTCGAGTGGCACCGGGAAGGGCGTCACTGTGTATGTGGTGGACTCTGGAGTGCGCCTGACACACCAGGAGTTTGTCAGTGACCTGACTGGCCAGAGGCGAGCCACATTCGGGTGAGTGCTCCCCTCGCAATGAACCATCCTTGCAGAAGTTTGTAGCAATTCTACTGTTGTTGAGGAGCGCATTACTTTGTCACGCATTATGCATGGGGGTACTAGCAATAACGACATCTGATCCGATGGCGCAGGATTGATTATGTGGGCAACTTCACCCAGGACTCACCTGCGCATGACTGTGATGGCCATGGGACCCATGTGGCTGCAACTGCAGTGGGGAGGAATGTTGGCGTGGCAAAAGAAGCAAACGTGGTGGCCGTACGAGTGCTGGACTGCGAGGTAAATTAGCCCCCTCCTGCAGACTCCACCTGGTTTAGCAACAGAATGCCCCCGGCTTGACTGTTGTCTGCTGTCGGTATACAGGGAACTGGGACTATCAGCGACCTTGTTGCAGGCCTGGACTGGGTAGGCCGCGTAGCCACACCTCCAGGTAATCCAGCATTGCACTCCAGGGTTAAATACAGTAGAGATTGGCTGATTCCTGACCAGAAGCATGTGTATGCATGACTTTCAATGTCGCCACTCTGCTGCCATTTTGCTGCGCAGCTGTGGCAACACTGTCGCTTGGCGTGCCGGTGGGGGAGTGGTCGCGGTCCCTGGAGGAGTCCGCGCGTGGCCTCATTCGCCAGTTCAACATCTCTGTTGTTGTGGCTTCTGGCAACAGTGATGTGGACTCCTGCTACATCGCACCAGGTGCTCCTCCCACCCTTTCTGCCATTTACCCCACCAGCACATTTTTTGAATGAAACCTTGGTACTGTTTGTCTGTGCATGTAAGTCTTGGAGTTGCTGATGTTGACTAATTATGTTGGTGGGCAGCTGATGTCGGGGAGACAATATCCGTGGCTGGCAGTGACCTTGCCACAAAGTTCAACAAGACCAGCTACGGTGATGTGGAGGGGTTCTATTCCTACAGCAACACAGGGTCCTGTGTCGACATCTTTGCCCCAGGGGTGGGTTGTGTGCCATTGCAATCTTACCCAAGAGGCGTGAACATGTTGGAACAATGTTTTCCTGAGAGCCTTTGGCAAAGATGCCTTTTCTGTCTGCTGTTCAAGCACAAAGCGTTCACTGCCTGCAGGTGGACATTTACTCAGCCTGCGGTGGAACCTTCAGGTGTGTGAGCTGCTCCCATGGTTTTGTTCAGGAAGAGGAGGAAAACATGCGCTTGTTCAGCTGCCAAGCCTGCAATTTTCCGCTCTCCGATGTGCCTTCACGATGTGGGAATTGAACGATTCTTTTGATAAGAGCTTGTGGCGATTGTCAGGTGTGCCCAAGTGAATGACAGCTCTTACACATGGGGCAGCGGCACATCAATGGCAGCTCCCCATGTGGCTGGTGTGGTGGCCATGTACCTTCAGGATCATCCTAATGCCCAGCCTGCCGAGGTGAGAAGGACTGGCAGAAATAAATTCTGCTGGCGCCTCTAACAAAGTGATAATTTGAATATTTGCATGCGGTGCATCATTGATCCCTATTGTCTTCCAAAGCTGCTGCTTTTGATCTGCAGGAGGCCCACTGACATTGCTTCCAGACCATCCAGGTGTCAACAGATGTCATGTTGTCCTCATTTGCAGGTGAAGAGCGTGCTGATAGCTGCCGCCACAAAGGCCACTCTGAATCTCACAGGGGCGCGGCCTGGGACGCCAAATCGGCTTCTGTGTTCAGACCTGCAAGGCAATGACTTTGTCACCGCGTCCAGCGGGCCCCCAACGCAAAACACCACATCTGTCTATAACAGTTTCAGCCCAGGGGCACCGTGAAGGGGTGTAAGTAGTGTTGAAGCATGGGTGCTAGCTTGGGCACTGCACTGTGTGCTGTCCATTCCTCTTAGCATGCTTGCCAGTGAGGTATGCTGAAGTACTGGGAGTGCAGGGTGATATAAAATCACACGGACAAGGTCAGGCACTTTCAAAACCAATATATTGGTGCTTGGCTTAAGCTTTTTATTCGGTGTGCATGGATGGAAAACCCATATGTCTCGACCATTCATATTGCGAAGCTATGTGCAAGACATTGCGCTACCCCTTTTTCTTAATTTTTTAATTTTCTTCAAGGGGTCTGACAACTGTGCCGTGGTGACTCATAGACTTGCGGGGCTAGTCTCCATCTGAGGGTGCTCTCTCAGAGGATTCTCGGGAAGACTGGTTGGAGACAGCGCTGGTCGTGTACCTGCACAACTTATCCCGGGCAAGGCTTTCTGCCATGGCATGTGCCACACCAAGGCTGTGAGCAAGTTTGCTTCCAACATGGACTTCGGAATATGTGCCTCATTTAATGCACAAATTTGCGTTCAGGCATGTCATGTGGGCTGCATTAGCCCTTTCTGAATGACAATCTGTATCACCCCAATCATGTTGTTCATTATAGCAAAGATCATGATCATGTGAGGGAGCCAAAAAATGGCAGTGCTTTGGTGTCCGTGGGATTTATGGAAGATTGAGTGGTTGGATATGTGTCCTGTTGTTTGTATGCATCCATCATTGTTGGAGGGGTCTCTTGCTTTCAGCCCTCACAATTATCTTGTTTGGGAAAATTTCTTCCATTTCATCACCCGCTGTAAATCATGAGGTGGCGAATGAGGAATAACCCTACGAGCCTCAAATTAAGGATCAACACTGGACCATGCACTGCAGCACAGTTGCCCTGTAGACTAGGCATGCAGTGAATTATGACTGGGAGCTTGCACTAGTAGTCCATCACCCAGATCCTCCAATAAATAAAATACAAAATAAACTCCCGGGTTTTGAGGGCTAGCAGTCATGCATGCCACCCCAGCAATTGCCAAGCTTTTCCTGCTGAAAATGAGGGCATGCCACGTACCACTACTATACACCCATTCAGAACCCAGGCAATCGGATTGAGAATCAGCAGGTGCCACTGCAAGTTAGCAGGACACTCGCTGTACCAGTGGTGAAGACAGCATATATACATATTCAGAGGACAAAACTGGCATCTGTAGTGGTCTGCCCAAGGATGCGGGCATTGTCCAGATCGTCCCGTTGCACCTGTACAGCACATCAATCAACGCGTCTCAAAGCATGCGTCGCCATTATAGTGTGCCCATGTCTTCCTGGCCTAACAGCTCAGCGCCTGCAAGCCATTTCATGTCTGCAGCTCCCCTTCAATTTTAATCTTCGAGTTAGAAGTAAATTGGTAGGGTCACCCACCAGCAGCCCCTTGCCTTCCTTGTTGGCCAGGTCCTGTGGCAAGGCCACATGCCGCTGCACGAGTGCACCTCCAAACGCAGTCCGCTGGCCACGCTCATACCTGCACATGATGGTCATTGCTATCATTCAAGCGCAAGCAGGTCTCAAACTCACAAAGATACCCACTGCCCTTGTCTGTGATGGCATCCCTCCACCCAAGAACGTGTGAAAATGGTGGCAGGCAAAAGCACACCGAATGTTGCCGTAGTTTTCCACATTGAAAACCAGGCCGACTCTAGGCTTGTGATTCCGCAAATCGTATCCTGCAGAAGCTGCGAAGGTGAAGCTGGGTTGCCACCATGCCTTGAAAGCCAAGGATGCCACTGCTGCATCTGTGCCCACCCGCCCTTTCACCAGAACATTCTTGTTCACCTGCATGCATGCACAGTGACATGTCCATCAGTCAGCACAAGGAAGAGACGCCTCACCCATCAGCTGCAACCCTGTAAAAATGGTTTATCCTCTAGGCAAGACAATGACACTCTCCCAGTAATGGTCGTGATAGAAACAGAAACATTCTGGCAGGATGAGACCTGCCAGGCAGCCCCAAGGCGAAGGTTGGCATCTGCATTGCTGACATCCTTGGCCATGCCGTCGATATTGCTTGTGTCCACCCGATTGTGCTTCCTCGCAATGTTGGTCACCACCTGCTCACACCATGCGTTCACAAGTAGCTCGCTCATGCAAATCCTGCTTGTGCTGGACGTGCAGAAGTTGTTGGACAGGTTGTAGCAAAGGTGCATGCCTGGAGCCCGATGTCAAGGTAATTAGTAATGCCCACAACCTCCTCATCCTCCAACGGGTTCTTGCAGAGGCGCTGTACCGCCATGTGGTGCAAAAATGACAGAATGAGCCGCTTCTGCTCCTGCACCTCTATGGCTGCTGTGAACTGCCCTCTGCCTGCCCCACATCAGCCCACACCCACACTCAGGCCTCCTATGTACCATGCACATGCAAATAAGCCTGTGTTGTGTACATACAAATTCCCTCTCGAAGCTCTTGTAAATGCAGGAAGATTTGGGCAGGTGGCCTGCGCACCAATTGCTGTGCCTGCAGGAGAGTATGCAAAGGCAAAGCTGCTGACTGACTGCGCCTCCTTCAGAGCCTCGCCCGGATGCTTCCTGAGCAAGTCCTCCAGGTGAGGAGCCTTCAGCTGAAGTCCGGCAGTGAGGGTTCCCTCTCGCGCCACCTGATATATCCAGGCTCACACAGTTTCTGACTCCATCTCAGTCAGACGCACTGACATCCCATGATGTCAGCCCCGAGTAAGGTCCAGGAGTGGTACATTCGATAACACCAAGTGACGCAGCGGCAAGGCTTGATGGATGTTCGCACCGCCCAGATCTGGTTGACAGATTCTGAGGTGGGGTTTGCCACAATGCCCAGTGAGACTTTGGAGGTGCTGTAGCGCAGCCCCACGCTGGCATCAGGGGTGGCCTCCAGATCCTCTGTCACCACAGGCAAAATCCCGAAAAGGCCCAAGCCGGTCCGAGGGTCATGGTAGCAGCCACGCACACGTGCAGTTCCCTCTCCCTGCCAATAAGGCATTACAAGAAGCGCTGACATTGCAAATCTGAATTAAAAAGGCACTGGGACACCAGGAATAGGAAGGCCATGGTGATAAGGACTAAAAGCAAACTTACCTGAGTTGACACTTTAATGTCCACGAAGTTTGATGGGTTTACAGGTGTGGTCTGGAACCTTACATTGGCCGAACCTGCCCAAGCCATCAGTGCAGGTTTATACTCCTTGGCCTTCTGACCTTGCCTTGCTGCATGGGTTGGTATGAAAGCTTCTGTGTCTTCAAAAATGCAGGTTGTTGCGATGAAAGGTCAGGCATGTGGAAGACCACACACCATAGTGATTGTCACCGAGCTGCACACGCTTGAGGGAGTCTCCCACTTTCGTGGATGCAGCCAGTCTTGCAGTCAAGCTGATACGAGGGTCCTCTGGAGGAGAGAAGTGCAATAGGGACTTCATTCCGCAAGGCAGATAATCGTTGAAAAGCCATCTAAGATTTGGTTTGCAGAACAGGAAATCGTATGAACTCTTCGCAAGGCGAGATCGTCCCTTGTGATCACGTTCAAACAACGGCGGAACCAAGACAACCTCATTGACCTCAACCTTTTCAGGCGCTAGCAAGGAGTAGACGACTCCCATGTTGCTACGCAATGATCGCTTTCAACTCCCGAAAACATGGGGCGAGTCTCAACTGAGGAACGCGTCGGGTAGCAGCTTCCTAGCCGGACGTGGCAGCTACACATTTGGATGTTTGACTGCCGATGGCGGACGACTTTTGAAAATTGCCTGATTGGGTCAAGCAGGTCCGTTAAGGGATATCCAATTGATGAGCTGACAAAGGCAACAATTTGGCAATAGGTCCACAATGCTGTGCAGTGACGTTCCACCATCAATCCCTTCCAAAAACAGTTCTCCACACATGATAAAGTGGTGTCAACTTGACGCTGTCAAGCATCAAAAGGTGGATTTCATGATCACCTCCAACTGTTCCAAAATTCCCTCTCACCCTCAATGTACATCTTCTGTGGCACCGGGGCATGACTCCTCCATTGCATCCCTGCTTTCATACTGCGTCAAAGTAACATTGATCACCAACAATTTTATCCCCATTATCAGCTTCAGCGCCAGGCATAAGATCAAGAGATAAAGGACAAACATCAAGGGTGTGCAAGAGCCAGAAAGAGGAAAGGCTGTCTCAGCATGACAAACATGCAGGCATGCGTGCACAAGTTGAGGAACTTGACAATTTTCAAGTCGGACCCGGAGAAAGTACCTGGCAACCGCAGAACAGGCAGTAAAAATGGCGCATTCGCAGGCAAGTGAGCACATCGGACAGCTTCCCGGCAGCTGGCAAGGACTCCCAGCTGCCCTCCTTCACTTCATCCTCCTTCTCATCACCATCGCTCACAGGCTCCACCGGCCACATGACATTCTCAGTGATGCCCTTCCTCCTGTCCAGCGTTTCGCAAACCTGCATCCCAGTATGACAGGAAGTGTTTCAGTGACACAACACAGAAGTGATGGTTCTCAACCATGCTCTGGTGTAGCTTGCGGGATGGAGAAGAAGCTGGAAGACGTGCACCTTTCGTGCCTGGGCTAGATGCCGCTCGGCTTGTCTGTCAGCAAATGATGCAGCCTGCTTGGTGATGTAGTCTGAACGCAGGTCCTCTATACCTCGCCTGCGCTTAGCATCTGCGCACAGAAGAGTTTCTTGCAGAGTTTGAGTACGCCCAGATTGCCTTCATGTGTGCCTCTCAACCACAGCGCAGAGAATGTGAAAAGGAGCACAGGCGCAGGATTTCGACACCTTGAGCTTCTTTCACGAGTTTTGCAGCTTCTCTCTGGCGCTTTCTTCCCTCATCTACCCCCAAGCCAGTCCTGCCTGACTTGAGATCCACTGCAATTGGTGCCACCCTGCCTTTGACAGACTTCCCGATACCTTCTCCTTCTTTGTATCCCATTTTCGCCAGCAGTTGAAATCCTCTGCACAAGCACAGCACCCCGAGCAGTTAATGAGCAATGCAAAGTGCAACTTGAAGTGACAGGGCGACATCAAGCCCGGCTTGGTACAGAGCACTGACTTGGTCTGTGCAGAAAGTGGCTTTGCCAGTGCATTTTCACGCAGCTCTGCCATCCCCATTTGGGCGAGGGACTTCTCCTCCTTTGCTGATAAGACTTTCGCCTTGTCTGCCTCTGCTTGCCGCTCATACTGCTCTAACAGCTTATCCAGATCGTCCTCTTCTTCTGCCTGTGAGCTGCCTTCCTCCACTGGGGCTTCCCTACGCTTGTCTCTGGATGGAAAACGCTCTGGCGTTAATCAAAAAAAAGATCATCGCGCACATTCTTTCCTAGTCTATAATAAGAGCAGACTCCCTGCATGGCTACCTGTCAGGATCAAGAACGGTGGCTTGTGGGGGCAGCCACAATTTCTTCCCAGTTCCGTGCATTCAATCAATCACTACGTATGCCAAAATCGAGAGTGCTGGATGGCACGCATCACTGATACAATGCAGGGGCTACTGGCATGTATGCTAGTTTCAACGTGTGCTGAGGAGTGTATCAGTTGGAAGGTGCTGCAGACCCAAATTTGCAAGTATTTACCTAGGAGCACCGATAACTTAGGTCATCGAAAGCGAGAAGCCTCATCAAGCCTGCTTGCAAGTCAATGTTCTACAGGAAGCTTGCCTTAGTACTTGGCAGCTTCCTTCAGGTTCCTCAGGACCTGGCTTGCTTTCCAGGGAACGCACAAGCGAAATTTTGTGTCAGAAGCCCCAACGGACAGCTAGAAGCACTCCCAATAGATAAATGTAACAACCAGCAACATCACACGTTGCAGGTGTTGCAGAAGCGTGGTGTACCCAACCTTTTACTGGCATGATGCATGACCGTCATCTGACATCAGGCATTGCATTTCAAGCCTTGCTAGCACTTTCCCTCAAACCTGCTGCCATAGATGCAACGAACAAATATACGCTTCCAACATGCGTGATGACGAGCCAATTGTTCAAAACACAGCATTTGGAATTTTGCAATTCTGATAATCGATGATAGTCTATCCTCGTTAAGAAGCATCTCTCCCTCAAGAAATTGGCAGGAGTCTGTGATATGATTGGGCGCATACTGATACAAGAGGTCCCACAAGGAATGCTCCGAACAAGTACAGATGTTACAAGCGCAGCTGAGCATCAGAAGGCGATCCTGATGGCAATGACAGCTGCCCCAGGAGCCCAGCCTTGCTCAACAGCCTCGCGAGCCTCTGGTTGTTCCATGACACTGGCCAGAACGCCTGCACCAGAAGGCAGATCAGCCAGATCTCATTGCCCCCACCCAACATCTATGCAGCCCTCCTCTCCGCACCCCTGTCTCGCTCACACTCTCACACTCCTGGAACCATCAGGAAGACAGCCTGACGTGCACTGTTCTAGCATCTCCCCGCACAGCCTCATCCCTGTCGTCTGCCAGTCTCAAAGCCTCCTCAAGGGCACCTGCAAGACAGCCACTTGGGCTTCTTCCTGAGCTCCAGCCAAAACATATTTGTGTGGCATGTAGAGCGTGTGCTTCCGTCAATCACGCTGAGCACATGATGTGCACGAGCTGACTTTCGGCCGCACCCAGCTGTCCACCCTTTGCTTCCAAGGACTACTGCCATATCTATGATATTCACTGCCAGGCTCGGGGTGTGGATGGGGGCGCACCACGCAGGATGGCCTTCTCAATGCGCAGGAGGCGCGCGGCCACCTTCTGGCGGGGGCCTGCTGTGCTGCTGCTGATGATCGCCTCATCCTCCTCGCAGCTGGTCCTGTACCTGCACTCCGCCACACAGCATGTTGATGTTTTAGCATCAGGTGTGTTGTGTGTCGCAGAAGGTGAGCCCCTCTATGTGGAGAATTCAAGCGCTGTTGTGCAATGACCTGCCATGTGACCGCGGGTGCCACCTGATAAGTGCTCCTGCTGGTACTGAATGAACCATTTTCATTGTGGCTCTCAACCGTGACAATTCCTGGAAGTAGAATTGCATTGCACTGGGGTGGCCTCTTGCTACACCACAGGTGGCGGACAGCAGATAGCCTGTGATGGATGCAGACACGGCCTTGACTTGCCAAGGTCACTACGGCTGCACACAAACTGTGACGGGCGATGGTCACCTGTCCAGGCGCTCCTGCAGGTGGGAGGCAAGCTGGTGGAGGACAGTGCGCTCGTTCTCGGGGCTGATGGGCGCGCTGCAGCAGGTCTCCAATGTCGCCTTTCTGAGAGAGTCTGCGTCTGTGCAGTGCGCCAGCCGCAGGTATGGCAGCAGTTGCTCTGGCAACCCCTGCAGGCGGCAGCACTTGCTCTCAATTCGAGATTTGTGGCAGGTGTGTGCATGCGCAACCAACATGTCTGCGCTGTGCATCTTTGCTGCCAGGGGCTGCTGCTCTAAGTGCTCCCTGAGGTGCCCATAAACTGCCAGCACTCCAATCCACCACACTGCCATTTACAGGCTACTGGCTCGGTGAAAGAAGCAACAGTGATCCACTGCATCCCTATCAGCCGCTACAGGACATCACAATGGACGCGGGTTCGCAGTTTGCTGTGCTTCAAAAACGGTGGCTGAATTACCTTGTCCCGCTGGAGCTGGAACGTCTGCTGCGTTGAAAGGTTGTGCTGCTGCAGCACAGTCCGTTTTGCCTGGAATAGAGGGTCCGCGTGTGGCAGTGTCACAGTCAGCGCCATCCTGCACCCATTTAAGACTGCTCTCAAACAAAGAAGTGGATGAAAGGACCTCTGCAGCAGCTAGAACACTCAGAGGATGATGGCAAGGACTACAGAACGAGTGTTGAGGTGTCCTGATAGAGTGGGCTCACTTGTCGTGAGGGTTGTCGTCTGTGACAATTCCATAGTTGAGCAACAACCGCCTGTTTGGCTGCAGCCACAAATGGTGTCAATGTCAGTGCACTTCATGCAACGCTGAACGATTGTGGCAGTTCCTACATCCGAAACAAATCTATGCGTACCTGTGGCCCACACCAGGCCTTTATGGGCTCCCCCTTCTTGTAGCTTCGATCCACTGCCAACTGCACCTCTTTTGCTTCCCTGTTGTAGGTGAGCATGGCCTGTTGCAATCACAGAGTCGCTAAATCTTTGAGACCTCCTGCTTGGTTTAAAGAGTTGCCAGGCAATCATATCGGTGGTGACGTCAGCTTCCAAGCAGGTGAGGCAGTGAGCTTGTACCTTTGCTGTTGAAGAGTAGGACAGCAAAGGAGGACCAAGCGGCACCAATGCAAAGCGCTTCGACAGAGGTACTCCTTGCAGATGGACCACACTGGCCTGCACTGCTGCAAAAGCCTGCAGCGCACAATGCCTTATCAGCACTGCTGTTGAATCCAGAAATCCCGGGCCATATTTATGTGTAGACAGGTGTGAGACGCGCAGAAACCCCACCTGTCTGAACAGGTTCATGGAAAAGGCCTCTGTTGGGATGTCGTAAGGATACCCGTTAAACAAACTCCCAGCCATGAACCACACAGTGTCCAGCTCTGCATACTCTTTCTCAATGCCCTGCATGTCACATATCCAGGTCAGCATGACTTTCGAAAATAACAAAGTGACTGCATCATCTTCATGAGTATACAGAACGTTCCAAGAACAACTAGATCGACCTCACCTTAAGTCGTTCCTTTATTTCTGCCACTAGAGGACTCCCTGCGAGGTACTCGTCCACTTGACCTTCATCCCATAATAGGGGGGACTTTGCACCCATCTGCCCTCTGGCCTGTATCCGATCAAGTTCCTGCAAGACGAAGATTCACCATCAATGATCAACTTCCTGGATTGAGCACATAAAGATGGTTCCAGATTCATATAACCTGCTCATCACTTTATTACTCTCTCAAGTTGGAGCACCTTACCTTGATGAACTCATACCACACTGACTGCCTTCCATTCTTCTTTTCATACATTAGGTACAGCGTCAGACACGCCAACTCGCTGAGCTTGTCAGTGGTCAAAAGCTCTGCCAAAGTCTGCGAAGGGTAGCAGCAAGAGCAACGTCATGTTTTAAGCCAACACATACTCCAGGTAATATGGATTGCCAGGAATGTCCAGAAGGGTCCCTACATCATCTTCAAACACTCTGTCCAACGTGATGACAAGATGGTCCGGTATTCGCAGGGCCAATTCGCCTGCAGCCAAGAATTTTATCAGCAAGGTCAGAGAAGAGCTGTGCTGCACTCTTTAGTAGAAAATGCAATTGCCAGAGTCTGAAATACAAGAGCGTCCACCTGCTTGGAGATCGCGTGCAGCAACAGAGACATCCAACGTGTTACCCTCTTGAACAACCTCAGTAATTGAGACCCCTTGTTGTGGTGCTCCATGATCCTGCAAATTGGTGAGGCTTTGAAGTGGTAATGCAGAGGACATCAAAGCGTGGAAAAGAGGAAAACACGAAAAGGCATATGATGAGTGCATTACCCACCTGAAGCCACTGAATGAGCTGCTCACTCCTTGCTGTCTCACTCACAGCAAGTGCTGATGAAACTCTCTGATGCCTCTGCGAACCATTTGCAAAGCTTCATGCGGATGCCAAAACATGCTGATCGCCGTTTTCATCGATATCTTGGTGCTAGTATGTGACTGTTCTTGACCGCACCCTTTGCAATGGTGCTGCAGGGAAAGGTCGCCGTGGACACTTGAAAGTGGTGCTGCTCCTGAACGTTGTATACGCATGATTTGCAGAGTATGCTGACATTATCAGAATTTGATCCTCCACAAACAATCAGGCAAGATCCGCTTGCAGGAGATTGAACGATTTATCAAAACATTTTTTTGATTGATTTCCCCGTTTGAATTTGAGTTTAGCAACCGTCTTGCTGCAACAAGATCTCTCTGTGATGCTCTGTGCCCCTCAGGTCCTGAGGATCATGTTGTGGAAGAAGATCAAAGATCATTCCTATGGCGTTCCATGGCGAGCCAGAGTTGGCACCACAGTGCGTTCGAAAAATCACGGAAGGAGTGAAGCTTGACGCAGAGCTTTCTAAGAAGTGCACCTACTCTGCTAAAATTGATAGTCATTAGAATTGCGTGGAGCACTGTGTCCACACCTCGACATGTAAAGTCAAACGGCATTGTGGGATTCACATTTACTAGTCCTTTGATGTGTCGATTTGCCCATGAAGGACATGGCGTCTCTCGGGTCGAGATGTATTGTGCCAAAGCGTGAAGTATTGCATTGGTCGTGTGCCGTACCGCACAGGATCACTTGGCACAGGAGCTATGTTAGAGGATCACCTCCTAGGTGCTCCAGTGAAAACAACGGCTCACAGGCGCCACTTCCTGCTCCTGGGCTAAAGTGAGTACTACATACCACTGTACATCCGGAAGTCAGTGCTGCATGTCACATGTCATTTGGCACCTCCTCGGCTGATGACTGAACCATCGCAAGCTGCATTCCCTTGCAGGCAGAAATTTGACCGAAGGAAGGCGCAACAGATTGATATAGATGGAAGAAATGTACTAAATGGCGACAGGGAAAGCTCTTCGGAATCGCCTCTTGTGAGCAAAGTGAAAGAACTGTGGGGACGATTCATTTACACCTACTTCAACTGGAGAAAGGTCAGCATCTTGTTTATATCAGGACCCGAGCGTTTCACCGTCAAGAAACGCAGTATCCTTTACATTGTTCGGTATGATTGGGCCTGATCACTTAATAAACCTACTGGCTAACGATCTCAGACCACAAGCAGGATGCCTGGGCTGACGTGCAACTGCTGCTCTTCCTCAATGGGGGCGTGGTCTTACTTGCGGGCCTTGCAAAAAGAGTTCTGATCGACGGACTGGAGCCGGATGTCCCTGGTGTATGGAACGATGTCTACGAGGTAGGAGCCTAGGCTTTCATGAATCTATGAGCACAGCGCCATGATTGGTGCCAAGCCTGGCATAAATTTTCATGAATGCAGGTGCTGATCACCTGGTTTGGAGACTTCCCAGAAGCAGAGAGCATATCACGGCAGGTCTTCTCGGTGTCTGTAGCAATAGTTGGGCTCGCAGCCTTTGCAATTGTTCTTGCACTTGTTGAACAGGTACGTACCCATAAGTTGGGATCTTGAACCATGCTGGTGTCATTGTCAGTTTTGGCAGGCAAAAGATTGAAGCTGACTTGCTGGTTTTTTGTGGCGCAGATTGTGCTCCAGATCCTGACCGAAAATGTGAGTCGTGGCAGCGTTGTGTACGAGAAGGGTCACATCCTGGTTCTGGCATGGGCCAACACACAGCGCGACAGAGAAGTGATTTGGAAGATCCTGGCTCAGGTGAGGTCAGCTGAAACAACATGCTCTTGTAAGATAAATTCCCTGGGAAGTCCAACTGTTTATTTTGGGCGGGTGCAGTTGTGTCTGGCATACCGGACAGATGGTGGGCGGGTCATCGTGGTTTTGAGCGGAGTTTTGAAGACAGAGATGGAGGAAACATTCCGAGTGATAATTCCAGAGAGTGAGCGGTACGGCAGCACTTTTGTGTTTCGCCAGGTAGGTGATCACATGTGGCTCAGGGCCGTGCTCTGATATCGCACTTGTCCAAGCCTGGATGAGATTCACGGCGTTCCTGCCACATTACAGCCTGATCAGGCAGCTGTGTGTCTCAGGGCAACCCGTTGCTGCCCGATGACCTTAGGACTGTAGCTGCTTCTGCTGCTGCTGCAACTGTCATTGTGTCGGACACCTCCAGGTTGCCCTGCTGCGCCAAATCTCTGGGCTACCTTGAAAACTTAATTTGCCATGTGGGATGCACTATGTCTACCTCGTCATGTCTAGCAATGCATGCTCACACATTGAAGATCTTGCTGCAGGGGACCAGGGGAAGCAGATTCACAGTCGCTTCGTGCAGCAGTGCTCTTGGATGAGCTAGACTTCCCAGGTTGGCTCCTTTCGCTCACCAATACCTCTGGCAGCAATTCATAAAAGTCAGACACCCTGGATTTCAGCATGCACATCTCTGCAGGGGTGGGAAAACCGGATCCGAGGCGGGGCTACATAGTTGTAGGCCTCCAGACACAGGAAGCCACAGGCCTCTTGAAGTACAGCTGCTCTGAGCGCGTCATCCCTGTACCCACCAACAACCTCAATGCTCGCAGGTACTGAAGCCACAATTGCACTTTCAGACTCTAATGCGACAGTACAGGTCATGACCCATGCATGCATTTGCAGTCAGCGTCCTGAGTAAACTCACAGTGTGAGCTTCTTGGGGATTATTCTCACCGGCATGTATTTATGGCTGGACCCTCAATTTCTATAGCAGCAGAGGAGATCCCTTCTGATGTCCTGTCTTGTTTGTCATGGTGCAGGATATCACGCAATATACAGTACCCTGTGCTGACTTATGTATCACAGATGTTGCTCAACTTCCGCTCTCGTGCCCAGGGCTATCTCATGTCTTTCCAGACCATCCAGGTCGGTGCAAGCATTATTGGAGAGGGTCCAGGGGACGCTTTTTTTATGCCTGCTTGCTCCTTTCCACTCGCTTTCATGTTCTTGCATAGCTCTCCTCAATTAATTGGGCATGCATATGCAGGGCATGCGCTTTGGGGAAGTGTTCAGGGTCTTTCCTGATGCCATTGTTCTTGGTGTGAGCGATAAAATAACTGGCAAGACAGTATTGAACCCACCTGCAGATTTCCAGATTGGGCCAGATGAGAGCTTGGTATTTTCTGCCTCTTGAAACGTCTCACATGCATTTCAATAAATGAACAAAAGATGCGATTCCAATTGAGTAGGCTGGATTTGGGTGGTAAAATAAGTAAGCACTAATGCAGCATGCATGCACTAAGCCATTGCCATTTCCTGCCATACAGGTGCTGATGCGGCCGACTTCAATCCCAGAGTCTGAGTACAGGCCTTTAAGGAAGCCCCTCGGTGTGGAATTAGGTGAAGAGCATGCCTCGAAGCTGCAGCCATTTTTGCATCTCCAGTGGTTTGAGCAATCCATGCAATTATTTATTTGGAACGCACAGGTGACTGGGATTCAGAGGGATATGTGATGCGGAGTCGGGATGAGCAGCCAGTGAGAGTGCGAGGCTCTTCAAGCATTGATGAGACGAGCTGCAGCTCAGCCATCACAGGGCAGCCTCTGGTCATCAAGGGACCGCGTGGGAAGAAAGGGGGTGCCAGTCAGGCTGCTGGCTGCTACATCTTGCCCATGGAGTATTCAGCCACCTCAGAAGACCCTGTGGTGCGTCCCCACCACACATCTGCACTGCTGAACAATACAACAAGAAACCACTGACTGGTGTGCAAACCTGTGAAAACGGAGTCAGTTTGTCTGGCCTCAAAGTCAGGCATTGCAAATTATGCCTTGTGTGTCTGCAAATTAGGCTCCAGACGGACTCTGAGAAATGCTTGTTGGGTGCCATGCTGCAGAATGTGCTGGTTTGCGGCTGGGGTGACTCAACCTTCATGATATCACTGCTGCACAGCATGGACGCTGAGCTGCCCCGGAACAGCCAGATCACCCTCCTCAACCTCCAACGCAAGGAGGACGTCCTTGGTGAGTTCTTGAAGCGTGTCTTGTCTTGCGCCCTCACGCATTTCCCTACATGGACATCGTATCGAGGAGCGCGAGGCATTTTCAAGCAGCTCTGTGGTGCGCTACAGAAGCTGAGCTTCCCTGCTGGCGCACTCTGCTTGAGTTCTGGAAGCGTTTCAGTCATGCAGATAGGCAGTCCGAAGGGAGGGTGTGTCAACACTGAGGTCTGTGGGACAGGCGTGGCCCGGGAGGCGGCACAGATGAGCAGAGTATCTTGCATCCACGTGTACGGCGACCCGCTCAAGTACCGCGACCTGGAGTTGAAGCTGGAGGTGCAGCGCTTCAACAGCGCCATCGTGCTGTGCGACGCTGCTTGGGTGACCCTCCCCTCTCTGTTCTGCACATTTATGTATCATTTGGTTGCTTGGACCTGGAGAAGTCTTCCCCCACTCATTTGAACATCGCTGCCACAGAGAAAATTCTGTCTGGTTTTTGTGGTGGTTGCCAGTCCACCAACGTGGCAGTGTGCAGGTGATCTGCTGGAGGTATCAACCTGCATGATTGAATGTTCACCCGGGTTAAGACCACAGGATGAGGTCAACTTGCACTGTTAGTAATCATACTGACTCAGCCTGATATCATGTGTAAGGTGGACCCCGACCAAAATGCGGCCAATGGCATCGCCCTGAAGACCAAGGATGACATGCTCCGCCTGGACTCGATGGTCATGAGTGTGCAGCTCTCCATCCGCAAGCTACTCGTGCGCGCCCCTCTTGTTCACCCCTTCCTTGCATGCTACTCCTCGGGAAAGGAATATCTCCAGATCAGCTGTATGCAAACCTCTCAGGACTATGTTCACTTGAGGACAGCAATGAGCAACATTTCATGAAACACAGGGAATTTGTTTCATTCCCTGCTTAGCATTGATGTACCCCTCTGTGACTTTTGGACTTGAGGTTCTCCATGTTCCAGCAAGATGTCATACCCCTCGACTTATGTTAGGCTGTACTGTGAGCGGCTCTGGTGCGCGCAGGAGGAGAGGGGCTTCCCAGACATCAACATCATCACGGAGAAGGTAGCATTCCAGGGCATCACCAGGTTTGAGGACCGCGGCCGCATGCCGCTGGGCTCTGTCTTCAACATCACCTCCTTCAGCGCGCGCATACTCAGCCAGGCCATCTACAACCCCAAGGTTCTCTTACTCTATATATTAGGGTTTAGGGTTATATATATAAAAGCCCTTAATAGACCTAAAAAATAAGGATATGTGCACTCATATGAAGCCTTGCCCCAGCTTCAAGCCCATCAACACTGCGGGATGCTCTGATTGAAGTCTGTTCTGTGCTGTATTGCTTTAAGTCCTGTATTGGGTTACGGTGTGTGGATGCATGTCTGGTGTTGGGCAGGCGGTCATGGCCTACAGCGAATTTGGGAAGGACACGGAGATGATGGTGCAGGTGAGCTGCCTGCATGCCTCAGACAGCATGTGGGCATTGATGGTATGTCTGAAGCTATAGGCATTGATCGACATGGTGTCATGTGTCGGGACTTGTCCTATTCATTCTTTGCATGCAACTTCATTGCAGGATAGCTCAAGCTTTGCGCAAGAGGGAGAGGAGGTCTCTTTCCTCCAGCTGCAAGCTCGGGCTATGGAGGTCAGCCAGATACTTGTAGGATTCTATGACATACCCAAATCAGTGGAGCAACCATTGCAACTGGTCATCAACCCGGAGGTGATAAGCGCTTTCCTCACTGCTGGCAGCTGGCAACTTTGATGTCCTCCCGAGGGACTGCAAGATTGAAATCATGACAAAGGGCGATGTGTGCATGCTGACAAAGAGCGGTGCTGTGGTCTGCGCCAGGGTGTTGAGGCCCGAACACGCAAGGTGGTTTGGAACAGGAACGATAATCGCGTCAAGCTCATCTGCCTCTGCAAGAAGTCGCCTGCTGTGGATGTGAAGATGCCCCCAAGCCCGATAACAGAAGCTGTCCCGGGTGATGGGGCAGGAGAGATTGCTGCCACACAATCGATGTGGTAGCCATATGACTGGAAGGCGTGTTGGCAACACAGACCAGCTCGCGCTCTGAACCTGGTGCTGGGTCAGGTCTAGAATTTGTAATTTGGGAAGGGCTTGGGGGACACGCGTTTGTGTTTGAAGGCTTCATTTTTTAATTTTCTAAGGAACTGTAGCTTTCGCGTAAGTAGCACTTAAATTTCGGCATTATAGGTTCTAAAAGCCAGATTGGGGAGATGCGCAAGTCTGTCGGATATGTTGCTGAAGTCTTTCACTCTGCTTTGGGTGGGGGGGCTCCATAGCTGCACATTGAAAGGAATGTGAGTTGTACAGTACTGACCAAAACTTGTAGTTTAAACAAATTTGGATACTCTTCAGCGTAGCGGTTGCATCAGTGGAGCGTGAGGGTTTGTCAAGTGCGTGGTCAGTGATTTGTGGCGCCTGCCCGGGGTGAATCACAATGGCTTGAATATTGATTGCATGAAGAGATTGACCTAGATGAGACTCCCAGTCAGTAATCCTGGTTCTTAAAGCTTCCAACTGCCGGTACCACCCGAAATTTCCATGGGCCAGAAGATTGTGTAGCAGTCACTGTCTGACGGTTTCTGCTCCACAGGTGGAGTAGAAGTGGTACCACTTCTGGCCTTGTCAATGTATGAGTATGAACACACTTGCTCCAATGAGTACTAGTCTGTGCCCCATCCATTGAATGTCACTGCCCAGCATCATGCAGGCTGCAGGTTTGCTGATCAGATCCGAGCATACTGTACAGTGGTGCATGAACGTAGCCCTGCACTAGTAGCGCTGCTTAATGCAAGCTAGCAGAGTCTGGCTGAGGCTGAGTCAGCAGGCCTGCCAGCAGTGCTTGACTAACCTGTGGATGCCAACATCTGCCATTGGCATATGCCATTGGCACTTGCTAATTGATTCTTATGGGTGACACTGTTGACACGCTTCACTACAAATGCTCTTGCATTTTCCATGCAGGGTCGACAGTACAGTGTGAAAACGAGTGAATGACCTGCTGACTAGGAGTAGGGCCTGGAAGATATTACAATCGGAGTCGTGACATGCTGCAGAGTACAAACTTTTAAAACAGTGTAGAATAATTACCCCTACCCAGTACAGTGGGGCACGTGCATGCATGGTTGGCGCACCTGCAGGCATGCTGTTCGGACCTGTGGATTAGTTGCCGATCGTGGGCCTGGACCAGCCATGTTTGCGTTCCTTTGGAAGCATTGCGTCCAGCGTTGTCCTATCGCTGTTCTCACTGTGTGCCAACATCTCGCCACAATTCTTGTATCATTTTGAGAGTAGCTGGATACGGCTCTCAGGCTCCTATCCACTTCTTCCACGCAGCAGCTAGGGGTCCAAAGTACAGTTGCCTTAGGTGATCGACAGGAGTTTCACAGGCCAGTCTTATTCTGGTCGAAAGTAGACTGAGGCAAGGTGCCATAGTACAGAGGGATGATATTCAACAGGCAGATCACTGCAAGTTGCACAACCACACCTCCTGCCTGCGGCCATAAGGAGGGTATCTTGCATTCAAGAAGGCGATGTTTGCGGACTGCATTTGGAACATTGCGGTATGTGCGCTACTTTCACTACACGAGTGAGATCTGTAGCAATGTGACTTGTGAATAACAGTGCGGAATAACAAACGATGCTGATACAGGATGGTGAATGCAAGCTTCTTCCATCAAATCAGCTGCCGAAGGTCATCTAGCAGGTGCAAGCGGCATTGCAGAGCAGAAAGGGTCCAAGGCACTGACACAGGTGTCTCTGGCAAAGAGCGGAGCTCATCAGGTACATATTATCCAGGTACTTCGTGTGTCAAGGTATTCTGTGCAAAAGTACGCTGCATCTTGAATAGTAGATGCCCAGGAAGGATTGTCTCTGGCGCACAGATGAGGATCCTCCAGTGGGCAGCAGACAGCATACACCTGTCCCATTTCCGGCAGAAATTCTCCCACCAAAAAATGATGGTATGTCGCCATGAGAGCTGTACTGATGATCTCCGATCATTTTGGCAAGCTTCCAGTGGCACAATCACGGTTGCACCTTTGGTCCTTAGTGAGGCATGACTGAGAAGGTTATTAATGGTACAGAAGCTGCTGCTCACAGTGCAAAGCAGATTGAAGTACCTGTGCTGCAGGTGGTAATGGATCAGACGATGATGGTGGCAGAGGGGATGATTCTGAGGAAGGCAGTGGGGGATTCAAACTGTTTACGAAGGAAGACATACCCACTTTCGCCATAGCGCTCGGAATATCATTCTTGATACGATCGTGAGTGCCCTGCAGCAATGACTGGGGTGTTTTTTCGCAACTGGAAGGATGTCTGCGGCTCTTTGATTAATCTGAGTGTCCTTGTGTGCAGGTGCATTGCAGAGCCACGGTTTATACCTTCTCTGTCTATGTACCCCACATATGAGGTTGGGGATCGACTGGTGGTTGAGAAGCTGGCATATACACTCCAAAGGTGAGGTTTCCAAAGGTTAGGCTGAAGCTCTGCATCAGGCAAAGGAGAGTTGTCATTCTCAGCAGGAAGATACAAGGATGCTGTTTGAGGTTTGCACCTTGCTCCAGGAGACCTGTCCCAGGAGACATCATCATTTTTCACCCGGACAGGAGAATTTTTGGGCTGGCCACAGAGGACCAAGCGGGTCCAATTGAAAAGGCAATCTTAGAGAATCCAGTTTCCAAGGCCATTCTTGCATTCATTGGCTTAGACGATGATGTCTTCATCAAGCGCATCGTGGCTGTGGGTGGTGACACAGTGGAGGTATGGCTCTTCCATGCTTCAGGAGCTAATAAGCCGCACAGGCTGCATTGCATGCTGGGAAAATGCTTCTTCCTTTGGTCGAGTCTGTCTGACTGCCGCTATATATGGGTTGTCTGGTCCACAGGTGAAGAACGGCCAGCTGTTTGTCAATGGAGAGCCACGTTGCGAGAAGTATATCAATGAGAAGCCTGCGTACACGCTGCCGCTAGTAAAGGTGCCCCCGGAGCATGTCTTCGTCATGGGTGACAACCGCAACAACAGTTTCGACTCCCACATCTGGGGCCCGCTCCCTGTCAAGAATGTGATTGGGCGCGCTGTGTTCACATACTGGCCTCTCACTCGTTGGGGCTCCCTGCCAGACTACACAAATGGAGCCACTCAGTGTTCCGCAGCACCTCCACTTGTGAGCTGAAGTTCTGGAAGCTAGGATCTCTCTGTGGGACAACACTCAGAAGGGCATGATGTTGAGGCCAAGCAAAGTTCCATACGCTGTGCCCCTGAGCTTGCTGATGCCACCATCATTCATGGATGGGTGTGTTGTACACTTATTATAGCTTGAATGCTGCTCAGTTAGGTACCACGATATTGGTTGCCAACTGCCAGTGGAGTGGAAGATTTTTCCTCGTAAAACCTGATCTAATTTTTTGTGCGGCAATCCCGACGTTGTCTTGCGCCTTACAAGTACAGTTGAAACTTTGCCTACAAAGTAATGATTCAGTGACTGCAGAGCTCAACCATAGCACCTGGTCTGCATAGCTGCCAGGCTTGCAAAGCAAACATACTTCCCAATGGAATCCTGTAAGGTTGTTTGGTTGCAACCTCAATCAGGTCAATCTTGTCTCACTTTCATGTCCTGGTGAAATTGCTACGGAGTGCAGCTACGGCTGCCTGGACAGCAGGCGTGCTCCAGAGACTGCCGACAAAATAGCTGATTGCCTTTAACATGAGGTAGACTGCTCCTGCAAGTCAGTGATGCAAGAGGTTACTCACAGGGCCAATGGCATGAAAAACTAGTGTAAAGCGTGTATGTTACCCGGAACAGACAATTTTCTGAGAAGGAGGACGTACCAACTGGTAGACCGAGCACAATCGAAAGCAATAAGATGACAAGCACAATGGCCAGTATCGTTTCCACTGTATCAAAAACAAGCTTGCGCCCTTTCCTGCTAGCGAGGATGACAAGCAAGTTTGCCAGCAGTACAGCTCCTATACTCGTCAATACAGTGCTGAAGGTTAGATCTGCACTCGAAGGAAGTCTACGCTCATCATAAGACGTCTGCAGCACCTGCGAGCAGGACCGTGGGCAAGAATGAATTGTGAAATACGTTTGAGAGAAAATGACGCGGGGAAGGCAGCAATACTGACTTGAATCTTATTTTGTACCTGCCATGCATCCATGAGATCATTTCTGCGCTCGTCAGCCCACTGTTGAGTGCTGATCAACCAATCTGACTTCACTGGATCAGACCCCATATTTTCTTAGAAACAGATACGAGCAGAATCGCGCAAGATATATAAAAAGTCACGATTGGGAAGTCTCAGGAAAATGTATCATAGACAGACTTCTCGTGTGGTGCTGGCTTCAGTGGAGGAATGGCGATGGCAGCTGCCAAGCCAACGGAAGCTGCAGCTTCCTTCGTCTTCCGAGAACGTGTTTTATAGCCGTTTACCTTGGTCATTCCTCACAGTATGGTTGAATCCTGAGTACATCAAAATCCGAAGTATGCTGCAGTAACTTCATCCAGCAGCAACCACGGCATTCTTAATACCAAGAAGTGATCTGCATTGAACGCTATGGCAGTGTTCTTTCCTTCGATGGCTACTAGTTCAGAAGCTACAGCAGCATGAAGCTTATTGAAATGAATTCAACGAGATCATCCACACTGAATGATCGCTGAGGATTGATGCCTGGATATAGCATTGGTATCGATCCTGTCCGTAAAAGGTGTTGTCAAGCTGTAGAGTCCTTTCGGCCTGGTGAGGTCGTCCTGTCTGAAGATGCATACGAGTGTGTTTTGTCGAGCGACCAATGCAGCAACTACTGCCATCATACCTTCACCAGCAGCACACACCTTCTCAGGTGAGTCAAAACTGTGACATCGCAGCAAAGACCACTCACTATGTCATGCGTCAGCAGTCTGAAAGCAGTTGTTGTGGAAGGTGCACGGGCTGCAAGTTTGCCAGATATGCTTCCAAGGAAGCGCAGAGGGCTGCATGGAAGAATGGCCACCAGCAGGAATGCGCTGCCTTGCGAGCATGCGGGCGCATCCCGCCTGCAACAATCCGACTGGCAGCGCGAATTTACTGGAAACAACTGAGGTGCCCTTCCATTCTACTCTCGCGGAGCGCTCTTCACCCAAACACAGCGGCAGCCATCTGCTCTCTGGTGCCCGCAATGATGACATCCCCTTGCAACAGAATACCGATTTGCTCATGTGCAGGTTGGGGGGAGATGGTGCGTTACCGCATAGCATTGAGTCTCTGGAACACCACTGGGATGATCTGGATGATGACCGCAAGCAGAGCTATGCGCAAATGGCCATTGTGACAAGGTACTTGCACATCCAATACATGGGTCCTCCAAGAAGCATGCGTAGTGCGATGAGAGATCCCTTGGCAGTGTACATATTCAAAACATGTGCGTCGTTGGGGTGTACAGGGAGTACATGAAAGGCAGTGATACCAGAATTCAAGATGCAAAGGATGTGGCATACCTACTGGCGCGGTTTGCATGCAATAACCACACAATCTGCGACGATGAGCTCAGAGCTAAAGGTCGGATATCTACAACTTCTTGCTGAAAGCAAGCGTAGCCTGGCCGTGCTTGTGGGGGGTTTTGCATGCCTGATGTGCACATGCGTGCAATTGCACTTCTCCTCCTCGTCTGCAGCAGTTTCATATCCGGCGCAGGTGTGGGCATCTATCCCCTGGGTGCCATGCTGAATCACAGCTGCACTCCCAACACGATGCAGTCATTCTCCGGATCACGCATCGTGTTCCGTGCGGTGCAGCACATTCCTGCAGGTGCAGAGGCCACCATTGCATATGTAGAGCTGGCCGCGACCCGTGCAGAGCGACGGGCCATGCTCAAAGCAAACTACTTTTTTGACATTGATGCAGATCAGGTGCCTCCCCTCATGCAGTGGCTCGGCCTGTTGGCAGTCATCTGGCGCATATGGATGTGTAGTCCAGTTGTCTGATTCTTCAATTTCTATTTACATGATGGCACGCAGGAGACGTGTGCTGCAGATATACCAAAAGAGGTCAGACTGGACGACACATTGATGCTTGAGTTGTTTGACAGACGCTCCATGACCATGGATGAGCATGACCCGGAACTCACCTGCGTAGACTCCGATACCGGCGAGACATCTTTCAAAATTTTTGTTCTGGAATAAAGCTCAATACAGAGAATTTTTGCACGATGCTGCAGCAATTCCTCGTGACTTTCTCTGTCTGCTGCAGGCAGCGGCGCAAATGCTGTAAGAGTGCAGGCGGAGGAGCGCTCAACATTCTTTGATGAGGAAACAGAGGCTGGACCATCCCAGGCTCCTGCAGGTCAGGGTAACTGGGAAGTGAAGGTGCAGTGCTGGGGCGCGGCTTGTCTGCAAGGTGATCCTGGTCGTTGTCTCAAGGACACAGGAGTCTGTGCTTTGTGTCCACACAAGGCAAATGCTTTGCTGAGCACATGCGAGCGAGAACGCACTCCTGCACCAGAGTTTCACTCTGATAACTTGCCCCGCAGCATGTCTTCAAAACTGACATGAGAACTTCCGGTCTCACAGGAGGTGAGGTTCGGAACGGCCCAACTACCCAGGCAGTCGCAGTGGCATGGAGACTTGCTACTATTGTGCGCTTGCATGCCTCTGCTAGTGATCTTGTGTCTCAAGGCCGAGCATCGGAGGCATGCGACATGATTGCCACAGCGTTGCAATCAATGGAAGACATGCAGGTCCTGAAGCAGGTGTGTTCCTGAGTGCAATCAAGGTGTCCAGTAGGACAACAGCAATCTGTGGCCTCCTTGCATCACCATCTCTTATTGGACTGCAAGCAACATTGTGCTGCTCATGTTCCAGAAGCACATTTGGCGCATGCGCCTCCTGGAAGTGCAGCTGCGAGCAGCCATTGAATGTGGGAATAGATGGGACCTGGCCCTTGATGCTGCGCGTTCCCTGCTTCCATTCTACAGTTGGCTATATCCCAAGGTGCGGCAGGTTCTGCTTGTGACCATGCCATCCTCAATGCATGTCTTGGCTAATGATCGGAAGTCTAAGTGCTGACTGGACCCCCATCTGAACAAGCTGGTTGCGCATGATGTAGGTGTGGCCAAACCTCGGTTTGCATTTAGCCGCTCTGGCAAAAATTGCAGCTCTCCTGGAGCTCTTTGATGAAGCAGCCACTCATGCAGAGGCAGCAGCTGGCATCCTGCGCATCACCCATCCAGAAGGCCAAATTGTGCAAGAGATGCTGCAGTTGTGGCATGATGCCAATGCAGAGCTTAATGCTAATGCCGAGGAATAGAACTAGTGCAGGAGGATAGTGCAAAGATGCTTCATCATTACATACACATGCAGAGCTCTCCGCTCATCGAGTGCGGAGGAGGGTTCAACACTGCTTAGAAGCTATTGACTCACTGATAAAGCAGGAATGCAGAAAATGCACCTGTGAAGATAAACTGTCTTGGTACTTGAAGTACCGTGGCTACGTAGTGCACTCCTCAACTTAATTCATTACATTGGCCCCTCGGATGCCCAGGCATCAAGAAATTTTTGGCTTCGTCGCTAGTTTCCTTACACAAAGTATGTACCTGCCAAACATTGTGACTCAAAATCCTAGTTCATCATGTCCCCACATAAAACGTTGCAAATTCTTGTTATTCAGGCAGCGCCAGCACAATCCCCGAAGGTGACAAGAGCCTGGCAGCAATCATCAAGCCCAACTCACATGTCAGTCAGGTGCAAGTGCCAAGGCAAATAGTGCCCCCCAAACAATTCCTGCTTGACATTGCAGAGTTGTTGGCAATCACAACACAGCACACATTATGGGGACTGAGATGACACATACAAGGACACGAAGTTGCAGACTACAGACAAAATTGCAAATATTCCTCCACTGGCATGCATCAGCACACCCTGCTGTACATGCGCCTATCTCAAGCGTCTAAAGAGAGACAGGAAACTGGCATACTTCAAGACCTATCATCAGCTGTGGGCAGCCTCAGCCTCATGCCTTCACACAATGTTACCTATTTATCTTGAAAAGGCCCTCAAAGAGGGCAGACTCTGACAAAATGTTGGGCTTCAAAAGACAAGCTTTGCCCTGCTGGAATGCAGCTCTGTCATAATTCCTCTTGGCAGCCAGGCCATGCTCATCTACAGAGCGTAGTCATGGACATCCAAATCGGCATCTTGTTTCAGTATGAGCGGCTGGAAAATGTGGCAGTTCGCCTAAGTCTTGGGCGCATAAATGCCATGAGCTTTATTAACCATCTTCATAACGATGCCGATCGGCCCTGCTGGGCTCCCAAAATAGAGGTCGAGTCTACATAGCGGCTGGGAACACAATGCGCTTGCACAGGGGGCATGTGGCAGAAATGCCTTGGAGTCTCAGCCACGGCTCGATGCAGTCCGCATGGAATGAGTGCTGGCAGGGCAAAGTTGTCACACGCGTCCCTTCACCATACACCTCCAAGCACACACTGCACTCCATGGTAGTGGCCTCCTGCACAACCAGCTCAGCTTCTTCACACCAAAGCACCGCTGTCAACCAGTGCAGGACTTCTCTATGACAGAACTAGGACTGGCACAGCTTTAAACTTTCACAAATCTTTTATGGTCAGCTTCAAACAATATCTATAAGTCTTTTATTTACAAGGCGCCGGTCCCAGCAATGAAGATGTGCCTCACCGCCTGGAGCTTGGAAGTATCCTTGCCGGGCTTGCAGCTGTTTCCACCTGGATCGGCTGCTTTCCCACACTTATGCACATGCGTCTGCAGGGTCCTGAGAGCTGCATCACTGATCTGCGGCCGGCTCTGTGTCACCTCTGTGTCCAGTTGGAGCAGAGCGTCGTAGTCGGCCTCATTGAAGTCCCTGCATTTGCGTCAACTTTCTAAAGCATGAATGTATAAACACACATGAACTAAGGAAGACATGCATCACAATCATATTTTTTCCAGTTCAAACAGCTGTTTGGAGCCACATGAAGCTCCTTAATCTGTCAGAACCCCTTCTCTATTTTCCTAGTGACAACATGTAGCAGATCACCGACCGCAGACCATGCTACAGGCAATCTAACATCCATGAACACATTTTTGTCTGCTTGCATTCCATGAGAAATTAGTCAGTCCTCCACTGGGTGCGTGCAGGACAATGGCTGCCAAACACAGCAATTGCACAAGGATGAGTTGGCATGGCACCCAGAACGCACCTGTCCATCAGCGTCAGTGATAGGTTTGCCATGTTCATGCCATGGCCGGCAAACAGCAGGGCAAAGCCTTGTGGGGATCGCATCAAACGCAGCACCGTTTCTAGGCCGCTGCCTCCCTGATAGAAGAAGCCAAAATTTCAGCGCCTCGGTATTTTGTCTGAAATCAGTAATGAACTGTTGCCGAGTTGTGGGATGAGCATGTGTGGATGCACGCAGGGGAGATGCCATTGTCAATTACCGATGAGTGGGTGAGCCGCTGGGCGTACTGGTGCACAACGTATGCTCGGAAGCACGTGGCAACGCACAGGACGCAAAAGAGGCCAAACACCTGGAGCATCCAGATGCAGCTTGTCATTCACATTGATCATGGAAGTGGTAGCGGATCTGGCTGCTGTACCAATCTTATGTTGAAATGGGAGCACGGAAGGAAGAGGTACTTACGGTTAAAGTCAGTGGCATGACACCCGCTAGAAACAAGAAAAGGATAACTCCTACAAGCACCACCCAGGGTTTTAAGAACCCACTTGTGATGTAAGGTAATTTCCATTTGCACCAATCATTTTTATTCTTGTGACATGTACAGAAACCACAGCTTTGTGATGAGCAGGACCACTGCACAAAGGCTATGAACGACCTGCAAGCCAACCATGACTAGCTTCCACCGAACCGCTGTCGGCATCGTGATCACGAGCGCTGCCGCTGTTCCATGATCGGCTTGTAGCTGGCCACTGAGATTCAACATCAATGCCCGGAAGAGCGTAGCCTCGACGCTCCCCAGCTTGGCCAATCGCCGGCATGCGGGTGTAACAACTGGAGACACAGTCTGTCACGATTGTGATTCAAAATGTGTTGCCGAGACTGAGTTGTAAACCCGCAGCATCAACACTCATGTCGGGAAGTCAGCGAACCGAGCAAGAGCTTTTACTAGACCATTTTGGCAACGAACCACAGAAGCAACACCCGGGATTCGGGTCTTATTAAGCAGGAATATACTTCAATTTTTCTGCAACAGTGCGAATGCTTGCGTTGAAAAGAGCTCAACGTGGATGGAAAGACCCAAACGTTCGGCTGGGGATGACACACAAGAATTTGCTCTATCACTCTTACGTAACAGTGACTCACCTCTCACACGACTTCGGTCCTGAAGCAAAGCAGTTGCACAAGCACAAGACGCCACTGATATCAATACTCTTCTTTGATGCGCAAGAAAGTATCTTTAGCTTCCATCGGAGCTCTCAGACACCACATCAGCTGGCTGTCGGTACTCTCTAAATAGCCGGGAACGATCGTGTCTAGGTTGGTACTGGTGCTCCTATGGTGGAGAGTACAGACGAGTACGTTCCAGAAGTCATTCTTGTGACTGGAGGTGCAGGTTTCATCGGCTCGCATGTCGCAGTTCGCCTGGCACAAAGTTATCCTCAGTACAAGGTGCGCTAGTTCCCCTCGATCTTGGGGACTGTGGCATGAAATGGGCGCTTGTTGTATTGGTGTGTCGGCCACTTTTGATGGATCCAAAGATTGTCATGCGCCTCGCTAGTCGTCCATGGCACTTCGTGCGGTTGCTTTTTCTGATGATGGCAGGTCCTGTGAGGCCAGGGAGAGGAGTTGCTAAATTTGCAGAGAAACCGATGGTGACATTTCCAAATGGGCTGTGATGGCTTGCGCAGGTCATTGTTTTCGACAAATTAGAATACTGTGGGACTCTGAAGAATTTGGAGTCTGTCAGCAACAAAGCAAACTTTAAGGTCAGCACCTGTCACAAGGGCAGCAATGGCCACCATCCACGTAGAGGGCTTCTCACACTTGTACATCTGCGTTTTTAATTTCTTCCCTAGGTGTTCTGTCATCTGATCCTGGCTCACGGTGCACCCCACAGTTCATCAAAGGAGACCTCCAGAGCGGCGATTTGCTCAATTATATACTGAGGCGGGAGAATGTCGATACCGTGATGCATTTTGCTGCCCAGGTGCGGGAAGCTGCCCTGTTCATATCAAGATCCGGGATTGTTTGGGGCATGCCCAAAGGCCTCTTTGAAGTTTAGCATTGCAGAAACTACAGTGCTGTGCTTGCGCAGACCCATGTGGACAACTCGTTTGGAAACAGCCTGGCCTTCACAGTGAACAACACATATGGCACGCACGTCCTGTTGGAGGCGTGCCGCATGTATGGAGGCATCAGGCGCTTCATCAATGTGTCAACAGATGAGGTTTATGGGGAGAGCAGCTACGGCAAGGATGCAGGTCTGCTGGCACAGCTCCCTGCCGACCTGCATGAGATCCTGTGTTTGTGAACCTTCTTTGCACCTGACCACTTGTCATTGAGGTGATTGTACATTTGAGACACATGCCTATAGACCCGTCTTGTGTGTCACAAGAGGCTGCATGTGTCAGGTGTGGGAGAGGATAGCACGCTCGAACCCACAAATCCCTACTCAGCAGCCAAGGCGGGGGCGGAAATGATAGCCAAAGCATACCTGACCTCCTACAAGCTGCCCGTCATCACAACACGGGGCAATAATGTGTATGGGCCGAATCAGTTTCCGGAGAAGTCAATACCGAAGTTCACACTGCTAGCAGCCAGAGGAGAGGACCTTCCTGTGCATGGAGATGGTACGCTCCTGCTTTCTTCATCCATTGATGCCCTTCCTTTATCGAATGGCACTGTGATCAAAGAGCACGACAATCTAAGCGTGAGTCACTTGTCAATCAGTATTCCTGGGAAAAGGGGGATCCATCTGGGTGATTGGCTGCGAGGCAGCCTACCTTCCAGTCCTGGCCAAGTGCTCTGTTTATCATTCATGCATGCAGCACTCCTCCAAGCTGGTTTCCAATCGCATACTTACAGACAGATTGTTCTGCACTGCAGGGCTGGCAACAAGGTCTTACCTGTACATTGACGATGTCACAGAGGCGTTTGACATCATCCTGCATAAGGGGATGGTGGGAGAGACCTACAACATAGGCTCCCAAAGAGAGCGCACAGTGCTTAGCGTGGCTGCAGATATTTTGAAGATGTTCGGTCTTCCTACGAGCAAAATCCTGCATGTGCGGGACCGCGCCTTTAATGACCGCCGCTACTTTGTCTGTGATAAGAAGCTCGCCAGTCTGGGTGCGCGCAATTTGCCATTCCCCCCTTTGTTTTCCTTCTCAGGCAGTGCTCAAACCTGGCGTGTTGATATGGGACGTCTTAGCCTTACTCTTCCCCTCCAATTCTGTTGCTTGCGAATGTCTGTCAGCGTATATTAATGCTTTTGTTTTCCAGCTTCCTGATTTGAATTGTCTCATTGTCAGGGTGGCGAGAGAAGACAGAGTGGAAGCAGGGGCTGCAGAAGACAGTGGAGTGGTACACCACACAAGGTTTCAGAGACTTCTGGGACAATGATGCTGTTGAAGCCTCCCTGGACGCGCACCCAAGCTACTTTGGAACCCAGAATGTCTTGCAAGAACCCAAGCCATACGACCCAATGGCCAATCTGAGGTAGCAGTGCAGGCTATCTTGTATTCTTTCTTGTTTTTTTGTCTTTGCTGTTAACACCAACGTTGGTGTTTGTACAGTAAGTCAATTCTGCTCTGGGTACCGGTTGAACAGTTGTATTCTGCCTCATCATTAGGGACACCAACAAAGAACTCTGTTGAACTCTGAGAACCTGATAGAGGTGGGCAAGTTTTTCTGCTGCAATGAATGTCTCGGGGTTGTTTCCTATGGCCAAAATCAGCTGGTCAGAGCAGGGAGATTGCAAAATATTTGATTGATGGACCGCTAATTAGCGACCGCTTATGAGACGAATTTTTGAAGCGGTAGTGCACATGTATTTGTGTAACAATCTGTCAGCTCTGCTAGCCGCAATGACATGCCATTTGAACAAGTCCATTCCTGTAAAATGCAGTGTCAGGCATGGAGTGCATAGGAACATACACTAGACTATGTCTCTTTACCCAAGTCACTCTATCTCTGGTTTGTCCAATTGGATCGAGTTGCAACCGGATCTACGTCCAGCTCTGATGTGCAAATAATCACTCATGCCCAGCGTGGGCCATCCAGCAAAGATACTTCAATCATGATGGTTTCCAAGCCTTCTGAATGTGGCAAACCCTTAGGCCCTCGCCTTCATTTCCTCAATCGTCTCCTTCAGCTCGCCCGATTGCTTCATCTCCATCACGATGTCGCAGCCTCCCAACAGCTCACCCCTGTGTGATGCACAGTACCCCTCATGGTGAGCAAGGTTTCTCATGTTCATCAGATGCGCGGTACATTGCAAAGCTAGACTGCATGACAATTATTATAGCACCAAAGAGTCAGCTCGTGACATTGCGCAGTGCAGCGCCAGGAGGATCACTGTGGGACCAGGTACATGCTGCAAGCACCTGACATAGAGCTGCGGGAATGTGGGCCAGTCAGAGATCTTCTTGATGCCCTGCCGCACGGCCTCATCAGTGAGGATGTCAAAGGAGCCGAATTCTTCACCCTCAGACCTCAGTGCATCCACAACCTTCCTGCTGAAGCCGCAGCGGGGCACATCTGGTGTCCCCTGCCAAGAACATCTACCGGTATGAGAGTTACATCTTGGAAATCCAGAAGGCTTCGACAATGGTCACAGGACAGCAACATGACTGCAGAGAGTGCACCCACCTTCATGAAGAGCATCACTGGCTGTGCGTTCATCAAGTCTTTGATCCTCTGCTCTGAGCTCACTGCTGTTGTGGCTGCTCCATTTGCTGGCACGCTGCTTGTTGAAGTGGAGGCTGCTGCTTGGGGCTTTGATGCAGCTTCCGGAGTCCGGGCAAAATGCTTTTGGACCGCTTGGGTGAGGGCTGCTGCATTTGCACCCTCTATTTTGTCCACCACAGCTCCTTGCTGTGTCACACCCACCAGTCTCAGTACCAGTACTACGCCGTGGCTTTCCTTCCCATGTTGTGTGATATGCACTTGATGACGAACGCGGTGTGCACCTTGAGTAGAACAAAATAAGGGACCACTGTCACATCAAAGCGGTCTGTGATGTCTGAAACCTCCTCAGCTTGAACCTGCAGAACATCAAGTAATGGACCTTAGCGACGCGAGGAGGATAAAGAAGAAGTACCAAACCCTGAAGAAGTAATGCGACCTGACGTATTACATCTTACCCGCAGAAATTTTGCATTGGGGTACTCCTTTGCAAGTTCCGCAAAGACAAGATCGAGCTGTTTGCAGGGGTGTGACCAAGGCGCCCAAAAGAACACAGCCACCTGTCGAAGTGATACCAATGTTATTACGTCACAATCAAATCCAAGCCTTGACCTGATCCAAACATGCAGATCGATACAAAGACAGGGAAAGACAACACGCACCGATGGTGAGCTTTGCACTATCTTTTCGAAGTCAGCAACAGATACCACATCCTCCATTTTGATGACTTACGTGAGATTTCAGTGGTATTTGCAGGATTTCGTCCATTCCCTGAAACTCGAGACCTTCCTGCTGGTAAAGTGACGGTTTTACATAATCTCTGACAGCTTCCACCAGCTACCTCAATTCACTCCCTGTTCCTTTGAACTCCTGACATTAACCACATTTATCCCTGTTCTTCAGATTTGAATATCAGGTGGTTATTGAGCCTTCTGAAGGATTTTTGGGAAGGAGCAGGGCGTGAAGGTTGCAAGGTAAAGAGGCCAAAAGCCGATGCCGCCGCGGCACGCGTGCGCACTTCAAGTTGATGTTTCAAGCTTCCAAATAAAATAGAAGTGGAAACGCATGCAATGAATGCACTGCAAAGCTTATCGATTTACATGGAACCCACGGGCCAGGGCATATCGTTTTAACTTGAAGCAGCGGCTTGTCTTGTCAGATATCCTGTGGCATAGTAGCACATCTGCCGGTGGCAGTGCACCCTGAACTGGGAAAGTGCCAACTTGGCATGCAGAGGCTGCAACACAGCATCCCATCCCAGCGGCAAGAAGATATTGAATTGGTAGCAATCCTACAACTGTGTACAAAGGGTCCGCGCTAGCGCTCACCACCTAGATGCCATCCAGAACATTGTACAGACCCTATATTACAGCTTATTTACAGGCAGCAGAAGATGAAGAGCTGTCAGCAGGGATGGTGTCCCTTGTCAGGGTGTCAAAGCCCATGTGCATCCCAGCGAACACCGTCCACACCCCTGCCCAACTCATCATGGCTGCCATGCAGCGATGACCCAAGCGAACCCCCAAAGCCAGCCTCCAGATCTCCCTCCAAGTCTGGGGGGCCCTGGTCATCATCATGCCATGCCAGGGATGATCCAGCTGAGGCATGCGCGCCAGAGGGTGAGTCCAGCATCGCCTCATGCAGTGGCTCAAAGAGTCCCCCGGAGTGCGCACTTTGCAGCTCATGCACAGCGCGGCCAGCATGCCAGCCGTGCGGCGGCGCTATAAGCTGCCCCGAGCCCCGGTCGAAAGAGCCACCCGTGCCCTGCAGAAGCTCGCCGCGGTCATCTGCGAAGGGGAAGTGGTCGTGCTGCTCTGCTGACATGTCCTGGCGGCCATCTGATGCGGCATCGTCGCCAGCGTGACTGCCCAGAAGGAAGTCTTCTGACAGCTCCTCGCCCTCCTGCGCCCAGGACGGCACCACAGGCAGTGCCAGATGCCCCTGGTCGCCCGTGCTCAGCGGATGCTGCGCTCTCTGCTCCGTCCTAGGCAACCCCTGCTCTCGGTGCGCATTCTCCTGATGGACCTGTCCGCCGTTCAGCTGCACTTGCTGCTGAAAATGGTGCCCCTGATGGGCGGAGGGGCTGCGGGTGACGAGGGACATCTCGCTCGCGCGCGCCTCCTCTCGGTCGGAGGAGCTGCGGCTCCTGAACAGGCCTGTGCGGCCCAGCAGGGACCCCCCTGCCCCCCTGGCGTCCCCACCCTGCTGGCCACCGCTGGGCTGCCGCCTCAGCTGCTGCCTGTGCAAGTCGCTTCCCTGCTGCAGCCCTGCTCCCTCCGCGATCTGCGGCAGCCGCCCGTTCAAGCTCGGGGCTCGGCCGCCGCGCTCTGGCGCCCACTGCACGCGGCCGGGCCGGCCCTGTCTGGGCGAGACCATGCTGGCCTGCTGATGCTGCAACGGCGGCGCGACTGCGGAGCCCATGAATGCCTGGGCCTCCTCCGCAGTGGCTGGACCATCCTGCCGGTAGCGCAGCAGGTTGCCTTCGCCTTCTCTGGCCCCACTCTGTGTGACGCCAGCCGCAGCCCCTCCTCCCGTTGATTGTCCAACATCTCCAGAATCTCCTGCAGATGAGCCACACGATGATGCAGCAAGTCCCAGAAGCTTGATAGAGAAGTCCTAGCCCGCAAAGAATCACAGTGGCATGCCGATTCTGGTCAATCATGCAGAGTCCATCAGGTCCTTGGCTCGGGCATGTGCTGCAACACAAAGACAGCGCTGCTATCTGTGCAGAGCTCACAGAACAATATCAGCTTGTTGGCAGCAGACGCACTTCTGGCAGAGGCTGGCCGCGCATGGTGCAGGCCGCCCAGGCGCATGGCGCGTTCACGGTCCTCATAGAAGGACTGTAGCAGCAGCTGTCCCGCCGCCACCCTCTCCTCCAGTTCATTCCCCCCATAGCTGCGCGCAACAGCTTTCCCCAGTATAACTTCTTGCCAGTAACGAATGGGAAATGCGCTGCATTAAAGATAAAAGATCTCATCTAGGATAGCCAGAAGACACCTCACAGCTCCCCAACTGGCTCCATTCAAACCTTGGCAAGCAGATGGCCCTTAGTGCTTTGCAAGCTGCTGCTCAACCAAAAGGGCGACCCACCTGGCAGCAACGCTGGCAGCGCCGCCAGTGATCTCGGCAGACGCAAAGATGCTGTTGTGGATGCTGGCCAGGCCAGGCGTCGTCCGCAGCGCCAGTCGATGCATGCTGCTCGCGGCCGCCACGCTGTAGGGTGAAATATTGTGATAGGCTGGGTACCTGCTCCACAAAAAGCTGACAGCTCAGAGTTTATCTTCATCAAAATAACAATACACAAAGGCATCAAGGACCCTTCTGAGCTGAAATGAAGTACAGGCATGCATGTTGAAAGCGGCAGAATGCATGTTTCTGTCAAGTATAGGGGCCTGCAGACCTAGGGGCGCCTGGGAAGAGGGAGGCAGCAATTGCGGACTGCATGGGGTGGCAGTCGCCATCGGACACATTCAAGCCATTGCGTAGCGGAGGCGCCTGTCCCAGGGAGAGGAGCATCTGCTTGGCTGCCGAGTCCGGCTCCCAGGTGGGGTATGTGGCTGCAAAGCTCAGGAAGCTCTTCTCCATTTTCCCCTGCCGGCTGCGCGCCGCCTGCGCGCATGCCACTGCAAATGTCAGCCATGCCAAGGCTTCTACAACACCAATGAGCACACGCCTATCCAGTCACTACACATCATCACAAAGCCTCTAGAGCGAGCTTGACTGCTCTCCAATACCAAATTGATGCAACCACCGGACTGGACACTAAATCTAACCGATCCGTGGTAAGATGAGGCACTGGCAGGACATGGGGGGCACCTTTGGTGCCTGGGAGGGGGAGCCGTATTTGGAGTTGCCGTGGCGCTCAAAGTCAAAGGCACCGAGGGAGCAAATGTCGCCCACGCCCGGGACGTGCACCGTGAAGTCGCGCACGAACGCCAGGATGGCGGGCGCGCACTTGGGCAGCGAGAAGTACAGCACGAAGGGCGTGAGGACAATGCTGGCCATCTCCTCCAGAAACAGCAGCGCCTGGACATGCAGTGAGTTCCTTCTCATGCTCGCTCCTCACTCGTGGCCTCATGCAGGACCCACGATTACTTGCACTGCATGCCAATGTCAATGAAGAGACAACCCCACCCAGCTCCAAGCTTCACTTGTCAAGCAGCCTGGTGAAGGAAATTGTGATTAAAATGTCGTAGAAGTAATTATCTCGGGTTTCTGTTCCATGGAAGGTGAGAATGGTAATGCAAGCGAGAGGAAGGGCGTCGCACCTTGAATTGGAACAGCTCCTGGAACTGCTGCTGGACCTCCTGGGTGTGTGCGCGGCCTCGCCAGTGGCGTGGCAGCCAGTGCGTGTGGGCCACCACCTCCAGCAGCGCCAGCTCCGGCTCAAAAGCCACGCCGGCCTCCACTATGAATGCCCTGCTCACCGCCAGTACTATGCCCAGCGTGGCTGCCCACCTGTGCACACAAAGCACCCACCTGCTCAGGTCCTTAACAACATTTGCGCATGAGAGTGGTCGATTGGGGACCCTTTGCATGGGTCAGATACCACTCATGCAGGTTCGTGGCATGCTCTGGTGGTTGTGGAGGGCATGCTAACCCGGTCTGCGGACATCCAAGAGAGGACTGATGGGTCTTCAACCCTGTTTGCAGAAGAAGCAACGAGTGGGCGGTTAAACTTTCAGATGATGGAGGTGCGCTCACCAGACCAGGTTGCGGCCAAACAGGTGGCGCTCCAGAAGCGTGTCATCCACCAGCGCCATGAACAGCAGCAGCGCTGCAAAGGAGCCAGCAATAAATGCCACAAACTTGGCCGCATGGCTCAGCGCGGGCGATGGGAACTGCTGGATGTACTTCTCTGCTGCCTTGTGACTGGCATTCAACCTGCATACCATGCGCGCATCGCTGTCAGACTGTGAAGCTTGCCGGCCAGGCTGCAAAACTTGTCAGAGTACAAACCAATGCAAATTGCTCAGACCTGTGACAGCACCAATGAACCCAGTCATCACAGACGCTTACATCATCTGACACGCATCTGCAGACAAAATAAACTCTCTGCAATGCCATAGCGTGGCTGACCAACCACGACGAAACTCTCCCCCACCCCAACGTTCCACACCGTACCTCTGCTGCGGGTGCAATTGTCTCCCAGAAAATGTCAGAGAACTGAGGGAAAGCAGGTGACCTGTGGTTGAGGTAGTGGGGCAGCTCGTTGAATTCGCGCAGGCGCCAGGCGGCGAGGGAGGACCAGCGGCGCGCGCCCGCAGAAGACGGCTGGTGGTAGAACTTCTCAGCATTACGCATGAAGAAGTATATCAGCAGAAATACCAGCAGGAACGGCGCCAGGAGCAGATTAGCAGCTGCAACGCGCCTGTTGCAAAACAATAAAATTAACTCCAAACTCAACCATCTGCAGAGACCATGCACAACTTCAAAGCAGCTCTTCTTTCCCCGCGCTGGCTGATACCCTGTCCCTTGCTTCACTTCCACGCAACTCTCAAACGAGTTATCTGATGTCAGACAGGAGCGCTTGTGACAGGTGGGATGCATGCCTGAACCGGCGCTGTAGTTTGGGGACGTCATGCTTGAAGTCCTCCTTGATGCAGAAGTTGTCATCCAGCATGGCGTCAAGAATGCACCAGTGCAGGTTCCACTCCAGTGTCTTGGTCAGCATGAAGCGCTTGCCCAAGCCAGGGATGGTCACATTCAACGCCAGCACACCCTGTCGCCCCAAAACTTTTCGTCAGACGAGCCAAGAGTCAAGTCACAAGCTCCAACAGCACACAGTAGCAAGCACAGGTGCCCCTGGCAACACTCACCTTGTTCAGCATGCCGATTAAATAGTTCTCCTTCCGCATAATCCTGCTGACCACGTCCTTCTCTGTCAGGTCCCTCGTGATGCACAGCCTCGTCTGCTTCTGCACCTGCACCACACAAGCATCCACACAAAGTTACACATTAAGTGCCCACCCCACAAGAAGCTGAGTGAAACAGTGCCCACACATCAGAACTTCGCCTGTAGTTGCAACAACCGGAGCAACTGGTATACATGAGGTCATACAGGCTCACATCTACAATGCGGCGTGCGACCTCAGGCCAGGTCACAGTTTTAAGCTGGCGCGTTGACAGCCCCAAGCGATGCCGTGTGAAGTGGGAGATGACAGCCGCCTCGCGCAGGTCCACAAACAGGTGTGCCAGGTTGTAGAGCCAGTACACGGCAAAGATGGCCACGTACATGACCCGAAGGGTGTTCCAGACTGTGAAGCCATCCTTCAACGGATGCGGCTCGAAAACCACCTGCGCACCATACTTCCATAGATGGGATAACCACCTGTTCTGTGCACAACAAGGTGCATTTTGGTGCATGCTAAGAGGCAGAAGACCAGGACAGCAAAAGCGGCTAGCATTTCCAGGATATGACCACAAACAAGAGATAGTCTGGGCAGGCAATAGAGTTGCGCACCTCTGAGATGTCGCAGGTGTCTTTCAGGATGCATTCGCTGTGGAATGCATGCCATTTGACAAATAGCAGCAGGAAGGAGGAGAAAGCAATAGTAAACGCCAATGCCAACAGGTTGAGCATGCGAGATACAACGATAACCTCGAACCCCTTCTCCTCATAAAACCTGCATGTTGAGCATAGTGCGTCAAGCAAACAGTACATCAGTGGCTTCATAAAATACACCAGTTTCACCAGAAATAAGCTGTCAGGACTAGTGGCAGTGAGGGTCAGTATGCTCTTGCTAAATGGTCACTGCTGGGTCCCTACTTGTAAATACGTCGGAAGAAATCATCCAGGTTGGCAATTGCATCCCACTCCAAGGTCTCAGAACTGAGCAATGGCTGGACTGGTTCACCATCGTCCTCTGGTAAGCTATGCAGCAGAAAGGTATGTCAGTATCCATCCCTTCGACATGTCACAAGTGAGAAGTATGTGACGCCAATCCTCTGAGCTTCACAAAGAAACTTGGCGTTCCAAGTTATACTTGGCAACTGCTTCCAGCACTGTCTCACGACAGATAGAACAGACAATTGATTTGACTTGTTTATCCTCGCAATGAACTGTTCACAACCTCGTAGGTCTTCCATATGTCCTTCAATGGCGATACTAGGTACATAACAACAGAGAGGTCCTTGATCTTGCACACAGCCTCTTGGCCGACAGACTACGGTGTGGCGACGTGTGGTCAATAGCGTGTACTGCCTCTATGACAACAGACCTCGGAAGCGCATCGTATGCGGAGTCCATTACAGAAGCGCCAATGCTCTTTGCCAGCTGCCACGTCTACGCCACCGCACCGTCCGCAGTCATATGCAGAATACTCAAATGAGTCGTATGAAGTGATCACGCCAACTCCACTGGCCTCTTCAAACGCTACAAGCATTGCTGTTCAGCTGAGGGAAGCTGAAGAGTGATCATAGGCACTGATGACAAGGGACCACGGACTTGTTTTCCAATCGAACTCGTATTCTCTGCGCAATATGACCAAAAGATTTAGTTAAATTCACTTTATTGGAAATGAAATAGGACGGAACTATGGTGATTGACTAGACTAACCCGAGAAACCCTGAAACTCCGAGCTCAATACCCCTTTGGAAAGGGAAATTCCTTGTCGATATTCTTGGATCCACAGGCTGCCGTTTGTACAACGTGTTTTATAAATTTGCGTGCCGTAGGCCAAAGGACTTGATGTCAACAGTCTTTATTCTTGAGAGCATACGCAAAGTGCATTAGTGGAATTTTTCTCTCGACAAAGTGACATCTGAAACCTGGCCGCGTCCATAGATAGTCAACTATATAGGTAGTATCCTACAGATCAGATGATAGGGAGATCAGTGCAGCGCGCTGCGCTGAAGATGTCATGCAGGCATTTTCCACGGCTTGGAGCATGCCGGGACGCTGCAGCCGCAGCTGTCTCAGTACTACCTGATAACTCTCTAAATAACCATTGGGACCATCAGCAGGACTATATGGAATCGCGGATGCGTGTCGTGCCGTCGAGGTCGCTAGGAAATCGATGTTTCTCTAGTGATGGGATCAGCTCTGACTCTCAGCAAGGGGGCTCAGAGGAGACCTTAGGAGATGCACCAAGCACGGGAGAGGCACTGAGCAACGAAGAGAGGGATTCCCAATCATCTGCAGAGGAAGGTTCAGGAGGAGGCGCAGCGGCTGAAGCTGGTTCTGAGGACACCAGCAAGGTGTGCCTGAATGGGGTGCCTGTGAACAGCTGCCTACTCAAGTGATGGATCAAAATGGTATGACAACCTTTTCTGTGCAGAATGCTGCGGGAAGTAGTGCTAGACAGAATGTATACAGACCTCCACCAGATGTACCAATACCCGATGCATCAATGGCTCCGCAAGTCATAGACCACTACAGAGACGACGCCGCCCGACACGCCTTCAAAGTCAACCATGCGGGAGAGCACAGCTCTGGCTGGCAGCTGTATGATGTGGATGAAGAGAACACGGTCGTGTGGTGGATGCTGGACATGGCCGGCGGCCGTGTCCCAGAAAATGAGAAGAATGCGCAGCTCAGCGATCACGTCAAGCACTTCATGTACCGGCTGAACAAGGAGGGCGGGTGAGCTGCGCTCTACTCCTGCTTTGTTGTCTGGGAAGCCAAGATTGGCTCATCACAGAGGCTAGGATTAGTGTCATCACAAGTCGAATGCTCACACCATGTACCTGTCAACTCATCCTGGATTGCAGCCTTCAATCGACATGATTGTAAAAAAATGCCACTGCTCTATCTGCAGCAGCATGAGGATGTCTCTGATCTTCATGAGCTAGGTTATTTGCAACTATGTGTTGGAAAATGGCTTGCGTTCTGATAGCAAATCCAACAGCAATCAGTGTGGAACAAGTGTGATCATTGCATTCCATGCCAGGTGGTCGGTGCCCCAGATAGCGGAGCTGTTCCGGGTGCGGCAGCAGCGCGTGATGGCGATCATTGCACTGAAGGAGATGGAGATAAGCAAGCGCGAGGCGGGCGAGGAGCTGTTTGAGGACTTACATGAGGACATGGAGCACGTGTACGAGTGCTACGAAGAGCGCGGCACTTTTGAGCGGCACGTGGTTCTCCTGCCCACCAAGCCCGCTTTTGAGGTGCGCTCATACTGATTGTTCCCTGGCGCGATGCTTTCTCAGCCGCATCCCATATCGCACGCTCTTAGGGTGCAGGGAATTTCCAGATGCAATGCAGCCTTCAAATGCTCTTCCCAGGCATGTCGTGCCTTGCCATGCAGTGCCCTGCCTCAATGGTGTCCCTTGCAGGGCAGATTGGATGCAAGCAATGCAGGCACATGCGGAACACAAGAAGGAAATGTTCAGAGGGGATACATGCATGCATGCAGGTGATTGGGACGGGAGGAGGAAGAACCAAGAAGGGGAAGAAAGGGGCAGGGAAGCCTCAGCGGGTGTATGAGAGCAATGAGGATCCGGGCTGGGAGAGTGAGGTCAGGACTAGGGAGGATGAGGTGGCTGCGCATGAGGAAAGGATCATGGTGAAGGAGTTCAGGGAACGGCTGGCCTTCAATCTTGGCAAGGTGTGCCCTGCCTGCAATCAACCTCGGCAACAGCACAAGTTTCCTCACAAACCTTCTACGTGTCTGGAGGTTTAGGATTCCAGATGGGCCATGGGAAATCCATGCAATTTGCACTGCATTCTCTCTCCCTTATCCTGGGCCAGACAGTGGTCATCTTTGTGGTGCCTGTTATTCCCCTCCTTGGAGATGGGACATGGGACAATGAAAACATCATAAACAATCACCTTTTGCCGCATGGAGCTTCAGCTCCTCATTAGTTCAATACATTCGACAGTTGCCCCTTCCGCAAACCATCATTTTTAGGTGGCAGCAGTCCTGCCCAATCCGACACCGAAGGGTCTGCCATCTACGTTATGTGGACTGGCGCAGGTTGGCCAGAGCATCAGCAAGGAGAGCCGGACGAAGCAGGCGCCAAAGAGACCTGCAGAAGGCTGGAGCATTGTGGTGCGGCCCGCTGGACGTGGTGTGGAGTTTGAGCCATTCGTGGCTCGGCCTGATGGCTCCAGGCGGCCCCTCACATCTGATGAGGAACTTTACATTGACCGCATGAAGCCGCTTCCTCGCCGCAGGTTCATCTGAATGCAGCATTTGCATGACCGCAAGTCAGCTCTGCGCCGCCTGCCTAATTATAATTTTGAACCAATGGATTACAAATCGTGGTGCAGAAAGTCCTGCAGTGATTGTGAGAATGCATGGCGGATTTGTGGAGTAGAATCAAGATGGTTTTGAAACGGTAGTGTCCCACTACACAGAAAGTGCTTACAGATCTAAATTTCTCCAAGATCGCACACGAATCTTCCTTGCAAGTTCAACGTACATCCACGTGTGTAGCCACTGGCTATCCTTGGTAATCCTTGCTTCCAAAACTGGCCATGCTACTCACTGCAGGAGCAGTCCATTAAAGTGCAACTCAAGCGCATTGAGTTCCTCAATTCGCAGTTGTACAAGAGTACATCAACTCAGTTCTCTAAGTCTCTGCAAAAGACAGACTTCCAACAGAAGGTCATTGCACTTCTCGTTGCTGGCACAGGAACAGCAACCTGTGATGATGTCTCATACATATGTGGGCGTCAGCAATCATCAAGCTAAGGTCCACAGGACTCCACAGAACCGTAGGAACAGGAAACACCATGCTATGCTGCGAATGGCAACCACCGCGACACTCAGTCGATGCGGAGCTCATCTTCAAGGGCGTCATACTTGAACATGAAGTCCTGCTTGAGGCGGTAGCACCAGCCAACCTGCTGGTCGTCGTGCACAATGTTGTAATCAAAGTACACGTACGTTCCCTGCTCATACTCCTCTGTGGCTGTCTTTGGCTCCTCATGCCGCTGCGCACAGGGCACAAAACAATCAGCCAGTACTCCCATGCGTTAATGAGCTACAGAAGAACACTTGAAAAGCACTTCTCAGAATTGTAAAGAATTAAGTCCAAGTCCTAATCAGCACTGCAAAAGCCTGGAACGACAGGAGGCAATGCCGGTGCCTGGAGCCTGAAGTTGATTGCCTCACAGCCTTGCACTCATGGGACCTGTGTGACAGTCCATGAGCATGGAAAGCTATGCATGAGCTGGGTGGAGAGGTGATCTCTGCCCTCTCCATCCACCATCAGTAGTAAAATGCTTCGTATCTGCGAGGGGCATTCTGATCGGTACTGGTGCGCAGTGCAGACCTGGAACCAGGCGGCGTGCTGTTTGTGGTAGCGCCACGACTGGCGCTTCAGCTCGCGAGCGGCCAGGTACTGCTGGTAGGAGCCCGGCTGGTAGTAGAAGGCGAAGAAGAGCGCCTCCGTGTCCAGGCGCTCGAATAGGGCCGGGTGCTGCACAATGGGCGTCTTCTCCGTGGGGTACGAGGCCGGGACGCCGCCCGGGAATGGCCGCAGCCGCGGCGGCACCGACTGCCATTGGCTGTCCGCCAGCTGCGGTTTGCACCGTCTGTGCACCAGCCACAAGAAAATCAAATAGAATGATAAGGGACCTAACAATCAACCAGAGTTATAATCTGTGTGCGAATCAAATCATGCGTGTATGCATCAGAGGCAGCAAATTCCAGCAGGGTAACAAATGGGACGAAATAAACTGAGTTATTTCCAATCTTGAAAGCTGGGTATTAATTGATAGCCCACATTCCGAGGGAGCCCTTCCAGCCCTGCTGCTTGCCCTGCTTACTATTTACCCGGCAACCTCTGATCTGAACTCAGCAGCATGGGCACAGAAACTCAGCGCAGGAATTTCTTTTTTCACTCCCGTACGCTCCTAGATCGAATGAAGGCCGCATCAGCAAAATTCTGGGTGTCGTTGAACATGTGCAGCATGGCGACAGCTTGATGTACACGGGAGATCCTGGAAAACGCAGATATGGCAAAAGGTCAAGGATAAAGAGAGCAGTGAGAGAAGAAGTGGAGGAGTGGCAGCGCACTCGGCACAGGCGGTGAGCAGTTTCAGCTGTTCCTGCGGAGACGACATGGTCCCCAGTACGGCGGGCGCTGCTCGGCCGCCCTGGCCGCCCAGCAGCTCTCCCACCTGCCCTGGCGGCAGCAGTGCAGCCGCCATCTTCCCCTCATCCTTCCCAGGCACCGCGCCCTGAATGCAGCACAGCCCCCGTCAACACCCTGTGCAGTGCAAGCCACCTGGAAGGGCCTGAACTGGATATGCTGCAAAGTCAACCACGAGCTCGTGGCCCAGAAGAAGTATGATCATACACGAGGGGATGCAACCACAGAAAAGGCAACTTGAACGTGCTTGTTGCAATAAACAGAAGTGACAAAAAGAAGGGCTGACTGTGTGTGCCGCATTCAGAATATGACAGGTGCTCACCTGTTGAGCATCCTCTGCTGCCCCTCCAGCCTCAGCCGTTCGTCCTGCAGGCAATGCAACAACATAGCTTCATGCCTGTTTGTATGCCTCACACCAGTCCAATCGACAATGTAACTCACATGGAGAGTCACTGAGTATTTGGTAGATTTGATATGTTGAATCTGCTCATATGTTGGTACGATGATATACTGCAGGAATAGTCTGTATATCAGGGTTCTTTTCACGCTTTCAGACTCTTGAACTTCGGTCAGCGCATAGAGCAGACCTGCAACTGCAGATAAGAATGGAAGCGGCAGTTTCTGATTGGCTCCAACTGCCGTAGCGGGCAAGCTGGTCTGGGGTGCGGGGGGCGGCGGGGGCCGTAGCTGGGCTGCTGTTCGTCTCTGCTGCTCCTGTTGCAGCGGCGCCTGGCCCAACTGCGGAAACGCCTCTGCAGCAGCAAAGGATCCCTGTTCACTGCAGGTTGAGGGAGCCCCATACGATTTGTCTGGGCCAGAGTCCAGACTTTGTCATGACCCCAATGACAATGTTCAAGCGGGACGTGCAAAAACAATCCTGGCTCGCTGTGTGGTGTAAACACGCATCTCACTCTTGCAGTCAACTGCGCAATGTGCATTCCTGTCCACAACGAGCAGAGCAGTCCAAGCTTGTGCATTCGTCGGCTGCACACCTGAGCCGCCAGGGTATGCCCAGTCAGCGAGGGTAGTAGGAGCTGGTTGTGGAGGCGGCGGTGGGGGTGGTGCAGCATGTGGCGTGCTTGCCGCATCCTCCCTTGTGTCCAGGGATGTCTGTACGCCACACCTCACACCTTGAGAGTCTGACATTCAGGACTCCAAAGCTCATTTTGCAACAGACATCACAGTCTGGACACAACAATATAGCACTAAATGCAGTGATGGGAGAGGCCCGGCAAACCACCCCTACACAGTGCATGAGCTGATGGAAGAACAACTTGGCCACATGTCCAGACAAGCCTTGGCTGACAATTACACCAGGTGAAACAGAGTGTGTCAAGGACGAGCCCTAGTAATCCAGTCTGCGGGATGACACAAGAGCGAACTCACATGTCGGGAGGAGCCTGTGGCAAAGTCTTGGCGCGGCGCCATGGGGGAGGTGGGCCCAGAGGTGAAGGGCGTCTGAGCGCGCACGGGCGTGGAGGGCGGGTTGCCCGCAGATGGGGCGTCGACCTTGGCAGGGAGGGTCACTGCTACTGCGGTGCGGCCAGTGGGCGTGACAGGCTCCTTGGGTGGCTTTGCAGCCGGCCCGGTCGCCTCGATCGACTTTCGCGGCAGTGCTGGCGGCTTGTCTGCCGATGGCTCCGGCTCCTCGATTCTGCGGTGCAGCCGCAGAGGAAAAATGACATTTCCTCCAGCTTTTTACATTTTTTCATGCTGCTTGGACTCCCAAACCCAGATGTTACCTCTGGGCATGGATGAACATGGCTAGTCTTCAGAAAGCCTACATTTCCAGCCTACGCTGTTTGAAGGACCGTGCAAAGGGAGAAAGAGGGAGAAGAGGGACAGGGACGATGCGCACTTGATGCCCTGCTGCGCTGCCAGCTGCTGCTTGGCGGCCTGGGCAGCAGCACGTTCCCTCTCCACCTGCCGCTCCCTCTCGCGCTCCTTCTCTTTCTCCTTCTCCTTGTCTTTGGGGTCCTTCGCCTTCACGTGCGCCACCGCCATCGCCACTGGAATTTGCGCCTGCAGTTGCAATAATTTTGGTGATTGATCTGACGGCCAGATGGAAGTGGTACCCTGCTACATCAAGCACGAGAGACAGTTCCTTGTGCGGCGAGGAAGATGGGAGATAGTGGGAACCAATGGGCACCTCTAAGCTGTCCAGCTGGTCCACAATCTCCGCATAGATCTCATCTGGGTTCTCAAACTCTTCGACCGACTCCTGATTGCGCTCAATGTAGTCGTCGACCATCTCCCTGATGTCTGTCATGTCATCCACCTCGAGGGCCTGCAGAGGACAGGCAACATTGCTGCTGAAGAACTCCTACTTCAGGAGGGCATGCTGCGCACAAACGTGCACTAAGATCCAGTGACATAGAGGGCTTCGGCTGCCCACCTCATTGTCCAGCAGCCGCAGCATCTGCTCTAACCGAGTGATGTGGGCCTTATGGCGCACGATGGACTCCTCCAGGTGCCCATGGCGCGCAGGCAGCTTGTTCTTCTTTTTGTTGTTGTTCGCCAAAGCCTCCATCTCCGCATCAAAGGCCTCATTCTGTTGTCAGTGAAACTTCCTTCAAGCTCCAAACAAAATCTGCTTGGGCATGCAGTCCAGGGTTTGCATGAACATAGCAGCTGCAGCAAAACGTATTTTTCCAAAGCTGCGGTCACCTCTGCTGTGAGCTTATCAACAGTCTCGTTTATCCAGTCCCTCATGTCGTTCCTGGCCTTCTCCTTGGGATCGAGCTTGGTGGCCTGCCCAAGGCCCATCTTTGAGAAGGCCTTCACCTTCATCTCCTTCTCGCACACCTTGAACCTTTCCATCTGCCGCTCCACCCTCTTTCGAGCTTCTATGAGCTCCGCCTTGTCTTTGATATCGTTCCCAGATATCCTGCATCAGGTGTGACCCAAGTTCAGGCGAGTGGCACCAGGCGAGCAGCTTCCACATATGCAAAGAAGCGAGTTTTAAGGGCTAGGTTGTTCACAACACGTATACGCAGCGACCCTCACCATGTTTTTATCTGGTCTCTGAAGCGCTGCAACTTCTTGATTTCCTTCTTCAAGTCCCCTTCGTACTTTTCTTTCTGTGGATGATTATCTGCATCGTATACCTGCGATCACTCACATTTTTAATGTCTGCGCCCCACAGTGAGGTGGATCTCGGGCAGCGGATGTCCGTCTCTGAAAGCGTGTGTGATGCCCCAGACAGTCGTTGGACTACTGTTCAACATGAGCATGCTGGGTTTACAAAGCCTAATAGCGTAATCTGTGGTACTACCTTTTCCCAAATCTGATCAAAAATCTCAATGCCTTCAGCAACTTTCTTTAGAGTCCTGTCGATCTCCTGTTGCAGCTTTCTGTTGGCTCCCATGACATCAACACAGAGCGGGTCACAATGCTCTTGCAAGCTGCACCTCGTATGTTGAACTCCTTGAGGTCAAATTTCCAGAGGATTGTCTGACTTTTATGAATTTACAGCCATCCAAACTCTCGCTTTGCAACTCAGCGGGAGGGAACGCCGTTTATGTGACTGGATCGCACTTTCTGCATGCTGCATGCAGAATGCAGAATTCTGCACCCACGTTTTTGCGAAAACTGTGCAACGCCTATGTCAACAAGCCTCTTTTGCTGTCTTGAAGATCTTTCAAACTTCAGTCTCGTGTCAAGCAAAGTGTCATCGGGGCGTTAAGGACACAGCACTTGGGCCATAGTGTTCCACACAGTGCTAGATTACAAGAGAAACGACAGTAAGAGATTTGTTTAATCGTTACGTTGAGCCTCATCTTTACTGAATTTGAGGATTCGCAAGCGCATCGCCTAGTTGCTCTTGCTGCATATGGATGCCTTGAAAGCACTCCTAGAAAAAAAGCGCAGCGCTGTTCCTGCCGGCAAGTTTGGAGATCAGAAGTTTGTCAAGCAATCCGAGCTTGAGGAGCTGCGGTTGAAGCGCCTGAGAGAGGAGGAAGAAGCGGAGAGGAGAGAAAAGGTCAGATCTGAGGACTGTACCTTCTGTGCCCAACAGCTGGAGGCATGGTGGTTTGCCGCTAGATCACCAGAGATGTCACTCCGACCAATTGTGTGCTCCGAATTACATGCCGAGCACGAAAGACATGAACTTCAGCTGCCACTTCAGGAGCAAAGGAAGAGGAGTCGGTCAGAGCAGGACAGCAGGACACTTCAGCGTCATGAGAGTGGTGCAAAAGAAGAAGAACTGCCGAAGGAGGAGGTTATTCGCCGCCTGCGTCTGCTTCAACAGCCTGTGACTCTGTTTGGAGAGGTATGGCTCCCAGAAGTCATTTTTACTACCTCTTGAGACTTTGTGTAGACGTCATTGGTTCTTAACAGGATGAGAGTATGCGCAGATTACTGTGCAATGAGAAAGTAACAAGCGGTTGAGCGCGTATGCAGGACGATGTCGCGCGTGCTGCTCGGCTCAGAAAAGCACAGGAGGATTTTCAGGCTGAGGACGAGCACACAGGGGGGCAGCAGGCCAACACTCTACTCCTGTTGCAGAAGGAGGGCAGATTGAAAGCAAAGCAAGCGCTTACCAGCACAGAGCCCACAGTAAAGAAGGATGGGAAGGACCCACCTGCCTCGAGGGATCACGATGAACAGGTTGACGCACTACACTAACGTGATATCAGCACTTGTTTTGGCTACAGTTTTGCCTGATAATACTCTTTTGTACGACACCCAGAAGTTGATACTGGCATTGAGATATGTGCCTGTGCAGGATAATGAGCCAGAGCAAGCAGAGGAGGAAAGTGAGACAGCACGCATGTTCAGGGAGGCAGCGGAGGCCCTGAAGGAGAAGCGCGAGGAGGAGGCGATGTCAGTTGAAGAGCGAATTTCAAAGTGCGTGCCATATTTGAGCGGGACCCATTCCCTGTACACATTCGTCTCTCCTGTGCATGCTATATCGAGCTGCATGCCACAGGGTTTGTAGTCTGGTCGGGCTGTACAGCTTTGACACGTTGCTATGGGCATAGGTATTTCAAAAGGTGGTGCAAGGAGTGGGGCGAGGACTTAGATCGACGGCCGGAGGCAGTCAAGAAGACTGGCGGAGGTATGTTGTGGCAGGGAAGTGTCTCAACCATTGAGCGTCAACGTCATCAGGCTATGCATGCGAAAAGGCCTTTGTGTACTTCATCTGACAAGCTACCTGGTGCTTACAGGCAACCAGGCGACATTACAGTACCAGCAGACGATGACGTTCATCAAGCCACTGTACAAGCTGCTGAAGCAGAAGCAGGTCCATCCGGAGATGGTTGCTGGGCTTTATATGATTGTGCAGGCTATCAAGCAACGCAACTACCTCCATGCATATGATGTGTACATGCGCCTTGCCATCGGTGAGCCTCCTTCGTCTTGATATAGCTGGTAATTGTGCATAAGGCTCAAATCAACTTTTCTGTGTGTCAATGCAAAGCATGGTGGCCTCTTTGCCAGCCGTCCCACAATATCATTGTAAAAGTATCTGCAGCTATCTGTTGGTGCTGTAGCTTCGTGAACAGAGAAAGTCACGATGGCTACTGAACTCAGCTGGGGTTCTTGCATGCAGGCAACAATCCCTGGCCCATTGGTGTGACGAGCGTGGGCATCCACGAGCGTTCAGCGCGAGAGAAGATTTCGCACGTCATGAACGGTGGGGCGCACATCATGAATGATGAGGCGACGCGCAAGTACCTGCAAGCCGTCAAGCGACTGCTCACCTTTGTGCAGCGCGCATACCCGACCGACCCCTCCCGTTCCGTAGATTTTGATGGGTTCCGGGATGCCGGCCGCGGTGCCGCCGGCTCAGGGAGCGACAAGCAGGTGTGCATGCTTGTGCCACTGTCAAGGCACATACCTTTTCCTCTGAAAGCTTGTTTCCTCTGCAGATGCAGGAGAGAGCTAGAAGCCTAAATTTGCTCTGCCAGCTATTGGTGTGTGGCTGATGCCTGACCCCTTGTTGATTCCATCATCTTTGGCGAGACCGGAATAGCTTTCAACCTGTAGTACCATGTTAACGTGCATTTGGACCTTGCTGTCATGTCTTCCTGACACAATAGTGATCATCTCTTGCTGTGCTGAGCAGTTGGGATACTTGACCCTGTTGCTGACACGGATGGATTCAAGTGGCGGGAATAAAATTGCTGATAAAGGAAGCATGCATGCAGCGCTCATAACGGGTGACTGCAAGCCGGCTGCACTGCTGTTGTAAAATAAGAATCAAATAATTGCGATGGTCATGCAGGCGCTGTTGGAGGCGGAGCGGAAGGGAATGGTGCCACTGCTAGAAGCGCCAAAGCATTTCCATGACAAGGACGGGACGATCAAGGTTCCCCCAAAATGGGAGAACATTCTGAAGCAGTCAGAGGTGTACAAGGAAATCAGCAATGGAACGCCTCGTACTCCTCCTCGGTCACCATTGCAGAGCAACCCTCCAAAGACTTGATCTAGTTGATGGGCAGCAGCCTCGGAGCCTCCGAGTTTGTCCCTTCGAAGTGGAAGGTTGTGAGCTTGTTTAAGGTTCCAATAGGGTGCTTTGTTGGTTGACCCCAAGACACATCAAAAGTATCTGCACGTTTTCCTGTAAAGAGTGCTGTAGTGAGCGTAAATGTAAAATCTATTCCATTGGTCTCTGATCAAAATTCTACTGACACCAGCCAGCACCAAGCCTGATCTGGCTAGCATGGTTGGCATCAATATGATGGTCAATGTCTGAAAGCAGACATTCGCTCTTCCTATGTGCGGAAGTATCTCGTATGCCTCTCATGTAGACTGATAGATCGAGTGAAGAGCCTTTCAACATACAGCAGAAACGTGCTTCTTCACATCTACTCTGCAACAAGCCATCAGACCCTCTGCCCGACAGCAGTCAGTACAAAAAATATCCTGAAAATATTTGCAGACTTAAGGACGGGCTTCTTCATCTGACAGGTGCCTTCGCTAGCGAGTAAAATGCCGCAGCACATCCAGGCGGACATCGAAGCACTGTGCCGCCGTTTCCGGTGATTGGATGCTTCCATCCCACATAATACACTTTATTTGCAAGCTCTATGTACAAAATTGCCTTCTGATCCCATCATGGAATATTGCTGTGGAAGTAAAGGGCAGATCATCCCTGCATGAACTGCGTTCTTCATGACCAGGCGCCGGCAAATCGAGGGATCTCTGAACACTGCAAGAGCGACAGCAGAGTTGTTGAGATCCTTGATCACCAGGAAAGGGCATCCGGACGCCAATGCCCTCTTGAGCGACGTTCGCACTTGGGGTACTAAGTTGCAGGCTGCCAAGCCACTAGGTGAGCTCTCTGCTCAGGGCTGTGTACATGTCCCTTTATTTTCCTATCAGGAAGCTATGATTCTCTCACACACGAGACAGCTGTAGTCCAAAAATTTCGTGCGCCACTGCAGAGCTTGCTGTGGGCAACATAGTGCGCCGAGTGCTGCACATGATCCGCGAGGAGTCTCAGAATGTAAGCACCCCTTTCACATCAACTCACACCCACACGCCAGATCTGCTTCCCTGTCACTTTCAGGTCCTCATCATTGCTGTAGATGTGCACCCATGCTTGCAGGAAGAGAAAGAGGAGGTGGCAACAGCAAAGGTGGCAGCGCTATCAGAAAAGGAGAAGATCACCGGCCTTCTCAGCAGAGCATTCAGGCAGCCACCACCAAGGAGTGCCTCGCTGCACAACTTGCTGGACCTGCAGCATGATGACAATGACCCAGCCGTTGAGGTATGCTCGATCCATGCAGCTGCACAGTGGCCACACTACAGCCTGAGCTGCATGCTTCAAGAGTCCGCTAAAAATGTTGGAGCATGCAGTGATTGGTCAGGGATCTTGGCATTTGAATTCAACATTTGTCTCTGACGCTCAACACAGGTATGTTGGAGCATGCAGTGATTGATCAGGGATCTTGGCATTTGAATCCAAGATTTGTGTCTAATGCTGTGCACTGCCCTTGTACACTAGGACGGCCCAGCAGAGCAGGAGACAGCAGCGACGCCCTCGCAGCAGGCAGTGGACAGTCAGGATGTGGCCCAGAGTGGGGCCCAGCGGCGGAGGGCGGCCACCTGGGAGGGCAAGGCGAGCATCATCGACCAGCTGAATGAGCTTGTGGCAGAGCTGCGGGACATCGACAGCAACATCGCTCTACATGTGCGCGCCCACTGTCCCCACATGCTGGCGCCTTGCCGGCACATGTCACCACCAGTCTCCAGCGGTTCTCAAACGCGGCTGATGTAGTATGGAAGGCAAGCAATGTTTTGCTGGTGTCTTTGTGAACCAGAGTCTGAGTGAGGTGTACTGTCACACGTTCCAGGCGGTGGAGCACATTCATGCCAATGAGTCCATCCTGACGTTTGGGATGTCAGACACAGTGCTGGCCTTCCTGTTGGAAGCTGCCAAGAAGCGCGACTTTCAGGTGTGCATGCAGAACATGCCTGCATCAAACCGTGCACAAGGGCCGAGTTAAAATGACCTCCTGATCCGCAAGGGTCCCTCCATGCACTGCTCAAGCTCAACGCTGACCACTTCCTCCTGTTCCCACAAATTGAATTCTGAGGGACAGGAGGGGAGTGGTGAGTGTTGAGCTTGGGTTGTGGGCTGCGGCTGTGTTTGCTTGCAGCATGAAAAGGTGACTCTCAAGGGAAGAGCTTTTCCTCGTTGTGCCTCCAGGACTGATGAGATTGCAATGCAGGTGGTGGTGGCAGAGGGTGCACCCAGGTACGGCGGCCATGAGCTTGCGCGACAGCTGGCACAGGCCGGCCTGCACACCACGGCCATCCCCGATGCAGCCATCTTTGCCATGATGGCCCGCGTAAACAAGGTGCTCCCACAGCTTTTTCTCTGCCTCATGCCATGCTCCTATATTGACTTTGCGGGCACTCATTGAGGGGCCCATTCTGCACAGCTTGGTAATAAGCTTGTCGACGATGAACCTTCAGGAACTTTGCGTCTCACTTTACAGGGCTTTCTAACTTGCACACGTCCCTTTGATGTCTTTTAAAGTCTGCAGTCGGCCTTGTATGTCCTGTGTGATAGGAGGTATGTGCACATAGGTGCTGGTGGGGGCGCATGCGCTGCTGGCAAATGGGGGTGTGATGACGGGGGTGGGCAGCCACCTGGTGGCGCTCGCGGCCAAGCGGCATGCGGTGCCCTTTGTCGTGCTCGTGGGCTTGCACAAGCTTTCCCCGCTGTTCCCTCACGACCCTTCCATCACCTTCAATGACTTCAAGGTGGTGTTCTTCCCTTCGTTCGGTGCACTTCTGGTCCTGTGTTCCCAGTTGTCACCTCAGGCATTTTTTTTCTGTGTGATGCGAGTCATCGAGATCATTCTACATATCATGGCTTTTGTGCAGTCTCCCTCGGACGTTATGGACTTCAGCATGGTGGCAGAAGTGTTGGATGCAGAGGCGGGTTCGGCAGATGTTTCAGGGGAGCAGCTCTATGTGCATGCGCCAAATCCGGTACGCAAACCTCTACCAGTATGCATTGGGCGTGCGTTGCTTTGTCAAGGCTCGGCTCGGCTCCAGAGTAGCTACTTGCTCCCAGAAATTGTCCTCCCTACAGTTATTAGCACTGTACAATTCAAATGTTGAAGTAGTCTTATGGCCTTTTCCTGTGGGTCTGCAGGTGTTTGACTATGTGCCACCGGAGCTCATTTCTCTTTTTGTGACAGACACAGGAGGCTACACCCCATCGTATGTGTACCGCCTCTTAGCAGAGTATTACTCACGAGAAGACTACACTCTGAGTAAAGAGCTCTTGGATACCATAATCCGATGAGACAGAATCCTGACAGAATCCATAACCATACAGTTTGTTGGGTTTGTGCTCTAATGGCCCATCCGGGATTTTAAGGGATGCCGGAAGTCTGTGTCATCAGATCATAAAACAACAATCATGTCCAATTTAAAGAGAGCTTACATCGACATTGATTTTTGTTGCATTAGCAAGGCTGTCCGTCTCATACAGAGCATTTGCTGTTTGGACTGCAACTCTCAGAAGCCTGCTGCCTTGTGGAACAGGAAGTCCGACTACCTTGTATTGTTCCAATACAGAGTTTCCCAGCCAAACCCAGGAACATTTCTCTGCATCTTCATCAAAACGTGTTCTGCCATCCTGTGAGCAATTGTCCAGCAGGACTGGCCAGGCAGCCCAGACATTGCAAAGCATGGTCCCAGGGGGACTCTTCCAGTTCAGACCAAAGGATAAGACGGAGCCGGCCTCAGCTTTGCTGTCCGACTGCTGTTCAGCGGTTGAGGAGGTGCACTTTGAAGAAGTGCAGGATGGTGGCACTGTCAGGCACACGCTAGAAGCTGCCAAGTCGCGCACTGGCTCCCTCGGTGCTGCAAAGTCCGTCTGCAGGATCTGCAACATGCCTGCAATGCACCATGCAGCAGTGCATCACACAAAGCTATTCTCTCACTTGTCCTATCCATGCTTCGCTCCATAAAATTTCAGGCACAAGACTTCAAACGCCTCATAGTCTATCATAATAAAGCTCTCTCACTCACCTATGGCGCTCGCAAACTGCTGGGCATGCACGCTGGTGTCTGGTGATGGAGTGCAATGCAACCACACGCTGCCGATCATTGTGCCCGGTTTCAAATTCACCGAGGTACGACATTCTCTGACTCTCCACACGTCGCCACCATGGCTGCTCAGTGGAGGAAACTCGTGCCCCTCTCTGACAGGATCATCTGCAACACATCGAAACTTCAGAATCTGCAAGCACTCCTTTTTGTGCAGGTCCATCCCAAGCATAAAAGAAAGCTGTAGGTGCGCTTTGGAATACCTGTGAGCTCCAAGCTGTGGCCGTCTTCAGTGCACAGCCCAATGGCAACCTGAGCGGAGTGCAAACCTTGCACAGCACAAACAAGCCGCAATCCTTGGGCCGGCACTTCAACATGAGCCTTGTACAGCTCCACAGAGATGCCACTCCCCTCCAGGTGCAAGCTTCCTATACAATGTGCACAGATGCGGTCTTGCTGACATTCTTTACAATCACACCACCTTGACACCCATACCACTGTTTGCGGGACAATTGCTGAATCAACAGACAACCGAACAGCGCTGCAGCTGTCTGGCAATACCCCACCTTGAATACTTAGACAGCATCCGCCCTCAAATGCGCTGTTGGAGCTCACAGCTGCATGAAGCGTGCTCAGTAGGACGGCTGTTTTGTCAGCACTGATGGCCAGCTCGACACGAACGCGTTCAGCAATCTGAAATAGTGGCTGGACCGTCTGCATGGACAGGTTGAACCATGGCTTTGCATCCATCACTGCTCCCTGCACTGGCCAGGTTCAGTAGTCAATGATCAGAACAAGACGTGCAAGGCCAAGACCGAGGCCATGTGTTGCTGCCACTCAATTGTTACATATAAATTATAAGATCATGCTTCAGCATGGCCCAGGAATGGCATCACATGAACAGATCCTGCAAAATGATGAGAGCAGTGTCACGAGTAGTATAATGGTGAGAAAACGTACAAGATGGTGAATTGCAGTGCCACACCCAGTGCCAAAGGTGGTCACGAATGGCAGCCTGGTAATGGGTGCATGTGGTGGCCCCATGACATCAGCCAGGCTGGACCACAGCTGCTCATTTAATACACGCCAGTTGCTTCTGTTCCCCTCCCCCTCATATACCCATCCTGGAGCGAACAAGGCCACCCCCAGTCCTGCAATGCACATACGGAAGGCTTATAGTGACTTAGACGGAAATGGTTGCGCATGCGGGATATAGGAGTGCAATGAATAAGTGCTTTCACACCTTCTTGCCGAGCGGCGGCTGCAGCCACATTGCTGTTGAGCTGACCGCCTGCAAATGTGCCCCTCCCAAACACATCTATACCCATGAAGACATCCTGCCTTCGCTCTCCCGCAGCGTTTGCAGCCTTCAGTGGAGTCCCTGCCTGCAGAAGTGTGAGTACATGAGTTACCAAACCTGATCACATCACCTTGCGCGTAAAGGCAATGGCATGAAGCTTGCCCAACATGCAAGCATGCCAGCTTGATTGCTGTCGGAGTGAGCCAACCTTCCACGAGTAGTTTACGAAGATGGCGTCTGCGGCATCGAAGAAGGGCCGATTCAATTCGTTCAGCGTGTTCTGCCAAGTCAGGCTGCCCTCTGTTGTGATAGCATCATACCAGATGACCTGGCTCCTGGAGCACTGCTGCCGCATCAGCCGTCTCAGAAACCTGCCCAAAAATACAGCAATTGAGCTTTTTCATGGTACATAGAGCACTTCTGCAGTGCACCGTCTGGAGCGATTGTTACATCGGAACAGCACAGCTCATGACACCTTTGGACAGCTAGGTTCAGCAGAAGCTCTTAGGAGGGAGCATTAGTACCCTATGAAGTGGAGAAGGTTTGGGATCAATGCGGCCTCCATCTCATTTTCAATATTGATCAGCCAGCCCTCAAACCTGTAGAAAGCTGCGATGGCGGTCAGCTGACGGGCTATCCGTTCAGCTGAATCCTTATTGGCAAAGAAGATGCTGCACTTCTCAGATCCGTCACCCCATTCTGTGATGAAGGTACCCAGGACAGCAACCCCATGCCTATGTGCACAGTTGGTCCACCCAGGACAGGGAATTGTCACAAGGTGGTGGCTGAAATATATAAAGATGTCCACAAGGTGCCAGTGAGACAGGTAGAAGGCATCAGTATCCTCGCATCCTTGAGGAAATGCGTCAGAACGGTAGCCATTGGCCATGTCATGGCAGACCAGAAGCCCAGTGGAACCACTCGTTTTATGTGCCTGAACGAGCAGGCACCGCACCTTATACTTTCATCCAATGTGGTGCACTGAATTTGTGGTATCACCTTCATAGGAGACACCAACTTTCCTGGAAGGAATGCACGTGCAAGACTGCAGCAACTCAAGATGGTGTACGCGAAGGTGCCATTGTCTCGTACATCCTGAAGTTCGATGGTAGCCTGACAATAACTGCTATCCTCCAGCAGTTGCGGTGTCCAGTTGAAAAGTTGATCATGGGTATCCAGGGGTCTTGCTATCGGCACACCCATCGTGATAGAGACCAGTGCAGCACCTCTGGCAGTAACATAAGAGGATTACACGTCTCTTTCTCAAAGGTGGGACCATACTTTTCGATCTTGAATCCAAAATGTACGACGATGGTACTGCTCCAAGGATACCGTACCCTTGAGGAGATTGCGAACGCAAATTGCAGATTCAACTGCCAGAAGGAAGTCGGCATATGGAACTTATGCTACTTAGTTTGCAGTATTTGAAGGTCTTTCTTGCTGATAAGATCTCCACCAGTTAATAAGATCCCCTCCAATAGCTCAAGGATGCCTGTAATATTTCAGAGAGGATTAAAATATTCACTAAGGCATTATTATACCGTGGTAGGTGTTGCAGGACTGTTTGGGGTTGCATCTGTAGCCATTGCGTACAGATCGATCAAGCAGGCAAGAAGTGGACCCAGCTTGCAAGAGCATCATACTTCACACTCTTAGACTCCGGTATGTTGCACGTCTCTAATCCATGACGTCAACAGAGTATAACAAATATACATCAACGTCCTTGGAATCTTTTTACTTTCGTTTCGTGCTTTTGGTCCTTGGACTGGGTTGACTGGCAACAGGTTGCTGTCACTGTACTGGCCCACAATTCTGTACCATGGGCTGCATGCATCCAGGGGGACCATGTCAAGTCGGGCCTCTCGCGCAGACAGAAGCCTGGCCAGCTTTGTGCAAGCCCTGGAAGGGCTGAATGTCGTGGTTGAGCTGCAGAACGATGCTGCCGTGCGAGGCCTGCTCGAGTCGGCAGATGAGGGCATGAACCTGATCATAAATGGCGCCACCTACGAGCCGCTGCAGGGTGCAGCCCAATCCATGGACTTCCTCTTTATCAAGGGAGCAAGGGTCAGGTGCGCCGATCCAAGCAAATCCTTGCTCATTGAGCTGCTTTCTGGTGGCTGCACAATCGTGAGCAAGCATGATCAGTAGTATGAAGGGTGTTTGTCAATGATCAACGAACGCCTGCTAACAAGCAGTGTGTCGAGAGGTATTGGTACAAGTGCTGAGGTGCATGCTGTACTGCAGGTACATCCACCTCCCGGCCAAGCTAAATGCAGCCACAAGAGTGGAGGACAAGCAGAAGGAGATAGCGGAGGCTAGGAGGCAGCACGCCCTGAAGATGGGCCACCTGACTGCACTGCCCAAGGGAACAGAAGCAGAACTGCAAGGAACCGAGGAACTGTCTGAGGATCATGAGTAAGAAATTGTTGCAAGCTAGTTGAAGACTAACCTTTTTGTGTTCAGTCCAGTATTAGAAAGTGTTGCAAGCTGGTTTTAAGACTAGACTTTTGTGTTTATCAGCATGTTACAACGACTTGGATAGCCCAACCTAGACTCCATGGAAACTCTGTTCATGTCATGTTCATGAAAAGCAATCCCGTAGGACGAAGGAGTGCTGGAACTGCACATGTACAATATTTTCAATCATTGGTTTCATTATACATATTCCAAAAGAATTGTATTCACAGACAATGTTCAACTGAATTCCATGTTCATGCGCTGTGCTGCTTGCATTTTCCCTTCCCAAAATGACTGCCTGCACCCACCCCCCTTTCCCGGCTGCCCCTCAGGAGCTGGCGGCACAGGTAGCAGTAGTTTGTAGAGCATGCCTGCACAGCATGTTCTCTGTCACAAAAAAAACCCATCTCCATTCGTACTTCTCACCTGTATACAGATCACAGGGTCCAAGTAGCTCCCTGGACTCCCAAACCACTCCTTCCCCACACAACCTTTGTTGGCTGACTGTCGAACCCAAACCGGCCATGCACACCACAATGGTAGGGAAGGTTGACAGGTCAGCAGGAGAAGATGAACGCAGAGCCTCACCCAGCAGCGGATCAAGTTGTTGTTCAGAACTTTGGCGTTCCTCTGTCCGCACTGTGGGCATGCCACCATGGCCGCTCCAGGGTTCATATCCATCCACACCCGATGTCTGACCTGTGCTTGCGCCCTGCTCATTCATGCCACACATGAAAACCCCTTGGCCGTACCCTGTGCTGGTGACAACCAGATGCAAACCGGGTGTAAAGCTTGTATCATTCACCTAACAAATAGACTATCATTGCCCGGTCAGATACACTCTTCGTGTACAGCTTTGTACTGTATGCAGTTCACTTTCAGCAAGATTTGACTGTCACTGCTTACCTTTCCACCTGGACCTGTGCATCCCACTCCCGCTGAAATCTGGTGATTTCTACATCATCAAAGAGGTGGCAGCTGCCGTCTCGGAAGTGGGCATAATCCTGCACTGCCCTGTTGCACCTGTAGCAGAAGTGCTTGTGGCAGTTGCTGCATGTCATCTTGTTGCAGCCCATCGTCTTCTCTATTGCCATTCCACAGTTGGGACACATTTTCGCGGTTGCCTGCAGCACCCAAAAAAGCCAAGCATCACCGCGTTGCCAGGAGGCAAACCCTGTCATCGATTCTGCCAAGTATTGCAAAATGTGATGAGAAGGCGCACATTGATGTGCACAAGGCTGAGATACTCCTCCTCACGCTTCTTGAGCTCTGAGGCTGTGTCCTTTCTTCCAGCCATCCGAGCTTGGAGGACCTTCAGCTTCATTTCTGCAGTCATGCACTGGTGCAGCAGACGTGCAGTGTCAGTACAAGCAGCAATTTTGGCACGACGTGAAAGCCCAGCAGAATATCAAGTCTTTCTGAAAATGGTTTCACACCTACCATCTCCCGATGCGTCGTTTGCACAGACCAGCACACAGACTCTTTCGCTGACAACTGATGCTTCTCAAATCAGGGTACATAAACAGAGCTGCCGGTACTTCAAAGAGAGCTGCAAGCGAAAGGAACGTCACCTTCACACCGGGATGCCAGGAGTCACAACAGAGGCCACAGAAGGCAAAGAAACACTTGGGACACTGCGCGCAGTTGTCGCTGTCCTCCACGCATGCAGCAGAGCAGCGGGGACAATACAGCACATCTGGCATCCCCTCCAGCGCCTGCTTCAGCTCCAGGTCCTCCCAGCGCTGTGCCAGCTCCTCAGACAGCAGGCCCCTCAAACTCTGCAAATGCACACTCAATCCATAAGAGCACTGCTGCACTGCTTAGATGTGCCCTTCCCAAGGGTCTGCACGATCCCAGGTGAGCCTCGTCCACCACCAGCCACGCAGGTTCAGAAGGGGACAACATTTAGCATGTGCTGGGAACTGGAGAAAAGAGGCAATAAAAAGAGACTACCCGAAATAAAAAGAGAGTGTCATGGAGACATACTGACAACTAGCACTACAGCACCAGCATAATACGTGCATGTCGATGACAAGTACCTGCCGAACAAAGGGGGCTTTGCAGTCAGGGATGGGACAGCGCAAGCTGTCCAGGCCGCCTTCCACGATGTGCACGCTGCAGAGCTGTCCTAGACAGTCCTGACAGAATGCATGTGAACAGCTGGACGGCCAGACAAAGCGCAGCCCCGGCGTCTCTTCCAAGCAGATGCCACATGTGTGGGACCCCTGCGTTTAAGTTTCCTACCACTTGACAAAGTATCCTGTCATGATGATCATGTATCGACTGCAGGACCAACATAAATGGCTTCATCGCGACACACCACGGCAAGACTTGCCGTGGTAGTGCGTGATCAGGGAGCAATGATACCTCTTTGAAGATTTCCACCTCGCGCATTGCATTGTAGTTGACCAGGCGACCCACAAGTGCTGCAATAACATCCATTCCCCCGTCGCTTGCTGTGGGTGAGGCTTCAGCTCCCGACAGGTGGCTACTACCCGCTTCAGAAGAAGCTGTTGTGCTGCACTCGCTCTTGTCAGCATGCTCAGCTGTTCCGTTGACTGCATTGCTGCCTTTCTTCTCACCTTTGCCTTCGAGCTTTCTGACCTGCTTTCTCTCATTGGTGGTGTTGGAAGATGTCCATTCAGAGCCACTGGGATTGAGACTGCTGAGCGAGCCGCCGTTTCTAGGACTCTTGCTCAAGTCGGCCCTTAACAAGCCATCGCTGCCTGACAAGAGGAGGCCTTCCTTGAGCCCCAGGTGCTGAAGTGCCTCATTCTGGAGCCAGTCAACCCACACAAAGCCCACGGGCAGCCCAGGCCCCTGCTCATCCCAAATCTCTTCGAGTCGCTGCCGCAAATTTGCAATCTGATTTGTGCTCAGCCACTCACAGATGATCTCTACATCTGGTTGAGCATCCTCTGGGTAGCCAGGAGGGATGTCAAGCTGGAGGCAAATGGGGGGCAAATGCTTGACCACTGCCAAGGCGACAGAAGTGCTGCCGTTGCTGCTGCTGGGAATGTCCTCGCCGGCCCCGGACAGTCCTCCTCGGACCTGTGTTTCAACAAGAAGAACTCCGCATTGATTTCTGACAGGGTATCTAGTGTGCTGAGCATGATACAAATGAAATGTTTGCTTTTGCATTAGCAGCTCAACCTGTATGGGTATGCCATCTTCTGGCACAGCCACATGTACAGAGGCCACACAGCTGAGGCGTCGTCCCTTCGACCCTTCTTGGATGAGCTGTTCGGCCTCTTCGGCGCTCAGCTGCAATCCTGCATCATCCAGCCAGCAGTCGAAGTGTTGCAGGATGGACTGCAGCGCCAGGAATTCCTCAATAGTGGCCTCCCAGTTGTGCTGCGGCTGCATCTCCTTAAACACTAGGCCACAAATCCGTTGGGCCTGCAATCAAAACAGAAACCAGGACAACACTCAGTTCCATTACAAGTGCAGCAGGCTTCACTACGAGACAACTTCAATTTGCCACTCTCGTCACTGAAAATTGTGCAAGGCAAAAATGCAACAGCTTGCTTCAAACTTGGTGAACTTTGATCCGGCCTACTGGGGCATAGAACTACAGATTTTGATAGCTTTGTAATATTTAGCACTCCTGCGATGGCATACAAGTACAACCTGCCCTACCTTACGAAGCTAGGTGTGCTGGTCTAGCGCGCTATAAAATCACAGATAAATCGCAGATGCCTCCAACCATTAAGAGTAGGACGTATTTGAAGTACGAGAAAGTAAGCCTTGTGAGACTACTTCAGACCCTCTCCATAAGAGAAGCGCTGAAAGGGGGTTTGGGCAACTCCTGAAATAGGGCAAAAACTATAAGAGCACATCGCCTACATCGAAAAGTGAGACACAGTTCTGACATCCGCAGCAAAATTTGGAATGATGCGTACTGCAGCAGCCTTGCAGCAGCTCCACACTAACAGAAGTGCTCGGAAGCTGCTTACCAGAAAAGCCAATTTTCTCAATAGACTTACAGGTTGTGACACGTTTAAACCTGGTAAAACATCTGAGACACCAGATGGCCCAGGATGTCATTTGAGTTCGTATAAAATAGGAAAACTTCAGCAGGCACCAAAGTAAACCTCGCGATGAACACAATTCAAGCATGGAACCGCCCTGCAGACGTCAAAGTCACAAATTTGGGCAGGAACAAAACCCCTTCACCCTGCAGGTTGCCTGGCAGCTTCAGGCCCTTCCCGAAGGTCAATGCATCGTCATCTACAGGGAATCATATCCCGACAAGTTGCTGCCTGCAGAACGGGGGAGGCGGGGGATGTGGAGGTGGAAATAACAGCCATCGGTTTGTTTCAGGTGCACAATTCAACCCATCTGACCATCAATCAAGCATCTCACTTTCTATTTGGATAGATATTTTGCAAGACTTTGATGCCCAAGGCTTGTAAGCATGCCTGCACAAAAATCTGCATAGATCAAGATGTACTGATGGGCCTGATCAGAAGGTAATCATGCCAGACTTGAGACATGAGCATGTCAAATTTCTTCTATTGTGTCGGCAGATTATGACGGGGACCATGAGGGCGGCATCCAGAGAGCTTTTGCCCTGGCGACGGTGTTTGCCTTGGTCTCTGCTCTGAGCCCTTCAGCAGCGCAGGCTCTATCACTGAAGAAGAAGAAGAAGAAGCAACCGACCAATCGACTGATTGAGAACTACTCTGACCACCTAGTGACCATTGGCTGGCCCATAGCCCAGAACCTTGGCTTCAGCGGTGCCTTGGGCTTTGCAACTGCCTTTGCGCTAAAGGTGTGCTCCCTAGCCCACAGCCAAACTGCTTTGTAGGCCGTCAAAATGACAACATGCCCAATACTTCTTCCAAATGCGCAGGCTGTTGGATCTGCTCTTGCGCTGGGATTTGGGCTGCTCTTCATCGTCGTGCAGGCAAGCCATCACAGTCCACATCAGACTACCCTTCATGAGTGACTTGTTGGTACTTTTGGGATGAAGAAGTCAAGCATTCTGTTCTGCAGGGTGCTGCATACCTTGGGTACATTGAAGTGAAGTGGACTGTCGTGCACAAGGAGGTCATTCGCAGGCTGGACGTCAACCAGGACGGGTGAGTTGTTTTCTGAGTACATCAATGTGATTTGGTTGCCATCAACGTCTTTGTTTTCAGGTCACCCACAATCATGTGGTGATTTTTGGCTGATGCAGGAAGTTTGACGCCAGCGACCTGAAGTCACTGGTAGCGTCTGGGTTGGCAGTGCTGGCTGAAGGTGTACCATCAGTAGGAGGCTTTCTGGCGGGCTTTGCACTCGGGCTGCGATAAGCATTGCGGAAAGACTCCCCTCGTTCTCCTTCCACTTGAGGAACGTCGTCCAAATGCTGGTCCGAAGTCATTACCACTCTTGTGAGAAGCCAGATGAGCACTCAAGTCTATGTGAAATCTACAGGATACCTCCTTCAGTGTCAAGATGCACAACGGATGCGCTGTGCACCCCCCAGTAGTTTGTATCCTTCCTGCTGTGTACACATGTGCTTTGATGTCTAGTATTGAGTCAATCATGCGTCAGCATATGCTACCTCCAATATTACAGAACTGCTTTGCAATTTCTGTTATGCATGCATACAGTCTATCACATGTCAAGACCTCAGTCGGATACCATCGGCTGTTGTCCCTCTTATAAGGTTAGGAGGTCTGTTTATACAAGATCTTGTATAGACAGGGATCATATGCCTGCAGAAGCTCTTCATACAAATTCCTGTACATGTTCTGTTGAAAGTATCCTGGACTTTATGTACAAAACTGGAGCCACTCTGCGCCATTGTGCAGAAGTGTGCCTTGTAACCTGCTCATGTGGACACCAAGGAGACCTGAGGGCGCTTCCAATGTCTTCAGCATAATGGACACGACTCTTTTTCTTGACCAAGCAGCACAGGCCTATTAGATACCAAAAGCAAAACCTGAAACAAAGTACTGATAGTTGTGACTTTGCGCCTAGAAGCCCTTGACATTGACCAGGGGCTTGAGCCTCGTAACGACCTCGAGCCTCGTAACGACCTCCACAAGGTCCTCCTGGTTCTTCATGACTTCATTGAGGTTCTTGTATGCTTGCGGCGCCTCGTCCTTCACCGATGCATGTGTATCACATATGATTCCCTCCATTGAGCGCTCAAAATCAGCCTGTTGTATGCCAGCCAAAGAAACATCCTTATATCCAACAATGGAGGATCCCAATGGGCGCATGATAGTTCTCCTGCCTTCCAGCCTACGCTGTGCGTTTATAAGACACTGGTTCCTTAATGAACACACCAGGCTAAGGCTCTCATGATCATCGAAATACTCTTGCCCTTTTGCCCCTGGCTGATTTCAGGTACCACGTGCATACATGGGGCAATGCTGTGCATCATGGTTGTGTGCACACCTGGGAGATGTTTTTCTTGGCAGCAGTGCGGCTCATGCGGCGGCCCGCCCCATGAGAGCAGGAGCTCCATGACTGCGCATTGCCCCGGCCCCTCGTTACATAGCTGCCGGTACCTGGCACAACCCCACCCTTTCACGATCCTGAGCTGCTCAGGACTTCAGATACATGTCAAATACTGTACATTATTATCTTGGAGAGGGGGAAAGTTGGGCTCTGGATAGATGAGTCAATGATGAGTAAAGGAGAATTACAAGAGGGGAAAAGATTTATATCGAGGAGGAGAAAGATGGTCACCCATGGATCCTGGAATCAGGCCCATCTGTCCTTTTGCTGCTGGTGTCGCCCCCTTCCGTGTTACATACAAGTCCCTCTCCACAGTCGCACCAGACTTTGGGTCCTGCAGAGAGGCATGCTCGTGAGACTGGTGCTCTTTGACTGCACGCTGTACTGTCAGGCTGTTTTGGAAAACTTGCAGGCATTTAGACGGCCTGAAGGGACTGACCGTATATGTGCAGCGTTCACACTGGCAGAAGTTGTGGTGGATGTTGACGCTCTCATCCAGCGCAACGCTGGCCTTGGTCACATCCTCAACGATGTCAATCATGAGGTCGCGCATGAAAGATCTGTTGTGCCAGGCATACTCCTGGCACCACAGCATGTCCTGCACAATGGAAAGCCTCCTCTGTTCCTGCATGCCTCTTCAAAGAATGACCAAATAAAAGCACCTTTTCGGTGACACTTTGCTATGAAATGCACAAGGAAGGGTCACCTGCAGGTAGCGCTGGCCCTCCTCAGACTCCAGCTCAAGGTAGTTGAGATGGCTGGGCGATGCAATGCCCCTCTGCAGCAGATCCTCTTTGGCGAGCCTGTCGTAGTGTGTGGCTGTGGTGTTGCCAATGTTGCGGCTGCCAGAGTGCAGCATGATCCAGACCCGCCCAGTTTCATCATACACCACCTACAAAGGGGCACACACCCTCCATCAGATTGCAAGAGCCTCCTGCCATCTCCTTGCGTGGACAGACTACAAGGAACTGTACTGATGTCTGTACTCAACACAACTCAGAATGGGGGTTTCTTGCTTGGCCATTGCTATAGCACATGAATAGTGGGCAGCTCACCTCCAAGAAGTGATTGCCTCCCCCAAGCGTTCCCAGCTGCTTGGCAATGTTTGGTGCGGACATCATCTCTTCCAGATACTTGGATGGTGCTGCCTTGTTGCTGATCTCGTCGAGTGTCTGTTCAGCACCTTGGAGCGGCGATTTGTGTGAATCACGTCCTGTTACAATATATACTCAGAACAAATTCTCTATGCCTCTTGGATTGAGGTAGCCTGAGCGGCAAGTAACATTTGTCAGCCCACCTGTTGGTATGCGCTGCTTGATCAATTGCTGGATCTTGCGTAGCTGTTTGTTCGACAGCTTGTCCTTGTTGATGCCATCAAAGGGCACTGCACACATTCCGCATCCTGCATGTCCAGCACCCCATACCTCGAGCGCACTGCTGCATGCTTTTGCATGACTTTCAACCTCACAGAGTGGACCGTTTTCGGAGTGGACCGTTTTCGGTAAGCAAAAGGACACACCAAGTGCGAAAGATTCACCTATGTCAACGCCTACTGCCATGGGTGCGACGTACTTCTCAGAAGCAAACACCGTGCCGATCTGCACCAAAATGGATCTGTGAACATGGTCAGGTGAGCATAAAAAATTAAAGGCCTGGCACTTGGTGCCCCGCACCGTGACTCCCTTGCCGACGTGCACGTCTGGCATGGCTGCAACATACCCCACTGGCAGGGGTGACTCTGCCAAGGCGACCAGCTGCTGTATTGCTTCTGTTTCGACCTCACTCCTCTTGGCATACAGGAGGACCTGAAGCAGTAGATAGCCAAAGATCAAGTCACACATGTTTGCTATCGAATATCCTTGCATGCACAAGCAAACCTTCGATTGTAAAAGGCTACTGTGGGTTGGACAGATTCACTGCACAGGACAACAATGCACAGGAGAAGATGATATTACCGGAACGTTCCTAGTCTCTATGACCTCTGGAAGTCCCTGCTCCTCGTTTACCCTTATGTTCGCCAGAAATTCAGGAGAGAGCGATCCCATGCCACTAGTCACGTTGGAAGTCAGGGAGGTGTCCACAGCGGAAACGTTTGGAGACAATCTCCTCGGAGTGTTTAGATTTGTCAGCCGCTGCGATGATGCTGTAGATAATCTTGCGTACTGAGATATGGATGTTGCGGACTTCCAACATCTGGCTCTATGACTTAACCTGCAACAACACTGAGAAAAAGTGACAGCGGCCATCTTCTACAACGTCAGAGCAAACAAATAAAGCCACCCTCGCGGGCTTAATCATGCTCGTCTGTTCCAGAAGGAAACGGATCACGGGTGACAGCCCTTCAGCTTCCTTCAGCTTCCAACGCCGGCCGTGGCGTTCTGATCTCCATGACGGGAACTGGATGCTCATCTTAAGAACCGTTCCTAAAATCGTGTGCATCCCGTACCTACGTCCAAAATGTATTGGATGTTGCAAGTCAAACCGGAAAAATAAATGATAATCAGAAATTTGAGTCCACCACGATGATCTGATGCACAGAAGGGTCATCAGCACAGGGCTTGCTTGATGCAGGTTCACATCAATCGTTCTGTGCTGTGTGCTGAACATAATATCGCTCGTTGGTTGGCACGGCGGACGCTTGTACTTCCACACCTCCCCCTTTGTAGTAGCAGGGATAGGCCCACTTCACTTCATTGTAATCATCATCTTTTCCATAAGAAGGTGAGCAAGTACATTCGATAACGTCACCGTATGGTGCTGTTGCCAAAGAGTCATGCTAAGCCCCCCTTATGCAGGTCTACAGGGGTGGAGGTGTTGGGGCTCGGTCGGGCACCTGTGAGGAGGAGCCTTTATCAGGCGTCCCTCCCTCACAGAGAGATCTGCTGTTCAGCTACTTAGATGCTGTTTTGGTTTTCAATCGGCATACAAACCTGACAGGTGCTGTCACTCTGTCTTCCTGAAACTCCAATGTCAAATTGAAGCTCTCAATCTGATCAAGGGATTGGCATGTCCTTTGAGCCGCAATTTCTGAGCTTGCATGTGTCTGACAGCTGTGAGAGATAGGGATGAAGCTGTGCAAAAGCACATCAATGATTCTTTGGCGCTCCTACCAGCAATAGACGCACAGGCAGCGGAGCTCAGCATTGAACATCTCAGGATCGTTGATGTGGGGTCCGGCGCTGGATTTCCTGGAGTGATCATTGCAATTGCCAGGCCGCATTGGCAGGTGGACTCCTGTCTCACGGTTTTCTGCATTGTGCCAGATCCATCATGTAACTACTGGCTGCTGAAACTGGGATACAATATGCGCAGGTGACCGTGCTGGACTCCTTGAAGAAACGATGCGACTTTGTGAGCGCCACACTCCAAAAACTTGGCGTTTGCAATGTCGATGTGTTGTGGGGCCGAGCAGAGACTGCTGGCCAAGATCCAGAACACAGAGAAAAATTTGATGTGGCAATTGCCCGGGCTGTTGCAGAGATGAGGGTCTTGTCAGAGTATTGCCTGCCATTTGTACGAGTTGGGGGCGCACTGATTGCTGCCAAGGGACCTTCACCACAACATGAAGTAGATGCTGCTCATGGTGCGATTAGCCTGCTGGGAGGCAAGCTGCTTTCAATTGAGGCAGTCCAGTCATATTCTGATGGTGAGACCCAGCCCCGAACAGCAGTCACGGTTAGGAAAGTGGCAACAACTCCATCACAGTACCCACGAAGGGAAGGAAGGCCTCTGAAGAGGCCCTTATGATTAAGGACACCAAGGGGACATATTGATGTAAATAATCATAACGATCAACTTCAACATGATGCAGAAGTCATGGACTCATGTCTTCAAAGAACAAGTGTAAGTGGATGGCAAAACTCAAAGTGCCAATCTAAGCAAATTGCATGTGATCTATACTCGCCCACCCAGGCAATCTGTCTCTCCACGTTCGCCAAAAAGAGAGTAGCCAGGTGCTCCTGTGATGCTCCCAACTTCATATGTTGCTGCTTGCGCCGGAGCATGACATTGGATCTGGCTAATCTCCCAGGCCGCTCTGTTCTAAGACAGCCCTCATCACCACCTGAGTGGCCTGCAAGTATCAGACCTTTTTCAGCGCAGCTTCATGAGCCACTTGCAAGCGGACCGGCACATGCACATCCAAGACAGCAGGGGTGTTGAAAAGAACAGATGTCGAGCTGGTGCTCTGGAATCATTCTAGAATGCATACGGTACATTCCCATACCTCTGCATAGCGATCACAACACCGCGCCAGGCACTGCTGTTCCGAGCTTCCTAAGCTGCTTGAAGGCTTTGTAACGCACTTTTCAAAGCATTTGTCCCTCACGGTCTGCATGCAGCATGAAAGACATACGTCATCAACTTGCAGCTAACTCAGTAGACAAATCTTCTGAGTTACTTGATGACGTGATGAGGATTAAGGCCAAGGCTGTGCATTGCTTTACCGTGTAAAACTCCTGCAGGTAGGCCGTTTGCAGTTCTGACTGCACCTGGGAAAACAATGCAAGGTACAAGTTAGTAAGTTCGCATGCCCAACATCCGATGTTGAAAGATCAACTCAGAACTTATACATGTGCAGCAACTGACAACATGACAACTGAACTTGACTTACTTGCTGAATAACTTGTTGGTCAGTTGGAGTCCCCATGAATCTATCCCAACTTTCCTAGCTTGGTTGTCGTCTCTTTGCAGTTGCACAGCAGATATGAGATTTTTGAGATACTTAAGCAAGAAAGTTTCACAGCATACGTAATTAGGAACGGAGCAGGCTCCAGTACACTGTAGAGGCCATGCGCCACCTGCTTCGGCAGTTTCGGAGCTCCGAGAGTGGCAGTGTATAATCCCCACAGCAGTTGTGTGCTTCACATTGGATCTTTCTCGAGTCCTCAATACTATTGAGTCAATAGAGCTTGATTTGATAGCGTGATATAGGCACTTTTGTCACTTTTTAAGGGACCTAGCTTTCCAAAACATTGTTGGCCTCTTTCACTGTTGACATCAACGCTACCTTGCGTCCCGAGGTCTCCGTGAAGCATCCTTTGCATTTCGTACATCTCTGTGGTGAAGATAAATAAGATCACATTGCTATTTGTGTTTTCAGTCCGCATTTTGCGATCCTTCTCACCATAACAAGTCGCAAACTCCTGGATCTACCTTTGTGTGTCTGCTTTTGGCCCACAGCTGGTTGAAAATGGCAGACACAGCAGCGCGTTTCATGGAGAAGTGCAAGGCCGATCTTAAGAAGCACATGGAATCCCTGCAGAATTCTATAGATGACCTCACCGGATCCCACAAACTTACAGACGATGAGGCAGATTGCCTTGTACAGCTGGCTGGGGAGCAGGCCATCAAACTGCATAGGTCCCAACTGGCAGCTTGGGAAGCCCTTCTTCGCAAAGACAAGGACTTTGTGGTGAGTAGCTGCTGTGACGAGTGACAACAGTTCCCTGGACAGTCGTTATGTCTGCGACTTGAAGGGCTGTTGACGTCTGAAGACCACATGTTTGGTCTCAGGAGACCCAGGAAGCTGCTGTATTGACATCAACGCCGCAATTATCTGACGAGGCCCGTCGGAGCAATGCAAGGACCAAGTAAGTTGTTTCTGTGACAAGCCACCACTCATAATAATCTGCATTTAAGGCCCGGGTAAAGGTACACATGGAAGCTGATGGGCTCAGCTTGTGCCTCACTATGGACAGGCTTGCTGCCATGGGTGGGCAGCCAGTGCTGGGGGGAGCCTTCATGTTGGCAGAGTCAGAGCTGCTACAGCACCGCCAGAGATTGGCATCGACCAGCAGCCCAGCCGCACGAGAGATGGCCCGCTTGCGCGCCACCTCACTAGACAGCCGCTCTACCACACCTCCAACCTCCATGCAGAGTCCTCCCTGGCTGGTGCGCTTGTGACCATGTGCGCTGTGGCAACATGAGAAAACAGTGTTGATGAGTAGACTTGACTCTGAATTTATGGGTAGCTCGCAAGCCTTTCAAGGTGTGTGGAGCCTGAAAGGTTGCTTCTGAGATGAGTATTTGCTTCTGTAAGCTCCAAAAAGGCAGCTGCTTGAGGATCCGATAATCTTATTGCCGGTGTATTACTGTGCAGATGCGCACGGAGCAAAGGAGTGGCCAGAGTGTCTCTGGGGGAGGCCCAGAGAACATTGCAGTGTCTTCATAGGAGAACAGATTGCTGCAGGCAGCTCAGAACCGGCTCAATAGCCCAGTGCTATTGAACCATCGTCAAACACTTTTGAATTCTGTACTACTATATATACAATAATAGATGCTGTGTTAGCTGCGAGGTGCCTTGCACATGACCGTATATGATCTGCGCTAAGGTGCATTTCAGTGGTGTTTCACCAGCTCATCTGCTGTAGTTGATTGCCAGAGAAATTGCCAGGCTTGTAATGTATTGCGAATCTATAGAATGCACAACAGTGTGCTGGACTTTTTTCACCAAGACTTTGAAAGCATAGCAAGCATTTCAAGGGTATGTTAAGTTCAGCTGTACTGTACCCAATATTGGGTCCAAAGGTTGCTTGAAAAGTTTCATGTATTACCAAAAATCCTTCATGATGTTAAGTGCATCTTCCTGTGCAGCAAGGCGTGCAATGGATCAACAGTGATTAGGCAGACATGAAGGGACGAAAAGCGCCACGGAAGAAGCCCCATCCAGGAATGGCTGCCTTCTTTTATGAACATGTGCAAGTATCACCATGGAGTGTACATATGACACTTGCTCTGATTTTTACTAGTGAAGTGCTACTATTATCACAGCGTGCAGTGACGATGTCTCACAGAATGGCCGCTAACGTGCGAAACCCTTACAAGATATTGTGCTTAGTTTTCAGGTCCTTCCAAACCCCACAGCTAGCTGGGTGTTGCATGCCCTCAAAACTTTTCATGCATGCCTGACACTATCAACGAGATTAGGGGCGCGCCCATGGATGGGCCCATGTGGGGTGTACACTTAACGAGACAGATTGAAACGGCCAGCTGGCCATTTGGATAGAGGTTCCCATGTGCCCAACAACCTCTAATAGCGTCGAGTACTCGTTTCTTCACTATCAGGTGATATGAAGGTTTCGGGGGAATTCTCATATTAAAATAGGGTTTCAAGGGAAATAATTTAAAAGTTTAATAATAGGATCGAATATAATATTAAGGGTAAAAATGGGATAAAATGTATATGAATAGGGTATGGTAGGGTAGAACCTAATATAGTAGTTTGCCAAAATCCGGGAAGGTGCTAGGAAGCTAAGGGTCAATAAAATCGGGTAAAAGTTGTTGTACCTCCCAATCCACTCATGCAAAGTTGGTTTTTTTTTGCATGGGAGGACATGTGTACATGAGAAGACAACTTTGGAGCCCTTTTACCAACCAACAATGCTACATTCTAAAGAGCTAGAGCCTAGCAATGGTGCAAGCGGCAAGAAATCATGTAAAAGTGGTTGTATCTCCCAATGCACTCATGCAAAGTTGGGTTTTTTCGCACGGGATGACATGTGTACATGATTAGACAATTTTGGAGCCCTTAGGCATAGCATGCTTGTAAGCTCCTAAGTGCTAGAGCTCACCCTATTCAAGCCCTAGCCAAAAATGGACTTTTAAGCCTTGTGGAGGGCCAAGGAGGTAACATTTGGAAATTTCAAGTCCATAACTGCGATCCGCATACCCGACCTACCAAAATCCATCGTTAAAAATGTGGGGTTAGAAATAGTACTTTGTTGGCCCGGGGGGCCCCTTTGCACCTTTCATAGGATGTAGCTCATTGGGGGTAGCTTTCTTGGTATGCAAAATGGCTCCAAAGGTGCCCCCTAAAATATACTTGTCATCCCATGCAAGCAAATCGAACTTTTGCAAAGAAGTTTGGAAGATACACCATCTTTTGCATTTAGGTTTTCAACCCTTTTAGGTTTTTCCCACTCCACACTTCAAAGTGTACACTTACTAAGGTACTAAGGTACCTTAGTAAGTGTACACAATAAAGTGGCTTGTTTCGGGCCGGTGAAACCCCCTCGAAAATTTTCGCAGGAGGGTTTCGGCAGGCCCAAACTGCTGCGAAACACTTCCGAATTTCCGAATTGACATGACACGTTTCGGATGGCTTTCGGCTTGTTTGGAACATGTATCGGGGACGTTCGGTTTTTCGGTAATTTTCGTTAATTTTCGGGGAGTGATCGAGAGCCTTCAGGGTGCCACTTTTTGCCCAACTTTCACGAACGCTGCGAAACGTGACGAACTGGTTCGGGCAGAGGTGAAATTGCCCCTGTTATTGACAGTGTGAAAACCAGATGAATTAGACATTAAATTGAGATATGGGCTTCTGGGACTGCCCTAACACTCGGCATACAGCATTTATCTGACCCACTCTTCATTAAGTTTCAATTTGAAACTTTCAAATGTTCAGCCGTTTGGGTTTTGAAGGTTTGATTGCTGCTTCTCACCAAAGGGACACGTCTACAGAGATCTCTCCCAATCCTTTCGAGCAGAAATGAAAGACAATGAAGCCTGTGCTCTGCGGTCCTGTTGCGCAAACTAAATTCATCTCTGATGTGCTTCAGAGCTGGCTGATTCGATTGTTACCGACAGTTGCTGCTGTACCCAAATGGCTCCGGAACATAGCTTCGTATCAAGCCAGCTTCATGCAATGGCCATACCTGCACACATACACAATTCCATATCAACCTGTCTGCTCTGGCTTTGTCCCTTGGCCTTCTCCATGCCAGCAGCACCTCACCAAATGTTGTATACTGACCTTCAAGAATGCACGACCCTTGATGAGGGCGTAAGGCACAGGTCCATAATGTCGCGAGTCTGTGGAGTTGAGGGTGTTGTCTCCTTGCAACCAGACATGACCAGGAGGTACCTGCACCAGAGATCCCTCATAGGTGACCTGGTGACACTGCATGGTATGGAGGAGGCCAATTGAAGGGACGAAGTTTGCTGTGATGCAGACCGTCAGGAGCTGGTACTGACCTTGACAATCCTGCCCTCTCCAAGTTGCGTGCTTGGAGCCACTCGCACTTCATCCCCTTCCAGTCCCAAAACCCGTTTGCAGACTATCTGCTTGGGGTTTTGCATACTTCTTGCTAACACAACGTCTCCTGAAGCACAGACAACACATCAATCCCAGCTACAATTGCTGCCAGCATCCTAGCTCCAGTAATGTACATACGCACCTACACGGACGTGTCCAAACGTTGTTGTGATGTGCTCCAGCAGAAGCACGTCTCCTCTAGTATTGAAGGTGGGCAGCATGCTTGGTCCCATGCACTGCGTGCAGCGGCGAGCAGTTGCCTCTTGAATCCTTAATTCAATGGATGCGTACAAAAAAGTAATCGAATACCATGGCAGCTCACCACTGAGAATTCAATGCAGTATTCTCGCACAAAGTACACGAAGCAGCCAGCCTGCAGCAGTGTCTTTGCTTTGTCTGCGAAGTCCGATAAAAGGACGCCAACTTTGTATCTCTGCCAGATCTGACTTCTTGTGAACCAATGGCTCATCACAGCGCGCCCCAAGTAATCAGCAAGCTAACCTGACCAAACTGCATCGACCAGACAATGGATGCTTGCACAAATTGGAAGCTATAAATAGTCTGCGTGGCAAGGTCTTGCGTTACCGGACCGAAATCTTCAAAGAATGCACTCAATGAAAGGATCAGGTGTTCTATGAGCGTTCTTTGTCTCGGTCTGCTCGGTGGTGTCAGGCATGGTGTCAGGTGATGTCAGCTGCATGCATGTGCATGTGCATGCCAGCAGCTGTTGGCACCTGCTTTATGGACAGGTCCAGGACACCGATGGGCCATCGGCGATGGCTTCTGGTGGATAATAAGCAAACTCAATATCTTTTACATGATGAGTTAACAATGTTACACCGTCCATCTCTGTGCGTGCAATATATATGCCATGGGCGAAGGTGGGTCCCAACAGCAAGTTGAGCGTAGAGCGAATAAACTATCGGAGGACATGTGTGCCAGTTATTACACCGCTTCACTGAAGTGTAAGTGGATCCTGGGATGTGCGAAGATTGCGTTCCAATAATTTTCCTTGTGTGCAAGGGTGGGCTTCCACGACATGTATTCTTGTATGTCCCCGCAACAGGTTTGGAGAAGAGTGGATATGACAAAAGTAAATGTCAGCAGGCTTTTGATGAGTACATAGACTGCAAAAGGCGTGAGGTGTGTTATGCCGATCCTCCTTCTTGTCCTGTCTAGTTTCAGCTTGACCCCGTCCATGACGTGACAAGACTCTTGAGGAACGTCTTTCCTGATCATCACTTTTGCTGGTATGTACAGTCAGAGAGCAGGTTGCAGCGAAGAATAGAGAAGCAACAGCAGAGCCGCAGGTGAAGCACTTGAGCGCAATGCTGCATCAGAGGCAGTCCATCTGCCGTCTGGCAGCTCACCTGTCAAATGGAACGCTGTCAGGGACACAGCAGAGCTGCCCAGCGAGCGTACATGCTGCTGCCGCCATGGCAGCCTTACCCAACAGAATGCAGCAGGCACTACATATCCTGCTTGGGGACGGCAGTGAGCATCATACGCAGAGCCGCACGTTTACCTCAGCAAGTGCCAGCTACCCTCTGCAGCAGCACCACAAGTGTCGATGTGCTTTGCTGACACAGAGAGCTCATAAGGCCTGGGCATCATTGCCACTGAACAGCTGGCATGCCTCGTCAGCAGCTTTTTACGGGTCCAGCACACAGCCCAGCGTCTGTCGATGTGCACCCACCTCTGTTGCCTTGGAGGCAGTCGCACAACCAGGTCCCAGAAGGAACTCTCGTGGCATCTGTCCTGTGTGTCAGCGCGCCTCGCGCATTCAAGCCTCCTACAGCAGAGTTGGGCAGACATTGCGGCACAGCAGCAGTGACCGCGATGGTGGCCCTGCTGGATACAGCGCCATGCAGCATCATGTCAGCAGGCATCCTCAGGACAGCCGTGTGGCCAAGGAGCCGGAATTGGAAGGAGATCTTCGCACACAGGGGGACCAGAGAGCTCAACAGCAGTGTTTCATCAGAGCCGCAAGGAGATCCCCAGCAGAGTGGGATGAGTTCCGGCAGAGGCATGCGCCGAGACTGGACACCTACAGAGGACAGGATGCAAGCGGGCCTGCTCCCTTCCCACCTGGAAGGCAACAGACAGGGATGACACAGCGACCGGAGTGGTGGCAGCCGCCCCCTGGTCGCCAGGGTCCCTCCTTTGCAGGTACCCTGCACCCGTGCTCGCCTCTTTTGAAGTGCCGCTGAGACGCACCTAGCTTAATCAGGCTTGCAAAATCTGTAGGAAATACAGTGACCTAACAACTGTCTTCTGATGGGCTGACATGACATCAGGTACCCGGGGACGTGTGTCTGGAGTTTTCCCTGGTGCCACACATGTGTTCGTGCTTGGAGCCAGACTTGAATTTCCATTGTGGTGCACCATGCAGGTCATGTGCCCAGGCCGCCAATGCAGCCAATGTACAGGGAGCCGATGCTGCCGCCGCCACCTGCTCCTGAGCCAGAAGCAGCCCTCTTTCCGGATGAGACTGAGATCCGGCTCGTCCGTGAGGACAAAAGCCATGAGGTGCACAATCTGCAGGCATTTTGCAGTTCTCACAGAACCACATCTTGAGCTGGCCAGCAATATGCTCTACAGTGGTTTTGCCTATCAGAGCCATAGTGTGCTAAAGAATCAGAGATGGGATATTATTGCAGGAAGGGGCATACCTCCTTGCTATGCCAGCAGTGCTGTAGGCTAACAGCTCTGCTTCATTCCTCCCTCTGCATACTTGAGACCTTTTCCCGCTCATCACTACAGGTGGATGAGCATGTGTGGTGCGTGTGCAAACATGAGTTCACTGCCGCTGTGGATGCAGGTCATGACCTACAGGAAGGCTGTCAGGGAGGCCCAGAGGGCAGGAATGGATCTGATCGGCGTGGCACTGTCAGCTGAGCCGCCAGTATTGCGGCTGGGCAATGCTGACAAGGCGGCTGCGGAAGCGCGCCAGCGTGACAAGGAATTGCGCCGCAAGGAGGTGGAAACACGCAGGAAGCACACCGTCAAAGAAGTGTGTTTCCTTTCAATCTCCCTATGTTGAGGTGCAAATTTTTAAAGCTTTGTGATAGCTCCTCGCACCTGTGGGACGGCCCTGTCATTATCTTAATAGGTGTGAGAGTTTGCAGCCTACCGTAGTGGGATGACTGGTAATTCCTGCAGGAGATTCCTTAAATTTAGTTTTAGTCCCTACATGTCTCCCTGGGAGTTCATGAGAGGGGGTAGCTCTGTGAAGGCTCCCGCAATGCAGCAGTGCAGAAATTGGCCTGTAGTTGCACCCTCACGTGCTGTCAGACTGGCAGACATGCATTGAATTTGAACACTGTTTCTTCTTGGTCTAGAAAGCTGGCGGTCATGATGCAGAGCAAGGTCTGATGTGACGGTGTGAGTGCATGCAGGTGCGCATCGGGCCCATGGTAGCGGAGCACGACCTGGAGGTGAAGATGAAGCAGGCCCGCGGCTTTGTCGAGAAGAACTACCGGGTGAAGCTGTTTGTGCCTTACCGCATGCCCCAGAAGCAGGAGGCATTCGCTATGTTGAGCCGGCTGCGCGAGCTGGGCCGCGAGTTCGCAGTTGTAACGAATCCGGCCGCAAATGAGCGCCTGGCTCGCAACACTTATGCCATCTTCCTGTCGCCAAAGCAAGCAGCATAGCAGCAGAGAGTGGTTGAGGACCGCTTGATTTTGATTGTGGTGGCTTATTCTTTGCACGCAGAAACAGCTCCGATGGGAGGAAATTCGGACCTTAATGGATGGACATGGTTTGTGTGAAACAACAGATTCTTGCTGCAAGCTCAACGATTTGTGCATGCAGTTCTGTTGTATGATGTGATTGGATTGCAACATCTGCATTGTTGGTGTCTTCAGCGTTCGCATCTGCACTCCAAAGCATCTTGTACTCCATGACGGGCAAATTAGACTACAGAGCCTAGTAGGGGCTCTGTGCGGCATACTTGCCAGGAAACAGAGCAATTTATCCTTTGCATGGGGGGTTGCTATGGGGGAAAGGAATTGTTTTTGTTCGCTGAGATACTAAAGCAGTCCTTCATCAACGACTCCTCCTGTCACAGGAGGAATTCCTGTTCGAACAGTGTTCCTATGACCTCTCAGCACAGATGCATAGCCTTTCAGGAAATACCCATGTCAGAAGTCCCACTGCTTTCGAAACTATAGTGCTCCTCACACGGCAAATGGATAGAGCTCTCGATCCTAATTCATGTGATGCAAGAATGTTGAAGAAGAGAAGAAAGCGATTACATCAGGAGGTTGATAGACCTCGAACCATGTGCAGCTCGATCGTTGCTGAAAAGGAAGCTGTGGGAAGCTATATTTGGGAGGGGGCCCGGTTGGGCAAAGGGGAATCCGAGTCGATGATGGGCTCTCAATCGTCAGCACTCGGATTGCCCGTCACGTCGTTATTCTATTCACTAATGAAAAGTCTCACCTACCAGATAGCGTCGCCAACAGCTTTCGATCGAATATCTTGCATCACTTGATCTTGTGAGACTTCTTGGGAATGTTGTCGGCTGTACGGCGCGTTGCTGCAGCTTCTGTTGCTGGCTATACGTCATATTGCTTGCTTTCGCTCCCAGGTCAACCCTCAGAAAGCCAGTGTGAGGGGCAAAATGCAGGTAAGGTGGTTCTGGCGTAGAGGTCGAGTGGGAGTATATGCATCCTTTCCTTGCCTCTTTACTGACGCACACTTCCACAGGAACTTCAACTCCGTGTATCATTGCGGCCACGCATGAAAAGTCTTGGTTGGAGTGGGGACGAAGCATATTTGGAGGTTCTAGGGGTCCTTCCCTGAAGGTAGCCACAGCACTGCCCACGGACAAACTCAGCTGCAAAAGGGCTGCCCAGCAGCCTGGCGCTCCTCACAAGCCAGTAGTCTTGCTATCCTGTGGCAGCTTCAACCCCCCAACCTACGCGCATCTACGCATGTTCGAGCTTGCTGCTCAGGAACTGATCAAGGTGTGCAGGCCATCACTCTCTTGATGAGACAAAATGCATTTGGAAAGTGGATCAGATACACTCATTGGCAGCATCATCTTGGTGGCACACTTCAGAGACGCTGAGAATCTGAGCCTGAGATGCATCATCGCATGGTGCAATAGGCTCAACACTGTAAGGGCTCCTGATGTGCATCGCAGGAAGGCTATGATGTGCTGGGCGGCTACATGTCACCCGTGCATGATGCATACAACAAGAAGGGCCTTGCCTCAGCTCACCATCGCGTGGCAATGTGCCAGCTTGCGGCGGACACGTCCCCCCTCATCATGGTGGACTCCTGGGAGGCAGCACAGGAGCAGTATCAGTACAGCCTACACGTCCTCCAGCACCTGGAGCATGCCGTGAATGATGCTTGCTGCCCCAACAATTCTGAAGTGCAGAATGAGACAGGAACCCCAGGTACGCTAGCAGTCCGGGATATATACTGTCTGACACCAAGAACACTCCCTGCTGGGATGAGGACTTGACCACGCTTGCCTGTGCTGTTCACAGGGCACAGCAGCGAGAGGTCAGGTGTAGTCTCAACTGCTGACACAGCAGGAGTGAAAGGCAGACTAGACGCAGATGTCGAGCAGACAAGAGTGCGGAGCATATTGCTATGTGGAGCAGACATGGTGGAGTCTCTGACAGTGCCGGGCGTGTGGCGGCCCGACCATGTCCGCCACATCCTGCAAGATCACGGGCTTGTCTGCATAGGCAGGTGACTGTCAGCCACACAAGTTTCTTGATGTCTGCTGGGGGCCATGACATGTGGTTTCTTTTTAAGATACTGAGAACATTGCTCTTGGTTTTGGGGCGCAGAACACATTCAGATGTGAGGCGATTGATGGCAGATCCTGCCAGTGTTCTCCATGAATTCCAGCACAACATCATCCTAGTGGAAGACCCCATACCCAATGAGATCAGCTCCACAAAGATTCGCTCAGAGATGTGCAAGGTATGGGGCAGCTCCTTCATGTCTGAGGTTCTACCAATCAGGGGAAGTACTTTTACCATGCAGATCCAAAGCAATGTGCGTGCCACAAGAAATGAGATGATGTCAAGTGTGTGCATTTCACAGGGGCACACTGTTCGATATTTGCTGCCTGATGCAGTCATCGATTACATCCAGAAGGAGCGCTTGTACTGCTGATTGTAGCTAGATGAGCTGCACGCACTCTACTGTCAATGGGATTAATTGCATATCTTCTACCTCTCCTGTTGCGGGACTAGCAGCCATGCCAAGTACACTCCACTAGCTAGACATTTCTGTGAGATGTATCACAAATCATAAAAGCTTCCCATGTAGGAATATGTAGTTCTCCGAAATAGACGGGAAAAACTACTCTCATTCACTAGTGTACAATCAACCCCGAGTCTATCAGCCTCACTTTCATGATGGAGTGCACTATCATCCGCTGGACCTCCAGATCATTGCTCTCCAAGAAGTAGTGCTGCATCTTGAGGTCCTTCAAGTTGCAGCACCCTGCAAAGCAATGCAGAACCTGATCCTCACTGCTCGTCATCGTAGTATTGTATGGAAAAAAGCTATCATATTGTAGATGTACAGCATGAGATGTTGATGACAGCAAACCAGCCATTTCAATGCCAAACGCTCGTCCTGGGTGCCTCGGCATTACCTGTACTGCTGCTGCTTCTTTTGGGTGAGCTGAACTCCATTCATACCACCTTCGGAGCTGATTCAATTGGACTGTCTCATTGGCAGCATGACAGGCAAAAAGCAGGTAGTTGCGAGGAGAAATCGCCCAGGCAAACCGCATGAACAAAGCGCTGTACACGCACATAACTGCAGCACACGAGCAGTCAGTGTGAGCTCAATTCCTCCAGCTTTTTGTTGTGCAATGCCCAGGACAGTCGCAAAATCAGATTGGGCCAGGCAACTGACCTCCTGTCATGTTGGGAGAAATGACCTCTGGAGACTTTTGGGAGTCACTTAAACCCTGCAAGCCAAAGCCCAATCGTGCCCTTCCAATACAGTCCCGCAAAGTCAGTCTCATGTGTGTGCCTAACATCGCAGACCATCACTGGCGTTCATAACCTGTGATCCTGCTATCTCATTGCGCATAAGCACAGATATGGGTGCTCACCGCCAGTACAAATCCCCAGTTTGCAACAGGACCCCAGAAGTGTGTGGTCTTTGGGCCTGTCGGGGAATTTATAAATGCTTTCAAAGCCGGAAGCAGTCCTGTAGCCTCCTTCGCGGCCATTCTGCACGATCTGTAACTCCTTATTGCTCGGGAGCTTCTGCGCACGCTGCTGCCGAAATACTGATTTGCTGGTGAACAGTGAGATCGTTGAATTAGTTCCTTCTTGAAGGTAAGTGGGCTGGTAATGGTAAGCGTTTGTGAGATCAGATGACTCCAAGGCTTCAGACCTAGCTCAAAGGACCACGTGACCAAGATACTGGCACGGGTCGGCATGCGATCCAGGACAGGGCACTGAGGGGCTGAGGGATACAAGCGCATGGGATTTTTCGTATACAGATGCCCAATGCGCCATGCGTGGCATTGTAGAACCCGCTATGGTTTCTGGTTCAAGGATGATTGCAACAGCCGCGGCAGTAATATATATATATATATGAGCTCACACGAGTACCGGTTCACTGTACTACCGTCACGGTAGTGTGACAGTAGCTACTATAGTACTGGCAGAACAAACTAGCTTTACCTCCTGCTGCGCTTCGAGCGCCGCATTTTGTTGCAAAAAATTATCCATGCTGTGTGGTATCACTCTAGTTCACAGTGGTCCTAACTATCAATACCCAATCCTCCAGACGACCTCAGCTGAGCTGAGTCAGCTCACTCTTACACATGTGCAGCAGTAAAGTAAGCACTGCTGGCAGCCACTGGCAAGAAGAACCAATTACTGACTAGCTCGTACCCTGCTGTTCAAATGTCTACAGAACAGTGTCCGTGCCACGCGATGATGGGCCGAGGGTCCTATACAGATAAGAATAAACTGCCCCTCAAACTTTGGACTTTGGAGCGTTGAAGGCATGTACATTCCCGCTCTCCACACCCGCAAATGGGTCCAGCGTGACATTGATGAGGGCCGGCCGCATGGCTGCGAAGCAGATGCGACACGCTGCTGCCAACTGCGCAGAGCTGTTCACTGAAAATGCATCGCCGCCGAAAGCATCCATGATTGCCTCATACCTGCACACCATCGTATGTGTCAGAGGCATGCCAGGACTTTGGTACTCAAAGGCGGTCTGGTTCGCTCTAATGATCGAGGATGCGAATGGCAGATGGCACTGTTGCCTGCTAGCAAAGATCAACCCTGGTCCTGGACTGTGTATATTCTTCACTGCATGACATTCAGACTACAAGGCAGTCCTTCTCCTTAGTACTGGCGCTCAGGGCCTGGCTATCACGCGATAATCCATTTGATCTCCTGTCATGGTTATGAGAGAATCGCTGTACTTTGTGTATGTCCTCTGGCCTTTTGTTTTTGGGTTTGCCGGCCCTGCAATAATAGTAATAAGAAGTGAAAAGTCACCTTGCGTCAGGTACAAAGGCGGTCGGCACGGGGTCGGAAGCAAAGCCAGCGTGCGTGGCGCCGGAGGCGGCCGCTTGCTGCAGCGCGCTCGGCCGCCGGTCGCCGCCATAGATGCCCCCATTGTTCAGCACGATGATCACCACCGGCAGCTTATACCTGCCCAATCATGACATCAAAACCCCAAACTCAGATGGTCAATAGCCCTGATAGAAATGCCGTACTCAAGCCCCAAATATGGAGTCTAAATTCTCCGAGGTTGGCAGCTGGATTGGACAGGGTGCTAGAAAGTGCTGGTCAACGAAATGACAGACTTTGTCCAGAACGCAATGGACCAATAAGTCAGCTTGGATGCCACAATGCACTGTCTCCCTCCAAACAGGAGAAAGAATGCTTGTAACAGTGGCTGGGAGGAGCGCATTGAAGGAGATGCTCACCTCACAATGGTCTCACATTCCATTCCGGAGAAGCCAAAAGCTGAATCCCCCTCCACAGCTACTACCAGCCGCCCTGGCCGAGTGGTGGCTGCAGCCACCGCATAGCCAAGCCCCACTCCCATGGTTCCCCATGTGGCCGCGTCCAACCGCAGCCGCCCCTCCACCGCTGGCTCCAGTATCACTCTGACCCCAACAATTGACGCATCACCTCAGATTACTTGAGCTTGCCACAGGATTCTTCTGCCACATGATCCTCTGAGATCAAATCTTTCCCAGCAGGGGCTGACTTGCAACCCTGATAATTTAAGCATGCCTCATCCCTTCTATGGCCATACTGACCAAATGTATGCACCGCCCTCGTCTTTGATCCTGGATAGTGGATGTCAGTGTTTGCTGCACCACATCTGAAGTGCAAGCCAGCACTTCCTCACAGTCCCGGCACTCAGTGCACCCGAGTACACACGAGCTGTTCTCTCAGTCTGTGCAATGCGCAGTGAGGCTTGCAAGGGCATGCGGCACACCGGGCGTTGTCCATGGTGTTGGCGCCCTCAGAGATGACGATGGGAGCAGGGGAGACCGCCAGTAGCGCGTCCCTGATGACCCTCAGCGTTGTGCTGTAGTCCAACGGAAACGCGTCTGCAGACAGCCGCACTTCCAACTTCGCCTTGGCTGCCTCAGCCTGCACAAGCCAGGCATCAGCATGGCTCCTTCTCGTTGTGACACAGACAAGATCTTCCTTGGCAGTGAGGAATAGCAAGCTGACCAGTATCCCTCCAAATTCATTGCTGGCATGAAAAAAGCCAGTGTGGTAATCATGACAAAGTGATGAACAGACGAAGGCCTCATGCCCTGCAAGCAAATACCGACGTGCAAGAGCACTGATGTGCCAATTATTGAGGAGAACATTCGATTTGGCCTGCGCCACAACTTTCTCCGCATTGCCATCAGCCTTGAAGCCATTCTGCATGCTAGGTCACCCGCACCCTGCTCACCTTGTGGGTCAGCTGATCCCGCCAGGCCTGGATATGAGCACTGTCCAGGGCCCCAATCGCGCTCTGGAGCTGCTCAGCAACAGCAGCTGCGTCACCACGCAGCACAACTTCCGCCTTGTCTGCATCACGCTGCGACGGTTCCACATCAACCAGGATGAACCGCACGCCCGGCGCCCACTTTGGGGGCTCCCCAAAATGCAACTGCCAATTCAACCTGAAGCACGCAGGTACCCCTGTTATAATGACAGCTTGTACCGGTAGCGCTGCATGCAGAGACACTTTATCTGTCAGACTGTGCATCCTCAGCTGGGAATCAGGATGGCCTGAGGAACCGGCGCGAACCTGTAGTGAATCTCTATCATGTGCCGGCAGTCGGGGGCACTGCAGGGCAAAGCTGCCCATGTGCAAAATGCAGGACCGGCTGCTTCATCGTACAACAGCACGATGGTCTGCTGAAAAATTGCATGCCACAGAGTTGGGTGACCAAGGAACTACAAATGGTGGATTTACACTTCTCTTGAGCAAACCAGCTTGACCTGGTGCCCATTTCTGACCCTAGGCCGCTGTTGAACAATTTTGGGTGACCGGGCTTCCCAGCTGTACAGAATGGGTTTAGCCCCTCGTTGTCTCCGTGGTTGCAGGCAGCACAGCAGAACAGGTGTGATGATTCATCACCTGGCGCCAAAGATGATGGCGACGTCCGCATGGGCCAGCGCGAGGGAGCGGGCGGCGTTGCAGTTGCCGGGCGCATTGTCAGGCACCACGCCGCGCCCCATGGCGGTGGCCAGGAAGGGCAGCTGCGCAGCCGCCACGAAGCTGCGCAGCGCCGCATCCGCCTGCGAGTACGCTGCGCCCTTGCCGATCACCACAAGTGGCCTGCATGCATGCAACTGTTTACCTCACGTGTGCTTTCACAGGACCAGTGGGCTCAGAACATAAAGCTATAACTTGTACCACACTGGCGGCATGCATGGAGTACCTCCTGAGTCAGCAGATTGGGGACTGCCATGCATGCTGGAACTGGATGTTTCATGGCCACGGCTTTTTGACTTTGTTGCATTCTGAAAGTTGGCTCTTTGCTGCCACAGCTCATTGTGTTGCATTCAACAACGTCAAGACAGAATTTGTACCTTCGCGCCTGCTGTAAAAGTGTGACAGCCTGTCGGATGTCCCGATCTGCTGCGCGCGGCCGCTCTGCCAGAGAGAACCCAACGGGATGGCTGATTGCATCAGGAACCTACCACGACCAATAGCGGCTTTTAGCAAATGTCTGACTGAAAAGCCAAATGCAAGATTGATGTACAACTTAGACAGCCCACCACTGAGTTCGTAGCAGGGTGCGATGGTAGAAAGGCAACCCACAGTTTTACTTGATGCATGTCGACAACCGGGAGAATGCATGATGAGCTTCAAGTGGCTCATGTAGTGTTGTTGAAGGTATGCAGTGATTATATGGGGATAGCTGCGGGACACCTCGGAGGGGCTGGCGGGGGCCATGAGGATGTCGGAGGGAACATCCACGTAGACGGCGCCTGGCCGACCGGCCACCGCCGCTTTGACGGCGGCGGTCATGACGGGCGCAATGTCGCGCACGCACCGCGCTCGACCGGCGTACTTGGTGAATTGCGTCACTGCTGCCACCTGGTCTAGCTCCTGGAACGCCCCCTTGCCCACCTCGCCCTGCCGATAGTTAGTCAATTAGTCAGTCAATAATACCTCTTCCAGCCACCTAGGGCTGATCAGATGTCTGACTCTGATCGCCAGAGTCAGCACCCAGCATCCGATCCAAACAGTCACAGAGGAACTTGGAGACATTCACAAGATCATCCTGCCAAAAGAATTGTACCATGGACATCACATGTCAATCTATATTACTGCAGCGTTAGCAACCGCAATGCCTCAGGGCAATGCCACACACTGCATTTGCGGCCACACCATGGGACTCGTAGTCAAACCTGTCTGCCACGCTAGTATTCCTCAGCATTGAGGCACATCCTTTTCGAGGAGCTTCTTGCCATATCCAAGCACACCTAACCGACAGAGTGGCCACGGCATCCTTTGATGGAAGAGTTTATGTAGACATGTAATTCCGATGCCATTGCAACTGAATCCTTAATTAATACCGTTCCAGCAGCCAGCAATTCCTTTCTCCACCCCCCTGCTTTGCTCTGCGCGTTCAGTACCCTGCTCACTGGTAGTAGCAAAGAGCTGTTTGAGGGGGGGCCAACCTGCTCGGCAGAGCCGGATATCATGAGCATGGGCCACGTGTTGACTTGCGCATGGGACAGGCCCGCAATGCCGTGCACCGCTCCGGGGCCAGACACCGTCAGCAGCACGCCCGGGACACCTGTCAGGAAGCCAGCGGCAGCTGCCGCGTAGCCGGCCGCCTGCTCGTTGCGGAACCCCACAAAGCGGATCCCCGCCGCCTGCCAGCCACCCCCGGCACCCCTTCAATACTTCCCCGATCTGTCGCATGAATTTGCTGGCTATGGGGACGGCCGGGACAAGACACAGGAAGGACCGCCGCAGCTTTCTTTCACTGCACATCAAGGGAGCATGTATCCACAGAAGCTACTCGGCCCACAAGAGCAGCACACTAGTGGACGAATGCAGAGTGCAGAAAGAATGCAGCAGAGATAGTAATGGCAGACAGGGTCCTCCCCCGGGCAGCTCCGCGTTCTGTTGAGCACTTGCTGGATATTAGTGTGATGGGGGTGCCGACAGAGAAATCTGCAGCAGGGCAGGATGTTGACGTGGTGGCCGGATGATCTTGTGAATGGCTCCGACATTCCTTGTGGATGGTTGCATGTGTTGCTGGGGGTGCTGACTCTGATGATCAGAGTGAGACATCTGATCAGCTCTAGGTGGCCGGAAATGGTGTGATTGACCGAGTGACTGACCTGCGCAGCGGAGGCCAGCTCGGTGACAGGGATGCCAATGACGCCATACATGAAGCGGATGCCCAACTGCGCCAACGCACGCGCGACTACTGTGTACCCATTTGCGCTCTCATCCGCTGTGCTGCTGCTGCTGGAGCCTGTGGAGGAAGCCAACTAGTTCGCATGTATCTTGAACATAATTGCCAATTATTTATTGGGAAGGATGGAGGCTTGCAGCAGCTGCTGCTGTTCAGATACTTTCTGCCCAACAGTGCACTTTACATGCGATTCTGATGTCCATAAAAGCTGCTGCATTTGGTCTGATTAGCTGCTAATAGTCCCAGCCACATCAATATCAGTCTCCACCACCTCTGTCTACCATGCCCACCTTGTTTCTTTGAAACTGCTACTCTAAACTAAAAAAATATCATTTCTCTAGGACATTCATTTCCTGAGCAGATGTCCTAATATATCTCCAGAGTACAGTCAGCACACGCAGAAGTACGGCCTCACAAGATGGCTCAGTCCTGCCTCACACGACTCGCACAAGTCACGGCGCCCAAAAAGTGCTTCTGGCCAGGCTCTCGCGCATTCACAGCTTGGACTGGAAGAGCGGCTTGCCTGAGGCTGTGTCCCTCCTCTCAATGCCACCCGCAGCCTTCTTGCCCTTGTCGCCCATGAAGTGGCCCACCATGTTGCGGCGCTGGATCTTTCCTGTGGCACCCTTTGGCAGCTTGTCCGTGATGACGATCTGCTCCGGCACCTGCATTGCAGCATCATTGCTGAGATTAATGCACCCTGTAAGCCCATTCAGAGACGCATAGAACCACCACGAAAGGCATGAGACAGACAAATGTCTGCAGAAGCCCAGAAGGTGTTTGCAGCATATCTGAAGTGCAAGGGAAAACTGCTTATGTGTTGAGAGAAGGATCTGTCCTTGCTCAACGGTGGGTAGAAGTCACTTTGTGTACCTTGAATTTTGCCAGCTTGGTGGCGGCAAACTTCCTGATATCAGCAATGACGGCAGCTGCATCATCGGCAGGCTTTGATAGCACCACTGCAGCCGCCACAACCTCGCCATACTTCTCATCTGGTGCCCCGAAGGAGACGGCCTCGTTGACAAGCGGGTGGCCCAACAGCGCACTGTCAACCTGTCAGACGATTGCATTGTCACCAGCAGCAGCATGGTCAACCTGCTGTGCTCAAAACACTGATGCGCCTTCAAAAACCTCCGGCACTCCATAGGCAAAATCGACCAACATTAAGAGAGGCGTTGCACAGTGCATTGCACGCTGCTCTGCATACCTCCAGAGGAGAGATCTTTTCTCCACCGCGGTTGATGAGCTCCTTCAGGCGGCCGGTGAGAGTCAGGAAGCCTTCCTCATCCAGGAAGCCCTGATCGCCAGTGTGAAACCAGCCCCCTACCCAGCATGACATGCAATTGTATTAAAGACATGGCTATCTTGCATTGTGCAAGTTCTGACACAGTGGATATGACCTGAAGTCTTCTTGCAGTGAACTGTGTCCTCTCGCTAAATATATACTCAGGTTTATTGTCCACCAATGCTCGCACACAGCCAACAATACAGGACCAGACTGGCAAGAAGCACAGGGTGGCATGAAGCAATGCTCTCACCCGCATAGGCCTCCTCGTTTGCCTTGGGATTGTTAAGGTAGCCCTTGGTGACATTAGGCCCCCGGATGCACACTTCCCCAACCTTGCCCACAGGCAGCTGTTTGTTCTGCTCGTCCAGGATGGTCACCTGCACACTGCCCTGTGCGCGGCCAACCGTGCCAGCCTTGTGAGGGCCGTTTTTGGGCAGCGGATTGGACGTCATCTGATGCGACGCCTCCGTCATGGCATACGCCTGCGCACCAATTGTGCACACTCTGGTCCCTTCTCATTCATTGCAACATGGTATAGAGTTATGCTACCCACAGGAAGGTAACATTGCCAGCCCATACACCCATGGCTCAACTGTAAGACAGCTTTGACCCACTTCCCATAACTCCCAGTCCATTGACAGTATGCATCTGCCCCGGTCCGGCTTCAGAACATGACGCATGAAAAAGAACAAAATGGAGGGCCAAGGCCACCGACAGCATGCTGTCCTTCTAAGACAAGGAGCCACTTTAGGATCAGACGGCGGTGGAGGGGGGAGGCGAAGAAGCAGGGGACAGACCTCCAGGACTGGCACGTGGAAGATTGCCTCGAGCTTGTGCAGAGTGGGTGCAGCCAGGGAGGAAGAGCAGCTGCGGATGAAGCGCAGTGGCGGCGGACTCTGTGCCGGGTAGTCCTTCTCCGCTCGAGCGAGCAAAATCTGCCAGCCAAAAATCAATCACGCACTGACAAAAACATGCAGAACCGCAGCCACCAATGCAGCATGAAATAATGTGCTGACGTGGGCGCAACCTGATGCATTGTCGGCACAGCCGTGTAGAAGGTTGCACCAAATTCGACAGCGTCATTCCAGAAGGTCCCTGCTGAGAATTTCCCCCCGGCCGGCAGGATGACTGCTGAACCTGCCAACAGTGGCGCGAGCAAGCCTGCAGCAGATCAAGATGCACATGAAGTGTTATTGATAACTCCAAGTCAATCGTCCTGACTTGTGACGGCTTCGTGTGACGGCTTCGACACTGTTGAAAAGTAAGGTTATTGCCACTGCCTACCCGCAAGGTATTCCCACATCTGCACAGCGTCCATCACCTTACCCATAGATTATGCTCCATCACTAACCATCCCTATGGGGCAGTGGATGATGTTTGAAAAGCCTGCATGTCCTAGATACCACAGGAAGGAACAGAGTAGCGGTCTGCAGACTTAGCGCACCTGCCATGAGGCCGTGCACATGAAACAGCGGCATGACCAGCAGTGAGCGGTCATGGGGAGTCAGCTCATATGTGGCCACAATGTTGGCCAGGCTGGCTGCCAGGTTGGCATGCGTGAGCGGCACTCCCTTGGGCCGAGATGTTGTTCCCGAGGTGTGCAGAAACAGCGCCACATCATCGCCGTGCGGCGGGTCCTCCAGGTCTGTCTTGGCGCCTTGTGCCTCAAACGACACATCACCGCTCTTCCCTGACAGCAGCGTGGACAGGCCGCCTGTCCATCATGAAGGCTTGCATGTCATCACAACACATGGCTGTTCAAGTAATCTCGCCACCTGAGACAGAGACGAGTCACCCAAGGTAGTTTTGAATGCAGACAGCTCCAGCTCAAGGGCTGATGACACCGCAGGTCAATGGGAAGGACGCATGGCTTCGGGTGTCTCACCATCTGTCCATGAGACAGAGACAGTGGCAGTCGGGATGTTCAGGCTTGATGCCGCGCGCTCAGCCGCTTTGTTGCCCGAGACGGGAACTAGGAGTAGCTTTGATGCCGCATCACGCATGTAGAACTGAAACTCATCCTGCGGCAGATAAGCATGCCAGCATGAAGCTCAATGATCGCTAATGCGATGTTCAGTAAACAGGGCTTGGGGGCACCTGTGTAGAGTGTTTTGGTTCAACACGCATGCTGATGCATTGAAATACCTGCATCCGGACTAGCACGTCCTGAGGAACAGATGTCTCACCTCGGTATAGTTTGAGTTGAGAGGAGCAGCCACAGCACGCGCGCAGGTGACCCCCAAAAAGGCCACCACAAAGTCGACCTGCGCAGTCAGACGATACCAAAGTTGGTTCATCTCCTGGTTGGTTTGTTTCGAAACCACTTTAAACGGCACAGAATTCAGAAGACAGGGCTTCACAGGTAGTGAGATCTCACTGTATTGGTGTCAGCGATGGAGACTGCATCCCCAGGACGAATCCCGCTCTTACGAAGCGCAACGGCAACTCTAATCACTTCTTTTCGCAGATGATCACGGGTCAACCGAGGCCCTCCACCAGCGCAGAAGATAGCCACTGCATCAGGGAGCCCACCAAGAGCGTCCAAGAGCGTAGATGCGCCAGTCATTTTGGGGACCTATGAATTTAGTTACATCAAATGTATTGGCTCTACAGAGCCAGAAAGCCAAGGCATCCTATAATACCTTGGACCCACATGCTGCATGTGCCTTCAATGCTAACACGTGATGGCAACCTGCAGATAGCTCAATCGGAAATGTCTCCAGAACAGCAGCACCAAGGTGACGACAATCTGTAAATCACACAACCTAAGATGCCGCAGAAAGCTCTGTTCAACAAGGTCCGAAAGTCTCAGGGAAAGTCCTTGGCGGCGAATCGGCACGGGAAGGTTGTGAAACACAAGAAAGGTGTCGCTTCCTGCTTTAAAAAATTCATTTGTATTTGTCTCTATTATCTGTCCTGCCCACATTGTTGCCAAGAATGCGACAGGACTTTGACGTCTGGCATGTGTCTCATAGGTAATTTCGTCCTGCAGCCGAAGAAAGAGTCGGCCAAGAAGATTTTGGAGGAGGGAAGGGTAAGTCACATTATGTATAACTTTTGTTGCCTGGGTATCGGCTTACAGCACTGCATGAACCGGGTGATTTTTGCAATACTATGCTTGTGCAGCCTTGACAACTCCAACCACTTCCTCACCTGTTTTAGCAACTAGCTTTACCAGACGACAGCCAAAACATTGTGTGTTGTGGATCAGGAGTTGACAAAGGCTATTAACCACAAGAACGAGGAAGCAGCTGCCGGGAAGGCAGAACAAAGTGGGGGTAGGCTAGGTGTTGTGAAAGCACCACCCAGCACCAACAAAGACAGTAAGGGGGGAGCTAAGAAATCCAAGTAGATCGTTTGTGTTGGCAGCAGCGGGACGCAGCTGTCAAAAGCTGTCAATGCGAAAAGGAGTGCGAGAGGCTCTCCTGCAGGATGACCATTACCCCCGTCTTTAGGCCAACCGGTGATGCTCAGGCTGAGCTGGGCAGCACGCAGTGTTTTGTAAGTTGAAGAACCAGCTGGGAGCCTGTGGATAGAAACGAATGCTGAAAGGATTGTGCTCAAGAACGGCTGTGAAGATGTCACATTGCATGACAAAGTGCTGTTGAACACCCCTTCCGTAGAGTATTACCCTCGGGGCCTTGACTCGAATACATCCCATTACCTTTTGCAATATCAGATGCCATTATTGGTTGCCCTATACGAGTTGTAGATGCCTAATGCTAGCGTCATGCATGCCTCTGATGGCAGGAGATAGTATTTTTGATATCCGGCTGTTATTTACATGCTGACATTGAGCAGACGAACGCAGAGTGCTCGATTTCTGATGTTCCATTGCGGTTTCATGCGTGACATGGATCAGGCTCATATGATAGCCTTTTCAGGTGGACACCAATAAAAGCCAGCTTTGTCTGGATTAATTGATGGCATGCTGCTCGCTGTAGTATTGCAGTAACGCTCAGATCTGACGGAATTTTCTTTTTTGTACATGTTCAAAGTTCAAGAATGTTTGATCAAGAGCCCCTCAGTTGCTTCTTTCCTTGGTGAAAAGCTCATTGATAAGGTGCGCAACGATGGGCGCGGTCTCAGCAGCCTCCATGTCTGCCAGCACCTTCTCGATTGTTGCCCCGTCGCTCCTGTCCTCGGCATCCAGTATCGTCTCGAACACAGTGGACGACTCAGCCAGGAACGCGAGCACCTTCGAGTCATCAATCGTCACCTGCGCCGCCAGCAGGAATTCTTTCAGGCTTACTGTGCACACATAGGTGAAGTATCCCGGTACCTCGTGAGCAAATGTCTAGAGGGACAATTGTTGCCTTCTTCATCGAGCAAGCTCAGACTGATAAGAGTCAAACACCATATTAGCATCAGTGGCAGGAAAGTATGGGACAGGTGCCTGAGTGAGATCCTCTTGCAGCCAATCAGTCGGTGCATGCAGGCATGAGAGGAGATCAGTGGGGGATGCGACCTTGTTGCTGGGGTCGAGGGTGATGTAGCCGAGGTCGGAGGCGCGCTTCCAGCAGGCCATGGCGCTGACTGTGTAGGGCCGCGTGGCGCTGCTGTCAAACATCAGGAAGCGGCGCAGGTCCTGCAGCATGAAGCTGGCCACTGCCCCCGCCACATCCGCCTGCACCCACCACATGTCAGTCACTCAGAAGAAAAAGAGGATCACACATCATTCCAGCCGTCCAGGGCTGATTAGATGACCCACAACCACTGCACAATGATGCAAAAACAAGCCTGTAGGAAACGAGCAACCTCAGCAACGTTCTCCTGCCACAAAATGGCCTGCATAGTCATGCTATTGTCCCCAACATTCCACACAATTTCCAGCCACCTAGGCCACCATCACAGCAGAATAGAAATGGAACGGACACAGTGTTCCTCGGAACGTGAAGAGTGATGCGCTGCCCCAATCAACCACCTGCTGCTGATATTTTACGGATCCCAGGGGCTCGCATGTGACAACTCCTGTACCCGTACAGCCGCACCTCGGTAAGCAGGCCGGCAGGCAGCAGGAGGCGCATGGTGTGCAGCGCAGTCAGCTCTGCGCGCGGCTCCTCCAGCAGCGTCTTGGTGGACACCTTGATGACGTCCTTCACAGCGTCCAGGCCGTAGATGGCATGCCCTATCTCATGCGCCGCCACATGCCACACTATGGTGCCCACCTGCCGCAAATCCAGTCAATTCTCATGCGCTGCTTGGTGCTGCAACCCCCATCTTTTTCACATCTCTTACAGATGGTAGCCTGTGTCAACTTCAAAGCCCGGCCTGCCATCAATCAATGCACTGATGCATTGATTGAGCATTGATCGAGTGAGCATGCATCAATGCATGCTAACATGAAGGCCACAAGGGGCTTGATCATGGAGAGCTGCTCGAGAGAGCGCAAGGAACAATGCCAGCGCACCGTATTAATGCTGTCCTTCCTGGCAGGATCAGCCAGCACTTTGGAGGCCAGGTCACGTGCGGACTCCTCGCGCGCTGCAGTTGACACTGGATCAAAGTAGATCTTCACGCCCTCTGCCTGCCTCACCTCAGACCTGCATAAGTTCCACATGTCAATCAGCTGAGACTTCCCGCACAACTTCAAAGGTTCAACAATTTCAAACTCCCTGGAATCTTGTGACAATTCCCTGGAAACCTTGGGTTCTTAATCCAGCTCAAGCCATATGTTGGAACCAGGGACATAGCCAAGGTATGATGACGTGGCACCTGTTGGGAATGGACTGCCCGGAGAAGCGGAAGTACAGGTTTACGCCACATTGGAACGGCAAATAATAAATGGCAGCCAGAGACTTCTTCAGCGCTCCAATGCCCGCTTTAGCCAGTGGCCCTTCGCGCTTCTGGAAGTAGTCCACCATCACATCCTGGATCTGCACATGGGCCCGCCACTTGAGATGCAAGCAATGCAATACTCACTATCTTGATTTCAACCAGGCATAAGGAGAATCTGTCAAGATCCTACACCCTTTCTCAGGGCCCAATGTGACCTCCAAAATTACCTTGGTTAAATTTGTGAAATGAGCTAATCGAAGCACATGAAACAACCTCACTCAAGTCTTTAACTGAGAGCATAGGTTCAATTGCACAAGTACCTTGGAGATGGTAGCGTTCTCAGCTGCATAGTCCTGGTCTTGCAGCCGGATGGAGAATTCTGGGGAGACCTGCAAATAACACCATACTGAGCACAGGGCAGTCATGAGGGCCCACATCAATTTTCCTGCCTTTGCTGGACCTCCATACAATGCCTTACCTTACAGCGCAGAGGGTCACCGTACCCATACTCAATGTCATGCACAATCTGGATCCTGCATCATCCATGCCAGTCCTCAATTCATATCTACTGGATACCATTGCAGCCAAACATAAAAAGCTACACCAAAGGAGGTGGGGACAAGGGTGGGACTTGAGTTTCTAGAGAGAATTACTACCAGTAGCGGATGCGCATCCACTTCTCATCCAGGATCCGCCACTCATCCTCAAGCCTGTCAATATCTGTCTCTGCCAAACATGTTCGGTACTGCTTGAGGTAATCAAGGTAATCTGCCTTGACTGCAGCATCCTCTGCTTCCACCTTGGACATCTCTGTCCACAACACTTTCTGATTAGTACTGAAGTATTTTTGGCACTGTTCACAGCTTCTTCGTGCGAAGAATCTAGTCAAGCAAGCAGTGTCTAGTGTCTTGCCAATGAAATTGGGCTGGAACAGCTGGTGTACCTGCAATCCATTCATCAAAGATGGATACAATTGAGCTGATCTCAGCAGGGAAGTAGGTGGCATAGGATGCCTGCGTGTATTCCCCGTCAGGTGTCATGCTGATGATGGTGTAATGATTGTACATGGCCTTGGGCACTTTCCCCTCCTTGTCATCCTGAGCCAAGCGTTTGGCTGTAGCATTGCCCTGTCAGGAACATTCGCCTTTTCACTCCTGTGAGCCACGTTTGTCTTGCATGACGCAGGATATCAGTTTTAACATTGTCAGACCCGCATCTTCTTTGTAAGACAAAGAAATTCGTCACTGCAAGTATGCTGGGAATGCAGAGCTCATTCAGGAGTGAGTGGAAAGGACCTGTACTGCTTTTGCCCATGCCTGGTACCACACATCATACGCATCATTGACAAGGCTGGCATAGTGTATCAAGTTGCGGTCAAAGGCGCTGAAACCATGATCCAAGGTCTCAAGTGCTTTGCGGACATATGCTCGAGTGAACTGCTGACGGCGAGAGGCTGCACTGTAGACCCTGAAGAACTCCTATCGGCCCGAATAGCACACCCAGTCAGCACAATCTTCGGTGCTGGGTAGTAACATTAAGAAGGGAAGAGACGAAATCCTAAAGTTTTTCGAAATCCACCTCCGAGTATTCCGGAATGCCAGGCCATTGCTGGTCAAGGACAGCTTTCAGAAGACGCTGTTGCTGCTCGACTGAAACTCCAAGCAGGTTCCGGTCGCTCTCAAACGAAATACTGTCTTTCACGATCGATCTTGTTGTACCTGTAGAAGGCCATAAATACTACTAGGCGTGCTTGATCAATCGGGCAAATAGGCACGAAGCAATATGTAAAATGCAACCTCATCACAGAGGAGGTTACAAATATGTTACTTTTCACATCAGACCTTCAATAGCTTTCAGGAGGTCGACTCCTTTCTTTCCCGATAATTCTGCAGTTGTCGAATCCCAAGTTTGCTGGTCCGCCACGAGCACCTTCACTGCGTTGTCCGACATCGTGCTGATAGAGATTTAAATGATAGAGCGGCCTTTTGTGATGCTTGGCACCAGATTCAGTTTTGAGCATGCCCAGAGTGACCCAAATTGGTCACGTGCGATGCTTGGTACATGTGCACGCACGCGCTTTCCTAGGTGACCTAGGGGTAATTAAGAAACAACTTCCTTAATTACCCATAAGGTAACCATGAGGGCCAGGTAACACAACACCTCTGGTCGACAATAGAACGGTGGTAATATAAGGCATAAATATAAACAGGGTGTTGCAGAGAGCAGCGCAGCGCTAGCATGAAATCACTATGCAAGCAAGGTTTACAAACATGGAAATTAGTCCTACATCACTCAAACTAGACAAAACCGTCATTGTTCTCAAAAACATTAAAATTTCTGCTGCCTGCCTGAAAACCACAGGATACTGAAATCATTAGACTCTCATGAGCAACCCCTTAACGCCCACCATATCATTGCTCTTATTGCTCTCCTGCTCCGCTGCAGCACACCCTATCCTGGGTGATGCATCCTAAAACAGCGAACTGCCAGCACAGGCTGTGTCATAACAGGTGGCACAACAGGTTGCCTAACAGGCAGTGCTGCTCACATGTCATGCAGCTGTGCGAATGGGCTTGCCTGGAACAGCCGTCTGATCCTGTCCATGAACAACAGAACTTGTGTTCTCAAAGGCTGTCTCCTGTTGTATGCCCCAAGGTTCCGAGCTGCTGTTGATCCCAAGCGCAGCATGCCCGCCAACCTGCCTCTTATCCTGCTTCCCAGCTTAGATGTGCACTTGAAGCACCCCGTTCTTCTGAAGCCAGCGCACAAGTCCTGGCCTTTGCATGGCGCCATCCCAAACTGTCCACCTCTACAGACCTCTGCAGACTTGCCCAGCAATACTGGCACGACCAGGGCTACACCACTGCCGGCCATAGCGCCCAGCCATGCAGGAAATCTAGCTGCAAGCCGCCTTGTTCATTTCAGCAAGCCATTGAAGGCTGTGCCATATCTTGACTTGCCCTGGATGCTTCTTGGGGCCCCAACTAGGGGGCCTATCCAGGCTTTGGGCCTCTGAGGAGCGGTGCTGCTTAGATGAGGTCAGCCACATTGGCCGGGAGCTCCTCGATGACGGTGTTGTAGAAGCGCTGGACGTCCTGCAGCAGGCGCTCGTCCTCCTTGGTCACAAAGTTGATGGCTACTCCCTTGCGCCCGAAACGGCCGGAGCGCCCGATGCGGTGCAGGTAGTTCTCGGGCTGGGTGGGCAGGTCGTAGTTGATCACCAGAGACACCTGCATGCATCACCAGGACATCTCTGGACCTGCTGGAACAACCATCTGCATCACTGAAGCTTCATCAGCATGATTGCATGTTGCCCTCAATGCCAATAGATGCTGTGCATGCAGCAACAATCCGCAAAGTTGAGCAGACTCAACAATTGAGCTGCAGTGTGTCCCTTGTTCTCAATAATTGCGTACAGTTCCACACACAAGGCACGGTCTGCCAAGGCAGCGCAGGGTTGCTTAAGAGGCAACCATGCCCACTCTGCCGCCCATGTGTGGCCCCGGAAAGTCACCATATATCAGTCTTTCAAAAAGGGGAGCAGCAGGGCACACCTGCTGCACGTCGATGCCGCGGGCGAGCAGGTCGGTGGTGATGAGGACACGGGAGGAGCCGGAGCGGAACTCGCGCATGATCACATCACGTGTGTTCTGGTCCATGTCACCGTGCGTGGCCGACACAGTGTGGTCGCTCTCGCGCATCTTGTCAGTCAGCCAGTCCACCTGCGCACGACCCAAAGCCACATCAGAGCTGGAACCCAAAACCGCAAATACCCCCGCCTGCTGCTAAAAAGAGACCCCGACCAATCTCATTTATACACGCAAATGCTGACTTGGCACACTGTCCTCCAGGGTCTCTTCCACCTCTATAAGAGCTGGCCTGGCATACCTGTCCTGGCCCAGGACAGAGACAAGCACTCCACATTTCCCTTGCAAAGCAATGACAGATTACAGAAGGTTCATGGAACGCAGATTCAACAGTGGCACTGGCGCTGTTGGGTTGGACAACAGGGCATGCACACCTTTCTCCTGGTGTTGGCGAAGATGACGGACTGGGTGATGGCCAGGGTCTCATAGAGGTCACACAGGGTGTCCAGCTTCCACTCCTCGCGCTCCACGTTCACATAGAACTGCTTGATACCCTCCAGGGTGAGCTCGTCACGCTTCACCAGAATGCGCACCTGCGCTTGCATGCCTCACATGTAAGAGCAGGTGTCACATCACTTAACACAACAACAAAGGCAAGCGATGTTACAGGAGCCTCATCCAGACCGCACTTCTGCAGGAAGGCACATAGCTGCGCTGTACTTACCGGCTTGTTCATGAACTTGCGGGTGATCTCCAGAGCCTCAGGCGGCAGAGTGGCAGAGAACACGCCCACCTGACGCAGCAAACAGCATTGATGTCACCATCAGGATACTGAGCACTTGTCCAAGACTGACCACTCACAACAACACAGGCTGCTGACCCATTTGGAGCTATCTCACTTGACATTCAAGAATTGTACCTGCAGCTTAGGAGGCAGCAGCTGAAAGATGTCGTAAATCTGGTCCTTGAAACCACGGGACAGCATCTCGTCGGCCTCGTCCAGGACGAACATCCGGATGGAGTCCGCACGCAGAGCGCGACGGCGCAGCATATCGTAGACACGGCCAGGCGTGCCCACCACAACATGCACGCCACCCTGCAGGATGCGGGTGTCCTCGCGAACGCTGGTACCACCCACGCAGGCATGGCACTTGACCTGCAGTCACAGTCGAAGTTGAAGGAGGGAGCAGATCAAGCAGGCCAGGACGAGGGCCTTTGCTAAGCAAATCGAGGAGTGCTGGCATGCTGTATCTCCACAACAGTATACTGATACTCGACGTCAGCTATCTGTGTGCTTCAAGCAGCGCCCATGCTGCAAGAAGAGCCCTCACCTGCTGGTAGTCGCCCAAAGCGCGCATCACCTTCTCGATCTGCTGCGCCAGCTCACGAGTGGGCGCCAGCACAAGGGCTTGGCACTCCACGAGGTTGTAGTCGAGGTTCTGCAGAATACCAGCGCAGAACGTGGCAGTCTTGCCAGTGCCGGACTGAGCCTGCTGGATGACGTCCAGGCCCTTGGCAAAAGGGACAATTCCCTTCTGCTGGATAGCAGAAGGCTTCTCGAAACCTGCATGCCGACATGAGAACGATGAACACACTGATACCATGGCAAACTGCCTGACGATCTCAAAACGCCTTCTAGGAAAAGCTGCTTGATGGAGTACTTGCACCCAGGAGCACCGCTCCACGCATCCATTGCTGAATGAAGCTGCACTGCGTCCTAGGAAAACATCTGTACTCGCACAGTGCCAGCAGCGTTGAGTTCTGATGCAGCAACACAAGCCAGTAGCAAGTGAAGCTAGGATGTACCATAAGCATAGATTCCACGCAGCAAATTCTCGTGCAGGCCCATCTGATCGAATGACTCGTAGGACTCCTCCCACTCGGTGTAAAAACTCCCTTCGCCTTCGCCCATGCTGCAAGAAGCAAGACCAAAGCCTCATAACCAAACCATTCTCTTGTTACCTTCACGTGGAAGCACAAAATGAACCTCAGAACGAATCCAGCAGGAGAAACGATACTGGAACTTACAACTCCTGCATCTTGGAGTCATAAGCGCGCGCATCGTAAGCATTCTGTGCTTCTCCAGCCATACTGGGCAATATTTCTGCAGCACAACCAAAGTCAGCACTTGCGTCCTGAATGAAGCTGGGACGTCAAGACAGCATGAAGGCAAGCACGAAAAACATAAGCGAACCTGATTAGCTTTTCTAGGTGTCTTTTAAAGTCGCTTCGTTTCACGTTGAACTGCTGAAACATGTGTGAGGCCGCCGCACTCCTTGCAATGGACATACTGTACGACGGTGTTCCCGGGACAGCGCCTTCCCGCCAGCTGCTCCTTCGTTTCTTCTGTGTTCCTCTCACCAAGGATTTGATTAGTGCCATGCTTCACAACATTCACGCAGAAATGCATCCAACACCAAACACATTCATTATGAGAGAAAGCTCAAACCATAAATAAGCTGCGCAGCAGCGTCTTAAGAAGCTCCACCATCATATATCGTATATATTTTGACAACTCCGCAAGCTTGCCAAGTGAACTTACAATAAGCGAGACCTGTGTGAAAGCAATCTAATGACACAATACGTGGTTTCTAAAAAGCCATAGCTTCAAGATATTTTATTGCACAGAATGCTCCACCCCACTTCTCGCAGGAAATTAGCTGATCAGAATGAACCCTTCAAATACACCACAACCATGGTACTCCCATCATGTATGATACCAAAGCAATGCTAGCAGCATCCACAGGCAGTAGCCTACCGAGTGGTCAACCAGAACACACTGCACTTCGCAGCCGCACGCTTTGCAGCCAGGAGATGCGCCTACACTCGCAGAACAATTGTTTTGCATTGTAGGACATGTGGATCCAAACCCACAGAAGGCACTACAGTTGCCTGTCTGATAAGTGGGATCTAGGCTCTCCTGGACAATCCCCGTTAGACTGCCTGTCACCCCAATGCTGCACACTGGAAAGTGCTGCATGTGCTGTGGCTGGCGGTCTGCATTTCAATCCAAAGCGCAATATACAAGAGCACTGTCCTCCAGGACACCAGAACCGCGGAAAAGACCGCCAGGGAGTTGCTCAGGCAGCATTTCAATCGTGCGGACCCTGTCCACTTTCAGTGTGCCTCCCGTCAGTGCTGTGTAGGAAGGCCCATCAATTCGTCCCTGTGCAGCGTATGGCACAACCCAAGTGGTGCAACACTTGAACATCAAGCTCGCCACCTCCAGGCAGCCATCTGCTGGAACCCATTGTGCTGCCGATTCGCAATCCCGTTTCTCATGCTGCCTTATGCTTGCTTGTTCCGTTGGCAAGATCTTTCAGTGCATCAAGCAGCGCCACGGCCTCTTGAAACCCCTCGACTCTTACATCTGGGGCTGCGCTTGTGCTAGCGCATGCCGAGCGCTCTTTTGCCAGATGCCCACAATTTTCCGAGACCCCCGCTGGCCCTCTCGCTCCGCTGCTCACCGGAACTTCCAGATGCAAAACCTCCCTCCGCACCCCCAGTGCTCGCCTGAGACGCGGCCTCTGAGCCGACACTCTCACCTGCAGCACGGCTGGCAGTCTCGAAGGGCGTCAGCTGCTGTGGTGCGCCTGCATCCCCACCAGGGCTGCGACCCGCTCGGCTTTCGGCACCGCTCCGCACAGTAGTACTAGGCCCGGCGGTGCCTGCCGCGGCTTGCTCGGTTGCTGGGATCCCTGCACCACCTTCGCGTGAAGCGCCGCCGCTGGTGGCTGCCGCCCCAAGGAAATCTGGATGAATCCCGGGGGTTGAAGGTAGAGGCTCCACGGTGGGGGAAGCACTCCCGGGTGCGCTCTCGCAGGAGGACGTTCTGGTGGTTGCTTGGGAGCCTGACCGAGTGCCCGATCGGGACCAGCTGGTGCTGCTGCTGCTGTTCTGCTGGCTGCGCTCCTGCTCGTGGATGCCCTCCAGGACTGAGCTCTTGCCCTGGCGGCCCTGGCTGTCGACGGCGAGATCGCTGGAGCTGCGCTCCATGGACGATTGCACCTCGTCCACCTTGGACAGCTTTGGCCCTCCCAAGGAGCTGCTACGTCCAGTGCTTGTCGCAGACTCTATCCTCTCCCGCACCTCTTCCACGCTCTCAGGCCCCTGCGGCACGGCCTGCTGCGCGGGCACCCCAAAGGGGCTCGCTATGGGACCACCGCCCGCCACCGTCGGGGGATCCGTCGGGGGATCCTCAGCCCCAGCAGCCAGGCCACCGTCCCCCCCTTGCTGCGCAGCTGCTCCCTGTGATGCTGCGCCGCCTGTCATTCTATTGACGTGCTCCCCGCCCGGCCCCGCTGCTGCGCCAGCGCGAGTCTCATCGCTGCCGCTAGGCTCCGAGCCGTCGCCGCCAGGTGACAAGAGGTTCACGGTGTGCGCGTTGGCCGCGTTGAGGGCGACGGCCTGTTGCAGTGCGCGGCGCAGTGGATCGCTGGGGCCGGTGCCGCCACCGCCACCATCAGCGGACTCGGTGCTGCGCCGGTCACGGTCAGAGACGGAGGACAGGCGGAGGGAGGAGCGGTGGGTGGACACGTTGGAGCCGTCCTCGCTGCCGTGCAATGGCACAGTGAAGCCCGAGGGGCTCGCACTCGACCTTCCATCGCCATCGCGCTTTGCAGGCGCCAATCCGGGCACCTGCCCCAGGGAGACCTGCCGTGCTCCTGGCACTGGCTGTGGCTGTGCGCCCTCCAGCATGCCTGCAGCAGGAGCCCCTCACAACAAGAAGACTTCCGCAAGGCGGCCAGGGAAATGGCAAACAGCCAGGATTCCCGGACAGCACAAAGGAGCCCCGCAGCAAAGCATGCTTTCACACGGGTTTCCTGCATGACTGGATCAACAGCACACCGCTGAAATGCATGGAGGAACGTAGAAAGGCTAATCAGCCGCCAGCGCATCATTGAAGCAAATTCGGGCACAATGGCAGGTGGTGTTGCTGGGGTGGGGGAGCGCACCGCTATTGTGGCGGGGGGTCGGAGGGTTGCTGGCGTCGTTGGAGGGAGCCTCCAAGCGGCGCTGCCGGGACAGCGTGGCCGTCTCGGTCAGCAGCTCGCGCAAGTCTGTGATCGCGCCCTCAAAGGTGGGCCGCTGCGCCGGGTCCTCCGCCCAGCAGCGCTCGATCAGGTCCACGTAAGCCGGCCAGCCCTGGAATGCGCCCCCCTGCGGCTGCTCTGGGATGTCCGGCCGCAGGCCCTTCTCCGCCACTGACACCATGATCTGTCGCACACTGCCGAGCTTCAACCGACATGCACAGAAAGAAACCTCTTGAGCCTGTCCCTGATAGAGGTGTGCCGCTCAACGTCCAGCCCACAGCACATAGAGACAGTGTGTCATGTAAGACCCAGCTCCCAGCCTCTGACAACAGGATCTGGGGTACTCTGCACCGCGCCAGACAGTCTCCAGCCACTTCCAATATTTACAAAGGCAAAATGGGGATGATGATGGGATGTATTTTGAGAGCAGCTTCTGTATCATGAAATGAGTTACTTGCCTGGAAGATGCTCAGCTCCTCCCAGGGCAGCTGCCAAGTTGCCAGCTCCCAAAGGATCACCCCGAATGAAAACACGTCTGCCGCCTTTGAGAACGCCTGCAAGGGAACATATCACATCAGCCCTGCACGTGTTGAAATTCCAGCTGCTCCCCCACGCATGGCAGCCTGTTCAGTACTCGGTTGAGAGGCCAGGAGAGACCTGATGTGTGGAACTTTCACAGACATTAGCTGTGCAACAAGCCTGAAAACATCAGACGCGGCAACTCCATGCCAGGACTTAGACCGGTGTGACCAAAAAACCATGAACAGACATGAGGAGGGGTGATTCTGAATTGGCTTGCATACCCGATTGGAGATGACCTCTGGCGCGAGCCAGCGCGGGTTGTTGGCCGAGATGGAGGAGCTTTTGTCCTGGGCGCTGGTCTCCACGCGCGACAGGTTGAAGTCGCACACCTTCACGCGCCAGTGCTTATCTACCAGCAGGTTGGGGGACTTGAGGTCGCGGTGGATGATCTGCCGCGTGTGCAGCTGCAGCATGCCCTGTCACACAGAGCACCTCGAGTTACAAGGCTGCCACCTCCAACAGCCTTATCTGTGCAGATGATGACTTGCTGGGTACCAGAGTTTCGAGTGTGCAGGCATACATCACTTATGCGAAACTCAAAGTTAAGTAGATCGAGTTAAGAACCATGTTCACACTGTCAAGATATGTCAATGTGAGCGCCGCTGGCCCAGGATCCAGCCTACGCCTGCAGCTCTGCTTCATGTTCCTTCTAGATGATGCTGCTGTACCCTCCATCCACAAAACGACAAATGTTTTGACAAAGCCGGAAAGCCTGGGTGGCAGGCAAGGGAGTGACATCCACCTTGGCGGCGTCAAGGGCCATGTTGAGGCGGCGCGCCCAGTCCAGCTGTGGGCCGAGAGCGGGTGTGGAGCGCGCTTTCATGAGCACGTCGAACAGCGATCCGCGCGCGCACCACTCTGACACCACGCAGGGCGGCTCCAGGCACACCCCCATGAACAGCACCACATTCGGGTGCCGCAGCGCCGCCATTATGTTCACCTGCCCCCGCAAGTATCTTTTTCAAACCCTCTGCTCTATACCCCCTGACTAGGGTTCTTTTTGTATAAATCCTAAATCCACCATTGCATTCAGGAAGAAAAATAAAACCAGTGGTGGACCCTTTGCCCCGACTCTAAACCCTAACCCCTTTCTCCCAAATCTATAACCCTAACTCACGCTATGAGAATATTTTCTGGGCAAGGCACATTGTATCTAGTACAAGTACCGCACTTGCCGTGCCATGACATGCTTTGACTGACTCAGTGAAATGATGCAGCTTGTGTGCAAGGACAGGGCATCAGAGTGGCGCCTTCTAAGCCAGCCATGCTGACAGGGGCGAGCCTCAAAACATTGACACAGCCAGTGATGGAGCAAAGGTGTGGACAAGGGATAAGGTTGAGATGGAAGTCCGGCAGCACATAGCCAGCGATGCACAAGGGGAGCGAGGACATGGAGCTCGCCTCACGCTCCAGAGTCTGCAGGCGCGAGCTGTCGTCCGCGATGGCGCTCTGTCTAGCCACCTGCTGCTGCTGAGAGAAGCCTGGATCGGACGGGTCCGCTGCTGCGACACCAATGCTGGACAGGCTGTTGAGCACCTGCTCGCAAAGAGGTGCAAGCATAAATTGCTGGCAAATGGCTTATATTTGAGCAGAGCAGAACATGAGAAAAAAAACAGTGGCTGTTGAGCACCTTCTCCCAAACAGGCACAGGCATGAGTTGATGGGCACTACCTGACTTCGGCATAGCAGAGCATTGCATCAAGGAACAGATGCCACGGTATATCTGATAATGCACACAGCAGAAGTGGCTCTCACCTTGATGGCAACATCAGTCTCCTGCCAGCGGCCCAGGTGGACGCGCCCAATGCTCCCCTCCCCTATCTTCTTCTTCAAGGTCTGCACCACAACACTCATAAGACACCTGAAGTCTTCCCTAGTGATCATGGTCCAAGCTCGGCACAAAGACTCTCTTCGTCACATGTGAACAAAAAGATAAATTTGAATTTGAATGCATCCAGTCAGCATCGGCCAAGCCATGCAAACTTGTGTGACAGGTCAGCGCACCAGCTCATGGTAGGGGATGATCCAATTGGGGGAGAAGTTGACGGCGGACAAACTGCTGGACTTGAGGCTGCCCTGCAGCTCCTGCCCATAGCCGGACTCCTCTGCTAGGTTGGGCGTGCTGGGCGAGTGGCGGATGTCATAGGAGGCCTCCGTCATCGGGTCAGCCCTGATTGCTTCGCCTGCAACACCCCCACCCTCTTCATAAGCACCCCGCTCATCGGGAAGACATTCCTTTCAATAGCCTCGACATATTCAGAATCTCGACCACCTATCATGACGGAAAAGACACAAGCAGATATCATCTTAAAGCGGTGCAGGAGGCATATAGAGAAGAGGGAAGAGTACCTTGTGCAACGCCCCCTTGCTGGACATGACAGGAAAAGAACAAAATTCCCCCGTGCAACGAGGGCTCACCTACGGCATGCGGGTCAGGCTCTGTATTGGCGTGCGGCAGCTCCTCGGTAAACGCAGAGAAAGACACCTCATTGGCGTGGCTGCTGGCGGGCGCTGCAGGGGTGGAGGCAGGGCCCTGGGTGGACTGCAGGGAGGTGGTGAGGTCGGAGGCCAGCGAGGTCGCGCGCGTGGCCGCGGTCGGGCCGTTGCCGCTGCTGGTGCTGCTGCGCAGAAGATTGGCCACTTCCTCTATGATGATCTGCGCCTCCTCCCCTGCGCCCACCCATTTTGGAGTCAGCATATAAACCCTACACCCTAAACCCTAAATACAAATCCCTAGAAAGTGACATATAGGTTTATTCATGGGACACTGTGAAGCCCTTGTAGTGGGAACATGGGAGCATGCCCTTTAGAGATGTTTGAGAGGAGCTGCAGCTCTCCAGACATCAGCAGTGGCCTCGAACAGGTGCTTCATGTACAGAGAGAACACGGACTAGCTGTCCAGAGCTGCGGTTTCAGAACACTGGCCAGTCTGGCCTCAACAGCTGACTCTCGCTATCCTGAACATGCACGCAGCCAATGGGAGGGCTGCGGTACTGCATCATCACACAGACGTGAACCGCTAGTCATGACCAGCTTAAGACCCAAACACAAAGGCAGATGGGAGCCTGACCAAAAAATCTTGCCCCACATATCATACTGTGAGAGGCACAAGAGAGGCAAGCCAAGAATAGAAAGTACCTTCTCTGTCACCAATGGACTGGACTGGGGATAGGCGCGAGCCCTCAGCAGTGCCGGCCCGGTGGCTCTTCACCCGATTTATGACAGCAGAGGCCAGCGCATACTCCGCCATTGCCGCCGAGTGGGGGGTGAAGTACCTCTGCAGCACCTGCATGATGGCAACCACCAGAGTGCCTCCATCAAGTCAACAAGCCACAGCTCCTGCTGCTACACTTGCACATAACACATACGGTATGGCAGGGCCTCCACTTCTTGACTCAGCACAATGTTTGAACTTCCTACATCTCACGGGCAAATTTAACCCCCTCTCCAGGTGTTTTGACCCTGGTCCTTCAATACAGACCTGGCATTTTTCGGTATATTCAGGGTTGAACCCTCAAAAGAGCGCATTAGAGAGTGAAAGCGGGCGCGCACCTGCGAAATGGACACACGGCGGCCTTCCCCCTGCTGGGCTGCGCGTCGATTGGGCAGCACAAAGCCGACGGCTTCTGCGACGCTGCGCAACTCAGCCTCGGGCCAGAACACGATGCTGCCGTACACACCCGCCGTCACTACGCTCGCCCCGCTGCCCACCGCATGCGCCAGGCCGCCCCGATGCGCCTGATCAGGACACAGCCAGGCACATTTATAATTAGATTCTACCCTGATGCACCTGACCAGGCACAGCCAGACAGTTTTACAAAAAGAGTCTACCCTGTCGCGCCTGATCAGGCACAGCCAGGCACTTTCACGAGCCTCGTCTGCCCAGGAGCTCTAGATAAGAAGCCCAAAGTATTACAATCATGGTTCCCTGATTGAACGTCTAGCACGCTGCCAAAAATGCATGTGCCTGCAAAGTGATGCACGCGTCCTCAGCACAGACAACGACAGCATGCCAATGGTAGCAGGTCAGTTGCTTAGGTCAGGCCAGCAAGCAGCAGACATGCGCCTACTCTCAAATCTAACTTAGGCATGCAATCTGGCGAGCAGATGCATCATGCAAGGGAGCACTCACGCAGAAGGGGGCGCGGAAATGGGGGATGTTGAGCGCTGGGACGGGCCCATTGGGGTCCACAGTCAGGGTGTGGCGCTCATCTGCATCGCCAGTGGGCAGCAGTCGCAGGATGATGCTGCCATCCGTGTGTGCCGTGCCCCACAGACCAATCTCCTCGCACAGCAGCAGCGCCCTGCACACCCAGATGGCCTTGTGAATGTCTCCAAGTTCTTTTATGTGATCGTTTGGATGTGTTTCTGGGCACTGACTCTGCCGATCAGAGTCAGATATCTAATCAGCCCTTGGTAGGTGTAATTGATGGACTGGCTGACTTAAATGCACCAAGCATCAGCATGCTCTCTCCTGAAGAGGCCAAACCATGGCACTAAACACTGGTCTTCAAAAGCTTGCTTGAAGGCTCTTGAAAACCTATGATACTCCCTTCAAACCATTTGGAACCGAGTGAAACTGCGCATGCCAGGAGGCAGAAAGATGAAAATGTCTGCCACGACAACCCATTCAGAGACTTCTGTATGATCTTACTTAGCAGGGTGGGTCGGAGAGCCGAGCAGAGCAACGGGCTGCAGCTGGCCGCTGCTGATGTCCCACAGCTGGCAGCGGCCGCACTCGTGCGCGGTCATGAGCTGCCACAGATTATCGGAGCCCTTCCCCGATAGCTGCTTCGTGACAACGCTCACGCAGCCGCAGGCTTGCTCCGCCTCTGCACTGCTGGCCGGGCTGGGGCCAGCTGCCCCGCAGCTACCGGCCCCCGCTTGCTCGGACTCTGCTGCTTCGCCCTCATCCTGCCTCACCACATTGACGTAGCGCGGCATCGTCATGATAGCATTGGCGGCACCTGAAGCAAAGACGCAGTGCACATCAGAATGGAGTTCACCACGTTGACGTCCCGCGGCATCCTCATGATGGCGTTGGCGGCACCTGAAGCAGGCGCACACACGATGCGCACCACACTAAGAACGCTGCCGCGATGCCTCTGCTGCCATAGGCATGCAGACATGGCGTACTGTGTGGTGTTTGAATGTCAGCATCAACGGTCGAGCTGCGCTCGAGGTAGCGCGGAAGGGCTGCCGCCTCTGCAAATTCATGCGTACATTGCAAAAAGCCGCCAGCTTTTGGCCCAGGGTCAGGAACGATATGTATTGAAGGGCTCATCTACGCAAGGTGATGTTGTGCCCACCTCATGTTACTGGATCAAACCTTTTTACATGCCGGGGAACCCTGCAAGAGTGGGCGTTCACCTAAGTCGCCCAGGGTTACTGAGGAGGAGGGCCGCCCCTGGCTGGACCACTCGCGCAGCGTGGCTGCGTCCTTGCCTCGGCCGCTGGTCCATAGGCGGCCGCCCTGCGCTGCTATGGCCAGCACCGGGCCCCCGTGCGCGCGCTCCGAATCCGGCGTCACGCTCGCCGCCCTCTGGCCTGCAAGCACGTACAGGACCACCTCAGCCGACATGCATGCATCGTTGTGCCGTGTTGTGCTCTATGCCTCAATACAACCTGCAGGCAATGAGTTTCTGGGCCAACAAAAGGAGCAAGTCTCGCCGGGACGCATGGGTAGGTAATGCATGAAATGAGCAGGATGCCAAAGGGATCCCACGGCTGGGACGCTGCAAAACACAGATGAAAAGAGTCAAACTCCTGTTCTGTGGGGTTGAAGTGGGAGGTGGCAGGGGCAGTCGCACCAGAGGGGCTCCAGGAGGAGGCGAGCGAGGCGATGGAGGGGGAGCGCGCGGCCGGGGTGTCCTGTGCGCTGGCCGCCGCGCTGCCGGGGCCGCCCCACCTGAGTGTGGTGCGCACCTCGATGCGCTTGCTGAGGCCGCCGTGCGGCTGCTTCAGCACCGCCAGCGCCACCGCCTTCACATCCCCCGAGCTGCTGCCCAGCCACACCAAGCCGCTGTCATCCATGGTGATGCACCTGCACAGCCCACTCCACAATTTAGAACAGTGTCTTCCAACCCTGTGGAGGAGTTGGCAACATAGATCTGGAAAGCTGCACATCTTGAAGAGCACATTCCTCAGTACGGTGGATTGACCACTCGATGCATGCAGCCCAGCCATTGAAACATGGCAGCTGGAGGAGCAGGCTGTAAGGATGCAGCGAGCAAATGGACTCTTGGCGAAGGGGCGCACGTGACGTCAGAGTGCATGGCTCTAAAGGGCGCGCAGACTGGGTGGTGGGAGCCTTCGCTCCACACCCTGACATAGCCATCCTTATGCGCGGTCCACACATTGCCAGTGATGTCCTGCGCATGACAACATTTGATCCTGGTTATGGCAGGCTTCAAGCTAAATTACAGTTAACTCCGCAGCAGGGTCGGTGAGACCACAATAAAGTGAAGAATTGGCAAACGACAAAAAGAGGTTACCAATTCGGATAGGCAAAATGCTGACAATAGAGAATTGCTCTAATGGAGAGTACATCATCCGTGAAATAGTTCTTTGATTGGTTAACCGGCAATAGTTTGCCGTTGCACCCACAGCATGTGCAGTGGAAGGTGGGGGGTGCCCCACCTGGGCCATTACAAGGATGCCGGGCATGTTTTGGTTTGTCTTCACGGCAATGGTCTCATTCTTGGCCAGGTTGTGCACTGCCAGCTGTGGCAAGCAGCCGCCAACATACCACCAAACCTGCGACACAGCCGCTTCACAAACCACATGCCAGATCGAACACTCGCACCTGATACACAACATTGCATGCCATCTTTGTGCCAGAGCAGGAAGCAAGATAACCTGCTCGAGCTGTTCATGCTGTTCGAGCAGGGGAATCCTCCAAAGTGAGCGTTGAGGGGCACACCTGACCGAGGGCTGCCGCAGGGCCTGTGGAGCGCTCTGGCGGTATGTACAACAGGCTCAGCACGCAGTTACGCTGACCGCCTCTTCTCAGCCGAGTGCGCGACAACAGCACCTGCACGCATGTGATCAGTACCCACTCCCGACAGCTGTCCGAGACATGCAACTTCACATCTGTGATGTGCACACCTGACCCACGATGATTGTAGAGCTTTAATACACAGATGCCAATAAACTGGGGGCAATGATAAGCAGCCACCTGGGGATTTGCGTCGCCCTGCTGCAAGCACGGGGACTCGGGCATCATCTGCTTAGGAGATGAGAAGCTGCCTGAGAATGTGCGCCTCGACCTTGGCGTGCGGCTCACCCGGGCCAGGTCAAACCTGGTCAACCAGGCACCATCTATCAGGGGCGGCGGCAACGCCCAATCACAGCAGCACAACAATACACAAATCACTCCTGAGCATGTTTCTGTCTCTTAATGCAGAGGTCTCAAAGCGGGTCAGTGCGTGGTATCGAAGCAAGGAAGACATCTTCCCTGCAGACCCGATATAGCTCACACAGCTGATGGAGCCACACTGCAGCCGCAGCCAGGAAGGATGGGAGCACCTGGAATTTGAGTTGGCATTAGGCCCCTCCTGCAGCGTCCAGGCCCGCTGTGTCAGCTGTGCAAGCTGCTGCACCACCTCATCAAACTTGCGCTCTGTTCGCCTGCCGCCCAGCTGCTTCAGGTACTTCTTCCACCGGGGCTGCAACCCGTACACCCGAATCCTCGTCTCGCCCAGCGCCAGAGCGGAGGAGACCTCAGTGCACAGCATCTGCAGCTCCTTCTCATTTGCCAAGCCAAGGTTCCCAGTGTAGAGTGCCTGCACAGTCAGGCCGCATTGCATCTCACAAGTCGGGAAGCAAGTTGAGTGTTCCCAGTCATACGCAGTGTCTGTGTCTAGAGTACGACAACATTGGGCTGGGTAGGGAGGCATGTGCACACGCTGCAAGTGGTACAACACCTGATCCAGTGCAACCGAGGCAGCCATGGCCGCTGACAAAAGCATGGCACACTTCTCACGATGGCTGACCACATTTTTCACTGTCTCACGCATCTCCGCGACAAGCTTTTTTACGCCAGTGATCAGTTTCACGCAGCGATCCAACATGCCGGGCAACTCCAGCTCCTCATCTGCGGCCACAGTCCCATATTACTGAACAGTGCCAGCCATGTGCATGACTGCAAACTGATACCTCCTTCTGGAACTCTCTGCATGTACGGACCAGCCCCCACGCATTGGCACTTGCCCCCCATCACTTGTTTCAGACCTTCTCAAAAGCAGTGCAACGAGCGCGCAGCACACCTCTGCGAGCTTTGGGGAAAGTCTTCCCCCGCAGGAGGAGTTGACCTTCATCCACAGCGGGTGGTGTGCCTGGGGATACTGTCTCCTGGAGAGGGGCCCCTGAGCCACTGCTCGGGCCCACATCAGGCCTCAAAGCAGAGTCATGGCTTCTCCTCATTTTGTCAACGCTTGTTTGGCATCAGTCCCTTCCTTCTGGCGCCTGGCAGCCCTCCAGCTGCACACGAGGAGAAAAAGTCAACGGAGACTGCAGCAAAGACAACCATAAACTTTTATAGGTACTACATTCACTGTCGACCTCCTCAAATTGTATGTGCAAAATTTTCGATGATAGAAGGAAAAGGTATGCGTTTCCCTGTCAGATCAACAATGTCTGTTGGAATACTGCTCTTCCAGAGCTGCATTTGTACATCACTGGCAAAGCATGCTTGCGTAATTTATTTGGCACACTCGACATCAAAGAATGGAGGGTAGAATTAATCCAGTGATGTTGGAAGGGCTTTGTGCACCAGTGGAGGCAACATACCCTGCAAGGCGCCAGAAATTTTTTTGTGATCGCTATTGTTTTGAGGCGCCGGATGTGATTAACAGTAATGCTGTTTCACGCAACAGATGTGCACTCTCCGAATCTGCAACACCTGAGGGCACCTAGGTCGTGATAGTCTGTCTGTTTGTGAGGCGTATATGAAGCCTAGAGAGGGAAAAACAGGAAGCGGCGTCCGCAACAACGTAAGGCAGGATATCGCACCAACAAACAGTGCAAGAAACGTGTATGCCTATTTACTTGTGAGGAAAGGAGGGTTGCAACGAGCAAAGTGCCGTGACGACAGGGTTACTAAACCGCGCTTTTCGGACTTTGTTCGGCTCTTTCGACAGGAGCAAAGCTTTTTAAACTTTGCAATTTTTCGTCCACTTTATGTTACTTTGTGTCCATTCAATTGTGAAGCCTTCTCCTTTCCCCTTTGCAGAACATACAGAGATTCGTAGTGGAGGTGTTCAAGGGCTGCTTTGCCTCCTCTGAAAATATTTGTACCTGACTGGTTCATTACATGGCATCTGTCGTCATGACAACTGTAAATGCGTAAAGACGCACAACGATATTACCTGCATCGTTCAATGGATGCCAGCCATGCCTGTCCACACCGCAATGCAGTGCGAAGAGCGCAGCGAAATGGGCTTGGATCGAGCCAGATCGCTTTCTCCAAGGCGCAGAAGCCGTCCTACACGTCATCAAGAAGACTTTCCTAGGCCTAAGAAGGGGCACACAAGGAGAAGGCTACACATAGCCACTGTTTTGCTCCTTATCCCCTTCGTTTCCCTTGGTACACCCTCTTCTTCTTCCCTGTAAGCACCCACAATGATGTGTTCCCAGCATGTTACAATGGAAACGAGATCACACTGGCTTTCTCCAACGCTGCAGGTTTGTGGGTGGCGCGATGGGCTTGGCAGGAGCGACCAACGGACATCTGCAGTGCGCGCTTAGATCCCTTGGAGCTCTGGGAGGGCACCCATCCGATGAATGTAGCTCGAAGGAAACTGTATGATGATCTTGGGGCTCAGCTAGACCACTCAGGCCTCATGCTGGGTACTGCTCCCGCTCTCTAATGCAATCAGGAATGACAAGCATGCTGGCTCTCATCTCTGGGCCCCGTGCATCCCTCTGGCATGCCATATTGCCTACCACAAGCTGGGCAAGATGCAAAGCTTGCACAGTAGCTGAGGAGGGACATTGATGTTGTTGCTCGACACAAATTTTTGGGGCGGGCAGGCAAGGAGCAGACACAGGGGCTGGATGCGCGATCGCTGTTCCGGGAGCGCGATGGCCGAGTGGAGCCCGCGCTGCAGCCGCTGCAGGTTCCTGTGCGCGCTGTGGTGCTGCATGTGGGTGAGGCGGCAGCTGCGCGCACTTTGTCCGCCACAGTGGAGCGCCACCTGTCCCCGCTCGCCCAGGACGCCGGCCTATGGTTGCAAGACCCCAGCAAGTACCACGCCACTCTCTTCCACGCCTCTGCTCACCAGGTGTGCGCAACCGCAAAAACTTTAGGAGCCGGAGAGTGTGTGGATATCGGGGCTCGCTGTGCAACTTTGGGGCTGGGGAGGAGTGTTCCAATCCCTGGGCCGGGTGACACTCGTGGCTTGTTGTCGCCCGCTTGCATGCTGTGCTTTGCTTTGCTTGCAGCTTCCCAAGCTTGAGGGGCCACGTCAGGTCCACCTGCAGAGTGCCCACCATGATCAAAGCCTGGCTCATGTGCCTTGTTCTGGAGACAGGGAACTGCAAGGAAATCGTGCTTCAGTGGCCCACTGTGCGGTGCAGTTTCCAGTGGAGGCCAGCAGCGCAGAAGTTGCGACAGAGCTGAAGGCGGTGGAGAGGAGCGCGGTGCACTTGTGCCCGATCGAGGTCGTGCTGGAAAGGGTGATCGCCACGCCCACAGGCAATGTGCTCGCCTGCTGGCAGATACTGGGCGGCTCTGAACCCGAAGCCGTGCGCAGGCACGTCTATTTGAAGCCTTAATATGAAAAGAGACCCTAAACCCTGAAAGAATCGAACACAAATATGCCACCCACAGCCGTGCGGATGCAGGTCTTCCCTTCCTCCCCTTCTGTATCTCCCCGAAGTGTCCATCTTCTCATTCAGAAGTCTTGGTTTCCTGGAAGATGCATAGAGGGTGGGTAATGTAAGCATGGAAGCCACCTCAGCCTCATATGTGCACCAGGACCCTTCAACCCCTCGCTTTTCAGGTGTAAAAACATGCCATGGCGCCAAAAATACTCCAGTGTTATGGCTGGAGCTCTATTGCTGCTGCTGCTTCTGCATGCTCAACACGGCTCTCCATGTAAGGTTGAAGTTCTTGTGAATGTCTCCAAGTTCCTTTGTGAATTTTGGGATGTGCTGTTGGGTGCCATTTCTGACGAGCAGAGTCAGACATCTGATCAGCCCTAGCCCAGTGGCTGGAAAAGCAGTAATCGACTGACTAATCAACAAAGTTCTGTGTCAGGGCGCTGCGGGGCGCGCTGCCGCGTGCGCCACCGGCGGAGCACCAGACGGTGCAGGACGCGGCCATCCTGCACACGACCCTGGCGCGGCTGCTGCGGCTGCCGACGGCACCAGCCGCCGGCCGCGTGCTGCGCTCGGGCGCCCCCGACGGCGCCGCGCTGCTGCGCTCGGCCGTCGCGCGCATCTCCGCCGAGCTCTGCGGCTTGCGCGCCACGCTGCCTACGCTCTGGTGCACTTTCCCCGTGCACTGACAGAAGGATTTTTTCAGCTCGCAAAACGCACAGCATGGCATGGATTGTGGTGCCTGTATTGGCCGATTTTGGGGCAAGACATCAGGCATGGCAGAGAGTGCTGTCGCGGGCAGACAGCCCGAGTATCAGCTCACAGCTCTTGCCCTTTGATGTACTTACTGAGAGCAGCACTGCAGCAATGAAGGGCACTTTTCCAGCCGGTTAGGTCAGGCTAAAGCAGCAGCAACGCAGCCATGAAGATTAGTGCTGCCGCTCACAGCAAGAATGAACACTGGCACAAACCATATTCCTTGGACCACAAGTGTCCTGCTGTGTGGTTTGCTTGCGATCTGCACATTTAGAAGGGGAATCGGGTCGCCCCGTAGTAGCGCTGAGGTGCATCTGTGACAGTTGGGAATGGGGGCACGTTGCAGGTATGTGGAAGAGGAGGATTTGCTGGCGCTGGCACTGAATGGGCGGGTGAGGAAACACCCAGTGCAAATGCTGTGCCAGCGACCGCCGCCGCTCATCGCAAATGTTGACACTGTACAGAAAGTGGCTGCCAATCAGTTTCCATTCAGCTGATGCGTCCTGCATCAATTGTACTGAAAGTTGAGGGGTTGACAGCTTGTAATTCATGAGCAGCATGCGGGAAGTGTGAGAGGACCTGAGACCGTCAGGACAGTGACACATTATTACTAGCAGTATCCTGCAGACAGTGAAGTCACTATGGACCAACACTTCATTGAAGTACCGTGAACTGAATTGATGCTGATGAAATTTGTAGTGCCAACCAACAGAGTGTGCAGAGAAACACCTGTAGGGATACTATTTGAACTCGAGCTACTTTTTGAATGCAAGCACACTGCTTCTTTGAAGTTGTAAACATCACATTGACAAGATCACTCTGGAACAAGTGACTGATGTGATGGAGAATGTCTTGTGTCAAGTCCCACTAGGATAATGGATGTTGGGAGCTGTAAGTGTAGCATGCTCTTCTTTGATTGCTGCTCCTTCTCCTTACAGTGGCGCTTATAAAGGAGAATGATATATTTTGGAGCGGCATCCGGATGGATTCCCTAATGGCCGGATCACCCATCATCGTCATCATCATCTATTCAATATTATCATTATTACAGGACCTGCGAATCCATGGGCCAATGCCAAACACTATAGGGCACTCGCATAGTGTCTGCGGCCACAGAATGGGAGCTGATCAGATCTAGTCTGCAGCCGAGCGTTTTAAAAAATTCATTCATTGTCCTCCTTCTTTTCTAGGAGCTGGGAACACAACATGGCAGGCAAGCAGAGTGGATACTTTGTCAATACTCAAAGAAAACCCGTTAAAGGACAGACAGGTCTGTCTCTCTGTGAGCTTGTTATCTGGGCAGTTTCAAAGATTTTGTTTCCACAAGCACTGAGGGGCTGATATAGTACAGTACAAGAGATATGCTCGCGGTGAGGATGCCCAGAACCAGCTGCAGGCTGGGGGCCAGCTCAAAAAATATGACAGAAACCACTGCAGTGACAAGCATCGCCATGGAGGTGGCATACACCTGCACCACGCACCCAATTTAGTACACAATTCGTACTTTAAATTACTATGCATGCTCCCTTGGAATTGATCAGTGACATGAGCCAGAGCACGGGTGCAAAATCCACGAAATTAACGAGAAACCTGCGCACCTTCAGGATGGAGTCAGCAAACTTCATGACCCAAGAAACGAGCAGCCCACTGAAGGCCAGGTTGGCAACCACAAGCACTGTCACCCAGTCATACCCCTGAAACAGCGTAAACACCCACACACCGTTCTCGAATCCTGCGCAGCAGCAACACCCACATCAGCCGAGGCTCCGTGCACATGTATGTGCAGCAGAGTGCGGGTGGATTCACAAGACTAGGGGAGTGGGGACACTCACCCTTCTGAAAGTCGCCCAGAGAGAGGCCGAGCGCATTGAAAACCACCCCAAAACTGTACAGCTGCATGTTTTGCCAGTAGAGCGAGTCCGAGTTGCGCTTCATGACCCACTCAGTGTACACCGCTGCTATGGCCGACAGGAATGCGCTCAGCACTCCAAACAAGTAGCCCTGCTCAGGCACCGTCCTTTCTTGCTCCAGCTTAGCCCAGCATGCAGGCAGAGGCACATCAGCTCACAGGGAGGGAATATGAATGTAAACAGGGCACCCACCGCAATTGGCGCTGCAAGAAGTGATGATTCATCGCACCCGGACTTCACCTGCAATGGCAATGCAATGCATATAATGAGCTCGCATGGGTTTTTCATCTGCAGATAGAACGTTGCAGAAATACTGGTTGACCCTTGTGAAGGAAGGAGAGGGCACCTGGCTGACTGTGGCGCCAATCATGAGGAGGGCCAGGGCCAGCCACTGCAGGATGCTGAGCTGGCGCTTGAGGCAGGCCCACAGCAACAGCCCCGTGGTCACAATCTTCAAGTTGCCCATGATCTGGTACGTGGCCGGGTCCACGAACTTGAGGGTCAAAAATTGGACATTGTTGTGCAGCCAATAGATGATGGAGGGCACCAGGAACAGAATGGCAGTGCGCCAATGCCTTGTGATGCGTGCGGCCTCTGGGCTCGTGCGCCTCTGGCGCTGTAGGAGGAAGCTGCTGATGAGCAGCTTGAGGATCTCCGCCAGCAGTGGCACCGTGGCAAAGTTGTACCTGTAGCTGCCATCGCTCTTCGAGGCAGTGGTCAAGAGGCCCTGGCACACGACAATAAGCTTGAACAGTTCCCTGTGTGCATTGCAATCCTGAAGAAGCAGATGGCGGTGTCAGGAAGTGCTTCGCCTATTTCCATGTACCTTCACCTATCAGGCACTAAGAACTCATGTGAAGCCTCGGCAAAAGATCTTTTAGGAAGACGATCATACTTGAGAGCTCGTTGTTAAAGTAAGAATGCTGGCCACCAGGATAGTCTTCCCATTTAGTTGAAAGCCCATGCCGAGGAAAGTATGTAACTATTGGAGAGGGATAAATTCCTCTGAACGCCCGTCAGTGTCACAATTGCAGCCATGTGGGACAACTTTGGACCACTTCCATGGCAGTTCCCTATGAGAAAGTTTCTTCGAGGCTTGACCAAGCTGTCTCGAAGCGTGCCTTGAAGCTGCGTAGTCATCTCATGTGATGGGCGTTACATAATGCATTTCGAACCATCCGATGCCAGACCTCCGTGGTCGACTCTCGGTGTACGAGGTTGGATAGAATACACGGATGAGAAAGCTCTGCAGGCTGATTGTCTGTCTTTCATAGTGTGCGAAGGGTCGGTGAGCGACCTGCGAAAATTCCGCGTGACAACGTTCTGAACTACGACAAAAAGGTCAGAAGTGCTGGAATCAGACACACGCACAGCACTGATAGCGAAAAACATCAGATCTTCAAAGTTTCCGCGATGTTCAAGGATGTTTTATTTCGCAATGTGGGAACCGGAGTCTACCTACTCGACTTCAGCTGTTTCGCCATTCCGAAGCAGTATGCGACCTTCCAGCCTGCAGCCTGGAATGTTTAACAATAATAATAACAAGTAGAAGTCATAACGTGTGCTTTAATATGTTCTCTCGTCGCCACAGTTTGAGGAAGAGTAGGGAGGAAACTTTGGACCTCTTCATGAAGGGATGGGTGCGCTTAACTAGAACATGGCTCGAATTGATTGATATACCTTACCAGTCTTATGAAAGTATGGAAGTACCGATTCTTGTAACCTTGGAGTGAAAGCTGACAGCTCTTCGAAGGGAGAAGTCATCCCACCTCATTGAGTGTATGGCATGCAGAATTTCAGCGATGAGGCGCTGTCAATCATGCGGAGAGGGTTTTTTGGTGATGAAGCTGGGATTGGAGACGCCACTGGTATACCAGCAAGTAATAACCCACACCCAAGTCTTCCCCTCACAATCGTTTTATCAATCAGTTTTGCCTTTCTTGAAGTGTGCGCTTCACTGTGACATGTCCTGGTTACGAAACTGAACAGCTGATTGTGCAGGCATGATTGACAATCAGCCATTTGATTTGGGCTTGAACGCAGCCTTGGCTGAGATGGAAATGATTATTTACACTGTCACAGAGGATGCTCTGAAGGCAGCTCAAGTGAAACCATCTGAGGTTGGAACAATGATGTAGAAAGCTGCCACAATCCTTCCTGCTGTGTCGATCATCGCTGCTCAATGCCTCGCATCTGTAGCAAAACAGTACTTGCGCGCACGCCATAGTGTCCCAGTCTGCAGCACTCGCCATCTCTGCTGACATGCACAGCTTGTGTGACTGACTTGCCAGGTGGACATATTAATCACAGCGGCGGACACCTATGTGCCAGTGCCATCCATGTCCGCCATGATCGCGAACCGCTTCAAGATGCGCAGCGATGTGCGCACCTACAGCCTGGCTGGCCATTCGTGCACCTCCGGCATCATCGTTGTGGAGCTGGCCCAGCAACTTCTCAAGGTGCCCTGCCCTCTGCAGCCTGAGGACATTTCATCTGTTGCAGTCGGTGTCATCATGCACTTATAGACACACTGCTTTCGTGGGGTCCTTGCGCATGTAGTCTTGAACCTCTGCGATGAGCAGCTCTGACATGAGGCTGGGATGAGGGTTCTGGTGACATACACAGCAGGATGACTCGTGCATGTGACTGTTGGTGCATCATGAGAACTGCACATTGACTCGCTGCAGAGTGAGGCATATTCTAGGTGTGGCTTCTCCCTGGGGCCATGGACTGGCCGTGTGGGACATTGACCCTGGGTGTTGAGGTTGTGAATTTTATGGCAGGCAGCAAAGGGGAAGGTGGCACTGCTGGTGCTGCACACAAACTGCACGGCCGGCTTTTCGCGCAGCAACTTAAAGCCGTGCTGCGCCTCCAACGTGCTCTTCCGCCTGAACGGGGCCGCGCTCGTGCTCTCCAACAGGTGCTGCCCGCATGCAAACCTCAACAACTTCTCGAGTGCCTTTTGATTCTGTCTCCGACTGGCTCCTTCCCCACTTCCTGATCAACAGGATGACTCCCCAAAATCTTTCTTTTGCATTCCGATTGTGATATACAGGCATCAAGGTGGGTGCTTTGATGATTCACCTGTGCTGCTGCTCCTCTGTGCCCTGAATCTCAGGGCATCTTCCCACACAGTTCAAGCTCAATGGGCTGCGTATTACTGCCCACACCCATTGCCAATAGTTGAATGTCCCCTCAATGGCCGCTCCATCCCCCTCAGAGAGAATTAGAGTGTAGTGGAATATATTGCCCAGGTGAAGATGTGCCAAGACAAGCCCGAATAATGTGCTATTTACAGAGAAGCTGCTGGGGCACACCTGCTTCCATGGAGGCTCTGAAAGGCATGGAACAAGTCAACTAATGTCTCTCTCAAGCATCACCTACGGCTGTTGCAGGTCCAAGGACAAGCAGCGCGCCAAGTACGAGCTGATGTGCACCGAGCGGGTGCTGCTAACCAGCGATGCCGCCCACAACAGCATCAAGATCAGGGAGGATGGCGAGGGCCAGACCGGCGTTTTCCTGGCTAGGGAAGACCTCCTGGCAGCAGCCGGAGAGAGCATCAAGGCTACACTCACCAAGATTGCCCCCCGCATCCTGCCCCTCGCTGAGCTGGCGCGTCTCCAGAGCACCCCTTGGGCTCAAGTAGTGCAGTAGTCTCTGACCGACCGGTGGGTAGATGACTGTTAGGTGCCATGCGTATGTGCCACGTTCATTCACCTCTTGCTTGGTGCTCTGGCCTTGGATTTCTACCATCATGTGTTTGGTCCGGCTGTGATAAGTCGGCTGCAATTTTATAAAGTCGGGGCCCGCCCAACTTCGGTAAGTCCGGCAAAATGGTGAGTTCAATTCCCAGGGCTAAAGTAAGGGGCATGGGTTTTACCATAGCCAGTTGAGGTTTGGGGTGCATGTGACATGCAGGCGAAGGCCGCATGGTACAAAGGGTACAAGCCTGACATTGGAAAGGCATTCGACCACATCCTCATCCACACGGGCGCAGCCACTGTCATCTCAACGGTTGTGCGCGGGCTGCGGCTGGACCCGCTCGCTGCCGTTCCCTCCTCCGAGACCTTGCACCGCTTTGGCAACACCATGCTCTGCTCCACTTACTATATCCTGGCCAACATTGAGTCCCAGGTGAGCCGCCAGTGCTGAGCCCCTCTCAGTGTGTTCCGGGAAATTTTCACCGTAGGGTGACCGGGCGTGTCAGTCAGTCGATTACACCTTTTCCAGCCACCTAGGGCTGATCAGATGTCTGCTTATACGCTCATGAAAATAATATATGCACGGCAACGAAGAACATGCAGCACATCAGCCCCCAAGGGCATCAAATTGCAAATCTGGGGACATGTAACAGACCTTTGTGATTGTTCTTCGAAAGTCTGCTGGCAGCACATGGACAAATGCACCAGGCAGATCTCAAATGGCATGTTGGTGTGTGTGCAGAACGGTGTGCAGAAGGGTGACAGGATCCTGCAGCTGAGTTTTGGGGCGGGGTTCAAGTGCGGGGCAGGCTTCTGGCGCGCCCTCCGTGATGTCAAGGACGCCAAGCACAGCGCTTGGGACCCCTATGGTTGACACGACTCCAGACATGAATATATAAAGCATCCTGTGAGCACCCTCTAATCAAGGGACGAGGTCAGTTGCAGTGCGTCTGTGGCTGCATCGGGGACCCCTGGCTGTGGGTGGATTGAAGAGGTTGAACTCTTGCACTGGAACCTTGATGAAAAGTTTTGGGACGAAAGGACAACACAGCGCATCATAGAAAGCTAAGTATTGAAGTTAGAAGATTTTTTTTGGCAATTGGGGCATATGCATATGATCTCAGCTGATATGCAGTTCGCCACATATATAGGACATGCAGGCCACATGGCATCTTGAGCTTATGGCAACTGTCAAAAAGCTTTCGTGGAAACGTGACAAAACATGGAAAAATTGAGGAGCTGCGTAGTCATCTCATGTGATGGGCGTTACATAATGCCAGGGGTAATTAAGATATAACTGTTGTGTCTTAATTACCCCTGCAAAATGCACTCGAACCGTCCGATGCCAGAAATTTTACCCTCCATGGTCGATACAAGGTTGGATAGAGTACACGGATGAAAACAACCTTTGGCAGGCTGATTGTCTGTCATAGTGTCGAGTTTAGTGTGCAAGGTGTCGGTAATTGAACTGCGAAGGTGCCGCGTAGTGACGTAGTTCAGGAGCTCGGCAACAAGGTCGTGGGTGTTGGAATCACAGACATACGCACGGCACTGGTTCACGAAAAAATATTCAGAGCATCAAAGTTCCGTGATGCTCAAGGATATCTTATTTCGTAATGTGGGAACCGGAGTCTACCTACTCGACTTCAGCTGTTTCGCCATTCCGAAGCAGTATGCGACCTTTCAGCCTGCAGCCTTGAATGTTTAACAATAATAATAGCTAGTAAAAGTCATAACGTGTGCATTGATATGTTTTCTCTTGTCGCCACAGTTTGAGGAAGAGCAGGGAGGAAACCCTGGACCTCATCATCAAAGGATGGGTACGCTATTCTATTAAACATGGCTCGAAGTGATGGATCTGACCGACCAGTCTTGTGAAAGTGTTGAAGTTCCAGTTCTTGTAATAGATTATGGCCGTAAATTGAAGGCTTACAGAGAGAAGTCATCCCAGCTCGTGGAGTGTCTGGCATACAGACCTTCAGCGATGACACACCTGCATCCATGGAGGCTCTGAAAGGCATGGAACAAGTCAACTAATGTCTCTCTCAAGCATCACCTACGGCTGTTGCAGGTCCAAGGACAAGCAGCGCGCCAAGTACGAGCTGATGTGCACCGAGCGGGTGCTGCTGACCAGCGATGCCGCCTACAACAGCATCAAGGTCAGGGAGGATGGTGAGGGACAGACCGGCATTTTCCTGGCCAAGGAAGACCTCCTGGCAGCAGCCGGAGAGAGCATCAAGGCCACACTCACCAAGATCGCCCCCCGCATCCTGCCCCTTGCTGAGCTGGTGCGTCTCCAGAGCACCCCCCTTCAGCCCCAGTAGTGCTGTAGTCTCCGACTGACTGGCGGGTTGGAGGATTGTGAGTGATGCAGATGCTTATGTGCCACTCACGGTCATCTCTTTACTTTGTGCTCTGGCATTGAATTCCCAACACTGACTTCCTGCCATCATGTGTTTGGTCTGGTTGTGATGAGTCGGCTGCAATATATGGGGCGTAGTAATCGAAGCGTAGTAACCGTAGTCAGCTTGTGGTCATAAGATTTCCAGGGACTGAAGTACGAGGCATGGGAGCTGCCACAGCCTATCCAAAATTGTTACGGTGTGTGTGACATGCAGGCAAAGGCCGCGTGGTACAGAGGGTACAAGCCCGACATTGGAAAGGCATTCGACCACATCCTCATCCACACGGGCGCGGCCACTGTCATCTCAACGGTTGTGCGCGGGCTGCGGCTGGACCCGCTCGCGGCCGTTCCCTCCTCCGAGACCTTGCAGCGCTTTGGCAACACCATGCTCTGCTCCACCTACTACGTGCTGGCCAACATTGAGTCCCAGGTGAGCCGCCAGTGCTGAACCCCTCTCAATGTATTCCGGGAAGTTCCCACCACAGGATGACCGGGCATGTACGTTCACACAAATCTTATATTCACGGCAAGGAAGAAGGGAGGAACGCGCATCACATCAGCCGCCTAGGGCATCAAGTTGTGAATTTGGCGGGGAGTTTGAAGCTGTGAAGTGTGTTTACTAAAATAGTTCTTTTCCAGAAAATTGCAACAGTTTGGTGCCTTTATTAATACCTCAGTAGTGCTGGCAGCACATGGACAAATGCCCCAGGCACAGCTCAAATTCCATGTTGGTGTGTGTGTGCAGAACGGTGTGCAGAAGGGTGACAGGATCCTGCAGCTGAGTTTTGGGGCGGGGTTCAAGTGCGGGGCAGGCTTCTGGCGCGCCCTCCGTGATGTCAAAGACGTCAAGCACAGCGCTTGGGACCCCTATGATTGACACGTTTCCAGACATGAATTCATTTCAGATCATTCTGAAAGCATGTGCTACCCTTCAAGCAAGGGGCATATGCATCTGTAGCTGCACCAGGGACCCAAGGCCTTGGCTGTGGCTGGATTGATGTTGAGCTTTTGCACTGGCGTGGCCCAAAGTGGTCGAGTCAGATGTTTTTAAACAAAATAACAACTGTACAAATCAGCATGCATCAGTACTACTTTCGTTTTCTGTGGCATGCATAGATCCTAGTTTGCCACATAGGACATGCAGGGCACACGGGATTTTTAACTTATGGCAACCGTCGAAAAATTTCATGGAAATGTGACGAATACGGAACCCGAGCAACTTATGTAAGGCATGCGCATGGCTCTAAGGCAAAGTTATTGAGTCTTACGAGCAGCTCAACCAGCCCTCATGCCCCACAATCAATCCATTCTGGTCCACCAGACACTCTTGCAAAGCTCACATCCAGCAGTTCAGGTATGATTTGTTCTGCATGTGCATGTGTACAGATGTGCACAGTAGCCCCAGATTTGTATCACCCCAAATCTTCATCTAGCCCAGGAAGACTGCCAGTTGGCATTACTGACGGCTACTCACACAGATAAGTGGCTATGCGCTTCATGAGGTGACTGTGTAGGGGTGCCCCTCAGGAGGCACCTTGAAAGACTCTGCCAGCGACAGCAGCCAGTCTTCTGTGACCACCTGGCATGATGATGTGCCGCTTTCCCGCCTGCTTCCATGCATTACGATGCACAGAGAGCATGATCTCAGCCCCGTCATCTGCATGCACCCCACAGCAAACAGTCGTGACATTGCCGTAAAACCTACTGAAGCTATAACACTAAGTGTTAAACACTTCTGTGACCCAGAGTCCAGAAGATGTAGGAACCCCATGCACTTAAAAAGATCGTTGGAAAATCTTTGAATCAGTTCCATTGATTCTTCCTGATTTGGATCAATATCGGCCATCAAAAGATGTTATAAATTCGCCAAAGATTTTACCATCTTGATAGTGCAACGATATTGCTGGGTATGCGTACAAGTGTGAAGCACTGCTGCTGCCCTGGAAGAGCTGTAAGCCAGTGTATTTGGTATTACTTTACAACACTGCTACACAAATCTCTCAGAGGTGTTTCCGGCGCTGTGGTGGCCGCTCTGTGGTGAATTGGCTAGGCAGGAAGTTGAACACCATTGCACACCTTTGCACCATGCGCGATGGCTGTGCGCTTGAGGGCGGCCACACGGGTGCTGATCTGAGGCGTCTGTGCGTCCGGCTCCACGATGTACAGGCTGACGCCCTTCAGCAGAGAGGGCTTCTTCTGCTGGAAGTGCAGCCTTGCCTCGGCCGCGGCAGCGCTGTACGACACCTGCACACGCAAATGCCAAGAAGAGTTGAAGCAGCAGTGTGCACAAAGAAGAAAATGGGTACATGAGTTCCACTCCATCTAGGGATGCTCAGATACCCCACAAGCACCAGCAACATCGGTCAACCTGGCAAGAGAGTGTTTCTGTGCACACCACGGCAGCTGCTTGAGCAACGGGATTGTTGAGAAAGGGATTCTTTGATCACCTCTGCCTGGAAATCCTCCTCGTCCTGCCACTGTCCAGCCTCCAAGGAAGCAGTCAGCCATGCCGCCGACAGCAGCCAGGCACCTCTGGCAATTGCCAGCATTACCTACCAGCCGCACCAATACATCGAAGGGATCATTGTCACCCACCCACCGTGCTCTTGTGCAGATCTTGCCGAGTTGAAGTGCAGCACAAATGATGATTTGGATCCAACAAGGTTACTCCAGTGCAGGCAATACCTTGAGGGTCCTCTTGTGCGAGCCAACCACGAGGTGTGTGATCATTTCATCGCGGCCCTCTGGACACATTCGCAGCCTGCGCAACTTCTTGACTGCAGCTGCAGCCAGCTCGGTGACACCCTCCTCAACTGCAGAAATGTGCAGTCATGTCAGCATGCTTTTTTTTGCATCTGGCACAGGAAGGTAGTTTACATCCAGAGTAAGGCAGATCAAACAGGTGTGGGTTATGAGTAAAAGTGACACACTTATATATTATGATGGCGAGTGCAGCTGTAGGAATGTTAAAGGAGTTTTCACCTGCGGTGAGTGACAGGAAGCCCTGGCGCGGCCGGCCAGCCCCGCCAGCGCGCGTCACTGCAGTCAGCCCCTCCCGTTTTCTGTCTGCCACCGCTGGCGCGCCGCTCGGCTGGATGTTTGCGCATCCCTGTGAGTTCTCTTTGGCACCAGCCCTGGGTGCGCAGGTGGCTGGGGACCCTCCCTGTCGGCCGCCCTTGTCAGTGGTGCTTGGCTGGCCTTGCTCGCTGCTGCAGGGCCCTCTGTCCCTGCCAGGCTGCTGCTCTGGTGCTAGAGGCTCTGCTTCACTTCGGCCTGCTGGAGCTGAATTCATGGAGCCATCGTTATCAGAAGCTGTAGCTGGAGCCTGAAGCTGCTGTACGGTGATGGCATCCTGAGCCTTGTTACTACAGTGTGGCTGCTCCTGCAATGCTGCTGCTATGCTGGGCTGTGGAGGCTGCCAGGTTTCATCCGCTGCCTCCACTGGGACACAGACACCTTCGCTGACATGTCCAGGTTCTTCAATTGTGTTCACCTCAACCTGCCCCTCGCTCCTGCCATTCTGCACCTCCGTGCCAGCACCTGCTCCTCCTGGCTTCTCTGGGGCCGCTCCTCCTTGATGCTGCACATCATTCGCATTTGTCCCCCTGTGTGAGACCTCGTCTGGGTTTGGAGCCTGCTCATCCACGCCAGTATCCAAGCCACTCCCGGTCTGCTTCCCCTGGGCGCTCACCGTCTCACACTTGTGCAGGTACCTCCACAGCGGCTCTGTGGATCGGCTGCGGCGGGGCACACGTGTCTGGAGGAGCGCCTCATCCTTCGGCACTGCCTCCGCATGCGGTTGTGGAGTTGGGCTGGACAGCCTGATCTGCGTATTCTGACCGGCGCGCCTCTTCTTCCTGCCCGGTGATGGGCTGCCATCAGGGCTCGGCGAGCGCGGCCGCATGCGCGTCGGCCGAAGCCCCGGCCGCACGGAAGCACGCACGGGAGCAGATCCCGGCCTGGCAGCGTTCCTGATGCTATCCTCCCCTGCCTCTGTGTCGACTCCCTTGTCATCGGGCAGAGGAGTGGCCTTGCTGGGTCGGCCTCGCTTCCTTTGATCTCCGGATGAGGAGAGGGATGATTTGCGCTGTAGTGTGCGCGCAGATGCAGCGCGAGGTCGGCGTCTAGAAGCAGTGCCGTGGCCAGTCGTCATGGGAGTTGTAAAGCAAGCTGAGGAAGATGATGCATGTCCACCTGGTCTGTCAACACCTGGGGGGCATGTATATGATATGAAGTGTTCCATGGAGATGAAATTAGCAGATTCTTGGTGCACATCTAGGCACATCAGTTTGCAGTCCAAATGATAAAACATGCATTTGGGGCAAACCTTCAGGGAGGCCGAGCAAGATCTGTGCTGCTTCATGTTCGTCGACGCCTGCAGAGGAATGCTTATGCATGCCAGGATCTTCTGTGGATGCCTATGGTGACGCAGGAAAAACACGTCACGATGCATGCATTTATTTCAGAAGTCATGACATGCGTTGTGGGTAGAGAGTATCTTGGTGCCAAAACAGAAGATGACAGTGCAGCTCACCTGAGGTCTTACAGCTGAGGGTGCGGTTCCTGGCCTTGCTCCTATGGCAATCTTGTCAGACCATTTGACTTTCTTATCAGCTGCGTCGGCAGAACCAGGATATGTGCAATCGCGTTCCAGTCCTGATGACCATACACAATTGCTAAGACATTCCATTCATAAGTACCATCATTTGCTGACATCATAAAACAGGTTGGTGATCATCACCTTGTGCATTGTCATCATCCATTATCTGCTGTGTGCTGGAGAAGTCCATCGCAGCCATGTCCAGCTCATATGCACCTGCATCATGAGATGAATGATCAGCTGCGCAATCTTCCCAGCATCACAGGAGCTCCAATGCACATGCACCAATTTCGTGCCTGCTGGTCTGGGTTGTTGCATCCTCTTCTTCCTTTTCTTGCCTGCAGACATAAGGAACGCTTCCTGAAGCATGTCATCAATATATAGGGCAAGGGTTGATCTAGCGCAGTACAACCTTGTATGCAATGTTGAAGGAAAGCCCTACGCGCTGTTGATCCTGGCGTCAAGGCCTTTGTCAGATCAAAGATCGGACACGGAGGGCAGCTGATTAGAAATGCATCCTCCTGCATGTCAGAAAGCCTCCTCTTTCATGTGGCATCAAACCTTAAGGACAGTGAAAATTTGCTTGGGACGCAGTCACAGTATGGAGTTAATTTACCGGTACTCTCTGTTGCTCCTTGACACACGCCTCAATCCAGAAGGGTTCCACGAAGGTTGCAGGAACTCCACCAGACTGCATGGCCTGCAGGGAGCACAAGAATTTTAACACAAACAGGCAGGCTTGTGACAGTTGTCCGGCTACACTTCACAGAGAATCATCTTAACATTGCACCTTTTCCGCTTTAGCGTACAGACCCCGTAGCTCCTCATCATCATTTTGTTTCTGTCCCGGGGAGGCGTGGGGAATGCTTCGACGACACACGACATGTGTCACCCCTTTACCAAATCGCGCATTAACGACTGCACCAAGGCTTTCAAGCTTTCTGGTCAACGCCTTCTTATCATCCACAGATCCTTGTGCCGTGCAGACAACGAGTGCAACTACATCGGACAAGATACCAGCTTTGCAGTCAATCATGGTGGGACTGCCAGTCCTCTTGTTCATTCGTCATCTTGTACAGTCGTCATCTTTTTCGTTACAGCACCTTCATCAAAACAGTAGGATGGTGATATGGGAGTATCAGACTCAGTAGAGCAAGAGGACTGAGCATACTCCCGCACTGAAGGAATGTTGTGATGCCACCTATGTCTGTGCTATACAGTTGCTAGAAAACTTCTGAAATTTTATGTCCCTCAGAATGTAGACAGATGCCACAGTCCAGCTGTTAATGAGCTTTCAAAGCGTTCTGGAATGGCACGCCGCCAGACAGGCTGGCCAAAAAGAGTAGACGAAGGAGAGAGCCATTCGTTAGAATTTTAGGCACACGATCTTTATGGACAGGACGCCGCAATTAAGGGATCGAGATACTCAGCTGGCTCAGGCGCGGCTGGGATTGCAAGCAGCCTTTCGCACACTTCAGGGTGGCAAACCGATCGCTGCATTGCAGGTAGGAATACATTTAAGCCTATTCATGCTCACCAAATCGCGAACTTCACACCTTGGAAGCTTCAAAATTAATTTATATGCTTCAAAACACAGGAATTGCTGCGGATCACACGCGAGGTAGGCGGCAGTGACGCACAGGCTCAAGTCATTCAGAGGTGGGTATCTTCTTGTCGCCCGTCCCAATGTCTTACAAAAGCTTTCATCTGACGCAGTCATGACCACTGGACCAGCGAGTTGGGGTTGGCAAGTTCCTCATGCCCAGGTGATTACCTGCAGGGCGATTGAAGCTTTCTCACACGGACATACCGAAAACACACAGGACATTGCAGCCCTACTTGCACAGTGTAATCTCGATGTCACAGGACAGGTGCGTCTGTGCAAGTGCAAACCTCTTCAATAGCAGCTGGCTTGTTTGCGAGCTAGGCCTCTGACTATTCTGCTGGTCATTGCAGAGTCAGCAGCATGCAGAACAAGAGGATGTCGATGTAATGCAGACTGATCTGCAGCATCCTGCTGCAACGGGGAAAGATGAGGCTAGACCCATTTTGGCGGTGCGCGACTGGTCTCCTCTCCTGTAATTGATGATGTGGAGATCTTTCTGTTGGCACCACTCAGTCTCATTGGAACCTGAAGCTTGCCAGCAAATGCAGGAGAGCGGGAGGGAGGGGATCACAGATGCTGCCATGAGTGACGGGTCGAGCTTTCTTTGCCAACACTGTGGCGGTGTCGTCAGCCGCAGTAGGGAGAGCCAGCACCATCTGTGGTGCTCCCAGTGAAGGAAACATTTAAGTCTTCTGCAGGTTGGTACATGCATGATGATCACTTTATCAACTTACAAGATTGAGCATCAAACATGTGTGAACCTATTGACCATGCATTCATAGCGTATTGCAGTCAAAGTGAAGCGCAGTGGAATTTTGATTGAATGCAGAACAGCATAGGAAAATGAAATGAAACATATGGGATGGCAAAGTTACCAGCTGCAGTGTGAGATTATCTGTATGTACATGTAGCAGGAGGTGCCTGCTGCGCACACGTATGTCTGTGACCATCAGACAAATTTTCTTAGCAAGCTCCAGGATAAGATCAAGAGATACAGTAAACAATCAAGGTTGTTTGTGATATGATTTTTGAAGGTTACAGATGTGTTCACGGTATTGACGATTGCCCCTGATGAGACACTCATGTTTTGAAGACTTTACTTGCAAGACTGAGTTTGTTGAGAAACCAGTATCTGCATGAGATAGTAACATGAAGCACAGAGATAGACTCTATCCGCATCGGATGCGGATCTGACAGTGGAGAGACAGATGCATGCATATCCACTTGCTGCCATTATAAACCGCAAAGCTGCGCCTCTCAGGTCTGGCGCATGCACTGCTTCTTTCAGCAATTCTACCACTTTTGAACATGATTGGAACGTCTACTAAGCAGTGAATGCTGAAGCGATGACTGATCAGTGTGTCAGGCGCTTTGGTATTGATACACTGCTTCGAGCTGCAGCTTCCAAATTTTGGAATCCAAAATCTCTCAGGCTTTGCTGATGCACATGAAGTGCCAAGTTGGCTGGCACATCAAACCCAGCAGCCCTTGCCGCATGGATTCATGTCCATTGATTGGTGTCAGTAACATGAAATGCACACAATTCTCAACAGGCAGTACAACCTCATAGCAGCACTGAGACACACAATGTTTGTTTGCACAGCCAAAGCTCAATATATACAATTTGTGCAAAAGAGCAAGCAATCAAAAGTTTGGATTGAGCATCAGACGCCAAGTGATGCTCATATAACAGCTAATATTTTCATGTTCAGAAATCCTGCATTGATGAATATTCCATGGGTGTTCAAACTTTATCTCCCAGTTCCGCAAAGTTCCATGCTACTTCCACCAGAAGCTGACTGAGAAGCTGATGCTGACAGAGCGCACATAGTGCCACCACTTTGGGGGAATGTACAGCATCTGGCCTTCCAACAGCGTGGTGTCCAGGAAAGGAAGGCCCTCAAAGCCAGGGAATCTGGCCAGGTCAGGCGCATCCAAATCGACCTGGCTCGAGTTTGTGGTCAGCCCCTCTTCAAAGGGGTACATGCGTGGGGTGGCAGATGGGGGGTACAGGCGCACATACTTGGCCCCCACCACTTGGGCCAGCAAGTTGTGGTGGGGATCGTGGTGCAGCGGTGTGACCTGAACAAAGAAGTGAAGAGAATATCTTCAAAACTCTACTCAAAGAGAATATCATTCGGCCACAAGAGAACAAGTAAAATATGTCCATGATTGGAACCTGTCGGGACTGGTTGGCATGACATGGCATATTTCCATGGATCTGACAGGGCCTGCTTTGCATGGCAGGGCCTGATGACCAAGGAAGGTGCACAGGAACACACCGTGCCAGGAGGACCGAACCATGCATTCACACTCTGCATCTCTCCTTCGCCCAGGCTGCAATACTCGGGCTCCAAAATGTCCCGTGCCAGCTCAGGAATCTGCTCGAATAGTGGGTGCTGCGCAAGATACCCACGTCGCGCCTCTACCAGGCCCTCATTGCCCTGAGTGGCACCAGTCAGCAAAACATGCTGCCTGATGAACTCCCCAAGAGGCATCAGGCTCTGGCCCCAGCCATCCTGAAGGTAGTGGTCTCCCAACTCCACAGGCACAGTGCGCAGGCCGGCCACCTCCTTCAAGTACTCCGGCTTCTGCCACCTTTCCAAAGCTGGCCAGTGCTGCATCGCTCCTGAACAGGGGCATGCAGGTAGTGAGTACCTCGCTGAAATTTCCACAACATAACCAGTGTTGTTCACCAAGAGACATTTTCAGTAACTGACAAGGCTGCATCGCTCCTTCACAGGGGCACGCAGGTAGTGAGTAACTGGCTGGAGGTTCCACAACATACCCAGTGTTTGTTCACCAAGAGTCTGCTCTTGAAACTGACAAGTACCTGTGATGACGCACGGCTTTCCTCCCCCAGGGCAGCACATGTAGTCCATGTAGAACCGCTCCAGTGATGGCAGCTCCACCACTTTCACGCTTTCGCCATGCTGTAAACTTCCTGCCCCCGCAAACAACTCCTGTAAAGGCTCGAAAAAGACTCTCAAGGGGATCGGTCAACATCGAGCCGACATACAACACGATAGGATCACCAGTGCCATAAAAGCTATACAAATCATTTACCTGCTGGCAGCACCGCATGAGGAATAGCATCCTTCGGCCAGCAGTTCTCACTGAAGAGAACAGCATTGAGCCCTTCAGATAAGGGCGCAACAACTGCGCCATCCTCCGTGTGCTCACCACCATTGCTCACTGTCCGCCTCTGTTTCCTGGGACGCTCGGACACTGCATCAATGCTGCTGTGTCCCTCCACCCTTGAGGCGTGCTGTTGCCGCCCCTCCACATGATGCTTTGCAGTTGTGGAAGTTCTCTGTCTGGACAGCTGCACATGACGTTCCTGCACCATTTGGATGGCTGCATCCACGCATGGCCGGAAGCGAAGGCCACCCATGATTGCTGCCAAGTCCAGATCTCTCATGGCTGCTGCCAATGTGTCCTGCTCCGCTGCAATGCATTCGCTGCTCCCTGCTGGATGCCTGCCCTCCGCCATGCATTCAGAGTCTCCCAGATCTGCCTGGGGCGACTGACTGCTTGCATGTGGTGTCCCAGATTGTCCAACTGCCACGTTGGAATCTTTGTCCAGGCTGATCAAGGATGACACACAATGCAGGAGGCATCCCAGGCTGTACAGGTCCCGCCACGCCATGTGCACGTCCTTCCAAGTGCCAGTGTGCAGCTTCTCCCAGGCCGCCTGTGCCAGAGCAGTGGGGAGTGCTGAACGCCTGCCTCGCTGTGTCAGTACATCACTACGGAGCATGCAGCACATCAGTTCCATGCCATACAATTCCATGGTCACAGCGGAAAGGTTACCTCTTTAATTATTCTCACAGTTGTCAACCTCTCAATCCTATCACCAACCTGCAAGACATTTGATCTCGGCTTAGCATCAGGTCCCTGGGCCACTTTCTCCTCAGGGCTCACTCCCTGACTTTGCTTCCTTGCAAAATGCATTCCCCTTGACATGCTGAAAATCCTGCTCACCTGCTCCTCCAAGGCCAGCTGGATCAGGGATATGCAAGGGCCACCTCCAACCACCTCAAGATCTGCATGAAATGGATCACTTAATCTCTCACCTATAGCAGCAGTGGTTGTGCCCAATCTCTTAGATTTCCATCGCAACTGTATCTCACCTGTGTATAGGCCCACAAGCTCATTGGAGGCCCTTACACTTTCTAGCAGGTGGCTAAACGTGGAGGTCATGATTCGTTCGGGTCTTCAACAGCTAATGCAGCGTCCAGCTCATTGTAATCCTCCATTTCTTGGATTGTATGTGTCGATCCTAGGAACTGCAGGATACAGGAAGGTTGGTATCGCTCACAGTGTTAGCAGCACTGGTGGCATGAAACCATCCATGATTGGACTTGTGAATTCTTATCCCAGGGTGCGCTGAGGCGAACCTCGCCATTAACATGAAGTTGAGGAAGATCGCTGAAATCTGGGCTCTGCAGTAGCATTTCAGACCTTCTTGCAGGTTGCTCCGCCAGATCCACCTGCAATCAATAGCTTAACCAAGTTACAAGTCAAGCACAACGCTCCTAGCTTAGAGCAGCTGAGGAATCAAGATGGCTCACCTCTTCATATTTCACCTTCTTGGCTTCCAACAACTCCTTCATGCGACGAATATCAGTTTTCAGCTTCAATGTAGCTGCTGTGGACGTCGTGTACATCACTACTTTCGCCATCACTCAACAAATTATACCCAGTAGAACAGCCCCAAACTGCACAATTTCATCTTGCTACTGTCTCATTGTTCACAAAACATGTACGTCATGTACTGGACGCCACGATGCAAACGCGTCGACAACGCAAAGTAGTCACAGACATTGGCACTGTAACTGTAACTGATGTCATGTACTCTGTCCTTCCATATAAGAGCCACCAATGTTTGGCATGCTGACAGACTTCTTCGCTTGAAGTTACTCTCTTGTGTCTTGTGGCATCCATCCAAGCAGATCATCATCACGCCGTGACGGGCGTTGGACTTGGCAACGTCATCCATGTGGCGTTGCCTCCAGTGGCCAGGCACATGCATGGGAAAAGGTCCAAAGATATTTTGGGTCGTCAGCATTTATAGACAGTTTCTTCAGAGGAGCTATTCACGCACATGCATGTGCCGGCAGGCGACTGCGAAGTGCGCCAGCCGCTGCATGGTGCAGGACATCCTGCCGCTGTGTATTTTGCTGATTCTGAATTCAGAGTCGTTCGAACGGATTAGGGTGCCTGCATGGTTACCCGGCGGGCCACTGCCATCCTACGCCATATTCTGTTGACACTGGCATGATCTACTCTGTACATTGCACCTGACAAGTGCACTGGCCAGCAGCTGCCTCAGTGATACATGCATGCATGATGCAACGTTACCATGACCACGGCCGCGGCTACCACATGTGTACAGTTAGCTGGCAGCCACCACGATGGCAGCCAGGTGTGCAAACATCGGTGTTCCTATCTAAATGGTTCTAGAACCGTTCTACAGCTCGCATAGGGATACACTCAAGAATTCTAATATGGTTTGTTTCGAAACTCGGAATTCCTGCAAGCAAAGTTTCACAGCATGCCGCGAGATGCTTTAAAGCGGTAAAGGCAAAAGTTCAGCACCGCGCGCGCATGTGATATATTGCATTGTTGCTATGCGCTCACAATTGTCACAATGTGTACATAGGGACTTATTAATGTTTTAAGGGTCATCTGGTACAACCGTCTAGGAAACACACTGATAAAACTTAGAAAACAATGACAGAGCAGATATGGACTTTGGGTCTCGGAAAATCATAAGCCAATTGTTTTGACAAATTGGAACAGGTTTCTCAAGAAAAGCTCACACCTGGAAACACAGCAGAGCCATCGGTCAGTCAATGCAATCAACCGGTTGGCTCTTCATGATAGATCAAGAGCACAAGAAGTGCTCATGACAGTGCAGACATATAGCCATCAGTGATGTGGTGGGAGCAGTGCAGGAGCATACTTGAAAGGCTCGCCAGGTGTGTACAGAGGATTCTTCATGACGTACTCCACGTACAAGCCATAAATGTAGGACAGATTGTCCCTCAAGTCCCCAGCATTTGGGTCAGTGTTCAGCACGATCTGAGAGGCACATTTAACGGCAGATCAGTGAAGGGAATGTGAAAGTGAGAGAGCTTGCTGTTCAGATTAGCAAGTGCTTCAGCACTTGCCTTGATTCCTGAAGGGGACTCCAGGAAGTGCAGCTTGTAATTATTTGTCCTAAAACTGCGGAACGTGCAGGACTCTCCAATTCTCAGTGGGGCCCCCAGTTGACTTTTCGTATCTCTGCACCACAAGCCGCATAGAAAGTTCCAGTAAGAATATTCAAGGCATACAAAAAGGAACAGTCTTGCTGAAGGACTGTACAGCCTGTACAGGAGAGCGTGTTTGCAACTTATAAGGTTTGTTATTGCACACAGATCACCGCACATATACACACGTAATCAGCAGCAACAGGAACGGCTGTACATAACTGAAATGAAAAAATTTTCACTTACGTTCTGGGATCCATGGCTGCTGCGAAAGTCTTCAGAGAGAAGAACAGGCCAAACATCATCTTCTGGTCATCAGCTGGTGTCCCTGCCCCTTGCTTGACAGATTTGGGCCGGGACCATTCATGATAGAATAGGCAGGTACCTTGACGATTGTAAATGTATATATTGTAGCACCCACCCATCGCCACTTACACCCAAGCCAATCTCACTTTGCCATCAGCCTCTCAACGGTTTTCAATAACATACAGGACATAAGTAGTCCTTGTCCTCATCACACCTCAAATCATATCTAATGAGCCTATGCATCCCAGGAGGGAAAACAGAATCAGAAGCAGAAACCGACTCGGGGCTTGGACAACCATGCTGCTGACTCATTTGCCATGGTGTCCAATGTTCCGCCCCGAGACATCAACAGAAGCGTTATTAATGATTGGCATATCTAAAATCGTTCCGATATCAATAAAATTTGATCTAAATTTTCTGAATCTCAATTGTTAACCACAGTCACTTCCCTTCAGGGAGGATTAGCTGCCTCACCACGATGATCTGGAAGGATTGCGATCGTACATCTGGATGATCGTTTCTGTGAAACTCTTAATTTGATTTAATGCCGGATTGTTATTGTACGAGTCACAGCTGTGTGGGCTTTCTTGCTCGGCCCTTGCTGCAACGTCGACCGTCCATGTGTAGATATCTCACTAGCAGTCCAGCATCACTTAGGACTAAGCACTGTAATAAGTTGATTTTGGGACCTGTAAAATGTTTTCGAGAGAAATTATGCAGCAACGCAGGAGTTTGCCGCTCAGTGTTGAGCAGTAGAGGTCAGTGGCATGCGAAAATATCCCAAAGAGTCCTACGCCAAGGGAGGCTCAGAGCTGTCCAGACGTCAGAGGTGCATACAGAAGAGTCAAATGAGAAAGCAGAAGTGCATGGGGATAACAACGGGATTGGTGGAGAGAAATATGGCATCTCAGTCTCGGACCTCCAGCGCTTCACAGAATTGGCTCCTCATGAGGTGTTTGCACCCAAGACTGGGTTTTTTGTCAGTGCTGCTCATTTAGCAAAGCTACTCCAGTCCAGCTTGACGTCAGGAGTCTCTGGCGGGCCTACTGAGCTGGCTGCTAGACGTCAGGCCCTGGGCTCAAATAGCCTCCCTGAACGAGAGCAGGTGTGTCTTATTAGTGGCCACATGCCCTTTTCTGGACTTGCGCATTGAACCACTGCAATGTACTGTCGTATTATACTGTACCAAGTGCATGGCACCACTGCACTTGCCAGCTTCCACACAGCTTCTGCTTGAGGTCAGGAACAAGTTAAGAGCAAGGTCCAGGCCTTCTCACCTCATGTGCAGGCATTTCAAGCATACCTGCTCAGCTAAGGCTGTGTCAAATAACAGGTGTCCTTCTGGGAGCTGATTGGGAACACCCTGGAGGACTTCACCATAGTGGTGCTGCTCATCAGCGGGGTGACCAGCATAGGATTGGAGCTGGCGTTTGGTGAGGGGGAAAACGGCTGGATTGAGGGCGCCGCAATCCTTGCAGCTGTGGCTGTGGTGTCCCTGGTGACAGCTGTGAACGACTATGAGAAGGAGCAGCAGTTTCGGCAGCTGAGCGCCTTGTCCAGCGACACACAGATGACAGTGGTCCGCAACGGAGAGGCGCAAGAAATCAACACTTCAGAGGCGGTGGTTGGCGATGTCATGATGCTCAGCACTGGAGACATCCTTCCCACTGATGGGCTCCTATTTGAAGGCAATGATATCAGGCGCGCTAGACAACAGCCACTCACATCCTGAATCTTCAATCTTCAAATCAATGCGATCATCAAATCCAATTATGGAACTTGCATGTCTGCTCCCCTCAGCTAATATGCATATGCAGCGCCTGTTGGTGCTGAGTTGGAGTCTCTGCATGCTTGCAGGGTTGATGAGAGCCACTTGACTGGGGAGAGCGATGATGTCCTGAAGCATGCAGACCTGTCACCCGTTATGCTCAGCGGATCCAAGATCCTGGAAGGCTACGGCCGCATGCTTGTCACAGGGGTGGGCCAAAATTCCGCACAGGGGCGCATCTTGGGCTCCCTCACACAGTCACCAGCCGACGCCGAAGGAGGTCTCAGGTAGCAATTCAAATTGCCACTGCTGGTTTCTCTTTGTTGCCAGGGCAGTGGCTGGGAGGCTTGAGGTTGTCATGCTACTGCCTGTGACACCTTGCTTGTCTCATATTGTTTCCACTGCATGACAAGAACCCGGTATTGGAATGCAGAGAAAGCACAGCACTGCAGAGGAAACTGGAAGTCATGGCGCAGCAGATAGGCAATTTTGGGCTGGCAGCAGCTATCTTCAGTCTGGCAGCCATGGCAGGACAGTTCACATGGTCCACTTTCTTTGTTGAGGGCCAGTCCTGGGACTACAAATACCTTACAGACTACCTCCGCTTCATCGTCACCGCCATAACAATACTGGTTTGTTCCATTTGTGCCAGTGCCGCCTGAGACGGATATGGGATTTTGCATGTGGTCGCGTACAGCATCGCCACATTGAGTGTCACAAACGCTTTTGGCAAATGTGCAATTCTTTCAAAATAATGCAACCTGTGCTTTTCCCCAGGTGGTGGCCATACCAGAAGGGCTTCCACTGGCTGTGACAATTGCGCTGGCCTACTCAGTGAAACGCATGCTGGCAGACAACAACCTCGTGCGCAACCTGGCTGCTGCAGAGACCATGGGCTGCGCAACTACCATCTGCACAGACAAAACAGGTGCTGCCAGTCAATATCCAGGGCCAGGGGCCACACTTTTGGTGCAATGCTTGGGCATGCCTTCCTGTTTTGTCCGCTGCCTCAAGAAGGGACATTTCTTTTGATCCAACTCCTCTAAAAGGCTGCAAGAATTGTCACAGGCTGTCATAGGCTATTGCAGTCCTTGCAGCCTGACGGATTCGTTGATTGAAAGATGCCTTCCTTAATGACGCGGCGGACAATTCAGGAGCACGCTCTAGCTTTGCACCAACAGTCCAATGAATGACACTTGCAGAACGCCTCTGGGATTAAGAGCGTCTGTCTGACTGTCGCTGACAGCTTCTCTTTCGGTTGAAATTGGTGTGGACTGCTGTGCCAGCTCGGTATTCTTATCCAGTGCTTAGGGGTTGCATGCGCACAGGAACGCTGACGCAGAATAGGATGGCGGCGGCGCGCATGTGGGTGGCCGGGCGCGACTACGGCGATCTGGTGCGCCTGCTGTCGCCCAGCATAGATCTGACCTACGCCGACGAAGATGACAGCAGTCCCCTGGGCCTGGACGTCCGCATGCTCTCGCTCCTCACTGACAGCATCGCCCTCAACTCCACTGCCGAGCTTCGCCCATCCGACGGTGTGCTTCCTGTAGTGCACCGTGGGCTCTTTTGCCCACCTGTAAAGCTCCCTCGATCATCCTCGATGCTCATGCTCCCGCACATTACAGGCAATCCTGCAGCTAAGTAGCATACTTGGCTGGCGGGCATGTGATCATGATCATTGTTCTGCAAGTCTGATTGGGCGCGCCATTGGCCTGTGATGAGTAAGTGAAGTAGGTAGTGAGATATCGACTAATAAGAGGTACATGGCGGGGGCAGATGGACAGGTGGCGCTGGTGGGCAATAGGACAGAGTGTGGGCTGCTGCAGTTGGCATCCTCGCTTGGTGCCGACTACCAGGTGGCGCGGCAGGAAAGCCAGGTGCTGAGGGCATTCCCTTTCTCCTCCGAGCGCAAACGCATGTCCACCCTCACCTGCCAGCCGAATGCCAGGTAATCCACCCATTTGCATGTAGTGTCTGTCTTCCCTGAATGCTAACTCACGTCTGAGGAAGGCATAATCGCAAGGAGTCATGGTCACCTCCTAATTATCAATGATGAAGTGCAGAGGAAGCGAGACAAACTGTAGATTTGCTGATAACTTGTTAAAAATTATCAGCTCTTAAAATGTCGACATAATGCTTGCAGCACATCTGGAGCGCTGTGCGCGCGGCTCTTCACCAAGGGTGCTGCAGAGATTGTACTTGACCAGTGCGCCATGCGCGTGGCTGAAGACTCCTCTGTCACCTACCTCAGTGACGAAGAGAAGCAGCAGATCCTGCAGTGCTTTGCCAATGAAGGGTCTTTGAGGTGGGGGCTTGATCGTTCTCGCTGCCTAACATGACAGGGTTGTAGCATCATCTTTTCCACACTTGCAATTGCCACTGAGACACACATGCAATCAGCATCATATGCTGTCGTGAGCTTATGCATGTTCCAAGAACACATGCAATCAACAACATGTGCTGTTGTGAGCTTATGCATATTCCAATAACACATGCAATCAGCATCATGTGCTATTGTGAGCTCATGCATGTTCCAAGACTGTGTTGCTGATGTGCACTCAAGAGGGTATGGCGCTGCAGGCTGTTGGCGCTGGCTTACAAGGACGTGATGATACCGTACCCCTCTCCAGGCGAGTCGCTGGACGGCCTGCAGGCGGAGAGTCTAGAGCAGGGGCTGACCCTCATTGCTGTGGTGGGCCTGGAAGACCCGCTCAGAGTGGAGGTCAAGCAAGCCATTGCTCAGTGCCAGAGGGCAGGCATCACTGTACGCATGCTCACAGGTGCCTCCTCACAACCTGCTTCTCTTCTCGTGTTCTCCGCCAAACATGGCTCTGCTGCATAACAAAAGGCGTTCAAGAGCCCATGCATGCATGGATGGTGTGCAACTGATACAGATGCCGTGAGGTTACAGAGGTGGACTTGACAGGTGATGGCATGCAGGTGACAACTCCACAACAGCAGCCTCCATTGCACAGCAGTGCGGCATTCTGGACAGAAGGATACCTGTCCCGACGCGCCACAGCGCACCCGCCAGCACTTCAGAGCAGCAGGAGAGTGCAGTGCAGGTGAGTATGCCCCTCTACTTCATGTTTGGCCCTTTTCCTCTCCTCATCCTTTTTTGGAGTGAGCTTTGGAAACACGCACAGGGAACACCATGATTTCTTCCAGGTCACGAGAGCTGTGCAATAGTCAGCATGGGAATGCACCATGCAGGAGCAGGAGGGGGACGGTAGAATTGCTGCAAACGCATCCAGGCAATCATCAAGCAATGGAGCTGGGCCCAGCATTGCAACGACTGCAGGTGGGCTAACATGAGCATGTGTGTGTTCTTGTTCCCATGACAACAAATGCTGGCTGAGCCTGCAGTGTCATGCCAACCTTTGTCAATGACAGGGCACCTTGTGATCTCCACCCTCTTGAGCAAAACGGTCGACATGCCCCACTGGAAGCCATCAATTGCCATGCATTGCTGCGCAGATGTTGGCGGCGCGATGGAGGAGTGGCAGAGGGCTCCAGAGCAGGCAGCGGTTTTGACGGGGCCAGAGTTCAGGCAGCGTGTACTGCGGCCCGATGGAACTATTGACAGGCGTGAATTCGATGTGTTATGGCCGTCCCTGCGCGTAATGGGGCGGTGCTCGCCACAGGACAAGTACACCATTGTGCGAGGTGTGATCCTGGCATGCTGAACTGGATGAGAGCAATTGTTGGCCCTGCATGTCACCATGCAGAATTGAAGTGTCCAGCAACCCTCATTTAGATAATTGGCCTGAACAGTGTCGCAGAGAGCTTGTTGCTTGGACTCCTGGTCCCAGAATCCAACTTGTCTTGCAGACATCTCGTAGCAAAGCTGATGCAGTGTTGAGGTTCATGACGGCCACCAGAGGACCAAAAAGCAGCAAGCAAGCTCAAAGAAAACTGTGGAACTCGACAGCTAACCTCGTTCTGGTGGGGGGTGTGTGCAGCGCTGCAGGGGGATTCGGATGAGGTGGTGGCGATGACGGGGGATGGTACGAACGATGCGCCGGCGCTGAAGCTGGCAGACGTGGGCTTCGCCATGAACAGCGGTACGAGCATTGCCAAGGAGGCCAGCGACATCCTGCTCCTCGACGACAACTTCAACTCCATCGTCAACGCTGTCAAGTGGGGCCGCAATGTGTACGCTGGCATCACCAAGTTCCTGCAGTTCCAGGTGCTGCTCCCTGCACCTCAGCAATGCTGTTGGTCACCTAGCGATATCAAAATCTCCCAACCTGCGCTCCATTGGGGAGTTCTGAGACGGCCAGGTAGCAACGGACGCGCGTGCCCAAGACATGCCTTCAAGTTTCCAGTGTAGTCCCACGCACCTCAGCAAGTAGGTTTCTTGGTGCTCTCAGCACCTGTCAAATGGAAGGCAAGACGCTCTGCCAGTGGCATGTTTTCGTCTCACTCGTTGCAAACTCCAGATGAGGGTATCTTTTTTCTTGGAGAGTCCGCAACACAGAGCAGCCTACTATACCCGGGAGCAGCAAGTTCGCGTGGACTGGTTGGGTTGAGATTTGTGTGTGCTGTGCAGCTTGTGGTGAACGTTGTGGCAGTGGTGACGGCGGGGGCGGGGGCCGTGTTCCTGCAGGAGTCGCCCCTCACTGCTGTGCAGATGGTGAGCACGCGCTCCTACAGCACCTTGATATCCCCATGCAGTACAGCTCATGGGTCCTACAAATTTGATCGCCCGGATGCATCAGGGCTTTGGTTAGACGCTCGTAAACTCAACTGACACCTGAAGCCGGTCACGTTGTGCACTGTGGCTGCTTGTACATGTTATCGGGATGGCAAAGAAAAGTCTTGCTTTGGAATGTCGGAGTTGTCAGCAAGTATACGTGTTTGCTCCCTGTGCAGCTTGGGAGAGAACTTCATCACTGGCACCCAAGCTTGTGGCCTGAATGAGTTTATGCAAATGTGCAGCTGTGGGTGAACCTGATCATGGACAGCCTGGCGTCACTGGCGCTGGCCACGGAGGCGCCCACGGATGCCATGCTGGACCTTCCGCCTTATTCCCCCTCCAAACCCCTCCTCTCGCCCTCCGTGAGTCGCTCCCCAGCTCACCTCCTATCTGACACATGCATGCGCCGAACGCTGAATTTTGTCAAGCCCTCAGGAGCAGTTGCTCGCCGCCTCGACTGACCCATGTCTTCCTGCCTTGATGTGCTTGGTGCTTTGGCTTCGTCAAATCCTGACTGACGGTGTTTCTTATGCATGCTGCGCAGATCCTGAAGTCGATAGCTGGCCAGAGCTCGTTCCAGCTGGTGGTGATGTATGCAGCGGTGTTCCATGCGGATGTGCTGTTCGGCGTGCCCAATGCTGGCCTGGCAGATGGCCCCTCGCTGCACTACACCCTTGTCTTCAACGTCTTTGTCATGATGCAGCTGTTCAACCAGGTCAGTCACTCGAATGTCAGCATCACTAGCTGGCTTCTGCTCGTCACCAGCCCAAATGGTCCCATGCTCATCACTTCTTGAAGTGCTCTCAGCAAAATACTGGCCTCCTTGCCCGGGAAATGGTCTTGACATCCTCTGTCCACGGTCTCACTGGTAGGGAGGACCTGAGGCAAGGTGGGTGGTTGTGGTTGCATCTGGAGGTGCAGCTCGCTCTCATGATGCCCCATGCGAGCTGATGGCTGCCCATCGCAGGTGAACGCGCGCAAAATCTACGATGAGGCAGACGTGCTGGGAGGGATCCTCGACAACAAGCTGTTCCTGGGCATCCTGGGCGCAGAAGCTGCTCTGCAGGTGGTCACCCGTCTGAAGAACGCACCGGCTTGGCAATCCTTGATGCACCCTGGCGTTTCCGCATTGCCTGCACCATTGATCAGGTCTTTTGAGAGCAGCTGGTGTGATGATACCAGCCAGGCGGAGTGTGATGAGCCCGACTGAGATGACCTGGTGACTTCATGGAAAATGATCATCAAGACTCTGAATTTCAGAGAGGAGTGCCGGGAGCCAATTCAGGCTCATTGTCTCTTTTTGAACCCATTGTCCACTCTTGCAGGGACACACCCGATCTGAGATGCAAGTGTGCTATGGCGCCTTTTGAAAGGTCTTCTTCATAGTAATCCCAGGTTTGATCGGAGTTGGAAATTGGTTCGTTCCCGTATGAAGTGGGGCTCCAGACATGGCATTACCATGGTTGAATAACATCACCTTTTGGCTGCTACGACCCGCAGGTGCTCATAGTGCAGTATGGCGGGGATGTGTTCTCAACTCGGCCGCTGACAGGCGCGCAGTGGGCCGCCTGCACCGGCATCGGTGCGCTCACACTGCTGGTGCGCGCCGGGCTGCGGCTGCTGCCGCCACACCCAGAAATCCATGATGTGCGGCAGACTGACAGGTGATCATTGTTCTGCCATGCCAGTCACAGCAGGCAACAGCGAGTGCATAGCGTACTTGTAGCGGCTGCTGCCGCCGCACCCAGAACCCAGGGTGTGCAGCAGACTGGCAGGTGATCATCGTTTTGCCAGTCAGGGGTTCTAGAGCAGGCAAGAGTGAGTGCATACCACACTTGTAGCCTGAAGCTCTGGCTGCTGCCCCTGCACCCCGAATTCAGGGTGTGCAGCAGACTGACAGGTGATGCCAGTCAGGGCACATGCTGGTTCCAGAGCAGGCAGCAGTGAGTGCATAGCAGACTTGTAGCCAGAAGAGAGATGCAAGAGAGGCGTGAGGTGAAGAGGTGTGCGTCGTGTCACAAACAGTGAACCTTTTTTCATTGCGTTTTTTGCCTCATCGAGGCCTGGAATGTTGAAGTTGAATTTTTTTGTAGTTGTGATCTTGCCAGTGCCTCAATAACGGTCAGGACTGTTGAGATTGGCTGGCCAGATCTGGTTCTAGAACTGGTAAAAGAGAAAGCAAGCTGACCACTGTGAAGCAGCGTTAAATAAATTACATCATGCATCTGTACAGCCCACCATACTTCAATCACCGCAATTGTGCTATAACAAACTCACTTGCTTTGTCGCGCTGGGAGTTGAGCACAGCAAGCACATCAGACAAGGATATCAAGGACGGCAGCTGATGACATTGCTGCCTAGGCCTGGCAAAGCAAGGTTCTCTGACAGTATGCACCATAATCGGGACAGAGCACACCGAAATTAAAGAAAGATTTGAGGACCACTAAATAAAGTATATCAGAACACCCAACAACACACCTATTACCTCCAGTATGCAATGCAGCATTAGCTGATCATGATTATCATTTGGCTTTGCTGAGATCAAGAACAATACTCAACTTTGCAGTGTACTACATGACAATCCTCTGCATCCCTAGCCATATCATATTCATCATTCCCATTCACATCCACTTTCCCTTCCTCACAAGTTTTTGCTGAGGAGACATATATTGTGCTTCATGAAAGACACAAATATCTTACTCGTGAAAAGTGCTGCATAGTGCAGAAAGTAACCAAAATCCAGCAGCACTTTTACTTGATGAATACAGCCTGGGGTCGGCATAATTAACTTACTGTACAGGCTGCGCTCCGCCGGCATGCAGTGGCCCAACAAATACACAATTGCTTCCACAGGTACCAAGCGTCAAATGCAAAAGCAGCAGCGTTCCCAATGAATTCCTCCTTCTGTTCCTCCATGCATGCTGATCGTCCGTTGCAGTGCATTTGCAAGACATTTCCAGTGCATTCACATGCCATCGTTATCAACCTTGGTCAGGCTTCCGGGGCGATGTGCAGCTCAAAGAGCATGATGTCTCTCTGGCTGGCCTCCTCGACAACCCGCCCCTTGAAGTGGGTGACGCCATCCTTGCAGGCCACCCGTGTGATAGTGAAGCCCAGAGTCTCACCCAGCACTGGCAGCGAGCGGTACTTCATGGCGTGCCGCACCACTCGCAGCTGCACTGGCCTGCGCAAGATACATCCTCCAGGATCAAGCTGTGGCATGCATTGCAGCATAAGGAAACTTACACATTACTTTCTCTAGATCTACTGTCCAGAAGGCCAACAATACAAACAGGAAGCACGAGCGGATACCTGGGAGCCTTTTCAGGTGTCCGCAGCAAGACCGCTATTGTGCACCCGCAATGCATTGACAAGGACAAGGGTAGGAGATCAGGTGTGCTGGCCAATGGCTGGTTATTTTAGTAAAGCAGGAAGAGTTTGCTGAGTGTGAAGGAGTCACTGACCCGCTCATGTCATCCCGTAGGCCCAATGAAGCAAGGTGCACCACATTGGCACCCACTGTGGATGCTGGCAGAGCTGGCACATCAGGGAAGTGGCCAGCAGTCTGCAATTGACAGCAACACATTTCAGATGCAAGACCTGCGACTAGGGGACCTGCACCAAATTTATTGTGTGCAGTGCTGGCGAGGACAGTACTCACACAGTATTTGATCACGTGCAACCCTGGAAGTGATCCCTGCCATTGTACCATGTTGCAAGGGTTCATGAAGTTGCTGACTTGGGAGTCGGATGTCCTCACCATGTGGACATCTGTGAAGTGCAGCTTGGCTGTCCGAACATCGGTTGATGGAGCAGCAATGTCTGACAGGCAGACAGGGTTGAGGTAAGGTGACGGCAGAGCCAAAGCCTGGAGACAGCCGTTCACATGTCACCAAAGGCTGGACCACCAGGAGTGCTGTTTCATTGCAGGTGTCTCTATCTTATGCAGCTCTATCCTGCCACATTTGTGTAATATATCAGCGGCTGATGCACTCACACAGCAGGACTTTCAGGAACTCCCTTCCCATTGGCCGGGAGATTTGTGGATGACTTGACCCATACCTGAGTCTTCTGAAGCGCAGCGCTCAGGATGCCAGCACTGGCAGTGTGCCGCATTTGGGCTCGGAAAGTGTCTTCTGGCACCACCATATTGTTCACCTGGCACAACACCACCAAGGTCATGAACTCCTGACACAATTAGGTGCGGAACCATTGTTTGTTTAGGATGATTACAGTGTGCGGGCAATACCTTCATGTTCGCAAAAAGCTGTCGGCGAATTGGGGATGCCATCGAGGGACTGCCGCGGCGGAAAATCTGGATGCTGACAGTAGCCAGCCCCCTGTCGAAGCGCTTGACAACTGCTTCAATCTCGACTGTGGATCCCGACCAGCAATCACTGCCATGCTGCATTCCTGTGCACCAGCAATTGTACCCTCAGCCAGTAAGTCACCCACTGCCGAGTGTCCTGCAGCTGTGACCTACATGATGTGCAATAGCACTCCAGCACCTTTCAGCAGTTGCATGCAAAGGTGTTTTGCCTTTGTGCAGAATCCCATGTCTGCATGTTTTTCTTGCTGCCCGCGGACCTGGGGCAACTCCCACTGGTGTGGCGGCATTGAACTCAGTCTTCATTGCCAGGTAGAAATGCCTCTTCTTAACAGGGTTTACAGCAGCACAGGCAAACTCCGCCACATTGGCAGCATGCCTGCAGATCTCCGCGTGCATCATTGGTGCATTAATCTCCAAGACGTTCATCGATTCTCTCTCGATCACTGCCCAAGCGGTTGAACCCTGTACCTGCACCATGCGCACAGCAAGCCCTTGCACCGAACATGGCTCGGCGACTTCATGTTTCGTTCCACATACCTAAGTGCGCCCCATGTAGGAGAACCCGGTGCCTTTACATGGATGAATCACAGTGTATGTCCAGGGCTGCACCTTCAAGGACGACAGGCGCAGGTACGGCGCGGTGATGTCGATCAGGTTCAACAAGTGCCTCGCATCAACTATTTCCTCCTCCACCGCTGGGAATGGTGCAGATATCACAGCAGCGTATGCTTTGATTCCACGATTGCGGTGAGGCTCGGATCCCGAAGAGATGGATGCAGGCCTCGGAAGGGCTGCGCGGGTCACCCTGACCCACAGAACAATTCCTCGTTCTTCTCGACGATCCCTGCTGTGCTGAAAGACGTGTCAACATAACAAATACTACGAAGAAATGAACACTGCAGACAGTTATCCCGTGAATTGTTCTGTTGGAGCTGAAGCAGATCGGCTACCCTGCTGATGGGCGTCTCGCGTCGGACCAGACGCCACAGCCCCAGGGACGGTGTGCAGATCTGATGGAAGCACGAGCGGATTTTGCAAGTTGAAGTTGATTGCTTCGGTATGTTTGCTCACTCCCTCGGCTGGCCCTACGCGGAGCAGCTCCAGTACCTTGAGACATCTCTGCCCACTTATTCCTCACTTGCGTCCTTGAGATTTCCTAGACTACCATGGCCATGAAGCTTGTGAAGTTCCAATCACTTGCGAGCAGCCCCTCTGATGAAGGAGCAACAGAAGCAACAGAGCGGACGTCTTTCGAGTCCCCGACCTTGTTCGCAATGCACCTCGTTCGGTCCAAGAAGTACCAAGAACCAGTGTTGCATTGGAAACAGCGTGGGCAACTGAGATGTAAGAATCCCACGGGATCCCAGAGATCAACCTGGTTCCTCTCGGCATGCAGTCCGCGTTTGATTCACGGGTCGTACGGACAGCTGGTTCCACAGGCTCAGAGAAAAGGAGCAGCGGAGATAAGCGAAGCGTCCGCGAGAAAGAAATAAGACTAGCACAAAATAAAGTAGCGGTGTCACGCTGGATCTAGAGCGAAGACCTCAGCCTGGAAATACAATTCGTTGAGCTCTTGCTTTGCCGTTCTATCCAGGACATTGGCTGAAACGCAGGACGTTATGATCACTCGTATGATAGTCCATTCTACTCCGTCACGGAGTCTCCGTGCTAATAGAGATAGCTCATGAGAGCTCGAGAAAGGACCAGCAGCTGCCGGAAGGGGTCACAGCACAAGTGCCCATACAGGACGTTTTCTTCCAGCAAGACCTCCAATATCCTATTATACAAATGCATCTCATGATCAAGTCCATATACTAACCGCAACTTTTAAACATAATAATAATACATCGAGTTTCAAACCTAGCTTTTATGTCAATATGTGGTGCATTTACGTCCTCCACCCTGATCTATAACTGCCTTGACACTGGTGAACGATCTCCCTGCTTCAGTGTATCTGGATCTCTCTTTCATGAACACCACTTCCGTCCATTAGGACGACCAGCAATGGCTGCGGACGATGTGAACAGCTGTGAGCAGGACTGTGCAGAAGAAGCATCATGCAGCACTGTTGTAATGTGCTGCATACTTCAGCAGCTCACCCAACAATATCAACCAGGTCCCCCATTTGCAAGCCAACGCCACTGACAACCACAAATGCAGCAGCCACCAGACCCCCCACCGAACCAAGTCCGCCCACCTGGGAGCACACAGCAAGCAGTAAGCTGCTGTCATCCGTAGCATTCTAATAACAAGAAGCCTCCCACAACGTTCCTTCACAGGAGCAGCATTTCCCTCCTCACCCACATCTTAGACAGGGCAGAACTAGTGTTGAGAACAGCAGAGGATTGCAGGTGCTTGAGAGGCAGCAGAATGAGACACAACAGAGCGCATGCCCCAGGGTGCGCAGCTGAAGGGGCGCTCACCACAACGGAGGCGATGAGCGTGCCAATACAGGCGAGCGCCTTGAGAGCAGAGCGGGCCGGCACAGACAGGCTGTCTGCCAAAAGCACGCCCGTGACAGCGGCCGTGGCCCAGGCAGCCACCGAGCACAGCATCGTCATAACCGCTGGCACCGACAGCTCATGCTGCACCTGCACTGCACTTACAACTTGTCGCCACAGCTCTGAAGTGAGTACCTCGGTGGTGATGACACTGCTGGACATGCAGATGATTGAGCTAACAGCTGAGGGGTTGGAGCCATGCTGAACTGTTCAGAAGCAGGGGCCAGGCCTTTTGCGACCCTGGCAAGTGGGGTTGTGATTCTGGACTCTCTGCACAGAACAGAAATGGAAGGCACACTCCCTCTCAGCCCTCATGCTTGCTCTGTGTCTCATGTCAGCTGCTTGCTCCGGGTAGGCAGAACCGAGAGAGGGAAAGCATCACCAAAGCACAGGAGTTTGCTGAAACATAGGCCTGAATGCCACAGAGTGATGGGGGAATGCGCACCAGCTCAACTCCTTCTCCGAACAGGAATCCCACCAGCAGCAGGGGCACTGCCGGCAGTGAGTTTCTGTAGAACTCCATCGTTGTCGCTCCGACCTTTGCCTCCTCATCTGCCATGCTCCTCACCAACCCTGTTGCCCTCTCACCTGCCCAATGCCCAACAGAGCTCAACACTGCGTAATGTGCGCAAAGCTCCTCCTGAAGCAAAGCTACCCATCATCGCCCAAACTGGCTCGCCTCAATTGGAATTTCCAATTTGGAAAGACAAAAAAAGAATGAGAAGAGCTATGTCGGGGAAATAGAGCTTTGCCACGGAGACTGGACGCTGGCAAATAAGTCCTCCGAGATGTGCAGTATTGTGCATCAGTACACCCACAGTGGCAACAGCTGCACTTACCCAGATACAGCACACCCGGCTCCGAGTGCACCTTCCAGTATTCCCAGGCCAGCTCCGCTGCTTCGACTGCTGACCAGCCCAGCAGGCTCAGCACTCCCAGGAGGGTGGGCCACAATCCCAAAATGCACCCCAGCAGTCCCACACCACCCACACCAAGCAAGCCATTCTGCTGCACCTCCAACTTTGCTCCCTGCAGCCACAAGCCCGCTCCTCGCCAATCATGCAGAGCCCGTGATCACCGCCAAGCCCTTTGTGAGGTCTGTTGTTACACCACTTCCAAGTGCACCCCAGAATTGGCACAGACAGTAGTATTTAAAAAAGTGTAAGCATGTCCAAAGAAGAAGGACCTGTAAAAGCCTTTGCCCTGCTTTCAGCGCAGGAGGAGCCCATGTGATCCAGGCCAGAACGAGGCGCACATCGCTGTACAAAAGGGCTCCAAACAAACACAGTACCTGCAAGACGTGCACCGCATTGTGGTCAAGTGCACATGCTTGACAGTTGCTGGCATGCATGGTCCTCAAAATTGCATGGTTCTCCTTTGGCAAGGGAGACATTGACCTTCAATGCACCAAGCCCAGCTGTTGGAGCAACCCCTAATGCTGTCTCCTTCGTCAGTGGTCCAACCTCGACGAGCATCCACAACCCACAGACTGTCGGCAACAGGTGAAGGAAGGCCTGTATGCCTGGGGTGTGCAGCGGCTGTAGGGATGCCTGCAGCAGGACCAAGCACGTGATGAAGGGGTGCATTCGCAGTAATCGCAGTTGAAATCACACAAAAAAAAAATCTTGTCGTCTACTTGGCCCCACCTGGACGAGCACGAGGCTGACAGAGGCACAAGTCAGGAACAGAGCCCCAATCACATACAGGCGGATTCCTTCCAGCACTTTTCCAACCGTCTCGATGTCAGGATCTACAGCTTCAATATCTGCGGGTTTGCGTCTCGATTTGGGAGGATCGATGAAGGGATCCTTCCCAGCACTGCCACATCAGACAGGGGGTCCTTCATCGGAGGGTGACCGACATGGAAATGGATTGTAAAACACAGCAAGAAAGGCCAATTTCAGTACAGTAAATTATCCGTGCAGAGTCCGACATTGATCTGCACCTGGCCTTGCTTAGGACTTTGTCAAAGTACTCAGCACCAGCTTTACGAAGCGCTTCTTTTCTGGCCGAATCATCATCGCCATCTGTAGGAGCAATGACTCCCTCGGAGTTTGAAGCTTCGGTCATATTACCCCCCCTGATGCTAATCCATTCGTATCGAATTTTATATGCTGGAAGATGAGCACGACCCCAAGAAGAACTTTTGCCTCAAATCAAACATGCATTTCAACTCTCTCGTACCATTAAAGTCTCTTATGATAAACATCTAGAATAAACGCTCCTCCTCTTTGGATAAAGTTGCAAGTTGCAGCCTCAAGTGGATTTTGAGCCTGCAGATCCATGCTAGGGTTTTGTCGCAAATCCCTTGGTACTGAAGGATTGAGGGTCGTGATCGTAGGCATTCTCGTGGATCCGAACAAAGAACCTGTGCGCTGAAAATCCCGCAATAAAGATCACTGATCCGTACAGCCTTCGCATACATCTCAGTGTTGCAAACTTACAGGCGATTCACCGTTTGCTTTCGCGATAAAGGCGTCAGTTAAGAACGTTTTGTAGATTCCCCTCATCGTGGGCAGCCATGCCGCTGCCGACCTTGCCCTACAAGCGCCCCTTCTTCCAGATAGCCCTGGCGCCTCACGAGATTGAGGTAGGTTTTAATGCTAAATTGCTGACTAAGTTGCTCTGATGTGCACTTGCACGCCTTGTATGCAGATGAACCTTCGCTGCTTTCTGAGGGCCTTTCTCAGACGGTGAAAATATATCTTCCGTCTCGCCGCCTTGCTTGTGATGGAATAACATTATGTCTATCGAGCTGAAGTTGCTGTGGTTCCCAGGAAGACATGGCCATTATAATCACAAACACGAAGAGGAGAAGGCGTTCACCACCTCCTCAGAATGGTGGCAAAGAGAGGGATACGCACATGGAGAGGTAGCGAGCAGACATGCGTGCAGTAGATGCTGGAGTAGTTTTGTACTATAGACAGAGTTGATGGTCCATTGTTGTACGTTCCCCGTAGTGCCGTCATTGCTGGGTACAGCTGGAGGCGTAGGTAGTGCCCTGGTCGGGAAGAATTTCGCTGAGACAGCCGCTATTGAACTCAATAGAGGCATACTTCACGACGTTGTGAAAATGTGGAATCCCAACTGTATGATGAAGCTGAAGTACATTTTCAGGTTGCTCGCCTGCAGATCCCTTTAGTGCTCTGTAGGAATGCACACGTTGCCTGCGCCACAGCTGGCTTTGTAGTATGGTGTGACATGTGCGTTAGGTGTGCCACAGCTGTTAGTGCGGCGCTGCAAGCAAAGGCACATCAGCACAAGTATCACCTGATGGGCACAAGAGGAATGCTGGAAGTTCCCTGTGAGGCGTCGTCCAAACTGATGGAAAGATCACCGCCAGTGCCAAAGCTATTTGATCTTGTCAATTTGACCTGGGCATGTGAGAAGTGCTTGGGCAGGGAGTCTATCTACTCCCTTTGGGTCCCTCGGTGGTTCAGGACAGAAGCAGCCTTCATGATTACAAGATGACAAGTTGATGCGTGAGTAGGTGTAGAGAGGGTGGATGCACAATAGAAACCAGGGGCTCTGATTGTATCTGTTATTGGTTCCAGAGCCAGTTGGGCGGCGATAATCTATGTTTAGGATCAAGACAGACAGTGCAATAATGAAGGGGGTGTGCCAGCATGGGACTGTGGTGTCCACATGTGTACACCCAACACTGCAAGATACTGACTTGACAGATGGGATGGAGCCTTGCTGACATACCATGTGCAATGATAAGCACCAGCAGATGCTTTGAATAATTGAGGTGCGGCATGGCGTGACGCACTTGTCAGTGCCAGTGGGGGTTGCGCTTCATAGCAAAACAGAGTAGATTGGCCAGCAAAGAATCACAGAATACGTGCCAGAAATACCCTCATTCACTACACTGCCATTGCCACAGCAACGTGGTACACAGGCATATTTTGCAATGTTCATGACTTCAGCAGCGATGGTCAGAGACTGCTTCCTTCAATATGATAAAGCACTCTTTTACTGCCACTAGCCACGCAGGTCAGACAACTTGCATGTTCAAACAGCCGGAGGAATGTGAACTCACCCTGCAAGTCATGTCACTAACAATTAAGCATTCATGATGGTCATTTCCTCTCAGATTGTGACCTAGCACGACCGGACCAAACTTCTATCCTACTAACGGGACACCGGGTGACCCCAGATGCACCATCCAGGGCTCCTCACCACCGCTCCTGCTCAGATCTTGTACCCTGAAATTGTGAAGCCCCGCCCAGCAATTTCGCCTGCAGAAGGCAAAGAACTCCTTGGCAACATATCCCGGCCACAACATTGACAGAGACCATCATGAGCCAATAGTGGATGCCTGCACTGACAATGTGTGGACATATCAAGGTTCCTCTGACCAGCATGTAGATCATCAAATGGTGTGGAATGAAAGCGCACCCACGACAAACCATGCGTAGATCTCAGCAGCAAAAAGCGCATACATGCCGACCTGCAGCATTTGAGCAGGTGTCAGGTCTGGCAACACTTGCTCTTCACCATATTCAGGAGATCCTTCCAAAGCGTGTGCCTTGTCTGCAGGGTAAATATATGAGGCGCATTCATGATCTGTGTAGGCATGGTTGACTGACCTCTGTGAGAGGCAGATCTTTCCTCTGTGCCAACTTGTTTTTCACGCTGCTCCATTCATGGTCTACTTGCTTGATGCCAGAAGGTATCCTACGAATGATCACCATTACAATAGCTTGTTGTCAATTTACTCCATCAGCTAGTCTCAACCACGTTTCCTCAGTAGTTCACAGCATTGCCCACCTTGAGAGATTTGTGTAGAACCACTTTTTGAGCAGCTTATCGGCCTCTGCAGGATCCTTCACCACGTACTGCTCACCCCCTTTTAGAATTTTGTCGTACTGCTCGACCACAACCTTCTCTGTTGCGTTGTATGCTGGCTTCACGGTGCTCTCCAACTTGTTAAGCAGAGGTCCCACTCGCGCTCTCAAACTTTGGAGGGCCATCCCTAATCTTTCCGAACACTATGAGGAACTTGATAGGTCTCTGGGGAACTGGCTTTCGAGCCTGCTCATAATCAGTGCGATCTGCGGCACTGAGCGAGTGTTGGGGCGCGCCCTAAACCTCCTTCAGCCCCTACGACAGAAACCTAAATAGAGAGTTAATTCATCGAGACTTCAGAAGGATTCTTGGACAAATTTCCAGTCAGATGCTACAATCATCATTATTGCGAATCAATGGTCGTCACGACCTGACAAGGTACTTCAAAGTTACTGTTGAATTGAGCGGAAGAGCACACGCGTTTAGCGTCTCCAGCTAGCCGGCTTCTGCCAGGCTTCGTTGTCAGTGACAGCCCAGATAGATGACGCCACCTCAACAATGATTATATGGATTCTATTTCTCATAACTTTAGCTCAAGGTCCGGATTGGCTGATATCAAAGGAGGTCATCGAGCAGCGCGATCTTATTTTGCGATTGATCGCTTTACTTTCTGCAATACTCTGCAGGTGAAGTGCATGAATTGGCAAAGGACGAAGCAGGAGAGGTTTATGAGTGCGATGTAAACAAAGGACCAGTCTTAGGATATGTCACCCCCTGGAATGGTCGGGGCTATGACGTTGCTAAGGCAGAGCGTGGGAGGTTCACACATATCTCTCCTGTATGGTATCAGTTGAGAGCCGCGACAGGGTCTCTCACGCTGTCAGGATCTCACGACGTGGACAAAGGGTGGATCGCTGACGTGCGAGGGCAACCTGATCAGGTGCTTGGGGAACTTGCTGAGTTGCACCCCAAATAGCGAGATCGCGCACTATTTGCACCGCCCAAACCCACGATGATGCACTTATTCTGCAAACAGGGCTGCAACATGCCTATGATAGTGCCGCGCTTTGTGCTGGAGATGCATCCGCAGCAGCTGCTGGAGGCGCTCACTGATATGAAGCCCGAGGCAATCCGTCTTTTGGCCAGAGAATGCAGGAAGCAGATGTTTGACGGCTTGGTACGCTCCTGTTTGCGCGTTTGGCAACATCCAATCAGTGCAGGCATTGGAATTTGCGCTGAGCAGCTGCATTATTGCGGCGGGCAATCCTGACCCACTGGTGGAGAGGTCTTGGGAAGTGATCTACATCTGCTCTGCCACTACTACACAGGTGCTGGAGGGGTGGTCACTATGGCATGCATATGGCATGGTTCAAAATCATTTCAAGCTGATCAGGAGCTTCTTAAGGGGCCTGGCAAAGGCATTGCACAAGCAGACAGGGCCCTCAGGCAAGCCCATGGTATGAACTCCCACGGTCTTGAACGCATGCATGTTGCTGACCAACTTTGTCCCTTTCATGTCTTGTGCAAGTGCAGCTGAAAGGAGATGCATGCAGGAGCTCATACTGGCAGTGCCCCCTGTTGTTCTTGCTGAAGGCCATGGGCAACCTGCCTTTACAGCAGCCCACTTTGAGCAGCTAGCCCCATTTGTGGATGGGTTTTCACTCATGACCTATGATTGGAACATTGGGCGCTCTGGGCCAAATGCGCCATTCCCTTGGGTGGAAGCCAATGTGAAACAGCTGCTGCCTGCGTGCGTGGGGTGAGACCCAACAAGGTTGCTCTTGTGCACTGACAGCTTGTACACCAGGCCATGAATTTGTGCGAACTCAAATGCATGCGCTTAACAACTCTCAATCTGTGCTTGCACAGGCACAGCTGCCAGAAGGTGTGGCTGGGAATAAATTTCTATGGAAGAGACTTTGCTGACAAAGTGCGGGAGGGGGACGTCGTATTGGGGCATGACTACACTCGCATTCTGAAGCAACATCAGACCAAAAAACACTGGGATGAGGCATTCAGGGAACACGTGACTACCTATCAGAAGGATGGCACCCCACATCGCATGTACTACCCCACCCCGGAAATGATCCAGGTGTGTCACAGTGCGGAAGCAAATACCGTGAAAAGCTGTAGCCCTGATTGCAACCTGTCTACATGCTGATGTACTAAAGTCTTGAGTTTGCATGGCAGGCTCGTGTGACCCTTGCCAGGGAACACAATTTTGGGATCTCCATCTGGGAACTTGGCCAAGGGCTTGATGTCTTCACAACTGTCTTGTGATGGGTCACATGGAGCTCTCTAAGTTGCTATACATGTATTTTACTACTTCAAAGATGCCTGCCAAGATTATGTGCTCACAAGAGCCAGCACGACATTTTGCTAACAAATGAACAAGACACCAGATGGCATGATGGCAAGTGCACTTGACATGAAACAATTTAAAACCATAATTTTCTACCTGTGAAAAGGAGCCCCGTTCTTCACCGAAAATCAACAAAGTGCCACGTCTTACATGTGTCATGTGCACTCAGTTCACCTACTTTGAGCTTTGACAAATGAATGCTGTACAAGTGGTCTCTGTTTCTATGTACAGCCTGGCGCTGCCATCTGCTCATGAAACTATTCTCATCCTAAACCCGCGGAACCATTGAACCATGGAAGGTCGGTTCTCTGGCTACTTGCATCAGTTGTCAACCGCCATAGGCTCAGCAACCGGCGCTGCTGCTGGTGTGGCCTCTGCATGGCCATTCTGCTGCTTTGTCTCCAGGCCGTTGGCTGCCTCAGGCTTATTTTCGCTGTCAGAAGTAGATGGTGCCTCAGCATCCTCCAAGACCTCTGGGTCTCCTGCCTTGCTCTGCACCTTCGGCCCCTTGTCGGGCAGCTTCGCCAGCTTCTGAAACATGGTCTTGTACATGACTGCATCGCGCTGGTTGGCAGCCGCAGATTCCTTCTTGTAGCGCGCCAACAGCACGCGCACATCCTTGTTGGCCGGCTCAACCTGCATGCAACAGGGCGTTGCACTCAGCAAGAGGGAGCAAGACACACTGCATCCTGCCAACGCCACATGTGGATTCGGCAAAATGTGTGGCGCTGGTGTGATGAGCATCTTTTAGAAAATCTAGCTGCACACCTGCAGAGCAGCCTTGATGTCGACAAGCGCCTCGACAAAGTCTTGCTGCCCTAAGTGCGCCTGCGCTCTCCTGTACAACGCCTTGACATCGGATGGGTTGGAATTCAGCACCTGCACGGCATGGGAAATGATTCAATCCTTTGCAATGAATGAGAGCTATGCTTACGCATCCCATCACACAGCATGCATCATGCTTGAGCTGGAAATAGGCATGCACTGCATTTGATGCCTGCAAGACTTAGCACGCACCTTGTTGGCTGCTGCAATGGCATCCTTCCACAGGCCCTGCTTGATGTAAGCAGCTGCAGTGTTCAGGTTGGCGCTCTTCTTTAGCGCGGCACTCTCCTTCTTGAGCTCGGTTGAAAAATCCTTCTGCAGAAAATTTCCAGAGTCCAATTAGATCCTTGACTTCCACTTACAGAGATTTTGAATAGCCGGTGAGTAAAGGAAGCATTGTTACCAAGTGCAATCTCTTTGGAGAAGTCATTGGCAAAGCAGGGATGGTCGCATATCACTCACGTCATGATCAATGATGTCGCCAGCAGCCTTGTACTTCTTGGCAGCCCTGCTCCACTTCTCGGCCTTGAAGAACTTGTTGCCCAACTCCTTGCGCTTCTGGGCTGCCTGCACCTTGTCCTCTGCACTCATGTCCCATGACTCCTTTGCCTGCAGGTAGCATACAACTTTTGACTGTCTGCAATCAATGAGAAAGCGTGTGAGCAGTGAGCCCAGTAGCCAGTAAGCGCCCACAAGAGTCTCATGGATGCAGAAGATAGTCTTCACTCATCCAGCAACTCACAATGCCTTGCACAAGTACGACCCTGGTATGGCCACACCCCGCACTTGGCAGCAGACAGGGAACAGATAATGGTCAAGGAGCGTACCTTGATGACCTCAAGCAGCTCCACAGTGTAGAGCAGTGTGGAGTTTGGAGGGACAGTCCCCAGGGGCCGCTTCTCCTCCTTGTCACCAAAGCCATACTCAGGCGCCACTCTGATCTCCATGACCTCATCCTCATTCATCTTCAGTACGCCCAGATCAAGACCTTCCACAACTTCTCCTGCACCAGAGATTCAAGACATCTTCTGTACGTTCCTTCCTCCCAGTGGTCCAGCAGCCGCTACATAATGATTGCAATAGCATGGGAATCACTTTTTAATGGCCATACCACCAGCATTGGCACAGGAGAGTGAGGTTTTCACCTTCGTCAGCAATGAATGTCAGGGGAGCCTCCCGGGAGTACTCCTCAAACACTGGCCCATCAGGTCCACCAATGCGAGCTGTGTACGCCACCTTCACTGTGGCGCCCTCGTTCGGCTTTCTGTAGTTCTTGCCCTTCTTGATCAGCTTGACAGACACCTGCCCATCATCTGTGGCTGTCTCCACCTGTGCATGAGAAACTTTCAATCGCGATGTCTTGTTTATGCGACTTCCCACACGTCGTAGTTTGAGACAGAGTGACAGGAAATTCTGTCGCGAACAGCATGCAGAAACTGCGGAAGAGTTGTCCGTCCTAATGGTGCTAGGATCCAGAGCAGTACACACCTTGCGAATGAGCACCAGCTCCAGATCTGCTTCAAGTTCTGCATCTGCTGGCACACCTTCTGGCCTGCCTTCTGCGCTGTATCCATCTGCAGGCGTCGAATTGTAATCAGATCTGAGCACAAGCATGACGCACCGATGCAGCAGTTCTTGCATTTATCAGTTGTGTGAAAGCGGAGGTAGATTGAAAAACGGGAAGGCGGTCGCGTACATTCTGGCTTAATGTGCAGGGTGACCTTCTCTCCCTCCTTCATCGTCTTCAGTGCCACCTGAAAGGCCTTCAGCTGGCAGCTTGCCACCGATATCACATCACCATCGGCTGACGAGGATGCCACAGAAGCGCCATCGCTGCCTCCCACCCTCACAGTATATCGCACTGCGCATGAAAATCCTCAGTTTCATAGGCAGTCATGATATTTATCACGATTGACAGAAAGCCTCAGGAGATGTACTGCAATGTTTTTGTGAAGCAGAACTCATCAGCATATCGTATTGGTGGGCATGGTGCATTTCCTTCCGCACGCAGGATGATTTCAAGCAAACACTCACCCAGGGCCTCATCCTGGTCCTTTGGCTTGGTCCAGCCAGAGCCTTCGGTCAGAATGGTCTTGATGACTCCACCATCTCCCGCAATGTCCTTCACACTCTTCCAGGATAGCAGCTCAACCTATGCAGCAAGGCGGTGCCATTTAAGGATGTGCATCTGACTGCCGGAAGACAACAGACTAGTGGCCCTCTGCACCGTTACTAGTGGACAAAAGTCAATAAGACGCACCTCAAAGTTCAGGGTTGCATTTGGTGGAATCTTCGGGGGAGAGCCTTGCTCGCCGTAGGCATAGTCCGCTTTGCAGGTCAGCAGTGCTTTCTCCCCCTTTTTGAAGGTCTTCACACCCTCATCCCACCCCTTGATGACTGCGCCATGCAAGTGCAATAGTCAGGCTCCTAGTCACTAGCTTTCTAGAAATGTGGGTGTCCTGCCTACAAAACATACGTGCTATTGTGCATATTGTGTACCATGCTGGTAGACGCTTGGCGCAGAACATTCCAGAAGTTCAGGCTAGCTCACCTCTGCCTTGGCCCAAACTGAAGACAAAGGGGGTATCCCTTTCCCTGGACGAGTCAAAGACGGTACCGTCCTCCAATGTTCCGACGTAGTGAACTGCACAAAGTTATAAATGCAGGTCAGACAGGTGCCTGTTGTAAGTTGATGGACAGGACCATCAACCGATGGAACACATCAAACCGCACCTGTCACTTCGTCGCCTTTGGAGGGCGTCTCCCATCCACTTCCTTCAACCAGAATCTTCTTTATGACTCCTCCGTCCCCCTGTACAGTATCACCACTCGAGTCAGGGCTGATCGGGCGGACAAACGCAGAGCATTTGCGGCCCTGTAGAGCAGAGACAGATTACTCACCGTCAGATCCTTCTCCTTTCCCACTTCACTGACATCAAACTCATCGTCCAGCTCTTCCTCTGCGATCCACAGAATTAGCCAACGTCAGGAATTCGTTTCCTTCTCCGACAGGTCAAAGCACGTTGCTTGCTCAGATCACAGCGTACCGTCTGCGAGGCCCGGTGGCTCCGTCATGTCCAGGTCGTCCGCCATGATGTGGGGATTGCTTCGAAATCTTCTGCAGCTCCACTCCTGGCCTGCTTCTGTTTTCTGCTGCAGCTCGAAGTCTCTGGAAGCTAGGGCTTGGGCTCTCACAACCCCCACAATATACGATAAACCCTTCGGTATCGGTACGAGCAGTCACGGATTGCTCATGGGCACTTCATAACAGCAACGAAGGAAATATCCTTTTTTGGAGATTTGATCTGTGTAAAGAAGGTTTGAAAACATTTCTGAATTGTGAAAGCGAGAGGTTTTCGTTCGCCCGTGAAAGTGATCTTGAAAATTTCTTTTCGTTCTGTAAGGGCAGTCTTCACCATTGCATCTTAAAGGCGGTGTACTTATCTTTATGACGTGAACTGGCCAATGATTGCACAGCGATGTCTGGCTAGCACAGGCACTGAGAAACCTGTATCTAGCCAGTGCGTGTTTTCAAGTAGGCCACAGAGGACATACTTCACCAGCAGAAGATGTGGTCAGCTGTTGCAGCAAGGCCCCCGAGAAACATGCAGCTTCCAGACGAGGGGAATGTCAGGGATCTCAGTGCGGCTTCACAGGCAGCGCAGAAATACACTAGCCCTGAGAGCCCTAGCTGAGACCACAATTGCAGGCAAGCCTCATTCAGATCTCCATGCTTGAAGGGCATGTGCGGTCATTCAGAACACAGCTCTGGCGTGTTTTTGATGTCCCGCATCTTTGGCTGCTGGCTCTCATTGCCCTGTCTGCTCGATATGCAGAGGATTTCGATGCGGCGGCACTCGAAGCTGATCTGAGCTCGGACTCTGAGTACGCGCGCTTCAAGGAGGCGGCAGGAAGGGGGAACTTGGTCCCCCTGTACGAGCGAATCTTCGCTGATCAGCTGACCCCTGTCACAGCATACCGCTGCCTAGTAGCCGAGGATGATCGCGAAGCGCCATCCTTCCTCTTTGAGAGTGTCGTCAATGGCACCCAAACGGTACGCATCGTTCATTCCTGCCCTCACTTGGATACCTTTCATGCATTGCGTGCACCCAGCTGACGATTGAATCCCTGATCTCAGGTCATGGGCATCATTTCTTGAGGTACTAACAGACACAGAGGTTGATGGGCTATGCTGGGTGCTGGCAGGGGCGGTACAGCTTTGTGGGCGCACAGCCAGCGATGGAGGTTGTGGCACGGGGGCACAGCGTGACTGTGATTGACCACACAAGCCAGAAGCGAAGCACGCGCACAGAGGAGGACCCGATGGAAGTGGCGGTGCGCCTCAGCGCAGACTGGCAGCCCGCCCTGACTGAGGGCCTCCCCACTGTTTTCACGGGCGGCTGGGTCGGTTACTGCGGCTATGACACTGTCCGCTATGTCTACTCAGGTGCATGCATGCACCCTCTTGTACCCCCTTGCATGCATCAGCTCAGTCACGAAGTTGGCCCCGTTGATAAGGCCCCGGTCTCTGCAGTTTCATGTGGGCTTGCACAGTTGAGTGATGCGCTCAATTGGATTGCTGAACAGGAGAAGTAAAGAAGGAATGCTTAAAAAATTGTGCGCATGGAATGGCGCTTTTGAGGTTGATTGACTATGTGCAGGCAAGCTGCCGTTTGAAAGCGCGCCCAAGGATGATGACGGCCTGCTGGATCTGCATCTGGCGCTGTACAACAACATCATTGTTTTTGACCATGCCACAAAGCTGGCGTACTGCGTGACATGGGTGCACATGGACGCACATGCCGGCGTGCCGGAGGCCTACCTGGCGGGCAAGCGCACTCTGGCCGCCATGACTGAGCGCATCGCCCCCTGCCGCACCCCCAGCCTTCCCCTCGGCAAGGCACGCCACTGCTTGAAATACCGTTGCACTGTTCACCTAAACGTTTTGCATGGGTCTCAAAAGGGCCCCCCTTACGTACCCCTAGCCATAAGCCCTTCAACCATCCAAATCTGGGATGCTTGCTTGGGGAGTGCACTTAGCTGCGCACTACATGGTGTGCCATCGGTTGTTCCTAACAAGATCATCAGAACTCTCGATGGTGATGATTGGAGTGAGCAGGTGAAATCTTCTACCACGCAAGCAATGCTCTGTTGCATTGAAAATGCTTGTGTCTGGAGTTGGATGAGGTGTAGCATGCGCTGCTGGCCACTGTCATAGCAAAATGCCACCTCATGTGCAGGCAACACTGTCGCTGGCGAGGCAACCGGTGCCGCCATCCACATCAAACATGAGCAAGGAGCAGTATCTGGCATGCGTGGAGACGGTCAAGGAGCACATCCAGGCCGGGGACATCTTCCAACTGGTCCTTTCCCACCGTTTCGATCGCCGCACCTTTGCCGACCCCTTTGAAGTTTACAGGTGCGGCCCTTGGCTCCGCCTGTTGCTTGGCTTCGAGAAGTTGTTGCGCCTTTGTCTGAGAGGGGGAGTCAAGTGGTATGACCTCCGCCGCTTTCCTTCTGGGTATTGGGACATTACATCACAGTACAGTGCTGTGAGTGTTGTCATATGCATGCATGGTATTCATTCGCAAGGCTTGTTGTAGTGCATCGGCCTGAAGGTGCAGGAGAAGTTCAATCAGGACATCTGACTGCTGCTCAAGAGGGCTTGCCAGTATGGCTCAACGCGTTGACATTGTGTTCGTCTTGCACTCTTCCTGATGCAGACTGGCTGATTTGTTGATTACGTCAGGGAGGAAATGGAAGCCGTAGGGATGCCATGTAAGTGGTGGACAAAATGCAAAAGTCATGAAGAAGGGAGGGATGCCATGAAGGTGCTGTAGATGTACCTAGGACTGGAAAACGACGTGAAATAATTATAAGAAGACTGGCTGATGGTACAGGGCGCTGAGGGTGGTGAATCCATCGCCATACATGATCTACCTGCAGGCGCGCGGCTGCATCCTGGTCGCCTCCTCCCCTGAGATCCTCTGTCATGTCAGCGAGAACCGCGTCGTCACCAACAGGTGCCCCTTCTCCCATCACCATGCCGTTCTCGACGGGCAGCATGTGATCAACTTGGGTTGATTACCATCTGTGGGCATGTGGAACTTGCAAGCCACTGATGTGCTGCACCATGGTCATGTGCACAATGTCATTTCTGGCATTTCAGATGAAATCACAAAGCTGGGCATAAAAGAAATGCTTATGGCCATGATTCCGGACATCTGGTCAGCCCTGGGTGGCTGGATAAGGTGTGATCGATGACTGACCGATTGACTGGCAGGCCGTTGGCGGGGACACGGCGGCGGGGTCGGACGCCGGAGGACGATGCGGCGCTGGAGGTGGAGTTGCTGGCCGACGAGAAGGAGTGCGCCGAGCACGTCATGCTCGTTGACCTTGGTCGCAACGACGTCGGCAAGGCGCGTGCCCTCCGGTTCTGGCCATGCAGCACGATGTCATCCCGGGGCTTAACAACGCTGCCATTGGGCTGGCATCATTCCTCGGCTGCCTCGATTCCCTTTGCTGCTGCATTGCATGCCTTGCGTTGTGCAGGGTCCATTTTGGATCATTATCAGTCTTCTTCTGCTGCTTGTTGGGGCATTTTTGCTGTTCATGGTCCACTGTCTCACTTCTGAAATTATAGCCCTGGGAGGCCATGGGATGCAGGCTTCGGACAGAAATTATCGATTTTTGAGGATATGAGGTGCCTAAACTGTCCTGGACGAAGGGTGCATCATTGTGGCGGAGGGAACAGGCTGATGTTGGTGTTGCCGGGTGCAGGTGTCGGAGGCTGGGTCTGTGAAGGTGGAGAAGCTGATGGAGGTGGAGCGCTACTCGCACGTTATGCATATCAGCAGCACTGTCACAGGCCGCCTCCAGCCGCACCTCAACGCCTGGGATGCCCTCCGTGCTGCTCTGCCTGCCGGAACTGTTTCTGGCGCCCCCAAGGCAGGCCCAATCCCTGTACAGCCATTTGCTTCATTGCCTGACACTTCCTGTCCAAGCTGCATGACAGCATGAATGCCCCATGGGTATCTGCCAAGACCCACTGCGATGGCTTACTTGTCTGATGCCTTCTCAAGGAGTTAAGGTCTATCTCTGCTTGAGAGAACACACGCGTCAAGGTGCTCAGTAAGGAGACAGCTGGCGATAGCTATCAGCATGATCTTAGCTTAGTGCTGCTAATGATGATCCGAGTGGCAGCCGACATCAGGTATCATCTCTTCATTGCTGGTGACGCCAGCAAACAGGTACACTGGGTCGCTGCCACTTTCCCAGCCAGCCCTTGGCATCGCACCCCTGCCCAGTACATGCGTGCAAGAAATGGAGTCACACCACCCGACTGCTGCCAAATGCAGCACGAGGCAGGTATGCACGCCCTTCCTGTTTTGCAGCATGGAATTTGATGGCCCAACCAGGTCAGTCTCGTCACTGCTGCTGGTGATGTGGGCGTGTCACGGCGGTCAGCCTCCAAGCTGCATGTGTGCAGGTGCGGGCGATGCAGATTATAGACGAGCTGGAGATGAGCAAGCGGGGCCCCTACGGGGGCGGCATCGGCCACGTGTCTTTCACGGGCGGCATGGACATGGCGCTGGCGCTGCGCACCATGGTCATCCCCACCGCCGCCACCGACACGCTGTACGACTACGGCCCCGACAAGGGCCGCCGCGAGTGGGTCATCCACGTCCAAGCCGGCGCGGGCCTCGTCGCTGACTCGGTGCGCGCCCCTTTCAATACCCTGGCCCCAGGAGGACAGGAGGCACTTGCTTGCCAGGGGGCGTGAGAACCTGATTTGATGCTGTTGCATTGCTGTCTGATTGGCCACCCTTACATGTTCCTCCTTGGTGGGCCTGAATTGGGCTGGCGCACAATTTGAAGAGCTGCAATTCAACTGTTGATGTCAGTACAGAGTGTGCGTTCCATGCTTGCAGTTGCTTGGGATTAGCCGACAGTGGACTGCATGTAGACGTCATGATAGGGAGACTTTCTGAAGCTGCATGCTCATGGGTGCCATGAAGCCGAGTTTTGTTCAACATATCTGGACTTCATGGTGCAATGTTGCATATCTGGAATCAACACGAGCTTGCTGCTTGACTGCCCATATTTCTCTGAGCAGGTGCCTGAGGCCGAGTACGAGGAGACCGTGAACAAGGCAGCAGCATTGGGACGGGCAATCGACCTGGCAGAGCAGGCGTTCCTGCAGGCACCTGCTGAGAGAAGACAAGAGCACTTTTTTTCCTGAACTTCTGGATGTATGAGGCTTCAGGTCGTTATCAATGTGGTCTGCTACTGGACACTGTGAATCAAGAGTGTTTTGGCGGTCCCCACTGTGATGCAATGACAGAACAACGCAAAACATTCTTAGATCAATATGTGCGGTGAACAGTGATGACAATGACTGGGAATGGTGTTTTGGAACAAGGCTGAGTTTCCTGAAGCAAGTCACACTCTCAATTTTTGGGAAAGTAGCATGTAATGGACAATTGTAAGCTGATGGTACAAAAACCTATCGTTGGTTAACATGCTTGGGTTTTTTTATGTCACAATGTCTATCAGAAGCGCTCATGGCGGCCTGCACGACGCCAGGCCACACAGGGCTAATGTGATCCTGCTTTCAATCAGAGTCCACAAGTGACTTGGAATGCATGAATAAGCCCATTGCTCTTCTGGCTGCCGCTTTTCACCGTCGTAAATGTGGTGGCAGGTCAGCTTCATTGACTGGTGGTGAACTTGACTTGTGCATACGCTGCAGATTTGAATCCTTTGACTCGTCATCCACCCGAGCAGGTCTGGTACAGTGCCCATCCCTGCGCCTTGGGCTGTCCCTTTGGCTGCTGCCAGGTTTGGCACCCAGGGAGGGATGCTGCTCCCCCCTCTCCCTGCCGGCTCTGCTGCGGTCGCCCATGAAGCTACCGAGCGTCGCCTTCTCCAAGCGGCCCCTGGACCGGCCTGCATGTCCAGTATGACAATGTGTCAACTGCACACGCAAGACCAGGAGTATCAAACACATGAGGGCATGCTTGAGATTTCTTTCTACTCATGGCATGCCGCATGTAGACCAGGAAGGAGGCCATATAGCATGGTACGACAAATGCAGGAGTGGATGCGCCCATTTGTGGATGTAGTGTCAACTGAATGCAACAGAAAGGATGGTGCCCACCACGGTCGCTGCTGCGCGCTCGTTCAGCAGGCTGCCGCGATGCGCTGCGGCTGCGCTCAGAACGGTCGCGTTCCATCTGCCTGCTCCTGTCAGCCACACCTCCACGCCTGCTGGACTTGTCATCCTTCCTCGACAGGGCAGGCCACTCCGCAGACCACTTCCGCTCCGGGCTCACTCTCCTGCTGGCATCCGGCGCAGGCACTGGCAGTGTGTGACCTGCAGCAGCTGTGCACACTCTTGTAGATTCCTGACTGCTACATTCAAATCCATATTTGTAAACTCTCCGAGCGACCCACCTGCTAAGCGCCACAGAACAGCACCCAATCATCTAAGTTTTAACTTTGTGGGTTTTCAAGGTGACCTGGTATAGGCACTCACCGGGGGAAGCGTGCTTGCTGGAAGCACACGATGGCATCCCATTTTGATCATCCCCTTGCACAGCTGCTGCATGCAAGTTGGGCACCGAGCCAATCTGCAGGCGCTCGCCCAGGTGCGGCGGCAGGCCGGCCGGGACCGGTGGAGCAGCAGCGCCCGATGCAGCGGCATCTGTCAGGCTATTTCGGGCGCGCCATTCGCCGCGATCGACCCTGACATCCAGGGGCAGGGCCACAGGCTCTGGTGGACCTCCTGATTTGGCTGCTGCCTTCACATGATCGATGTCTGGATCCTGGCCCCAGCGCCCGCGCTGCTCGGTGTCTTCTTCTGCCTGACTGCCAGCAGCCTCGTCAGGCGCCTGGCCATGCTGTGGAGCTTGTTCCTGCTCGCCCCACCTGCCACGGTCCTCGGTATTGCCATCATCACTTGCATGTGTCCCTGCCTCCTGACTCCCTGCTTTGGGCACTTCCTGTGACTCTGACGCTCTGCTCTGGTTGAGAGCACTCTTCCCACCCGGTTTTGCAGCCTTTGTATGGCCCAGGCTCCCAAAGAAGCCCATGTCTGCGCCGCCCTTCCCCACCTGAATCAGTATTACTGCATGTGACTGCCTGGGACCTTCAGCTACTGATTTGCTTTCCATTGTACTGCCAATAGCAACGACAAGCCTTCTATGGCTACCCAAAGCTAGGGAGCAGTTGCTGAATCAGCACAGGATATGTTGAACCATGCACAGCATGCATGTGTCCGAGATGTGGTAGGACAATGGTAAGAGAGCACAGTTTCTCTAATACTGTATCATGAGGCTGTCAATGAGCGCCAGTGATATCAACACTGCCAGTGCAGACCTTCCCGGGGGACTACCGTGGCAAGGGGTGACCGCCGCTGGCAGGAAAATACCCCCATGTAATGGAATGTAAGGTTCAAGTTATTAGCATCTGTGCAGAAGAAATACGACACAGGCAAGGGGCGAAACCCAGCCAGCCGCTAAGCCTAGCCAACCCTGTCCTTTCACTACACCTCTCGTGTACTTGAAGCACTGACCTGCAGGTGTTCGAGGCCCTCTTCGTCAGCAGCAAGCAGGCTGTCAGTCTCGGAGAGCGCCTCGTCGGCCTCCTCGGCCCAGAAGGCGCGCAGCTCAGCGTGAGAGAAGAACAGGTAGCCGTTCTCCAGCTGTGCACCCAGCGTGCCCTTCAGCTGCCCCGGCTGCGGGAAGCGCGTGTGTGTGATGCCCAGTGTCAGCCCCGCGCCCACCGCCTCAGCAAGGTCGCCTGCCATGCATGCAATGCCCATCAGTCAGGGGACCACTGCATCCATGAAAGACTTACGATGCCAAGTGTTGTAGGGGACTACGCGTCGACAACTTCTTGAGGATACAAATAAAATGACAGGCGTGTCCGAGGGGCATGGGGCACCTGCTGCTTCTTTGGGGGAGTGTTCGGCTGATGAAATCAGAACATATGGCTCTCCTTGCAGGAGGGGATCCAGCTGGCTTGGGACCTTCACGAGGAGGATCTGCACAAGCACAAACACCAACTGCTTCTGCCCTGGTCTATGCCCTGGCTCTGATACATATTCCAGGAAAGATATGCTTGATTTCACTTCTCATGTACTTGACAGTTCTAAGGCAGCAGGATCCTACCTGCACTGTGTCATCATCAGCCACACCCATGACAGAGAGCTCAACAGACGAACCCAGTGCAGCTTCAGCCACATGCCTGATGTCAGGCTGGCTGCTCAGCACCAAGCGATCCGCTGACACCTCACTGAGCTTTGGTCGTGCCCTGCAGTCAAACAACATGAACTTGCACTTTGGCAGAGAGACTACCCTAAATGAATTCAGCTTGCTGACTGACCGGGACCCCTCATCAATCAGGGATCAGGCAGAATCATGCATGCGGAAATCATCAGGGTGCCAAACCGTGCACTCACCATTCCAGCATGGTCTTCCTGTAGCTCGGATCCAGAAAGACAGCAGTGCAGGCGACTTTGGTGCCCGGCTCCGAGGCAGGCTGCATTTGTTTGTAGCTGCTGTACCAGTCCTTGGCGGTCTCTCCTGAGGACACACCAAATGCATGACTTCACTTCCAATCCATCCCGCAACCAAGACGTGAGTTGGATGAATACTGGACAGAACAGGGGCCTGAGGGAAAAACGGACCAGGAGGTGTCTTGCGGTCATCAGCTGCTGTGAGAAGTGGCTTTCCAGTGTTTCCATCAGGCTGCTGGCGGGCAGGGTTCAGGGGATTTGGAAGGATAGGTGGCGGCAAAGCAGGGGCAATATGGTTGTCCTCCAGCAGGGGCACCCGGCTGAGGACTTTCCTGACAGGAAACATCTGCTCCAGTATGCTTGGCCCTGCCCTGCTGGGCTGCCCATCGGATCTGCACAGCAGTGGCTCCAGGATGGTAGCTGCCGCTCTGAATGTCTCCCTCACTGAGTCCATGTAGTATGTTCCTCCTGCAATCTCCCTGCAACAACACACTTCTGAGGAGGCTATCAACTTGAAGGCTGACCTCCACATCATGCTTGAAAGCAGAGGACTTGTTTTACAAACAAGGAGGAGACATGGGCTTACCGCAGTGTATCAGCATCTTCGATGAAAATGCGAGTGCCCATATGCGTGTGAATCAGCTCGACTCCCGGAACGCTTGATTTTGAAACTATCCCGCCCCTTCCTGTTGCCACCATGTGGTAGTCATAATTGAAGTAGCGTCCATAGCGCAGCAGGAATGCCAGCAGTGAGACACCCAGGTTCTCTTGTCCTCGGCCTGCCTGCTCCATCCATGCAAAGATCAGCAAGTTTAAAATTGCGGATTCGGCCCCAAGGCTTATGCTTTGGCCATGCCGTGCATTCAAAACTGTAAGGCGTCATATCATGTCTCACAGAAATGGAAAATGCGTCACACCTTCTCCTCCTCCTGCAGGTGGGCAATGACCATGTTGGCCACAGAGAAACTACCTAGGCCGCCTTGTGACACATCTCCAAGTCCAAGAACCTTCAAGACCAATGAATTTGTACCATGTCAGTAGTCAGTCATTGCTAGGACAATGGAATTGACCATATCTATGTGGAGCATGCAGTGCCAATTATGACAGGTAAGGCGATCCTTGTCATTTCCAATTACATTTCCAAGGCATCTGGTTGTATCAAGCCCTGGCAGCAGTTGGACCGTCTGTTCCATTTACCTTCAACATGGCCTTGATTAGGAGGGTGAGAGGCCGCAGTGCGGGCCGCCTGGCCTGCTCATCAATCAGGAACTGTGCAGCCCGGATGCCCCGGTCGCCATTCACAGACACATCTATATCCACTCCTTCTACGGTCGTGCACTGTAAACACAGAAAGATCAGCATATGACATTCTCATACGGCAAGATGCACTGTCAACACAATAAAGATCAGCGTGTGGCATCCGTGTATCGGCAAGGTGCACGATGAGCAAGCAACACTGTACTGTACAGGTTGACACAGCCCACACTGCATCCCAATCTTTGGCATGCACCTGGTCCAAATTCAGTCACCTTGATGATAGGAACACGAGCACTCCTGATATGGAAAGCTTTTCTGACGCTGTTTGACGCCCTCAACAGACTGACGACCTTGCTCAGAAGATTGTTCACAGGATATTTCTCCTCCTCTGTGTACCCTGCAACCCACAAGTGAACTTATCAGACCGCATTTCATCGTCCTACCCAGTGCCACGGTTTTGGGGCAGCCATCTGAAGGATGCGTAGTGGCTAAATATCAACCATGCATGAGGTTGCAGCACACCCAGATTGTCCCTGCTGGGCTCCATAACACCCAATATGACCACATCGATATCGCTGTTCCAGAGTTCCAGACCGCTGGCTTTGCTGCCGAAGGGGAAGACCCGGTAGAGCTGCATCATTCCACAGGCGCCCTGCACACGCCCCAGCGCTGCATCGCGCAGGTTGCTCTCCTCCCAAGTGGGTGTCACATTTGCAATAAACTCCAGAATTTCCTGCAGGCAGTGGGCGGACAAACTTTGCAGCTTGTACAACAGCTCATGCACAGTTGTGTCTGGCATTTAAGTGCATTTCTCAACGATTCTTGATCACTTTGCAATGGGTTGACAGGGGCCCCAACAAAGCCAGTACCTTGTGGAGCCTGGCTGTGCTCTCAGGGTTGACCTTTGGCAGAGGGACTGACAAGGTCACACACTGATCCGAAGGCGTCGCCACTCGTGCTCTCTTGCTGCAAGCCCGATCCAGCCCGAGCTCTGCTTCGGCTACAGCTGCAACAACGCGCCTGTTGCCGAGCTCCCCTTCCTCCTCCGGGCTGGCCCGGGTGACAACTCTGAAGTTGTCCGGAGCGACATGCCCAGTGGGGCTCGGGTGTCGCTCCTCCGACAGGGCCCTCCTCTTGCTGCCCTGCCCTGATCCCGCCCTCTGTAGCTCTTCCATGCCACCGGCATCGCCGCTGTCCATGCGGATACGCCGCTCAGCCCAGTCTCCAGCGCCTGTCTGTCGAGGTGGTCCATGCCCGTCAGACTCCAGGGGCATCCCTCCCCAACCAACGCTCCTTTCTGCATGCGTATTCTGTCCGGGGTCTGGCAGGGTACCAAATGCCCCTGCATGCCCGGGCTGCAGAGAGGCGGCTGACCTGGCGCGGTCATCAGAGATCCTCCTGTCCTGCCCTGAGCGGTTCCTCCTCCGCCATCTCTGCCTTCCCATGCTGACCAGCCTCACATGCTCAGAGGTGCTGCAAAGCAAGCATGCAAAGTGAGTAAAGTCCGTGAAGCAAGTTGAGCCGGTGAGTTCCGGATTGGGGAAGTGGTGCTCACATGCAGAAATTGAGTTTTTCGAGTCAGATTGCACTATACTGCTACCTTCAGCTTTGCTCAAGTGTCAGGAGCAGCTTATGTGCCGGGCAGCCAGGAGAGTAGTAGTCGTCTAAGATGCCATCCAGCTCAAAACCCAATGAATGGTACAGTTTCATGGCCGCCTCATTTCTCGGGTCTACATGAAGGGTCGCACACGATCTCCTGGCCACTCTCAATGCTTCCTGGACACCAAGACACAGGGGCTTGGCATGACTTACACATGATGCAGAGCAGACAGCTTAGGACACACAAAGCACCCATGCATAGTACCTTGATCAACCTCGATGCAATGCCGATGCGTCTATGGGCCACATCAACAGCCACTTTTACCACATGAAGCACCAACTTGTTCACTGTCACGAACGCATAGCCAAGGATCTGTGGGTCAGTGCAGGCACAGCTTCAGCAACATTGCAACCGATGGTTCAGTAACGCTGCAGAAGAATCAGTGAATGTTTGGATATTTGATATGGAGGCTTTCTACGCACGTTTTGCCGGGCAGATCTATGCACGGCGTAGAGGAGCAGGGTGTTGTTCCTTTTCGTTTCTTTTGTCCACTCCTCTGCAACGATCAGATCAAGTTTTTGATCATTATCTTGTGATGTAAGATGATCGTTAAAGCATGAAAGGCAGCTCGTCCTTAGTTGATCTGACCTCTGGAAAGGGATAGTGATCGGTTGAAAGTTCGTCTCTCTAGCTGGCTGATGCCAGCCAGAATGCCGTCTTGATTTTTATAAACTTCAACATGAACGTCGGATGGACATATATCTGCCGCAATCGCCAGCTTTTGTTTGTCTTAGCTGGTGTCTTGCATCCTAACCTTGGAGCTGTAGTACTCGTGCCTGATGAAGAGCTTAGTAAGGATGGCCCGATGAACGTCAACGACATTATTCTTCACTGGCAATACGATAAGTGGGTCCACCTTCCCAAGATTTATGGACCTGGCCATGCTGCATGCTTTGATTGTTGTGGCCTGCCCTGCCCTGCCATTGGAGTCCCTCCCCTTCATCGTGAAAAGTTAGGGATTGCACTTGAGTTGTTACGTTTCGTCTTTCCAAAGTTAAGAAACGTAGCAAGTCACTCTCTTGCAGCATACATTCCAAGATCCGGGCTGCCTCTGCGAATTGGCCATTAGTCCAGCTGAAAGTTGTGCAGCTGCCTGTTTGCAATCCTATGGCGCTTCATTGAAAGAATGTCGACCGCTGACAATATAGAGGCCGCCTTGAAAGAGGCCGAGCGCGTCTGCAAGAAACAGAAAGTCTGTGCTGAAAAGACAGCCCTGTGCTTTGATAAGCTCATACAGACTCTTCTAGCTGCTCAAAAGCGAGCGGAAAGCGTAGATAAAACTCAACTGATTCAGGAGCTCCACCTTGCTCTTTCGGATCAGGCAAATCTTAGGGACCTTACAGAGAGCACCAAGGACCTGCACAGTGCAGTCAATAAGCTTGGAAAGGTGTGCATCCTGTCTATTTTTATGAGCGATCGCCATTTGCTGCTTCAGCTGTGACCCTCAGAGTGCCAATGGATGGCAGCATGGACCATTTGGGATTGAGACCATTAACGTTTCCACTGCAGGCTGTAGATAAAACCTTTGTCCAGGATATCTGCGCAGCCACGAGGCCGGTCGAGTTTGATCAGCCCACCTTGAACAAGGTACAATTTGTCACTCTGTGAATGCTCAACCTCATGCCGCTGCATGAGTAATTCCCACGAGCCTTTTCTTGCTCGCTCCTTGACAGGGTCATGGTGCAGGTCATTGCAGAGCACTTCTACCAGCAAGGGAACTTCTCAGTTGGGGACACCTTCGTTAGGGAAGCTGGGATTCCCAATGGCGACGGCCTTAAGAAGCCATACATTGCCATGCACTCCGTGCTGAAGGAGGTCAGAAGAACCTCCCAGCCATTGTAATCAACCGTCATGATATGCCCTGCACATGAGCAGGCACAGCTGCTTGTGATGTGAGAAAAGTTGTACTGTTCTGGTGTGTCCAGCTTTTGGCGCACAACCTGCAGCCAGCGCTGCAGTGGACCGAGCAGCACAAAGAGGAACTGAGGGCCAGCAGTGGCGATGCTGCCGTCAGCTCTTTCGAGTTCAGGCTGCACCGCTTGCAATTTCTGCACACCCTCCAAGTTGCAGGTCTGTGACTTGCTGCTTATTCAGAGTATGGCACCCAGGTGATGGAGTTAGTAATTCAAGCAGCAATTTGGATGGTGTCAATTCTGCATATCTGGTGCAGGACCCAGCAAAGCTCTGGCATATGCGCGTGCACACTTTGCCGGCTTTCAAGAGAGCGAGATGAGTGAGATCCAGCGCCTGATGGGCTGCCTCTGTTTTGTGAAGAGGCCTGCCTCGTCACCATACTCGGACCTGATGGCACCAGCACAATGGAATGAAGTTGCACGAGAATTTGCCAGGCAGTGCTGTGGGCTTCTGGGCCAGGTAGGTCCTGAGGGACATTATCGACTCAGCAGTAGCGAATTTAACCTCGCAAAAGCATTCATCTGTTCCTCCAAACAATTTTCGACATGTATTCGTTGATGATCATCGAGGTGGTCGGTTTAATGTGGCTTGGACTAATGTGAAGTGTTTTGTGTCATGAATAAATTTCCCCTGATTGCAGGCGTGTGAGAGCCCTCTACTAGTTGCAGTAGCTGCAGGCAGCATTGCCCTGCCCACATTGCTCAAGCTTGCCACTGTAATGGCTGGGCAGAACCAGGACTTCCAGACATGCTCCCAACTGCCTGTGGTGGGTCCCTGTCACTTTCTCCAATGAGCAGGACACATGACACAGGTATAGGATGCAGCAACTCCTGCACATAATCTATTTCTTTTCTCTGCTTGATGTCGCCATGCAACGCAGGAGCTGGAGTTGGGGAGCGAGTTTGTTTTCCACTCTCTGTTTGCTTGCCCCGTGTCACGGGAGCAGAGCACAGCAGAGAACCCACCGATGCTGTTGCCCTGCGGTCATGTCCTGTGCAAGCAGTCGCTCCAGAAAATAGCAAAGAGCCCTGTGCGCTCCTTCAAGTGCCCATATTGCCCTGTGGAGGCCACGCTGAACAGCTGCAGAGCAATATTCTTCCCTGACGCTTGAGGTCCCTCTCAATGCATTCCAGTCACTGTTGTGCACCTAGCAAGCGGGCAGTATGTCATGTTGGGTCACAGGTGAAACACTGTGAAGCATTGGAGAATTTTTTGCCCACTGCTTGTACTAAAACTTTCCCCCTGTATTATACACTTTGTACTTTGCTATGCTGTCGCTTGGCGGCTCTAGCACTTCAGCTTGGAAGCATGTGATGAAACTGTCTCAATGAAATCAGCTGAGTGATAAGGAAAAGTGGCTTGCATATGCTGCATGTTTTCTCTGTAAGCTGTATGCTAGCAACTGTCCTGTACCCAAAATGACAGGTTGTGAGTGCCACTGAGTGGGTGAGATAATCGAACAACATATCAATTTGACTTTGCTTAATGATCTCTTATCAACTCCCGCTGACATCTCATATGGTTATGTGAAAGAGCAGAAACCTTTCAAACCTTATCGGCACAACCAGCACAACAAATGCGTGCAGCATCGTTGCTATGATGCTGCCTTTTTGGCGCTTAGGTGAAACTTCAACTCAAGCTTGTGGCAAATGCAGTACAATGCCAACAACACTCCAAAAACATTGGGTCTTCAAGTTCCATTAATGCGCAATTTTGGTGAGCAAGATACACAAAGAGCATTGCAAGGCTATCGGAAGACACTGACGCGATACAGACATGGACACAGCAGTATGATTGCAACTGTGACAGCACATTGGTTGAACTTCTGTGCCGATCCTCCAGAATTCCTTCCGGATCTGTGTCAGGCTCATCATAAATAAGCCCAGTAATCAATAACTTTCTCTGAAATGAATCTGCCTCATTTCTGGCAATCAAGAATGCAGCGCAAAAACGATTCAAGTGCACCTTGGTAGGTGTCATCAATTTGCTTCATGACTCTGTGATAGTGCGCAACAGGCCCCCAGAGTACTTGAATGACTTCTCTGTCTCTTCTAGGCAGCTGTCCTTCTCTTCCCGAGTCCAGCCCTCCGCCACTGCATTCAGCTGAGCTCGCACTTCATCTAGCTTGGCCCTGAAGTCGCCATCATACTGCACGGATACCAATATGTAAAGACTCTGATCGCAGTGCTGCAGACTGCCAGGACAGGAATTGTCAGCAAACACCGCACCATGAGCAATGGTGAGCATGAAGCTGAACCTACGCTACTGGCGTACCTTGTAGAATTGGAGCTCTCTCGAGTCAAGGATCATGGAGGCAACTTTGGTGCCGATCATCCTGCCGCCAGCAGTGTGCGCAAAGTAGACATTGTAGAAATGGCACAGGAACTTTGGTGGGCTGTCGCGCGCTAGCTCCTTCAGCAGACTACAGAAAACATATTCCCATTGAGGTAGCAAGTGGTGGGGTTGAAGCATGCCCTGAAGGATGGCGGTATAAATGTTGACACTAGATCAGTGGTGAGAGAGTATGCTTGAGCTGGCTCAGCTCAGAAGAGATCAGAGTGGCACCTGCTGTATGCACGTCCCGGCCCATCTTCTGACAGCTGTACAGGGGAAAGGCCATATTCTTGCTGCATCCATGCAATGTCCTCTGACAGTGCTGCAGATCGCTCGAGGCCTGTGTTCTGAAAGCGGGCATCTGCACCAATGCCGAGAACATCAGCCCGAACATAAGGCTGCTATCTAGAGTGGACCAGCTGTGATTCAAGTCTCGAGCGCCAGGCCATCTCAAAGACTGGACACTTTTCAAAACGTTTGTGCCCCTCAGCAAGCAAGCAGGAGGCAGAGCCAGCAGGGCATACACTCAGGGTGTGATGCTTCTGCCACGATGCTTTCCAGTGTTTCGTACACTTCCTTTGACTCAGTCAGAAATCGAAGGTATCCAGGTCGACTCGGCTCCCACTGCATCAGGCACAATACAGTAATCAATCAGCTCTTTCAGATGAAGTTTGGCCTGAAATTCTCCATGCACAGTAAGCATTCCAGGCACAGTGTGCTCGCGAAACAGGTGGTGCTATGTTCTGTACCGCTTTCCAGGCCTTTTCTTCTGACTCCCTCTGGCCCTCCTTTGGTGCCTGGTCCCGAGTGTGCAACCTCATAGCGACAAAACGCATTTCCTCCACAAATCCTGCACCAGATGTGAGGGAACCCAGTGTTGGGCTTAATCACAATTTTGATTAGACACAATGCAGATGTGGCAAGTGTCTGGTAATGCGACCTGAAATAGATTTGATCAGAACTGGCGAGCAATTCTAATCATTGTCAAGTCCCAACCTTTTTTCTCTCCAGGCCTGCTCTTGGGCTCCACAGAGCTTGATGCTGCTGATGAGCAGGGCATTCTCAGTCTTTGACAAACGTTCGATGTGTTTTGCCATTTCAGGCTGTGAATATGGCTATGATGTCTGCTGAACAGTACTGACTTGCAACTGCCTGGACAATGTGACCTCGGTATGTCGATGCTTCGTGGACACCGAAACGCCATCGAAGCAGACCGCTCTCTCACAAATTACAATCTACCAGAAAATTATATTAAGTAAAGAAGTCCAGTCGTGCACGCTCCTCGCCATGAGCATGCCCGCCCACTGGATTGATGTTTGGCCAGGTCAGCAGATCAGTAATCGAGGCAACATTTCTTCCCAGGAGCAAAATCTCAGATCATCTATTTGGGCAAGGGAGGGACCAAGGGCAAGCGTTGATTGGCGTGATAATTTCTCCATGTGCATCACAAGAAACGCTGCCGCCATCCTTCGATAGATTGTAAAGGTCATCAGATTTCCTCGAACTGCATCCCTTACCCTCCGCCGCTTGTCACAACTCCATTTCAAGACATTTGTCCTCGAACGCAATATAGAAGATTACCCAGAGCTGCGGATCTGCGCTGCAACATGCCCAATGTTTATTACGTGGGCTGAAATCCCGTTATATACACGAACACCTGAGGACCTCTGAATGGTCCATTTGGGGCCACTATGTGCTGATGACAAGGGCACTCAGATATCGGAATGAGGACTCCAGAAATTCTCACAATCTTTGCGCTTGCTTGGCTCTTCCTGTCGTTTCAAAGTGCATGGGGCAGAACAGGTAGGAAATTTGCGAATCTAGATGCTTGATGTTTTGAAGATGCAGAAGCTTGCTTCGAGGCGTGGGACAGGGCCCAATTTGTTCTGCTGACTCTTTCCACGGACTGTACAGATGAGATCACTCGGGAACGGAGCAGTGGCGCTGTGAGGATTTTCTACCATGTGACAGCTATGGGGAGCTATAGGGACATTATTAGGCAGCAAATGAGCAGCGTCATCATGAGCGGCCTGTACAGAAGAGCATCAGCAATTCACGCCTTTGTCATGGCAGAGACCAAGGAAGAGCTGGCAGCAGCCTCAGAGCTGTTATCAGAGTTTGGGAAGAAGGTGCAGATCACGGAGCAGAGCCTCAACATTACCAGGATGGAGCGCCTCACCCTGGAGAAGATTCATACCCTTGTACAGAAGCAGGACAGAGTGTTATACATGCACTCAAAGGGCGTCACTTACGATGCCAGTAGCGAGATTGGCATGAACGCCTACTGGTGGTCGCTCTTCATGCAGTACCACTTGATCCAGGGCCATGCCCGGTGCATCACTCTGCTGGAGAGCTACGATGTTGTTGGGGTAAAGTGGGAGAACATGCAGAGGGCTGATGCAAAGCCAGGGTTCCATTTTAGTGGCAATTTCTGGTGGGCCACAGGAGCGTATCTTTTGACGCTTGACCATAGGATTGGAGGTCTGTACCATGACCCTGAGCTGTTTATAGGGTCCAAAGCACCCAAGTTCTTCTCACTGTGGCAAATCCCCACCAAGGATGGCCGGGTGGCTGTGCTCCATGACTTCCCATTCACACCAAAGCGATACATCGATGCGGATCCAAGACATCAGGCACTGCATGCGCTGCACAACTGATCCATGTTCTCAAGGTGTCTTTATTCTTGTTGACGTTTGTCACTGTAATGTGAGGACCAATTGAGGTGTAATGTTCTGTCATGCTGGAATCATGGCTAAATCAAACCTTAAAAGTGACGGGCCCTACTGACAATCTTCAAGAAAATTTCTCCAGGAGGCCCTGTGTAACTTTTCCATGTGTACCACAGAAAAGCCAAGCTGACTCTCAGCGCATTTAGCTGTCTAAATGGAATCAGACTGAGACAGCTCCCACAGTAAGAATGCTGAACAAGCTGCCGTGGCAGGTTACAGTGTAACCGTCACGTCATCCTCTCATGTGAATCATAGTCAAACAGTCCGTTGAAAAGCGGAACAGCGGATTTCTCCGTGCGTTTGCCACGCGTTCAATATGAAATAAACTTGGAAGAATCGTTGGTGTCATATTGAGTATTACATTTAGAGAGCTGGGTGTTCAAGTAGCAGCGAAACGAAAATAGATTGGGTGGCAGCACCAAGGTGATGGAGCTCGACTTGAAACGATCTACTCGGCTACTTGCAAAGTTGTTGTCCGGCGATCCTTTACAAAGCTATCAGCCTGGGTACAACAGTGCGAGCATTACCGTGTGGACAGCTTCTGCTATCGGTAAATACAAGTTCACACCGTCAGCAACAAATGTTCGCAAGTTCCTTAGATTGATAAGACATTTTATAAGATATTAAAAACATGATTGCACATAGGGACCCTCTCGGTGGATGACCGTGAGAGGCTGGGATGGTTGATTGACTCTTTTGGGACCAAGTCAGCCCAGGCACAGGTGAAAAGGGATGATCACGGCCATCATCTCAGATAATCAGCATAGCGACCTCTTTTCATTACTTGTGAATGTGTCGCAGGGCCTTCGATCCCCAATAACCAGTCTCTTAAAGCTGCAGAAGAGTGAGCATGTACTTTATTTGGCGGCTCAAAGAACTGAAGGGGACAGGTTGGTCTGCACACGATCTCCGCTTATGCAAGTTTTCTTTCAAGTACGCAAGGATTTCGAACCGCATTGCCGCTCAAGAGTTCAGCCATACCAGAACTACATGTTGTGCCTGCAGAGTAAGGATACTAGGAGCACTGAAGAGTGGGCGCAAGACATTGTTCCTTCGGGCAGAAGATCAGTCTTACCACTCCAGACAGCCTGTCTGCTTGCTGGATTTTTATGTCCATGAGCCATGTCAACACAATGGTATTGGCAAAGCACTCTTTGAGGTGTGTCCCTTTATGTAAGCGTGCATTGCAAATCTGGGTGATAGAAGACCCCTTGGACCCAAAACCTGGAAGACGCTCGCTGACAAGGATGAGTGTCAGCACAGAAGTTTCTTGACAATGAAAAAGAGACGGTGGAGTCCATCGCGTGCGACACACCATCATCAAAGCTCCTTGGCTTCCTCAAGAAGCACTATGGTATGTGAAACACCTGCCTTCCTGCTGAGCACCAAAATAAGTTCTATTCACTGTCAACCGTTCTTCACGATTACTTTTGTCTCCAGGCCTTGTGCACTACATGCCTCAGGACAACAAGTTTGTTGTGTTCCCTGGTTTCTGGACAACAACACAAGCGCAGAGCAGGCCCGCTAGTACAGGTTCCAGCAACTGGGTAGGGCCTCAGAAACCAATCTCTTGCCGGAAGTGTGTTTTTTCAGATGTCTTTGGTGGTTTGAATGTCATGTGCTCAAGTTAAAGTCTCTCCTGTGGAATGTGAGTGAAGAATATGTGCGCTCCATAAGATGCAGAATTTTTGTGTGTGTGCATGCAGTCAAGTGTGGCGGCCCGACCGCTTACCCCACCACGCAGCAGACGCATTGCCTCTGCGCGGCAGTCTTGCGAGGCCGCCACGCCGGATTTCAATCAAGGGACCTTTCAGAATGGTGCTGTTAGGGCCATGAAGAGTGCGGTACTGAACGCATCCTTGAACAGTCGCACTGGGGCATCTCCTTAGATTGCTTACGCAACACTTGTGATCCCCATTGCGGGACGCATCATGATCATCCTCGGCATTACTGTGTCGGGCCAACAGGAAGCATGCATGCATGCATCACGAGTCTGAGACAGTAAGTTGTGTTGAAGTGGATAAGCTTAATAGCAACCATGAGTATGATAAGTGACCTTCCACGCATGCATAGAGACCTTGAATGGTCAATAGATGTTCTTCGTAGCATAAAACAGTAATGGCGCATGAGCATGTTGCTGACGCCTCAGCAATGAGCACGGTATTATTACAGGTCGGCAAACCCAAAGCCAAATGGCCATAGGGCATACACACAGCGTGTCTGCAGCCACACCGTGGGGCCTCTAATCTAGTCTGCAGCCCAGTAGAGTCCTACTAATATATATATCCGGAGAAGTGCACTTCTCACGTGATCAACAACCACAACTAGACAAACCACTAGACAACTAACACTCCCTGTGACAAAGCAGTATCCCTCTGCATTTGACACCCCTGGCCTGCCAGCAACGCAACACCATTTCAGGTGTCGTTGAGGATAGCATGCAGGATACCCAGGGTTGGGCAGACAATCATCACATGCAAACACATGCAAAGTAGGCAAGACTTGCAACACAGTCAAACACAGGCAAGACATACAACACAATCGAAGACAGGCAAGACATGCAACACAGTCAGTCACTGGCAAGCAAGATTGTGCATCACAGACAAAGACAAGCAATGTTTGTCTGCCAGGCAGATGGTACTGATACACACTATTACCTAATAGTCTGAGCTCTATGTGAGACAATGTCAACTAAGTAGCGGTCTACACAACGGTGAATTACAGTGGGATCTGCAGCCGAAGACATGAAGTCATCACGCAATAGGGCAACTGTCCGATGCATGGGAGACAAACTAATGAAGGCTGCAAACAGTGATGCGCCAACCAACTCTCTCAATGAATCTAAGAATGTTGCACGAATGGCTGCATGAGCTAGACAACAAAACAAAGCATGAGGTGCATCCTCAACATGATCATCACTGCGGCAAGTGGGACAGCCTGATGGGACGGTAATCAGTGATTGGAACCGCAGCATGGCTTAGAGCCTAACAATTATCTTAAATCTCAGTCAGTCAGTCGATTACACCTTTTCCAGCCTCCTAAAGCTGATCAGATGTCTGACACTGATCGTCAAACTGATCCCAACAGAGGTTTCCATGACCAAGGTTAATGGCATCACCAGGAGGGCTTGGGGATTTAAGCCCCTGATCACTTTTTCACCCTTGCCTGCAGCAACGGTAGACGTTACACTTCGTCGACACCAAATGTCTAGCCCACACATGACAGCAGCTATAAATATGGCGACAGTACAACTTGTTAATACGTTTCCGAGAAACGGCGATAATGACCTTCTGCAGGAAGTGGAGAAATTGCGTCGGGAAGTGGCATTGCTCGAACAACAACATGGTGGCTTGCAACAAGTCATGGTCGAGGAAGACGAGTACGCCCAGCAGCTTCACTGAAATTACTGCAGATTTATATGATACTGGCTTTCCAATTATTAACTAACTGTACTTGTATTCGTCTTTCTGCACGTGATCACTTGCCCGATCTGGGTGCAGGATTGAATATTTCGACGCAAATCCCGTCCTGGATGATCTTCCCATGTCGGAACAGTCCTTGGATTACACCAATGGTGACAAGTATGAGGTATAGCTGATGCTAATTGACGATCTGAGCTTGGTACTATTAATTGGTTTTCTCTTCTCCAAGGGACCCCGGAGTGCCCACATCCTCCTGAAACGTGTAGGGGATGACGCTTGGGAATATGCGACATGGGAAGGGGGTGCACACCTGCACCAATGGCGACTGCTACAGAGGATACTGGCGCCTGGACAAGCGCCATGGCAGGGGCAAAGCCACCTTCACGTCAGGAATGCAGTACGAGGGAGACTGGGCAGATGATAAGGCACATGGGTAAGAGCACGGCAATATGCATTCCCCACCTCCCACATGCTGCAGAATATTCAGGCTGTGATAGCCGTGTGAGCCATGAGGAACATGATGAGGTGCTTCAGTGCCTTTTCACTTGTCATAGCCGCTATGATAAGGCAGGCAGACGAATGCAGGGAGGCAGAGGCAAGCGCACGAATGCTTGTTTCTTTGTTAACAGGACTGGCAAGGCGCGGTATGAGAACGGTGGAGTGTATGAAGGGGAGTTCAGGCATGAGCAGCGCTGCGGGTGGGGCCATCACACCTTCCCCACAGCCGACCACTATGAGGGCGAGTGGCTGGCTGACAAGATACACGGTCAGCCCAGTCATCAACAATCACCACGATTTGTGCTGCATTCAAGTCTTCACTTCGCTGGAACCAGGAATGGATGCCATGCCGGAAGAAACATCATCAATGAGCATACCATTCTACATTACAGAGAAGTTTGTGGAGCCATCTGAGGGCCACTGGTTTGTTAAAACCCACTACGAGGCTCTCAGTGACAACATGCACTGGCCAGAATTGAATTGTCACTCGCCCCAAGACTTTCGCAAGTGAACATGCACACGCAATCAAGGGTGCAAGCAAGCGAAGAATTGCTAATGGACCCTGTAGGTCAGGGGAGGCACACATTTTTGGATGGGTCCTATTATGAGGGGCAGTGGGTGGCCGGGGAGCGGGTGAAGGGCATATGGGTGTCTGGGGACGGCAGCACGGAATACAGTGGGCAGTGGAGGGGGGACCTGCGCCATGGGCACGGGGTGCTCTTCACCAAGGGCCTCCTCAAGTACACAGGTGCCACCCAATGTGTACCAGCACCAAATCTCAACACCAGACCAGTGCTGATGTGCACAGCTCTGGGCTGTGCTGTCTGCACTCTTCATGGTAATAGAGCAATTTACTTACTGTGCTGCTGTCCATGCATGCTGCAACTCTTTGGGCAGGGATTGCATCTCAGGTTGTTTCCACCAGGATGCATTTCTTCGAGCGAGGTGACCCCCAGGCTCTCTGCGCTGGTCACATCCTGCTGTAGGAATTCCAGTTTGCAGCAACCAATCTGTGCGTGATGAATGGCAGGTGAATGGGTGGATGACATGCAAGAGGGGCATGGCATGTGCCAGTGGGCAGACGGCACTGCGTACAAGGGGACCTGGAAGGGAGGCATGCGCGATGGCAGGGGAACCTTCACGCGCCCAGACGGCTACGTCTACGAGGGCGAGTGGCGCGCAGACGCGCAGCACGGCCACGGCACGTGCCGCTTCGACGACGGCAGCAGGTCCCATACACACCCGGCCATCATATGAAGATTGTATGCAAGATTACCTCCAGCATTTTATTGCCAGTGGAGCCTGTCTGAGGGTGCTTGAAGCACCCTGACCACATGATAACGAAGCAATCGTTACTTGCGCGCACAACATATTCCAGATTGTCAGTCAAATTCCCACTATGGTTTTTCTAGGCGGATTGATGCAGGCTGTCACAGAGCACCACTTGAAATGTGGGTGTGACAATCTGTGCCACCAGGTATGAGGGTAGCTGGGAGAACGCGCAGCGCAGCGGCGAGGGCAAGTGCAAGTATGCCAACGGGGACATCTATGTTGGGGACTGGTCCGCAGATGCCCGCCACGGCAAAGGCACCTGTGCATATGAAAACGGAGACAAGTATACTGGTGAGCCTGGCGTGGTCACATTGCTTTGCATCCTGCTGAGTCATCAATCCAGCACTGTCAACTCAGAGTGAGCAGCGTAATGTACTCAGGAATGTTTTTTGGGGTGCACACAGGGGACTGGGTGAAGGATCAGAGGCAGGGCTTTGGCATCTGCAGGTTTGCAGACGGCTCCAAGTTCAAGGGGGAGTGGGAGGGCGATGCATGGCTGCAGTCCCTGGCTCACCCCAGCCACACCAAGGCCAAAGGACTGGGACTGTCCAGGGCCCTGGCTGGGACCCCTGCAACCTTCACCATACTGGTCAGCCTCTTTTAAGTGTTGATCTCCTTCGGGAATGCACGACCTTTTCAAGTCACCAAGGCAGGCACTGCTAAGCTTTGTTGACTTTGATGCAGAGAAATTGCACCTTCGTGATCTCTGACAAGATAGCTATAGCGCCTGTTGAGAGGACTGTAATGGGATGAGTGATGATGGTGTGCAGGCGAAAGATGAGCTGCGCAACAAGCGGCTTTGTGGAGGGGACGTCTTTGCAGTGCGGCTCAGTGGGCCCGACAGCATCGAGGGCGTGGTCATCGACAATGATGACGGCACCTACACAGTGAACTACACTGCGACTGTTGCTGGCAAATACCAGCTGGCCATCACAGACGGTGCGCTTCAACATCTGTTCACCACCCCAGAACTCAGCTGTCACTCGGAATTGACAGCAAGCCACCGATGTTTGGTGGGTTCATAAGGATTCAACAGGCTCAAACTACAACATGCATAGAGAGTATAGCCCAAAAGAGTCAGTCTGCTGCATTGCACAAGATCCTCTGGCGCACTGGAGTGATGGCATGGAGCACAAGTGCAGATGCAGGTGAGCATGTGGCAGACTCGCCATACACCACACGAGTGCTCTCGGGGCGGCCATCGGTCAAGCACTGCGCCGTGACAGGCGACGGCCGCCGCTCGGCTGTTGCTGGGCAGCCAGCGCACTTCACTGTGGAGGCCCGGGATGAGTTTGGCAACAGGTGTGATCAGCTTACTGTAGCCTCATATTGCGCCCAAGAGTCTTCTGACAATATCTAAAACATGATCCGAGCCGAGTCTTACAGTAAGGTTGCACCAGTCCTCTATCTTGCAAATGTCAGGAACTTGTCCAAGTAATTGTAAATCCCGAGATGTAAATTTGTCGGATAAGGGGCAAGGCAGTTTGCATGCCTGACGCAGGTGTAATGAGGTGAATCTTGAAGAGCACCTGCCTCTGGAAATCAAGTTGAAAATGGCAGCTGGGGTGTGCCCTGTCAAAGTGGAGGCACGAGATGATGGCTGCTATGCGTGCATGTTCCAGCCTGAATCCCCTGGTCTGTATCGTCTTGAGATCACATGCCGAGGGCAGCCAGTTGGAGGATGTCCCTTCTCTGTCAAGGCAAGCAGACAAGAGGCTCCCATGCAGAGCTTACACTCCTGTATCAGGGACAGATTTCCAGGCTTGTTCGGGGTTTCAACCATGATACAGTTCTTTTGGCAGGATGGTCTTGAGAGTGTATCCAGGTCTCTCTGTAAATGTATGGATGTGATGCTGGGTGCTGACTCTGACAATCAGAGTCAGACATCTGATCAGCTGTAGGTTGCTGGTAAAGATGTACTTGACAGACAGACTGACATTGTGACATTGCTGAGTCTAAGCCAGGTGCTGGCTGTGATGTTCAGAGCTGGACACCTGATCACTCCTAGATCAAATCACAAAGGTGTAACTGACTTGACACACCAGGTGGTATCTTCAGTGAGAGCAGTGGGATGCTGCACAGGTAGTGCCACAGGCCGACACAGAAAGCGGTCCAAAGGATGAGTTTGGCCCGATCGAGGACCAGTTGAAGAAGTGGGAGCTGATAGCAGCCAGGGAATACCAGTTTGACGGCGATGCAGATGGCTGGAATAGTGATGTGGCAGAAGAGGAGACTCCAGAGCAAAAGTACATCAAGGTGGGACCTGCATGCCTTTTGTGATCCATTCAAGACGCCAGCCTTCTCCTTTGGAGTTTAGAAGGGTGCCTGCCACATATTTTGGTCTCTGGGATTTGTGCAGCTGCATGGCATTTGAGAGGCACTGTTGCAATATGCTAATCTTCGGAGGTGCCCTGAATGCATGGACTTCGCAGGGCTCCAACCAGGGCTATTTAGATAAGATATATAGGCCATGGGTTCAGGACATACTGGGCATGCATGCACAGGCTCACCCAGATGTCCCGGTGGTGGAGAACATGGAGGACTTGTGGAAGGTGAGCAAGCTGCAACGTGAGCGCAAGCGCCGACAAGAGGGGGTTGACGCCCTCAGAGAGGCCAGGGCTGCCAAAGCTGGTATTCCTGATGCGGCAAAGTCCGTCAACATTGATGTGGTGAGTTCACTGTCGAGAATTTCTGCGCCTGTGATTCTGGACAGTGCGCTCATACATGTGTACACATGATAGAACCTTAATATCAAGATAGCTGAAGTGTCTATGCTGTGTGACCTGCAGCCGCCAACAGTGGGCCCAGGGAATGCAGAAAGCGATGGCGGCATTGTAACACCAGCGCCATCAAAAGAAAGGGATAGGGAGGGAAAAGATGTCCATGCAAAGGAGCCTGCAGCTGCAGTTGATTTCCCGCTCAAGTTGGCCTCAAACAGCACAGAGACACATAAGCCATCCCTCAATGACCTTGACTAAGGCTGGAGTTGCAGTTCTCACTATGCACATGATTGATGTCGCCATAGTGGTGAGACTTGTAGAAAGCATGCCCAGAAGTTGTAAATTTGCTGTCACTGGGGAACCGCAGAACTCTAGGAACAGTAACAGGATGCCGCAAGATATTACAGTGGTTGGTTGCATGCGTTGGGCCGTTCTGCGTACATCCAGTCCTGAGAAGGTCAGAGAGGCCATGCGATAATAAAAGATGACGCTTGTCATCAAAGAATAGCACTGAAGACAGCGAATATTCAGTAGCCTACCAGAGCCAATTTCAACATTCCCTCACAGCCCAAGCCTCTGCTCCTACAACTTCAACAAATCCAGCGCCAGCAATCTACCACAACCTTTAGCTTTCGATCTACATTTTGACAACCCCCAATGCCAAGGGTGCCTCACAGCCCAAGCTTAGAGAACACGACTTGAAGGATGCTGGCAGCCGCCGGTGGGTCCTCGGCCCGTAAAAGATGATGGACACGACAACCACTAATTCCCACAACCTTAGCTCTCAAAGTACAACTACGACAAAGCCAATGCCGAGGGTTCCTCACAGCCCGAGCTTTGAGTCCACAACTTGAAGGATGCTGGCGGCAGCCGCGCGCGGGTCCTCGGCCCCAAAGATGGCGGACACGACGGCCACGCCCGCACAGCCGGCATCGATGGTTGGTGCGGCGTTCTCTGCGGTGATGCCCCCGATGGCCACCACCGGGATGCTGACCGCCGCGCAGATGTCTGCCAGGCGGTCCAGCGGCATGATGGGGCTGTCCTTTGTGTTTGTTGCATACACTGCGACCCACCAGGACTGTGTTATCACCAGGAATTGCCCTGCATGACATGCATCTGCACCCGCTGCAGTCGGCGCGCAACTGCATTGCTCCTCAGACGGCATAGTTAGAAGAGCTGCGCCTGCAGTTGAGAACTACATACTCAACCCCTCACCAGCAGATCCTTACCACGCTGCTTCTGCCCTCTTCTGACTGCATAGCTTTGAAGCAGCTGCATTTCTCATGGCTGGTGCATCAGGCGCTTGAAGATCTTGCAGACTCTACAGATCTGCTAGAAGCCACCCCATAAGAGGCAAGTGAACAGAAGCCAGCCAGCCAATAAGAAGCATCCACCTGCGCCCGAGCCGATGTAGTCGGCTCCAGCAGCTTCAGCGGCCATCGCCTGCTCCACAGTTTTGCAGGAGACGCCCAAGATCTTGTTGGGCCCCAGCAACCGCCGCGCAGCCGCAGCGGGCAGATCGCTCTGGCCAATATGCGCCCCGTCTGCATCCGCCGCCAGCGCCACATCCACCCTGTCATTGATGATCACTGGCACCTGTGTGAACACACAAATCACTGCAGTCTGAGACCACAATGGCATTGCATCAAGGATCTGTATCTCAGTGAATGCTTATGAAGCCTTCCACCTATATTTTTAGCTGGACGCTGGATGGAAGGTCACACTCGAACATCACACACGCTAGAAGATGACACTTTATACGACCCAATTTCCTGATAGTGTCCAATTCCAGAAGGCGCGTCAGCGGTGCAAATCACAGCAGGGGCATGCAAGGTGGGCATGCAAGTGTGGGGGCGCACCCCTCGGGGCCGGGCAATCTTGATGACAGCCTGGGCCTCTGTGAGGAAGTCGCCGCCGTCCGCGTCCTTCTCCCTGAGCTGCACCACGGTGATGCCACCATCGATGGCTGCGCTCACAGCCTCGACATTGCTGCGGTGCATCCTTTCATTCTGCCGGGGGTCTGTGACTGCATAGAGCCGCAGGTCCAGACGCAGTGCCTGCCCCTGGGCCGCCCAGTCTGCTGTGGCGTACCTGAATGCACATGGCAAGATTGTGGATCCTGCCCTGGCATTCCAGATGAGGTTAGCGAACACAAGAAGTATAACCACTAAGGAGCTCACCATCATGCCTCCTTTCTGCTGTGGAACGGATTGAGGTGGACGTAAACACCATGCTAGGCAGGTCTTGGACCACTTTTGCATGGAAACCTTGGCGCTTCCCCCACAAAAAGTTGTCAGAGAGCTGGGCGCATGCATGGGCCTGCATGCTCAGTCAGGGGCCAGCGTCTGCATCTTTTAAGCACTGCACATTCTTCTGCAGAGCAGAATACTGCTGGAATACGAGGCTGCCTGGTGAAAGCCCATACAGTGCACGGTCCGCACCCATGATTGAAAGGCGTCTGGCTGCCGCTGCCGATGCGGAGGCTGGAGCTGGCGCGCAGGGCGTTGCTGACATAAGCCTTGGCGGCCCGGACGGCCTGGCCGGGCGACGCGCCCTTCGCCAGCTCAGCGGCAATGGCGGAAGCCGTGGAGCAGCCGGTGCCGTGCGTGTTGCGCGTGTCAATGCGCGGCCCCGCCACGACTTCTATCGTCTCGCCATCGTACAGCACATCCACGGCTTCTCCGCCATCTGCACCTCACAGTCACAAATAATTATTTGAATATGGAAACCCTAAATTGTTACCATCTGAACCATGGGTGATGAGCATGTTTGTAAAATGCAGAGAAGCCAAACCAGTCGTAGAAGACAGATTCTTCTTGATTCGTCTACTGTTATCTGTCCCCATATGGCGTGAGCTACCAGCATACAAAACTCTCGGGCAGCACATTCACCCTTCAGGCTATAGCCGATTCAGTACCCAGATGAGGAGTGGAGCAGATGGGTACCTTGCTGGAGGTGGCCGCCCTTGACCAGCACACACTGAGGCCCCAGGGCATGCAGGTCTATGGCCGCTGCTTTCATGCCCTCCAGATCAGTGATGGGCCTGTCTCCCAGGATGGCAGATGCCTCCGGCAGGTTGGGCGTGATCACTGTCGCAAGTGGGAACAGCCTGCAAACACACCCACCTCTGTTTCCCGTCAAATGGACGAACGCATTCCTGAGAAATGTCATTTGTAGTAGGGTCTACTGTAAATAAATACCCAAGTTCAATGTTGCCAGGACATGCAACATATTAAACTGGCAGATGGAAATAGCAGGATACAGTGAGGATTAGTTCTTTTCGATCTCACAAAACAATACTGCTAGGACGAGGATGATGTGCTGGCACATAAAAAGGGGGGCAAGATACGAGTGAGTTTTGACCTGTCGACCAGGGCACGCGCGACGTCGGAGTCGCCGAGGCTGTGGCCGCTAGTAGAGACCAGCACTGGATCTACCACCAGGCAGCTCACCCTGTGGTCCAATAGCCGATCCGCCACAATCTCCACAACCTGACAGCCATCAAGCAGGCACATCACTGGCTTCATACTACCCAACTTTGGAAGCACTGACTTGCCAGATCATGTGAATCAACAGATCACAGCATCACACTCAAATTCCAGACATTGCACAACACGTGAAAGCATCCATGAATTGAAATCATGCATGCCAGGAAGCACAACAGAAAAACATTACCCAGGAGCCTTCGTGACACAGGAGGTCCAGAGTAGAGAAATCTCACCAAGTCAACGAGTATCCCGAGCCCAGTGAACTTGATCGATGCGGCAGGTGCATGACAGGGGACTCACCTCCGCAGTGGGCAGCATGCCGGTCTTGACCACATCAGCGCCGATGTCATCCAGGACAGCATCGATCTGGCCCCGCAGAGTCTCCGCGGGTACAGTGTGGAAGCCTCGCACACCGTGTGTATTCTGCTCTGTGACAGCTGTGATGGCTGATGCGCCATACACGCCGCAAGCCTGGAAGGTCTTCAGGTCTGCCTGGATGCCTGCGCCTCCCCCAGAGTCTGACCCGGCTATTGTGAGCACCCGTGGCACCTGCCGCACAGACACACAGCACTTCCAGGCCTTGCTGATGCATAAGTCTTATTCCTCTTGGCAGCGGCAACTTTCAGATTGGGATGTATCGTCAAGATTGTCAGCTGTTGCCACTTTCTAGTATCACAGACAGTAATATCCATGACATGGGGTCCGTCAGGCTTGTACAGAAATATAGCGTGGTTGAATGCGGGCATCAATCGGCACAAGAGCGGGTTGCGGACCTCAATAGGAGGTGGCTGGGATGGGGCCGACCCGAACAGGAATGCCTCTATCTCTGGCCAGCTGCGAGCCTCATACAGGGTGCCTTCCTCTGACTTCCCCTCGAGTGGTGCTGCAGAGGCAGAACCAATCTCCTTTACATGTCTTTGTCCAGTGTAGCATGCCGAAATTCTGTCGGTTGTGAAGGAAGCACCATGTCTGGTGAGAACTTTACATGGATTGTTGCTGTGGAGTCATGAGCCCACCTGCCACCAGGGGTTTAAGGGTGATGCCTGCTGCTCTGGCTACCCTCCTCAGCAGCTTGTTCTGGCCAATGACAATGCCCAGGTCCACCGATAAGAGTGGTGCCAAGTCAGACATGGAGTCACCCACATAGACAGACAGTTTTTCTCCAAACGGTCCCTGCCGCTTAGCCGCACTTTTCAGCAAAAGCACATCAAGAGCTGCCGCCTTGTCCACACCACACTCTATTCGCCTGCACAGCATGGAGCCCACTACTTTCCAAACCATGCTAAACAAAGCTCTTCGAACACATCTCACGGAGACTTTGTGCAGCTTTGATCTTGTGCTCCTGACACTTGCAGTGGTGACAGAGGGAGGCCAACCTGTGAAGATCTCCAGTGCTGATGCCGAGCGAGCACTCCAAGTCATTAGCATGGACCACAACCTGCCCTGCCCTTGCCGTCTCCTCCCTGATCAGCAAACATGAAATAGATAAAGTCAAGAGACGATGCATGGGTTCCCATGCGGAATCTTCTAGTGCTGCCTGACTCATGCTTACTCCACTGTACAGGTCCGATGCCAGAAGAAGCCACAAAAAATTCTGCAGGAACTCACGAGTGCGCCACCCCAATCCTGCCTCGCAGTGCCCCCCGCACCATCTCAGCCGACCAGCTCACAGAGACCACATGGGTTTGCACCCCGGCTTGTTTTGCTCGCCGCAGAAATGACACAGCACCCTTCTGAAATGGAATGGTCCGGCCTGTTCAAAAAACGGGGTCAGAAGCATGCTTACTGGGTTTCTTGACAAGAGACGCAATCAGAGTTGGCACCATCAGCAAGAACACCACGCCATTGGGCAAACCTTGTTTTGCCAGTGCATTTGTGGGAACATGAGCAAGGATGCCCGAGTCAATCACAGCAGCATTCATGCGGCGGTCAAAGGAAGACAGCTCGTCGACAAACTCCGCCATGAAGCTCATGTTGAAGGGAGGTGGGTTTGCTGGTTCTGCCTGCACATCGCATGGTGCACTAACTGCATGCTCTAAGGTGCCCTCGAGCAATTCAGGCACAAATAGAGACTGTCACAGGGGATTTTAGATGTGGCAGCAAATCTCGAGCATATGGAAACACTCACAGCTGGTAGGAGATCTTCAAGCAACTCATCCCGCTCTCTTATGTAGTTTTCCACAAGATCATCGCGCTTGGCCTCTAATACTTCACGCACGCTTGCCTGCCCACCTGTGCATGAGATTGCCCTTCTTTTATGTACACCATCCTTTTCAAGCAAACCAGTGGTACTTCAGGAAACCAAAAGGTGTTCCTAGTACAGGTCAGAAGCAAGTACCTTCCCTCATTGCTGTTTCTGCCGCATCAATAGCAGTGTTGATTATCACTGATGTGGAATCCGATACTGTGAGGGTCTCGTCAAAATCGAGCACCAGAACACCCACTCGGGGTGAGGCATGGGTGCTGATGGCAGCATCAAAAAATTGCAGTTCATGACGCATTGCTGTGCGATACAAATTCCTGAGGACTCCTGCAGTTAAGCATCGGCTCGTTTAGTTCGTGTATCAAAGAGCGTATTAGCGTGAGTTTCAAGTTACTTTTCCATTTAATATCATAAGCTTTGAGGCATGGGAGTGGCTAGTCTTCGTGCACTGCAGCATGAACATACTTGGTCTATTAAAATTGGAACTACTTTCTAGAAATCTCCAACGCCATTTTCTACCAAAGCACGAACAAGTCTGTGCTGATAAATTTAAGAGGTTCCCTGCCAGGGATGTGCAGGGCACTATGCTTCGAAAGCAGACCGGAGAACTCAACATGGAATGAACAACAATACTATTTATTTCTGGTGATCATATGCAAATCACAAACAACTTCTCATAGAAAATTGAAGGCGGATTAAGACTCAGACGATTTGTCGAAATTGCATTGGCCGTCGATCCTCATCACCTCACGCATGCAAACCTTGGGCTGCCAGAACGGCAGCTGGGCCCAAAAAAGATTCAGCATTCAACAGCAGTCCTCGCGTGTGCGATGACAACCTTGAACCTCATCATTGTGTGCCTTATTGAGGAGAAATGTCTGGCTCCACGGGGCCCATACCAAAATCACAATCCCGCCCCAGCTTGTCCAACAGAGCTTCCTTTGCCTCGGGCAGTGCAAGGTAGGCAGGAGATGAGTAGGTCAGTATCCAGTCGTTGTAGGCATGGCTTGCTTGCGGATATGCTGCCGCAAGTTCCAGTCCCAAATAGCCATACAGCCGTGAGCATGGTGTCATTGCTGCCAGAATTTCAGCCACCCCCTGCATCATGCACACCCCCAAACATCGCTGGCGCAAGACATGGCACTACCATCCTATGATCACGTGCATGATGTACCTGCTGCACATATAAGTGGAACTCACGTGAGGTACATGGTGGTGGGCTAAAGGTCACCCAAAGTAACGTGGCAGAGTCGCCATGCTTCAGCAATGCTTGGACTGGATCCACTCCAAATGCACGCCCACCGGTGCACCCAGTTTTAATCAAGATGATACCATGACAGTATCAGAATCCCCAGGTTTTGTCGCAGCCCTACCCTTGTCTCAGCAATGTTTGAGAGGAAGTCCACATATGCCTGGGTTGCCCTCGATGGAGTGACCATGTCTGCAAGATCTACACCCCACTCCTGCAGCACAGCGCAGCCCCGAGATCTGCTCATCGGCCATGGCATGCCATCTGCGCAGCATCTTGATGTACAAAACACAGAACTCAAATGACGCCAGTACAAAACCATTTCACAAGAACACTGCAGCATACAGCAGCCTGACCATCCCCTCTTTGGCGCATAAGATCAAGAGATGCGGATCAAAGACTCAAGGGCGTGCGACCGCCAGAGAAGGAAGGGGCTACCCCAGCCCCAACACAACAAACAGTTTAGATTTGACAAGCGCATGCAACCAGATCGCATGTCATGAAAGAATGGACTTGCACCTCTGCGTATGAGCCATGCAACTCCAGCTCCTTTGCCACCCCTTCATAAAGAGTCTGAAGCTGTGCGGCAGTTGCTGTGTCCTTCGCTGCCGATGCCTTCCGTGCAGCTGCTGCATAAGCCGATGAGAATGCGGCCAGGAAGTGTGCATCCTGAGCTATGTAGAATTGGAAGCTTTCCCTGCGTGCACATGCTGCACAGGATTAATTGAACAAAAATAATTCAGAAAGGCAGTGTATGGGATATATCCCATACACTGCTGAAGGAGAGCGCAAGACAAGGCACGTGCTTGAAATTGCACGTTTAGCCCTACGCAGCAAAGAAGACTCTGTGGGTCTGAGATTATTTGAATATTGTTGTGCGTTTCAAGAATACTGATTTCTCGTGCAAAGAAGTTTTCCCTGCCCAGTTGTCAGAGACAGATCAGTGCCAGAGAGCAAGTCATCTGCCAACAATAATAGAATCCTGCACCCATTCCGGGCATGTTATGACGTCAGTACATTATGTCGATACAGCAGTGTACCTTTGCAGAGTACCATTCCCTAGAGAATGGACAAATGGATGGTGCAATGCTCGCAGAACTTCTACTTCGCTATCGGCCCAAAGCTGCTGACTTATGCTTAGCGGTGGCTCCATACTGAATGATGTCAACAGTTTGAATTGCTAGGCTCTCACAGCGTCATGCCGCAATGGTCCTGTGGTGCATTTGAAGGTCGGAAGAGTTTCGAGATAGGTTCCACGTAGGGTTTGATCCTACGGAAAGCTCACTTACTTGGTGCCAGCAACTGTCCCAAGAACCTCCTCAGACCCAGGTAGATATACAAACGTCCGTAGCATCTTGAGAAAATACAAAGTTTGCGTGTGAAGTGGTAGATCGGTGACCATGGCTGCATTGGATGCCACCACTGAGTGCGCCTGGACTCTTTGGCAAAAAGTTAGAAATGAAAAGCCGTTGATACAGTGCATAACAAACTTTGTATCCATGGACTTCATGGCAAACACGCTGCTGGCCGCTGGAGCGTCACCAGCTATGGTATGCAACTGGCCCTGGATAAAAAAAGCCATCAGCACCCATAAATAGCTGCTTCCTTTTATCAGCTCATGCGCGCATTGCCGTCACGCTACTTGGTTGAAGGCTAGAAGGCCTCACATTCTCTGGAACGCAATCCGAGTACTTTCGCAGGCACACTGCAAAGACGAAGTTGAGGACTTTATGAAAATTGCCTCAGCACTGTTAGTCAATGTGGGCACCCTTAGCCCAGACTGGACAGAAGGCATGCGCCTGGCGGCCGAGGCCGCTAATGCACTGGGGAAGCCTTGGGTGCTGGATCCAGTCGGTGCAGGAGCCACCCCCTTCAGAACAAAGGCAAGCTTTAGCCCTGCACTCCATGCGGCCCACCACCGGCATGGCTTTGGCAGGCTCTATGTCATACTGTTGGTCTTACAGGAGCGACAAATCACACGCCAAAGGCCAGATCGCACTCACATGTAGTGTCCACGACCACACCAAAGGCCTCAAACCTGGTCTGCAACTGAGCTGTTTTGCTGAAATCTGGATGTCATGCACTTGCCTGGCAACACTAACCTTAAAGCATTTGTGAGACTCACATCAGATGTATGTGGGGTTTTGTGCAGACCATCATCTCTCTTGTGAACCTTCGCCCGACAGTGATCCGGGGGAATGCGTCGGAGATCATGGCAGTTGCTGGCGAAGCCGGCAAGACGAAGGGCGTGGACAGCACAGCAGAGTCTACAGACGCGCTGGAGCATGCGAAGCGCTTGGCCAAAGAGGTCGGCTGCATAGTGGCAGTGTCTGGAGCCACTGACCTGGTATGACCTCACAACTGCAGAATGCGCAGGGGACTCGGTATCAGCAATTTGCAACTCTCATCCATGGTACAGAAAATACAGGAATGGGCGAAACCAAACTGCATTTCCCGCGTAACACCATTCAATGAATAGGTGCTGCTTGGCTTGCTGACATGCCAGTAGGTGTGCTTTGATTACTACCACTGTCAGCATGCGTGGCCCTGGCATGGCTCCCACTTTGTTAGTTTGTTTGGGCAGTGTTTTTGTGCTGCGTACACTGTACTCATAGGCTCGCCTGGTGTTGCAGGTGACAGACGGCGTTCGTGTGTTTAAAGTCCGCAATGGGGTACCTCTGTTGACGAGCATCACTGCTGCAGGCTGCTCAGTGACTGCTCTGATAGCCGCATTTGTTTGCTGCGCTCCCCACGATGCCCTGCTAGCCACAGCTCACGCTCTGGCAGTCTTTGGGTGCGCACTCGGACAGAGCGTTTTCATCTGAATAAGCATGCACAGAGGCCCACTTTATCCTGGACCTTCATGATTGCGAACTTGCACTTCTGGATTGCTTGACACGTTGAATGCTCATTGGACATGCAACAGCATCTGCCTATGCAGAAAGACTGCATGCTGTGCATCTTATGGCTTCCCCATGGGCTTCTGTCAATCAAACACCGCTGCAACCTTTGCATGAATGTGACGCTGAATGTTGGCTTTTGCAGATCTGCAGCTGAAGTTGCAACAGATTCGGGAGTAGTCAGGGGCCCTGCAAGTCTGCGCGTACAGCTGCTGGACGTCCTTCATAATATGGACGAAACTGACTTTAGACAGAAGTTTTGGATAGAATGGGAGTGACCTGCCCTAGCATCCAACCTTGCCTCTCCTCACTGTTTCTAGTCGGGTGTACAGCTGTAGTATTCAGTAGAGCAAGAATCTTGCTGCAATATGCATTTCAGAATGTGTTTTGCAGATTTAAGAGGACAATGCTGCTAGATGGCAGACCCAATCTGGCTCAGGAGTCCATGGCCTGGATCCAGAAGAGAGGGGCTACTATAATTTACAGTGTTGAATATGACCCCACACACTGATAGTCATCTCTAGGACAAGTACCACTCAATTCACACAAAGCCTCACATTCATCTAATGACAGGCTGAGTGCGCAAGAAGGCAACCTGCAACGACGAGAATAGAAGACCTCACACATGCTTGATGCCCCCAAAGTATAGCTCAGCAGTCGAGAAAGACTCTCCATGTTCATATCCTCAAGTGATGCTCGTCGGCACTGCACAGCTTGGCACTGCACAGCTTAGCTCTTGGGAGGTTGCTGCATCTGACCTCATTCCAGAAAGCATCCTGAGGGACTTTAAGTAGCACTTTCCCATCACAGCAGGTTGCTCAGGATGTCTGTCCTTGAGACACAACTGGGCAGCATGCTTGCACTGTAATTCAACGAGACTGGCAAGTGTTCAACACACACTCACACAATGCCTGGGCTGGCTTCCTGTCCCAGGGCTGTGAAAATGTCAGTGCGCGTCACAATGCCAATCACCTTCGCCTGCTGGTCCACAATAGGAATGCGGTGCACCTGCAATCCAGGATACAATTGTCCTCATATTACAAAGTCGCCTTGTATTTGGCCAAAAGCTTGCGGTAATTGGTAGCAGGACGAAGAATAATGAAATCAAGAAACTGTGTTCCCCTTGTATGTACAATATCTGCATTTCCACTGCAAGTGTTGCCACTGATCACAGAATTGGACGACCGGTTGTCATGAAGGAAAACGAACCTTGTGCTTGAGCATGAGACATGCAGCGTCAGCAACCTTATTTTCGGGCCTGGCTGCAACCGGTGGAGAGGAGCAAATGTCACTGACTACTTTGCCCGGTTTGCTCAAGTCCTTCTTTGAAAGGACCCCCACAAGAGTGTTGTCTGATTCCGACTTCACCACTGGGACCCCAGTGACCTACAGATCAACAAAGTTTCAGTCTTGGTACCTCGTTATGCTGTGCACAGTCAAGTGGGGAGGTTGTCTACAAATAGGGCTCAGATGACGAGATTAAGTACAAGTGGACATCTGAACTGTACCTTGCTGAAGATCTCTCCCAAATCTTCAATCTTAGTGTCCGGATAGACGAAAGTGAGATCCGTCGACATGATGTCCTTCAAAGAGTTGCCGGGAGAAGCGGAATCCTTGAACAGACTGTTCTGGAAAAACTCGCCCACGTCCTCATAGCTGGCCAGGCTCCAGTTTACAGGCCACTCACCAGTCAAGTCTCCTTCGTCTGCCTCTGCTTTCGCTGCTGCGGCGCGAATGGGGCGTGCTACGGGAGACGCCCGAAAGCGGGTTTTTGGAAGCGCGATGAAAGCAGTGGGCGCACCAGACCGAGGCCCGCAAATGGGCGAAACACAAAAGGATCCAGCAGCAATGCGGATCGGCATTTTGATGATCCCTGTGCCAAGTATATAGAACCTTTGCGAGACGATGGCCAAAGATTTGGAAAGGGATTTTTTATCGACGCTGATGTGTTTTGCGTGTGGGGTTTTTGTATTACTAATCTCTTAGTAAGAGGGCTTTGCCCACAACGGCATTCTCGCATGGAGTCGTGCAAATGATGTTGTGCAGACGCAATGAGTGTCGTTAAGGCTTACAAGCTTGTTTGATATCAGCTAGATGCGAATTGTTGCCGTCACAGTTGTGACCACGACTTCGGTCCCTGGTTTTCAGTACTGAGCAGATTTATAGAACAAGATTACAAGACAGAAGAACAATGAGCAATAACAGGAGACAGACACTCGGAGGGCTCAGCCCGGCCGTACTGAACAGCAGAAATTCTCTGGGACCCGCTCGGATTGCTATGGAAGGAAAGACGGCAGGCAAAGGCACCGGGATGAGTGGCAGGCCCTCCATGTTTCCAGGAAATGTCAGGCTGGCAGGACCAGCCACGGCAGTTCCACGCAGGTAACCACTGTTCTTGCTCAAGTTAACGAACACTGTACCAAACGAAACACATAGTCGAGCACTGTGCCAAGTATCTGGGAAAAGCAACAACACTTCAAAGTTGGGCTGTATTCCTTCACTGTCAACAGACCCGCATGCTCGCAAGGCAACTATCTACGATACAGGGTCACTTGCTTTCTCGCATCATGTCAGCCATCAGTGTGTTAGAGACATTTTCTTCTTCCCAATACAGGTCCAGCACGCATGCAAAGGCTGGTGGCCCCAAGCACGACCCCAGGAGGATCGGGGACAAAGCTTACCAGGCAAACTGCATACGGACGCTGATAGCGTACCTGTCCACCCATGGCTACGACCAACCTCTCACCCCGAAGATGCTTACCAACCCAATGGGCAAGGATGTCATCAACATCATGCACTTCCTCATGCGCCGGGTGACACCCGAAGAGACCCGTCACATGCCCTGCTAACTACACCATCCTGCGTTCCCGCCTCCGATTTGTTGTGGAATGCAACTTTTGCATGCAAATGATCTTGGCAAACTGTGGCATGCCAGGTGGACCCACATTCCAAGACAGACCCAACTGCCAAAATGGATCCAAACTCCAAGAACCAGGGCAACCAGTGCAAAATCGAGGATGAGGTGCCAGCGCTGTTCAAGCGACTGCGCTATCCCTACAGCATCAGCAAGAGCGCCCTCTTTGCCGTTGGCAGCCCCCACACCTGGCCGGGCCTCCTGGCCGCCCTGGTGTGGCTCACAGAGCTGCTTTACTATGAGGAAAAGGCGGTGCGCGCTCGTTCCCTCACAGGAGGGTGATTTCACCTGAAGTTTGCTCGAAAGGACCAGTGTCCACTCTGGGACCCCATGGGAACCATTGCATGCCAAGTCCGGTCGGTGGATGTCACAGCAAATAGACAAGACAGCCCGCACCTTGCTGAAAGTAGTGACCTTCCCAGCATGCCTTTGTGTACCATTAAACAGCTTGGGATCTCACCCTGATGACACGTATGCATAGGCTGCTGCTACTGGTGCAAATTAATTGTTGAAGAGGTCCTTGTACTGGGTGCCACAGGAGCAGGTCAGGGAGCAGTCGTTTGATGACAAGGCGCGCTCGGAGAGCGAGTTCTTCAACTATGTGTCCACAGCGTATCGCCACTTCATGTCAGGGCACGACGAGGAGTGCGCGGCTGTGGACGAGGCACAGACTCGCGTGTTCCATGATCGTGTTGAGGCCGCCCAAACGCGGAATGCAGAGCTGCAGCAGGTGGGTGGATCCAGCAAGTTCATCGCACATTTCCACAATGTTCCAGTCACACAGGACCTTCACCTGCTGTGTGGAGGACTTCTCCCAGTTCATTGCACATTTTCACGATGTTCTAGTCACACAGGACCTTCACCTGCTGTGTGGAGGGCTTCAGCGACTTCATCAAACATTTTCAGGATGTTCTAGTCAAACAAGACCTTCACCTGCTGTGTGGACTCATCCCATATGGTGCCGCGGCCTGTGAGGGTGTCTACAATCATTTTCATCATCAATTTCTTGAAGAACATTGACTTATCACCTCATCAAATAAGAGCGAGCGCGAATGCCGCGTTCAGCATGTGGAAGAGGAAGAATCAAATCAGGGGTAATATGTTGCACGAAGCCAGCACACGCGCCAGGGCTGCCCTGGGTTTAAGACAGCATGCACTACAAAGATGACTTCCCGTTGCCCCAGGATCACAACTAAACTCAAACGGTGACCAATGTGAGGCCATAATGGGCGAGCATATAAGGCAAAGCAGTGTAAATGTGCTGCAGGAGAGAGCGCGGCTGGCGGCAGAGATAGAGGCCATGCGTACAGGCCCCTCTCCGCTGGAGGAAGCGCATGCCAAGCATCAGGAGCATGTGTCCGACCGTGACAAGTTCCGCAGCCTGCTCACCAACCTGCAGGTGGGAACCCTCTGCAGCAGTGTCTGTCCACCCCCTCGCGCAGAGATCTCGATACCTTCACACCCTGCATCCAGACGTCCCAGGGGGCTCTAAATACACCCTGTGCATTTGTGTATTTAGAGCCCCCTGGACGTTCCATCACCCCTGGCCAGCTGTAAACATGGAAGACATGCATGCGAAAGACAAGCCTCGGCCAAGACAAGACCTAAACCCTAAATCCTAAATACATAAACCCCAAATCGACACAATATAAACCCTTAACCCTCACCGGATCAGACTGCACGGGTGTGCATGTGTTTCTCGTCCCCTGCAGTACCACGCCGTGTGCCTGCTTCTGAACGGTGCCTGTTTGACAGTATGGAGTCAGTGCTGGGGTCAAGGTGGAGTCTGGGTGCGTGGTGAGCTGTTGTGTTGGGTGTGGCAGAGTCAGAAGGAGGGCTTGCAGCGGAAGGTGGCGGAGCGGACAGCAGATCTGCGCAGCAAGCAGCAGCAGCTGGCAGCTGTCGAGCAGGTGCGACTCCAGCCTTTAACTCCCCCTGGAGGAAGTCTACACACAAGCAAGTCAGTGCATGCCGGGGCCTGTGATTGACATGCAGACGTTCGCAGCAGAAAGCAACGCGCTGGCTTGGCTCTGCAGGAGAATGTGGAGATGCGCGCCAAGATCGCCACCCAGACAGTCAGCAGGGACGACGTCATACGCATGAACCAAGAACGGTACGGCCACCTCAGCCTGCCAGGGTCAAGAATTCTAGATTGAACCAGCAGCAATGTCTGTGTCAGCACATGGGTGCATGGCAGGATACGTGTCTCTAAGAGTGTCCAATCACAGTGCAGCGGGAGAGCAGATAATACATCATCTGGCTAGCTGCTTGTGCAGCATCATTTACATGCACACGTGGGCTGCACCCATACTCACACTTATGTGCAGTCCTTGAGCAAGGCAAATCACGCCTGTCCTGAGGATCAAGCCGGACTTGGCTCAGCAGCAACACCATTCTGTGCTGATTCATCCTGCTTGCGGATGCACAGTAGCAAGGTTGGGGCAACAATTGAAGATTATAGGGCAGATGCAGCGGTGGCCCACCAGCCAAGACCTGGAGCTGGCCTTTTTGAATGCATCGGCAGCCGAGAGCCCCATCGTTGCCGGCATCAAGGCTGTCAAGCAGCTAGCGCCCACCAAGAAGAAGTGAAGAAAAACAGAATACCAGTTGGCACCTGAACAGGCACTATATGGCTGGTGTGCAGGGTGAAGCAGGAGCAGCGGCTGTGTGGCGTGGCGACGCAGCATGAGTCGCTGGACGCTAGCGTGGCCGAGCAGGAGCGCGCATGCGAGTGCCGCCTCGATGACCTCGAAGACGCCCTCAAGGTACCAGTGACAGTTTGAGGCCTCTAGGTTGTGATCCGCGTTGTGATTGCAGACACGGTGGTCGAAGATGAGTGATTGTCTCACTGCATGCATGACTCATGTCAGGCACCTCCTGAAGACGCCTTCCAAGGTGCATCTACGCCTGCCCCCGAATGCCTCAGCGCTCATGCCTATTACAACGCATCCTGTCCTTTCCAGCACAGACTTTTTACTCAGTTCTACAGCCCCCAGACTGCATGTCCTCCTGCACAAATGGTCTTTTGACCATGCTGCAGCCTCAGCACAGGTTTTGTTATCACCTCGGACCAATCAGCCCGCCGGCCGTTGCTGTACCAGGAACTCCTTGTTCTGAATGCTGCGACGTGGCCGGCTGAGAATGGGCAAGCTTTCGATGGCGCTAGGTAGCTTAGCGTGCTGTAGGTGGATGGGTGTTGTTGGAAAGGTGTTGCACTTGGATGATGATCATGGCTGTGATGGCTGTGCAGACGTACCACACGGCGGCGGACCGGCTGCGGCTGATCCCGGCCAGCGCCAAGCGCGCGGCGGGAATCCAGTACGAGATCTCCCTCGACCGCTCCGGCGCCACCGCATCCGAGCTCATCAACGTCGATCTACGGGTCAGCCCACCCCTCTCGCATGCACTCGCGGACCCCCTTGCTGCTGACAGCACTAGGCGGGGTGTTCTGCCGTGTCACCGCTGCAAAGATGCAAAAGGACACAGGACTGTGTGCTGACTTTCTGCCAGGACAGTGTGGCTGTATGATCCTTCGTTGGTGGTGCTCAGTCAGCGTCAGTCAATCCAGACAAACATGGTGCCTGATGTGTTAACATCATTGATTGTCACCAGCAAGCGGGGGGTCACAGGGCGTGTGAATGCAGCATCGTGGGAATCTTTGAGCAGTCAGCAACTGGTGTGGGGGTGTGCAGGGGGTGGTGAAGGCGGGGCTGGTGCGCGTGAAGGAGGGACACGGCAGCCGAGCGCGCGAGCTGGCCGAGGAGGAGCTCGCGCTGCAGGAGGGCCTGGACGGCACGCGCCACGCCCTCTCAGAACGCGCCGAGGAAAACGCCGCCCTCTCCGCCCAGGCACGCCACGCCCTACTTTCATGGTCTACATCATGCTCTCTGTACACAAGCAGTCGCAATGTGCCTGTGAAGTAGTCATCCTGCATGCCCACACCCTAAAAGCACCACTGCAAAGAGAGCATGATCCCTTCAGCTCTCCAAGATCAGGTGTACAAAGAGGGTGGCGCTGCATGTCAGTCAGTCGGTCAGTCAATTACACCTTTTCCAGCCACTTAGGGCCGATAAGATGTCTGACTTTGATCGTCAGAGTCAGCACCCAGCATTACATCCAACATGTATACCCTTTGCTCCACAGTGTTTGTCAGGCTGAGGCAGCCCTTCCTCTTTCTGGTGCTCGCACAACCTTGATTGTCCTATATCTCTTGATCTTATATCCAAACATTCACAGATAAACTCGGAGACATGCATGCACAGGTGGCACAGCTGGAGGAGCAGCAGGCAGCCAGCAAGGAGGCCATGGAGGCCGACATCCGAGCGAGGCACGAGGAGGCGAAAGCCCTGAAGGCGGTCGTGGATGAGCTGCGCAACGCCACCTGCAATGTCATGGGCTCCGAGGCCGCCATCGTTGCGCTGCAGGTGCTGCTCCACTGCTCAACACATGAGGAAGCACATCTGATTTGGAAAGACTTGGGAAGATGCCCTCGTAAGTTGGTCTTTCTGGAGGGCTTTGCAGGCAGGTGCTTTCACAGCAGTCAGGATGTTCCTGTTGCCACTGGGCACCAGGTATCCTCACTGCAAGAAAAATACCTCCGTGCCCTCGAATGTCTCCTGAGCCGCTTTGGTGGGAAAAAGAAAATACGCATAGTCTGGAACCAGGATGGTGCCAGGCCAGGATGTCCATCCAGCAGAGACATGAATGGCCCGAGGCATGCATGTGGCAGTGCCCATATGATTCAGACCGTTTGCTGAAATGCTGCTGCGGGCTGTGTGGGGCAGATCCAGGCGGAGGAGGAGGTGCGCGAGAGCGAGGCGGAGGCAGAGCAGCTGAACGCTGACCTGGCGGACGCGCTGCAGTCGTTGCTGGACCACAAGCTGCACCTGCAGCGCACACTGGAGCACACCCACTCCCATGTGCACTCTGTCGTCAGCAGCATTGCTGCCATGCCTGTGTAGAGCCGCCAGCGCTGCCCTGAGCGGGTCCTGACTCCATGCTGACAGCTTCTGACGAACCTTCATATGACAGTGCTCTAAGCCGATCCTGCATTCTGATACAGTCTATGCACCAGTACTGAGACTTCTGGACCTCGTTGTGCATCTGCTTGAGCCTGCCAGCTGTCCTCTGAGGAGAACGTCCTGCATCGAGTGGAACGTCTCCCTGAAATTGCACCTAGCTCGTTATACAAGTTCTGCAGATCTGGTTCCCTGTACAAATGATGTTGGATGATGCTGATGTACATGTTGAGTTTAAAGCTTTACAATCACAGTCCTGTGTCTTACACACAGAAACTGGCCTTACGCCAAAAAGTTAGTGAAAACAGCCGGAAGGAACTCGAGCTCGAGCTCCAGCTCCAGGAAGCTTCAGGGGAGCTAGACTTGGCAACTTCAGCGAACTCCGGGCTGCTCCTGCGTCTTATCATGAAGTCTCAAAGGAGCAATTTGATGTAATGCGAAGGTTCTTTTCAGTTATTGAAACATTGGATGAACGTTCGACTAGTCCAAGGATTCACGTGAGTGCATCGTAAGCAACGTCAGCTAGGCCATCCTCCAGCTGCCTCGATTGCACATCTGCCAGTATCCAGGGATAAAGAAAGCGAGATTGGCGTCTCAAAGAGTCGTTGAGAACACCAAATCACGTTATCCAGGAGTACGGAAGGTCATCTGGGGCTTTATAGTCGCCATAGCACGCCAGCTTCTAGGCGCTTCATGTAGCGACCGGATGGCTCGTTTCTTTCTTCGATACAAATTAAGGGCAAAGGGCATCAACGAAATTGAGAGCGAGCTTGATACGGGCGACGTCGTCCTGCTATCAGGTGAGGAAACAAACGTCAGGGATGACGCTGCCTACAAGCAGATCTGAGGGCTGGCAAATGCATTCTGAGTCGCGTCCTCACGTTAATCCAAGTAGAAGTTTGTCAAGATCTTCCCTTATAAAAGACCCGGCGTCTATTCTGCTGTTTCGTACAAACTGCCTGGGTGTCACAGCAACAAGGAGACAGATGGTGCGTCAACAGTTTGTTCCTATGTGACCATTTTTTGCTGGTGTATCAGGTGATGACCTGACTTATTTGACAAGCCTGGGCTCCGGCACCTGGAGCGGCTTTTCGCGCTGTGCTTTCCTGGTGGGACTCCTCTCCAGCTGGAAGTCTTTGCACATGTACAGCCATCAGATCATGTTCATTGACTTTTTCTAGATGTGCATCGAAAAGTTGGGGCAGTGCAAGGCCGATATGTGCAGATGCTCAGGGGTGACTATTTAGAAAATGTTGCAGATCCGCACCAAGCCAGGAGTGAGGGGCTTGCTCCTGTGCCATGCCGACTTACCTCCCGCTCCAGAGAGCCCAGACAGCCAGCCCGTCGTGACCCTTACAAAGCTCTCCGACGAGCTAAAGTCAGGTGCCACACTTACCAATTGGCAGCAGCCCTGATGAGATTGTTGTTTCTAGCATGACTCTGTTGTGAGGGCCCATTTGGTACGCTGAGAAGGTTCTAGACTGATCGCCAACACTTACAGCTCACTGGCCTGGCATCCCTGTGGGTCCAGGTCTCATAAGCTTTGCTGTTGTGAGAAAGCTAGCGCAGCCGCTGAGTGCAGCAGAGAGGCAGCGCGTGAGGGACTTTGCGAACAGGAGCGTGGGCAAGCACATGAATGCGCGCGCCAACATCTTCATGGCGGACCCCAATGACTCCAAGCTGCAGCGCCTCAACTGCTTCCGAGCAGTCTTTGGCCCTCATGTGGAACGGTGGGAATGCCTGTGTCTTGCAAACCCAATTTTCCCTGCCTTGTGGATCACCTCTGTTAGCTGCTCCTTTGTTCTTGTTTCGTGGCAAGAGACAAACCCCCTAGCCTTCAGTAAGGGTGACAATTCCCTCGTACCTCGAAAAAGTAGGGATATTTCCATCGAATCCTCTGCATTTCTGAGGCATCATAGTTTCTTTCTTCTACCAAATGTGTCGCTTTGGCTCCAACGCCAGCAGATCCAGCACGGCTGCTCAAGCAGCAAGAACTTGCAGTTGCTGAACGGGCGCTTTCTGGCGCGGCAGGTTCTTCTGCAGCGAGTTTGTGGCGCAGATGCTGGTGGTGGCCGGCAGGGTGCACCGCAAGTCCAGCACCGTGGCCCTGGACTTCCTGCCCAACAACTCAGACGGCCATGTGCTGCGCGCCCCGATCGCGCTGCAGTGCGCAGGCAGCCACTTCAGCAGTGCATTTGCGCGGCCGCCGCGCTCACCTGACCGCATGCAGGTAGCTGCTCACAGCCCTCAGGCATGGTGATCTTCAAGCACTTTACAGGCCCCCAAGTGTGCTTCCTTCTCGTCCAGCTCTTCAATGTGAGGTTTGTAAGGGCATGTTTGACTTATAAGTCATTACCGTTATGAGTCATCTATCGAATCGCATGTACTGTCCCCTGGAATGTATGACAAGGGGTGGTTCATGATTGTCCATGGAGTGCTTGGAGTCAGAATGAGTTAATGGATGCCTATTTGACAGCTTTGGTCCCTGATGAGGCAGTGCATGGTTTGCCCTTGACAGGTTGAGAGCTACGCACGAGCCAGCATGAACGTCTAGGACGCCTGGACGCTGGCGTGCATGTACAGATCTTTAAACTCCAATTTTTTTGTACAAAGACAGCATTAAGTTCCACAATGATGTGGCGGTGGCAGCCTACTCTCATCTTCAGCTGCTCCAAAGAAGATGTGGAGAGCACATACCGTACCATAATGGTTGAAGGCCGGAATTCCTTTCTGTTGAAAACACAGAACTTTTGGAGGATTTCCCTTCCTCCTCATTCTGAAAAAGAGACCTGACGCTTTGTGCCACTGGGGATCCTCTTTGCTTTCTTTCAGATTTTAATTGCCAGTTGGAACGAGCACCTCTCAGCGTTTAGGATTGGCATTTTAAAGTGGGTATTTGTGACAGGGAGTGTCCAAAATGGCCATCCCCATGGGGGGCAGTATAAAGTATACATGATGAATCGTGAAGTTGATAAGCTGAGAATGAAGGAGACTTGCTGACACTTTGGATGTCAGTGGAGGGAAGTCTCTTTCATAACAAGCATGCAGGTTGCAATCATCTGCCGTGCAGCAGCAACACAGCCGTGCTGCAAGAGTGGTGCATCAAGCTTTAATTTGATGGGAAGCTTAAGCTGTGAACGGTCTATATGTCTTTTGCTGTTGGCCCTGCAATTGCGGGTGTGGTGAACATGTTCTTGACAGACATGTAAAAGGGTCTATGAAGAGGTGTTCTCTTGACGAGCATTTGAGAGGTTGGCATGATGTGGACACAATTACACCCTGGAATATGCATTGTAACGCAGTGGAGGTCTGAGTCAGTGCGCACCCAAGTTGAAGCAGCAGTGCCAAGCTCGTAAGGGACACAGAGACTCATGAGACACTTGATCAATTCTTCTTGTCTTGTAAATTACTAGACTTGGACATGTGCATTTACCCGGTACTGAGGTGTCACAAGTCCATCCTTATAGCAAGGGTTTTCTGCATCCCTAAGAAAGAGTTGAAGCCATAATAGGGTAGCTTCTGGCGCCTCAATAAAATGCAGCTGAGTCTGTCTCCTAGCCGTATCGAATAGGTGCTGAACAATACTAGAACAGTGCAGTGTGCAAGTAAAGTTGTATTGTTTGACAAAGTCACAAAGAAAGCCGAGTCACTTTCAGAACTAGCTGGCAGATGCAACCACATAGTCTGCAAACATGCATCAAACTTTGGATTGCATCTGGAATGAGCTTGGCCGCCAGCACACCCCCTTGTGGCACATCCGGGTGCACCAGGCACTTGTGAGAGCTCTGGAGCCAAAAGTGTAAATGCTCTATCAACAGACTGTGTTGTCCTTCACCAGAACACTGTAGCCCTGCACAAGTCCAGAGGGATCTCTGAGGTCCACTTGATAGAATGGCATGCAGTGTAGCCCAAACTGGTCAACATCTTTGATGCACTTATCAGGCATGAGTCATCACCAAATGCAAATGAAAGCCAAGATGCACACAAGCTGTGACGGATCAGCACCTGCAGGCAGACTTCCCAGGTGCCAGGAGACTCCAGCAACCCAGCAGCTGCACCCTGGAAGCCAGCATTGTACTCCAGCATCACCCGCGTCTGGTTCAGGTTCCTCACATCCTGCGCTGCCCACACAACTCTCAGTGAAATGCTCGTTCATCTTTATGCTCCCTTGCTTCTCGAAGAGCACCTAGATTGTTGCAAATGCCTGTCTGCACCTTGCACCACCTGACTGATGTCGGTCCACCCCACCAACTGTCCATGCAAGCTCTCCGCTATTCTGACAACAACCGTGCCAGACAAACGATCGGGTGCACAACGCGCCTGGAAGGTGTCGGAGAAGATGGGCCCCTCGACCAGGGCGCCGTAGAGCGTGTTGGGGTTTGGGTCGGGGGACAGCTGGGCAGAGACGGCGTTGCAGGCGATGGGCGCAGGCGGGCAGGAAGCCGCCTCGTTCTGCACATGCGTCGGCGGGTCTTTCCCATAGCCCGTCAGCAGCGAGCGCCCGGCATCTCCCAGCACATAGCGAGTCTGCATGCACAAAGCACTTGATGCTCACCAGCCCATATCACCTTGGCCTGTTTCAGGGCCGCCTCTTGAGAAAACTGCTGCCGCACTTCCTTACCTCTGAAACCGGATACATCTGTCAGCATAGAGCAACTAAGTGGTGGGCAGGAAAGTGCGAGTGGGATGACACAGCAGTGACACTGGGAGCTCACCTGTGCGCGCGCCCAGCAGAAGTACTTGGTGGCCTTCTTGCCGTTGCTGGGCAGCACGTACTTGGCGTAGCGTGTGGCCAGGAATACGGCATTTGCAGTGGTGGCCAGCGTGCCATCATTGGTGTTCCAGGCCCGGCCAAGGCCTGTGTACTGGACCAGCTTGTCGAAGCCGCACACCCACTGCTGCAGGAAGTACTGGGTGCGCTCGTGGAATGTGCCGCCATCCGTCGTCTCAGCCAGCAGCACATTGGACGCCCAGTAGTAGTCGTTCCATGTGTACAGCACCGTCTGCATGCATTGAATTGATAAGTGACACCCAGGCATACCAGAACCACAAGTAGCTTCGAATCTTACATCAAGTTAATGCATGCCTCAAGTCTCCGCTGCAGATGGCCAAGCTAGCGCAGGTGCAAGTCCCCTATTGGTGACATGCCAGCAATGTACAGCAAGGCGTTGCAGACTTGCAACCCAGATTTTGCGACAATTGCTGGAGAATGACGACTCTGCGGCATGGGGTTGGCTGGAAATTGGGGGCGCACATCTGGGGCGCCCTCATCGTAGATGTGGCGGATGTAGAAGGACTCGGCATCGCCCAGGTAGTCGGTGTCACCGGTGGCTTTGTACATCCAAGTGGCCGCCCACAGCAGCTTGTCGTAGATGGAGCTGGAGTTGTACAGGGGGATGGCTGAGCCGTTCAGCTGGACCGAGGCAGGAACACAGACTGGCACCACATTGCTGCCCTGCAGCTTCTTTGCGTACTGCTCCTCGCATGGCAGCACCACCGCATTCTGACTGTAGCTGCAGGACAGTACAACAGCAGCTCGAAGGTCTCATGGCCATTCAATTAAAAGGTTCAGATCAAGATGATGCATACCCTCCAAGAAAAGATTATTTATTAATGTACATTTACATGAGTCTGCACATGTTGCTGGGGTTTCAATGGTATTTCATGCACATGAAGGGAGAAAAAGTACTCAGCATCCGCCCTGTCACTGCTGGGCTCAACCCCTCCCATTCCTACTAGTGACATGACTGGTCCTCCTGGAGGTGGGCGCACCTGCCCAGCGTCTGCAGGGACGCGTCGTACAGCTGCGCAGCCGCCGCCATGAGGCGCTGGTAGTAGCCGTAGTCGGCCGTGCGCCAGACCATGGCGGCCGAGGCCAGCGCGCCCACGGTGGCACCACCCAGGTCGGACATCATAGTGGGATCTGCCAGGTAGTAGGGCCGCTTCATGGTGATGTCCTCTGGGCGGCCCCAGAACAGCGAGTCCGTCGTCTGGTTGCCCACTTGGTACACCAGCCCCGTGATGTTGCCTTCGGGGCCGTATGAGATGCACTTGAGCAGGTAGTCCGCACCCCACCTGGTGTCCAGTGCCACACCAGCTTCACAAACAAATTGCATTTTAGGGATTGGCTAAGAGACGCCAGTGGCTTGCCATGGGCCCCAGCCAATGGAGCATGCAAAAGCTGCAGGCAGCTCAAATGCGCGGCTGATGCTTCAGATTAGCTGTGCAAATGAAGGAAGCGCCTAAGGGGAGCAGGAGAGAGCATACTTGATGCTGGACATGGTGTCGGATGTGGCGTTGCCCTGGTCATAGCCGGAGGGGAAGGACAGGAGGCCCCAGGACATCAGGGAAACGGTGAATGCGGTAGGCATGGTCATCTTCAGATTGCCTGCTGGTCCTCCATTCAGCCAGCCCCCTGTCAAGTCGTTGCCGTCCGGGCCTGCACTTTGTGAAAGGCATTGCTCACCTCCACTGTCCATGAAGCAATGAAGCAAGTCGAGTCAATGTACACTGAGTTAGTGAAAATGGGATCTGGAAATCATGCAGCAGCATGCGGAAGCATCAGCGTTCAGGAATGCAGCATGCAAAAAACACTGTGGCAGTACATGGACAGCAGGGGCAGCGACTTGCCTGTCTCATAGAGCAGGGCATTAGAGCGCCAGGGGACATTGTTGTCGGGGGGAAGTGCTCCCACGCGCTGGGCGTTGAAGAAGAGGTTGGTGTCTTTGAGTGCCGTGGCATAGTCATAGTGCACAGGGTACAGGACCCACATGAGCAGCACAGCAGTTATGCCTGCCAGGAAGGAGAGGATCATGGCGATGCGGCACAGCCATGCCAGCGAAGGGCCGCGCGCGATGGTGGCGTAATACAAAGCCAGGAAAGGCGGTACTGCAACGACAGCACAGTGGCTTCACACTGGTGTGTCCTTTGCACAGAGTGAAATTGACACAAGTCGAAGTTTCTACAACAGGGCCATGACAACACAGAATATTATTCGGCTTCTGTTCTGTCGACGACTCCATGATGTTCAAGTTGCAGAGTTGTATCAGCCTCTGTCATGTACAGGGGTTGTGTCTGAGATCAGTGTTCATGGCAACACTGAGCATGAGCGCACCTGCAGCAACAAAGGCCCAGAGGATGGAGATGATGAGGGGGGACGCCAGGGTGGGCCCCTGGGCGAGCTTGACAAAGCCAGTGATGATGGAGGCAAGCATGAGAAAGAAGCAGAAGCCAGGCATCCAGAGGTCACGCAGCGCGCTGTTCATGAGCATGCTGGCACCCTTTAGCGTGGTCTTGAACTGGATCGTGGATCCGCAAATCGAGTTGACAGCTCGCCACAGGGCCTTCACATATGTCCACCTGAGGTGCACAGCAATGATCATCATGTGGTACCGCTGTGCTTGGCCACCCCAAACAAATTTAACAAGCATCACATGGGAATCAGACTGCTGACCATGCGCTGAGGTAAAGAAGGTTACTCACCACATGAGCTGGTTGGCCACATTTGCAAACCAGAGAGCTTCAACGTGGTACCATGATCGTACATAGTAGAGCACCTGCATGGCATGGCCAGCATCATTTCACATGCATGCTTTCTTCAGCAACCGCCAGAAACATGGAACAGCTCGATGTAGCTGGTTGAGAAGGGTGCATGTACATTTCTAACCAGCAGGTGCAATGCACAGCTTCCATTCTCACCATGTTTGTGGCAAAGTAGTAGACGGTGACTCCCAGGGCTGTCCATCGGGAGACCACGATTGGGAACACGCCAAACCAGATGGTGACAGCAGGAATGATGATGAAGGTGGGTGTGGAGATGGCTCCAACAATGTAGGACCACACTCCAGAGCTATACATGATGCGCATGGGCCAGCTGAGCTTGGACTGGAACAGCGGGCAGTGCATCCAGTTGAACATGATCTGGAAATGGCCCTGTGCAAACACGGATGCATGATTTTGATGCCCCACGTCAGTCACCATTTTTCAGCTGATGCTGCTGTTGCGCAAGTTTGATAGCCCCTGGAAAACAAGGTGGCCAAAGAAGCAGAGCCCTCGTGAGGTGGCACACCTTGCACCAGCGAGAGCGCTGCTGGTAACAGTTGCGGATCTGGTCAGGGGCCTCGCCGATGGCAAGGTACTCCTGCACATACCGGCAGTGCCAGCTGAACTTCTTGAGCTGCATGCCCAGGGCGTAGTCCTCTGTCAGTGTCCAGGTTGGAGAGCCTCCCACTTCCAGCAGCGCATTTGATCGCACCTGCTCAAACCAATGCAGATAATTTTCGTCAGATCTGCAATTTGCAGTTTTGCATGCATGCAGCAACGTCATATAGATGGCAGCTAAAGATTGAAACTCCTTATTTGTTGACAATATGTCTTGGTGAGTGTGCATCCTGCGCACCAGGAAGTTGGTCCCTGTGCAGGAGATGAAGCCGAGGGCGTCATATCCAGGTTGCATGTACTCCCAGAAGTGGACATTGGAGTGGTTGAAGATGTCGGTGTGCAAGTTGAGATTGTGAAAGCACTGGGGTGACAGCACCATCCCAATGTCATCGCCGCCGTCAAACAGAGGGAGGGTCTTCAGGAAGAAGTCCTTGCTGGCCACCTGCATTCAAAAAATGCATTTCTCAATGACTTTAAGCATGTCCAACATGTTGCGTTCTTGACAGACAGCAAATGTGCAGATGAAGCATATGATGGTACAAATCAATGGAGGAGATGTGAACATATGGAGGAGAGGCACCTGATCGGCATCAAAGATGCAGACGAGCTCATTGCCGGGGACCACCGTGCCTGGAGGGTAGAGCTGGGAGCAGACATTGTTGATGTTGCCGGACTTGCCATTCATCTCGCCGGGCGGGCGCTTGCGGCCGCTGACATAGACAACATCTGAACCCAGGCTGTCCACCCACTTGCGCTTCTTGGGGTCCTTGCCGTCATCGCACAGGTAGATGGTGCGCGAGCAGCCAGCTGGTAGCGTGGCATCGTAGGCAGCCATGACTGTACGGCGCAGGATCTCCAGCGACTCCTTGTAGCAGGGCACCAGGACGCGGACATGGTAGGGGTAGCGCGTGCGTGGCTTGCCGGGGTTGGTTGGGTCTTCCCCGAGGTGGTAGTTCTCCACAATGGGATCCAGCACCAGGTTGACACCATACAGGATGACTGTGGTAGCGCCCAGCATCTCAATGCCCAGGATGACGCATCCATACCACAGGTACGGGCCAAGGTCCAGCGTCTTTGTGATACGGATCTGGGACAAGAAAACCTTCCCTTTTGATTGCGTTCACACTACATGAGGACATACCATCAAGGAGATTCTGAAGCAATGGAAGTGGATCGAACGGCCTGCAGGAACAAGCTGCAAGGCATGCAGATCACTTGTTTGGGTTTGGCTTGCGCATGCTTACCCAGAGATAGAAGCCTAGGGCCCCTAGATAGATGAGGAAGGCGAGCAGGCCGAACCAGTTGACCTTGACCAGGCGCCTGTAGCGGATGAATTCGCGCGGTTCCTCGCCCAAGGGCTGCTTCCGTTTGGTCAGCATGCCTCTTTCCACGTCAGGTGCATTGAAGGCCGGGGCTTTGTACTGTTTGCCAGATGGCCCAGCAGTAGCAGATGCTTCCTCCAGCGGATCTGCATATGGCCGTGACAACAGCTTCATACTGGCTGCCTTCGGGAACACCTACAGTAGTTTGAATGCAAGAGGGAATGATCTGCAATGTCAAGTAGGTGATTACTCAAAGGGGAATGATTGCAGCACCTGCACCAGGAATCTGAGAAGAGACTGTAACTGCCCTGGACATTGCCATAGTCCTCTTATTCTCTTCCTGTGCCCATTCACTGACCTTCCCTCGTGCAGGGTCTTTCCCACCACCTTCAGAGGTCATCTGACCAGAACCTGTACGATAACAAAGAAAGAGGTTCAGAGGAGATTCTGTCTGTCAATCTGTCTCAAATGGAAACCGTGAAACTCCTTCCGTCGTTGGTAGAAGCAACCAACGACGGAAGGACCCCTGCCAAGTGAGGAGACTTCGCAGTGGTGAAGCAGATTGAGCTGCTCTTACTGCAATGCGGTAGCAAAGAGGAATTGGAACGAACAATCTACCTTTGCGCCTGAGGCCGCAATTCGTTGATAATTCGGCAGGCTCCCTCAATCCCAACCTCTCTGCTTCACCTTCACATAACATAAAGAATGTTTCTCGCCTGCTTCCCGCATCCTTGCAAAAACAGTGACCACAAAGTATGCAACTCAGATACTGCACTTTCAGAAGCATCAACCAATGTTATGGAAGCAAGTGGCTTCGAAAGGAAGCTGCTTCTCCGCCTTCCGCCATAGTTCTTCAAAGGATCTTTTGCGATGTTCACCCAGCACAGGATTACTTCCGATTATCAAGCCACATACTACTAAGGCGGTGTTCCGGAGCTCCCGTCATTTCCACGGTCGCGGACTCTTCCATGACATGCCGGCATGTAGGAGAGTGACGAACCGTTCCGGATTTGAGGAGGATCCCGGCCTGAGTTCTTACAGCAAAAGCGACTAACTAAGCACCAGGCTTATTGTTTCCATTTACCTGAGCGATATGTGCTTGACCTTCCCTCTGTTGCCTTGAGGAGTTGGAATGGCAATCATCAGAGACTGCGCAGGTTGACCCTCATCCCTTGATTTGTCTCTTGTTGACCCCCAAACACAATCCTTCTACTGGAGTCTTCCTGGTGAGTCAAAGGTCTTCTGAAAAGGCTCCTTCCTTGCCCAGCAGAGTTGGCTACGGCAGGCAACAAGTAGAGCGTATCGGTTTTCGATGGACACACCTGGGTTAACCCAGGCCTACAGGTCGGTCAAGCACACGTCTGCTCACTTCCAGCTTGGTCTCTGCGTAACCATAACTTAGATGTGTAGCATTCTTACTTATCATTGATGGCTCGACGAGTGGCAGGGATCTTGTCTATACAAAGAACCTACAGAGTTTGACCTTGACCAATCCTTGGACCTCCATATCGCATCACAGGCAGGTCACCACGGGTTATTACAGGAATCAAATAGTCTTTCATACTGTTTTCGCTGGATAGGACTTGATGCTGCCGCACCAAAACTCCGATCTTCCGAGCAGTCTGCAGAGGAAGTGTCTAGGGATGGCTATCTCCAGAGTTAGCCAGAAGGACAGAAAGCATACAGTATAAGTCTGCTGATCCAATGAAATTATGATGCCAGACAACCGATCAGTAACGGTGAGCAGCTAGATCATAGGTGACAACTTTATATATTAGCATCTTCAACCTCTTACAGGAAGCACTGCCATGTCTCATCCACGACTGTGCTGTGATGGGCACAGTGGGAGGATAGCCGTGCTAACGGTCCATCAGACTTACCTGGTCAAGCAGGTATCCACTTCAAACTTCTGCTGTAATATGCTTGGGCCCTTCCATCAATGATCCGCAGGGAATCGCAGGAAATGATCGCTCTGTCTTCTTCTTTTTTTGATCAAGGTCATGGATGCAGAGGATGTGGACCCATTGGATGCTCTCATTGTGGAGCTTGAACGGATCCGAGAACAACAAACTACCCTGAAGGATGCAGTGCAGCACGGCAAGCCCATTGTCGTGCACCCTCGGAAAGAGGTAGGCAGCATGCATCGGGTTGCATAGACTTATTTGGGCTTCGAGGCCCTTTAATTTCTGGCGGGCAGTCACCTGGAACAATGAATTTGGCATGCCTCTGCTATCTCAGGCCCTCGAGGTACATGCACCCAGCAAGCCACAAACCCCACAGCGATTTGTGGTGTCAGGCGGCCTGGCTAGGTTCAATGTGGCACAGGATCTACTAAATGTTGACTTCAGCCCGCCTGAAGAGGCACCAGCTGAGTTTTGTGCCGTGCAGTATGACTCTGAACGCATCACAACACTGAAATCTGGCGTGTCAGGTATGACATTCAATGGTGTCTAAGCGATTGAAGTTGACAGATCCACTGCAACGCTCCAAGTGTTCGAAACAATCTCTTCTCACATTCAGCAGTAAGTCATGTTTGTACCACAGGCAGCTTTGGAGAGATCTCGGATCCCACATCTCAAGCGCTGCAGGAGTTCCTACGCCGCCTGCAAGATCAAGCAAATCAAGTCAGGGAGCTCATTGCAAATCAGCAGACCATTGCAAGCAGCGCAGCCGTGCTGAGAAAACCAAGTGAACTCGGAGGGATGGGTGGCATTCGTGCATCTCAAGGTGGCACGCAGATATTCATGTCAGTCCCTACTCCGCCAAGAGTTTCGGAGGGTGCTGTTAGCATCGAGTCAAAGGGCAGTAAGGGAACGGCACAGAATTTGGAACTGGTGGCAAGCACCTTATCTGCTGATGCCACCATCTATGTTACAACAGGTGCCTGCATTCATGCTGGTTGCACCAGCCTCATCCTTCGTTGACCAAAATGCATAATCATGAGCTGCTCCAATCTCAAAGTGCATGCCTGAGGATGCACTGACATGCAGATGCTTTGCAGGTGTTGCTCCTGCAGATAAAAATGATGCATCTAATCGGCACACAAAAGAAATTAGTTTGGCATTTTACAACAGGGCTCCAAAGCCCCACAGGAAGAGGCAAAGTTCTCATGTTGACCATGTTGGACTGCTGCGCTGGCTGCTCTACGTTGCAGCCTTTGGTCTTTACTTGTTTACCCGTAGCAATACTGTCAGTGCTAATGGCAGCAAGAACCTCTTTGCATACCAGCTTGCAGTGTTGATCGCAGAGTGTTTCATTTTTGTATCTGGAGCTTTAATTGGGTTATGGCAGGTGAGGATAACATTGCTGTTGCTGGATCAAACTACCTATCTTGAAAGGAAAGCTGTTAGTCAGATAACTACCGTATACAATGATTGAACAACTGTGAGTCTTGCCTTCCTTCAACTCCATCCCTGCAAGTGATCGGCAGTTCCTGGCTGCAGGTGCGTCAACTTGATGGGCCCCTGGACAGAGCGGCTCCCGCAGCTCCAGCTGGTGATGTGGAAGCAAATGTGCAGGGGAACATCAGACAAATTCAACAACCTCAACATGTGCATGTGAGTCATTCATACTGCATAACAGGAAGGCAATGCATGACCGCCTCATGCCGGCAAGTGTGCATGTTTCTGTGGGCTGAACAGGAATACATTGTCCGTGATTTTGCATTTGCAGGTTTTTTTTCTTGAGACAAACACACCGGCATGGAGAAGACAAAAGGCGCTGAAAGCGGCATGTGCCATGGAAGTACCAGATGGATGCACATTCACAGTGTATCTTCTTGGCCACAGAAGGTAATCGTGACTCTTGCCCGGATGATGTGTCACATGCATGCATCCCGTTACAAGTTAAGGTGCTGAATGGTGTACTGTGCTCAGGGGATTGGCAGGTGCAAGCGCTGTCGATGACCACCTTCTGGATGGTGTTGTGCGTATCACTGCAGCAGAAGAGAGCACCAATCCTGCTACAATTTTGAATGCTGCACTGAGGCACGTTTTCCCTTCCAATTCGGCAATTCCTCCAACGGCAGCAGTGACTGTTTTGGAGGATCATCAGGTAGGCCAGCCCATCAACTTTCTTAGATGAGCCTGCTGCAGATGTCCATGTCGTCCCCATGACTTGCATGGTATCAATGATATTCTAGTATCATTACTGTCCAGGTGCCAAGTCCGTTATACTTGAAGAAGCTGCTGCCGCATCTTGGTTGGGGTGGTGTCCGGTTGGTACATTCGCCAATCAGCTATGAGAACACTCGCCAGGTGTCGGATGTGTATGATCAGGTAGGTCCACCACCACTGCCAAGGAAACCCATGCACTGTTCACACGATAAATCCTGTGACGCGCTGTTGCTCATGACGAGTATCACTGTGCTTGATGCAGCTCGAGACATTCTGGCAGTTGCATATGCTGCCCAAAGCCGAGGCCTGGAATTGCAGCGCTTGTGGTGACACAAATTTCATCATATTTGCAAGCACCCTGCACAACATTGGCTGGTTGCCGACATCCACTCCAGCTTATGGGATGGCTATGGCATTGAAGCTAAAATGTGCTGATCGGCTGTCATATTATCATCCTGAGAGCCTGGCACCAGGTGGGAATGGCAACCAAGAGGAAAGGAGAGTTGTCATGTAAATCTTGCTCTATCGAGGATGGTGCCAATCTGATGCTTGAAGCTGCTGACATGGATGCACAGGATGGAGTCATTTGGACACAGCCAGCATCCACAAGAGAAAGCGGAACAGGGCTTTTGGGGATTGTCAGCTTCTCATACACCATGCCTTCATGCATGTGCCGACTTTTCGGTTCATGCAGAAGTTGATCTTCAACACATTAGCCTGGTGTGTATGCTTAGCCTTTAAAAATGGGAAATTAGAAATGTTTGGTGTGCGAATCAGCAACAGGAGACGTGAATGCATGCAGGTCCCAGGGGGTCACTGCAGTGACCGCCTTGTTCTTCTTTACCATTCCTCTAATCCGGATCTTGTTTGGAGTATTCCCATGCAGCCCAAACCGTTGGTTCGGCATTGGGTTTTTGGTCTACTATTGCTGCGCTCTGCCCTTATTGTACCAGGTAACTTCTGCTCCAGCAGATCATATTCTGCAAGCTAGCACACCGGAGTGCAGCCAGCTAGCTAAATAACACAATGGCCTAGTGGCAGTCCATAAGTCTAGGGATCTTCACATGCCTCTATGCCATTGCAGGCCTATAAGCCTGGTACGCTGGTTGCCGTGTGGAGCTGGACAGAGACAGCGCAAAACATGTGGTGGCAGTATCTGGTGGCTGCTGTCACAGCGTTGTTTGGCGGGTTCTGCTCCGCTGCATCAATTTTGAAAAAGTCTGTTCAACAGGGCAATGCAGCAGAGGACACTAAGAGCGGCATTGTAAGCTGTCCGCAGTTGATTTCACAAGCTGATTCTGCACATTTTTGAATCTTCCTGTATGTGGACCGACCCTATTCCAATAAGGGAGGCTTAGCCATGGCCGATTGCTGGAATGCAGGGTGTGGCCCCCCACTCGACAGTGCATGATTTACAGGTTGGACCTGCAACAGACATGTCAGCCCAACAAAAAAGGCCCGACACTTCAGCCGCGCATGCAAAGTGGACTCGGTTGATGTCCTTTCCATGGGCAGCTCTCTTCCAGTGCACATGTTCCCTGGCAGGAGTGTCCATTGGGGCATGGCTTCTCTTTGGTGCAGGAGACACAGCAAAGTAAGTCCCATGTCCACATGCAACATGAACCCGAGAGCCTTGCATGCATGAAGTGTTGACTCGAAAAAGAATAGAGCACATCGTAAGTTGGGGCAGCTTCTGTCATTGCGCAGGTTTGGGGCAACAAGTTTTGACATCCTGGCAGCCAACCTGCCTCTCATATTGTCCATCTTGTGGTGCCTTTGCAACGCCCTCATTTATTCTGCCCCTCTCGCTCATTTTGTGTATATCAGAAGCTCTGCCTGCACTTCAGAGCAGGTGAGGAATGTTTCATGATGTCAATTCTTAGGATTCTGCTGAATGAAAGGACGGTTCATGCATGTAGCACATATGATTCTGGCCTGTGGGACCTGAATCCTTGCAATGTGAGCAGGATGCGAAGAATGACAGGAGATGGACAGGCCTGGGGTGTTACTCAATCTTTTCCCTGGTTGTCACTATCCTTTGCATGCTGCTTGCAGCTGTTGCCTGCATTTTACTGGGCACTGGGTCTTACAGGTTACAGGTGAGCCCCTTAACGGCAGTCATGCAACTCAATGACACCTGGGAAAATTGAAAGCCTGAATTCATCCCTATTATATTCTGTGCTCCTAATGGTCATATCCGGTGGCTGTTCAGGCAGGATGGCAGGAAAGTGATGTTGATTATGGAGCTGCTCTAAAGGCTTCCATGAGTTTCTACTCTGCACAGCGATCCGGGGCCCTTGGCATCTCCGCCATCTCATGGAGAGGGGATTCTGGGCTCAATGATGTGCCTCTTGGGGGCTTCTACCTGGGCACAAGTGAACAACGATCCTTGGCTTATGCTGCTCATGCCTACTCCTGTACCTTGGAGATGAGATGTAATTCCCAGGAAGAATGGATTCTAACGATTGGGTTGCTCGGCACAGACAATCTGAAGCTGACATTTCCAACAGCAGCAGCAGCGCTTCAGCTTGCCTGGGGCGTGATCAGCCTGCCAGCCTCAGTTGCAGTAGATGAGCAGGTCTACCAGCACCTGAACTGGACAGCACAGTACCTGATAGCTTGCCGCATTACACCAGACTCCCTGGTTTCCCAGGTACGCCTCCTAGTAATGCTGTCCTTGGTCCAAGATTAATCACAACAGAATCAACTGGAGTCTTATGCAGTCAGCAGTGCATCATGAGTCTTGGAAAGTCCAGATGGTGGCTTCCTTCACAGCAGAAAATTCACACCGATAGCGCAGGCTTTATCTCTTCACAGGGCCTCCATGCTGATTGATATGCACCGCAGGTGGGGAACATGGACAGGGAACTGAAGGCATGGACACGACCAGAAGACATGACCCAAGCACGGCCCACCTTTGTCATCAGCCCACAGGTGATGACGGCCCACGTGCCATCATGTCAGCATTAATTTCGACTCGATAACGCACATGGATCATGTGCAGAATGTCAGATACAGACCTAATTCTATACTGTTGCGAAATGTAGTATTGGGCTGCATGAGATATCAAAGCACTTCACAAGGCACATGTGCTAAATTGGCCTCGCCCTCTACACTGGATCTGCAAGACACGGACAGATATAAAGGAAGACATTATTGTTTCTTTGTTGAGAATGCTGACAGCAATGGAACACCTGAGCTGCCCACAGGGGGACACAAAATCCTGGTGACCTGACTCACAGACCCTTGCATCTGAGCCCCTACTACTGCGTGCGCCAAGCAGGCTCCTGGAGCTGACCTCATGGGCCACACCGCTGCTGCTTTGGCGGCCACCTCACTCGCATTCGCGCGTGTGTCCACGGCGGATGCACAGGCCTTCTCAGCCCAGGCCTTGACGGCTGCTGCTGAGCTTTATGTCTTGGCGGCCGCCAATGAGGGGATCTACAGCGAAAATTTCATTCCCAACCAGAAGGTGGGCCCCTATCTGTATTGACCATGAGCAGGTCATGCCTAACTAGGTTGAAGCGATGTTATCGGTTTGCCGACTCATATTACTCTGCCCTCCTGGCCTGGCTAACTTGTGCGTTTGGGGGCTGTCAGCTGTTCAACTCTACCAGCTATCTGGATGACTTGATGCTGGCAGCCTGCTGGCTGGGGTTAGCCACTGGCAGGAGTGCTTATCTGAATGATGCCGAGTCCTACTGGGACAGAATATACAACGACCCCAACAACACTTCCTGGCAGACGATGGTGTACGATTGGGATAATGCATGGTGGGCAAGTAACCTGCTGCTCTGGGAGCAGACAGGGAACTCACGATACAAGGTGAAACCTCCTGCTAACACATGCCTTGGAGATGCACACACCGCTGCATGGAGGATGGCACTACTGCATAGCATGAGATCGTGTTTCAAGAGAGGCTTGGTTAGATGGCACCACTGTCTACAAACCCAACCAGTCTAGCTGCAGCTCATCCACTGCTCCTCCCAGGCACAGCTGGACAGCTTCTTCAACAGCTGGATGCATGGCGGCAATGGCGTGGTGTTGACTGCAAAGGGGCTGGCGCTTGCCGGCAGCGAGGGCCAGCTGAGCAATGCCGCCAATGCCGGTTTGTTGGGGTTGCTGTATGGGCGCTACAGCGGCGGTGGCGAAGGAATTGCTCGCGCATGCTGGGCTCGCCGCCAGGTAGCAAAGCCTTCCTCTCTCTCAACCTGCCTTCTGCCACTGGTGTGACCAAACCGCTGTAACATTCCTCGGCTGACCTCTCCACCAAAGAGTTTGGAAGGATCATGTGCGGTATGGAAGTCAGAACGAGCAGGCTTATCCATGCGCCGAATCACTTAATTGATTTGCTCTTACAGGTGCAGTATATTCTGGGGAGCAGCGGCCGGCAGAGCTACATGGTAGGCTGGGGTAATAATCCACCGACGCACATTCCAAATCCTGCCGCGTCCTGCCCCACATCAGTCCAGCCCTGCACTGGTTTCCTGGCCAGCAGCCCACAGTACTCCTCACCAGACGCCAATCCACATGTCCTCTTTGGCGCACTTGTGTCAGGTCCCCATGCAAGGTAAGGCCCCTGCTGCAAGCAGCAGTGATCTACATTAAAGATGAGAGTGCTGTTCTGCTTGCTCGTGCACCATTCCCTGCTCTGGCGGAAGCAGACCTGTTCAAAGAGGTCCAGTGACAAGTCAAAATGATTGTGATGTATGTTCTGTCTTACAGGGACTTCTTCAATGATACTCGCTCGGCGACAGACACATCAATAAGCATCGAGTATAATGGAGGATTCAGCGGTGCTTTGGTGATGCTCGGTTCACGAGACTGGACACAAACATGTGAAGGAAGGCCAGGGCTCCTAGATAGGATTGGTGCAAATTTGAACCACGCGATATGGTGATCCAATAATATGTGCCACACAGATTTTGGCCAGATGATGCTTGATTTCTGAGAAAACAGTCGAGAACTCCTGTGGAAATGTATGCTTAGGAGTAGCGAAGGTGTGGAAGTGCAGTATCAGCCCGGAATAATGGCGGGTATGCTAGATCTTTTACGGCAATCAGTAAAGTACTTAGAAGGCAGATGAATGAAGAACATATACTATGTAGAATGATCGTGCCTGTGTAAATGAATGCTGGGTAGGCCTCCTTGATTACAGAAAGTGCTCAAGCCTCTGCAAAGAGCACTGACCGGACACAGTTGAGACATATGTCACAGCCTTTTACTCTTAATGATAACTTGAAGGTTGAAAAAAATCGGTCAGCACATGAATATGTACAGAAACGCAGCAGACGTTAGCTGTCGCCCAAATCTGATGTGCCAAGTCTAATATGAACACCTAAATCATTTAGAAAATGAAGGACATGTGAAGTTTCTGGCTCATTGCAGTACAGTGAACATGCAGCTGCAGAGTTACCACAAATGCAGAGGTAAACTCAGATCTACAGTCCTCATTTGCTCATTTCATTCTTCACCTCATTCAAAGTCTCCTTAGCATTTGTTAGGTTAGCCTGTGCGACAGCCATGGCATTTTCGGTGGCAGCATCTACTTGCTCCTGTACATTCGTTGGGAGGTTGCCGGCGTCATCCGATGGAGTGCCAATGCTGGCTCCTAGGTTGCTGCAACCAAGACTCACGTCAGTGCCTCAGTGACACCCTTGGCTAATGCAACCTGCCCCATGCAATTAGACTGCTGCTTTTGTAGCCGTCTGAAGTGTGTAGGATACACTGCACATGTAGTGCACAATTAAGGAGCAAGCATGAAGCGTTCAAGCTAACTATGCATGTTGGAAAGCATGAACGCACCAGCAGGGGTGGCCGCAGGAGCGGCAGCTGGGGCCGCTGTGCCAGCGCCTCCAGCGCCAGTCAGTTCTGTCTTGGCTTCCTGCTCCAACTTAGGCTCCTCAGCCTTCACGGCCTGCATATCAGGAGCATTGCTGTTAGCCTGGAAAACTCCATGGAGAGTCTCCATCTCCAACAATAGGTGTCCATACATTTCCCTGACTCCTCAACTGCGTACATGACTGCATACTCATGCCCCCGGTGATTGCGCTGTCGGCTCAGGTATCACATGGACCTGCATGCTTACCTGCTCCAACTTGCCTTCGATCCCATCAGCAGCGGGTGCAGCGGGGGCGGCAGGTGCAGCACCCTGGAACACGTCGCTATGTCAAGACAGACTTATGACAAACTTCAATCTGCTTAGTTCAACCAAAAGTGCTGGAACACAGACGCGGTCCATGAAAAAGATAAACATTGCATTACTGATCAGACACACTCAAGGACAACCCACCTCAGTTTGAGCAGCTGCAGGCTCTGCGGCAGTGGCCTGTGCAGGGCACAGCTCATTCACTTGAAGATCTTGGAAGCTTGACAGGAAATAAATCTCAGGTCAGCTATCCAGGCAAGATATTAACGCTCTCAACCACAATATGTTGATACCTGTCCTCCAGTACCAGTCCCCTGTAGTTTTGTCTTCAGGCTGTCCAGAGCCTGCAGCAAGAACAACCTTCAGGCATGACTGTCCCTCTAACCCTGCACGGGCAGGTTCACATGAACGCACATCAACAGTGCCACAAGTAACAATTTCCATACCCTCCCAGTAGGATGAGGAGCCGATTGTGTGCAGCGAAGATATCTTGCCAAAAAGTCTCAAGCGTGCACAGGCTAGTTTAGCTCACCTCGGTGCCCTTGGCCTTGGCCTGCGTCTCCAAATTCGCGACCTGCACAAGATAGATGCTGTGAACTGAATGCAAGGGTAGGAACACTTCAAACGGGTCCAGCGGCAACTTGACCGGAGACATCGGAGGTGTCATCATCGCGGCAACCATCTGGTGACCATCGTCGAAAAGAACGACGAAAGAAGCTTTAAGGAAAAAGGTAGCAGAATATGCTACGTATAGGAGTCAGTGACCATCGATGCATGACCCGCAGCTCCGCCAGGTTGATCAAGTCAAGAGGTCAACGTCTCTCCAACAAGCTCACGAGCCCTCAATAAAAGCTCGCTTCGGGACCACTTCAGCACATAAATCATCCACTGGCTTCAAACCGAACAGCTAATGCAGGATGGAACTTCTGTCCGCCCACTTGGCAAGGCGTGGAGCAGACATCTGAAATTTTCCCGGGAGATTCTGTCCGGAACCTGACAGTTGGGTCCTGTTGTTCTGACACCATGAAGTGAGTGGACGCAGAGAAAGCACAATATGCTGATACATATATTGAGACGGCATCGGAGATGTCAATCCCACAGAGAAGTACTGAGATGATCACCTGCTGCTTGGCTTCAGGTGAAGACAGGCAGTTTCCCATCGTGTCTTTCCCTTTCGGTCCTTGAAAGTAGGCAGGTGGCAGGTTGTTTGACTGTGCAAACGTTCAACTCAAAAGTCGCTTGAATATTTTGACTGTTAACATTAGCATCTAGAATCAGCTGCACGGCTCAATCAAGTATTTCAGATAAAGCACCTCCCTGCAGGGTTTCTGGTTCATGACAAACCCTTCAAAGTCGCTTTCTCCACCGTGGCACGACTGTCGTGAAAATTTCCGACACGAATCGTGCTAAGATCTTGCCACTTTCTGCTCAGGCTAACAGAAAGCACTTGAGCATAGCAACAAAACCATGCAGCTCTACACCAGGGCAACATCATCTTGTTCCTTCAGGGTGCGCATCGCCCTGAACTTAAAGGGTCTCTCGTGCGAGTTCATCCCTGTGGTGTCGAGAGATCAATTGACTGCAGATTTTGGAGCTGTAAATCCACAGCGCCTCGTACCATTCCTGATCAATGGCCTCGATAAGATCGGCCAGTCCATGAGCATCATGGAATATTTAGATGAGAAATTTGGTCCTCCTTCACTGCTTCCCAGCGATCCGGCTGGGAGAGCCCGTGTGCGAGCTATCAGCCAGTACATTGTTTCTGACATCCAACCCCTCCAGAACACTCGAATTGACTCACAACTTCAGCGCTGGGTAAGCATCTTGGAGATTGCAGCGCTGCAGGTTGTGCTCTGTGTGGACAGCACTGGCAACTGAATGAAGGATAGGTATAATATTATTTCTTGCATAGCGCTTGGCACGTAAAAAGCGCTGCTGCTCCACCATCATCATCCAGTGTGTCCAGGGCGTCAACGAGGCCCAGTGGAAGCATCATTGGATTACTCATGGATTCTCAGCTCTTGAAGATATGCTGAGCACGGAGACAGCATCCGGAGAATTCTGTCATGGCGACACAGCGACGATGGCGGATTGTTGCCTTGTCCCACAGGCATGCCCAGACATTTTATGCCCAATGAGTCGGCTAGGGCCGGCTTCTGCAACGGTGCTCATCATTGCAATGTTGTACTGATTGGTTGCTTGTGCTGCAGGTCTGGAACGCAATAGAAAGATACAATGTTGACCTATCCTCATACCCCAAGATTGAAGCAGTGTACAAGAGGTGCCTGCAGCTCCCTGCAATTGATGCCGCCATGCCAGAAAAGCAATCAGACTACACGCCACCAACAGACTGATGCTTGCAGCTGTGTGCACCTGCATCTCCTGCGTCTAGTGTTGTGGTCATTTTCCCATCGTTTGGCGAACGAAGTCGAGCGAAGAATGATTGGACCAGACAATATTCACACAATACCGCCTGTCCTGCAACAGCGGCACGTAGCGCGCCTTGTAGCGCTCCTATGTTGCATGGTATGAGGCATTTTGAAGCAGCCACGCGCGCATGCGAGGAGTGCAAGCACTGCTGCCAGATGACTGCAGTTGCCCAGCTGCTTACGTGTGTATTTAGTACTGATTGCAGGAGTCGGAGAGATTTGTCAGATGCGTGAGTTGTCAGATATATCTGAGTATTCAGGTCACTGGCTAGTCACAGACTAGTCACAGGTGCCATGATAGAAACATGGCCCCAAATTGTGGTAGCTGACTGACAGACTCTGGATACTGCTACATGGAGGCATCTGAATTCAGCGGCCTGAACAATGCTGAAGACTCACGAACACTAACGATGTTATGCTATGATGAGTGAAGATTGACGAGGCAGAACCCGAGAATTCATTCGGTTTAGTGGCCTGTAGGTGACATCTACTAGGTGCCTATGAAGAACAGCCCAGAGAGCCTCTGATCAGGAGCCTCATGAGAGTGGAACAGCCTTGCCCGATGCCTGTCTGACAAGGCAGCTGCTGACCAGAGCGATTCTGACCATTTATGGCAACATCGCAAACTGCATGCAGAGCGAGATCCCAACACACCCTTTTCTTTAGGGGTAATTGAGAACTAACTAGATAGTGAAAACGAGTGAACAACCTGCCTAACTAGATAGTGAAAAATTACCCATACTTTTCTTCCCTTTGCATGTGCTGGCAGCGTCTGCTCACGTGATTTGTTGCTGTCCCTTTACCATGGAAGGCCATCTCCCATGCCACTTGGATCGAAAAGTCCTCTTTAAAACCCCATATCATCGATTTTCTGGAATCCTGGCACGCCTGTGCCCTCGCTGGCCCCATGCTTGGGATACACTATCACAGATCGTTGTTGCCGAGCAACTGTCCTTCGCAGAATACAACTTGCCGGGGTAAGTGGGGTATAAATTTCAAGCCTGGTGTGCAGCTCATTCACTGCAGGAAAAGAACGTCGTGGACTTTTCTACCGAAAGTCGGCAGGTCTAGTACTGGGGAGCGATGCCCTGCAGCTTCTGGTGTAAAGCAAAGTGTTAGTTGCAGATCTTCTCTGAGTACAGTTGAAGCAGTAGGCAACAAGGACGCTTCTCAAGCGGATTGGAAACTCCTGTTATGGAGCACACTCGACGTTACTGCAACACTTGGATCTATCGGCGGGGCTGTCGCTTTTATTCTCACCCAGGAAGCCATGCTGGTTGGACTGCCCATCATTTTGCCATTGCTGGCCCTCTACGCCAGCAGAAGACGTGAGAGCATCAAAGTGCAGGTACAGGGTTTCCTTGGAGTCAGAAGTGTCACATTAAAGTAGCCTCGGACCTAGCAAGCAGCGATTAGACAACTCCTTGGGCCCGCAGGCTGGCCTGAAGGAACTCCAGCAGTCCTGGAATGTGGTTATGCAGCAGCTGGACCAGCTTGAGGAAGTCAAGGTACAAAAGCTCCAACAGGCCTTCCAGCTGTGGCGGGACGACCTGCAGAAGCAGCTGCCTTCTGGCAAGCTCAAGAGCATTGAAAGCAAGCTTGCTGCTCTGGAGGGCTCAGTGCTGAGTGCAGGTGATCTCCATGCCATTCTCTGGGTGGTGCACTGGCTTCATGGGTGGTGACTGCATGGCAATGCTACCCTACTCACATGCAACAATCATAAGTTTGGCATGATAAGCTGTTGGGCATGCCCAGGCAGGAGCGCTCAGAGCGCAGCTCGAAATGTTGAGGTCGCGAGCAGCGGCATGGCAGAAAGAACAGCATCGCAGCTGAAGGAGCTGGGCGCTCAGCTGGTCAAGGAGTTGCAGCAGGATTTGCAGAACAGATCTGTGGCCCCTGAGGAGGAGCTGAACAGCTTGGCGGCTCAATTGGAGGTACGCTAGAAGGCAAAGAGGCGTGCACGCCAGATTCCAACGCAAAATCGATCAAGCAAGTTCCCGCTATGTATCATGCGGAACCCTTGCACAGCACTGCACCATGCTGTTCGATAGAATGCATAGGTGTGCCATTGCTTTACATGTACAATTCACCTCATCTATCTGTGTCATGCAGGGCATCAAAGGCAGCCTGCAAGGCTTGGAAGAGAGCCAGATGCAAAGCATGCGCCGGCTAGCACAGAACGTCATTGGCGCGGTGGAAGACGCTGAGGCCTCTCTTCAGGTCAGATTCCCTGGCAAGCATCTTTGTTTGGGAGATAAGAAGCTTGCATGCCAGGATACGGTAGGTCTCTGAGAGCAGGAGAGAGATGGCTATGCGCTGCTTGACTCAGGGCACAATGCAAGCTGACTCGCGGCGTTCCATGGATGCACTGGAGCGGCTGCCGGCCCTGTTAGCGGCTTCCCTGCCAGTCACAGATGTCACACCTCTGCAGAGCATGGCTGCTCGGCAGCAACCGCCAGCGCTCGCTCAGATCGCCCCTGCGGACAGGGTCTGGCTGCAAGGTGTCCTGGAGAACGCCCTGCAGCTTGCCGCTGAGCGGGTGCTCAAGAAGCAGGTGGGATGCTTGAAGAGGGAACTCCACACCTTCCGAGGTGTTTTTTGCAAGCAGTAGTGACAGCAGTCCCACAGAGCCCAGCAGCCCCACGGAACCCAGCCAAAAGGCAGCAACAGCAGTAGCCAGATTGTAGGCATGCTGACGAACTGCATGTAGCTTAAAGGAAGTGTAAATGGTTGGTGAGATGCGGCAGCATTGCAGCCCTGAGCTTTGAGGAGTGGCAGGTGGCTTTCCTGTTACAAATCTGAATTTTGATGCACACAGCAGGAGACAGCAGGAGCTGCCGTGCCAGCTATGCTGGCTGATGAGCAATGGGATGCCCTTGGAAAGCGCTTGCGTGGCATTGAACAGAGCGTGCAAGTGCGTCTCCTGCTCTGACCATAGCTTGCAATCGGAAAATCCCGCACCGGTCAACATGATATTTTGGCATATGCACCGGCCCCTGGACTACTGCTCAAAGCAAGCTGTGCGCGTCCTCTCATATGCAAAGCGTGTCTGCTCGACAGGGACTGTTGGAAGGAAGTGGTGAAGTTGATGCTTCACCAAGGGAAGAGGCCTTGGTGAACGAGGTAGCCGCCTTGCGCAGTGATGTGTCTGCTGCACTGAAGGACCTGAGAGAGTCAGATGGAATGGCAAGTCCAGAGCTTGCGCCGCTCCTTTCCTCCATCAGTAACTCTCTTGAAGCTCTGCGGAGCCAGGTATAGACATTTGGCACCAGATTATTTTTGATGCATTTCATACGTCCCAATTTATGCAAGGAGACAGTAAATGCTAAACACACTGCATGTGATGTTGCCAGGTGGAGGGACCTCTTTTAGGAAGTGAGCTTTTTGCTGAGCAAAGCAGGTTCTCGTCAGATATCCTGCAGCCCATCCAGCTGGCCCTTGATGAGCTCAAGACTTCCCAGGCCTCCCTTCAGCAAGCACTGGAAGGTACAGGAGAACCGTCATCCAGTACAGCTATGTCGACAGGTGATCATTCTTCATGTGTGTGCGAACTGGAATTTGCTTGCACTTGGGTCCAAATTTACATTTGTGCACTGGCTGTTGCTGCAAGCTGCGAGTTGCTGCAAGTTCACAGCATTTTTCTGAGGCATGCTCTGGATATGCAGAAGTTGTGGAACAGGCTGCGAGAAAGGCTGCAAAGGAGGTTCTGAGGGAGTTCTCAGCCCAGTCCCCTGACACTTCTGAGCTCCGTGAGACCATCAGTGCTACCCTCACAGCTGTTCGGCAACTTGAGGCAGCCACCATGGAGCGCATCAGCTCCCTGGCCTCTTCTATCAGTGCCATACCAGCTGGCATGTTACCTACAGGTGTTTTACAATCCGGAGCTGAGCCTTGCTTGAATTGTGGCTTTGCATGAGAGGGACTCACACCCACCATTTCTTCGTAGTCACATCTTGCTACATGGGTTCCTGTGGGTTTTCTGTTGACTGTGCTGAGATGAGATTGTGTGCACTTTTGAGCAGTAGGGACGCAGACATGTTCATCAGAAACATCTGGCTTAGATGCACCCCCGAAAGGATACAAGGGCGATCCATCAGACACGAGAGAAGTGGCATTTCTACGCATGCAGGTTTGATTCGTTTCCTCGACTTCATCACCTCATTCCACCTGATGTGTCAATGTGTGGCAAGGCTACATGTGAGGCATGAAGCAAGGCAACATCACAGGACATTGCGACTGTATGCAGGCGTTATTGAGGGATCAGAACAAGAAGAGCCCGGCTGAGGCTGCTTCGACAGTGTCAGATGCCGCTGCTGCTGCAACAGACGCATCCAACTCAGATGAGAGCAAGTCTGCAGAGGACCTGGTCCCCATTTCTGCATGGCTGGGCCCAAGGAATGGCGCAGCCGAGAGCACGCCAGAGCCAGAAATGGCATCTAATCAGTCATCAAATGGTGCATCTTCATCTGCCAGCACCTCCCCAAAGGTTTTTCCAGACGCTCCTGAAGCCACCTCCAGCTCTGCCACTGACAACAGAGCTTATCAGACAGAGGACGTCCCTGACACAGCTGCACAGGCACAGGAGGAGCAAGCACAGACAAGTGCCAGGCCAGTCCGGGACAGCGGATGGGGACAAGAACGCGGCGTCTTATCAGACGAACAGGGCTATTACAATGGAGGCAGCAGCAGTAGCGGACAGGCAGCAGAACCAACCAACATCCCTAATTCAGCCAGGAGAGGAGACACAGGAGCAGCACCATTGGCATCCAATGGTAATCGTCTCCATCGACTCTGTGCTGGCTGTGCAAAAGTAGCGCTGTAAAACACTGTTTGCACCATATCAACAAGTGCAAGCATGCGTTGATATATGCCTTCCAAAACATGAACCACAGTCGGGGACATCACCGTGGTTCCCAGCATACACATCATTCCTCTAGGCGTCTTGACATTCCTGCTGCAGAACCCACACCTGTTCTCAGCTCAACACTGAGTGGTGCTGAGGTCAGACAGCATGGGGTTGAGAGGAGTTTTGAGTGCCCATCGCCTACTGATTCTCAAAGGGCATGGGTGCATCAGGTGCCGGTGTGGATGGGAGCAACATGGAGGAGGAGGTGGAGGCGCTGGTGCAGGAGGGGAAGCAATTTCTGCGCGAGGGCCGCGAGCTCACCAAGAGCGGCTTTGACCTCGGCGGTGCTGACCTGGCACTGCAAGATGCCATGGCCTGCTTCGAGGATGCTGCCCAGATTGACAGCACCAGCATCAAAGTGCAGGTGACCCCTGACCTCTGTGTGTCTTTTCCCCTCGCCCTTCCTGCCCAGCATCATTATGGCTGAGGTCAGCAATTAATGTCAGACAATCTTGAAAGAAGATCACGCCTTCAAACAACAGAGAGTAGTCCTTCACATCACTTGATTTTCTGTTGTACACGGCCAAGGTGACAGACTGTCAGAAATAAGTGGCTTCAATGGTTGGTTTGCAGGGCAACTGGGGGAATGCGCTGATGGCGTACGGCGTGCTGAAGAAGCGGTATCTGAGTGAGCTGAGGCAGGCACCGCCGCCGCGCTCCTATGAGGAGAGGGCCGCCGCCCGTGCCTCTGAGGATCAGCTCATCGGTGTGCCCCCCTGCTCATGCTGCTGCCTCAATATACACCAAGAAGAAGAAGAAGACTCATCATTCCAGTCGTCTAGGGCTGATAAGATGACTCAGAACCACCCGCAGTATGCAAGGTGGAGTTCATCCTGCGGTGCGCAAGGGTGTTGTGTGCATCTCGAGCCCTTTTTGTTTTCTGTGCATTGCGACTGGGGATTCCATCAGGAAGTGTCGCTTTGTTTGACCGTGGCCCCTCTGTTGAAGAAACATGATCCAGACGCACAGACACGTTTAGTCACGCTTTTCCCAAGGAGCAGGATGGCTGTTGTACAACCATAATGTTATGTTCAAGAGTCACATTCTCTCATCGTAGTGACAAGCTCTGCCAGAAGCAAGTGGGTGACTGTGAGGGTTAGACTGCATAGGCTTGGGTTGATGGGCAGCCTGTGGGCATGTGCAAATGAGAGGCGGACGCAGCGCTGGTGGCAGCGGGGCAGTTTTTATTTTATTAAAGCCAAAGACCCACAAACCCCAAAAAGCAAAAATTAAAATATAGCATGTGAGGGGTTCAATTGTGTAGACTTGGGGTGATTGGCAGTCTCTGGGCAAGTGCAGATGAGGCAGAGGCGGCGCTGGTGGCGGCGGGGCAGAAGTTTCTGGCGGTGGTGGAGCGCGACCAGGACGACACGCGTGCCCTCGGCAACTGGGGCCGAGCGCTCTGCCTCCGCGCTGAGCTGGCACGCGACCCAGAGGTAATACACCGCATAATGATGTGATGTGACTTTTAGATGGCACACTCCTCCTGCAGCCAGTTTCAATGCAAGTGAAGACGGGATGGGCTTTCCGGTGGGCACAAGAGTTTTTTATTATTCCAGGCCCAGTCATTATACCCATGCAGGTGGCGGGACAACGGCAGGTGTTTGCAGGGCGTTGGCCTGGTCACACTGCATGGCGGGGTGGATATGCTCCAGCCCAGAAGTTCTGGATGAGGACTTGTTCTGATCACTGGAAGTTACTCATAAAAGAAAATCAACTCAAAAGAGGGGTCTGCCTGGTTTGACAGGTGGCATGCGCGCTGTATGAGGCAGCAGTGGCGAAATTTGAGGCCGTGCTGGAGGCGGACCCCAGCAACAGGGGCGTGCTGAGGAACTGTGCCTTTGCGCTCTATGACCTGGCCCGCCTGCAGCCCGATCCTGTGTCTCGCACCACGAGGCAGCTGCTTGAGGTGAGGGTCACCCCGGTCAGTTCTCACAAGGCAGGTCCTCAGTTTGGATCTGGAACCAACCCCCACTTCGCTGCAGATCTGAAGAGCGCAGACAAGTCCACCAGCACATGTCTGCTCAATAATCTCCCAGTCCCAGGCACATTGACGGATGGAGGTGGCGTGCTGGCTTCTTGCAGGATGCCGCGCGTTACCTGCAGGATGTGCTGACGCTGAATGGCAGTGATGAGGATGCGGCTGTTGCGCTTGACGAGTGCATTGCGGAGCTGGAGCAGCTTCGGACTGCCCGATGCTGACTGCGAAGATAATCTGTATTATATTGTTTTTGTGTTCCAATGGGATTCGGTCAGTGTGCAATAGGGGTCTTACAATTGTGTGGTGGCGCTTTTGTAACTTAAATCAACCCTCTGTTTCTTATACATTGGAAATGGATCATCACATGTTAGATGTACATGTGACACATTGTCAAACTGGACGTTTGTTGTGCACACACCCAGTTGTGCTGTAGCTACAAGAAAGACCCAAGTCACATACATGACAATCCTCTGCATGCACCTCTGATTATGCCTCTGAACGGACGAAGGTGAAGTCTTTCTTAATATCGCGAAAGATATCCACACAATGTGGCTACTCAGTGCAGCCTTCTGTGCCTTTTCATACTTCCCTTGCAACACCACGAGTGTTGTACAGAACATGAAGAACCAAGAACCAAACACGGCCAGCACAAATAAAGATACATGATTCTGGACACCGTTACAAAGCTCACATGCACTGCCTGAAGGGCTGACCAACATCAGCCCAATATCCAACATTGAGCAGCACGTGAGCTGTTGGCTAGGTAGGGGATATTAAGAAATAACATTCTTTGATTTCCCCTAGCCTGGGGAAGCTACCAGAGCAGCGACCTGCGGCGGTTGGATGCCGGCTTGGCGACGGCGCCCTTTTTGACATTATTGAGCGCCGCCAGCTTGGCCCTCCTGGCGGGCTGGCGCTTGCGAGTGATGGGCATGCGCAGCGTCTTTTTGAGTGCCTGCTCAAACTTCGAGTAGCTGCTCTCCACGTTGGAGATCACCCCGCTGATAAACTTGTCCGCATGCTGCGCCATCTCCAAACCGAGCTCCCCGCTCACCTGGCCCCCAGCAAGCATGGACGAAAATGAGTCCCTTTTTGGAAGCGACCTACAAGACTCAGGTATGCACGTCACATCCTTGCCCTTGCTCCATGTCCACCTGCTATCACAGCTCATCATGATGTCTCCACCAAAATGGTCTGGAGTGTGTCTCGATATGCACGAGAGCAACCTGGCATGTATCCAACACTAATACAAAGCTTGAAATCCTGAAACTTGTAGACGCCAGCATCCACGGCGAAGCAATTACTTCTGAAACTGAGCCTTAGATGCTGGGGTTCCATGCACCATTTATTGCAGGCATACACAGACAGAGCTCCTGGGGCATGGGTTAGCAGTGCAACCCCCGATCACACATAAAATAACCAATAACAATGAGGTGCTTTATGGGTGCTGGCATCTGCACTCCAACAGCATACCAGGCGGTCAACCAGCTGCTCAACGCCGGAGGCGAACTCCTTGAGGCCCTGCTCCATGTCGCGCGGCAGGATGCGCACGGGCTGGCCGCCGGGGCCCATCATGTTGCGGCGCAGCCGCTCCAGCGCCTGCATCCGCTGCTCCGTCATGCGCTTGCTCAGCTGCTTCATGCCCTGCCTTGCCCGGATCTGCTTCTCCTGCGCACGTCAGATGCCTAGCATGAAAGCAGGTTCCCAGACCATTAGCGCAGCTGACGCCTGAGAAACACATATTTCATATATATTTACATTTCTTAAAGAAGATCAAGGTCCCATCCTGCAGATGCTCCTTCTTACAGGACCACTTGGTTTAGAAGGCAGTGATACTGCAGTTCCCCTGCATGCACAGCACCCCTGGATGGATTGGTTATGAGCTGTCCTGATACCGCATGCATGCCTGGGGCCATAAAAGAACAGTGTGGAGTTGATTTGCTGCGGGTGCGCACCCTGACAAGGGAGACGCCCAGCTCTTTCCGGGAGTAGCCGCGCGCCAAGTTGCGCAGCACATACTCGTTGTAGTTTTTGATGATGCGCAGGATGATGTCTGACGTGCTCACGCCCTCTGTGCGCTTCGTCTCCTTGAACTTCCCCATCTTCTTCACCTGCGCCAAGAGGCAGATGGAAACTAAGTACTTATATATTGTTGAGCGTGTCTGTGCTCCGGTATTGAGACCAATTGTGTGGATCACGTGGGCAGGGTGTGCATTTCTCAAGCGCACCAGCTCGTACACATCATTGCCCTGGCCAGTGGCGTCACTGTAAGGCAGAGCATCATGGGCGACATAGTCAATTTTGTGCTTCTCCAGGAATTCTGGCGTTATAACCCACGGAGCGTCGCGGATGACTTCATCGACCCACCTTGCAGGGAAAACCATAATCTTAGGCTGTGACACAATTGTGCATTTAGCCAATTCAGTTGACAGCGAGGAAGTGATGCTGGGAGCGCTGAAAAGGGGCTCACTTGCAGTGCCTCAGAGACTCGTATCGCTCCTCGTCTGTCAGCACGGTCTTACCCTTCAGCCTATGAGTTAGCTCGTCATTGCAGCAGCCCACCACCAAGGTGGTGTTTGGGTACCTGCAACACACAGAGTTGGATCGAGGGTTTTACAAGCAACATGCTGCGGTGAATAAACACTGCTTTGTGATGGCACCAGATCCCCATTTTAGGTGCCTTACAGCTTCTTCGCCTGCTCCAATGCCTTCGCATGTCCGAAATGGAAAAGGTCAAAGATGCCTGCAGGACAATCCTGTCTCAATCAACAGGTCAATCCCGTGAATTAAAACCCGCAGTTGTGGACAAATTCTCCAGCAGATGATTGAACTATATTGGCTGCCTAATTGAGATGTAGAAAGACCCCAATTTAAGGCAATTGACTAAAGCAAAAACCATAAAAGCAGCAGGCGCGCCCACTTAAACTCACCGTCCGCGTAGATTCGTACAGGTCTAGAAGTACTTGGCTCCCCATTGTCGATTACCGCTTCTGAATTTTCTTGTTCAGGTGACTGGGGGGTCTGAGCACTCGCTTTCTGGTGCAGTTCAGTGCTCTGGGCGGCTGTTTTCTTTGACGTTGCTCGGGCCATTTTGCGCTTTCAGGAGGCAGAATCCCCCTTTCTACACTCTCTTAAGCTCTTAAGGGTTGTGAACAGAGCAGAGCACAGAAAACACAGAAGTGTCTTGTCCAGATTGTGTTGACTTCTAGGCACCTGTCGTAGAGCGGGGGGACCGAGGCCAAGTTCCGAGACTGCTCGTCATGCAGCCTCATTGTTACATGTGAGAAGATGTCAGGTCAAAATTGACATTATACACGACTGCTTTAATGATGACAATACTAAGCCTTCGCATACCTGATCAATGTACCCATAGCTTTCGAAGCATCACCAGTGTGAAGCTCCCTAACAAGTCTGCTTCAGGCGTCTATAGTAAGAAGTCGCATTGCATCTGTAGTAGGGAATTTTCTCGACAACAGATCGGACAGCCCGGCCCTTCTGGCCAGAGTCGAACAGCTTCAATATCGTTTCAGCTAGCCACGATAGTCTGCTTGCAAGGTGAGCGTCTGGTGATTAAGTCCGATGTAGCCTCTTGTATGCCTAATTTCAAGACCACTTGAGACACGCAAAGCCTATCCATTGCGATTGTCGCCGAGAAAAAAATATTTTCTCCCAGCGGCATGTCCGATCATTGGACAAGATCTGCAATCTGGGACATACACCTGGCCTTGAGCTCTATGATTCAAATTTTAGCACAAACCACAGGCGCATGGCAGGCGTGCATCGCAGCTGACGCACCTGAGAAGTACGTTCCAGGGCCGGTGGAAGTTGGGCCAGAGATCTGGGCGGGCACTATTGCAGCATGCATTCCTTTCGTCATTGGCTCCTGGGAATTCGGCAAACGGATTGTGAGCAGTCATCACCATCATCCCAGTGTCTGCATAGTGAAAATCTACTTGGATGCCTCCCATCCATAGTGGAAAATGTGTGTCCCAGCAACCTGACTTCCCTGGAATGGCCAGATCATCCAGCGACGATGCGCCAGATGTGAAGGCAGCGGACTGGTATGGAAGGGGCAGTTTGCCCGAAAATGTCCGGAGTGTGGAGGGTTCTTTCCATGGCAGGTGACAACCCTTCTGCATGGCTCTGAGCTAATTGACTCCACTTAACGAAATTGGCTGATCAGGGCTGCAGCAAGTTAGTACTGTGTGTGCAATGAAACCTATGTGCCTCCTCACTATTGTATTACCAGGGCTGGAAAAAGTTCTTCACATCCACAGCGGCGCCTGGCAATGGGGGTCCACTGAGAGCACCACGTGGCCAGACCAGCATTTTGTACAAGTGCGCTCTTCCCGGGCTTGTTGTGGTCGTTAGGAGATATCAAATTGAGGGAAAGGTGCTCATCTTAATAGACAGGACACCAATGACTTATGCTGGGCTCCCTGCAAAAAAATCATCACTATGTGCTTGGCGCAGGATTCCCCCGAAAAACAAAGATGATCAAGCAGGCACTAGCAGAACGGAAGGTGCATCTGCGGGCAGTGAGGCTGTGAAGGTGCTGCAAGAAGATTTTAGGGAAGGAGATTGAGATGCTGAAAAATATCCAATTGATGCAGGAGATAGTTCTCAGCGTTCCTGCTGATATTCTTTTACAGCAGTGATACACTGAATCATGAAGCATATACTTATGCGGATATATGTTTCTAGCTGCAAGACTGACTGGAGACAATATTGGCTTATAATTGATTTTCCCCCTCAGACTCTGAGGCTCAGAGCTAATCGTGCTCATTGGACTTGCGCCAATCCTTGCCGTGACTGGTCCTTGTGAAATCAACCGTGATACTTAAGATACAAAGCAAAGCCAATACCAGGCATGCCCTCAATTCATCTGGTCTCTGAATTCTCCTATCGTTTTGTGGGAGACCTGAGGCCACAGCAGGCGCCAAGATTCTGCTGAGTCTTGCGGTGCTTGGGCATTGCTGAGCTGGACTGGTTCACCACCAAGTCTTCTCCCCGATCTAGGAATACGCCCTCCTCATCGGCTTCCAGCATCATGTTGAATGCTCTGATTTGCTCCTCCAGCTCCTCCACAGTCAAAAGGTGTTCCCTCTCTCTCTCCTGGCTGACATGGTCCCGGAACGCCTCTGCAGCCTTAGTTTCCCAGTCAGGCTCACCCTGCCCAGGATTCTCATCCCTCTCATCACCTGCTGGTGTGAGCTGCTTAGCAGTGGACAGCTGCTGATGTGGTGCTGCTGAATCAGCCTGCCAGCTGGCGTCATGTGGCGCTGCTGACTCCCCCGGCCAGCTGGCATCGGCAAGGAGCGCCGCAGCCGTCGCCTGTGCGGCAGCCCGCATCTCCGAGGAGAACCCGGAGTAATTGGGCAGCGAACTCGCCACACCTTCTGGGCTCCCCCACTGGCCTGCAGCGGCCCCCACCTCTGCCATGCTGCTCCCTTTGTCATGCCATCTGGGAAGGCGCACTTCGGAAGCTGTTATCTCACGATGTGCTATGGCAGCAGCTGGTATAGTCTCATGCTCCCACGCAGGGCGGTCACCGGAGGCTGCTGTCTGGCCATATGGCATGTCAGCATCTACGTGCTCCCATTGGCTCACCACTGCAGCCAAGTCAGGCGGCAGCAGGCTTGCATTGCTGCCTCCATGGCCTTCCGGATCATCCCGACGGGGCACATGGAGCCGCTGGCTGCGTGAGGCTGCTGGCCGCAGCTCGTAGACCATCTCGCTGAGTGCTGGCGAGGCCTGCACCGCTGCAGGGCGGCTGTCCACGACACCGGCGTCAAGGCCTGACTCCTGCTGCTGCGACCTTGAGATGTAAGTTGGTGTGGGCGCCTGTTGCGGCGTTGGCATGGGAATCTCGCGCCTGTGGCCCGGGCTGCCTGACTGCTGCCCGTTCTGGGCAGGTTCAGGCGTGGAAAAAAGGCTCTTCCTGCATTTGTATAATGCCACATCAGTGGGCAATTACCAGATATACTTCGAGGGTAATCGAACCTAGACCTGCTTGGCAGGGAAAAGATGTATTACGAGAAAACCCGAGCTGTTCTCGGAAGGACTGTGGTTCCTGGAGTGTCGTCAGCAGGGCACTGTGTTCGAAGAGCAAGAGCGAAAGGTTTCTTGCCTGGCGGAAGGCTTGGAGGACCTGCTTGCCCCAGAGGCAACGCCCCCATGCTGCATTGCTGCTAGGGCATTGCTGCCATGCATGTTGCTGCCCACATCCTCATGCACTTCAGGGGAGGCTGCGAAGCCACCATACTTTGCAGCAACGTCTGCTGGCTCCCCTGCGACCCTGCCTGGCTGCTTGGTCTCCCTGCCTCCCACATGGCTTCTATGCACAGCATCCACAGCAGGTTGCTTGGATGGATCCACTAGAGGGATCCTGCAGTTCGCCAAGTCAGAGCCTGCATAGCACACATGTCCGTGAAAACCCGGCTGCCAAGGGCCTTTGGATTTGGTCGGCTGGTCTGTGATGGACAAAGAATCCATTGCAACGCACGATATGAGGGAAGATATCCGTCCAAAACTGCACACACCTGGCAAGTGTGGCTTTCTGTGGAGCGCCCTATTGGCGCCAGGCACTTTGGGGCACGGCAGTGGCGGCTTCTGGCGACCCTCCAGCGCCTTTTGTTGGCAGAGCAGCCGCCACTCCAGCTTAGCCACATAGGCTGTCTTCTCAGACAGTGCAGCATCCTTCTGCCTGACTTGCTCCGCCTGTTATTCAGCAGTGAGCGATATTTTGGGCAGTCCTCAGGCAAGGTCAAAGTCCTGCAAACAAGCTGGCAGACAGCCCCCAATTTGCACATGTTAATTCACAACTGCAGCGCCAACATTCATCTGCTTGACTGTCTTCTGACTCACCAGGATGTGCACGCGGCGAGCCAGGTTGATGAGCCGCGCTTGGCTGCTCTTGCCGGACGCTCGACTCTTCTCTATTGCAAACGCATGGCTCAGATCCTGTTTCTCTCTCCAAGCTTGCTCAAGCGCCCCCTCCGTCTTCTTCACCTGCTTGCAGGCCGTCTGGATCAGATTACAGGGTCAAACCATTCAATCATTATTGTGCAAACCCAGTGATGGGAGACATGGCCGTCCAGCAGTTCAAAACAGGACGCAGCAAGCAACAAATGTCCCCAGCCCCAGAAACAAATGTCACTTTACTTTGTTGCAGCCTGTCTGGATTACAGCTCCTCATGGCAGCATGACAAGCAGGGTTCATCAGCCTACTGTCCCACGGGTTGATTCCAAGAGAGGGTGAATTGGAATTGTCACCTGTGCCCTCAGCACGTCTCGCTCGCGGCGCAAAGCTGCAATTTGCTGCAGTGCTGGAACAATGCTTCCGGGTTCTGCAAAGTCCGCATCAGAGGGGCAGGCATCGGCGTTGCATGGCGGCATTGCGGAACGTATGATGTCATCGATGTCATCTAGGCGCACATCTGCAGCAGATGCTGCTGGTGTGCCCTGACCTGTTCTGGTGGCCCTCAAGTACAGCTCCTGCAAGGTCTTTGTCCGCTCCTGCACAGAGACGCTTGGCTGAGCTGCCATAAGACAGCTACTTTCTGAATCTGCAGAGTTTGTGTTTGTGCAGTAGTGTATGCAAATGCAGGCCTGTTTTTGTCAGTGCACCATTTCAAGTACCTTGAGCGTGGTGAGCTCGAGGTCAACTTGTCGCTTGGCATCTCGCAGCCCTGCCACTTCATAATTCAATGACTCATTCTCTGATTCCAAGTCACGGGCGGCCAAGGAGACCTCCCGTAGCAGGCTGCGTTGTCGTTCTAGTTCAGCATCCATCTGTGCGACCCTCGATTGTGCTGAGTTGGCAGCAGCCAGCTCCTGTGCCTGTGGCATGCATTCGGGTTGAAGATTTGCATTTCAGCATACGAGTGGGCTCAGCCCACTGGGCTGAACGGAGGCAACAGCTTGAGCTGCTTACCGTGATGGTGTGTTCCAAACGAGCAATCTTGTCTTGCAAGTGCTGCACATGGCCTCGGAGTGCTTCATTCTCTGCTGCAAGTGATGTGCTGCGGATGTGAAGGTCCGCCATCTCCGAAGACATCGCCTTGTCCTGAGACATTGCCGTTGAATCATCGTTTTCAACCCTGATGGCCATCATTGCAACACAGGAAGCAAAGTAATTTGCAAGACTTACAGGTTGCCTGTTGTATGTTGTACTGGCGGTCAAAGAGCGAGACATGGTGGTCTCCTCACAACAAGCCACCAGCAGGCCAATTATGCGAGCTGATTTGCGCCAGAATTTGTGGCCTAGGCCCTGGTCTGCGAGGCGCCACAGAGCACCTTCAGGGAGGAAAGGACAGGAACTTCAAGGAGTGAACTAGCCTTGTACGTCGGAGTTTCAGCCATTTGCATGGCGGTACATCGTGCGTGCCATGACTAAGTCGCTCATGCGCAGGCTTTGCGCTGTTCATTGACCCACTATGCCTCCAGTGCACCTCTCTTGCAAAGTATTTGTATTGCCTATCAAGAAAACACACCTTTAGTTTTGCCTGTAAGTCATGTACCCAATCAATACCGTTGGCGAAATAGCTGTTTACTGCTTGGATGTACTTCAGCGCGAAGCGTCCCCTAGTTCAAGGTCTTGCTACCCTTTCAAATTTCCTCGAAACTTGACGGACAACAGACAGCGAAGTGAGTGAGGGTCGGAATTAAAGTAACCTGCGACGCAGGTGTAGGATACTAACATGAAGTGATAGGCCTGGATTGGTGTTGACATCAGCACCAATAATCATTATTGAATAATGTGTTGCGCAGCTGTCTCCACAAAGAACAAACCGCACGTGATGCAAGCTGAGTCACCACCTCTTGCGGCCAACTTTCCTAAAAGTATTCTTCACAGCTTGACTTTGAAAGACAAAACTAGGAGATATTAGTGAAGGCATAGAGAGTGCGGGACGCCAGCGGTGGTCGTACGCAACGAGGAAGAAGTTGGAGTGTACAGGAAACGAACATTACAGTGCTGTCCTTGTGTCAAGTTCTATTTTCTCAACTAGAGATTCCATTGTCCTGTGCTTAAAATCACGTCGATACCAATAGGACGACCTCTTTTGATCCTCAGTGTCCAAATCAAGGTCGGCCGGCAAGACGCGCTGGCAGTACTTTTTTCAGTACCTTACGCACATGGTGCGAGCCAGAGTAAGACCTGGCATGCAGCCTGTATTATGTGAAGCTGAACGAGTTAGTGCATCATAGAAGGATCTTGGCTGCACTCTGTCTGTAGTCAACTCTCGCCCTCCAGCAAGCATGGCAGGAAGGAGCTTGCTTTTCCAGCGTGAGTTGGGTGGATGTTGGGGTACCGGCTCCACCATTCCATCGGCGTCATGGGGTCACATCCCTCTTGCCTTCGAGCGTGGCTGTACTTCTGACCCAGCACTGGTGAGGCGCCTGGCTTGCATGGCTGAACTACCCATCCAAGCCAGCAATATGAGCGATATCTGCTGGAGCGAGCACGGTGATTACATGGCTAGTGGTGGCGAGGACTGCCGTGTGATTGTCTGGAGTGCTGAGCAACAGCGTGCAGTCCACACCCTAGACGTGGTCAGTATGCCGGCCCAAAGCACTTGCGTTTCTGCCACATCTGGCATTTCATCAAACTTTATATCTTGAGGAGGTCCTTGATACACCTTGCAGGGGCACGTTGCAAGCATCAACTGTGTCCGCTTCTTACCCGCCAGCAACAGTGAGCAGATCATCTCATGCGGCAGTGATAGACAGGTAATGCTCAATGATAAAAGCTTGCTGCAACGCCACCATCGCTGCAGAGTCTCAAAGCTCCTTATTTGCCTCTTTTGGTACTGAAATGGCATGTGGATGGGCAGGTTCGCTTGGTGAGCTTGAGGAAGAACGCCGTGAAGCCCTTCTGTCACCACCGGGGGAAAGTGAAAACAGCTGTAGTCCTGGATCCGAGTGAGCACCCAGACAATCATCGTGGCTTTATCTGACAAGAGGAGTTTTGCGTTCGTACAGTATATCTGCCACTGCTTGTTTCGTGTTTGACCGTGTGACACGTCTGTGGACAGACATCTTCATGTCCGGGAGCGACGATGGGACTGTGCGGCAGATAGACATCAGAGAGCCAGTTGCTGGAGGGAGCCAGCAGGATCATACCGGCATTGGCCATGACAACACTAATGTCATTGGTAAGTGCTGTACACGAGCACTTGAAGTATCATGGCGCGGCAGTTGCCCTTCTTGTTGATGACTCAGTCGGGCTCATATTGCTGTGCCTGACTGCAGCTGACCAGAGGCAGGAGCGCACCAGCTGTCCTAAGACAAAGGTTGGCATTAACAGCATGGCAGTCATGTCGCTCAACCCCCACATGTTCATCACTGGCGGCAGCGATGTGCTTGGTGTGCATCTCTATCCCACTCTTCCCACAATTATGATGGCCCATGTTGCAATGGCGCTCCACTACAGCTCTTTGAATGACAACATGATTTCCTTCGGCAGTATTTCACCAGTTTTGGCTTGTGGCTGCAGTGCGCCTGTATGACCGGCGCATGGTGAGCAGCAGCCGGAGCAGTGCTCCAAGCAGAGTTCGATGGGTGTCCTGCTTTGTGCCGACCCATCTGAAAGGGGCTCTCATTAACCATCGCCCCTTTGCTCCTTCGAGGTCTGCCCGGACTGCATTGTCAAGTGATCAGACTCTCCATGTCAAGCCCCTGGCTAGTTCTAAAGCTTGTGTGAGCACTAGTGTCACCCCTCGGCCACGGGTGCATGCCAAATTGCAGGTCTGTTGCCATCAGCGGCGTGGCATTCACGGGTGACGGCCAGGAGATTTTTGCGTCATACACCTCAGAGCAGATTTACTCGTTCTCCACCTCCGACCATGCCCGCCCACCCCGCGCTTTTGGCGGAGTTTCAGTGGAACCAGCACCGCACAGGTATGTGCCCCCACTAAGCTGTCTGCGGATTTGGTGTGACACATCGGCACCCAGGAGTGTACACCAGTGACACGCGATTTTGTCCATGCAGAGCATCTGCCCCGCAGAGGACACGTGCACGCTACACTGCAAACGGCCGATCGCGCAATGCAGAGCCCCCCCGCGCCGCCGGCACCAATGGTATGTTCACTCCGACTCAATCCCCCATCAGCTGCCTCATGAGCAAGCTGGCCGCTCTTTCTGATTGGCCCCAATGGTTGTGCTTATAGCCATGCAGCTGCCTCATGAGCAGTTCAGCCGTTTTTCGATCTATCCTCTTTTTGGACTGGGCCTGATCACTCTGGGGATGTCATCGACAGGGGCTGCTGACGCAAATGGCACGGCAGCCACACGCTCTGTCCCAGCCAGCCGCGCAGCCCCTGTCGAGCCGCGGCCCAGCAGCCCGCACGGGGATGATGCCGCCGCTGCAGCTGCTGCCGCTCCGCCTGCGACAGCCAACGGCAACAATGAGGGGCAGAGCACCATTGCGGACGCGCTGCACCGCTTTTTGAGGCCGTCTGCCTTCCACCGGCCCAGCACTGCGGCGCCTGCGCAGCCGAGACCGGCCTCTCATGGACCGCCGCTGCAGCCATGGCCGCGTTTGCGGCTGCGGCCACCGCGCGAATCTTCGTCTGCGCACGCGGCACCTCATGACGAAGATGGTGTGGGCGGCCTGCCTGCTGGACAGGATGATTCGCATGTGGCCGGGGATCCGCAGCAGCAGGAGCAGGCTGGCGCGCCTGACCAGGTGATGGAGCAAGAGCACAACACAACGGCCACAGCGGCTGTGCCTCGGGAGGCCGCCGAAGCTTCTCCTCACCCTGAACAGCCTCAGGTGCTCCTGCTTGGATGCTTGAAGTGTTGCTGCTTGCACCGAACAGATGACTGGCTGCTTAGCACACATGAGCGAATCTTTGTGCCTGAAGTTGGAGCCCATAGCAAGATGTGCTACTTCTCACAAGGGACCATGGCGGCTCTGAACTCACGGATGTTGTCTGGCAGGCGCGGGGCTCCCCGCAGGAGGCAGCCAGGGAGGGGCAGAGCCCACAGGAGGTGCAGGGGACGCACAGGGCACCTGGGGTGAGGGCCGGCAGCCGCCCTGCATCCTTCACGGGTTCAGCACTGCCGCCCATGGCTCACAGCGTGGGGCGGCTCCCGCATCGCGCTGCCGCAGGCGGCACACCTTCCACTACTGCAGCCTGTGCGCAAGCGCGCCCCTCGCCAGACCCGCAGGTGAACAGATCACCATATCCTTGGCATTCATGTTCATAGCTAGCCAGGGCTTTTAAAAGCATTCACTCCTAGTATTTAGTAATATGGACACTATGCTGAAACCCCCGCGCTCTGCTGGTAAATGTTAAGGCGCTCCCCAAAGCTCTGCACACTTCCTGAAAGTACTGTTGCAATGTGAGTGGAATTTGCGCCTCAAGACCGGGTGATGAACGCATCACTGCAGCGTCGTGGGAAGCTCAATATGATCTGTACTGCAGGTGGCCACATCACCAGTGACAAGGAGTGGTCTTGCGCTGCGGTCTCAGCAGGAGGACATTGCCCGTTTGGGCAACGTCCGCGATGCAGTCCCAGGCAGGAACAACCAACCATCTGCGCCACAGGATGACAATGCCTTCCATCCATTGCGTGGATCCAGGTGTGCTCTCATGTACCCGCCTCCTGATGCGGTATGAGCCTCTGTTCTTCTGCTGAAGAACCAGGCCGGATGTGTGAATCACATGGTCGCCATCTGCAGGCGATCTAAGAGGAGGCTGGCTGGTGGAAGTGCTCCTGATAGTGATCAGCCAGCAAACAAAGCGCAGAGAGCGGCAGGGGGGTTGCCATGCAGCGGCGGAGGCAGCCAGACTGCTGCACAGAACGCAGCAGCCCCAAGCGGGAGGCCGGTTGGACCGCCGGATAATACCGCAGGCAGCCCGAACGACAGGCATTTGGATGCTGTCGCAGCCCCAAGCAGAGAGCCTGCGGAGCCAGCTGCAGCCCAACCAGGCTCTCCAGGTGCATGTGGGACCAGTCTTCCAGAATGTGTAGATACGAACATCATGTGCAAAGCGCTTTTGAAGAGCCGCATCTAAATGGGTGATGGACTTCATTGCCACCGTGTTTGACTAGATGTTTAATTTTTATTGGGTTAAGGGTTTTTAGTGTAGGGTTTATCTATAAGTCCTGAATCCTAAACCCTAGATGTAAACCCTAAAATAACAAACATGTATGGGTGTTTGACCTGCAGGTGCCATGTGTGAGCATGCACTCCGCAGGACGGGCAGCACAATGGCAGCCGAGGGGCACGTCTTTGCTGTGGCCGGCAGCGGTGCAGGGCGACCCACCGCCAGCACAGGGACTTCCCGGCCCTGCAGAGACGACGGTGATGCACATCAGTTGCTTGCGCAAACATCTCATGCCTCTGGGTTTACCTTGCTATTGCCACAACGGTCGTGGCACAACCCCAATGATTGGAAATCAAGGCTTGAGAGTTTTGCTTGCCGAGTCTGGCGAGTGTCGCCTTCTGGCTCTCACTTGGACTTCAATATGTGTGTTTAGCATCTGTTGTAATGAATTTTACAGCACTACACATGTAGGAAGCTGCACAGGTGAGGTTGGCCACAATGAGATGAGCGAGACCCTCATTCCTGATTGATGTTGTGGGACGTCCAAGCAGGAAGGGAGAACGAGCTGCAGTCACGCCTGCACAGCGGGAGGCATGCCACTGCTGCACCTGCGCATCACAGCCAGTCCAGGGGCCCCGAACCGTCCTCGCCGAGCCCCCCGCTGCCGCAGCAGGGAGGGGACCGCCGACACCTCCCCTTCCCCATGCCCTTGCCCCGCCGTGTCCCCAGCCCGGCCACAGCGGGTGTACCCAGCCCTGCCGCAGCAGCCGCAACCAGATCTGCCGCGTTTGGCATCCCGGAGTGGCCGCAGCCGCCCCAGCCAGCCGCGCGCGCCGTTGAGGTCGCCCACGGCGAGCCGGCTCTTGTATGTCCAAAACTCCTGGATTTCACATCAGAGAGGCAGTCAAACCACAATCTGCATGATGCATACTTCTGCATATCTTGACAGAGGTTTCTCCCCGATGATGAGTTTCGTGTTTCTCACATATTGCTCTGCCTCTCTAGGAGTAGAGCCAGTACAGATTTGCTGGCATTTTAGCAGACACTCAAGTCTGTTGGCAGTACTGGGGATGCATCATGTTGACGAGGTTGTTGCACTGACACTATGTGTGGGAGATATAATCCGGAAGCTGGGGATCATTGAGACTGCCTGAGTTGGCTCAAAAGATGCATGCGGATCCCTTCTAAGCTCGGGGTGCCGGGACAGGCCTTGTCTGGGAGCGCGGCAGCCGAGGACCGCGTTGCGGCTGCGCCCAGCCGGGAGGGGAGCAGCCATCGAGCACCCGGGCATGCAGGCACCAGCGTTGATGCTGGCGAGCAGGCGAGCGGTGCTGCGCTGGAGCGTCCATTGCCCGGCCGCGGCCCTTTCCTCCCTGTGCGGCACACCCGCAGTGGCGCGGGCGCTCATCAGGTGCCTCGCTTTGTCCTCGGCCTGTAGCCTTCCCTGTCATCATTAACAGTTGATATATGGCACCAGAGTTGTCAGGATGGCATCTTTCTTGCAGGAGCGGTCACCTAGCTGACATGCTGGGTAATCCAGATTACTGTAGAGTAGTGAATGTGCGGACTTCCAAGTTAGTGGTGCAGAACTGCATGCCATTGTCAGACTGCAGCGTGCCAAAACACGAGAGCAAGAATGCTAAAAGGTAGTACTGAGGCGGCTGAGTGCTTCACATGCAGGCAAGGAGCCTGCCGAGCAGTGCTGCAGCCATCACTGGAACAGGGCCGGCCGAGGATGGAGAGCCTGACGTCGTAGGGCCGCCTCCCCAGACGCGCTCATCCTGCAGGTGCTTGCGGTTTTTCAGTCTAATTTCTTGTCGCTTTAGCAACCTTCACCTTCCAAGATTCTACTCCTGGACATGTCAGAAAACGAATTTAGTTGTGTTGTTTGTGAGGTGCTCCACTCATTGAAGCTTTAGGCTATGTGGGCTGCTCAAGCAAGTCTGCAGCAGGCAACAAGACGGATTGAAGGTTTTGATCGGCCTGCAGATTGTCTGGCGCCAGCAAAGCTGCATCTGCATATTTCCACAGTAATGGGACAGCTAATCATCTTCTTTCTTCTTCTTTTTAAACCCATTTCTAATGTTTAGGGTTTAGGGTAAATATAAATTCCCAAATGCTCAAAAATATGTGAACCATAGTAAACAACATGCATGCGCAGGTCGATGCCAAGCACGGAGGGCCGAAGGCGGCGGCGCGGCCCGGACAGCCATGTGGGCGCCATCGTGGAGGCCGGCGATGGCGATGAGGGGGATGGTGAGGAGGTGGAGGAGTCCGGCATGTTCCTCACCTCCTTCCGCGGCCACTGCAACCGCAACGGCTGCCGCGAGGTGCGCGCAGCTTAACCCGTGGCCTTCGGACACTCCAGCGGCAGATCCCGAGTTTGCACTTTTAGTTGGATGGCCAGCATTGGTGGCTCAATGTCCACAGCTGTGGTGGGGTCTTCTGGGGAGATTGTGTGTTGCAACGGATGGCAGCAGGTTCAGGATACACTGTGGGGACACGCAGACAGATACTTTCCAGGTGCTTTGAGATGTGAGATGAAGTGGACAAGTCAAGTGTGTGCGCAGCAGGTAAAGTAGCAGGCTCTTTTGCGTAGTGAGCACTCAGTGCAAAGTAGCAGGCAAATCAACTATACCAGTGATCAGGGGTAGATCATGGGGTGGCTGTGGGTGGGGGCAGGTGGCGCTGATGGGATCGGGCAGCCAGTACGTGGTGTCCGGGTCCGACGATGGCAACATTTTCGTGTGGGAGCGCACGACCGGTGCGCTGGTCAACCTGCTGCGCAGTAGCGACTCGGGGGTGTCGTGCGTGGCGCCGCACCCGCACCTGCTTATGCTGGCCTCCTGCGGGCAGGACCCCGTTGTCCGCATGTGGTCCCCAGAGGTGTGCCCCTTAACACCCCCAGGATTTGGGGATTTGTTCTTTTGATTCGTGGCTTTATGGCATCCGCATGTGGTTCCCCGGAGGTGCCTCTCAACCCTCTCTGGTTTTGGGACTTGTTCCTTTTTTTCGTGGATTTATGGTTGAGGAGTTGGACCCTCACATGCACACTCCCACTGGTCTACTGTAGACCCGCCGAGTGCAGCCAGCAGCAGACTTCTGTCCTGCTCAGACAAAGGGGCATGTACATGGGAGATTTGCCCAGGTATCTGGACGAAGGAGTGCTTGAACTGCCCATGATACTGATGCAAATGCCGGATATGATGGTCTGTTTGGGTGAGGTGGAGGATGCATGAACCAACATATACCAGTCTGACAACTTTGATACTTGTGTGAATACCATTTCCCTGGTGCTGCAATGCAGGCACAGGAGATGGCAAAACTGGAGAACGCGGATGCGGTGATGCGGCGAAACGCGGAGAGTCTGACGGACCGCGCGGGCGCGGCGGCCGGGCCGCCGCCGCTGTGGCTCAACATGATCGCGCCTGCGGGCCTGGCGGCGGCAGCTGACCATGTGGAGCAGCGGCCGCGCTCGCCTCGCGGCCACAACGCCGACCGCGGCGACAACCCCGTCCGGTGCAGCATCATGTGATTCTACCGGCTCGCAGGCATGAGAGGGTATGGGACTGAGCAGCATGCTGCTTGATGCTTGCCCAGGAGCGATGGGGGTCCTGTGGGGCGTTGAGATTCCCTGGGGCACACAATGCTAATTGTCGCGATAACCCCGCCCGTTGCAGTACCATTTAACTGTTTCGGCTTGCAGAAGTGTCAGATGTCTTGCAGGCATGCGAGTGCGTGGGACCGAACAGCATGCTGATTTGTGCTCGGTGAGAAGGGATGGGCCCCTTGTGGGGCTTTGTGATCCCCCTTGTGTTTTTTGCCTACTGCTTCCTGAACATAACGGGCTTCCTGCAGCCATGGCCATACACTAAAGAGTGAACGGCATACCACATCGTGCTCGGCCAGGAGGGATGGGGTGGGTGTGTACGGGTGTTGTGATTCCCTGGGCAACATTTGTGTTGGTAGCAGCATCCATGAGATTACAAAGAATCCAGCTGGCACCTTGCGCTACGTCGTGGTTGGCCGAGAGGGATGCGTTTGTGCGACCCTTGTGCCCAGGACAATCGGGAGCAAGGCGATGGATCTTTAAAGAGTGTGATCTTTAAAGATTTTAAAGACAAAAATTTTGCCAGACGTATGGCACCGTAGATTCTGCTGCATTTCTCAAGTTGCTGACAATAATGCACAGGGTAACCTGTTTATCCGGATAGGTGTTTTGCGTGCACTGTACAGCATTGACCCTGTGGTAATCATGCCAAGCACCAGATGTGAAGGCCCCTTTGGGTAAACCTGTTATGCTGAAGTTGTCAAGCATATTTGCAATGCTGTGTTGCTTTCAATGATTTCGGTTGTGTGCAGAGGCATTTGCATGCCAGAATGTTCTTAGAAGAACATTCTTGTAAATTTAAGATAGGGTGTGACCGGAGTAATCAATATATATGGTAAATAACATTGCTGCTGGGAAATTGCATTTTAGTTACTGTAATTACAGAGCTTGCTGTATACAACAAGATTTCTTTTTAGCTGCTGAAGTGCACACATTAAGGTAAATAAAAAGCTTCTCTCATACAAGGAGCATATGCATCCTGTGTTTAATGCAACAGGGACTTGTCCACAAGGATGCCTTGTCCTCTGTGATTGCAGCAGGATGCAAGACCCATGCATGCAAATACAACATGCACTTCATTTCAGTATAGACAGATCTGCGCGTGAACGCTAGAGTGAATGGCATATATGCTATATGGCTATATAGCATGCTCTACACTTCATCTCTGTGCACATGTGTACAGCAATATCTCAAAAACCCCCAATGCTAGGCATCGAGTAAGTTCCATGAAGGAGCAGCTGAAGTGGCCGTTCTTCTGTTGGATCCTCACTGACTGGGGTTAAGATTCACCCTATCTAGCCGCAGCAAGAGAATCAGCTCCTCATCAGGCAATCTCGCTCACATATCTACCATTGCAATGCACTGCTACAAAAAATCATTTCATCATTCTAGGTGCTGCATGCAGGCCCTGCATGACCGACGTGCATAACACTTGTTGCATACTTTGAACTGACCCGCAGCGACTGAGCCCAAGCGCCTTGCATGCTGTCTCATCTGTCAGCCAAGGGCAATGGAGGGTGGGGGCACAGGTACTCCCTGCGCTTGCTGGCTGTCAGCAGTCCACATCACTGACAATGATGGGCTGGTCTATGTCACATAGCTGTCGACAGGTGTGGTTACCGCTGAGCCGCTCGCCATTGTGCATGAACTTGACCGTGGACAGGTTGGCGCCCACAGTGTTGCAGAACACCTCGAACAGGCGCGCCAGAGAGGTCCTGCGGTGGGTTCGCAGAGCCACCTGTCCCAGGAGCAACCACCCTCAAATCATGGCCGGGCGTCACACCACGCTCACTTGCTGCATTCATGCTACAGGAAAGCAGTGCTTTCCGCAGACGGCACATGCAGGCTAAGGACCTGTGTGAGCCATTGATGAACGTGTTGACGTTGCTGGGATGCTTCAGTGGGTGGGCAGACAGGCAAAGCACACCTCGGTGCGGGTGGTCTCATAGACCATGCGCAGGGTGAGAAGTCTGTCGGTGTTGACTCCCTGGCCATCCACTGTCACGCACAGGACCTCCTCTGCCTCTGTGTCTCCCTGTGGGGCACAGTCTTCCTCCATGAACGGCTCCGCCTCGTCGGAGGCGTCGCCGCCGCGGCCGCGCAGCCGGTGCTCCCGATTCACAAGGCCGGCACTGGTGCGCGCCACCTGGCACCCGCAATCACATCATCAGCATTGCCTGCGCCGTGCCCAGTTTGAAAGCCTTCTCTCCCTGAAGGCCTGTGAGACACGTTATGCCTGAAAAGTCCCTCCCAGGTGCTAAACAGGATGACAACACAGAGTTTCCCTTGAGGAAGTTTTCTAGGTGACGGCGGCAAAGCGGCTCGCTGGTGCGTATTCACGATGGCTTGGGCCTGGGATTGCAAGTTGAGCAGAACGGAGCAGGAGAGTGGAAGAAGAGCACCTTGCCAGAGCGTGTGACGGGCGAAGGCGCGCGGCGCACCTCTCCTGACACACGCTTCCTGCTCCTGCACACAGAGCAGAGCAGCTTCTGGCGCAATCTTAACATGCATCTGGGGAGACTATTCAATTAGTCACCTGCATGGTGAACAACGCAGTGCAGGGGGTTGTTGGTGCCGTGCAGAGGTGCGCACTTGTTCTGGAGCTCGGTGGAGGGGATGGTGTGCATTTCGAGGGACCCCATGCTGGCTCTGCCACGGCCGGGGATACGGTTGGGGGGCGTCTGATTCGGCGGCGTCAGCACCGCTGAGAACTGGCGTACCAGGTCATTCATGCCATCGCTGTCTGCACGCCTGCATTTCAAAGTGCCGCAAGTGAGTTCCCCACACCCACATGTCTACAACTTCAAGTGCTGGACATCTCATCTTCTGCAGACAGCATCCTGAAGATGACGGCAGAGCTGAGATCAACTGAAATGAGGCCCTGAAAGAGCACCAGTGGTGCCCAGTTCACCTCTGAGGCCACTTCCCTCTCTCAGTGGAGGAGTACAGGAGACTGGACACAACTCACTGCACTCGCGCAGTTACTTGAGACTCTGAAACAGTGTCAGATTTTGCGGGGAAAAAGAACAAGACCGTGGGTCATATATGGGACATACCGTTCTGGCAAGTGGTGACCAGCAGCCTCGAGCTGCTTGAACAGGTCCAGATTGGCGTCTGGCCTGGCACACAGGTGATACTCGAGGTTCTGGTGCCCACTCCCCTTCTGCAGCTCGCCCACCTGCTCACACAAGATGCTCATGTGCTTCCCTGACCGGCTTGCTCTGCGCATGGGTTCGATAATGTCCTTGGTGAAAGGCGGAAAAAAGGAGGTCATAGTTACACTTCCAGTTTCACAGATTCACATTGCTATTCTGTCCTGAAAATGGAGGCGGAGGGCGCACCAGTCGGTAGGTGCTGGCCTTGAGCAGGCCCGAGCTGGCTACCTCGGCAGTCTTGCCCAGGAACACTGCGACCTCGTCCTGCTTCAGAGGTACATCTATCCAGGTGCCCGTCCTGTCCTTGACCTGGCAGCCACTCACTCTTTCAGCTGCAAAGATAGAGCTCTCAGCTTTGAGATGGGTTATTACCCATGACTCTGACAGACAAGCAAAGGAGTGCGAGACTGAGAGTTGTGCGACAATGAGTAGTTACAGCGCCAGACCTGCAGTTTGGATACTGGACACTCGCGGTCGGGGTCGTGAGCAGGCTGTGACTTCATCACCATGACTAAGCCCGGCGGAGTCATGCCCTCCTGCACCAGCGGCCATGCTAGAGGCGGGCCACTGCTCGGTCCAGCCTCATTCGATGCTCTTACATACTTCACTGCCTGTGCCATGAGAAGCCTCCTTGCATCGTTGGCTGCAACTCGGACTCTTTTGAGGACCAGAGGGAGGCACTGCTTTGCAGGTTTAATTGACCACTCGCGCTAGGAGCCAGGCATATTGTCTGATAAGCCAACCCTTTCTTTCGACAGGAGATTGGTGCACTGCAGATACCTCTTGTCTAACAAGTAACAGCAGACACAGCTGCGACAAGAGCACTGTCGCACCTGCAGAGTAGAGCATGACTGCACGTTCTCCCTCAAGGGGAGGTCCTCCAGGAGACCAAGGAATGTGCTGGTATGGAGGCGCATGTGGCACGAGCGGCAGAGCCCCTGTAGCACTGCCCGTGCCATGCGCTCCAGAGTCTTGTTACACTGCTCATACAAACACGCCTGTGTCGTCAATCATGGGGTGCAGTGCTCAGAATCAGGCGGTAGTTGTCTTAGGTATGACCAGCAAAGGCATCAAAGAGCTGGATGTGCGGTGATTTGGGCTCACTGGGCGTACCATATGCAGAGTGACGTGGAAATTGGTGGTGAGCGGAAGCCCCTCCCAGTGCTCACAAACCAACTTCCCTGGATGAGTTTGGACCATCCCGGGGCTGGGTGGATTCCGTCTAGGTGAGGGGTCCTTATACAGATATGGCTCAGATGGAACGGACTCTTCTGGCATGGCTACATCTGCGTCTGGGGTATCTTCCAAGGTTAGCCCCCCCACCTTTAGCATGCCTTCACTCATCTCGTCTGAGAAAGCGGATGGAAGTTTGAGAATGGCCACATTGTGCTTTGCAAAAGACAACATCAAGGTCTCCACGGCTGCCTCCCAGTTGCAACCAGGACTGGCGAGCCATGGGTCCAAACTAGTGTAGTCGACTGAATCAAGCATAGAGACCCTATCGCGCAGCTACGGGACACTAAGGGGCGCAACGAGCCTGTCGTCAACATATTGCGTGCGTGAAGGCCACCTGTGTAGGGCCGGCCGAGCAACCGCAAGATGCTAACACCATACTTCCAATGTTTGCAACAACACAGAGCAGCAAGACTTATCGACCTAAGCCCATCGGGCACCACGCGCGGGCACACAGCTTGACTTTCACTCGTTGTTAGTCTCACGTCAGCACCATTCTGTGCTTAGGCACCTCAAGTGTACAATAGCATGTGGCTGGGAGTATGCAATATGAGTTATATCATCATTTCCTAGGTTGTCATTGACTTCGGTAGGTTGATGGTCATTAGCAATATTGTGCAGCTGATGGATTTTCCCTTCAAACCAGCTGCAGTCAGCCAAATCGGGCAAGAGGCACTGCTTGGGGGCGTTCCTGCCACGGCAGCTGCTGTCTGCGGTGCCCAGAACGCAAGCAGGACTTTTTGGAAACGCGCTAACACGATCTCCTCCCACAGAGAACCATGAGTGTGGAACGGGAACGGGAGCGGGACAGGAGCCCTGAAAAGCACAGCGATTTCAAGGTTTTTGTGGGAGGAATTTCTTGGCACACTACTGATCAGGAGCTTGCAGACAGTAAGCACCCCATTGGATGCACAATTCCTTTTAGTTGTTGTCAAAGTAAGAGTCCCAAGGACCCTGTTCAACAGTTCATGGTGTGGTGCTGCAGCCTTCACCAAATATGCCCAAGGTCCCGTGGATGCACGGGTTATGCTGGACAGAATCACAAATCGCTCGAGAGGATTTGGATTTGTCACCTTCGAGAACAAGGAGGATATGGAGGAGTGCATTGCCAAGCTTCATGCGACGGAGCTGGATGGACGAAAGATATCTGTGACCAAGGCCATCCCTCAGTCAGACATCGCCCCTGGCGCACCGGCATCAGCGATCCATGGTGGATACCGAGGAGGTCGTGACAGGTGGGAGCGGACCCACCAGCAGTGATCGCCCCTGATCAAGGCCCTGACCATCGGTGTAAACGCCACAGCCCTTTTTGGTGTGGGTTTGCTTTGAGTAGGAAGGAATTGCTAACCATAAAAGTGATGCTTATCCATCACTCGTTTTGTATGGTGGAAGACCTGTGTGTTCTATCATTAATAGGTATTACCTACAGGAAAGTGCAGTTGAGGCATTGTGAACGTCTGTAGACACAGGGGCGACTATGGAAGTCGTTATGATCGGCCAGAGAGGGCACACAGCCGCGGCTATGATCGGCCACCTCCTAGAGGTTATGATCGCGGCTATGGCGGTGGCTATGACCGTGCGCCATACCCTGATCGGGGGTATGGAGATAGGGGGTATGATCGCGGCTATCCCGGGGAGTATGACCGTGGCTATGACAGGGGATACCCTCCTTCAGGATATGGGTGAGTCTAATCACATTTGACAGAGCAGGAGCACACATGCCTCAATGCATGTATGTTGGATTATCCCCTTGAATTTTCTGCAAAACAACAGCAAAACGTCACAAATTTGTTTGCTTCTGTGACAACGTGTTTTGGGCTGTTTTGCAGGGGCGGTGGTTATGACAGAGGTCATCCAGACCCATATGGCTATCCACCCAAGGACCCATATACCAGGTACAGTCGACCTTTTATTACCTTCACGCCAGATCGTAGGTAGAGATGGACCCTCTACCCGTAACAAATGGTGAACATTTTCGTCTGACACAGGGATGCATATGGGTATGAGGAGGCACCACCTTCTTACGGCTACAGCGACCGGGGAGGATACGGCGCAGCTTACACTCGGGGTGGTCCCATTACTGACAGGTGGGCATCTGCTCAACATTGAGTTGATATTTGTTGGCAGTGTGCAACTGTGCCTGCCGAGCAGATGGAGTGGTATGCGCAGAGTGAAGAGAAGTGCGTGCCTGATGTGGTCCGAGACAGTAATGGGGGCTTGTGGCTGCATCAGGTACAATGGAGGAGACAGGTACTCTGGGGCTCCAGAGCGGAGCGCGGGAGCAGCAGTTCCTCTGGAGCGGTCACCAGATCGCTATGGACGGGCACCAGCAGGAGGCCCGGACAGGTAAACCCTGCAGACACCCATGGTGAGGCAACAAGTGAAGGATTCCCATAGAGAAAATTGGGGGTGAAGTGTTCACCAAGCTGCTATGCATATAGCTATGCTTATAGCTAAACAGACGAGCATCTAGAGGAATTAGGCCACTGTGTTTTACTCCTACATACCCATTTGGGTATCTTGTGCAAGTATTACCGTGGATCTTGTTATAAGTCTCCATTGTGAGGCAGCCCGGGCGTTTCATTTTTTCCCCATCCAACATGATGTCCATCAAGATGACGTCCTAAGCCTTGTGGCTGATCATTCGTTTGTTGCAGGGACTATGCTGCTCCTCGCTACAGCGGCAACTCCCGCCCCAGTCCATATGAGCGCAGCGGTGAAGCGCCTGGACGTGCTCCTCCTCGTGAGGCGCCGCGTTCCCGTTAAATCCCGGTGGTGCGTCGGAGGAGGTCTTCAGCTCTTCAGGTGGCAGGCTTGTCAGCTGCAGCCAGCCGCTCCTTCTGCAGGCAGCATGGAGATCAAGGGCCCTGGCAAGATGACAGAAAGCAGAAGGCAGGGTTGTGTGAGGACAGCGTGGAGATGTCTGTGCAAGCAAGGGAAAGGGCAGCTATCAGAATTTGTGGGTGTAATGCTGGCATGTCGCCGTCAGAACAGTGGGTAGATCAGGTTGGTGTCACCCCAGGATTGGCGGATAACAGTGCAGCTGCAGCTCTGCAGACCAGTTGTTTGTACATAGCTGCCGTCTGACTGTCGTCATGGTATTCACCAGCAGTTGAGCAGATGCCAGTTGGGAGACCGCTGTCAGAGTGCATCGTCTAAATGTAAGCGTAATACTACACAGCTGCCCGTGCCAACACAGCCGTTCAGCTCCCATGCAGCTGACTCACAGAGTACTGCAGTCTGGAACAGCTGACGGTTTTGGAAGCGCAGGAAAGTTATGAGAAAAGTGCAGCAGTTTGAGCTTGCGCCAGTTTGTCAGTGCACAGGGCCAGGGGAGCAATGAATAATTGCTGGCAAGCTTCCTCAGCAGGAGTGGCTCAGCTTCAACAAGCCCTGCTCCTGCTTCCTTCCAGGTGAGCTTCATCTCCCAAACGGTGAAAATGCATGCATGGTGTGGTTTCTATTCTGCTTGGCACCTGCCTGTCACTTGATCATTGCATGTAGCTTTTTTTGTGCATGTTTTGCATCCCTGCAGCTCACTGTGTCGCAGCCCTGGGTCGGCTGCCCTGATGCTAGCGCTGATGCAATCATTGGCGGCCAACACTAGCGGCGCTAGTCTAGCGCACAGTTCTGACATTGCTGACATGCGACATGCAACTGCCATCCAAAGGCCTGCTTTCCCTTGTATGTTCCCATGCAATGGTCATAAAAGGAGTTCGCTTAGGCGGCGTCCAGTGACTCGATCGGCGGCAAGTGTAAAGGTGGATTTGAGTCGTGTTATGACGTCACTCGTCCTTCATCCTTATCCTTTACAAAAGAAAGTAAGAGACAAAGGACTTCGCTTGATACTTATCTTCACATCATTGTTGGTGAGAATGCTCACAATTCATGCTTCCACAGCATTGCATCAGCAGCAGGCAAGCAATTGTAGTATTCCAGCCACCGCTGATCGCCCACTGCCTCAACGGAGCATTCCACGCCACAGCGAGAAAGCGACAATATCAGAGCCTGCCAGTAGATTGTCACCAAATGGCACGACAAGTCTGCACTCGTCCATTCCTGCTGGTGCCCAAAGAGGCAGAGCAAACTCCGATCTTTGGAGTGATGCACTGGGAGCAGGGTTGCAGGCAGCGATAAGAACGGGTCAAGAACTGTTCCACTCTTCAGAACAAACTTTGGCGCGCGTCAATCGGATTTTTGGACCCCTGCCCGGCGGGTTTCCTCCAGGTGATCTATCTCCTCATCCCAGTGGAGGACTGGGAAAGCACACATGATCGTTCCAGCCTTGCAGCTGGCTTTGTGCGTTTTGCCGCAGGATGAGTATTACTGTTGCAACAAAGTGCAAGAATGGCTCTTTGATGGCTCGATGGCTCTTTGGGGTGTCATGCACAGGTCCAGAAGGAGACATCCTGCTTGATTTCCTGCGGAGTCCTCTCAGTTTTCTGGACAGACTTGTGCAAAGCTATGGCGGATCAGTTGGTGTGAGGCTCGGTGGAGAACATGTCGTCTTGTTGACCGATCCCAAACTGTGCCGAGAGGTTCTCATAGACCAAGCCGATACATTCAGGAAGGTGATTTTCAATATATGGGATCACTCTAATTACAGCTTCACTACACCAGCGTTCCCACAGCTTAGCCAGCGCAGACGGTTTGCCAGTGCTAGTACGGGTGCCAGGCATGGATGATGGATTGCAGGAAGGCACAGCCTTTTTTCCTGGCAGCAGCTTGGCAGGCAATGGACTCCTAGTGAGCGATGGACCAGTCTGGCGCAGGCAGCGTCAGCTGTCCAACCCTGCCTTTAGACGAGCCGCTATCGACTCTTATGCACACGTGTGCATGTCAACTGTGCTCGCCAAGAAGCTGTGAAGTCTTCAATGATCAATGCGCGCCTGTTGCATGGTAAGCGCGTATGGGATGCAGCAATAGCAAGTAATGACATGCATGCGTGCGCAGGCTATGGGCAGTGCCACCCGGCAGATGCTGGCCACTTCCTGGTCTGGGAGCGGGCGAAGGGATGTGTACAGCGACTTCAATGCGCTGACGCTGCAAGTCACTACAGAAGCTTTGTTTGGCAAGAACCTGCCTGCTGAGCAGGGTGCCAAAGTAACAGGTCCGCCCTGGATGTACATATTGCAATAGCTGTCTTGCATGCTGCTGTTCACACCATAGAATGAAACAATACGGCACGCAGGTGCCATCGAGACCGCCTTCAGGTTCTTTGCCGGACGGGCTTCCACGGGGTTCATCATCCCGGAGTGGTTTCCCACTCCAGATAACTTCCTATATCATGAGGCTGTGGCAAATCTGGACTCTGCAGTGTATGGCATCATCGATGCTAGACAGAGAGAACTAGCTGCCTCAGCTCAGCAACCCCAGGTGCGCACTTTGGCAGCGCTTCATAATGGACTTGAGAGCGCAAAGCTTTTTAGTGGTACTATCAACTGACTTTGAAAAGGGAGGCCTGGCTTGGGTGCAATGATGACCTTCTCACTAGCTTGAGGCCTCAGCGGCCGCTGAGGGCTAAACTTAACCAAAAACTTTGATACTGAGCACCCAGCTTTAAGGCCTCATTGATGATTGGTGGATGTAACAGCTGTTGTCTGCATGATTGCTTGCTCAATACTAGTGTTTCATGGCCATGCAGTGCCTGCTGGACAACCTGCTCATGTCAGCAGATGAAGATGGCCAGGGCATGTCAAGGGAGGCCCTGAGGGATGAGTTGATGACGCTGCTGGTGGCTGGTCAAGAGACCTCTGCCATCCTCCTAGCTTGGACTTGTGCTTATCTGGCACATCATCCCGCTGTGCAAGCCAGGGCAGCTGAGGAAGTTTTCCAGGTGCTGCTTTAATGTTTGCTATTTCTTCAAGTGTCTGATGTTGAGTCATCCCAGAGTGATTCACTTGGCATTCGTCCTACTGTCAGGTCGCAGCATGCAGCGATTTTGGAGCCACTCAAGCTGCAATCTTATATTGCATGCAATGCAGGTGTTGGACGGAGCAGAGCCATCGCCACGCAATGTGCAGGAGATGTGCTACCTGCAAGCACTTGTCCTGGAGGTGCTAAGGCTGCGGCCGCCTGCATACATTGTCGGCCGTTGCGCCGCCTCAAATGTCACTCTTGGAGCCCACCAACTACCCAAAGGTAGCTGCGGTCCTCATCATATCTCATGCATGCACAAATTGACTGTCATGTTTCATGTCGTTTAGAGCTCGAAGGTTCTTGACAACGTCAACCGATGCTATGACCATCAATTTTGGGGTACATTTCACGTTTGTTAGCGCCACCTGAGCCTACACATTGTCCTGTGTAGAGTGAAGATTCCTCTTTTGCAGGGACTACCATTTTGGTGAGTCCATGGGTGATGCACCGGGACCCCCAGCAGTGGCCACAGCCGGAGGCGTTCCAGCCGGAGCGATGGAGGGACCAATTGGCTGCCAAGCCAGCCATGGCAGAGCTGTCCAACATGGGCACGTCTGGGGTCTACCTGCCCTTTGGTGCAGGGCCAAGGAACTGCATAGGGACAGGTAGCGCGTCTTTTGTTTCAGCATGCATGCTTGCCTCTCCTTATGTCATATTCTGGGGAGTACGCTGATACGTCATGAAATCACCGAGAAGGAGAGAGTCAGAACTTCTTTGGTTTGATGCAGGGTTTGCAATGATGGAGGCTCTTGTTGTTCTGGCCACGATTTTGAAGGAGGTCACGTTTCGGACTGTGCCTGGTGAGAGGTTTCCGGCAGCAGATCCAAGAATAACGCTGAGGCCAACAACATGCTCCTTGCTGTTGGAAAGGCAACTAATCTCACAGTACCCACGTGCACAAGAGGATAAGTCACCCCGGTGAAGTAATTACAAGATCTAGATTACTTAAAAAGATCACACCTATAGGCATAGCTATGGGCAAAATCAGATATGTTCCGCTTCAGCAACATTTAGTGTTTGAACTCGTGAGAGCATAACCAAAGACCATATGAGGTAAATGATATTTAAGCAATGCTCCGTGGCTCCACTTCGACAAATGTACGCTAATCCTCCAGAACCGAGCGTCTTATGAGTCGCAAACAAAATCAAAACAGGGCACTGACCAGTGTGCATCTCAAAGGTAGACTCTAGAAACTCTAGAAACTCATGACTCAATACCACTGCATTGAGCAAGATCTGTTGCATTGCCATTGGTGACATTCCACATAATGCAAGCATATCGTGCTCAGCTTAAAATCCGATGACTCATCAAAATGATCTTCGGCATGGTGACAAGTACTTCTATTCCTGCATTATGCTGCGGGGATGAAAATGGGCAGGTGGCAGTCAAAAAATGCCCAAATGAGCATGCTGCAAAGTAATGTCATCTCAGATTCATCTCAGGCAGTCACCCCTACAACAGGGGGCTTCTGTTGACCATCCTGCATGCAAAAAGAGTAAACAATGTCATTGCAGCAAATAAAAGCAAAACTGATCCCATCACATGCACTCTCCCAAAAGGGTCGTAACCCTTCAGCATAATGCAGTATTACCCCAGACGTGACATTGAAGAGGATTGTTGGTCGCAATGTGGACAAAAAAGAGAAATCTTAGAATGGTGATTCTTACCGGGTCCATGGTGGCCCTCCTGGACAGCCGGCGTGCCATGCGCGCGCTTTTACCGCTAAACTGGATTTCTCCTGTGTAGTGTCCACCCAGATCTGCCAGGGCACCAGGTGCAAACTCCGCCACTTCAGGGCACAGCATGATCTCACCTGGCTTCGCTTCCAGTGGATCTGTTGAAACCACCAACCTGCAGAAGCACATCTGGAATATTTGGAAGGGGACCTCATTTTCCAGCGTCAAATTTCAGGCACAGAGACAACATCATGATTCCGGGGTTGGAAGCAGAGCGCACTCAGCAAGACATATCCAGATACTAGGAGCAGCACACTCACTTGGAGGATGAAATTTTCCTGCTGATACGGCGGCGTTCCCTTCCAGCGTGATTGGGGCTGCTCGACTCGGGAGTGTCTTCCGACAGGGCTGCGCAAGGGGTGCTTGGCCCCTGCCACCCACTTTCTGGGGGATTTTCAAAGGGGGACCGGATGGGCTTCAGCACCCTGTAAACTCCCGACGTGCTGGCCACTGACCGCTCCACGCTCCTGCCAGGCAAGGAAGCCGCCGAGGCCTCTGCAGCACACCAGCAAAATTCAGCTCTCATTTTCAGAGAGCTGTCTGGCATATCTTCACCCATGGTATGCTTTATCAGAAGGCTGGAGCAGCATGCTCGATTCCCCACAGGAAGCTGAGGCTGAAGTCAGGGATGTGCGCAATTCCTATACCATATCAGGGACATGTACTACTGAGCAGGGCAGATCTCCGTCTGCCTGTCAGGGAGTTGTACCTGGCAGATGTGGGCTGACTGGAGTGCCATCCTCGGATTGCAAGTAGCGCCTGCTTCTGCGCCTCTCCTCTTTTCCCAGGACCACCAGGCCTGCAGGAGGTGTGGCCGCCGAGACAGCAGCCTTCAGGTTTGGCTGGGACTTGCTGAATGTGAGGGGGCGGGCACGCGGCGGCGCATCAAGATCCAGCTTGTGCAGATCGCTGTGGCTGGCATGAAAGGAGACCCCCCTGGAGAGCCTCTCGGCCAGTGAAGCCACGAAACTGGTGGTCCGGCGCCTGTCTGGTGAGTCCCCCAGGTCAGCCTCTGCCAGCCTCACTGCCTGGCTTGTTGGTGTCTGGATTACATCACCCTCTCCTGAGCCTGCCTGCTGTACAAACTAACAGCTGTGAATCTGTATCAATGATCACTAATCTCCATATGTCACACGAGTTTGCACGTGTCGAGAACTGCTTACCAGGTCTGTAGGACTGCAAGACCTGCGCCCTTCTACAAGCGCCTCAGCCCATTTCACAGATGGATCTGACGGAGTTTGCAGTACATCATCATTTGCCTGCACAGAAGTGGCAGCTGCCTCACTTACAGGGCACTATCTTTACCTGGGAGCCCCAAGATTCAATTGTGCATGTAACAACCCTACATCGAATGCATATTCAAAATCTCCGCATATGTGTCATGCCAACAAAACTTGGGCTCTTACATACCTCACTCCCTCTGTCCACGTTGAGGTGCTTCAGGGACTTGAGCTTCTCTAGGAACTTGGGCATCGTGCCAGGTATCTCCTGAAGGAAACGGTTTCGCAAGTATGCCTCCGAAGGTTCTTCTTGCAATCGTCCAGATGATACCTTTTGGCCAGGAGCCTTCAAGTGCAGCTCCGCGCCAGCAAGAGTCACAGATTGCCGAGGCCAGCTAGAGCAAGTTGTGTCCACACAGTTCTTCGCTGGTAAAACATCAATTTCATCGCAGAACGACGAGCCACACAAACAGACTGAATGGCGGATATCGGGCTTTTGGAAGAGGGGGGCATGCCAGAGTCAAGAACGGTTCCCTCACGATCAGGACACTTTTGCACTTCAATTTTGCCCGTTCCAAAATCTCATCGGCACCGGAGACAAGGAGCAGGCAGATCTCTAGCGCAAACACTTGCAATTCTGGACTGCGATGAGATCATTGAGATGCATGTGGGCCTTACGTCTTTAAGTCATCGACTCACGTTATTGGTGCAATCACACCATCAACCCCTGGAGGGTCGATGGCATGTGCACACAAGCGCCGCAGCCTCTACTCAAGGTCCAAAGCAGGGCTGCACAGGAGAGAGGGGAGCAGCCATGGTGCTCAAAACAGCGACATGCCGCTTCAGCGGCCTCAGGATTTATCCTGGGAGGGGCATCCTCTACGTTCGTGTTGATGGCCAGCAGTACCTCTTCCTGAACCAGAAGTGCAAATCCCTGTTCGCCCAGCGGAAGCGTCCTGCCAAGATCGCATGGACAGTGACATACAGGAAGCAGCACAAGAAGGTGGGATGCACTTGGTATTCAGGACCAGCGCAGGGCTCTCTGAAGCTGCTTGAGATGTTTGTCGGCTTTCTGAGTTATTCGAGAAGTCAGGGGATGGGCGTGCAGATCATTAAATTAAAACTTGCAGATGTTTAAGTTATTTGCATCAAGGGAGACAGCACTTGCAGCAGTCCTGATCATTAGCTTTGGGTGCGTCCCTCGTCTGTCCCTCTTGGATTGCACTCTAAGTGTTCATGATGTCGAAATGCAGGACCAAGAAACACAGATTGCTCGCAAGAAGAGGAGAACTACCACCCGCACGCAGACCCGCTCAATTGCTGGAGCTTCTATGGAGGTGATACAGCAATATCAGAGTTCGAGCACCCTCGTTGAAGGAAGTGTTTTAAGTGTGTGAGCATGCTGCTGATGCTCATAAGGCGGGGATGGCTGTATTGTGTTGACCGGCTGGTAGTATTGAATTTCCTGCATGTGCTGAGCAGGTGATTGCCAAGAAGCGGGCTGAGAAGCCTGAGGTTCGCAAGGCTTCTCGTGAGGCTGCACTGCGTGAGGTGAGCAATGTTTTTCTTTGAGAAATACTGGTATAGTCTGATATTAGGCGGAGAGTTTTGAGGCTTCTGTTCTGGCCCCTTTACATACAGGGAAGGTTGGACTGCATCCTGATGTCTCTGTATGCCTGGTCTACTGAATTGTAAAGACTCTTTGTCTGCCTGGTTTCTTAAAGGTCAAGGACAGGCTGAAGAAGCAGAAGCAGGACAAGGCGGCCCTTAAGGCAGCTGAGGCAAAGAGGGGAGCAGGCAAGGCTGCCAAGACTGTGCAAGGCGCCCGCGCACCGGCTGCAGCCAAGGGCACCAGGCGCTGAGCCTAGCCCAGTATGCAGTTGCTCTGGCAGGACAATGACATTATGCAGATGCTGGAAAGCTTTTGCAATAGTGAACTTGCCTCTGTTGAAGGCGGTTTTAATAATCCCGCAGGCATTGCAGGAGTTTTTCCCTTAAAAAGAACATCGGCCTGTTGACCTGATGCTATCTTGAAGAGAGCACTTACAGAAGAATGTAAACTATTTTTAGTTTGAAACATTTGCATGGATCAATTTTTATGCATGCTCATTGTGGCACAGTAAGACACCTGCTAGTCGAGTGTCAGTGCTGCTATCAACTGATGAGTCCCTGAATAATCAATCACATGCACATGCGCACTCACAACCATGGAGGCATTATGTTCAGGGCATCAGCATCATCTTGAGGGCAACATGCATCATTCTTGGTCTGCATCGTTCATCGCAGCTCGTAGCCTGGAAAGGTGGCCCGTGATGGTTCCATTACATCTGCCCAGAAGCAGATTGCCCCTCCAAGACCCTGATGAACAGACGGATCGCAATGCATCACCACATCGCCTGGAACCTTACGGATTAGTTGGCATAGCCTGTGCAAGCTCGGGGATGTGCAGAAGGAGGGGTACGAGGCAAACCTCGTACAGTGACAGAGGTCGGTCTGGAATATTGAGCAACTCCTGCCAGTGGTCCGCCATGAAGGATCCAAACTGCAGAGCGCGCCTCAAGTAGCGGTCATCACCGGTGTAGCGGTATGCACTGAGGAGAGCATATGCATTGCCGGATATTCCATGGCACAGCCCGACGCCCTGCATTGGCGCGAGGTGTTTGCCAGTAAGAATCCAACCCCAAAGAGTCAGCACAGATAATCCATCTGAAAGCTACGAATGTCTTCAGTGTTGAGCTGATTGTTCTGCAATAGCAAGCACAAATGAATTGCCATGTGTTGTGACCTTGGTGAGCAGTCCGCGTGTCCAAATCACATCTGCAGATGTCCGAGAGGCTTGTGCAAACAGATCATTCGAGTCCTGTTCTTGCAGCTTCGCAACCAGAGGAAGGAAGCCTGTTGCTCCATGGCACCAGTGAACCAGCCTGCACACAACACAACGTGCAAGTGACTGTGAAAATCTGAGCCATCAGGAAGGACGATTGCAGAAGCATCAGGGTCCACCTGAGCCTGAAAAGACTCTTCAGAATTCGTTATGCGCTTTAGCCAGCCCGCTTACCGGCATTGCTCAGGATTTACCTGTCATCATCGGTTCCCAGTGAAGATGGAAGGTTGCCGCTCTTCATCGCCTCATGCGCAAGGACTTTGGTGGTCTGCCTGATGAGCTCGAGCAGATCCAGGCCAGGAAACAACTCCCTTGGATCAAACACATCGCATGCCAGCAGCAGGGTGTGTAGTATACCTGTGACTCCATGTGCCGCTGTGCACAAGCATGCAGTCAAGTCAGCATGTGTTGAACCAGATGCCGGTATTTCCCTGTGAGAACCCCACACTGCCAAAAGGCAGAACAGAGCAGCTCACCTCCTAAGTAATATTTGCCATGCCATTGCCAAAGTAGGGGCATATTGTTGTAGTTGACGCGCGCAGCTTCCCTGCTTCCTTCAGTGACAATTTGCTGCACGATTGTTTTCACCTGCGTGGCACACATGAAAAAGGAACCCCCTGTTGATGGAAGGAAAGCACCATAATTGTCCCAGAGCTTGTGAGGTCCTATTGTTGTGTACCTGGCAGACTCCAAGATATTGGATGGATGAAAATATGTACCAGCTCAGCACTGATGGAGGACGCTCCCAGGTACTTTCGTGTGAAGAGGAGGGCGTAAAGGTAGCCGCTGCGGCCATACAGCAGCTCACACTCGCCAGGTGGCATCTGCAGTACTGCTGGGCCAAGCTCCTGCAGCTTCTGCGCAGGCAAGCATGAGCTCACTCACACATGCACCAGAACATGTCTAGCACCATTGTGGTTCTCTAGCACCATTATGGAGGCCCTTGAAGAAGGTGTGAGGAGCCGGGTGAGAATCAGCCTAAGCAGCACCTGTGCCTGTGCCAGAGCCTGTGCACCCTCTCCCTGAGCATGCAGAATGGCTGCCTTGACAGCATAGATGCCTGGCTGGCCTTCATGGAATGTCAGCCTCTGCACACAGTATAGTACTGGTGGATCACTTCCACAGGCGCTCTATGGTACAGCACAGCCCATGGTAGATGCATATTCCAGATGCAGGACGTCCACAATATACTGGGAACAGTCCAAAGCGAACCTGAGAAGTGCCTGCCGCATTGATCACTGTAAAGGCACTCTTTAGGTACAGTTGTGCCTGCTCAGATGGATCTGTGCCTGCCCAGCCAGACTCTGCTTGTGTGCTTTTCACCCTCCTACAGCACTCGTAAAGGCGGAAGTAGTTCAGTGCAATCCCCGCCAAGCCAACATACACAGTAGGACCGCTGAAACCTGTGCCCTGGCGCAGCCCTTGCTGCAAGACCTGAAAGGATCAAGATGCGGTGTCAGCTCACTCAGAGCTAACATTTCACTAGATTGTGGTTTTGACTGCTGAGAAGTACCTTACTGACAATAACTTTCTGGTACTGTGGAGAGGAGCTAACGCTAACAAAAGCAAATTCATTGCTGAAAGGCATGCGATATGTGATGACTGGCCCGGTCTTGCCTTACCGCAAGGCTTTGCTGTAGGGCGGATGACTGCTTTGACATCAGAGAACCAATATCTGGGAGAACATCATCTCCCATGTCATGTACAAAACACCTCTTGCGGTGCATAGCTACGCAGTTGCTTCGGATCCGTCGGGATTTTTGCGGCTGTGGTGGAAACAATGTCTTGGTAGACTCTCTGAAAGAGATATCTTTCCACCAGTGTGAATGTACCAAGCTGACAGTGAATAGCACGGCTGATTGCATCGAATGTCTTACTGTGCCAAGGTTTGCATGCTAGAAAATGAGTTGGGGGGCACGGACTGGGGGATCCAGACTGCGGGACCCCCCGGTGCCGGGGAGGCAATGACGCACAAAGAGGCAGGAGGAAAGTTTCGCACATCCTTCTTCATCACGGAATTTCGAGGCTGGCTGGGCACCATTAAAGTCACAATCAGTGAGAGAGCTTCTTGAAGAGGTCCTGTTTCATAGGAGCGGTCTAGATCTCTGTCCTGGAACTTTGTAGTAGGAAAAGGATCAAGAGGACAAAATGGCTGATGTGTTGTCAATGTCGCTCGATGACATCATTAACAAGAACAAGGCCAAAACTGGAGGTAAGGGGAAGGACAGAGACGGCGAGGATGGAAAGAGAAGTCGCGATGACCGCAACAGTAGCAGGAGACCAGCAAAGGCGGGCAGCAGGGGAGGCAGTGGGAAACTCCACTTGGACGGCCTCCGAGTGGTGGTAAAAAATGCTGGCATCAGCAAAGCTGGAGGAGCTCGTAACGCTCGAGGGCAGGTACTTTCGCTGGTCCTTTCTGAAATCTTTGATCTCCTCTCCTGATGTGGGTTTACACATAAGCGTCGGGCGTTACGACTGGGCAACGCACCCATTTATATTGCGAGGGTTCTGTTGGATTGTTAGGGATAGGAGTCCTTTGATCAGCTGGTTTGCCTGATTGCAGTTGTCAACACACCTTCCAGAAGACAAATCGTGACATTCTTTGCCTTTGTCTTTCAGGGCCCGAAGGTGGCGATGCCTACAAGGGAGCCCAAGGCCCCGGTTGATCCAGAGGTCTTGGACGGTAACAAGAAGTGGCAGCACGACCTCTATGCAGAATTGAACCAAGGTCCACCGAGGAGAAACTTGCAGCGCCGCATGCAGGGCCCAGCTGATGGCTTTAGATTGTGAGTTGAAACGACAAGACTTGAACCTGCAGACAGACAGCTTCGCTTTTGCAGTGCGCCACTCCAGGGTTAGCCGGATGGTGGCAGACATGAAGGGGACAAGTCAACGGAGACGAAGGCGGCAATCAGCTGAGGAGTATTGACTGTGTGCAGATTGGTGACAAACCTGGCAGATGGCGTCTCAGATGACGACATCAAGGAGCTCTTTGAGAGCTGTGGGAAGCTGAAGTATGCAGGCATCCACTGGGATAGGAGGTATGCCATCACGGCCAGTTGCAGACTCTCCTTCACTAGAACCTTGAAAGATTGGCAGAAGCGTAGGGCAGCACTGACATGAGGCATTGTGCACAGTGGCCGCTCGACCGGTGAAGCAGAGGTGGTCTACGAGAACAAGGCAGATGCTTTGAAGGCCAAGAGCCAGTTCGACAATGTGGCCTTAGACGGGCAAGCCATGCATATCGAGTTCGTCCAGAGTCAACCAGGCGAGCGCGTCCTGGCCAGCGGCATCAGGTAAATCTCCCAGAGTCCTAGCTGCCTGGCTCCTGTAAGTGCAAGCAAGACTGTGCATTTCAGACTTGCCGCAAACTTGCCAGACTCTACCGCATGTCCCTGCGAGCATCCATGATGTCATCATTAGTAGGATATGGACCACAGTGCATACCAAATGTCCCCGTAGTCCCAACATTTCTTTGGCATGTGGTCGATTCGAGGTGTTCTGGTGTCGGTCTTCAGTTTCCGTGCCATTCCATTCACCACTACGGTACTAGCGGACAGCGACAAGGTAATCGCATTCATTGCTGTGCATTAGGCGCCTGGTCGGTGAAGTTGAGTTGTGGCTTGTTCAGAGTGGGGGCGGCAGAGGATGGCGCCGGCTCCCGCAGCAATGTGGCCTTCACGCGCTCCTTCCAGAGGGCGACGTCAGGCGTTCTCGGAGCTCCACGCGGCCGGCGCGATGGTGGCTTCCGCAGCGGCGGCGGCCGTGGCACTGGTGGCGGCCGTGGTGGCCGCGGTGGTGGCAGCCGGGGAAGCCGTGTGGTGTCGCAGGCAGACCTGGACAAGGACCTGGAGGCCTACATGGAAGAATGAAGCAATTGCATTCGAGGCTGTTAGAGGAAGTCAGCACAGAGGAAGGGGTCGCTGCGCGTGTTTAGAAGTTGAAATGATATGTAATAGAATCTCATCGATATGCACACACTTGGGGGTGCACCTTTTGGGCTCTTGTTGCGATTGGCAAAGCACTTCTGTTGATATTCAAAAGGCCAACTCCTGGAGATGACCTGTCTTGATGGATCGTGGTCTGCCTGGAAGTTTGTGTCTTTGAAGAGCTGGCTCTGCTGCTGCTTGCACTGTTGGAAGAGGTTCCCCTTGCCGTGTGGGAATCTATGGTCTTGACTATGATTCTTGTGTGACTGTTGAACATGGCACATTCCTGAAGGTGACTTTTGCTTGAGCGGTGATTTTGACGAACCTGTTGGTCCACCTTGCTCAGGGACTTGTGTGTCGCACATCAATGCACATCTTGTAATCGTGGTGATAAGTTGGTTATCGTTTGGCGTCAAAACATTCCCAGCACTTCAGAATCCCTGTACGAGTCAAACCCCTGAATGGTTGTTCTAGCTGGGCCAGCCGTCGATGACTCACCAAAGGACGCATCGCAACGAGACTCCTTAATACTTGTTGTATTGCATGGATTTTAATTGATAGTAGAAGAACATCGTCATGGCGACCAAATTCGCTAAGCAACAGAAAAGGAGGCGTTGGGCTGAAACTGGGATCGTGTTTCCTTCGTCTTTCAGTATAGAAGTGAGTACTGCAGTTGAAGTCCAATGTTGTGCCCAACATCAACCAGTTATTTATGCACTTGTATAGTATGCAGAACGCAGTCCAGAAGAGTTTAGTACAAAACTATGCAGGGGAACACAAGTTTGTCTCTCACGTTCCCATTCAACGATCTCTCGAAGCAGACCACTCCAAACCGTCTTGACCGTCTGCTCTGTTGCCTCAGCTCATCATCATTCTTCTGCTCGGGTTCTAGTAATGCTTTGCTGGGCAGGTGGAGAGGCTAGCTCAGGACGAGGCCACACCAGCAGCTATAAAGTCTATTGCACAGCTCATCATCAAGCTCATTGGCCTTCGCTCCACTTTCAAGGAGGTGGAGTCCTTGAAGGTAATGACCACTTCTTCGGGCTGCTGTCGATTGCAAATCCATCTAGTAAGTCAGCACTCAACGCTCAGGGGTAGACAGGCTTTGAACCAGTAGAACAATAATCCTGAGACGTCTGTTTTGGGCAGGTGATATGCAGCAAAACGGTGGCCATCCCCGACAGTGAGACAGGGCCATGCAAAGCAGACAGAAGGCTGCTAGCTCTCTTGGGGGAGCTGCTGTTCTTGGAAAACTCCCGGCCGGTGCACCGCCAGCTGTTGTCCGGCTTGCAGCGACTGCCAGCCAAGCGTTTTGCTGCCTTCCGAAACATCATCCTGGAGAAGGTGTTGCCTACACAGCCACTTCATCCTTCCAGTGGAAGGCGTAATCACTGCATGCCAAGCATGCAAGAGAAAGACCAGGAAGTGAGGTGATTTCGGCACTGTGCAGGTTTTAATCATTGCCGATGATTTCAATGTAAGGAGACTAGAGAGGAGTGCATTGGCTGTGAGCAGCCTAGCACAGAGCGAAGTGCAGCTGCCCCGGGCCATCCTGGCTGACACAATGTTTTCGCTGCTGGAGTACAAGCCCATCAGTCAGGAGCTGAGGTGTGCAAATACTGTCAGGACCATTCCACATACATGCACTTTGAACACAACCCTTTTCCTTCTGAATGCGCCATTCACTATGTCGACGAAGACATGCAAGTTTGAGAATGGCAACAGAGCTCTTCCAGCCCACAATGTGAGCCACTACTGTTCTTCACAGGAGGGTCTGTACGGAAGCTCTTGCCGTCCTAGCAGCTGGAGTTCTAGATGTGCTGGAAGCTGCAGAGAATGGCATGCGCATCATGCAGTCGTCCGCGGAGGAAGTCCAGGATGCAGTGTCCGGCATGTATGCCATTCTGCAGCGGCATGGCGGGTACATTGCTGAGGAGGCAGGTCCCAAGGGACATGAAGCCATTGCTGCAGCCGCCGAAGCCATGCTCCTACTCTTGCAGGTATTGACCAATCAACACCAAATGCTTGGGAACCTCATATTCTTGGTCTGCCGCCCATAAGGGAGCCTTGTTCAGAGAAATACAATTTCGAAAGAGTGACAGTGAGTCATGTGCACACAGAGTCCCCACATCGTTGCTCGGGAGGCGCTCTCTTCCGCGGCTGTGCTGCTCGGCAGTGCCTGCTTACTGCCTGCAGTTCCACCTGCCACACTTGCAGCGCGCATTGCCGTTGGCCTGTGGCAACAGGACAGTGCACTGTCAGAGCAGAGCAGTACCCATCCTGGAGCAGAGCAAAGCGGCCAGAACGGATTCCCATCTTCGGACGGGAACCATGTGGGAGTGGCAGAGGCTCACTTGATGGCGCAGGGCAGATCTCTGTCGGTGGAGTTGAGCAAGCTGGGGCCCCTCAGCAGGGTGTGTGCCCTGAAGGGCTGGCTGTCAATGCTTCCGCGCTCAGCTCTCTGTGCACCCCTTGCCCGGCTCACTTTCACAGAGGCCTCCTCCATATGGACCCCCGCCGGAGGGAGCGAAGCCGCCACGCAGCAGACAAAGACTGCGGCACACAAGGGCACGTCAGGTACCTATCCGGATGGGAGGCAGCAACATGCGAATGACCGCCAGTCAGGGCAGCTGGAGCAGCTTGATGCAGGCAACTGTACAGAGAGACAGAGCGGAAGATCTGGTGAATGTGCAAATGGGCTCAGTCGAGAGGGGACCCAGTGCCTTTTGCTGGACGGCGCGCTGCCCTTTGCATGCACTGCCATAGCGACGGCCCCGGATGCCCACAGCAAATTCCATGCTGTCGCGCTGCTCACCACATGCCTCCAAAGAGTGAAAGACTGCCTGGAGGTGCGCATGCGCGCTGACCACTGCTGTTAGTGTTATGCATGTTGTCCAGCTTCCAATATGCAAGGCTTCCATAAATTGACCTCTTGGCTGTGGGCTTGCCGTTCTGCTACGGCCTCACTGCTCATGTTGCTGGTTCCTGAGTTTGATTTTTGGTTTTGCAGGATGCTGCACGGTCTCACCGAGCAGCGTCATCAGGACATGACAGGCAGCAACACTTATCAGCTAGGCCCAGACTAGCAGATGCTGTCGGTAAGAGAGATGAACCAGACTCCGACGCGGATGAGAGCACAACCTCAGAACAGAACCAATGCTGCTCATCAAGTGTGGAGCCCCACAGCAGGGCTCCTGAAGCAGTCGCCGACCCATTAGTGGTGCCAGTGCTCTGCAGCAAACTGCGTTCACGCGTGATGAGCATCCTCTGGGCGAATTGGGAGGTGAGAACAGGATAATCTTGTGAGTGTATCCAAGTGTTTCTCTGTGAATGTGTGCATGTGATGCTGGGTGCTGACTCTGACGATCGAAGTCAGACATCTGATCAGCCCTAGGTGGCTGGAAAAGGTGTAATCCGACTGACTGACACACTGTGGCAGTCATTCTTCTTTTTCCACAGGGAGTTTGAGTTGGCATAAACCCCTGACAAGGCGGTTGTGAATCTGCATTCTTGTGGCCTGACCTGATGGAGATGCGTTGGTGTTGGCAGGAACCTCTCCAGCAGACTGTGAAGCACATACATGCAGCATTTGATGCTCTCCTGGACATTCAAGAGGTGCAGCAGGAAGAGGCGGCTGCTCTGGGTCTGTCTGTCCAGGCAGGGGCCGCCACCCAAGCCTTCCTTGAAGAGACCGCTTGTGAGATTATGAACGCCGGTGAGCCCCAGCCATTCTTTCATCACAGGGCTGTACAATGTAGTGTTGACCCGTGCTTGCAAGGCAGGACACGGTCCAACTTGAGCCACATGTGAATATGCAAGTTATCATTGAGCCTTCCAAGCAAGGCAGCGTGTTCTGGGGGCCACAACACCCTACATGCCTTCGAACCTGTTACAATTGACATTTTTTTTATTTTAGGGTTTAGGGTTTTAGGCTTAACTCTGAACCCTAAACCCTAAACATCTCCAAAAATACAATAAACTCGATGGCGGTTTTGACATGCTGCGTGTGGCAGGTGGGCATCGGAAAGGCAAGTACATTCCGCTGAGGGCGTTGACGTCTCGGATGGGGGCATCGCAGTTATTGGCGCTGCAGCCGGGGCTCATCCGCGACACGGTCGGCGCCATGGCCAGCGATCCCATCTGTCCAGCAGCTGCTGGCCTGCTAGAAGCTGTCCTTGGTAGCTTGCGCCACGAGTGCCTGGCCAGATCAGGTGCCTGTCCCCCTTTTTAAGATTATAGGGTTCAGGTTTTATATAGGGTTTGTTTTAGGGTTTTGGGGTTAAATTAAGGGTCAAAAGGGTAAGGGTGTGGGTATATCTAGGGTTAAGGGTGTCATGTTTCGTGCACAACAGACACAGTGTTACCTACTGCTTGGAATGCTTCCCTGACAGTAAGCTGACATGTGCACACTTCGACAAGCAGAACTGTGGCGCAGCAATTGCTGCGCACTGATGTTGAAAGGAGGGTCAACGCGCATGCTTGATTGTATGATGCATCAGCACAACTCCATGTTTCAGTTCATGTGACGATGAGCTGGTGACAGGGAGCCAGGAAGAGGCTATGGCGGAGTGGAGGGAGGCCTGGGTGCCTGCTGTGCTGGAGGCACTCACATCTGTGAATGAGCGGCTGCAGAACAATGTGTCGGTGTATGGCCTGCCAGTGCCCCTCTGCATGGACTCTGGCAGTTTGGTGGTGCTTCTACAGAGGATCTTGGACCCTGATTTCATCACTCATGACCCCAGCACCTCTCCTGATGGCCAGGTAAAACGTCCCAATCATCCTTATATTTTCACGAGTGTATATGCAAACTGGCACACGCCACTTATTTCTGCAACACATCTCCTTCATCTCGGTTTCTCCCTCCCCCATAGGCCACTGGAAATATGCGTCCATGCACATTGCCCGCCTTGCCAATAAAAGAAACTTTGTGGTCTTCAAAGGGACTGAAAACGAGTTGTTTACTGTGTTTGTGTTGAGGAGCGACTGAGAGTCAGGGCCAGGAATACAGGAGTTGGCTGAGGTGGACCGGCTGACTTACAGGGACGTGCTTGCAGGTGGCTGCATTGGTGGCTGTGCTGAAGGTGGCTCGGCAGCTGCAGCTGGTGCGTGAGCTGGATGCAGTGCAGGTGCCTGGCCACGCTGCTGTGCCCATCCCAGAGGCGCTGCTGCAGCGCGCCATCGCCCATGCCAATGAGGGCCTCCTCGTCGACGCCATGACCCTCGCCTGCATCCACCCCAAAACCACTGCCATGCCTGGTGAGTCACTATCTGGTTTGATGACCCTTGCGGGAACAGATCTTAAGCCCGTCGTGTCTACCTATTTTACTGATTGAGCTCAGAATGCCGACTCAGTATGCATCTGAGGGAGAAACATGTGCAAAGATTCCCTCCTTGGGGGGTATAGAGCAAAGTGTTTGAGCAGTAACTCCTGCCGGCACAGGGCCGTTGGAGGTGCGGCTGGTGGCACGGGGTTTGCTGCTGGGCATGCGCTGCGTGTCAACCAGCCTGCGCAACAAGTGGACCACGCTGGTGGGCAAGCTGCTGCGGCGCGTGGCCACCAGCACGCACTCCGTGCTGCACCGCTGGCAAGTGCGCCCCGACGCGCCCGCCAGCGCCGACCCGGCCGAGCGCGCCCACGACCTTGCAGGTTCCGCGCTTCACTTTAGAAGACTGAAGGATTTCAACGCTCAGGTTGTTAGGATTGTGCATGAGACGGGTTGCACAGCAATGTGCCCACTAGTAGTTGTTGAAATATGTCGGGAGGTCTTGCCAGCAGGCACCGCAAACCCTTCGGTGCATGGCTGGCAGTCTGACCCTTGCGCCAACACTCTTCTGTCTCTGCTACTGGTGACTCGAGGGTACTGCTGGCGACAGTTGATCACCTCACCACATCTCTTCCTTATGGCTCCTCAATTTCACACAAGCTCTGAACCTAGGACAAAGCGAGGGAAAGTCCCAAATGTCAGCTGCAAGCAAATGATTGGGTGCCCTTCCATCGTCCATGCAAAGGACGCGCAGGTCATGTAACAGCAGCTGCATGACGGGCGCTTGGGCCTCAAGGAACTTCTTCAGGTGGTGAAGCGGTGGGTGCTTGTGGCAGGGTTGCAGCAGCAGGCAGCATTCACGCGCTGGCTGAGCCGCGCGCTGCTGGGCTCGCTGTACCCGGGGGCGCCCTTCGAGCGCAAGTTCCTGGCCATGCTGCTGCTGAACACGCTGCTGGTGGTGTGGGACACGCCCGACAAGGCCGTGCGCTGTTCCAGCCCCGGCTACGGCCACCGCGAAGGCTGCCTCGCCGCCCTCCTGCGCCTGGCCGACGCCCAGGACGTCCGCCTGCTCTGCCCGGGCTTCCTCGGCGCCAAAACCGTGCAGGCAAGTTGCTCTATCTTTGCAGATGTAACTATCGAGCAGGGTACACTATCAATTGTTGGTCTTACTCTGGTGGGGGAGTAAGAGCCATGACTGCGCCTGGCCGAGGCCCAGGACGTCCGCCTGTTCTGCCCGGGCTTCCTCGGCGCCAAAACCTTGCAGGCAAGCAACAGCTGTTCTCTATTTTCAGATGTAGATGTCGAGCCTGCACACACCTTGTCTGCATGCTTATGTGATATTTAATGGAGGGCCAGGATGTCCACCTGCTCTGCTCAGGCTTCCTGGGCGCAAAAACCGTGCAGGCAAGCGATTGCCACCTTTGCATAAGAAAGTGTTGAGCCTGCATTCTCAGTGTATGCATGCTTAACTTATTTTCAATAGAGCTATCAATTATGCATAGTGGACTTTGGCATGTGTCTGTGCACGCTGTGAAGTGTGCTCCATCCAGCTGGGTGGTGTCATGTGGGGTCGTGCTCGGTTGTGACTGCGAAAGCAATATGGTCGTGTACTGTGCACAGGTGCTGCTGGGGTCGGTGGTAGACAGCTGGGACAAGCTGCGCGAGACGGCGACCGAGGCGCTGATGGCGCTGCCGGCACCGCTGCCCGGCCTGGAGCAGGCCGCGCAGGTGGCCGACCTGCTCCGCTGGGCGCGCACTCTCGTGTCCAGCCCCAGAGTGCGCGAGAGTGACGCAGGTCTGTGACATCCCTCACGCTCCCGGCACTATAGCTTGACTATGCCAAGGCCAGCATGTCCCCGGGGGAAACTGAATACAAACGGCATGTATGCATGCTCTTGTGTGTCGCTGCCCGTGGATTCAAGGGTTGGATAACCGTGGGTGCTGGGGTATTGGCAAAAGTTGTCTTGATATTGCAAGAAATTTATGTGCCCGGGTTGGGGCGTTCATTAGATGATGCTGTGGTGGTGCAGGCGCGCGGTTGCAGAGCCTTGTGTTCCGCAAGTATGTGCTGCGGCTGATGTGGAGGGTGCAGATAAAGCCGGACGGCTCGGCAGCGGTCCAGGACCGAGTGAATCTGTCAGAGGCTGCGGCTGAGGAGGAGTGTTTCCAGGCGGCTGTCGCTCACCTGCAGAGCCTGGCCGACTGCCTTGAGGTGGGCCGCTGCTGCCATGCACCCAGTATATTTTTCTTATTTTTTAGGGTTTAGCAGGGTTCACCCTAAACCCTAAATATAGATATGAACCCTAAATATAGATTGCTGCACCTGCATCTGCACCAGCTGTGTGCACCATTTTGACACCAACAGCTTGATGCATGCTTGAGAACATTAGATACATGAGTCTCTGACTGTGGGGAATTTCAAGTGACAAACTCATGTTTACCAATTTTCTTGAAGAAAAGAAAGGGAGATGAGAAGGGTTTTGGTGCCGGGCACATGGAACAGGCGGACGTCAAGGAGTCGGAGGAGGACTTTGCTGCGGCATGCCGGCACAGCCTGGCACATGGCAACCTGCTGTCGTTGCGCTACCTAGTGCCGGACATCCCCTGGCAGATTTCCAAGGCGTCCCCGGCGCGCGTGCGCCAGATGCAGGCCTGGATATCGCGCGTCCTTTCACTGCTGCTGCGCGCGGCCGAGACCGCCCAACACCCGCTTTCCACGCCCCAGGAGACCATGAACAGTGCGCACAATACTCATCATCTGGCGGTTTGTGGTCCAATCTGTTCCCAGCCAATGAGTCTGCAGGCAGAAGCTGATGGCAGCCTTATCTCGGGTCAGTCTGCTGTGTGCATGCATGTAAGGCAATCCAAGCATTTGGCAACCTTGCGGAGGAGAGGCAGCAGTTTTCTAGAAGCTACAGCGTGCTCCAAAGCTGTACCCGCTAAATCTGCAGTTGCATCATGTTTAAGATCGCAGTGATTTGGGTGGGCCTGCAGTCAGCGCAATGGATGTGGATGGATCAGACATGAACTTTGAGGACCTGGAAGATGACTCAGATGGCGGTGACAGCAACAATGACTCCCAGCTTGCACCGCGGGCACAGGTAATCGGCTGCTGCACTTCATACACATGCTTACTAGACATGAACAGCACTGGACCGCAGGTGGATAGTTTACCAGATAGCCATATCAGGGTTCATGCGGCATAATGTAGAAAAGATGTGGCGGAATGTGCAGGTGGGCGGAATGTATCTCTTAAACACTTCTGTTAGGGTTGCAGAGTTCGGGGGTTACGGTTTTGGGTTTGTGGTGAGGGGTAAGGGGCTTTCACGGCAATAATTTTCTCCTGGACACAATGGTGGATTTAGGGTTTCATACAATAGTTCCCTTGTTCAGGGGTCTAGAGCAGAGTGTTTGAGGAATAGTCTCGCCTGCAGGTGATAGTGACAGGGTGCTGGCTGACGCTCAAGGAGGTTGCGCTGCTGCTGGGGTGCCTGGCAAGAGAGGCGCCGCTTTCGCGCGATGACACGCCAGAGATGTCCTTCTTTGACCCTGTCCTGCTGGCCAGCATGGGCGAGCGCCTCATGCACTTCATGGGCGTCATCAAGCACAACGGCGCTGTGGAAAAGGCCCAGGCCGGCTTCATCGCCCTCACCGAAAGGCATGCCCACAACCAAACCTACAGTGAATTTTCATTTTTCAGGGGAAAGCTGTGCCCACGTTTGTGGAACCGCAATCCGCAGCCTGCATGTTTACGGGCATTGCAACCATCAACCAGAAAAGTTAAAAGTTGACTAGGGCTACACTTTGAAGATGCATGGCACATTTACTTGTGATGAATTCACTCCTGTATGATGCCATGCATCTGGGCCAGCTGACACAAGAGGAGAAGTCCTTTCAGATCTGGCACATCTACCCCCTAATTGGGCAAGAGGTTTCTGGGTGGATCGGTGGGGGTTGCTAGACGAAACATGCAAAGCTTTTTCATCCCCTGGGGGTCAAAGCTTGGGAGACTTGGACGCAGCAGACGGCGCATGTCATTTGTAATTAAAGCTGTCACTACGTGGCAGGTCAGGTGCACTGGGTACTGCAGCCAGAAACTAGCAACATGGGTTTGGGTGGTAGGTCCAGGTGCCCTGCCGGGAACTTTTCAATTGACTTTGCATATCCAGGGTATCCTTTGCCCCCCTTTGGTTGACAAGCATGTGTGATATGCCTGAACAGGCTGCTGCGGGAGCCGGCCCCAGCACTGAATGGGCTACCAGGGCAGTGGCTGGCTGCGCTGCTGGAGCGCATGCGTGCACCCGGCCAGGGCCGCGATGACATCGTGCGCCGCTCCGCTGGCCTCCCCTTCGCATTTGTTGCGCTCTTCCTAGCAGAGCCCATCGGCTCCCACAAGGTGAGCTTGTCTTGGCATTGCTTGCACCAGCGGTCTTTTTGAACCCCAGCAAGTTGACATTACCTGCCACTGCTAGCGCATATATTATATGTTGCAAGTGCAGCAACATAGTGGAAGTGTGACTGGGACCCAAAAAAGAGAGAAGCACACATTGTAGTCAAGAGTGTTAGTTTGTCAATGGCAGTGTGATTGATATTGCTCTAGATGATGCATCAAAATCAAGGTGGTGTGTTGCAGACATTGCTGCACACGGGCATGTCAGAGCTGCTGCGAACAGCCAACGACACATCTCTTTCAGAGCCCTGGCCGCGCGTGCACGCCTTCAACGTCCTCCGCCTGGCTTTCAACGACAAGAACCTCTCCACTGACTCGTCAGGCTTCTTTGCTGAAGGTTACCTTCAGCCTGTTCCACGAGCTTCGTGACCCTCAAACTAGCTAACGATGCAGGCTCATGGTTAACTAACACTGTGTCAAAGTAGTCTTGCATGTTTCCAATGGGGAGACGCCAATATGACTTCGAGCAGGTTCATGTTTAACTAACACTGTATCGGAATATTCCTGCATGTTATTCAATGGGGAAAAGCCGATGTAACTTTGAACCATGCCACGCAGGCATAGCAGCAGCCATTGGGGGCATGAGTGCAAGCGAGTGGGAGATCCGCAATTCAGCCTCGCTAACATTCACATCCCTGGTTGTCCGCACAGTGGGCTTCAAGAACGTCCTTAAGGTGCACCCATCCACCCAGCCTCACCACCACATGTTCTTGGTTCAGTGCATGCCGAAGTCACACCACAGTTGCAGAGCAATGTCAGAACACAAAGGTCACATGCAGGGTGAGGCTCCCAAGAGGGCCATCACAGGCGCAGAATTCTTCCACCGGTTCCCCCTGCTGCACTCCTACCTGCTGGAGCAGCTCACTGCGGCAGCCGCCGCCCTGCAGTCACCCAGCGCGGCGCTGCACCCCTCCCTGTACCCCATCCTTGTTCTGCTGGCGCGGCTCCGCCCCTCCCCACACAGCCGCAATGCAGCCGAGGTACAATTCACCTTGTGTCTGATGACACTCGACTGATCTCTTCTGCCTGATGTCAATCCCCTTCCATGCCTTGAACTCTAGCCCTGGCCTCTTCGTTTGACGAGACATCTGTGAGCTGTTTTCTCCGACAATAGAGGGGAAGGGCCAATCGATGGGTGCATTCCATGAGTGCATGAGCCGAGTGCACATGGGTCCTGTGTAGGTGGATGCACTGACGCCTGCCGCCTTCGCACCAGTAGTGAGAGCATTTGCATCGGCCCGGCCGCTGGCTGTGCGCCACCTGGCGGCTCGCGCGCTTGCTCCCCTGGTACCCCCCGAAGAGCTGTGCGCCGCACTCATGGAGCTGCTGCAGGACGTCCCCTGCCATGGGCCACTTGTAAATTGCAACCAGGTTCTTTCCGACTCCTACAAGTTATATCGCATTGCGTGCATGCTAAATGGAATTTGAGCATACCGGGAAACCAAATGGAAACGGTGTTGCAACACTTTTCAGGGGATGATGAAGTCTCCCAGGATAGATGGCCTCTCCTGCCTTGGCATACCCTTGGTGATCTCATAAATGTCAGGATGACACCAGTGTGAGTGCTATATTCAATCAGTGTCCTATAGATTGAGGTGGGATGTTGCAAATGGCGGTACAGGTGCACGGCCGATTGCTGCAGGCACGGCTACTGCTGGAAACCAACGCAGCCTCCACGACAGCCTGTGAGCTGGCAGAGCTCATCCAGCAGACAGCCGCAGCGCTGGTGGCTCGCCGGCAGCTGATGCAGGCAGACAGCCGCATCCCAGCCGTTATCCGCACAGAGTTCTTGTGCACTGCCGCTGCTCTCGTCAACCTCCTCGTGAAGCCCACCCCGCCCTACGCTGCACCCATGGATGAGGCTGATTCCGGGGACACGGCCAGGTGTGCTTTCTTTTCCTTGAAAGCATGCATGAATGGCACAGCCTTGCGCGCAAAGAGAACTTGAATGTGTGCAAATTTTGTTCTCCCAGGATCCACTTCAAGTGCGTCCTTCCACACAAGGTGAGGCATCACTTCTTGTCATAAGTGCAGGTCTGGCACAAAATGTTTCTCAAAAACTTGCTCTACATCACCCCAACCAGGAATTTTCCTGTGTAGCAACCTGAATCCACCATTGCATTTAGGAAAAAAATTAGAACCGTAAGAGCCCCACTACCTTAACCCTAAACCCTAACCCCAGAACTCTACAACCCTAACTGAAGTGTTTTGAAAGATGTTTTTCCGGGTGCAGGTCTTGGGCGGATGATGCGGCTGAGCCGGGCAGGCAGCCACCGCCCAGTGTGCCACCTGTGAGCAGCTCAGCCGCAGTGGCGTTTGCCGGCGCCGTTCAGGAGTGCTGCAGGGAGGCGGTGGCGAGCGGGGGGTCCTCGCCGGGGGGCGCAGCAGGCACGGACGCGGCCGACCCGATGCGCTCGCTGTTCCTGAAGCATGCCGCGCTGCTGTACTTCGGGCCTGCCCTTTGCAGCCTGCTCAAGCAGCAGCATGCCGCTGAGACCCAGTCTGCAGGTGCTGGCGCTGTATCGTTAGTGGAACACGTGTAGTTGTTCTCTGTCACTGCATCACAGTTAGTGCTGGCAAGACCGAGCAAGCACCCTCGATACAGGAATGTATATTCATGTTGCCCCCAAGGATGCAGCTGAGTCCCAGCCTGCAGGTGCTGGCGCTGAATCTTTATTGGATCATGTGTAGTTGTTCTCTGTCATTGCATCGCAGTTAGTGCTGTTAAGATCGAGCAAGCACCCTCGATACAGGAACATTTATACATATTGCTCCCAAGGATATGGCTGATTCTCATCCCTTTAGGTGTGCTGCCTTCGCACTGTCTCATCGTGAACAGCTCACGACTGCTGTCCTATTGATGCATGTACTGAGTATTTTCCTATTGATCAGCCCGGGAGATTGCCACACAAGCAGCAACTCTTGCCATGTCTACAGCTGCAGGAAGGGATCTGAATGTGATTTGGTGGTGCCGCCTGCAGGTGATTCATCATCCTGTGCGGCATCCGGCGGTCTGGCAGAGAGTGATGTGGCTGCAGCCCTCGCGCATCCGCTCTACGATGTCCGCGCTGCGACACTGAAGGCCCTTCTTGGCCGCTTTTCTTCAGGTGTACCTCTGGCTGAAGAACTGGCATCGTACTGGGACCACCTGATTGTTTGTCAACTTGACATGGTCGTGGGCACTGTCAGCTGCTCACTGCAGATGGCATGGAGTGTGCACGTATAAACCTGTATTTATTTAACCCTATTAGAGGGTGTTTACTGACCCTCAGCCCTGTGATTGATAGCCCTATATATTTAACCCCAAACCCTGAAATAAACTATGAAAAAATAAAAATATAAATTAAATTAAAAATAGTATGATCAGGTTGTTGTGGGGCAGGCGAAGCAGTGCCTGCCTGGCTGCTGCAACTGCTGAAGGCGCACATGACCAAGGAAACCCACCACAAGGCCACGCAGCGCGCTTTGCAGCTTCTGACGTTGCCCCTAGCGCCAGAATGTCCTAGTGAACCACCTGCACCCTCCCAACACCCTCCCTCAGATCGGCAGCAGCTCCGCTGCTCCACAGCCGCTGCGGACAAAACCGGATCCACAGGAAATCACACAAGTGCTGGACCGGGACAGGCCTGGGCAGAGGTGCATGCTCTGCAGCAGCGCCTGATGGACGCGCAACACCCTCAGGTACCACACTCCCGTGTACCTCTTTAGTTGCCACCGTTCACGTTGTGGACTGCATCCCACCCCGCGCAGAGCATCGCAACCAGCAATATCAGTCTCGGCCCTGGCTACCATGCTACTGAGCTGAGGGGCAGCTCTGAGGCTATGTCACCTCCCTCTATGCTGACAAAGAAACCCAGCTGTTTCTCGGGATGCGCTCCACTTCTTCCCTTACCTGCGCACACGCACAAAGCATTGAAAAGTGAGCGCCGCTTTTATGAACCGCTGTGAAGGCATGTACTGGCCATGAGAAGCAAACAGCACTGTACCTCGATCAAAGTGCTGGTATGGACGCGCATAGGACCATCCAGCATCGCCTGGAATCTTTTGCGGTCGACATCATTGTCAGCACTGAGCTCAACCCCACCTTGAATTCATTGCAGGTGCAGGAGAGGGCGCTGAGAGGGCTGGGTGCCGCCATGCGCAGTCCTATTGCCGCCCTGACTCACAGCCGCGCATCCCCCACCGACATGAACGCACGCATGGCAAACTTGAGCATCGCCCAGGTGCGCCTCTTGCACGCCCTGCTGGAGGGTGTTGCGCTGCCAGCATCTGGGAGTTTTGCACCACGCACCTACTGTAGCGCCCTTAGACTCCCCTGCTCGGTGCCACTGTTGTGTGTTGTGGTAGATGTGCTGTTACTGGCTGGGCATTTTGAGGGGCGGCCTGTGGGGCGTGCATGTCGCCCTCCCCTGCAGTCACACAAGTACATCCTCGATATATCAGTAGTGTTGATGAACGGTAGTACTATTGATACTGGACTGCGAACAGAAAGAATTATCAATCGTGTGATGTTGCTCGTTTATTGTTGTGGTTTACGAGCTTTTGTGATAGGGCTAAACAGATTCTTAACATTACAGACTGAAAAGTTGGACAAGAACAGATAAATGAGAACCATTTTGTGCGCAGGATGAGGGTGAGGCTGGGTGTGCCGCGCTGCTGGCGGGGCTGCGCGGAGCGCTAGGGGGTTTCCTGGCCGTCCTGAGGAGCTTCAGCGCTGCATCGCAGCCGAGTGAGATGCGGCTGGCCGCCATCACTGCGCTGCATTCCTCCACCCTCCTCACCGCACTTCCTACACCAGCAGCACAGCCGCCGCCCTCACCAGGTGCACAGAACATCTCGGCAGGAATCATGAGTCAAACACTCTGCTCTATACCCCCCAACTAGGGAGTTTTTGTATAAAATTCTTGCATTCGGGATGGACAATCCTTACTGTGAAGGCCCTTTGTACCCAACCCCTACCCCCAAACTCTACAATCCTAGCTGTAGTGTTTGATAAATATGTTCTGGGGCCACCGTCACCAGGTGTACAGACAATTTCAATTTCGGGGGTGTGGCCTTCGGGGGTGTGATCCTCGGGAAAGTTGACTTTGTGGGGTTCTGGGTGCAGCTTACTGTTCACATGGAGCTGTAATGATCAGCTGTACATGTGTCCTGAGTGTCAAGTGTGTGTGCAGAGCTGGATGAAGTGGAAGGCGCAGCCCTGGAGACATGGTATGTTGCGCTGCACCTGATGGAGGACGAGGATGATGAGGTGTGGTTTGGTCTCCTTCTGCTCCACACATCATCTTCTGTCGAACTAAATATCCGTTCTGTAATGCCAGAATGCAGCCATTCTGGCAGCCACTTGGTTGTGGCAAAAGCAAGCCAAATCTGCCCTTTACCTGTGTGATGGCGTTATGCTTCCTGCCAACATCTCGTCTGACAACAGATGTGGCGCATGTTGACTCGAGGGAGGGTGCTTGTCTATTTTTAGGGTTTTATATATTTGTAGGATTTCTTAAGAGTTAAGGAAACCCTAACATCTAAACTCTAAAACTAATTAAAAAGGGGAAATAAATTTAAAACAGGTGCGGGAGGCGGCGGCCGCGGCGGCAGGCGATGCGATGGGAGCGGTGGCGGGCGTGCAGTGCGCAGGGCTGCACGTGGAGCAGATAGAGCGCCAGGCCTTCCAGTTCCTGGGTCGCTGCTGCGGCCACCTGCCACCCTTCCAGCAGCAGCTCATGCGCTGGGTCTACCGGTGCGCTGCTCGCACTACCCACAGCGTCCCTTGGCCCCTGAACATTCCGAGTAATTGTTTCCAGAATCTGAAGGAGAAGAGGGAGAAGATCACACAAATGACACAGGAATAAAAGAGTAGAAACACAGAAGATCCGTGTAGGGCTGAGCAGATGAACCCACCATCACCAGCAGTGCTATCCAATGCAGCAGAACACGCCTGTGTGCAACGAGCAACCTCAACAACATTCTCCTGCCACATCCAAAGCCTGCACACTGAAATTTCCTTCACCTTGAGGACATCCTGCAGGCACACAAGTGCCTTGGAAACAGTCAGCACTGGCTCTCTTACGCTCTATTCCAGTGCATGTAGAACACTCTATCCTCTTTCTGCACAAGAGTGTGAATGTTCTCCAGGGTGAGGCGCTCCATCCTGGTGATATTATAAGGCTCTGCTCCATGATCTGTACCTTCTTCCCAAACTCTGATAGCCGCTCTGAAGCCGCTGCTAGATATCAGCAGATATGCTGATCGGGGTTGAATGCAACCGCACGCAGGCCGGTCGGGGGTGGGGCGTTGGACAAGGAGTGGCAGCCGGGCGCAGTCCGGAAGCTCTTCGACAAGGAGATCGATAACCACCATGAGGAGGCGCTGCTGGCTGCACAGCTGGCTTCCTGGCAGCTCAGGTCTCTCATCGGCCGGCTGAAGGGCGATGCGCTTGCTGACCTGAAGGCCGCCCTGGTGGCCTGGCTGCTGCAGGTCATGCAGGTGACCGCACCCTTCCATGACAGCTCCACTTCTCAAAATGAAGTAACATCATAACTAAATGTCTCCCATGTGCAGCTCAATATTGTCCTCTTGTCGTGTTGGAGGTCCTCCCCTGCACGGGCGCTAATGTTGTGGATTGTTCACAGGCGTTGGGGGTACCGGCATATGGGAGCTAAATGTTAAAATTTGTTCCTGTTGCAGGACTTGGAGGAGACAAGTGGGAGGCTTGTAGAGATGCACAGTCAAGTCAGCTGGCCTGGCGGCCTTACCCACCACCAGGATGCGTTTGCGCCGCTTTCGCGGATGCTCCTTGCGCTGTACACAGCGTTGGCTCTCTCCGATGGTGCGACGAAAGAGAGGCATGATTGGCTGAGCGAGCTGCAAAGAAGCATGCAGCGCTGCACGCAGCTCCTCACCAAGCAGCCGCTGCAACCGCTGCTGGGCAACACTCTGTTACAGGTGTGTTGCCACTGATAGCTGCAGTAAAGATACCGCCATGATTGAAGGTCTTGGTTGCTGTTCTCGGTCGGTGCATCAATTGCAATAGGGCATTGTATGAGAAGGGCGAGGAGCTGATGTGCCTGCACGCAGGTATTGACATCATTGGAGGCACAGGGCGGCCAGTCGTTGGGATCTGATGCAGTCAGGCGTGAGCTTGGGGATGCCATGGATCCTGAGTTCTCTGTGCTGTTCCTGCTGGCACCGCATGTGCCAAGTGATGTGCCAAAAGACATCGACCCCATTGACTTCCTCACTTGACAATAGACTCAAGGGCAAGGGTCCCCGTGATGCCGAGGTGATGGAGGCTGTCCAGCAGGGGTGGAGATGATCAGAACTGCTGAACCAAAACGAAACATGCTTTGAATGGTCAAGGGCAAGCAGAATTCACATACTCTTTGCCTCCTGACACCATCCAGGTCAAAGCTCAGGAGTTGAGAGTCATCAGAATCAGGATGTTGTTCTCACCGTATTCAGCAGCAGCTAATCAACCAATATGTTTGCAAGGAAATCAATATCAATTGGAGCATACTATCAATTTATTGATGTGTCTACCAAACAGCTACAGGTCCGGACCCTCCAATGTGGCTTTGTAAGAATCTCTCACGACATGCAATGTGCCATGTTCACATGCAGCACATGCGGCAGGGTCTCTCATACTCTACAAAAACAGACACGTGCGCACGCCAGAGTGTTGTGCAGGAGCTCAAACTCCGCACTGTATCTGTCCGTCTTGGCAAGCAGCAGCACCGCATTCTGCACCTCTGCAGGCGCCTCTTCCTGTTGCACGAAGACCAAAAGCCAGTCAGTGTAACACACCCCAATGCGTTTGTCAACAAAAGAAAACACTGCGCACTGATTCATTTTCACCATTGCGTTCAGGATGACATTTGTTCAATGCAACAAGGATTCTTCTGAAGGGTACTGCAAAGAGAAGTCCCTGGGAAATAATTTCCTCCCACTGATGAATCATCAGAACTTCCCCCACGCGCAACTATCGACCAGCCACGCACTCATGCGAGCACAGGTATACCAACAAGTTTTGTTAGCTCCATTCCTGGCTGCAGCTCTCACCTTGCCCTCGCCCAGCACAAGTCCACTGAGCCACTGGCCAATGCCGGTGCGCTCGGCAGTCGCCCAGGCTGCCTGCTCCGCCGCCTTCTTGATGCTCAAGCGCTCTGCCGCATAGTGCTGCCGCACCGACTCGAACCACTGCAGCGCGTCAAATTCTGCGTCCTGCTGCAGGACCTGAAAACAGCATGCACGGCATGGCACTGAGAAACAGATGTGAGCCACTGCAGACCGAAGAAATACATCTGCAAATTCTGCAAGTGGGCGTGCAGACAAACTTCTGTAGGAGAGATAGCGTCCTGCTCGAACCATCACTGAGCATGTGTTTCTGCATGCGTTGCATGCCTTTACAGGAGGCTTCACAGTGAACGCACTACGAATTCTCAGGCAAAGCAGTGCCGAAATTTCCTGCCAACGCACCTGCTCGTCTACAACTTCCTAATCAATCGGTGTCAACGAATGATTTTGTTCTCATCCTGCCCCTCCGCCTCTCTGTCGCAGAAACAGCAGCAGAAGAGAGCATGATAATGCTGATGCTAATGCGAAGATACATCTAGCTGATTGTGTCATTACATGCAGCAGATAGCGACCTTGAGCAGATATGCGAGGCCGAGCGCAAAGCCGTCGTCGGTGAAGGCGGCATCGGGGGAGGCCCCCCGGCGCTGACGAGCGAGGCCCTCCTTGGCCAGCAGCCCCGCCTCCACGGCTGCCAGGCTCAGCGCGGGCACCAGCGCGTGGAACGCCGCCAGATGCGCGTGCGCCGTGTCGGACACCTCCCGTGCGAAGACGCGCACCAGCATCGCAAAGTAATCCGTGCCTGCCGGCCCCAGCCGCAAAGACAAGGGGTCGAAATGGGGACATGATGACAGGGTTCCTGCCCCTCATCTGCCCCTCCCAGTTGCCACCGAGCACCAAGTACCGTCGACAAACCTCACTTTTTGTCTCTCGGCAGCACCCTCAAAAGGGGCGCATTGGCATCGCCAGCCTGCTCCAACGTCTCTCGCAATCCCTTTGCAGGACCGTGCGAGGCCAGCAGGTTGACACTGCCAGCGCCCCTCATTTTGAGGACGCTGCAGAAAAACTCTAAGTGAGACTCGAAGACCTGCACTTGGAGCTCGGTGCTGTGAAACGGGCATATGCAGGGGCAGCTAAGGCTGCATGCTGCTTTACAGGGGTCTCGGCAGGAGGAAAGCGACAAGAAAGTCTATGTTTGCTTCAGGAATGGGAGTATTCACACCGGCTGAGGCATGGGTGCGCAGCTGCGCCAATGCATCGTCGAGGGTCTGTGCGGCGGCGAGGTGGGCGTCGGATGGCTGCTCGGGCAGCTGCCGGGCGGCTGCCGCAAACGGCTGCAGCTGCTCCTCTCCCGGGACCTGGCGCATGGCGGCCGCGCAGTAGTGCATGCTGCCCGCACGCATCAGCCGCACCAGCCCCATCGCATTGCCCACCTCTGCAACACAACAACCACTTTCGAGACTAAACGTGACATTCTCAGGGAGCCAGCCACCTGAGGCTCATTGATTATCAGAACCCGCTAACAGCTTGCCTTGGACAACATGCACCGGTCGGACTCCAAAGGATTCAACACAGTAACTATTTGTGCAGAAGTATGGTTTTCCAAGCGGAACTGGATTTGATCTTTCCTGCTGCCGGAGCAGTTGTTTGACATTGAGACGCCTGCTGCATCGGCACCCAGCAGGCAGAAAATTTATGCTATCAGTGAATACTGGATGCTGTGCAAACCAGCAATTGCTGGCACCGCACCGGTGATGAGTTTGCGGAGGTGGTCCATGTAGGGGAGGCCGTCGGGGCCGCTGCCGAGGCGCGCAAAGTCTGCGGCCAGGCGCACCGCGGCCCCCATCCTGTAGGGGCCGGCATCGCCGCTGCTGCGCGACTCGGCAAATGTGCGCGCCTCCACGCCCAGCCGCGCCCGCACCGCATCCTGGAACAGAAACTGTTGCGAAGAATAGTGTCACTTCACTGTGCCCTCCACAACAATATGGCTTTTAGAAAAGAGACAGTCAGCATAGACCGCCTGTCCAAACGCTGCCTGTCAGGCGTGGCCAGCAAGAGGGAGCCCATTTCCACAGGTAACCCCATTTCCCAAAGAAACAGCAGTAAGATGTGAAAATCTTTTGTGAATGCAGAGGTGCGGAGACCTACTTTTACACACATGCTAGGAGGTAACAGAAAAAACCGCGCTGGACAACATGCTGAAGGATGCTGATAGGGATGTGTGAGGGTGAGAATTCACCTGGGATAGGAGAGTGAAATTACGAGCCAGGAATTGGTAGGCGGCATTGACAGCGTTGTCTGCCAGGCCCAAGCCCTGCGTGTGTATGGCTGCTGCCACCTGCTCCACCCCCAGTGTGTTCAGGTGCTTCACCTGCACGCCAAGATTTATATTAGGTGTATAAACCCTTGAAATATATATATATATATAGGCACACATACCCCTAAACCCAAATATGTGTGTATTTATGTAAGCACAGACACGTGTCACACATACACAGGACTGACTATTGGATGCTGCACTCTTGCACTGATTGTGAAGGAAAAGGCGAGGTAGATCATGGCAGAGTGCAGGACAGAAGGATTGTGTTAAGGGAGCATGGGAGGAACCTCTCGAGCGGCGCCAACGCGCTCTATGAAGACCTGCCCGGGCAGATTGAACGCATAGGAAGTGGCAAAGCTCCTGATGCCGCGCAGCAACCGCAGCACATCAACACCTGGAGGAGCAAAGCAACATCACGATGCAGCTAATGAGAACAGCATATGATGCACATCGCGCAGCAGGAACTGAGACACAAGGACCCACGATTGTGCATCTCCTTTCCAGTGCTAGTCATAGAAATGTTCCAGCAGCTGGTTGGTTGAGTCCATGATGTCAAGTCAGGTGATCGATTGCAGGTGCACCTTGGCTTATGTTGCGCTCTGGGAGGGAGGGTGCAGCGACTTGCAGCCCATACTTTTCTTTTGCCAGGGACGCCAGCCGTGCATACGTCTGCCACGAGTTTGGCGCCACACAAGCAAAGCGATGGAAAGAGCACGTCATCGTACACTCCACATACTCCCTGGGACATGCACACCTCATCAAAAAAATAGACCTGTAAAAGAACACAGCCCTTGCGCAGAATATGCCCCACACAACCAAGGGGTATGATAATAATTTGAAGTCAGTTCTTGCCACAGACGTCATCCCACATGTGCACTTCCAAGATTGAGTGCCCTAGTGCACTGGACCATTTCTCAACCATAAGGCGCCCTGACGCAAAGTACAGGATCGCTCTTTCAGTGCCATCAGCATGCCATTCACATGCGGCATGGAACGCTTGGAGTCCTTCATACACGATGCAGCAGAAGAGCGGGCATTAATTATTTGTCAAAAACTTTGCTCTACACCCCAACTAGGGGATTTTGTAAAAATCCCTAAATCCACCATTGCAGTCAGAATGGAATATTATTACTGTAAAGCCCCTTTACCCTAACCCTAACTTTCAACCCTAGCCCCCTAATCCAAGTGTTTGATAAAGATTTTCCGGGGAACACCATGTATGACTCGGGCAGCCTACTTGATGGAGAGCGCTCGGGTGAGCAGGCGGAGGGCGTGCAGTCGCAGCAGGGGGGCGACGCTGCGCACAGAGCGGTCATTGGGGTCGACATGCACGCCTGCCTGCTGCGTTGCATGCGCGTGGATGCGCAGATCGCCCTCTATGTGGCCGCTCAGCGGTGCCAGCACGGCCTCCTGCAGCGTCCCCAGAATCTCATCGTCGTAGGCCTGCACATGCAGCAACCAGTATCTGTCAATTTCAGTGCGTCAAGGTGGATCGCGTTTACATCTTACGATCCGTTGTGCATGCATAATTTAGATGAGTTCACCAATGTACCAGACAAACAAAAATTTCACGACACTGTAGATGCAAAGATACCGGTATCTCTTGAGCCTCGAAATTCTTGAGCTTTGAGGCTGCCAACAGCTTGATCCGGTGGACATGCAGTCTTCGCCTGGATATTGCTTTGAGTCGTGCAATCATTGCAAGTGTGCATGGGGCAGCGTGCCTCATGGGAGGTGGCAGGGTCATGGGAGGCGACATGGATGAGGTCGTGGGCATCAGAGAAGGCAGCGAGGAGGTAGGGCAGCTTGGCAGCCTCCTCGGGGTGTGCCCACACCTCCGCCAGGCTGGCGCCCAGCAGCTCTCTGTGGAAGTACAGGAACGCGCAACTTGTCGCCTGCCGCCACCCACACACCAGTCAGTCAGTCAGTCAGTCAGTCAGTCAGTCAGTCAGTCAGTCAATTACACCTTTTCCAGCCACCTTGGGTTGACCAGATGTCTAACGCGGATCGGGAGAGTCAGCACCAAGCATCACATCCGAAAGCATTCACTGAGAAACTTGGAGACATTCACAAGATCATCCTGCCACACGAACTGTACCATAGTTGAAACCCTGAACAATCCTGGAATTCTGTCCCTAGGAAGTGCATTTCACTGCTCTCTGTCAGGCACACCACCAAATACGCTGACCTGTGACAACTCTGTGCTGACAGAGAACAAGCCGCATTCCACTGGCACGGTTACCTGGCGGATGCTGGGTTGCAGGTAGGCCAGGGTGCGCAGGGCATACAGTGTCTCCTCCAGCCGCTGCAAGTCTGACGCAGCGACCTGTCCGGTTGCCTCCACCGCATTCACACAAAGGCTCAGCGACACCAAATGTGCCCCACTCACCGGCCCTGCATGCAACGCTCAATTGATCGTGCCGCACCCCCACCGACAGCTTCAAAATGACATCTTACAACAAATCAAGGAGGAGAAAGGAATCTTTCTGCTATTGTTATTTTAGGATTCAAAATGTAAGGTTTAGGGTTTTCAAAAATGTGAATATGTATAAAGATAAGAAACAAAGCATTAAACTAAAGAGCTGCACAGTCGCGATGCAGTAGGAGGGCCAGTGCAAGTAGAACATCTCAATACAGAGTGCTACTGGCCATCAGAAGGTGCATGGGCATTATGCGGGACCTTGCACAATGTGCATGGCGGCCTGGACGGCGGTGGATGCGTGGCTGATGGCGGCGTGAAGCTTCTCCCGGCGCGCCTTGCTCTGCAGGCGCGGCTGCACGCTCTGCATCTGCCGCAGCTTTGCTCGCAGCCCCGCAGCCATGGCCGCCAACAATCCCTGCAGCCACCACAGTCCACCTCTACGCATCGTGAGTCAGACGCTGGCAGTGACATTCTTTTGAGTCACAATCAAATTCAGAGTCACACGTTATAGAGGAAAAGGATGGCTGTTGTAGAGCACCTGTGCAGCAGACTTGATGTGTGTCACAAGCTGAGGGAGCGTCTCAGCAATGTTGATGCTGTGTCGGTCAAACGCATCTTGCAAGCCCTGCAGTTATCAGACACCGTGAGAGACTGAAACGACATATCTCACAGCACACAAGAGAGACAAAACAGAAATCTGCATATGTATGGCTGTTTAAGACGATGCGCTTGTACCTTAAGCAGGCAGATGTTATGTGAGAGCAAGCGGAGCGCGGAGCGATTGAGCGGAGCTCCCAGGAGGGCGTGCAGTGAGATGGCAGTGTGCAGCCGCGCCCTCAGAGCAGCTGCCAAATGCAGGCCTCGCACAAGCGCTGCCCCGACCCGAGTCAGAGAGACCTCTTGGCTCCTGCAACTGTCGAATGAAGCATCAATAAGCACACTGCTTTGTGTTGCCTTATCAATTCATTGTCTGTTCTGGAATTTGATCACGGCCATGCTGCCCTGTGAGTGTGTATTAAAGAGATCATCACCGTTGAGGTGCGAGCAGAGCATCGATCTGGATCAGCCATGCAGTTGATGTCAGGGCTGCACTTTGAAGGTGCGGCTCGAAATCCTCCATGAGCTTCACGAGCTGAGTCTCTCTCTGTGCATTGGCCTGCACGTGGCGAAGGCTTGCCATCAAGTGTGCACCAAACCACCAAATACCTTGGAAAATAACTCATGGTTGAAAGCTGCTTAAAAACGTCACAGCACTTGATCCTGTGGTGATTATTAGAAGGAGGAGCACCTGGCGAGCATATGTGGGTGGCACGATTGTGTCCAGGGAGGGTGGCAGGTTCTGTGAAAGGAAACTGGAGGGCTGGAGGGTCACATCAGAAAACACAGGAACAACAGGCACCTGCAGCAATCAAATCCCCAAAAATGTCTATTAGCGACTGCATATCTAGGAGACCCAAGTGGACATCCAGGGCAGGAATGAAGGTCAAGGTATTGCGCCAACTGGAATTTGATGCAGAAATGGTGTGAGCCTCACCTTGTTATGTATGTCTAGTAGGAGGCGCATGGTCTTTTTGTCAAAGGGTGCCTCGTCACTGCACAGCCGGCTGTACAGGACTGAGAATGCCAGCAGGTCCACCAAATCGCGTCTATCATGTGGCCGCTCCTGGGGCCCATCGATCCTGGACAGGCGCGCTGACACTTCCTGCCTGCACTTGCACGGGGACATTCCCTGAGAGCCCGCATGTGAGGACAGTTCTTCCACTGCAGATTTCTGTTTGTGGGTCTGTGCCTGTCAGATCCCAACTCGCTGAATATATTGGCTAAGAGACCCACTGCTGGTGAGGAAACCGAGTTTCCTCAAGTGCAACGCACTGGGACTTTGTGACCACCATATGTTTGCCGTGGGCTCTAAATTAAACGGAATGCCAGATGCTGGGGGACGCAATGTGCAGACCACTTGACGCACTCAAACTCCAGTGATGCCAGACATCTGAGAGCATCTGTGATGCTGCAGATACAGATAAGCTGGGCTGAGCAACTTGTGTCCAGACAGACCTCATGAAACCTGCTGCCGCACTGAGGAAGCTAGCAGAGGAGCATGCATCATGGCTGAGACTGCCACGTGCCGTCTGTGCTGCAACAAAGCGCCTGAAGATTCTCCTGCCAGTCAGCTGCTCCTCCAGCGCAGCCACAGCCGCCTGCAGCTGCTCAACATTGGCCGGCACCTCTCCTTGCAGTGTCTCAGGCTCTGACACTGATGTGTGCAGCATCCTGCAAAAGCTGCTGCATGTCAGGTCTGAGGAGAAGTAGAGAAGGATGGTACGGATCGCTTAAAATCTCGTAATGGGTGCCCAGTTTTTGGGCATGACATGTGTAGCAAATGGCCATAATCGAGAAAGGTTACGAGGGAAGATTTGCTGACCGGCGAAGCATTGCAAAGGCGGGCACAAGGTGAGTGCTGCGCGTGAGGATGCAGTCCAGGCGCAGCATGGTGCCCAAAGAGCTCGCCAAGCCCAGAAAAGCAGTGGTTGCATGTGTGCCTGGCGCGCAACACAAAACTGTTCGACAAACAGTCTGGCTAGAGCAGTAATCGCTGGCCTGACCTGTCATGGGTGTGACATCCATGTTTTTGGAAGCTGTCTCTACAACCACACCTTGCAAGATGGTTGCCTTTCGCAATTGCTCGGCACACAGGGCACCCAGCTGAGCTAGTAGGTTGACTGTCACACCGTCCAGCTGTTCGAGGAGTGCCTGCAGGGAGTTGCAAGTTCTGGTCAAGGAAACACCCATGGGGCAATCAACAGCTCCAAATGCACATCAGAACTCCACGTATGGCTGCACACCTGTAGCTCTTGAAGAGATGGTAGGAAGTGCGCAAGTGCAATCTGCATGGTGCCCTCCTCATCCCCCCTTGGTGCTAGCAACTCTTCTCCAAACATAAGAAGCTTGGGGCAAAATTTCCGCTCAATCTGCATCATGCATTGCGCTGATGAGCTGGGAAATCCAAGGGTATGTAACAAGCATGGGTGTGCAAAAAGACTGAATGATAGCAAACTTTGTCAGTGACAGTATATGCCAAATCTGACCAGAGTCGGATGCATGTCCAGACCCCTGATGAGCCTTGCCTGTCCTGTGATGCTCTCAACTTCGAGGACCAGGTAAGCCAGCAGGGTTTCCAGCTTAGAGAAGGCCGTGTTGCTGGTTATTAAGAGCCCCATTGGATTGTCATACTCCTTTGGGAGGACAGCGGCCTGCACGATGCCACTAGGTCAAAGTAGAATGTTTGTATTGTTAAATCGGGCCGGGCATCTTCAAACAGCATGAGTATCGTGAGCTTTACCTGGCAGGGAGCAAAATTGTGCTGCCGGAGTTGCAGATTTCCCACTGAGCATGCCTCCCTTCTGAGGGTTGCATTTATGTCTCGGAGCTGAACCAGCCATTCATCAAGGAACCGGCGCGATGTTTCAAACTGCTCCTCTACAGCGACAGCTGGATCTTCCTCATCAGCCATGACAGCTAGTAGTGTTCAGACCATTGGGAAAAGCGAGCAACAAGTGGTATGGTCTCCACGACTCTGTCAATCTAGGGGAAGGAAGTGCATGTTGACGTCTTAGCTTAATGTCAAGGTGAGGAGGGCAATGACAAAAGCGATCAGAAAGCGTACTGCAAATATGAGATCGCAATGGGACTACTCACAGTACGCAACGAGTGTCACGTCATCAGCACAATTGTATGCAACGCCAACGTTCAACCTGAAGAGCATCGTGCGCTAAATAAGGAGGCTTTCTCTTCGGACAAGGACAACCATTGCGAATGCGGCATGTCATGTGAACATTGCCAAAGATGTTGATGAGTCATCACCGAAGGTGACTAGGCGCACATGCATGAGATGGACTCCTCCACTCGATGCATTGAGGAGATGGTTGAGCGTTGATAACATGAGTGCTTCAGCGTCTCCTGCTTGGGATTGCACGCGGCACTTGTTGGAGGGACATGCACGCTTTGGTTGCTTGCCACATTCCTTCAGGCAGAAGTTTGGTTCATACGGTCGTCCCAGGGCCAATTTGACTCGCAGATGTGATATGAAAACCATACAAGCTGCCAGTTTTAGGCCGTGCATTGACATTCACCAGGTCCGTTGCCGCTCCAGTGCGACACGCATATTCCCTCCCAGGCCATGGCCTTGCCAGCAGACAAAGTGGCTGGCCTTCGCATACATAGCCGTACATTTCCTGACTCAAAGACCATTCAGTCGAGTTCTACGTACCGAAAGCTCAGAAGTGTGGTTGCTTCTTGTTTGCAGGGCAAAGTGAAGCAGATTGTCGGGTCGTCTCTGAACGACCTGGCTGCACAGAGGTAGGGAAAGAATTTTGCTTGCTACGGTTTTATTTGATCAGTCATCATGCCTCTGCCCGGAGCCTGGATCCACAGTTCGAGGCGCTGCAACTCAACAAAGGGAGTGACTGCCCAGGGAGGACCTGTCACAAAATGGCCTGGTCGTCAACTTTGAGACGGACCTCCGATCCAGCTTCTTTGCAAAGCTGTACCAGAACAGTAGCTTGAAAGGGGGGCATGTTGTCATGCTCGGCGCCGACCAAGCCAGCAAGTAAGAGCCTGCTCCCCTACCCATGAATTACGCCCTCCTGGGCGAGTGCAAACCACAATGAAAAGAAGATATAACCCTCACAAGATAAAAGTACGGAATCTGATGCCTGTCATGGCGCACGCTGGCAGATATGCAGCTTATGAAGCTCTGATGACATACCCTGGAGGCTTGCAAATTGGGGGTGGAGTCACACTCGACAATGCAATAGAGTACCTCGACGCTGGAGCATCCCACGTCATCGTCACATCTTTCGTTTTCAGAGAAGGGCGCTTGGAAGAGGAGCGCCTCAGAAGCCTGGTGCAGACTCCTCACCAGTAGCTGACACTTGAGAAGTGGACACGCTGTTTCACTTGTGTTCCCATATGAAGATATTCAAGCTATGTTGCTGAGACTTCACTGGTCTGTCAGCAGCCGCAAGTGGATGCAATCAGAGCCTATATGATGCTGCAACAGGTGGACCTGGTGGGAAAGGAGCGCTTGGTTCTGGATTTGAGCTGCAGGAAACGCGATGGTGAATACTATGTGGTCACCGACCGGTGGCAGCGCTTCAGCGAGCTGGTCGTAAACCAGCAGACCCTGGATGAGCTAGGTACAGGGCCAGCTAGCCTTCCCAAAGGTCACAAAAAAGCATGGCAACCGTAAGAGGAATGCTCTCCTGGTACTTGACACTTTCAGTGCAGCTCTTGCCATGCTGAGCACTGCAGAAGAGAAGATTGCTCTGCAGAACTTGCTGAGCTCTCGAATGCACGAGGATGCTAACGAGTACTTGCTTTTCGAGGGAGTGTGCAGACGTTCCTCATTCTTGTACACATGTAGACAGCGTGGATTATATTGTGCAGCTGGGAGCTGCGCAGAGTTTCTGGTGCATGGGGTGGATGTGGAGGGTATGCAGTTGGGGGTGGATGAGGAGCTTGTGCACTTGCTGGGACAGTCCTCCCCCATTCCTGTCACCTACGCTGGTGGTGTGCGCTCACTGGTGAGGCACCACATGAGACCATAAGAAATCCTCAACAAAGGCCAATATGCTGGTTCTCAGTGCACGCAAGTCAGATTTGCTCGTGCAACTTTGCTTGCATGTCTACATCTCCCTGTCGACCACAGTAGTGCAGATGATCACTTGCAGTTTTGTCTTGTGTCAAAGTGTCGTTGTCCAAGACAGAATTGCAGATCATTCTAATTTTTGAAGTGTTCCCACAAGAGTTGCTTCTCAGAAATGGTGCTGGACAGGATGATTTGGAGCGGGTGAAGCAGGCAGGGAATGGTCGTGTGGATATCACAGTTGGCAGCGCACTTGACATCTTTGGGGGGAAGCTGCCCTATGCAGAAGTGCTTGCATGGCACAAGCAACAAATGGCAGATCCTGTGCGTGCAGACCTTGTCAGTGTTTGAATTTGCTTAGACAATGCTATGTCAAATTGTTGACCTTGTCAGTAGGTGTGCACACAAGTGATCAAAAAACTCATTGTTACAGCAAAAGTCCTTCAGGTTGGCTCAATGTAGCATTGTATACATGCAATGCAAAGGAATTACTGCAATGTTCTTTGACTCCAAAATCAAGACAGAATGTATTCTTTGCCCTCTTAAGGACAATGGCGATGTAACCAAAAATGGTGTTGCAAAGCATTGATCAGTCATTTGATTGCCTGGGCTTTTCTGTGGCTGGCCTGTAAAGCAACTTATCCCCAGTAACTCCACACAAATCGCAAAAGTTCCATATCAAGCTCACCAGTGCATCTGAAGTACATTATGTTCATCTCAGTTCACCCCAGCAGACAATTCCTCACATCATTGCAGCAATTCCTGATACAAGGACACACCAGACTTCGTCCTTACGGAAGTATACTGGCAGATGCAGTTTTCATGAAAATTAAGGCATTTGCTGCAAGAAGATCATAAGGCCACCAAAGTCTGCGTGGTATCCTGCCCAGCTGGCCGGGAAGGTCACAGCTCGTGGGCACAGGATCACTTCTTGAGCGCGATGGTGACACCATCTGACACCGGCAGCATGCACATAGTGACCCTGCGAACATCAAGCTGCTTAAATTTTCACATCTTCAGCAGGTGTGATGCTGTAATGGAAAGCTCGCCCAGCTACACACCAACCATGATCATGTGGTGCTCTGGTCATAAATCATCATGACAAGTAGGTAGGCATGGTTCACCTGTCATCCTTGAAGATCTTGTCATTGATCGCTCTTATGGCCTGCAAATCCACAATAAAATTACCGCCAGGTTGTGCCAGAGACTCCTGACGTGCAATGTCTATAAGTGCATCTGCGACTGATCAACATACTGGCGCTCGCACACCCTTCATTGTCCTGCATCTCTTGATCTTATGCTGAGGATGCTGCATCTTGAGGCAGAAAGTGCAGATGCCTGGGAACTGGGGAGGGGCATGTTCTCACCACCGTGTCAGGATCTTGGATATCAGGATTTATGACACTGCCGTCCCACAGAGTGTTGTCAATAACTATGACACCCCCAGGGCGCAGCAACTTGAGCAGCTGCTCATAGTAAGTGTCGTAGCCAGACTTGTCCGCATCGATGAAGCCCATATCAAACGTCCCTTCCTCTCCATTCTGCACAGCAAATCCAGCAGTTCATTCCATATATGACCTTCACCCCTCCATCTGAGAGGCCTCTACTTTGTTCAAGGCCACAGAGCACTTTTCCTGCAGGCCAATTGAATAGTATAGGAATGGACTGGGGACCTGCAGGAAGCTATCCATTGTCTCGGAGGCAGGCGCTATGTGCAAATCAATCTTGTCCTCCACCCCAGCAGCTTTCCAGAAAGGCTTCCCTGTTGAACGGCAACACTTTGATGACTTTAAAAAGGCTCCCACATGCAAGGAGAAGAACTGAAATAGCTGACCAAATGCAGGGCCATGGACATTGCCAGATAGTGCGTCTCTGAGGCAGATATTCCTACCCACTGCAGGATACTCCTCGCTGATGTCACATGCATAGATCCTGCCGCCCTCAGGAAGCGCCAGAGCCATGCCAAGGCTCATGTAGCCTGCCGTTCGCACATCCACATCACTTCTCTGTCAGTATCATTATCGTGCGCATGTAAGATTAATTGGAAAAAGAACCTCTGCACAATAGACTAGGATTCTATCGCCTAACCCATGCACTTCCTGAAGGCCCTTTCTAGAATGTGACAGTGCAGACCACATGTGATCCTGCTCACCTGTGAAAACCCCCACCTCAACGATTTTCTTGGCATTGAGAAGCTGCACCAGCAACTGCAGCAAGGGGATGCTATCCGGAGGGGAGCACATGCCGGCACGTCTCCCCTTCATGGTCGCCTGACATGCCAAGCAATACCATGCTTACATGCACCCAGAGGCGACAGGAGGGGACGACATGCCTGAACACTCTTGAAACCCATGCACGAGGACACCAGCACAGACGACAGGTGCACAAAAGGTGATTCCTAACAGCGATAGTATAATGGTGCATCTTAGTTCCACATATCTGCGTTTCACGCTATGTCCTCGTAAATCATGCGAAATCAATTACAGATCGTGTGCACCTGATGCAGCTCGTCCAAATGCACGTTTGGACGATAACTGTGCGTGAGAAGATACTCGTAGAGCGCATGGTTGGCAAACATTTGCCCGTATTTGTTGTCGGGCATGGATCGGTTCCTGGTCTCCTGTCCTGGCGCTCCTGGAATGCAGCACGCATGCACATGAGCTATCTGCCTATAAAGGATGTATTTCCTGCTGAGATGCTTCAACTTGACTCATGGCGTCAAACAAGTCATCAGTATGGCGCGGGTATCCTCTCAAAGGGCAGAGACTCTGCTGTGCATCACCTGTCATCCTGTTCATGGACGTTGAACCGACACGAATGAGGCGCCTTCCCTGCAATCGATGTGATGCGATGTGCGCTAAGAATACGCTAAGAAATTGCCTGTGCCCAATTATCATTCTTCTGTTCCTCTTCTTAAAATGACGTGATGCGATTCCAAAGAAGCTGCAGGCAGCTTCAAGGAGTGTGTCATGGGCATGTCATGACTCAGCTCTTGAATTTGGGCTCTGAACCTTCCAGCATGAACCTTGTCAGTCCAACCTTGGAAATGCCTTGAATTGGTGTGGTTATCATGTGGCGAACTCTGAGCTGGCAGGGAATTTTTAAAAATGCAAGAGTTGTTAAGAGGAAGATACTTTAGCTGGGGTTCAGCATGATATTTCACGAGTCAAAGAGGAATCCAACAGGAACATTTTCAGTCTATCACGGACTGTCCATGTACAGCAGTGTCTAGGTGTGTTAGGCATGAGCATTAGGAGTGGTGTCTGTCTGTGAAGAGTTCTGTATCAGCATTTGTGACAGAAAGACGTCTTTCGACTGCTGCAAATCGACTTCCCGTCCCAGAGTGTGACGGTGATCCCGGGAATTTGGTCACGCACGCTTTAGTGAGGCCAGGGAAGGAGAGGTCATAATTAGGAACAAAGAAGGAGCTACAATCAGCCCCAGTACCAAGTAGGTGCCAATAGAGGTGCAGAACAAAACTCTCTGGCCGAAGGATCATATTCAAGGCAAATGAAATGCACATCCATGCGCCACTGCAACCCCCATCTTAAGTATATACCTCTGCCAGAATGTGCACTTGATCATGGATGCACAGCATCACAAGCTGATACACCGTGCATCAGCGCCACCACAGTCTTTTAAAAAATCTGAGTCGAAGACTCGGCCGATAAAGGGAGCCAAGTTATTGTAGGTTGTGATGATATGTACAGAACACTTTGCTCAGAATAATGAATTGATGCTTTGGACACAAACGTACTCTGAAACCATCATCAAACTAAGGTTTGCTGGATCAATGCCCCAGCAACATGTGAGAAGCACTCTAATTCTACTTTAGAGTGGCCTTGCTCCCAGTGCAGCAAGCATCAGAGCATCATGATGCTAATTCCCCACTAGACTGGCTAAATTCAGGCTGCAGGGATATGTAGGGGAATTCCCCCACCAAAAATTTCACAGTAGCTGCGGCTATGCATTGCAACCTCTGTGAAAGGGATACGGTCCAATTGACAGTGCTTTCCTATGGAACAGGTGACAGAACACTGCCAGGACCAACTAAACAAATAAGGGCGATCCGCCGCTAATACAAGCTGTAATTGTGACTTGTCTGCTGCCCGGAAACACCCATCTACGATCAGTGCTAACTCCCAGACAGGTACAAGATATCCCATCCCATGACCTAGATGACACTGTGCAGTACCGACCGATTAGGAGGCACAAAATAACATGGCAGCGCAGTGGCAACCATGGTTTGTTCCCACCGGCAGGTTGGCCTCAGAAGTGAAATCCGAACAATGCTCACTTCAGATCTCCCAGTGGCAGGCAGGCTGGCAAAGGTCTGCTATCGAACACTTCGCCCCCTCACTCCAGCACCCCAATGTCCAGATGCACGAGGGGCTTGTACGAGGGCTCGTACATGTGCTCTTTGATGAAGGCCGCCAGCTCCTCGTCTGAGGTCTCCAGAGCTTTCAGCGCTCTGTCACTGCCCACATGGCCCTCCTCGTGCGCCATTTTGATCACCGCCATCGCCACCTTCAGGCTCACGTCCCTGTGAGCAACCCCGATTTGACCCCTTAATGATTTCATCAAAACACCCTCTGAAAGATCAGCCTTGCCACGCAATCAGCCAGTGAAGAAGGGGCCAAAGTGGACAACAATGTACTCGAAGCGCAACATTCTAAATGAAAAAATCATACGAAGATGCTCTGCATGCCACACAACCCCAATGTGACCCCTTCGTGATTTCATCAAGACACTCTTGTAAAGATCAGCCCTGCCACGCAATCGGCCGGTGCAGCAAGGGCCAAAGTGGACAACAACATTACTCCCAGCGCAATATTCTACATGAAAAATTCGTATGAGGCTGCTCTGCATGCCACATGGGTCAGACCTGATGTCAGCGAGTCTGGGGTAGACGATGTCTTGTTTCAGGTCTTCTGGCAGTATGCAACTCGGGAGCGCCTCTGCAGCTGCCATCAGCATCTTGTCTGTGATCGTCTGCAGCAAGTGCAGAGCTGTTCAGCATCTGCGCTTGGTATTGGCACCCTCACCCCAGACATACCATCAATCGTCATATCACAAGGGTGACATGGGAGTATTAATCAAGCTGCAACAGGACCGCACCCCTGTCGCTCCAAGATGTGCACCCAGCGCCAATCCCGGGAAAACTACCATGTTGTTGGCTGCACACAACCATGCGCTCGCTGTGTTAACACAACAACTGCGAGACCGTGTGATCATGCAGTTGGCTGTTGCCATCAAGCCCACACCCACATAAAAATGCTTGTAGATTTATTTGTTCTAGCAGCATCATGGAATGTCAAGCAGTGCTGCGTTCCCCCTGCCATGACTGCAGGACACTTACAGCACAGAAGGCTGCCTTGCAGGTTGGAAGCCCTTATCCTGTTAGCTTATGTTAGATGCAAATGACTCATTTGAAATGAGAACACTTACGGTGCAGCTAGCAACCACTCCCTAAGGCACACTGAGGGGGCAATAAATCAGGTTGCCGCGTGATTCAAGTCCGGCAGGTGCAGCGCACCTTGGGAGGACTTAATGGTTTTGCCCTCGTATTCCACATCTGCGCATGGGCTGCCACTCGCAAAAATAGCACGACCACCTGTTTGCAGAACGGACTTCACTGAGCCGGCCTTTTCTTGTGATACAGAAGTGAGGTGTGCATGTTGAGATAAAGGGTAGGAACAGCGATGTCCTGAGGGGCGAGATACCTGTAGCCTTTTGGGCTTCCTCTGCATTGCACTCCATCTTATGAGTGGGATTTGACATCGGCATGATGATGGGTCGCTCATTGTACTGCCCCATCAGCGTGAGCACCTCCTCGGTGAACAGCTTCCCAGCACCCGCCAGGCCCACCAGCACCGTTGGCTTCACCTGCACTTCCAATGACATGTCAACCGCTGGAAATTCCCAGTGATTAAGCACAGCACCCAGAGCAACACTCTGCATTTGCTGTGCCATCTGAAGACTGTACATTGCCATCGCACTCCACATTACTCGCATTGATGAAGTGGATGAACAGTCACAGAATGTACTTCACATGTACATGGCCCCAATGGTGCGCACCCGTCTGACAGTTTCCACAAGGCTCTCTCCTTCCACGTCCTCCTGCGTCTTCCTGGCAAACGACTTCACTGTGTCGTTGAGGGTGGTGGGCCGCTTGATGGTGATGAGGCCATCTGCGTCCAGTACCCAGAACTTGCCCAGCGCCTCCTCATAGGAAATGCCCTGAGCACCCAGCCATCCATTATAAAAAGAGTACAATGTATGTCAAAAGCACAGATGCCATGCAACGGTCTGTTCCGCAAAGTACTGGAATGAAGTCCACAAGGAGACCCAGCAAACCTTGCATGCAATTCAGGGCACTAAGTGATTAGACATTGAGCATCACCTGCTTGACCATGCCCAGGGCGAGCATGCGAGCCACACCCATGCCAGCGCTGCCCGCTCCAACCAGGACAATGCGCTGCTTGGTCAGCTCCTTGAATTCCTTCCCTTGAACGGCCAGTGCTCCATACACCCCTGCAACTGCGGTTGCTGCTGTCCCCTGTTTGCCAACACACAGGTGTTTAACCCGGAGGAAGACTTCACAGGAAGTGAGCAGCATTTTTCATTGCCAAAAGCAGCCTTCTCTCTGGAAATGCTGGTTCGATACTCCAGCCTGCTTTGCCTTTTGTATCAGTCCTTGCCAGTTCAATGCTGATGGTATCTTAGATTTCCAATGCAGTGGCACACAGAACATGGAGCATGCAATCACAGCTGTGCATGGAGTCATTTGATCGGCAAGACATAGCTTCGGCCAATGAACTGACCTGCACATCGTCATTGAAGCACAGGTGATGCTCTCTGTAGCGCTCCAGGAGAGGCAGAGCATGGGCCATATTGAAGTCCTCAAACTGCAGCACTGCGTTGGGGTAGCGGCCCGATAGCGCCCTCACAAGCTCATCCGTGATCTGCAGAATACAGCCATTGCCTAGAGACACCGTTTTCACATTGGGGTGGAGGAAAGATTGAACTACTGCTCTCTGAGAGGTGGCCCGCATCCAATCACGAGATTCAAGCTCTGCAAAATACAATCAGCAAGATCTTGCATGCCCAACAAACGCCGCTTATATGCATCGACCTTGAGCGATGAAAGCTGTAGGCAAGCCTTACCTCATAGTATTCATCGCCGTTGATTCTGTCCTGGTCCAGACCCAGGTACAGGGGGTCATTGCGAAGCTCCGTGTTCATGGTCCCCACATCCAGCACCACTGGCAGAACTCTCGATGGATGGAAGCCAGCAGCTGCCACATACAAGTCCAACTTGCCTGCAGCAATTCTAAACCGGTTGCTGGTAATTAGAACAGCGTCATGCAATATTACTGTGCCACGAACTGTCGGGAACACCACTTGAAAGCCTTAGCACAGACATGTCAGCAAGTGGAGCGGTTACCAATTGAGATGCCCAGGCCATTCAGGCCCAGATCACCAAGGCCAAGGATGCGGCTGCCGTCTGTGATTACAATGGCATCCACCTCATTGGCGGGCCAGTTCCACACCATAGCTGCCTGTACATGCTCTCAACATGTGGCAGAGGCTCTTCACTGTAAGGTGCTTTTCATCTCTTCCAACTGCAGTGAGTGCCACTATGAACAACATCGACAGCAGATTTCATCTCAGTCCTCACCATCTCGCCCTTGTCAGTTGCATCAAAGTACATGCCTCGAGGCCTCCGATACAGCTTGTGGTAGTTCTGCAAGCAAAGGCCACAAAGTGAGAGTTAACGATTGTCTTAAACAATACTTTAAGACTTCAATCATATGTACCAGAAGACTAAAGCCAAGCAATCACACCAGGCATGCCCAGCCAACTGTCGGTGTGTACACTATGGGTGCCATCTCCGGGAAGTTGTCCAGCAGTACCCTGTAGAAAAGTGTCTCATTCCGGTCCTGCACCAGGTAAGTCTAGTCAAAACCTGTCTGTTCTCCAAGCATGCTGCCACACATCATGCCACTTGAATACTGTTGGCATGCAATGCCATCGTCAGTCATCACCTGCAATTCCTGGAGAACCTTCCACCTCCTGACATGGTCTCTTGTGACACCGCCTGCAGTGATGTGCTCAGCCGAGATATAATCCCGGCCATACTGATAGTCCTCCATGAGTCGTTGCATCTGCACCGCAGAAAATATAATACTAGCAAGCACACGACACATGTTGAACTGGCCTTATGACAGCATGCAATCAGACGCAGTGATGCAGCACTGCTGGAACCTCACCTGTGTTTCCATCGAGAGCAATTTTCGGGGTAACAGGCCCCTCAGTTCCAAGCGCTCCCTCTCAGATATTGAAAATGCAGTCCCCTGCATGTTTCTTGACACATAAGGTTGGATGCTGATACATGCAGCCGACAGGCACAGATGGGCAACTGTGGAGATGTCATGGCGAAGCACATGACTAGCTACATGAAGAAGCATGAGCAAGCATGAAGTGTAGAGGAGCACTGAACAAGGGAGGAAAGGCTGCCTCCTAGGCAACTAAATATGCATGGATAAGTAAGCACCATCTCACAGTCATAAGTCCATCCACACAATATTGCAGGTCAGCAGTAGTGAGCAGACAGGTGTCTTATGCACTGATACACGCCAGGGAAAACCTTGTTGTAGAGAGGGTCGTGCAGCAAATCGATCCCTCTCTTGCGCACGATGTCAACATCCGCAATATCTGTGGGCTTGTATGGTTGTGTTGGTGTGCAAAATTCCCTACACATCAATCTGTCAAGCCTCAGTACATAGGCGACCTGAAAAGAACCCTAATGACCCCAAAAATCTGACATGGACAAAATTTGCAGGGCTATTCGATCCATTCGAAGGATTTTATATCTTTCTACAAGACTCTGATATTCTTAGCTTCGTTCATAGCCGCAGAGTGATGGCGCGTGCCTGAGGGCATGCAGCCCGAACAGTGGCAGGTCATCAACCTGACGCAACAACGCGCGTCGAGAGGACGATAAAATCCTACCCGCCGCTTGGGCCATCGTAAAGAGCGTTACTAGAATTGAAAATGATTATGCTTGCCACACACAACTTTAGAAAGCATCTGCTGACTAATGCACACGTGCCGTCTGGACTCTCCATCTTGTGGGAGGACCGACTCTTGTGGGAATCAGCTGCTTCAAATGGAAGGCATTTTTTCAGATTCTGCAAATTTCGCATAGGTTTTGAGATGTCTGCCACAGCATTCATGGAATTGTGAAGGAACGATCATATCCATAGTTTGGCATGGGCAAGTCATGAAGTGTATAGCAAAAGATCTAGCAATCCGACAGCTTCTCCGTGTCTTCACTGGCACCAATAATCTTTGCAGATCGCTCAATGCGTCACTGCCATATCAAAGTATTCCTGGATCACCGTGCTATATAGGGGAGTTCACTTGTAGATTTGTCCAAAGTGCAACAACTTTGCAAGCGGTCGCAGCTCCGCAGAATCCAGTCAACCAACGCAATTCAGAGAGCGTACAAACATCGTTGGTGTCCATCAAGAGCTTCCAAACTTCAGGACACTCCCTCACAGCCAGCAGTGGCCTGCACAACAGGTACGCAGTGAAGCACGGAGCGCAGGCATCATGGTTGGAAAGGCTTGAAGCAATTTGACACGTCTTTGAATTTCTATTGGGATGTCTCGACAGGGATGACGATGCAAAGGAAGGGCCCGCCATGGGCTCATCTATTAGCGCTGCAGAGGTCCGCAAATTTGAGGAGTTGGCCAAAGATTGGTGGGACCCAGACGGATCCAGCGCACCGCTGCACAGCATGAACCCAATCCGAACGCACTTCACTCGTGACGCCTTATGTCTGTGTTTTGGGTGAGATTTTCCTTGCCCAAACAAATGCGATTCTGCAAGCACAAAGAATTGAAGCAGACACATGCCGGATCGATGACAGCTGTCATGGCAAGCACAATGGCAGACTATCCAAGCTCAAGTGATGCTGCACTCTCGCACTCCACGTCAAATCATGAGTCGAGCGGCATTTTGGTGGCAGGCGTGAAAGCAAGTCACCTCAGCCCCTGCAGGGACTAACCATTCTGGATGTTGGCTGCGGAGGCGGGCTCTTCTCCGAGGCCCTGGCCAGGCTGGGTGCAAGCGTGACAGGCATTGATGCTTCACAGGCAGGCATCTTTGTTGCCAGGGAACACGCTCGAGCAGATCCACTTATACATGAGAGGACAACCTACCGTAACATTACAGCAGAACAGGCTGTGGATGAAGGTCAGAATAATCTTCCTTCACAACCGATTTTCTGAACCTGTGATACTTTCATCAGTGGTGCACTGGCACGAAAAGCCAGGAGGTACTGTTGAAGTGATCACTATCTAAAGAGTGTCTGGCAAGCCATCAAAGCAAAGTGCTTCTGCAGGGCTGCAATTTGATGCAGTTATAGCGTCAGAAGTGATCGAGCATGTGGAAAACGTGCCTGCATTCTGCAGTTCTCTGTCAGCTCTGACAAAGGACAGCGGTGCCGTCGTGATTTCTACTATCAATCGTACTCCTGCCTCGTATGCTGTCGCCATTGTGGGCGCAGAGTACATTGCCCAGGTGGTGCCCAAGGGCACACATGACTGGTCCCGTTTTATTACTCCCGGTAAGCACTTTTGGAAGCTTGCAGGATTGTGTGCTGCTAAGACTGAATTTCATGGAAGAACCCAATGCATGTTTCTGGGCAAGCTATGTGCCGCTTATTGATGGCTGTCCATTGACATCTGATTTGTGGGTGCAGATGAACTCAGTCGCCTGATGGGAGGGGTGGGTCTGCCACAAGTCAGTATTTCAGGAATGTTTATGAACCCTGTGACGAGGAAATGGTCATTGATTAATGATGTCAGTGTCAATTATATAGCATACTTCAAGAAGAAGCTCAGTGTGCCTGTGTAAAACTGCATATCATGAGAATTATTGATACAGTCGAGTTCACTAGCCTAGTTAACTAGTTAGGTGTACTGCTATAGTTGTGCTGCTTCACCGCAGTGATTTAGGGCCTCCTGTCTTGGCAGTTTCCCACTCAATAGCCTGCGTCTGGCAAATCTCATGAATCATAGATCTCTGGGCAGCTTGCCACTTGAGTCCTCTTGCATGCCACAGTGAGCAAATTGTAACTCTTAGGTGAAAGTTTCACCGTGAAACAACACATGTACCAAGTAAGGATGCTCAATGATTAGTTGGCAGTCAGGTTGGTTGTTCTCATGTGAACACTTGATCAGCTGCAATACTGGTGGCGTTTCTGGCCAGGCCTAAGGCCCGCCGGCGAGCACTGCAGTTGCCGCAGTGCTGCAGCGGCTGGCACCTGCCAGTGGCATACACCCGTTTGGCGCATCCCGCTGCTATTTGCCTGTGACCTGCTTCATATTCCGAGCGTCTTTCTTCAAATCCACCTTCTTTCCTAGGTGCCAATGGAATGATTCTTGTGACCTAGGTTTCAGTGAAACCGTTCCACTGATAAACCCCCTGAACTGGGAGGGAACAGCAGCTTCTGACCGGATGCGCTGGAGTATCCTTCGGTGAACCTTGGTCCCAAGCACGGTTGAAGCTTCTACCGAAGAATAAGTTCATTTGAAGAGTGCACAATGATGACAGGGAACAGCAAGATTAATTATAGACAGTCAAAGGCCTTCCTGGACCCTTCCCCTCACCGATCTAAGCTCAAGACGACCAGGAGCTCTTCTTCGCAACCTGAGACCAGCACAGGAATAGCACCTCAGTCCAGCAATGCTGTGGATCATGCAGGTGAGAACGTTATTGTACGCAAAGGGAAGGCGTGCACTTAGAAGTGACTGGATGAGTATGAAGTTTTTGGAGAACTACAACTCCTGCGTGTTGGTTACTCAAATCGAAACTTCAGTTTCTGATATTCTTGTTATCACAGATCTAGCGTCCGCATCCGAGGCCTTGAAGAGTTTCGACCTAGCTATGAAGTATGGCCCCTGCACAGGTCTCAAGCGCCTGGCAAGGTGAGAAACAGACTTTATAAACCACCTATCACGTATTTCTGTTGGTACTAGAAGTCATTGTTTCCAGTGACGCAGGCAGCAAGTCAATTTCGAGAGCTAGAGTCTGAAGATTTCTGTGGAAAGCAAGGTGATAGCAGGTTGTGGGTCAGCACTGTGAAATTTTGGGCTTGTGCATTGGGGCAGAACAGGGAGGGCATTGATACAGAGGCTGAGCTAGAGATGTGCCTGGATTCTGCAGGTGGCAGAGGGCTGAGACACTCGGTTTGAGTCCACCGCTGGAAATCAAGCGCATTCTTGAGGGGCTGCCAGATGATCATGCTCTGCAGCACAACATATGGCATGGACGGGTCTAGCAGAGAGCAGACTTGAGACAAGGATTGTACAATAAGTGTCTCGACGAAGCGTTTGCTTCTTGAACTGAATAGTCTGAACCCATAACTTGGACCAACAACATTTGTCAGTGCGATCAAGGATGTCAGGGAACTGGCATGCCTCTTTAGCGGTGCATGAACCTGAAAGTGAATGAGATTTTGTGTATGCGTACGTGAGTGTTCAAGGCTGTGCAGACACTCCTGCTTGTCAAGCACTACTGTCACAGGTTAGAATCTAATCGTTAGATCTGTGTGTCCCGTGCATAAGCAGTGGAATTTTTTTTGGAGATGCGTGCTCAGGGACTCAGGCATTGTAGCTCTCTGCGAATGGATGTGTAATTTTGCTCCCCCCGACGTAGCATGCAGAGCTGTAACAGCATCATGATGTGGTGTGATCACCAGAGCAATTCACATCATTCATGTAAATTAAATAAATTCCAAGCAGCCCAGTGGCTCTGCCTCATCTGCTAGAAGTTCTAGCCTAGAACAGCTCCAGGCAAGCTTGTAGGCTTCAAGTTGAAGCACCTTAAGGTGGTGGCTCCATCATGATGCATGTCCGTATGCGAAGTTGCAACCTGTATAGCTGACATATCTGACTGCCAGTCCAGTGCACCACGTGGAGCAACTTGCAAATGTTGAACATTGCCAAAAAAAATCTCATGCAGTCCACTGTCCCATCAACTGAAACCCAGGCACGTTGTGACTCGTTGTACTGGCTGTTCAAGCCAAAATAGCATGAGGAAAATGATAAAAATTCCTTGCAATCCATACATCCAAGGTTCCTCAGATACTCCGAATCCCTGAGAAGGGTTTCAACCCTGAGAGGGTCAGCATGTATCGAAGCCTGCAATGTTTTAGGCTCAAGGCAGAGTTCTTCTTTAGGAGCAAGTGAGCGCAGCATTCAAACTGTCGCCTTTTCAGGCTGTTCAGCTATCGAAGTTGCGCGCTCGGCACACCTGTGGCGGACGGGGAAAGGTTGCGTGGCTATGGCTGACCAAGGGTTGAATGGTGGCGGTCCGGTTGAGGTTGGGCCAGGACCTGGCGAGGACCCTCCCCGCAAGCGCTTGAGGCACGAAGACCACGAGGTACGTGACAGCTCGTTGCCTGTGTGGGAGTTGTGGCGCAACTGCTCCCCCCAGACACCTCAGGGGACAGCGGTTGAGCTGAAAGGAGCGGGGTCTTGACCAGGGATCACGACTGTTTACTGGACTGCAAGCAGAAACCTTGGTACTAGATCTATAGTTCTCTAGCGTATTCACCAGATGGGTGGGTTATGCCTCTATCTGTCAAGTATCCCTGGTGCCTGTTCAAGGCAGATCCTCTATGGTTGTCCCTTGTTGAAGTTGGGTGCAAAGCGCACCCTCAAGAGGGTCCCTGATTTCGGAGAGAAAGCCAAGCAAGCAGAATGTTTCAGTCATATGCTAGAGCTGGTGGAGAAATGTTTTTTTATGCTGCCCTTCCACGTCTGGCGATAAAGGGCCTCATGCGTGCGTCGCCCCATACCACCCAGTGAGCCATTCCTGTGTCTTCCTGCAGACACAGATGGCTGCTCAGCACATTGCGCATGGGTTGCCTCACTATGCAGCTGCATATGGTGCTGCTCCCTATGAAGGCGCCCTGGAGCATCTGCTGCGTGAGGGAGACCACTCAGAGGCGCATGCACAGGTATGTGCTGCGGCATGCGCTCCCTCCTGGAAGTACAAGTAGCATTATGACCGCTGCAGGGCAGTCGGTCATGGTGCTTTTTCCTTAATGCCTGTTGACTTCTCGCATGCATATGAAGGTGCATGTTTCCTGCCTTCTTTCGAAGCATCTGCAGGATCAGAACTTCCCACTTCTGTCTGCCCAGGCGGGCAACAAAGCTTGTGTACAGCGATTGCATTCTTGCTGACTGCCCTTTAAGATGCATGTGTGGTGCGGTGCCATGCTGTCGTATACAGCATCTTCTCCAATGCAACTCTGACCAATTATGCCATTGGCCAGGCGGTAGCACAGGTGCAGGCCCAGCTACAAGCAGCGCACCAAGATCAGATGCAGCAGCAGCACCAGCAGGCGCAGGCTGGCCAGCCAAATGTGAGCGAGGGCGTGCCCGTCCAGCAGAACCCTGCCACGCCCGGCGTGGATCCACCCGGCTTCACCTACCGCAACCGTGCCCGCAGGAAGGCCAGCGAGAAGCCTGTGGTGCGTCGCTCTCTACTACTCTCTGCCGCAGTTCTATCATGTTGTCCTCCAACTGGAAGGTGTGAAGGTCCATCTGTGCTAGGATCGCTTGGATTGGCATGTGGATTTACTTGAATCACAAGGTCTGTCCTGATGAACTTGCTGTGCTTCCAGGGATCCAGCCAGATCAGGCAGTCATTCTCCAAGCGCAAGCGCGGCATAGCCCAGAAGGCGTACCAGCTCTTCAAGATCACAGATGCTAAGGTACCACACCCCAGGGGTCAAGAAACAGAATGGGATGCTCATGGACCTCTCCATGTGACAAGGCTGTGCACCTTTCTGTGTGTACAAGTCCTTTAAAGATTCCCAATGCTGAATACACTGTGCTATGCTGGCTGGCAGGTCTTCCTGTTCTGCGCCAACGACAAGGGCGCTTCTTGGGCATATGCAACTCCTGGCTTTGGCGCCTCACTTGCCCCTGCACACCTCAAGCTGCTGCGCCAGATGGCCAACCCCGATATCGATGATGCCAGCAAGGTACCTCATTATAATGCTTCATCTTTGGCGTGTTTCCCATACCAGCTGCATCTTTTCCGCATCAGGCACAGAAGCAAAAGGGAGCTCAGGGTTGAAGCAGCAGGGGATGTGGAGGTTTTCGACCTTCACTGACTGAAAAGCCCATGATCACCTTATGTGCAGCCAGATCTCTACATTGCAACTAATCTCCCCTGGATCAACTGCATCATGATGTGCAGACCTGCAGAGTCAATGACACTCTGCATCTGTCCTGCAACAAACAGGATGGTGAGACAACGAACACAATGATCATGGCGCATCCTCCTGGCGCGGAGAATGATCCCGATGACCGCGATCAGTATGTGCAAGACAATGGGTACGCGGAGGACGCTGATGGCAACATCATTGGCGATGCCGAAGGCGGGCAGGTGCCCGAGGGCTGGGCCACCCACGATGGCACCATGCAGGCACGCAGCCGCACCTGCCCCATCCATGAAGCCCGGAAAACATTTCTCGAACACTTCAAGTAGGGGTTTAGAGTTTGGGGTTTAGGGTGAGGGTAAAGGGGGCCCTTGGCAGTAATATTGTTTTTTCCAATGCAATAATGGATTCAGGGTTTATTGCAATTCCCCAATCTGGGGTTGCAGAGCAAAGTGTTGAGGAATAATCCTGCCATCCATAAGCCATCAACTCATCTCCTCCTGCTTGAGCTGCTGTCTTTGGCATCAAGTTGTTCTGGCCATGCATGATCGCACTTGCGATGCACCCGGTTTGCAGCACTCCCCCTTTTAGGACCTGGACAGTGCTGCATCGGATGGTACTGCAAGCTGTGTCGCTTGTGAGTTGGCAAGTGAGGGGGTTTGGGAACGCAGGCCCTGCAGAGTGCGGCAGCTGCAGCTGCGCAGATGAGCAGCGAGCACCAGGCCCACGGCGGCTATGAGCAAGTTCCACCAGTCACCATCGGCCAGGAAATGCACCACCACAACGGAGGTGAATGACCACTCTCCAAGCAACTTGCAATGTTTGCAAGGACATGGGTGCAGTGGACATGTGCTGCCACAGTACATACTGCACTGTCCATGCGCGGCTTGCCAGCTGAGCCTTGTTCGCAGGGGTCTCATCTGTGCACTCCTTCTCCTTGAAGGAGTGCATGGAGAAGAGCTCTGCTAACAAGAGTGGCCGGCAAGACGCGCATGAGCAGCACCCATTTCCTTGCAAACATTGCATGCCACATTGCACCAGCACGGATCCTGCCAGCATGTATGTTGCTAAACCAGGAATAATTTATTTGAATCGTTCTCGAACTGTGTAGATTGCATCGTCTCCCGGTTGCTGAGATGGCCATCTTGCCATCATACGTGCTCAACACCCAGCTCTATCGCTGCTTACTGTACATGCTGTTTTCGCTGCACTGCCAGGCTTGCAGCAGCGTTTTCATTGACACAACTTATTGCACCCTCTTGTCTGACGCGGCCGGTTCTGTGCGCTTGTCCACAGAGAACCTGCACTTCATAGCGGATGCGGCGGCGAATGCGGGGTACAGCCTGGGTGAGCACCAGGAGCATGCGGCGCAGCAGGTGGTGCACGGCCAGGACGCCAGCCAGCACCAGCACCCCCACCTGGACCAGCAGACCGGTGACTACGCAGGTGACTCACCCTCACTCACTCATTACTTGCATCACTCATACCACACTCCCCTCCTGGACCGGTGACTGCGCGATTGACTCACTCACTCACTCTTCACCTGCATCACCCTTACCACAACCCCAATTGGACCAGCAGACCGGGGACAACGCAGGCGACTCACGCTCACTCTGTACTTGCATTACCCATACCACGTGCGGCGCACTTCGACTGTTGGGGTGTTTGCGGTTGTCTAGTCACGCTACACAGCTGAAAAATTATGCATTTTTTTTCCACTTGGAACCCGCACAAGTGGTATCAGGGCTTCCTGGCTTTGCTTGCACAGCTTCAGTGGATTGAGAGGGGCCTGCAGGATGTCATCCTGCCCACAATGTCCCCAGATGTGTTTTCTTGATGCACTTCACCTTTTGTTTCTTTCCCCTTGAGAGCCTCGGCGCCTGACACTTTTTACACAATATATGGTTTTGGCAACTGACTTTATCATTCTCACCCTGTCATTTTGCATCCTCATCTGTGTTCTTGTCGTGCTGCGCGTCACTTGCTCCAAGGAAGTCTGGAGATGTTGGGATATTTGTGATGCCGACTGTGGGTGTGCTGGTGTCAGGAGCAACTGTGCTGGGGGCGCCAATGGAGGCGCCTGCAAATGGTGAGCCTGCTTTCGGAGTTCCGTCCCACATCCAGACGCATGGCGATGGCAAAGGGCACCGCTGAGGATGTCACCGCCCTTGTCCTTTGAAGGAGAACAGCGTATGGCTGCAGTGGTTGTTGCAGGATTATTAATGCCGCTAATGTCCAACGTCATGAGGGAATCCATTTACTTATAATTGAAAGCGGGCAGTTGTCCTCGTCAGTGCGGCTTGTGCTTATTAAGCTCTCGCAACCTGGATCAGTAAGCCGTGGTGGCTCATCATCACAGTGCTAGGTGCAGCATGTTCCTAGCATGTCTCACTTTCCATAAAGTATGAGTCACAGTGTGACTAAGAGATGGTTCCCTTGAAAGGCCACTTGGCATGGGAGTGTGGCCAATGCTCTGACCTTGTTTGGGTGCGGGTGAAGCTGGTTTCAAGCCTACTGACAACATCAACAATCTGATATGAGTGGAATGATGGCGTGTTCCATTCCAGGCCTTGTGTTGGTGTTACATCCAGGCTTTGTTTTGCTTGTTATGGGCGGCCTTGCTTTTCTTCAATATGAGAACTCTTCTTTGGGCTCACTCTTATTCTTAAGGGTCATTCTTTGAGTTGCAGCCCAGAAAGAGCTGCGACATTTTGCTACACTTGCTAGTGTTACAAACAATATGTAAGCACTGCAGCAAGCTGATACACATACGGCACGCCTTCATTCACGGAGGTCTATGCAGAGCGCTATCAATGGAAAGCCCATTTATCGATGGGCCTAGGAGTCTCTGCAGGGATGTCGAAAACACCTCATAAATAAGTGTGAGCGGCTTATCATCGTGCCAGAAGATGTACTGCCGTCCCCAGAATGGCCCAGACTCGCCAAACTCCCTGCACAGATGCCCCACTGGCTGTGTGCCTCGCAAAATAATATCTTTGCAGAAGTTTCACGGAAAGCAAGAAGAAATCCTGCGAGTGCACTCGTCTTATTGACGAGCTGAAGTGATGACAGGAACCTCAGAGGAATCACCTGGCCAGGAAGGGCGAACTGCCATAGCAAACCAGCTGCACATCTCTATACAGCTCAGTGCGCGCATTACTGAGGCTCGCCCAGATTGGCAGCTGTTTGTCCCTCAGGTACTCATTCACCCGGTCAGCGCTCCACCAAGAAGCTGCATACACCAGAGCCTTCCCCTTCCCGGACTCCCCTGCCACAGGTGGCATCCTTAGGAACACCTGAAGGATCCAGCAAATCCGCAGTGAACATGCAATCCTCCTCGCCAACTTTGCAGCAAGTCCAGCAGCAGTCCACAGCGACGCTGGCTGGGCATCGGACATGGTGCAAAACAAGTCACCGGCGGTCAGTATACATTGCCACAACCTCTGTCATCTGTGCAATGCAAAACGGCTGAGAGTACCTGCCGCTGCACTCTGGGACCAGGGATCTGATCGGCATCATCCGGAAGCCCAGCTAAGTCCTCCCCAATGTCCTGCATCTCCAGGCAGTCCTGCACAGCCAGAATGTCCTCTAAGGGCGACAACATGCATGCAGAATAAGCTAGCGTCAACATCATCCTTGTCAGGCATTTCCCTGAAGCAGAGCTCTCCATGCAACAACTGGCATGAGCAAATGGCTCACCACTTTAATGTGCTGCCCTGTAAGCAGCTGCAGATGCCTGGTAACAGACCCATCGCTAAGCAGCATCAACTTCCATGTGGGTGACAGCTGCTCCGGAAGGGGCGTTTTGAACATGGCATTCTCCTCAAGCACCTGAACGACATGTTGATACTTTTGCTGTGTTCTATGCAGGAGCCACATAAAACCTTCCAGCTGAGCTTGGCCAGGCATGTCAATTTGACCACACCTTCCAGAGTACAGGATCTGATAGTGGATGCCATCCTGTCTTGGCTGAGCTGCTGCCGTCCTTATGTTGCGCTAGCATGGTCAAACGTGCACCTTTAGAAGCAGATCCCTGCCACGACAACGTTCTTGGCACTGTGCGATACTCACGCGCCGATGTGCCTTTCGCACAGCGCGGAAGACGTGATAAATTAATATAATCAGAACATCTGTATTGTTCAATATCGTTTATTTTGTTAAAATTTATTCTATACATCGACAGAATTTCTGAGCATCTAGACTATGGCGGTCCCATTATGGCCACGATGACAACCAAGTAAGAAATCACAACTGATTGCAATCTGTTTAATCTGGGTGATCTATTGCAAAGCCCTGTTGCACTGTGAACGGGCCAGGCACAGCTTGATCGGAGGATGCGTTTAGTACTCCTTGGCTCTGACGATATGGAGGCCCTCAGACTATGGACGATCTGTTTTACACTCGAACTTTAGTGCATAAGGTCGCTGCATTGGAACGGAGAAGAACAGCAGGGAGTGGCCACCACGTACTGCGTCATCGGTTGCGTAAGCAGCTTCCTTTATCAGGGGACCTGCCCTCCATCAAGGCCAGCTAGGATTCAAAATGTGAATTTTCTTCAGCCCCTTACAGTATATCATCCCACCACCTCACTGAGTCCCTAGTGCTCACCAATGAGTAAATCCTGACATGGCTAGTAATCGCTCTCCAAAGTGAGGAAAGTGAGGACCGCGGGCCGCGGAGACCCTACAGGCCATATTGCCATCAAGGAATGTGTCCACATGTTGTACATGGAGCTCCGCAGCACAGCTAAAACGTCAGTAGTACAGCGCTTCTAAGACCCGAAACCCATTTGATGGCGGCGCAACAGCCAACACTCTCCATACATGACAATGCACTCGCAATTGCGGCAACCCTCCTCATACTGGACAGAATAACGCACAAGTCTTGTTGAGTTCCTTCACAATTTATTCCTTGGGCGCTACAGAAACTTCTGGTTTCTCCTGCACCAGCCATGACCAGGACAAGGCAAAGCCGGCATCACTGGTCTGAGGAGCCGGCTGGTTGGCTGCTCCTGAGATCCTCAGAGCGGTCGTGGGGGATATAGTGCATGGTGAGGATGTCCTTGGTAGCCTTGCGCGCAGCCTCCGTCTCCATAATAAGCAATTGATTGTACTCCATGTGGAACTTCAGATACTTCTCCTTGCATGCCTCCACTGCCTCCATCAGCCCGCGCAAGTTGTTCACCGTCACGCCATTCACGGCTTTCACCTGCATTCCAGGTTTGCAGCAGCGATTTACTACTGGGGTTCACAACACCTCGATTATCTTTAAACGCTCTTTAGACCAGAGGGTGCTTGCAAGTTTTGTTGATTCGAAGGCATGTTGTTCATGACAACTGTGTGATGCCTCAGCACAAGAGAGAAATATCCAGCACATTGGCCTTTTCATTGAGAGGTCATCTGAGTGTGGGCTGAGCCACTTCCACAGGAGGGCATAAATTAACAGAGAGAATCATCACTTGTGTACCTGCTCTCCACATACAAAAGAGTTCCGCACTTGACCAGGACAGAGAAGACGCCATAGACAGCAGGAAGGTCTTGCAGTCATCAAGTGTGACACAGTGACACGGATGAAGCTGAGGTGGGAGCCTCACCCGGATGTTGACGAGGTCCTCGTAGCCGATGTTGATGTCGGCCGCGAGCACCTGCCCCAGCACAACCACAGCCTGGCCCTTGCTGAGCGCCTGCTCATGCATCATGGCGTCCAGCAGCTTCACCGGTGCATCAAAGTCGTACTCCTTGCCGTACTCCGACCGCAAGTAAGGTACAGTCACCTGCCCGCCCAAAACATTGCTCTTTGTAGAAGTTCAGAAAACGAGATGGCCAATGTTGACAGCAATGTCAGGCATCCTGGACAGGGTCATATGGACCATGCAATGGCCAAGTACTGCAATATGCACATTGTAGAGGCACTCTTCTTCCAGGGGAGAGGCTGTGCTTGATGGTAGTTTTGAGAGCAAACAAAAGGGTCAGTGAAACATCCCTCCTACAAAATGTTAATGTGGCCTCAAAGCATTGCCGCATTAATACTGCTTATGTCGATGCAGGTAAGTAAAGACTGGCCCACCATGACAGCAATTGGCAGAAGCATGGCAGAGTTTGCGGAGGTGCAGGCATACCTGTGTGAATACGAGGCCACCCAGGATGAAGTAGGGCGGCGGGCGGCCGCCAATGTGCACAGGTATGAGTCTGTGAGGTGACCTCAGGTTCACTGTCAGTGTTCTCTCTGCTCCACCCTTCAGCACTCGTACGTTTGCCTGTCATGCACCCCACTTGTTAGTCTATGTGTGCCCGGCATCATATGCAATACTGCCTTCTTTGATGATGCTTTTTCTGATTGAAAGCATAGCAGAGCATCATGAGCACTGCCATGATTCCAACACAGGATGAGAATAGCAGAGGCTTCAGTAGACACTCTGTGCGGCAAGCAAACATAAGATCGCTGAGAATGATGAGTTGCAGGCCGTCATAGCAGAGATCACATCCAAAGATAGAAAATGGATGAGGCAGGCCCACCTGTTCATCGGTGTATTTCTGGGAGATGAGGTAGGAGAAGGAGATGCGCTCGCCGGAGCGGAAGGGCACAGTGCCATCATTGGCAATGTCAGTGCCCTCAAAGGACATCAAGATGTCGCCCTCACTCAGCACCGCACTGGAGGGCGATGTCGGCTCCACCCGCCTGATGTACACCCCCTTCTGCCCCTCCTGCAGCAAAATCCAAGTTCAAGTCGTTGTTGATGGAGTGGGTTGGTCTTCTTGGGAACACACTTTTCTTAGGAGCACACTTTGTTCGGGCACTGGAACATCTGCACTGTCAGACACGTGAACCTCTTTTTCCGTCCGGTGTGTGTGGATGCCCCATAGGCCCTCAAGACACCTACTGCTTGATGTTCTTGGACACTATCAGGAGTTTTGCTGCATAAAATGCCATCGCTTCGTTCACAATGCAGAGGGAGCTGTTGCCAGGGGGATAAGCAGTCTCCACAGAGTTCTACATGGCAGGGCATACCTTCATGCCGAGAGACTTCCGCAGAAAGGGGCTCTCCATCTTCTGCCATTCGATGCCCAGAGCCGGGAATGCCGTGTAGCGGCCGTTGCGCTCAAAGTCCGTGATGAAGTGCTGGATGACAGGCGGGGGAATAATATACCCAATGTTCTCTGCATCCTCATGCTGCACACCACAACAAATCACCTCTAACAACCCCCAAATAAATCAAGATTAGCAAGTCAAGAAATAATTTTAATCTTAAAATATTCTCATCATATTCTCACATTCTTGTTCTATATATTCTAAATCACAAGATGAGCTCAGGCCCCCCATTACCAAGAAGACAGGCTTGCAACGGGGTTGCTGGCTGATGCTAGCAGTGGAATATAGTGAGCCTGAAGAGAGATGGTGCGGGGCATGCCTTGAGGGATTGGAAGGCGATGCCGACGCACTGGCCGCGGTTGTTGAAGGCGGGGCCGCCGCTGTTCCCCGAGTTGATTGCCGCATCTATCTGCACCCCCAGCAGCTCAGCTGCTCCATGCACATAGCTGGTCACCTCTATCCTCGACACCACGCCGCTTGTCACCGAAATGCTCTCTCCGCCGATTGGGAACCTGCCAGTAAAAAAAGGCCAGAGTTGTCTCAGTGAGCTGGTAGCAGTTGCAGATGATGCCTAGAGCCCAGCTTGCTGATTGGAACACACAATGTGCGATGGCTTGTGATTGCGGCTGAGCTTACCCAATGACAGTGACCTGATCTTGCAGCCGCGGCAGCTCCCCAAAGTTGACTGGACATAGCCCCTCCCAGAAATCCTCGTCCTCCACCGTGAGCATGGCTGCCGCACAACAGACACCCATCAAGCTAAGATGGCAGTACGCGACCGTTCATAGGCGTGATGTACAGGATTCGGGCGGACAGACATACAAAAAGGTGGATCACAACAATCCATACTGCCTCACCTATATCACACTCTGTGCCAACAGCCAGCACTGAAGCCACAAATTTCGTGTCCGATCCTCGTCGCCTGACCTTGACCTGAGCAGCGATGCACAACTTGGCTTGGCGGCTGGTGCGCTTGAGCATGGCTGCATATCTATGAGTCCTTGATGAAAAGATAAAATCAAAACATGTACGAAAATATGTGCGGGAGATGCAGTGTCTGACCAGGAAGGTGTCCCACCTGTGTATGATGGTCGACAGAGTGAGCGTTGGTAAGGATGCGCTTGCCGGATATGATAAAGCCGCTGCTTGTGCTGCTGAACTGCCGCTTCCGCTGCCATGGCAGTGAATAGTTGGGCTCTGAATGCATGCAAAACACCTGCACATGTCCATCCAACACATTTCATCTAAGGCTGGCTGTCAGACTTGGTGCCAAGTAATCCAGCTGCTCTGTTCTTCATTTTGCATAACCCCAATTTTGCCACCATGATACTGCTGTTCCACAATGCTCGCTGTTCTGTCGCCAATCACAGGCATGAGAGGCAAGTGCGGCACTGGCTGTGCTGATCTGTCTTCGTTGATGCAGTGTCGCACCTTCACGACGGTCTCCATGAGTTTCTCTGCATCTCTGGCTGGGCACTCTACTGGATCATGAAGGGTATCATGCCTGGGACTCCCTCCAGCTAACATGTCAGAGCCACCTGCACAGTGACATGGAGTTGTTCAGATTCAGCAAGGAGCAGCCACAGGAACCACGCAAGGTGTCCAAAAAAATCAAGCAAACCCAGTGCCATGCATGCCACAGATTTGGAACAACATGATTCAGCAAACACATGCTGTGCCATGCGTGGTGCGTGCCTGAACCTCCTAAGTGAAGGGGTGGAACGCCATTCTGTGTAGCTCTTCTTTTCCTGCTTTTTTGAGGCCCTTCAAGGACCTCCGGCGCAGCATCATCCCTGCTCCTGTTCCCTCGAAGAGTACGCTGCTCCTTCTTGCCCTGCTGCGTTGCTTCCTCGGAGGTAGAAGCATCAAGAGCCTGAGCAAGAAGGGAGGAGAAATCCTAGCTGCTTTCGCAAAAACTCCCACATAGATGTGCAATCGCCAAGACAGAATAAACATTGAACATCACAATAGGTCGATATATATTGCAGCTGAAAAGGAGTGTCGCAGCCTCCTCAGAATAGAGTGGTGCAGACATGCTGAAAGGGACGCGTACCTGATTGCCAGCATCAATGTCCATTGCTTTTGGATCTGTGTTCGATGCTTTCTTTCTAGAAGAGTTCCTTGTGCTAGTCCCCATAGCTCTAAATTTCCACACAAAGTCCTGCCGCTCTTTCACAAATCGATCCTCAACACTTGAGGGCAAAACGGGTGCGATTTTCGCCAGTAACGATATTCTGCAATGTCTACTTGTTTCTCTACATAATCTCTGAGCCAAAAAAAGCATTGCCTCCTCTCTGCTTTTCCGCTCCTCTGCTTTTTCTGCTTTGTCCGCTTGGCAATAGGGTTTCCAAGGGTTTCTCAAGTCTTCTCTCTGTGCTTCCAAGTTGGAAACGTCGCTCATCATTGTAGAAATACAAGGGATCGCTTTGTGCCTCACAGACAGGGAACCAAAGTGATTTTGTCGCTGTGCTGCTGCAGAAGCCAACTGTCTGCACTCTACTGATCACAACTTTCCAATGGCTATGAAAAGGCAATTGGAAAGTGCATTAGCAGAGGTGGAACATGCGGGAAAACGTGGATTTTTCGAGCCTGCTAGGCGTTATCTGCAACTGGTACGACGTTTGCATATGTAGAACATGGCATCCTTAGATGAAAATGTATAATAACACGATGAGGGGTTTTAGTCGAGATTGCACCTGATCTTAAACCGAACCATCTGACATTGGCGCAGGTGCGCGAGCAGAAAGTCCGAGACTCTGAGCACGTTGCTTTGCTCGGATCGCAACTGCTGAGACAGCACAGGCACCGGTTGCGAGAGGAAGAATGTAGGCTTCCAATTTGTTCGACCTGTGAGTTTAACCATTGTAAAATGTGCTGAAAGTTTTCACAGGCCTTGCATGTCACTCATGTGGTGTCTGCAGTGTGGCTTGTGACAGAACAAGTGGCGGTGGCAGCCCTGGATACCAGGGCGTTTGAGCTTGCAATCGAGCTTGTCCGGGATGTCAAAAAGAAGTTTCCAGACAGTCAGCGCACTGTCCGACTCACTGTGCGCTCCTTTTCTTCATGCAATGTCCTGCACAGCATCTCCCGCAAAACCTGATACTTATTCATTTTGCATTGTCACTGACGCCAGACTCAATTGGAATGCAGGAGATGTATTTTGAGGCGAGAGGCCTGTACGATGATGCAGAGCGGGTAATCACAGAGCAGCTAGAGGAGGCACCGGAGTCACAGATGCTGCTGAAGCGGCAGGTGGCACTAGAGAAGACCAAAGGCAACACTGCTGCAGCCATCGAGTTGCTGAGGAAGTATGTGGACGTGTTCCAGACAGACAGAGAGGCATGGGAAGAGCTGGGGGAGCTCTACTTGCAGGCATGCCCCTACAAGCACTCCACCCAGCTGTGAATACATGCATGCATGCAAAATGTCACGGGGCATCTGAAATGATGTTTTCAGAGTAGTAAAATTTCCAGCCCGTTCTGTTGTTGAAGCGTACTTCCTGGGTGAAAATGCAGGTTCAGATGTACCCACAAGCAGCCACATGCTATGAGGAAGTGTTGTTGCAGAATCCTGCATGCATAGCATCGTATGTCCAGTACGCAGATGTCCTGTACACCATTGGTGGCGCCAGCAACTATCGGACCGCAACGACATACTATGCTGCAGCCATCGATCTCAGCAACGGTGAAAATGCCCGTGCTCTGTATGGCCTATGTGCGGCATCCGTGCAGCTCACTAGCTCAAAAGAGGCGAGCAAGGTGCGTTGTTGAAGCTCACTTATTGTCACGCAGCGTGCATATAATTCCACTGGTGTGTACTGCTGGAGTTTGACTTTTGCTCTTCCCTAGGCACCTGCATACATAGGGCTCACTTGAGTAGTTGGACTTCAGGGAAAGGATGTACCCAGCAGCAAGGATGTGGAGGAGCTCGCGATGCTTGCTGGGAAGACACTGATGCGGAGATATGGGGAGGAGGCTCCGGACAAAGTTCCTCTGGTGCTGGCCACACTGAAAGCACAAGGGTTTGCAGAGTCATGATGCACACTGCAATCCCTCCTGGGAAACTTAGACAGCTCAATTTTTCATTTGAACAACGTCAAAATGGCTACAATCAGTGCATTGGTTGCCATCAGGGATGATTATCAGCATGACCTGACTGCGGGAGGCGTTGTAAGTGAGCATGTGACTCTTGAGTCATGGTAGTGCACCGTTGTGCTCGGCCTGTTAATTTTTAGATATTATCTGTATTGTTGTACAATCACAAGGGAACCTGCTAGGTTGGCAGGTGCTCATGACATAGCATATGGCATGTGCTGTCGTATCAATGTGCATGTGACACATGTGACCACATGCATTGGTGGTGCATGCAATTGCAAGGGGAAGATCTTCTAGAACAGTGCTTCCAATTTTGCAAAGCTTTAAAGGAAATTTCCGTGACTGCGGTTGCTTGTGAAAATAAATGGTTGACGGCCTGAACTCTTCTTGCAGCTGCCTGTCGAGAAATCACTCTGCGAAAAATTGGTTTCCTCATGGACCAGTCATGTGTTCTGGTCTTCGAGTTGGTCCATGCGCTGTTGCCAGAGCGTGTCCGTCACAAGGCGGTTTGGCCGAGGTTCGAGGTTTGGCCGAGGCTTCCCGGCCAACTTCCACTGCTTGGCAACAATTTTCAGCGGCGCTCCTTCCTCGGTTTTCTTTAAATAGCCCCCATTACCTTTCCCCATCAACTCATCAAAAGGAGCAAATTCTACCAGGTCATGAATGGAAAGCTTAAAGTGGTGCTAAAACTTCCCAAGTCACTGCAACAAGGTACTTCAAAAACCGATAGTGCTGCAGCTCAGCCAGTGAAGAAGCGAAAGCGGCCTGAAGAGCACAGTGCATCCCAGACAGTAGCGCAACAGTCATCACAAGCAGAACACAAGAGCGAGGGTCCACAAGACAGAGGGCATCCCCCAAAGAAGAGCAAGTTTGTCGTGAAGCTGCCCAGCGGAGGGCAAGGCGCGAAGGATGGAAGAAGTCAAGAGCAACATCCGAGCAAACCTCGTCTCACTGTAAAGTACGAGATCGTCCACATATTGAAAGGGAGTCTTGCTGATGCCTGGCCTTTCTGTTGATCCTCGATCGTAATATTGTCCTGAAGATTGATCGCCCGAGAGTGCCTTGAGACCAGTTGCTTCACATCAGTCAATTAGACAGCTGCTTATCCGGGCATCCAAAGCTCCATCCTTAGGTCTACCCATCTTGTTGATCATATAAAGGCAGCAGTCCAGCAGGCACCTCTCCGGCTGGGCAGTGAGGCGATGACAAAAGTTGACGTTCCTCAGGGAATGTCCTGAGCAGCTCAATAGCGCTGCAAGATCACATTGTCTTAAGGGCAAAAACAAGAAGTTCTGCTTCTGAGGGGTGTATGTCTACACTGTAGATTCTCACAGAAGGCCGGGACTGCAGACACTGCAAAGCCAGCGCATGCGGCTCCCATAAGTGCCGCTTACAGTGGTGGACCAGCTGTCAAATCACCAGGGTCACATGGCACTGCCCAGAATCACTTGCCACGTCCACGCAAAGGGTCTGCCTTGAAGAAGGTAGAGAGCGATAGAGTACCCAGTAGACTTCCTTGTATGACGGACTTGTGATGATTCTTCATCGATACACTTCTGGCTCTGAAGCTCATCTTGCGCCTGGGGTTCCCAGGGAGGGAAGAGGAAACAAGATGGGAGCGTCCAGTCAATCAGGCCTGGCATCCAGCCTCAGCCAATCCAGGGATTCAACGAGGCTCGCAAGGTCGAAGCTGCAGCGCAGCCCTCAGTCAAAATCGAACCGAGTCCTGTCAAGGCAGAGCCGCAGTCCCAAGCTCCAGCAGCTGCAGCAGAGCCTGCATCAGCTGCACAGGACGCTGCTCCTCCTGCAGGTTACTCCCTCTCTTGGTGCTGCTGTGCCATGCTGACGACAAGTCACAATGGTGTTGACACAAGTTTGGTGCCAATTTGAAGTCTTGGGAAAACCGCGTGTGCAGGTGGCAAGACTATCAGCATCAATGGACGGTCAGATGTCCCTTGCACGCCCGCAGCTGTCCATCGCATCATTCAGAGGATGCAGAAGAAAGACACGCATGGCTACTTTAGAGACCCTGTCACAGATGAACTGGTGAGCTGCTGTGGTCAGAAACGATGTAGAGCACAAAGTCTCTGCTCTAATGTGATAACGGGTGGTATCAAGCTCAGTAAAGTTTCTCTGAGCAACGTACATCCACAGGCTCCTGGCTACTCAGCAGTCATCAAGCGGCCAATGGACTTCAAAACCATGACGGCGCGCTTTGAGAAGGGGGAGTACAAGGACTGGGACACCCTGCAGGAGGACTTGGAGACCATCTTTAAGAACGCAATGACCTTCAACTTACCAGTGACGCCTTATCACAAAAAGGTAGGCACCAATCATTCTCAGGTCCACCTCGCTGGCACGATCAATCCTAACCTCAGACTTCCGGGTTCCGAGGCCTTGTCATATTCTTCCATGTTCCAACGTGGCAGAGGACTTGAGAATGAAGGTTTGTGTGTCGTGCAGGCGAAGATTTTGTTGAGTGAGGGGCGACAGATGATGGCGCTGGCCAGGCAGGGCGTGAGGGACATGAGGGGTGCCAAGCCCAAAGCAGCGCAGCCTGGGATGCCCAAACCAGAAGCTGCTGGACCTACTGCGCTGGACCCACAGCAAGGCCTGCAGAAGAGGCGGGGCAGGTGATCTCATTCGTTGCCAAATTGTTTTGGCGGTGTCTCGGATGCATGACATTGGAAAAGCCTTCATTCAAGTTTGTGAAGGTTCTCGACACGCTTGCTAGGCGGATACTTCTGAGTCCTGATTGTATTTCCACTGCAGGTTGTCAAAGCAGCAGGCAGCGCGTGCAGCAAAGCTGGCACAGAGGGCCGGCAAGCCCATCAGGGGCAGTGGTCCTGGACGGCCCCCTGCCTCGAACGCAGGCCTGGTGAGCACATCATACGGCCCTGCATTCAAAATGCCATATTTCTGTGAAGAGGAAGACCCTCCGGCATAAATCTGGCTCCTCAAAGCAGCAGGCATGGTTTGATAGTTTGCAGGCCTGCAGCCATTACTGTGGCATGTCACTGCAGTAGGCAGGGCCAGGCATCTTGGAGAGACTCTGGCCTGTTGGCAGCACATTGTGCAGTGGACTCCTCGTAATCTTCATAGAAATGTGTGTGGCAGGGGGGCAAGGAGGCCAAGGTGGTCCAGCAGTACACAGAGGAGAATCTGCGTGCGCACTACCGGGGCCGGGCAGGACCGCCAGCTTGGCAGGCCTGGCGGGGCCTCGCGCTTGGGGCCAGCGCGGAGGGCGTTGCCTACGCGGCCGGCAAGCCTGTGCTCTGTCAGGTGCGCGCAGAAGTGGCAACAGTATTCAGACACATTCATTGACATGAACAGTGTCAATTTGCCGCAGGTGGTGGCAGGAATCGAGGACTGCAGTGACATTTGTACCGTCGTACCGACGGTTTGCATTTGTGATGATTATAATATGCATTTTGCTGTCTGACGGTCCAGACCGAAGTCAGTGCCACTTAACAAACTGTGAGGTGTTGTTTTCTGTGACGGTAAGCAAAATGCGATGGTGTGGCAGCCTGGCGGCGCTGCGGCTGCAGGCGTTCCCTCCGGGGACACCTACGCCCGTAGCCTGGCCAGATTTGCGGCCGGCATCTGCGGCCGCGCCCGAGAGGCCATCCTGTCGCGTGCCGCTCGCCTGCTGTCCGCCCCGGTCGCGCCAGCGTATGTGCCGCCTCCACGCGTGCAGCCGACGGTCTCTAGCACAACCAGTGCTCCCACGGGTGATTCCTCATTTCTTTACGTTTCCTTTACCTGATCACTATCAGATGGTTGAAGGAGAGCTTCAGGTGATTGATAGAGCAGGCACCCTGTCAAATAAGGGTGATTGTCAGCAGTTGTGTCCTGACCTTGCTTTTCACGACGGGCGCTACTGCCACCCAACTACACAAGCACAAGGTCAGGACACAGCTGCTTTCAATCAGACACAATTGACAGGGTTGTACTCTCCATCAATAACCAGCAACTCCCTTCGAACCATCTTATAGTACCCACAGCAGATGGCATGACGTTGAGGCAGCTGGGGATGGGCCAGTCGTGTTGGATGATGTACACAGGGGTGAAGTTACTCAACTTGGTGGTACAGTGAGTGGGTTGCCCGACCTTGCTGGGTCCTTGCTCAGCATGGTCTATCTTGCAGCAGGGTCGGCGCCCATGCGCAACATAGTGCATTCTTCCGGCGGCGTTCCCGTGGCCGCCAGCCGCCCCGCCTGGCTGGCTGCGCCAGGCATGCTGGCACCTGCAGGCACGCTGCCCAGCCTGCCCTCACCTGCCAGCAGCCTCCCGGGCCCCTCACACTCCGCGCCTGCCGCATCCATGTCAGCTCCTGTCGCTGCTGGGGCTGCCTTCCCGACGGCAGCATCCGTTCTCAGCTCCCTCCCGAGCGCTTCAACCTTGCCGCCCGGCTTTGCAAGTTAGTAACCCGGCACCTTTTGATTGCCAAGTGCGGTCGACTTGACAGACATCACTCTCAAATCTGCATTAGTGACTTCAGCGTCAAATTCGGTTGTAGTGATTTGCTCTACCCCCCAGTTTGCTCTGCCCCCCGACAATGCTGTGTTCTACATCTCCCCTGACAGGACCATGTCCTGTGCCTTCATAGGTCAATTCCTCACCCAAGCGGCCCAAGCGGCGGGTGGCAACTTCAATGCATATCTCACTGCTTTGGCGCTCAAGCAGCAGCAGCAGCAGCAACAGCAGCAACAGCAGCTGCAGATACCACAGCAACAACGACCACTGCGGCAACAACAGCCATCACAGCAGCAGCAGCAGCCGGTGGCACAGCAGCAGCAGCCACCGCAGCAGCTTTAACAGCCACATGCGGCCAGCACAGCTGTTACCTCGTGGCCACTCCCGAGCAGCAGACCTCCAGCACCCACATAACAAATGTAGCGGCTTTTTGGGGTCTTGCCGGAGGGAAGCCAGCATAGCTCTAGTGGAGACCCTGCAATCCTGTCTAGTTATGCACGCGTTGGAAATTGTTGCGCAACTGCATCGTCGACAATTTGTCTTGGATGTCTTGTTCGACCTCGTGTCATGATGAAGTTATTGAGATCCTTGCACCACCTGTGGTAGAATCACTTATTGCAGAGCATGTGATGAATATGAAGGCTGCCTGTATCGCCGACATAACACTCTGCATGCTACCTGAGAATGCTTCACATGGGCTGTCAACAACTGATTTCTCTGGTGGTGTAAGTTGCGTTTCATGACTTTCATGCATTTCAAGATATCATCGATGATCAGCACGATCTGCAGGATTGTGTGCTAACAGCTGACTGTGACGTTCTGCACGATCCCTTGCTTACAGAGATGATACAACTTTTTCTCACTCTGTAGCACAAAATAATTCAACACTTTATATAAAGAACATACGGTACTAAATTTAGATCGTTCATCAACTTTGATGGAAACTCAGCAGTGGACCTTGCACCATTTGGAGCAAGTGGTGTACTATAAAAGTTCAAATCTTCTCTTCAAAGTGCACAATGTGATCGTTTGAGCGCCACTTGTGTTAATGTTTGCAATATCTTTTCTTAACAGTGAAGGGCGACGCCTACAATCTATTGGAGCTTACTGGCAGGACCTTCAAGAGCACAAGGCCAACAAATTCACTCTGTTTCGGTCAAGGTCACCATCAATGACAGCAGCATTGATGTGGGCAATTTCCAGTGCTGTCAGAACAGGAAGGACTCGGTGTGCAGGTTGTGCATGGGGAAGTTCAGGTTGGCCAAGGCCTCCGTCATGTCCTCCATCATGGCTGCCGGCCCACACAGAAACGCAATACGCTGCTCCAAATCCGGCACCACCTGCCAAAAGCAAGCGCACCAAACCATGGAGACACTCAAAGCTCATCTGGCACCACCTGACAGAAAAGGGCTAATCATCCTTCGAGGCGAAGTACAGTAGTGTGCTCTTGCAGACACATCTCTCAAAACTTTCAGGCAGACACCCATGGGGAAGCAGGTTCACCTTTTTCATCTGCGAAGCCGTGAGCCTTCCTTTGCAGCCCACCCAGAACCTGTCTGTGGCTTTGGCTGCGCAGGAGTTCGTTGAGTCAAAGGCACAGGCGCCGTCGCCAGTCACATTGACATGTATGCGCACAGGCGCTCCATCTCCCTCGCTCCTCTCTTGTGCCTTCTGCACTTGCATGCATGCCAGCTTTCAGCGCAGCACTGCATGCAAGAACCAGCTCGCATGCATTTGGCTCAACCATGCTGACTTCAAGCACACAATGGAGTCAAACAAGTCCAATGTCGACATCAAGCTCCTTGCTGCATGAGGGCCTCTTAATCCATTGTATGGGAGAGTGCTCACCTCAGCCAACTCTGACAGGAACACTGCATCGTCCAGTGAGCGCACACAGTACAGCAGCATCACATCCACTCCCCTCTTCAGGAAGTCCAAGAACATGGGGCGCATGGGGGTGATGCCGATGCCCCCGGCGATGAGCAGCACTTTTTGAGCACCGCCTACATGCATCCACAGGGCCATGTCACACCAAACACTTTTCACCCGGACAGGGCATTCCTTTCCCATACACGTGATTTGGAGGCAGGTCTTGGGGCATAAAGAGTTGTAAGTGGTATGTAAAAGGAATCACAGATACATTTTATTTTATCGCACTGAAGGATACCGCCGCTCACCCTCTGAAGGCACCACATCAGAGGTGAAAATTCCATCTAAACCTCTGAAGGCGATGGTGCGCAGCTGCCCCATGTTATCCCACAGCCAGACAGAGGCTTTGCCAACCTGCACAGCAACATCAATTAATCTCATGTCATGTCATGTCATTCGGCCTCGAGAGCCCTCCTTGGGTGCATCCCTTGACAATGGCAGGCACAGCTCTCTGCGGACTCCCACACAACAGATCTCTGGAATGCTCCTCACCCTCTTAACTGTGATGGAGATGGTGTTGGTACGAGCAGTCTCGTCTGGGTGACAGCTAAGTGTCCACGATCTGGTGAGCGTGCTGTCCTCGATGCCCTCAAAATCAAACGTACCATACTGACCGGCCTGAAGCACACACGACACCCTGATACAATCTCAAAGAACATGCCAGGCTTTGCCCTATTGAAACCTTCAAAAGTCATTGCACAGCAGGCATTTGACAGCTTTAGTCATGTCTAGTAATATCTCCAGACTGGCAGAATTACAAAGCAAACAATCAGTTGGGATGTCATGGAAGAAGACACTCTCAATTTTAGCAATATAGTGCGGTTGCATGCCTTGAATGAGAATCTAACGAAGCCCTCCCGAGGCGCCTGAAATGTGTAAGTCTTCACATTCCAGCTCTCTTGGCGTACATCCACGCATGCAAGATACTCCACCAGCGCATCCCCGCTCACATAATTGTTATGCAGCTGCTTTATCCGCTCCTGCACGTTGCAAACACCGTTCTCATTGACGGTGCATAATGGCGCTTGAAAGCGACTCCAGAGTTGCCTCACATCTGCTGGCGCAGGCTAAGACATTCCACGCTTGCCACATGCCATCACTCAACAGCATACAATTTCTGTGAAGCAAATCTCAGCAATGAAGCTTTTGGAGAATCAAAGTATGAAGCAAAGCAGGCCCCACCTTGACCAGGGTCTCAGAGTACTGGTAGGGGCCGCGGGGGTTGAAAGGGGAGAAATCAACAGGGCCAGGGGCGCGAACGGGCAGCGCGCCCTCAATACGGACCCAGCGCTCGGTGACAAACTCGATGGAGCGCTCGGCTCCCGGCAGCTCATGGTCGTCAAAAAGGATACACGCTCTGCCGCTCAGATGCAATGTGGTCCCCGTGGCAAAGTCCATCAGAAAGATCCCTGCCCGCGGGTCCTCCATCAAATTGCCTGCACCAGTGATGAGCACAGAGTTGGACATTGAGGATAGTCACCTTTGAAGGAGCCCCCCATACAAATCTTCCCATCTAAAATTTGGGCCCATATCCAGTGGTACAGGGTCTCAAATTCTTGCTGCTGATCATGACAATGGGATGCAGCCATGCTGCTCTGCAACACAAGCTTGAGGTGTTTGGCAGGGAGGGACTGGCTCACCAAGTGTGGTGAATGTCAAGTTACCGAGGTAGTCGGGCCACTTGAGAGTCCCGGGGCCATCCACCCTCACAAAGCCCGGGAAGCCTCCTCTGTGAGAGATGTCCAGCCCAGCATGGCCGTCCCCGTCAGGCAGAGGACCCTCGTAACCGGTGGCTATGAAAAAGGTATCCGCCCTGTAGACACAGAGAGACTTCATGGTAACCTATGAATCTGTAAGCAGAGCTTTGTCTGGGCAGCAACAAGAGGGAGGTTTGTAGGCAAGTCACAAGGAATGGCAGTTGTGGCAGCACCGTTCAATGAGATCCCTCTCTGCTGGGCCGAGCTCATGGCCGCCCTTGTGCACTGGCCGTGATTCGTCAATTCTTTCCAGCTCCTCAGAAAGGAGGTCCAACCGGCGTGCTGCAAATGCAAGATGCAAGATGTTCAGCTGCGTCATAACCAAGCTGTTCAATCGGGGGCGATCAGTTTCAATGGGTGAAGGTGCTTCTGGAGCTCTGCTCTGGTTCAGTACCCTGTATGAATTTTGGGCAGCTGAAGAAGCTGTTCTGTACTGCGATGTTCAGCTCATCCTGTGAAAGACTCTCGATCTTCCCATTGACACGCGCCCTCTGTCGGGTCTCCAGCACGACAGCTGTCGTGCCGATGTAGTTGCCAACCTCTAGACGTGCAGGGTCTGAAGAGCACAAGAGCCCAGGCAATGTGAGTGAATCCAAAGTTATCAATTTTATCAGGAGCAGTCTCTGCAGTTCCAAGATACAAGTAAGATGATGTGGCAGACCTCCATGGATTTTGCGAAGTGGGGAGACACACAGATGGCCGTCGTCAGGGGATGAAACAAACCCAGTCTTCCCCACAAGGGCTGACGCCCAGATGTTCCCCTCTGAGTCCCTGCACACAAAGGAATTGATGTCTTCGCTAATGTCCCACTGGATTCCTGTAACACTTACTATCAGCATTTTTACTACGCAGCAGAAGTGCCTCTTGACCAGAAGAAACGGGTGGGTTGAGACGTCCCTGCAATCAGGATGCGGAGCGGTTGCCCACCTTGAAGTGAAGTACAGCAAGCTGTGCCTGGTTAAGAAAGTAGCAGTAATAGGTGAAAGCTTGTCACTGTGCCAGCTTCTTCCAAGCGCTTCGCTCACGTCCCTTGCTCCGACCAATGACTGTATTGCCTTTTCTCCGGGATGGAATGGCGAGGATTCATCAATCATCCCTGCCACCATTCTGTGGAGAAGGTCGCATTCCTGACAACATGTAGAGAGGGCTCGAAATAAGATCTACAAACTTTGTGTCGAAAGGAAGAAGGTTAGCCGATGCAGCTTCCTGTAGCTCCGGAATTCACGTGCCGGCAGGTCGCCTCAAGTCACGGAAACTTTAAGGAAACTTTCTTCCCTGTCCATATAGACCCGGGATACACCGACCATACTGTTGAAGGGAGTGTTTCATATGCAAGCTAGGAAAAGACAATCCTCGGAAGTGAGTTTTGCGTTTTGTGGTTGATGTCTGTGAAAACTTGATCGCGATGGGCGATAAGAGACGTCGTCCGGAGGAAGGTAAATTTCTTAAAACCCATTTCAGCTCAGGCGGAAAGCTTGCTGTCAATGACAGCATCAGAGGGGCAGGCATCGACGTGCTCAGGGAGATTGTGCTCCACATCTTGGAAGATGGGGAGACCGTCACTAGGTGCGAAGATGTATCAAGAAATTTCGTCATCAACGCTGTCAAGCGGTATAATACACCCAAAGCAAACGAGCCTCAGCCGTTCTTGAGGTGATACAAAGTGTGTGCACCTGTTGTCCTTCTACAGGGCATTGAAGCGGCTACGCCCTGCTCCTAAACAAGCCAGAGGTAACAAGAAGAGGAGACAAAATGGAGCAGTTGACAGGCAAAGAGGGTGAGGGCCCATCAGCCTGACTGAGGCGAAAATCTGATCAGGAGTCTCATGCCAACAAACGCTGAGTCATGAACAACCAACAGCACCCGACTAGAATCCAGCATTAGCTCACACGTGCGTTCATTGTGCAGCGTTGTGGCTGCTGTGAGCAGCGCAAAGGCGGCGGCTGATTTCATTGCGGAGATGCAGGGCGAGACAGGTTTGATCATCGAGTTTGGTGTCAACACAACAATTGTGAAGGCTGCTCACGAATTTAATGGTCACTCACAGGAAGTTACTCAGAAAGACACCATATCAACACACCACTGCTGGAAATCAATGCTGTTTGCCGGGCAACTCATTTGAGATGTCGAGTCAGGACGTGGCTGCATCAAATGCAGGCCAGGAGGTGCGCGAGGAGGAGGAGGCAGAAAAGAAGAGGGACTTTGATCGGCTGACGGAGGCAGCAAGTGAGCTGCTGGATCTGGGCCATGAAGACATCTATCAGCAAAGCAGGGAACAACTGGTAGTATCCCTGGGCAGGTGACACATGTGGTCGAGTCCCTCACATGCAAGACAGTCAAGCACCGTCATTGGCTTTGAAGCCTGGAAATATTACTAAGCGTAACATGTATTGCCGCTGCTGTTCTGTACCATGCCAAGGCAAGTGGCAAGATGGCAGAGCCCTCCAAAGGCCCTTCAGGCTCTGCAGGGCTGTGTCCTGAAAAGGCTGTCTGGTGCGGGTGCAGAGGCAACAGCGGCGCGCAGATAAAGGGGACATATGTGTGGCACGATGATGGCCAATCTGTGCCGCGTCAGCATGACCCCCTGGACGACATCACCACCTTCCGAGACCTTCCCAGCACATCTGGCAGGTGAATCCTGACTTTACAACTTGCCAAGGTTAAAGCATCCTTTGGCCTCCAGCATCACGTGCAGTGCTCTTCTTAGAGAAAGGGCAGAGTCGGCACCATGCAACCGAATCAATAATTGCTTTCGGGATGCCAACCATCAAGTTGCATGTGCAGGTCAGATGGGGTACCCTACCGCAGAGCTGGGCTGGGGACCAAGGCAGAAGCAGGCCAGGACAGTGCGCCAGAAGGGGCGGAGCCAGACCCGGCTCCAAAAGGGGAGCCCATAGAGGAGCGCAACCGGAGGCTGAGTAATACCACTGCAGCAAAGGCGGCAGTGGGAGCATGGGACTTCCGCTCGGGGGTCCCATACACGTATGAGGGCAAGCAGCAGGGAGCGGCTAATAAGCCTGGCAGCTCGCTGATGCATGAGCCTCAGCTGACACGGACACAGCGGCCGCCGCCTGTGCCGAAGCTGGCGCCCCTACCACCAGCCCCAGGTGTACATATACTCTTGCATTTCCCCTCTAACAAATTCCCTAAACCCTAAATGCAACGCCCTAAAAATAAAAGAATAAGTTAGAAGTAAGTTAGAAAATTAAAACCTAGTGCGCCGTAATTTAATATGCCCATCCTCCCTCACACCGCCTGCCGCGTTTGCATTATGTCTTCTGGTATGATGCTCTTGACTGAGGTGCTGGTTATGAGTTTTTGCGCGCAAAACTCGCAAGAGACAGCCCTCCCCGGTTCTTTGGCACTTCCTTGGCGCTGGATGTTTGCTACATTGTGCGCCTTTCAAGGCATCTTGCTGCGAGATGCTGAGTGCCACTGGTGCTGCACGACAAGTCAGCGACCCGAAAAAGAGTTGCTCTGACATTTGCTGGATGGTTGTTGACTTTTTCTTTGTGGGTTTGGCAGTGCGACCAGGGGGGCCGACAGATGGTGGCTACCCATTTCCACAAGCGCCGACTTCTGCCACCTTCCCAGCCTACCCAGGGCACCATGCGGGGGCGTACCCCTATGCTCCTCCACCGCCGCATGCAGGGCAGTGGCAGCAGCCGCCGCTGTACGGGGGATACCCTCCCCCACATGGTCCTGTAGGGCCCCCCCCAGCTGCAGTGCCTTACCCAGGAGCTGAGCACCAGGGCTGGCAACAGCAGCAGTCTGGAGCAGCCCCACCTGCATACCCTCAGTGGCATCCCTGACGCAGATTGCCAAATGAAAGACAAGTGTTTCCCGTGTCAACTTGCAATCTTGAAGTCTGTCTGGTAATATATATGGACATGTCCCATGGCACCATACTGCAGCACCTTTCAGCATCAAAGTAGGACAAATACACAGCCTCACACAGGACAAGTACACATAACAACAGACATTGTTTGGAACAAAGCAGTTTCCTATAAATCAAACAGAAAGTCGTCTCATCATCCATCATCATTCAGAAAGTCCTCGATGCTCTCTCTGTCTCCAGTAAAGTACACGCTGCATGGCATGAAGCAGCACAGCAGGCCGATGAGGTCATGCAACTCCAAATTCCATCCTTTCACCTCTTTCTAAAATATGCTCCAGCATGAGCAGCGCAGCCTGCGGCTGGTCCGAAGGAATCATGTGCCCCGCATTCAACACAATGTACATCGCCAGGTTCTTGTGCGCCTTGAAGAAGCCGGCTGTCTGCGCCCGCTCACCCTCGACATAGAACGGCTTCGGGGAAGCTGCCCGGAAGGTGCGCAGCCCCTTCCACTCCAACTGGTCCATCCAAGCGTCTGTGCCCAACGTGCAGCAGATGAGGTCCAGCTGCCCATTGTACACCGTCACTGGCACCCCTGCACGGAAATAATCTGAGCTCAGATTTCTTCAGAAAGCTTGATGAGTTGCACGTTTGCCCCAGAAGAAGTTGGACCGGTATTGACATCAGTGCACCACACGCTGTGCATGGGACTCTGTGCCTCGTTACCTGAAGCCAAAAGGTCATCCACAACCTTAATCACATCCACCATGAAGTCCCCACTCAACTCCTCAAACACCTGCACACACGTGAAGCTTGGTGACGCTCAAGAGGGCTTGACACTGTCTACATGGTGGCACACATGGATTTGTTTGGGAGGCTTCACACCATACGGATTGTTTGCATGCATCAAAAAGTCCTGATCTGAAGTTGGCACACAGCAGTAAAAATTAGAAGAGCTTTGCAGGCACCTCATGAAAGATGAGCGCCTAGAAGGGAGTACCTTGGCCGATTGGCCGCCCCAGGAGACATGGTCAGGGATGATGCCCACGCGTTTGCGCACACTTCCATTCATGAAGTCTGACAGGGCATCATTGTGGTATCGCGCAAGCAGCCGCCGCATGGACGCCTGAAGTCTGCTGGTTGGGGCCGCTGACAGCCACACAGAGCTGTCCTCATCATCCACATTGTGGAGCAGTGCATTGTACCAGTCCTGCACCCAGACATTGTCACTGGTTCTGAAATGACACTGTAAGTAAGCACCACCTGTGGACAGGAATGTATGACACCGTCCAAGCCTCCCTGCAAGTCAATGAGCAGGCCTATTCTCCTGGGCAGGCCAGGAGAAAATTAAATCGCCTCACTGCTCCTGACTTCGCGAAGTGATGCAGGCAACGAAGTTGGGTGGAGATCTTTCCCAAAAACACAGCAGCACAGACCAGCCAGCTCACTGCACGTAAAATACAAGCTACTTATGGCTGATGACAATGCCAGCTACCGCTTTCAAGCCAATTTCCATAGGCTCACTAATTGATAGCAGAGGTGCGCACCACATTGTCGGTGGCATTTGAGATGGTCTCCTCGAGCAGTGCCCAGAGAGCGGTGGCACCCGTGAGATTGCCATCGCCGACAGCCTGCTGTGTGCGCAGGGCCACCTGGCTCACATTGGCCAGTGCCACGTCCTCTAGCAGCGACCAGGCCTTCAGGAACGGCGTCCATGCCAGCACATAGTCCACAGGAGATATCCAGCTGTCTCCCAGGGCCACCCCCCTGCTTGCCACACGGTAAGACATTCACTGACCGGTAGCAAACTTTCCTCCACTATAGCATGAGCAAAGGTGTTAAAGCAAGAACAGAGACAGAGGTCTAGTGGTATTTATTGTCCTCTTGCGCATGCAAACAAGTATGCACCTGGGATGTGAATGGAAGGGAAGGGAAGCTACCTGAAGTTGACCTTGAGGTCCTCCCTTTCCTGGGCATGCACGATGGCGCGCGCAAATTCGGCCGCCATCTTGCCTCCATACGATTCGCTCACAATGTGGAGCGGCGTGTCTACATACTGCAGCATGACGGAAAAGCAATGTAAGACTGGAATTGAGCATTTCCATTTTGTTGACCATCCTTTTCAATGTTCACAGGATATAGCCAAGGGGCATAGGGACAAGTCTCTAGTCTCTTACCTCTGGCTTGTCGTTCAAGAAGCTCTTCAGAAAAATCAGGAGGTCAGCAGCTATCTCAGCATTGTTGTGTGTGAAGTTGATGCCATCCTCCACATAGCTAAAACCGGTGCCCACTGGGTTGTCCACAAACAAGATGCTGGCCTTCTCCACCCAGCTGTGCTTACGAGGCTTCCAGCCAACATCATATGGCCCAACCTCCTGCAGATCTCAGGATGCTCACATCAATTTGTCTCGAATGTGTGTACTCAATAAGCATGAAATGGCAGACCATGCCACTTGGGTGTGCACCTGGAAGTTGCCATACCCCGAACCAGATGCTCCTGGACCTCCCTGAAGCACAGAACCAGTTTATTTCTGATTCAGCTAAAATACAGCTTGCATGCAAATCAATGTCCAAGACAGAAATCCACCTGCAACCAGATCACAAGCGGAGCTGCTCTACTCTCAAGCCTGTGTTCGCCCACACAGGGCTCCAACCACCTGGAAACATTAAGTTTGCACATCAATATTAACATGGCATGCACAGATGAAGGGATGCGGTTCCCAGAAGGTTCGATGCCCGGTGACGTTGCATGATCTGTTTTCCACTATTGTGGCAGGTTGTGATCGACAAGACTATGCCCAGGTCTAAAATCCACAATAAACTCACCAAAACATGTGAGCCCCACTTCGCACTTCTACGTAACCATATTGAGCCTGCGACTTGAAAAGATTTGCTTCCACGGCTAGTTTCGACACAACAAGACAGGCGCACTGGGCAAGCAAGATTGAACTCGTGATCCTCATCTTGAAATACAATTTTCTGACTTGCATGGACGTCCGAGATCGCAACGACTGTCGACTGTCGACCCAACCCGCCGCACGTGCATGCATTCTGCCCAGACGCCACGTCACCCCAGTTGCAGGGTTACTGGACAGAAGGCTGGGACGGCAAAAGATGTCTTCAACAATACATTCAGATGTCAGGACTCACAGAGAGCTCGAATTCTTGCAATATGAACGCTTGACATTGGTCAAGATTTTCGCTGCCCTGAGCCGACTTTCACAATGATCTCCTGTTACACCTGAAGTGTGTTCCGTCATTTGTGAACCTTTATGCTTTCAAGATGGTTAGAGGTTCCCTTTCATCTGGATATGGCGTGCTCACCAGCCTGCTGCAGTTCGCTCGTTCACCAACTGCCCCATTAACACATCCGCTTGCAGCTGTAAGTGTCTGTTTCAGAGGAGGTGCGTGGATTACGGAGACGTTAATTGAGCTCTTACAATCGAGATGAAAAAAGGGCATCAACAAGTACCGGAGGTAGATGGTTGTCAGCATTCAAGTGAAACCTGACCCAGGCCTTCACAGCTAACTCGACTCTATAATTGTCACAGGGATCCTTGCGCCGGAGATTGTGCGAACGGATACTTCCGTCACTTTAGACAGGCAGCACCGCTGCTTTGCACGTCAAAGGTCAACAGATGATACGGAATACATGCTAGAAAAGAAAGCATTCAGGAGTGCCCTGTCTGGTGGGTACTGAAGGCAAAGCGTGGCAGCTCACTTCATGTTCTTGTGACAGCTGTATCTTCGATGCCTATGCTCAGTAGCAGGGCAAAAGGACGTCCATATGGAGTGTTTGCTGCAGATCTGCGGAGGCAATGGGAGGGGGAGCGGAAGAAGGCACTCAATCTGCAGAAACAGAGGCAGGCAGCAGCCAAGCTACGCCAGGAGCGGTTTGTGGAAAGGAGGAGAAAGCTGCGCGGAGAGCGACAGGCTGCCATGGCGGAGGCCCGGACCAAATTGGAAGAGCTGAACCGCAGCAAACGGGTAGCAACCCTCCGCACTTACCATGCATCCTCCTAAGTTGCTGCATTGCGTGTCCGCACGTGCCTAACTGTCGGCAATGCTCTGTCATATGATGCTGGTATATTCTGCGGAGTGTACAATGCTACTGCTTATACAATTCTGCTTTTGCACAGGACTTGGCATTTGAGGAGGGAGCCATGTGGCGTACGGCTGTCCAGGGCATTTATGATGGGTACAGGGAGCAGAGGTTAGACCACTAATGAAAATTTGCCATGACTGTGGATGTGGATTGATCATAGTAACCATCATTGGGCTGATAGGGCGTCACTGTACAAAGTTTTCTGTGGGGTGACACTTGTATGGTCATGCATCAGGCGGCAGGTCCTACTGGAGCAGAGCAGGAACTGGATAAGGGCTGAGGACCTGGATGCGCGGATTGAGGAAGCACTGGACAATCCAGTACCTCTGATGAAGTGAATTGATGCCACAGCGCTATTAAATGGTTGCTATGGATGCACCGGAAGCAAGCATCATCTGTCAGCACATCCCTTACCTTGCCTTCCAACATGTGCATTGATGACTTATTGGTGTTGGCTAATCATGGTTGTGCAGAGATTTACAGCCTTTCAATATTTCCAACAGCAGTGATATAGCTTTTGCTAACAATGCAGAGATCTGAGATCTGGCTGGAGCGCAGAGAGTCTAGGCAGGTGTCTTTAAAAGCCAAGTTGGCACTCTGGCAGGGACCTGACATTCATATGTCTGTCAAGATTCCAGGTCTAAGGAATTGATGAGTAAATTCATTGATGAAGTCAACTTCCGTTACGGTGTCTAACTCTGTAGACAAGTAAAAGATGACTTTCATTAAACTCAGTGAGGCATTTCTGCAACATATTGTACAGCACAGTATGGTGCAGCCGCTGCACATTGGCTAGGCTGCGGAGTATGTTGGGAGCTCCTTCATGGGTTCTTCTGGCGCCCAACCTCAGAATGTGGACTTCTTCCAGCCAACGTCAGAGCGTGCCATATCATGAAACTGCAAACAAAGGTAGTCCATTAGCCAGTGTGTCGCTCCTGCTGGACTATTCAGGATGCTCAAGCACACCCCAACACAATGACTCACATTAATGTCACAAAATATTTGGACTGATGCAGCACACAAAATAGTGCATGCTTAGACTCTACGGGGATGGACTTGACTGACTGTACCGTCAGGTAGAAGCGATCTGAAGGGATATTCAGCTTCGTCTCCAGGATGTCAGCAACCAACTTTGAGATCTGTAAAGCCGTGGTATCTCTTCAGCGGTCAACACAAGCGCCTGGCACAATGGAGTGGAAAAGTGCAAATAGGTGCAGATATGCATACATGCATTCATGGTGATGTATTGCCAGCAGTAGAAAATTGCTTACGCTCTTGTTCTTATCTCCACCTATGGAACCAATGGACAGCAGCTCTCCGTAAGCAGCCGGAGCCTCGGTACCACCAAACATAACTGACTTGCCGGCATTGAGGGTTACGAACACATACTGCAGACATGAAAATGCACCTTGAACCGATGCTTTGTCGCTTGTTTTGGAATTTCTAGACCTGCATGGAATGGAAGGTGTGCTCTGCTTCGCAATTTTTCGGCATGTCCTGCACTACCTGCTCTGGTTTGCCTACGCCATCGGTCACTGCCTTTGAAAGCAGTTTCAGAGTGTCGCTGTTAGTGACCACGTCATCGGGGACTGCACGATGAAACAACCCTTCCTCAGATCACAAATAATACAACAACACTCCAATATTCAAGTGGACTGTCCATGGGAGTCCACTCGGGCATGCAAGATTATGCGCAATAAAATGTGATAGAAAGAAGTGTATGAAAATTCCCTGCATGCTCTCTATGCGCAACAGGAAACAGTCGATGGCATGCCATCCGCGTACCGTTCGTGGTGATCTGGAGGATTGGCATGGCTACAAAGGCAGATCTTAGTTTATCTAAAGTTTTGAAGCGGGTGAGAATGCCAAGAGCTGCACAGCTGAGTACATCACGACATGGGGCATGAGAAACAGTCATGAGGCCCCCCTGTCCTTGGGGGATTGGGGGATCCAAGAATGGCCTCGAGAAGAACGCTTACACCTCCAACCTGGGCCAGCATGAGAGTGGCAAGACGTCTGCAGACCAAGTGTAGATAACGAGAATCATTCCTGGTTTTGCTTACATTAGCTGGTCAAGGAAAGTTGCACACAGTCCACAGTATACAGTGCACATCTAAAGTGCCTGAAACCTCCTGAACGGACGGGACACCTAGCGAGTCTAGCGTGGGCTTGAGCCCTCAATCACTGTGAACCAGCAAAATCTAGCAGCAATGGCTGACGCAGATCTGTTTGACAACTGGTTTTCTATCGCGGACCAGGCACAGCCCCGAGCTGCTCAGCAATCCATATCTTGATGTGATCAATATTAAATGGAAAAGACATGCAGTATGTGGTTGCATCCGATAATAGAAGGTCGAAAAGAGTGCTTAAGTGTTTCGTCTGCACGCCAGGATCACGATGGTATACTTACTGGAGCTGAGGCTGTGCATTTCTTCCAGCGTTCAAATTTGTCCCAAGAAACTCTATTTCAGGTATCTTCAGTTCCATGAATTGAACCATCGTTCATGTCGTCACAGAACTTGCTGCAGCATCAGAGGGCATTGTGATTGAGGCCAAAACTCCTAATCAGCTCGACACTGCTGACATTGCGCTAATGGCATGCAATGTATTTCGTTTTCTTCTGTTCTAGTTGATCCAAGCAGCGGTTTGCTGAGTGCTATGGATGTGGCCCTTAGGTATGGCAAATAGTTGCCGGAGATAGCAGCTCTTTAACAAAACAACAGTTCTACAGCACACTCCGCCTCGTGTCACTTGCTCAGGTGTGAATTTATATCATTGTTTTCCCAACATAACGTGGCAAATGCCTTCCTCTCAATGTAAAAATAATTGTTCAGATGCACTTGAGCTGTCTTCAACACTTGACAGCTTCCAAGGCGTGCAACCTTCGCTCAGTGGTGGTCTTTGGAATGCAGCGGAGTGGAGGCACACTGCCAGAGGCGCAGGCACGCTCTCTGCTGGTTGGCATTGGCCCTGCTGTGCCCCCGCCAACAATGGCGGGCCTGGCAGTGCCACGCCAGACAGTCACACAGCAGACTTGGCAGTCGGCGCCCCAGATACCCGGTGTGCGACCAGCCGTTCCGGCTGCGGCCTCAGCCAGTACCGCCTTTCCCCCCATGCCGGCAGCCGATGCACAGCGCTATCGGGACACCTTCATGCGCCTGGACACCAACCAGGACGGCTACGTGGAGGTCCGCTGCCGAATGACACCACCATACACTATGCTAGGATGTTTGAATATAAACAGAGCCCTGTAATAGATATGCTTCACTGGGCAGCAAGCACCCGGGCATGCTGTTACAGGAGAATGTGATGATGGAGCAACGCGCATGCCCTGTATCAGGGCAGACCTGTTGGGCATGTGACGGCCTAGCTTTTCAAAGGCAGAATTAGGAAGGATGGCATTGCTTCGCAGGGTGGCGACTGTGCGGGCTTCTTCCTGCAGTGGGGCCTCCCCAAGGAGGTTTTGAGGGACATCTGGGAGGTGGTGGCAGGGGATGAGGGACGATTGAGCCAGAGCCACTTTCTGGGCTGCCTGTACTTCATGGACCTCGCCAAACGTGGGGTGCCTCCCCCTCGGGTCCTGCCTCCTGGGCCGTTCCCTCCCATCGCCAGCTCATCCACCCCATCTGACACTGGCAGCTCCTTCTCGCTCTCCAGTATGCAGCAGGTGAGCATTTCGCGTGGTAGTTTTCAAATGCCACTTCATTGCTGCATTTAACTTCAAACTCCTGCTGGAGAGGATCTGTAGCACTACTTATCTGGAGCAGTGATCACCAGCGCAGCACCTTTTCTAGAATACGGTTGTGACATAGTGGGGACCGGAATGTTCCCATCTAGTGTACTTAATTAAGGCTTTGGGTGCACTTCTGCAGGAGGATGTTTTCTCAAGGGAGCCATCCCTGCCTCAGATACCAAGCAAGGTGCACTACAGCGCGCCTTCGGTGCCTGCATACACATCCAGGGTGCCCCAGATGGATGTCTCCTCGCTGAACTCTGTGGAAAGGACGCGCGTGCAGGTTGACCAGAAGCAGGCTGAGGAATTGGACCGCCAGCTGTACCAGGTGAGCTGTTGACCTACATGCTCAGTCACCAGCAACACGATCAAATTTCCCTGCCCTTTGTGATCTGTACTCGTCATCAGCAGCGCTGATCAGAGGGACTTGACCATGACATCCAACAAGTTGTTTCTGAGCTTGACTGATGTTGGGCATGGATGTTCAGGCTCAGGTGGAGGGGCAGGCAGCCAAGCAGAAGGAAGCCCTGTACAAAGCCGCCCTGCAAGATCTGACGCTGTTCAAGAGCCGCACCAGCGCAGCCCTCCTGCAGGCGAGCAAGCCACGTCTTTACTGGACTGCCAGAACCGATGCGTAGTGAATGAAGACGTCTGTTCTGGGTGCACCGACCTGCACAACTCTGCTGACTTGAGGCCATGCATAAAACAGGCTCAGGAGCGCGCAGAAAAGGAGATAACCGATGCCAATGCCATGCAAGCGCAGTACGAGGCGGCGTGGGCTGGTGCTAAGCGCACCCATGCCCAGGGGCGCGAGCTGCTTGACATCCTCACAAAGGTGAACATCCTGCCATTGGAAAGTTTTGCTGGAGTGCTCACCCTCAGCAAACCTCCATGCATGCGTTCAGCAACAGCGGTAAGTGTTACTCTGTGCGAGATGGAGGGAGACTCAGCAGGTGTGATTGATGTTGCAAGCGGTTTGTGCTGCATGCTGTCATGCCGTGTGCGTCTTGCTGCGACAGGCGCGTGCTGTCAAGGCGGAGGCGGCCACCAAGCTGGAGCAGCTGCAGCGGGACATTGCTGAGCTGTCATCGCTGTCGCCGGATCTGGTGGAGGAGGAGAAGGAAGCCGCCCGCAACCTCAATGAGGTGCCACTCTTGTCCACCTCATGCCGTTGCAAGTGAACACGGTGGCTGAGCATGCAGACTTCGAGATAATGTCGAGGTAGAAGCAGGTGTACCCCCCAGTATTAATATTTGGTGTAGAGCATGCAGTAAGCAGCAGAGGGTATGGTCTTCCTTGCTTCTTGGAGAGCAAGATGCGCTCTTCTACTGCTCATAAGAGCGCTGTTTTGTGCGCATGTTGTTCCCAGATTTGTGATATTCGTCTTATTACTCCCGTAAGGGACTAGGACTTCATCAGTCTTGGACAAAGTACAAAGTACAGGTGTCGAGCAGAAAGGCGGCGTAATGGGGTTGTTGGGCTCACATAAAACACTGGTGTGCGCCGCAGCAAATCCGGACGGCAGAGGCGGCGGCGGTGAAGCTGGAGATGCAGGCGGCCGCGGCGCGCGCGGAGAAGGCGGCGCTGGAGCGCAAGCTGGAGGAGGTCCAGCTCAGCTGCGCGGCCGGCCAGGCCGATGTGGCCGCCCTCAAGCGCGACCTCGCCGCCCTCGATGCCAAGGCATGTTTTACTTCTTGATTTATTTTCAAGTTTTAAGGGTTTTAAAGGGTTTAGGAGGACCCCTAAAAAATTGTGGGCATGTACAACCCCTTCTACCGACTGTATATCGGCGATCCCTTGCAAGGCTGGACACCGCACGAGATGTGCCAGGATGTAAGTGGTTTCCTCTTTTTGCGTTGCCACGGCATTCCATCAAGGGTGCCCATCTGACTGTCTTGTTTTGGGTTGCTCTCTTGGCAGCACCGTTTGTGCACTACCAGAAGAATATTGTGATCCAACATCTTCTTTACATTTTTAGATTTATCACAGACCGTGTATTGAGCAAAAAGCTGTCTTGTGGGTGCAGTTAAAGGCGGAGGACAGTGAGGCTGCCACAGACCTGCAGTCACTGCTGAACAGCACGGCGGATGTGTACCGGACACTGGTGGCCCACGCCAAGAAGGCAGGCATCCCGATGCCAGCCAATGCGCTGCTGGAGGGCGCGCCGCGCGACGGCCACGAGCCGCTCCAGTGGAACGACTTTGCCGCGGTCGACGCCGAGGACTGGGAGGACTTTGAGGATGAAGGTAGGCGCCTTTGCTGTATGCAATGATGCGTCCTGCAAGCGTGTCCCTGACTGGCTGTTTGATAAGGAGTGGTGCACTCAAGTGATACTGCCATAAGTGTGCACTTGCGAGCGGGTGATTTCCGCTCCTATGAAGCAGACATGCGCGTCAACTTGTTGAAAACAAATCGTGGGCCTGGAGCGGATGAGTACTCCGGCACCACTGGAATGTGCCATGGCATGAATGCCGCAGGAACTCATGAGTAGACTGCAATGCATGCGATGAGCATCCAGGAGAGGCAGAACATGCTTGCTTGGGTGGACAGATCAGGATCTGAGGGTTTAGCTCACATTTTATATATGTCTAGGGTTCAGGGTTAATCCAAATCCAATAAACCAAAAAAAAAAACGCAGGCTCCCAGGAAGCAGGATACATTTGGAAAGCCCTGGTCGCAGGCTTTCAGGTGGTTGGCGTGCTGCCTGAGCACCAGCCCAGCGCAGCAGCCTCGACGGAGCCGCTGAAGGACGAGGCGGCACTGCCGCGGGAGTCTGCCCCGGCCACTGCCCTGGCAGCCCCGGATGCGCCTGCAGCCTCGCACACGCTCGAGTCCGGGAAGTCTGCCGGCTTTGCTGTCGACTTTGGGGACACCGCTTCATCCGGCAAAGGTGTGCACTTTTCCTCAACCCAGTTGTCGGAGTCTTTTGTAGAAGAGATGGACTGCCCCCGATATCCTGTATTCTTGAGGCTTTTGAGAAAAGACATGTTTGTCCTGATGAGAATTTGTGCATGCACGGAGTGCTTGAGGACAAAAGCTGCATTGACCCTGCTCTGTGGTGGTGTATCGCAGGGGGTCCACCAAGTGAGTTTCCAGCATTCAGCAGCTTCCCAAGTTCCGTCAGTGAAGCAAAGCCCACACAAGAGAGCTGGGCAGCTTTTTAGGCGTCACCAGCACCGCAGACGGAGGAATCTGCAGCCCAGTAGAGCATTCATTCCAGCTAAACAGTTCAGTCCCATCTTGTGTAAGACCTGGCAGCTTAAATGCTTTTTCTGGCATGAAGGAAATTTTCACAGTTGTAGAGTTGCACTTGTCACTGCAGTGGCTGGCGCAACCTTACTTTTTATGCACATATTTAATATATACATACAACGAATGGAAGATGCTGAGGGTGGTGAAAGTAAAGCTATATTTGGAAGGACTGGATGGACACCTCCATTATTTACATGCTCAAAATAAGCGCATTAATAGTCATTCCTGTACAATGCTCCGCATTTTCTTTGTTGCTGATGTTGCAAGCAAGATGTCTGCCAACGATGCCACAATAACTGCTCAGAAAGCCAAGATGGCAATCAATCCAAGTTGTCAAAGTATAAACAACAACAGCCACTGAAGATGGCCCAATCTCACACCCGCATACAGGTATGGTACAAGCAGTCATCACTGCTCTGGGGTAGCCATTATTTACAGAGTTGCCATATCGCCTGTCCCCCAATACAAGACTTTGGGTGAAGCTGTACAAATCACTTACATAGGTGTTGAGGCTCCATGGATGCTTCCAAAAATAGCTGGAGAGGCTCAAAAGACCTTTAGCGGAATCTTGCATCACTTGTGATGCTTTTGGTTGCAACCCAGGTAAGGTTGACAGCATTCCAGCAAACTTATTTGTCACGGAATGTTTCCTGTCCGCTTCACCTTCACGCAGCCTGCCCTCCATGCCCACGGTGATAAGATTCGTCCTGCACATGCATGCAGTTGAACAAACACATGTGAGGATCAGGATATTGATGTCATCTTAACCAAACCCACAACCGCAGTTATGACAGTGACAGCTTTCATGTCGAATTGAGAGAGGACCCTACATAGCCAGGGAATTTGATGTTGAAGCATGCGCTGCAGAACTTGTGTTGACGCTGCAAGACAGACACATATAAGTGAGATCCATGATATCCCGCACAATTGCAAGTCAATCTGACAGCATGCACGCAGGTTTTGCTTGGTAGAAAGGTATATCCAAATGGATGCAAATATGGGATACCTCTCCTTCCTGATGTGGGGTCACCCAATACAGTGCTCCCATCGAGAAGGGCCCCATCTCTTTACATTCATTGCAGGGCCATATATGGCTCGGGGGGCTCTTCACAATTTTCGAGACGAAGTTGGTGGCCACCTGCGCTTCCATGCTGCAAATAGAGTCGGTAAGTTCCACAGCCAAGTTGTGTACGACTCATCAAAGAAACACATATCACCAATAATGAAGGCTGTACATCCAACTAACGACAGGTGCTGCTGTCACCGGGCCCCGCTCGATGTTCACCGTCGTGACAGGGTCGCTCGGTCCAGGCATCTCGTTCAACAAGTTGTCTCCAACTGTCGGACTCTACTGAAGTTGTAAACGCGAGGGCAACCTGCGGTGCAAATTTTGAAACCTTAACAGCATTGCAGAAAGGCAAATCTTGACTCTCAACTGGCAGAAAATTTTGCAAAGTGTCGCGAGCTACGACATGCCAACAGTCGGACTACCGTCCTTTCAAGGTGTTACACAACGAGCATGAGTATGGACAACTTCACCTGCTATATAGTCCGTTTGCACGATATATGAGTTCCGCGAGAGATACTGTGGGTTGCTGGCCAAGGATCCTTGTCCAAGGATCCAATCCCAGAATTCGATCCTTGGACCATCAAGCGGGTGTACCATAATAACGCCAACGTCATCGATGAAGGATGGGATTCAGTTTCGCCCCGTTTCTGCATTGGGCCTCTTTCAAATGCTATTAGAAACCTTGCAGCAGGTGGCTATGAACAATCATTTTGCTATGGGCACTGGCGGGCATGTGGAAGCTGGGTCCTGAATCATATGCATATGAAAGGCTTTCGTTATAGATCTAGTCATTAGTTCAAGAGGACGACTAATACAAGTACATGTATCACATTACAAGTACAGATGCTTGGTGAAGTTAGCTTCCCAGCATTGACAGCCTTCGTGTTCAGACCAAACCATAGCAGCATAGTGTTCACACGCCGTACTGACAAAGCACCCTATATATGCATGCATGCATATGTTCAACAAGTTGTTGATCCTGTGCGGAATTCTTCAAAATTGTTCATCCTAGGCCTAGTGTCTTATCACCAGCTGTGATTGAGCTGTCCTTGACGCTTTGCCAGATTGTGCTGATGCAATTCTCGGTGCACTTGGCAAGCACGGCCCGTCGCGGCTGTAGCGGTTGTTGCGCTGCAGGGATCCAGTATGATGAATGGTATCCCAGGGGCACTTGCATCATCAGGCACGGAGCATGATACAACTGCAAATCCTGTCTCCTCAATATGTCTGTCTGTCAGTCAGTCGATTACACCTTTTGAAATTTCCAGCCACCTAGCTGGCCAGCCCATGGGGCTGATATCAGATGTCTGACTCTGATCGTCAGAGTCAGCACCCAGCATGACATCCATACATTCACAAAGAAGCTTGGAAACACTCACAAGATCATCCTGCCAGAGATATGTTAATGTCCATGTCCTTCATTTCTTGATACTATCTTATAGGGGTAATTAAATACTAACTAACTAAGTACCCTGGGTATCCTGCATGCTATCCTCAACGACACCTGAAATGGTGTTGCGTTGCTGGCAGGCCAGGGGTGTCAAATGCAGAGGGATACTGCTTTGTCACAGGGAGTGTTAGTTGTCTAGTGGTTTGTCTAGTTGTGGTTGTTGATCACGTGAGAAGTGCACTTCTCCGGATATATATATTAGTAGGACTCTACTGGGCTGCAGACTAGATTAGAGGCCCCACGGTGTGGCTGCAGACACGCTGTGTGTATGCCCTATGGCCATTTGGCTTTGGGTTTGCCGACCTGTAATAATAATAATAATAATAGTATCTTGATACTATCTTAATGCAAGCACGTGCTCAGAATATCACGTGGACTTATCCACGTCCTACATGCAACAGGCGGCCACGTGCAGGCACGCAAACGTCACACAAGCAGCACAGCATGTCTTTGCCGATGGACGCCCGTTTCACAGATGTAAGTTAATCAGGCGATCGTGACGAAACCGTTTGATGCGAGTGGACCCGACAGCATGATAGCGGAGTCCAATTCTAAAAAAGTGATCTAACGGCAAACCATTTTGATTGCCATAAATCGATGTGATGAATGATCCTGCATAACAGCTACTAGATAGCAACTGCAAATGGGGCAGCAGAGGGCAAAGGTCCCTAAAGCATCAGTCACACGGGAGCCCATCACGCCACTGACAATACAGCGCTTGGTGGCTGCTGTGGCCGATGACATGTCCACGCGTCTTAAAGTCCTTGCTGGACGCCACAGCAAGCAGGATATCATATCTGTGATTGAGCCACAGTCCAGACTTAACCTGCTGCAAATTGGCGTCATCATGAACAACATTGCCGCAGGTTGAGTCTTTACAAGGCTGCATACTACTTAACTAGGAATGTCAATATTTCCTTGTGCGAGGGCTTTGAATTCTATTCGTTGTCGCAGTGCAATTCCTTTTATCAATGGGAGCCAGCAAAGACGTCTTGTGGGACCCACTTGACGGTGTTGAGAACAGCTGGGACTTGTCCTACATGCCTGACAGGGTGTTTAACGACTTCCAGAACTTTTGTATAAATCTTGCGAACCCCAATGTGGCCCAGGACGCTTTTGAACACAGCGGTCTTTCGTTGCTGCACATTGCGGTGAGGATCCAGCAGCCCTCTGGTAAAGGGACACCTTGCACGAAAGTTACGTTTTCAGGAAAGTACAATGGGCCTTGACACATGTAAGTGCTTGCTCACACAGGCTCTAGTGGGCCACAAGGAGATGGTGCGCTTTCTAGTGGAGCAGGTAGGCATCCCAGTGGATGTGCGCGCGGCTGTGACCGGTGCAACTCCTCTGATGACCGCCATTACCAGAGGGTGCGTCTCAGAGTCAGGGTTGGAGGGCCCTCCAACGCACGTGTGTGGCATTCCTGCCTCCCATCCAGACGCCAGCGATGCAACATGCAAGCCCATGCTGCCCATAGTGCAGCTGCTGCTGGAGCTTGGGGCAGATTTGGGCGCGGTTGACAACTCGGGAGCATGCATGCTGGCCACAGCAGCAGAGGCTGGAACCTATGGCATGTTGCAAGACCTGCTCGTGCATGTGCCTCAGGTCCTTGACCACTGCCCCAAGCATGCAGGTGCTCCCTTGACACCCTCAAAATTTGCCTCGCCACCTGTTGCTGTGGAAAAGTAAGACAGCTTTGACATCATCAAGATGGGCTGTCGCCTGACCAGATACACCCTGTTTCTGCTTCCCACAAACAACAAAGGCAGGAACAGGTTTGCAAGATCAAGTGCCTGTGTTGCAAACAAGGGCCTGCCGTTGTGGCTCAACAGGATGATGCAAACGATTTGTGTGGCACGCAGGTCATGTGCTGTATGGCATGGTATCAAATTGGGTACGGACTGGGACTGTTGACAAATGGTTGGAGGTCTTAAAGCTTGTTAAGGAGAAATACACCAAAGCTGGCCGCTTACAACAGTTCTGGGAAGAGCTTGCGGCCCCCATACAGAGACGCAAGTCAGCAGTAGTAGACCAAGTCCTCAAGGTTCTGCCGGGCAATGAACTCACAGTAACACATGCACTTTGCAGGTGCGCAACCCAAAGCCCTCCTCCAAATCCTTCCTGTCAGACAAGGAGTGCTTGGATTGGCGGAGTTGAAATAAATCCTGTGCATTCCTCTGCTGGAGGACAATAAAAGTTGCCGGAGATTTGTTTACGTCAGTGCATGTGAGGTGTCCTGACGAGTTGATGTGCTGCTGTCGTGCAGGGTCATGGTTGGGAAAAACAGCAACCGGTACCCTGCCATGAAGTATCTGATCACACTGGGCGTGCCCTTTAGTGCCCTTCGGCTCGGCCAGCAGCACTACACAGTGACTGGCCGCTGTGATGCCGGCATGGTCATGGTGATTGTGGGGGCTCTGTCAGAGTCATATGGGACAGCCTATCTTGCACAGCATTTTCACCTTCTGTACAGGCTATGGGCAGACTCTCTCCTGCACCCCTTCGAGCCCTGCCCTGACCTGCTGTCCGATAGGCAGGAAACTTTTGAGAAGTGCGTCGGCTTTTTTGTATCCACCGGGAGGATACGCGATCAGTCACTGTGGCCGAGCAGGTAGGCATACTGCTTGTGGTGTCTTAACACCAGTCCCACCAGTTGAGGCACATCCTGGCTCCTCAGATGCCCCCATCAGTGCACCTGGACATACTAGCGTGCAGTAGTACCTGCCACAAGTGTGAGATGTGTGTGTCGCTGTGCCCACCCTCTTGTTTCCACTTAATCTATTCGCGGGCTTGACATGGAGACTTGATTTTGCTGAGCAAAGTGCATGTTGGGGCTTGCTCATGAGCAAGCTTTGACAAAGAGACTTGAGCTTGCTGAGCAGCATGCATGATGGAATGCTCAAGAGCCCATGTCGAGATTGCTGGCCCAGGTTTTCACCAGAGCTGTGTGAGAAGTATGACTTCTGCGCCCTCGGCGAGCCGGTCTCCCCGCTCGTTCTCGCGGCTGCTGGTGGCGCGCCCGAAGCTGTCGCAGGTTTCACAATCGCTTTTCTATGTAAGCACCGTGGCGATGGGTTCAGTTCCGAGCTTCAGACCTTCCTGAACCAGCCAGACCCCTGTGGTCGGCTGCCCCTCATTGAAGCCATTGTCAGGTGAGGACGCCCAGAAGCATGGTGATTTTACTGCGTCACGTTGTGCCACTGTGGCTCGATGCAGAACCACAAGGAATGGCTTCTCGTGCCTTGAGTAATGCGGCAGTGTCCTTGTCTTTAAGCGGTTGCCCCCGGGCCCTTTCCCTCTGGTAATCAGGGCATTGAACGAGATTCAAACTTCTTCCACATGCTGATGTACTACACGTGTGGCTGTTTCTTCAGAGGACGAGCCGAGGAAGCCGAGGAGCTTGTGGCTGCCGGCGCTGAGCTTTTTGTTGTGGATGGTCTGGGCCGCATGCCGCTGCATGAGCTTGCCAGGCTCATCCCACCTGCCATGCAGTTGTGGAATATGTTCTGCCTTCCCAATCTAAGGTCAAAAGATCCCAAGACGCTCTCAGCGGCCTTGAAACTTGTGGCAACCGATGCTCCCAACGAGCCCAAAGTCACGCTTGCAGAGATGATCGTCTTGAAGGGTGCATGGTACATGCTGCCACAGCTTGTCCAGCTAGGCTTGGACGTGCATTGGGCACCTGACGAAGAGCGGCGCGGCAAGCTTCTGCTGCATGCGGTGTGTTGTGCCACTACTCATCAATGCATTTGCGTACGTGCAGGCAGGTCATTTCTCTGGTTGTTGTGTCTGTGGCTTTATGTCTAGTGTTTGTTGCATGCAGGTGGTCACTAGTAGTAGAGATGTGGATACTGCGTGTTTGACTGCGTTTCTGACTGGGCCATCGCTACCTGCTGCCTTGAGAGCTGTCCATGATAAGATTACAGCTTTTTCACTTGCCGTTACTGTCGGATCTCAGAAATGGTTCAAACCAATGCTGGATGCCTGCAGGTTAGCCACACAGCTCCTGTCTTCCACCTCTTTGCTTTGCGTGCGGGGCATTGCAAAATCCTACCTTAATGACAAGAGACCATTAACACAGTCAGGAGCATAGGCCTCAGTGTTATTACTCTCACTGTTGCACTGTTGACTGGAGATGTGTAGTGGGAAAGGGTGCGTGCCATTGATAAGTGCTTGCTTGTTTCATGTTTGCAGGCGAGACGGGGTGGATCCAGATGACTTGCTTGGTTGGCACGATGACTCCCCGCCAGATAGGCGGTTCTATCCTGCACTGTTTACTGCATTCAACCTGGGTGATACAGTGGTACATCTTGTGGAGGCGGGATATGATCTGGGACCATTTCTCGGCTACTGCATCCATGCACCTCTGGATGGCTTGTGTGCCAAAATGGTTGATGATGGAGCCCCAATTGTGCGGGAGCAGTTTACCTTGCTCATGTGGGCAGCCACCTTTGGACACCCGGTTGCTGTAAAGGCGCTGCTACAAGCAGGTCAGCTTGGATTTCTCCTGCGTTATCACGATTCCACGATTCATTTGGGGAACAAGTCAACTGCTTTGCATTTGCGGCGCAAGTGGATCAAGCACTTGCGCAATCTGGTGATCATGCCTTCATCCTTGAATTTTTGTGCCCCGGTGTGTAGGGCCCCACCCCTGCCACGATGTCACACATCTGTGAGATCCATGCCATACAGGGGAAGTACAAGGGCTGGTGGTGTCGTAGGCACGGATCCAAATTTTCAGCCGACACCCAGAAATACATGGGTGCTAACTGCCATGTCAGCCGCACTGAATGGCCAGCCCCTTCTTGCCCCCAAATCACCAGGAGTCCCCCTGGATAACAAGGTATGCAATACCCTGTTTCAAAAGCAAGTGTAATTTCGTATTGGTTAGTTGCTGTCCACCTCAATAGGTGCCCTTCTGCTAGGGTCTGATCCAATGCCAGCTTGCACAAAATTCTGCTAGCTGTCCTTGCATGTCTTGCACAGACTGCAATGTGTAGGGACCGCTGCAAGAGGGACAATGTGTTTGCTAGAGGTTAATTGTTGTGAGAAGTGCAAAGTGATTAGATTATGTATTGGGGGACCAGCTGGAGTGTATTCTAGAGTTGCTGCGATGGAAGGCTGCCATCACGCATGATGAGCTGAGACAAATTCTGCAGTTGACGTACGAGGCTCAGCGCTCAAAGGTAAGTGAGATTCAAGAGGAAGACCACAAGCAGCCAATAAATTCCGTGCAGAGGGTGGGTGATTATCAGGCTTATCAATTTGCCCAGTACCTTGAAGGCTTGGCATCCTGCCAATGTTATATTCAACTGTTGTTCAAAGGTTCTTATTCTGCAAATATTGATTGCAAAGACAGCAGCTGTCGGAGCACTGTAACAGTACAAGATAGGAGCAAGTCTAGCCACTGCCAAACTGACAAAGAAAGTGGAACAGGTGAAAAGATCATAGGAAGATTTATGACAGTCTCAAAGGGTCGCAAATGTTCATGCCACACGCTGACAATCCTGCACGCAGGTAGCGCGAGAGTTGTGGGCATTTCTTCAAAGGAGGCTGGCAGCATGTGCGGCATGTGGCTTCCTAGGGGATTGGCGCACCTGCGCACGGTGCAAGGCTGCCTTCTACTGCAGCCGAACATGCCACCACAGCCACTGGCTGCAACACAGAGAGGCTTGCCAGCAGCGTGTGGGTGACAAGATTGTGCAGGCAGGACCGGTGGCTGCTCTGCATGCAGCTTCTGAAGCTTGACTGTCAAGCCTGGACATCAAGGTCATGAATCTGAACATACTATGGAAACATTTGAATTAAGCCAGGGTGCCATTTGAAAGTACCAGAACTCTGGACCTGAACCCATCTTTCTGGGCAGTCTCCGCCAGTTGAGGATGTGAACCGCAGCCTCATGAATACCGCATACAGAATGAAATAGGGAACAGGCGAACAGTATATGCACGGGGGCTGTGCTTCCATGCCTGACCAAAATGCTAACGAGGACACAATGTACATCCAGTAGGGCTGGGTGCATGCTGCGCAGCTTGGCTATGCAGATTGCTTGTTTGATTGTTTCCTGTGCGTCTCTTAATTTCTGGCATGCCACCCAGATCAGGCATGCCACCCGGGGGTTGCATGAGTACCTTGAATTAGCTAATAGGCGCACTTTATGCTGGGCATTGCTCAACGTCCCAAGATCCGGGTACATGTTTATTGTACACCGCAGGCCCAATGTGAAAACGAGGGAATAACCTGCTGACTAGTCGGAGAACCTGGCGAAACAAACACAAATTGAAAACAGCATGCAACCCTAACTGCCAGGAAAGTCACAGACACGTGCTGCTAGACAAACCAAAACTACCTGGCTCAGTCAAAGAGTATACACACCAAGATCAGAGTAGCAAGACACGAGATAAACAGGGGGTGGAAGGCCAACCTGCACCCAGGAAGAAAAACCCAGTCAACACCAGTGGAAAGTTCAGAGCTCGCCCATGCACGTGGGTGCAAAAGATCCCGAGCCAGGGAACAGGGAACAGCCAATGTAAAGATAAAACAAATTATTTAGTTAGGTCTGACGTGCCCTTATTTGCAGGTAGGGGTACTTAAAGAAACATAAAAAGCGTTTTTTAAATAACCCCTATTGCAGGATGCCGTCACGCACTTGTACACAGTACTTGTACACTGCAAGATAGCGTCCTTTGTGTTCAGACCAAGTCACAGCAGCATACTGCCTCTTGAGTCACTGACAGGATCACTGACAAGACACCCGATGCATGTTGTTGATATCCTACAGAAGGTTCTCCACAAAACTGTCCACCTTGACCTCACAAGGTTGTAGCTGTTGACACTTAAGGACGTCCTTAAGTGCCACAGCATGCGAGGCGATGGATATGGATATCCAAAGGCTAATAAAGGCCGTGCCTCACCCCTATACTTGTCTTTTGTGTCAACCCTTGTGATCAACAAAGCTTGCCCTGGATCCCATATTCGCTGCTTGTATTAAGGTCTCAACCATCAGCTCAGAGTGCAATGTATGTTCTTGACTTAAAACCACCGGTAAATGTCCTCTTGCTCACCCAGCCCATGTTTTTGCCATGTCTTTGTCACGAGCTCAAGGGCCAGGGCACAAAAGCGACAGTGGTGCAACACTGCAGACCTCAAAAGCAACATCTCCGACAGAAAATCGAACATTTATTTTAATGTTTACCTGCAGTTCTCAACATGTCCAAGGCGCAATGGCTGGTAGCCAACGGAAGTACCCCTCACCCTTGGCTTCCACATCAAATGGCTATCTACCGTGATCACAATGGGCGCGCCGGCAACATGGATGCAGAGGGTCCTAAACAAGCTTGCCGCTCATAAGGCGCAGGTCCCTGCACAAAAAAAAATTGAGTCCACTTTATTTTTACACATGTGCACTTGACCACATGACCACGAAATTAGGTCAGGCATTGCAGATATGGCCCGCACCGCATCAACATCTTGGCACATTGCTGGCATAGCCAGGGAGCTCAGCATTGTAGCATGCTCCACACAACTTCCGTTGCTGCAGGCACCAGAGTGGGTACACACATGTCTAGTGAACAGGATTCTGCATGTTGCATCGGGCATAATGTGGCACAGGGACTCAAGGTAAAGCTTGCATCAGCTTGAAAGTGGACATGCAAATGACCATTAAGATGCCATGATAGCCTGCCTATTCGGTTCAGATCGAGGTGGGTACCAGTGCCCCTCACCTCATCGTCAGGTTCCTCTTGCGTGGCCTCGATTAGCCTTCTCAGAGACTTCTCCGTCAGCAGTGGGGTGATGGGGCCAACACAATCATGCTCCTCCTGGCTGCCACATCCTTCACCTCCATCACTTTCCACAATTCCATCTTCTTCTTCTTGCTCTTCCTCTTCATCTATAAATTCTGAAGGATCCTGCATGTCGTCAGCATCATACTCCTTCAAGAACATGTTATCATAGTCTGCGCCTGAGTTCCATCCTGCTGCAGCAAGAGCCACGCATTTCTTCAAGAAGTTGATGGCCATTACATCAAGGGCGCAGCACACCGTAGACTGCAGTGGCAGGCTGCAATTACTCACCTGGTCACATTCATCGCCATATTCACATTCATCACCATACTCATCGCCATACACGTCGCCATATTCATCACCATAATCGTCCTCCACACCATCATCAAAGTAGTCCATGTCATGGAAGTCCAATAGCCAACTTGAGCGATAGTCCTGCAAGGGTGCACGACCAATTTGCTGCTAGTCAGGTGTTGTGGGGGCTTGATCAACCAGCAAATATCAACCCAGATTCCTCCATCAGCAATCCTTATTGTGTGTTTTGAGGACAAAAGAAAGTAGAAAACTTACACGGGGGCACTTGCTGGCGTAGCCAGGAAACTCAGCGTTAAAGCATGCTGCACACAGTTTCCATTGCTGCAGGCACCAGAGAGACTTAGCGGCATATTAAGTGTCAACAATTTTACCATCAGAGAGGTGTATTGGACAGGGACAAAACAAATGCGGACATTACCCTTCCCATGTCGTAGGGTTCCTCATAGAATGTAGCATTATGCGTGAATAGTTCAACCGAATTGCAGGTGCCACAGGGGCGTGTGTGCTCTCCATACACCGTTTTGCGTTCAAAATTCCTGACACCCTGCTCGACAAGTGCCAGTCAGCCAGTCACAGTACCCAGGTGAATCGCATGAAAGTACAAGTTGAGTCTTGCACTGTTCACTTCAGGAGCGAGCCATTTTTAGGGGCACAGTGTGAAGAGCACAGTGGGTACAAGCATGTCTAGTGAACAGGGTTCTGCATGTTGCATCAGGCAGTTCAGAACTCACAAATCCAGGGAACTTGGTGTTGAAGCATGCATTGCACAGCTTGGCTTGCTGCAAGCAAAAATATCATTGAGTCAGCCCCTTATGCATCAAGATTCTGAACTGTCTGGACACAACTCCAGGAACCGGGTTTGTTTAGAGGACTGTATCTGCACCTGTCCACCGTCGTATGGTTCCTCCCAGAATACTGCCCCAATAGAGAAAGGGCTCAAACTGCCACAGTCATCGCATGGCCGTGCATGAGAAGCCTTCACACATTTCCTCTCATAGCTCGTCGGAGCCTGCATGAAGTAGTGAAGTTCAGGGTTTGATCTTCCTTGGAGTCTATTCTTGGAGATCGTTCAGCACTGGCTCTTTACGCCTTCATGCAGCTGTCAAGTCTCTCTACTTTGCTTGATGTGCATGCGAGAGAGTAGAATGGGTTGTTGCACTTGCCTGACTTCCCTGCTGACGACCCTCTGGAACGTCTTCGACTGAGGTGTGCTCGTGCTTCACAGCGACGCTTCCAGAGCCATTGACTTCGGAATGTCCTCGATGAGAAACATCACTGATAGAATCAAAGTGCTGTTGGAAACAAGCGTGTAGGTGCTCCTTTATTGCGGCCTCTTGCTTGACAATCACTGCAGCACTTTCTTGCTGATCTGCCATTCGCTCCGATTTCGATGTCGTGTACTCTCTAGTATAATCACGTCTAGGGACAAGTGATGTGCGTGCAAGACGGACCCAAGATTGGCCAGAGTACCACAACCCTGTCCCACTGAAGGGATGCCCACAGGCTGACGCAGTCAAGTGTGCTTCGTGACCCTGACAGCTTTACAAAGGTCTTTTCAAACCCATCTAGGCTGTACTATTCAAAGTTCTTGATATCAAGATCGCTCCCGGAGGAACCGTCACGATCGAAACTTCGACTTTCGTTATCCAAAATCCCTGTCGACACGGAAAGCATGCAAAGCACACTAGCCGTCTGATCACATGAAGCCTGCCCTGCACACAGAACTCTGACTCCTGGACAGGGATTCTTCCTCTTGTTTTTAAGTGTGAAAACGAGTGTCCACATCTTCTGCCTATCAGTCTATCCGGGATTGTTGAGGGTTCCAACCATGGTACATTTCATTTAGCATCCTGGGGATGATCTTATGAATGTAGCAAGTTTCTCTGTGAATGTCACAGACGGTCTGGATATGATGCTGGCACCCGGGGTGCTGACTCTGACGATCAGAGCCAGACATCTGATCAGCCCTAGGTGGCTGTGGAAGTTGTAATTGACTGACTGACTGATATCAATTGATTGACAGGGAGTAAATATCAATCTCAGTACTGGCAGTAGACGTCACTCACTGCAGAAGGGCAGGGGACTTTTGAGCACACAGAAGGCGATACACATATAAACGTCAGGTGCCCAGGCAGAGGTAACAGGTATTGTGGTGCTTAAACATAGTGAGGCAGTGTTCCCGTACGCAACAGGACTGACAAGTTACATCTCAGTCCGCTGACGCTTGTTCACAGGTTCCTGCGCAGGACGACCCACAAGGTGATAAGTTCGGCTGCAATACAATGTACTGATCAGTCCTCTTTTGGAGCACCGCTTCAGTGTAGTATTAGAAGATTGCTGAATGTCAGACTTGCAATCTGCAGGAAGTTCAAGGGACATGTGCTGTAAGGTAGTTCTTGAAATGGATTGCATTGTAGGATGAAACATGTAGGGTGCCAACCTGAGGATTCGCATGCCCCTCAAGCGCAACCCCATCTGGAGTGTCCGGATCCCTCCCGAATAGGTTCTCATCTGCCTCAGCGGCATCAATAGGTTCCTCATATTCCTCGTCATCCTCTTCATCTTCTTCAGAGCTGTCCTGCTCATTTGCAAATTGGACACAAATGTGTTGTCAGCATTCGCATGCATTCAAAGGTGATCAAGTGAACGATGCCTGCATCTTAAAACTAGACAAGGCTTCTCCTCAACACAACCATGTTCCCATCTGATGGGATGCTTCAGCAGCATTCAAAGGGGATTGGCGATCGAACTATGTATTGGGGAATGCTATGCAGGACGGCAAATTGTGATAAGTGCAAGCGATGAGCCAGACTTTACTAAGTGATCGGGCTTTAGGTGCAGCACTCACATATGCGAACTCTGGGAACTCCGATCCAAAGCAATGCTTGCAGAGCTTCCTGTTCTGCACAGGAAAAGATACAACCCGTTTGCTGTGCACACTGTCAATGTTTTCATGAGCACTTAAGTATGGAATGTTGCACAGTTTCTCATATTCATGTGAAGAACAACATTGACTGGAACACTTACCATTCCCCAATTGCTATAATCAAAAGGCTCCTGATAGTACACGTCATCCAAGTGGAAACTTGTGTGACACTCGTCGCACGGCTTCCTATGGTTTCCTCTCACTCTTTTACGCTCAAATAGCCTGCCAGCCTGACATGCAGACATGCTGGCCATGACACTTCTCTCAGCTGAATCACAGATCAAGCAATCTGCCTGCTTTGCAAAACCACAGGCAGTGTCAAGCCGTAGTAAGACGAGAATGTGCACCTCCAAATGATCTTCATATGCTTCCTCAGCCTCGAAGTCTTCCTCTGCCTCAAAGTCTTCCTCTGACTCGGGCCCCAGGTCGGGATCATCTTCTTCAGTAGATGCATGACACCCGCCCTGTGTTTCCTCATTCCTATCTGTCGTCTGTGAAGGCTGCTTGTGTTTTTCATCCGGCTGAACAGGTTCACCATCATCAAAGTACTTGGAACTCTGGGGTTTAGCCTTTTCAGCATCGTCTTTCTGTCCGATCTGTGGTTCAGCTTGTCTGCCTTCACTCATGAGAACAAGACTTCTTGAAGAAGTCTTCGAATCAAGGACCTTGTGAAACCTACTGAGCAGGATAGAAGCCCATTTACAAGGTGAACTCTTCTGCTGCACTTGAACGAGTCGAAGGATGTGAAAATCTTCCGCCAACCAAGAGGGGGATCAGAAAATTTCAGGTGAAGCCCTATTATATCTCGGAATCAAACCACGATCTATTGCAGCGGAACGATTATCTCACCAATTCAAAGCACACACGTCTCCGGCGCTGAAACCCCCGGGGATGCCCTTGGAGAATCCTTGTCGAGGTCCTGGGACCAGGTTCCGAAACGGCCAGCACGCAAAGCATGTGGATCAGTAACTGTGATGTCATCACGCAGATGACAAACTGCGCAAAGTTCCTGGCGTCGTCTTGAGATCCATCGCCGGGCGTTCTTCTCCTAGACTGCGATTCTTCGAGCAGCATTCTTTAGAAATCTCATACATTGCTTCAGCTGCTGCTCTTCAATCTGGGCGTGCACTGCGCGGACCCGTAGGGAGGAGCGACGCGGTGAGGACCGAACCTGGCTCGCAGGAAGACCGTGGTCTCCCTTGAACTATTGATACCCGGTGGGTTTCACATCCAGAAGCTTGATGTGAATGTCTCACGTTTCTTCACTGCAGATACCGACCGCCGCGGCAGGTTTGTTTGCCGAACTAGCAAGAACGCCCTGGTGTGGCACCCCTGTCCATTCTGATTCTGCTCGAGTGCTTTTGGATACTTGTACCAGAAGAATCAGGAAGACTCAGGTGTACACCGTCTCGCTTAAGAATATAAGTGTGGGCTGCGAGAGACCTGACCTCCGTTCTTGGCCTATATTGATCTTGCTTGGGAGTAGATCGGTCGTGTGTGAATCGTGGATTGATGATGGGCATCCAATAGAGGAGATGTTTCAAAGTGACTTCTTGATGAGTTGCACCGTTTCACAGACCAGTCTGCTGAATGGTCACACGGGGGTGCTGCAGGTGGACAGCCCACCCCAGGCATGCCATCAAGGCAGAGGAGTGGGGGCGTTTTGCTAGGCCCTTTAGATGATTTCAATGGACAGGTCGTGAGGCCTCGCAGCACCTCATCCAGCTTTGCGCAAGACTCGCAAACGAGGAGCTATGTGGTGAGTGATGTCATGCTAACCCTACAAACTTTCTTCAAGTGTGCATGCCTTCCTCTATTGGTTGGGTTCGCTAGTGCTCCAATTGAGCATTGGTGTGTGTGGCGCAGTACCTGCGGCTTTTGGCAGCAACATCCTTGCTCGGCATGATTCTCCTCATGGTAGCTGGTGCGCCCCATCATCACAGAGCTTGCAAGTGTGAAAAAGTGTCACAAATACATGCCGATGACCATTTGGTTTTATCGCCCATATCAATCTCCTGACTGGACAAATCTTGCCGGGATGCTGCAGGACACCATGAGCGAAATAAGGCAACCACCTCAAATATTCACTTCTTTCGCAGACGAGATCTCGCAGGTGAGCACCTAATTGGTCTTGATGGGTTGCTCTCATGCATGGGTGCCCATGTGAATTTAGACAAAATATGCCTTCATTTCACCATTTTTATCTTCTGCAAATGCCGTACTGTGAGTGTTTTGTGAGCGCTGCTGTAATGGCTACCTGCACTCCTTGCAGCCTCTACGCCAGCTCCTGGGCCTGTGACAGCGCCTGCCCCTGCCCCTGCAAGAGTACCCCTCACACCTTCACAAGCGCTGAATATCGGCACAGTTGGTGAGGCCTCAAAGCCGATGCAAGTCATGCCATGCGCACATGCCTGCCCTGCATTCATACTCTGAGGGTGTCAGCACTGCACCAAGTTGGCCCCCTGTTACATTTCCGCATGACCTTAAAACGATTGAGAACTGTGGCAGAAAGAACAACACTTGATGGGGTGTGAGTGTGGCCGCAGGGTTCAGGCCCAGCAAGCCTGCATTGGAGGTTGTTGTGCAGAGAGCGCCTGCCCCTGCGCCCTCTGCAAAGGTCGCCGCCAAGAAGCAGAAGGCTGGGGCGGCAGTGGCGCAAGCCCCGGCGCCGGCGAAGGCTGCAGCAAAGAAGGGGAAGCAGACCAGCCTGCTTGGATTGGCCCCTGCACCTGGCCCAGCAGGTGAACGCATGGCTTTCATTCACTCCTGTAGAATACTCACTTTCAGCTGCCAAGGTGCGTGTAGATCTCCTAGCTGGAATGCTTGGCAAGCTCGATGTGTGATGCACCTGCAATGAGAGGTGGGGGACAGAGCCAGCTCATCACTGTAGCTAAAGATACTTTGTGTCTGATTGCAGCTGGGAAGGCTCGGAAGGCTGGCACTGGTACTGGCAGGAAAGATAAGGCGGGAGCGCCTGCTCATGCGGCGGCGCATGCACCTGCTCATGCGCCTTCTCATGCGAAGGCCCATCCACCAGCGCATGCACCAGGCCCAGCACATGGCCCTGCTGTCAAAAAGGCTGCGGGCCTTAAAGGTGCGCATCACAACTAGTTGGCGCTCTTTCATAGCATGGATTGCACTCTTGACTGCCGGATCTGGATCGCGTTGCAGTCTGCACGAATGGCCCAGTCACCTCCAAACATGAACCACCTTATCCGAGTCCTCATCCAACCAGACCTGCCTCGCTCTCATCCTGTTGGGAGCTGCTGGACTGCATACAGATAGCAGGGATGTGATACAGCTAATTGTTATGCAACGCAGGGGCGTTTGCCTCAGCTCCCGCATTTGCACCAGCGCCTGGGCTCGGGGGCGCGGCAGCCGCATTCCTGGCGCCCGCGCCGAGGGGGGCTCGTTCCAGGCGGGGGGACGCCGACAAGCCTGTCAGCAGCTACTCTGTGGGTGGAGTGTCGGCCCCGGTCGCAGCGCCAAAGTTGGCGCGAGGCGCAGCGCCAAAACTGGCGCCGGTTGCAGCGCCCTCCAAGGCCCCTCGGAAGCGCGCGGCCGCGCCGGCGGCCGCCCCGGGGCCGGCCCGCGCTGCGGCCGGCCAGCCCGGAAGCGGCTTCACCACCCTTGGCACCATCTTTGGATAGTCCGGATTGCCAGCAATGCCCTATTACTGAAAAATCTACACTGTCATGAATTATCCTGCTGATTACTGGATTGGCCTGTTGCCATGACCATCGGAAGAGTTGGCCGTTCCACATCATGTCTGTGTGGAAGGGCTCTACTGAGTAGAGTCTACTTGACTGGGTACGACTTTCTTCCAACATGTTACTCTCTGGATTTTACACTGTGTTGACAAGCCCATATTCTGTGCATTGTTGCAAGCAAGTCGCTTGTACCACAAGCCAGTATCGGAGATCGATGCTGTCTTCGTCAGTCTGTTGCACACTGCTGCTATAATAGTGTGTGCTAATTAGCTATCAGCACTGAACTGAATAGACTAGACCTGGGTCGCCTCTGCAGGTACAATGAACCTGGCACATGCTCTGTGTTTGCAGAAATGAATTATAATGCTAATTAGCAGGCACCTCGTCAAGTGGTTTGTGGTAGGCCGCACTTTGTAGTACATATCAGTTCCATTCCTATGCATTATAGGGTGTTCGAAGTGGGTTTGCATACCACAAAAAACAAATTTAAACCACAAATGTTGCTCCGATCAGCAACAACTTGTTGCCAACAGTGCACATTTGTAACAATACCAAGAAGCAGCAATGCAGAAGCTCGACCGCTTGCATAGCACACAGCTTCTCTTCTTGGCACCCATGATATTTCAGGCAGCACAAGCGCGCATGTCTTCTACAATGGATTCCAGGGCGATTGCCCAATGCGTCCAGTGGGTGCCCCCCTGGCAGTACACAACGTATGGCGGCCGCAGCGGCCCATCCGCACTCAGCTCCGCCGTGCTACCATCGATAAACGTGCCATCGCCAAAGATCACCTCATCGTCATAACCCGGCGTCACCCCTGCACAGCCGCTCAAGATTATGTCATCTCCCATACTTCGCTAAAGTTTGAATTCAGTACATGACCATGCAATACACTCACCTTGCCAGGTTTGGCTACACCCTCAAAACTAATGAAGTAGCCGACTTCCCAAAAAAGTCAAGAGCCAGCAGTGACAGTGCACCCTCGGGATATGTCTTGTCAGCAGGAAGCCCACAGCAACACATGTGACTTGGTCAGTCAGAAGATGCCTCAAGCACAATCTCCTGGCCCACAAAAGGACCACAGAACTGCCATTGTGTGACACAAATTGGGCTGTTGAGACCTAACCTGTGAACCCTCTTTTTGCTGGAACGATCAATGGGCCGCACCGGGGACAGGATCCACGTAGGACCCAACCTGTGGTTATCTGTTTGCTGGAATGGTCCGTGGGCTGTCTGTGGAATGGTCCGAAGCCTTGGACTCCAAGGGGCCGTACCGGGGACAAGCTGTATGTAGGACCCAGCCTGTGGTTGATCTGTTTGTTGGAATTGTCAGTGGGCTGTTTGTTAAAATAATCAATGGGCCGCACCGGGGACGGGCTGTATGTAGGAGCCGACAGGGGAGCAGCGCTGCACGGCGCGGCAGAAGGCGCACATGCGCGCAGCACTGCCCACCTCCACGGCTGTGATGAATGAGGGCGGGCAGGGAACGCCGCCTGCCGCTGGCGCAACCTTGTAGCCCTCCCGTTCCATGACCTCCGCCACCAGCCGGCCGCCCTTCAGCGCCTCCCCCACCATCTGTGGCGCCAGGAACAGGCCTGCACACGGGCACGCTTTCAGGGCTCGAAACCATGGCTGCACGTTCTGTACAGAAGCAATGATTTTGCCTCAGGCATTAATGCCAGTCTGCTGCCCACCAGGAGTGGCTCTGGTCATGCCAGACCATGTAATCATTTGATACCAAGGTACTCAACTGATAGCTTGAAACACCGCCCTTAGTAGGCTCCATTGCTTGAAAAGCGGCATTGTCTGCAACAGCCAATGCCATAGGTTACCAGAGCACATAACTGCTTTCCTGGAGTTTGGTGTGAGGTTCGACCTTGGGCCATGAGGCGCAGGGTGGAGCCAGAGACACCGCCGGCATCGAGGCCGACGCCGGGCGCCGTCAGCCGAGCGGCCGCTGCCGCCACCAGATCCGCGCGGCCGGCAATGTAGCCGCCACCCGGCACGATGGTGCCCCCAGGACTCTTAATCAGGCTGCCCATCACCAGATCCGCCCCCACCTGACCCCGCCCATGCCACACAACTTGTGTCGCCGCGGCTCAGCTGCAGTGTGGTGTTCCCAATGCAAGATCTGCTTTCTGCGGACAGTGCCTGCAATCCATCTGCCAGCAGATCAGGCGGAGACAGCTGCCTCCCTGGCTTGTAGTGGCACCCGCTCAAGTCATCCTGGTTCTGCATGTGCTGGCCAAGCGCTTGTGAACAAGTTGGCGGAGGTGGCGCACCTCGCATGGCTCCCTGTCCTCTGTGAACTCCCCATAGCAGTTGTCCACTGCCACGATGCAGTCGGGGCTCTGCTCCTTAATGATGGGCACAGCTCGCTCTATGGCTGCAATGCTCAGCGTGGGCCTCAGTGCGTATCCACATGACCTCTGGATGGACGCCACCCTCGTCTCTGATCGCACCAGTATTGCTCTCAGCAAGAATCACAACACACAAGATACGATTGATGCTGGAAAGCGAGAGCCCGATTTTGGAAGTACATGCTCCAACAACAATGCGGCGGAGGGCTTACTCGGAGTGATTGCTTTACTGAGGGCCTCCCAGTCAATGTTGCCATCTTCAGCGAGTGGCAGTTCCCTGTAGGCAACGCCCCATTCCCTGAGGCTGCCATGCCCAGGCGTCCCCCTCAGCCCAATCACCTATGTGCATACACCTTGTCATCACCCGCATGTGCAGGTGACTAATCAATCCAGCAGTCTCTTATCGGCCCTAATCAAGGAGGCGCACTGGCAGCAATCTTGGGAATCTGCAAACACTTGGGAATGGCAAAGGTCAGAGCAGACCTCTTCCAGGGTGTCGTACGGCTTCCCTGCCACCGCCAGCAGCTCATCGCCCGGCCGCAGCGCTGCAAAGAGCGCAGTGGAGATTGCATGTGTCCCCGACACAAACTGGACGCGCACAATCGCCGCCTCCGCCCCCATCACCTCGGCCATGATCTGCATGCATGATGAACACTCACAAAGAAACGTGATCTGACTGGGATGTGGGCACTGCTTTCAGAGGCAGTGCTTATGTGAACCTGGCACTAGGTGCATATAGCAGGCGGGGTGAGCAGGCTGCATACAGGGAGGACTAGCATCCCACATCATCAAGCGCTGCGCGGCCTAGATCACCATGGCCATAACCTGTGGAGCCGCTGAAGTGATGGGGACCCAGACGAGCCGCCCTCATGGCTGCCTGCACTCGCCTAAGGTTATGCGCAACAAGTTGCTGATCGATCTGGGCGAAAGTGGGGGCCAAGTCTGCAGCCACATCCCAGACCTGAAGCAGCAGAGAGGGACATCTTGTGCCATGCCTTGGATCGAGAGTCAATGAAGACTAGGCAACATTCCGTATGCATCAACTATTAATCTACTCACAAGCTGAGCTGCTGTCGTTGAATGGGGTATTGTTGCCGCAGCATCTGATCTGACTCGCTCGGTTTGGGACCACTGTGTGCGGTTGGCAGAACGTCGCTCCCCAGCTACTATACTAGGACTAATACGAGACTTTGCACGAGTAAAAGTTGCAGATGAAGGCCGAGGAAGATTTAAGAGAAGCCTTTGGCCCCACGTGCAGGTGCAAGTCCGGGCCTCCTGGCAACTAAGCCATGCTTTCGTCCGTGAAAGCAGGACACCGTCGATCATGAGATTCCTATGCGTTTGGATGGCCCCTCGCTATGGGCAGATTTTGTGAATGCTAGCTGCGGGTTGCCCTCGAAAAGTGGCTTCCTGTGTTTGGGAAGCTAAACCCTCTCTGGGCCAATACAGGCATTTGGAAGTGGCAGCAATGCCCAAAAAGTCCAGATGCTGTAAATGCCACGGCCATTACTACAGGGAGCCATCAACTCTGTAGATGGAGTATTATCAGCCAGTTTTTAGGCAACAACTGCAAGTAATTCATGTTTGCATATGCAAACACCACTATCGGGATGCGGTCACGGTGCCACCATCAGTGATTGCATCATCAAGATCATCATCATAAGATACTCAATATGATCACAATAATCATGCTGGTCTCACAAGTCTCCAGACTCCACTCCAAGCTGCACGTGACGTTGAAACAGCCACATTGACTCCTCTAGCTGCTCGCAAGACCGTGTCTGTCCACTTCAAACACACAAAGTAGCTATAGCGACGGTGCTCAACACCTTGCTCAACATAGGTTTGTTTCCACTACAAAAGCAAATTCTGCCACTCCGATCTGTGTCACAGAGCCATACTGCTGATCAGTAATCCCTACAAAACTCTCCAGCTTACAATGCTCCTTCTCTCCAACATCTTTGCTTCCTCGAGCCGCCAAGAGTGGTGCTAGTCTGCTCAGTACTCCTGATACTCAGGATGTGACTGTTCAGCTCCAATTGTTTTGATCGCATCAGGCCAAGGATGGCTCATCAGATCGTCAGGTAATGTAAATATCACTTTCATTGTCATACTGGGCAAACTTGTAGCAAGGCCACCTTAAACAAGCAATCAAACTGTTTGTGCATTCTAGCCTATATCCGCTGTCACTGCAAAGGTCCAAGGTACATGAATTTACAAAACACGCTGCTCATGCTTCCTACCAGTCCGAAAAGGGCTAAACACACTCGCCTTCCCTTTCTGCATCGCCATATCACCATTTAAATCTGGTGCACCTCCGCTCCGCTCGGTCCCTGCTTGACTAGTGCCAGAAGGGTCGCAAGCTTGCGCAGCGGGCTCATCACACCCATCATGATGCGGCTTGCTGCTGCAGGCTAGCGGGCCTTCCTGGCTCTTTCGGAAACCCGAGTCAATGGAACTACCCCGGGACTCCGTGCAGCTCCTGGCAGAGGGCACCAGAGACAGCGCAGCAGCTGCGGCGGCCGCCGCGGCGGCGGCTCCCGAGGTCGGGCTGGCCGACCCGGGCGGAAACCGCCGCCTCGGCGCTCCAGCGCCGCTGCTGCTCTGGCGGAAGCCTGCTGACTGCGCATGCACCTGCAGGCACACCATCCCATCACATGCCGGGTTGGTCACCCTGTAAGATAATATCAAGGACTTGTTCTGCATGCATGCAGCCAGTGTGTCAAAGACACCCGCTTGCACTACGCTACCATGGCCATCCCATATCACCATTTAAAACGCAGCATGTCACTTCCCACAAGGACCTCATGCGGGCGTGACCGGCATAGATGCAAACTTAGGGCACCCCGACTCTGGCGGCCAGTGGCATCGCAAAGAGTAGGTGCAAACAGGATACGCAAAGCATGAAGTGTAAACACTGACCTGGACAGCGTTCGCGGCCTTTCGCTGGATGTAGGCCTCATCGCCGCCGGACTCGACCTGGCCAGGGTGCTCAGGAATGGTCAGGTCCTTCGGGGGCGCGACCGAGAGCGTATCCGGCAGAGATGACGTCCTGCGCGCGCTGCAGTGGCTGTAGCCTGCCCCCGTGTGGGCCTCCGGCTCTGCGTCCGCCCCTGCCGTTCCCTCATCAGTACTTCGCCGCCACCAGTTGTCGCTGTCGGCCCGTGAGTTCTCCACAACCTGCTGTCACACCCCCACACCAGCGGTCAACCCCAAGGCTAACCCCATGTCTCCCTTCCTCAGATGCACTCCTGCTGCACGTGGCACCACCAATGATATGGGCCGGGCAGGGAACTTCCACGAGGCACATGCGAGGAGAAGAACCTCCTGTGCTTATGAACAGTCTTGGGGTTGGGCGCACATGTAGGATGTCGATGGAGGGCCGCTGGGAGTCCGTGGAAGCGCGGCCATTGATCGGGGCGAAGGGCATGTCGAAGGAGGGGCGGCCCTCCATGGAGATGCGCCGGCTGTCCGTCGAAGTGCGCCGCCCCTCGAACGACGTCCGGTCCTTCAAGTTTCGCCCCGCCCGCTTCCCCCGCCGCGTCTTCTTCATCTGCAGATGCGCAGCAGAAACCCCTTAGATGCAGCAATTTGCACCCCTGCATGCGGAGTAACATGCAGCCAATTTCCATGCATTCCAGTCATATGACAGCTGTACAGGGCATCCCAACACCCTCACACGTGGCTGATAGGGGACCTCACCCTTGGAGAGCAATGCAGCTGGCAAGGCCCACATTAGTTCACAAACGAAACAAACGGTCAAGTGCTCAAAACATGCCAAGAACACATGTCCAGTGCCTTGCCGTGCACTGTGGACATGCAGACACCACCATGTGTTGGACAACGGGGGAGTTTGGAAGGAACGCACCCCTACAGAGCCATCCATGGAGTGGGCCGGATCTCCATTGCTGGTGAGAGCTGTGTTCGCCATGGCATTCAGCAGGAGCTGGTCATCCGCCTTGAATCGCTGGGTCGCCTACACCAAGAGGCTCCTTCAATGATCTATCTGCTTTCTGCGCAGCTGAGGATGCCAGCATCCCCCCCCATGCTTCTGTGATCATCGACATCTTCCTAGCAAGCGAATTCTGTGTGTGTGATGGTGGTGCTCCTCACCTCAGCACTGCAGCCTGCCTCAGTGACAAATTCAAATTGCTGCACGCGGCCGTCCTGCCCATATATGTAGCAGCCGCGCGGGACCTCCTGGAGGCCCTGCCAGCTGCTGGGCAGCTTCAAGCCCTGTATCCGCAAGTTCCCCTTCTGCTCGTTAGTGCCCAGGACGCCGTTGCTGGTGCTGGCCGCTGCCGCGCCCCCCGCGATTGCCAACTTGCCATCCGCTGTGCGCCCATGCAGCAGCTGGTAGCTGGAGCCCGCCGAGCGCGCAGCTGCTACCTGCCCCTGTTGCATGCACGAGCACTCTACTGATTAGCTACAGCCAGATGGGATCAGAGGCACTGCCAGGACTTCCCTAGGGTGGCCCTCTGCTTGGGCCTGCCCTGGGCAAGTCGGGGCCAACTGCCTTTAGGAAAATTGCGCCAGGCACGAGTCAACCTATCTTCATCCGTTTTGCCGAAACGGCGCATGCACTCTTCCCTCACTGCCAGCCCGAATGCAATGCCGCGCAGAGCGCTGCTGAACTACTGACGTCGAATCCCAACTAAGGTTTCCCACCCAGCCATCCGAGGAAGCTGGTCAAGTTCGCACCACATGAGAGTCGTGCAGCACAAAGGCAAAGTCTCCCTGCAGCCTGGAAACCATGCAAGGCCCAAGCTTCTTATACAGCTTGTAGATGAGGTACGCCTCCTGCATGGCATACATACTTTCGGAGTGAGTCACAGAGGCTGCAAAACTCACTTGAGTTTGTAAAATTGATGCACACCCTGTTGATATTTTAGACATTCTAGGCACCGTGCTAGGAAGTTCAGACTATCTGCAGTTGCACAGGTCCCAGCCACTCTCTGGACAGCAGGTACTTGTACTGCCACCTGTTGGGTTGTCTGGCTGGGAAGTGCCTAGTTTATGAAGCCATATGAAGTGCACCTGGCATGATCCACCATTTTCCACATCGTCTCGGCCGCTAGTTGTGGCAGCAGATGAACTGTCTATACGCTCTTCCAGCAGCTGCTGTATAGAACGAGCATTGTGCAGCACCCTGCGCACACCGAACGGCGACCTGCTCAGTTTTACCGCTCAGTCATACCTTCACGCCGCTAGAAGAGCAGCAAGAGCAGGAGGTTGTTCGTGCCGGTAACTTCTCCTGGTTTGTACGAGTGGCACACGAGCTCTCACCCGAGGAAAGCTGCCACACAGCCATCTTGGGCAAGCGTGACGACGCGATTTGCTCCGCCATCCAGCACAGCAACACCAGCACTCTGACACAAGATTACCCGACCGCTACAGCCAACGGGTTGGACGTCTCTCAATTGTCTGTCGAGCTCCGGTTCATAGCTAGCCCAGTCCCCGTTTTCACGCGGAGGACCCCGCGAGCAGACGCAAACGAACAGACCTTCTGCCATGATTGGCCCTCACAGGGCGTCTCCTTGCAAACGCAAGGCATTATTGGCTTTTTCGCCGATCCATATCTGTGAAGCTCCGCAGGTGCGCGCCTGTCAAAAATCTTTGAGCGAGAGGCCACCATCTTCCCAGCCTGTTCTGGCAACACCTCTCAGCACCCCACGTCAGCCCACGTGCAGATTTACACACGTGCAGACCTTGCCCTTTTTGCGCTGGCGAAAGACACCCTGTGCAAGCAGCAACTCGGACGTCAATAGCAGGAACACTGCCCCACATGAGTGCAATGTGATTACATACGGAACCTGGCTTCAAGGAAAGGAAGAAAGGCGAGATTGCGTTCTCGGGCTTCACCTTAGGTCGCCCATGGCAGCATTTCTCAGACCAGGGGAACGTCAGTCTGGTGCATTCGGCGTCTCTTTTGACACTGATCGGGACACAGCTGCTGCGAGTCTGCCAACCTTCAATCGAAACGAGAAGCTTGCCCTCCAAGATCAAAGGAGAAGGTTACCAGTGTACCAACATAGGTACAAAGCTACCCTTGTGTGACATTTCAAGAGAAGATTGGCATGTACACTGATCTCCAACTTTTCCTGAAGAGTATTCTGCAGTCGGTACTCGAAGCTGAAGCCTTGATCTTGGTGGCCAGACGCGAGATATTGTACCTTGTGGAGCACCATGCAACTGTCATCATTGTGGGTGAGACAGGCAGTGGAAAGACCACTCAGATACCCCAGTATCTGCTCGAGGCAGGCTGGTGCTCACGTGCGCACTCCTTCACCACCCCATCAGGGACGTGAATACTCAGCATGTTCAAGTACTAGATTTGGCATGAAAAGACCGCAACAATATGGGCGTAGCTTATTGCTTATTGCTTGTTGGTGGTATTCCGGACTTGCATGTATTTGCAGGTGAGAAAGTCTTTGAACACCTGATGTGAGACGAGGGAGTGTGTGGCACAGACGGACGGATGGTAGCATGCACACAGCCACGCAGGGTGGCTGCCATGACCGTGGCAGCCCGTGTGGCTGAGGAGACTGGCTCAATGCTTGGTCAGGCCGTGGGATATGGCATCCGGTTTGAGGATGTGTCAACGCCGGTGCGATCTCCTACCCATGAACGCGCACACATAGACTTGGAAACGGGGGGCCACCCTAGCCGCAAGTGTCCCACCCCTGTTGGCATTTCTCCGAGCCTCCAAGGGATAATCTGGGACTGCTCTGAATGCTGATGGACGGTGGTCTCACATGTCAGTATGCATGCGGGCAGGGATTGACGCAGATAAGGTTCTGCACAGACGGCGTCCTGCTGCAAGAGATGCTGCAGGATCCGCTGCTGACAGCCTACAGGTGCCCAGCTCATCCACTGAAGATTGCTTTGTTCTTCTCTTGACAGCTTCTCTTGCGCTCAGTAGCAGTGTACAGAACATCTTTTCAGGCACTGGCACAAACGTCCTCGCTGCGCATTTCAGATTGACTGCTGCTGCTCCGTCTAGGAGGCTCTAGCAGCCAGAGTGTAGGCACATAAATCAGATGAGCATGTACTATACAAACAGTTCGCCACTGTTTCATGTTCTCAGTGGCTAAATGGGAGAGTGTATGCCTGCTATGCTGCTGTGCGCAGTCTGTCATCATTGCCCACAGGCATGCTCAGGAGATCTATTCTCGGGCCCACGTGATTATGCGAACCGCAAGTCCTGTGATGATCACCTGATGACCAGTGTGGGATTTGTAGACATTCAAAAGGTCGCCGAGTCCCTCACTAGCTGGCTGGGCGCAGCGTGATAATGGTGGATGAAGCGCATGAGCGCAGCCTGGCCACGGACACGCTGCTGGGGCTGCTGAAGAAGGTGCAGCGACGGCGGCCCGACCTGCGAGTCATCATAGCGTCCGCCACGCTGGAGGCCGAGCGCGTGGCGGCGTTCTTTGATGCCAGCACCGTGCGTGGGGCCAAGGCCGGAGCAGACGACCTCAGCAAGCAGCCTGCCCTCCTCTCTGTTGAGGGCCGCACACACAGCGTCCAGGTGTGTACCTGCTAGCACCCTTGGAAGTTTGATGCTGCTGGATTGAGCAGGCGACTACACTAAAGGGTGATATTTACCCTACTCTATAAATTAACCCAAACCCTAAAATTTAAGAGAAACCCTAAATTAAAAAATAACCTGAACCCTAAAGTTGAATATAAAAACCCTGAATAAAAATAAAAATATGTAGGCAGGTGTAGGAGAAGAAGGGCAGCAATGTGCAGCATGAGATGTTGCTGAAGCTGCTTTCAGCGGTGCTGCAATGTGCTGACCCAGCTTTGTTCTTGAAGCAGAAAATCTGCTCAGTTTCTCTGGATGGTGGCGCAATGTTATTCAGTGAATTCAAGAGCTGATGTTTGGTGCAGATTCATTATCTTGAGAAGCCCTGCTCGGATTATGTGCGGACAGCGGTGCAGACGGCGGCAGACATCCACCGGGAGGACATGCCAGGGGACATCCTCATCTTCCTCACAGGTGCTCTCTTCCTCCATCCGCACACCTCTTTGAGTCAATCGCACCCCAAACAGCCCCATGTTCCCCATGGGAAGGCTGGCAAGCTTGCATCCCTCTTCAGAAAAAAAGCTTCCTAGGATCGTGAAAATTTCTTTAAAAACCATTCTCACTGAATCCCTTGTCCGATATGATCACATGACAGGGCTATCAGTCGTGGACAAATCTCTTGTTCATGCTGAGCTGGCCACTTCTTGCGCGCTGCCAAGGTGGGTGGAATACTGAAATTCTAGTGTTTCTGTGTGGCGACAAGACCAGCATCACCCTTCGGACAACACCTTTGGTAGTGCCATGCTTTGCAAGCTCCTGCATCACTTGCGCTGGCGATCTGCACTCATGCTTCAAGGCCTTCTTCAAACCTTGCACTGACGCTGTGGGCTCGAGTGCAGGGCAGCAGGAGTGCCTTTTTTGTATTTATTTTAGAGTTTAAAGATAAGGGCTGAGGTCTATGTTATTGGGGTTCAGGTCTATATTATCACATAAACCCTAGATAAAAAACCCTAAAATCTGAAATCTCAAATACAGGGCAGCAGGAGTGCGAGGACTGTGTGGCGATGCTGGAGGAGGAGGCTCGCAAGGTGCGCGCGGGCCGCGCCGCGCTGCGCCTGATGCCCGTGCCGCTCTATGCGGGCCTGCCGGCCGCCGCGCAGCTGGCCGCCTTCGAGCATGCCCCCCGCGGCTACCGCAAGGCGCGCCCTGCATGGATCGTTTGAACGTTTTACCCTGCCCCCTTTGCTGCCCTAGTTCGCATCAAAAGTTCCCGTCATGATTCCAAGTCCTTGGCTGTAGATATCAGCCTGCCTGCACTGTGAGAGTATCTGACACCGGTGCAGTGCATGTGGGCGGCTCCCAAGTGCCCTGTCCCTTGAGAGCCCCATCTGTGGCTGTACCCATGTGTCTTCCTGCAGGACCACAGGGCACACATTCTCCTTGATAAAGGACTGCTGAGCAGATTGTTGCTCCCGTGCTGTGAAGTACCATTGCACTTGAGGCAATCCTTCACAGTGGACAGCCAACAAGGCCTAGTGCCTGTGTTCAAGAGTGCAAAATGCATGCACATATTGTTGTGTGGACCCCACGACTTTGGAATTCAGTTGGATCCTATCAGGTTTTGTAACAGCCTATGGCAGTCATCATTACCCTCTGATATCTTTCGACGCACAGGTGGTGGTGGCGACTAACATTGCCGAGACATCCGTGACAATTGACGGCGTGGTGTTCGTTATTGACAGCTGCTTCTCAAAGCAGACCGCTTACAACCCACTCACAGGTAGAATTTGCACCTCTCCTCTCATGTTACATCAAAACGGGTTGCGTGACAACTGTCATTCTTGGTATGACTGCAGCTGCGCTCATTTGAAGAAGCCTTGTCCACCATGGTAAAAGCTGGCATGGTTGGGTATTCAAATCATCAGAATGCTGCTGCAGCAGACAGAAATGACATGTGAAGCACATTTGTCATGTCCCCTCATCATGACAGGGTTGGAGTCTCTGTTGGTGGCGCCTGTGTCAAAGGCGAGCGCCGCTCAGAGGGCTGGCAGAGCGGGTCGTGTACGCCCCGGCCACTGCTTCCGCCTCTGCACCGAGGCAGACTTCCAGGCCCTCAGCGACGCAACGGTGCGCACCGCACCCTCACTTTACTCAGAAAGTGAAGCTTTTCATGTCAGTGGTGTATAAGGCGCAAGCATTGGGAGTGCTGTGTGTCTATGAAGAGTTGCAATAACTTTGTGCCACTGCTACAAATTGCTTGGACGCCCCAAGGTGTGAGGAGATTCCGGGAAAACATTGGCCTCCCTCTAAGGACAATGCAACCCATCTCTGTCCTTGCCTGTGGCCTGCCAGGATGTACAGCCTGGAGGAAAGCTCGACACACCCACTGCTTTCTTGTGAAGTGCCACATTTTATTTCAAGTAGCACAAGCAGGCCGCGTGCAGGGTGACATGCATGCACATGTGGGTGCAGGTGCCGGAGATGCAGCGCGCGGAGCTGAGCGGCACGGTGCTGCGGCTGAAGGCGCTGGGCGTCGACAACATGATGACCTTCGACTGGCTTGCGCCGCCGCCGGCCGAGACCATGGTGCGCGCGCTCGAGCTGCTGCACGCCCTCGGCGCCCTCGACGCCTCCGCCAGGTGGGTCTGCATCATTTTCTGCAACATTTAACGCTCTGAACATATCGTGCTCTTTGCATAAGGACAACTGCTGTTATGAAGCACCATGCACGCTGGCTTTAGAGCCTGGCTGTTCACAAGCAAGGTAATTCCCGGCAGAAAGCATAGCAATGTGGAACACATTGTGTGGCTACTGTGGGCATATTCACTTCTTCACAGCAGGCCTAGTGGCTTGGCTCTTCGTGGTGGGCTCTCAAACCCGGTGGGAAATTCACTTTCACACAACAGATGACATGGCTCTGTATGGCAGGCTGTCAAAACCGGTGGGATAATCACTTTCACACATTGAGTGACATGGCTCTCTTTGTTGGCAGGCTGTCAAAGCCGGTGGGGCAGCAGTTGGCGGAGCTGCCGGTGGATCCGCGGCTGGGCGCAGCTCTGCTGGCGTCTGGGCGGCTGGGCTGCTCGGAGGAGGCGGCGACTGTGGTGGCCATGCTCAGCGTGCACAGCGTGTGGGCCGGCGCCCGCGGCGAGCGCAAGGCCCTCGAGGCTGCCAAGGAGAAGTGCGCCCCCTGTAAAAAAATTAGGGTTAGGGTTAAGGGCATTCCTAAACCCTGAATAAACCCTAACCTGAATAAACCATAAACCCCACAACCTAAAATGAAAAAAAATGTGAAATATATAGGCCAAGGAGAAGTGCAGCCCTTCTTCCCTTTCATGTTGCCGATGTAGCCTTTGCTCGGCAAGGCCAGTTCAGTGCATTTCTCAGTACTACTCGGCAGTAATGCATGTGGCCAGTTTGCCTGATGCCAGAACCTGCTGTACATTGATGCAGATGCTGACTGTCTGGCAGTCCTGGCTATCAGCGTCATTTGCCAGACTGTGTGCGCTCGTTGCATGCTTTTGGAGGACATTGAGAGAGGCATTCAGTGGCACTGCGCAGGTTTGCAGTGGGGGAAGGCGACCTAGTGACGTACCTGAATGTGTGGAAGGCGTGGCAGGAGTCGGGCCGCGATCGCCGGTGGGAACCATTTCTCGATCACTTTGCTCTATTGCCCCAACCAGGACTTCTTTGGTTAACCCCTGCATCTACCATTGCATTAGTGTAAAGGCCCGTAAACCCTAAAATCTGAAACCTATCCCGCAAATCCCTACAACCCTTATTGAAGTGTCTGAGAATGATGTTCCGGGGCGACCGCAGATGGGCCGCGCGCAACTGCCTCAATCACCGCACGCTGCTGCGCGCTGCAGACATCCGCTCGCAGCTCTGCCACCACCTCAGGTGGGTCAGCCGCCGCGTGTCCTGTATCTTCGTTGGCTCTTCATCCTCTCAATCTACATGGAAGGCTTCACGGCTCCATTTAAAAGACAGGCAGCGACCTAGAGTGGATTCACCAGGAGCTGTGAAGCCTCACAGGTAGCTTGAAAGAGTGGAAAGTCAACGAAGATACCAGACATTAGCACTGCTCGTTCTCGGCTCCACCTTACCACCGTTTTCTAGGCTAGGCCTCTGCCGTTTCTTTGGGCCGGCTGGCAAGCGGCATTGCTTGCAGTACACTCTACCCCGGGAGCCTTCAATGCAAGCTCACTGAAGATCCACCATAGGGTTTGCATTGGCACATTGTTGAACCTGCCAGCAGCCAGATTGCTGAAAGTGACGACCAATTGTGATGGACGTTCACAGGCGGCTGGGCATAGCCATGGAGTCATGTGACACGGAGGTGGCGCTGCTGCGAAAGGCGCTGGCGGCCGGCCTGCTCATGAATGCGGTGCAGCTCGTGGAAACCGCGGCCGACATCTCTGACCCCTCCTCCGCCGGTGTCAACATCTACCGCATCCTTCGCAGCACCGGGCCAGGTGGCCCTTCACACAGCATCTCTCTCTCCCCGCTGATCCTTGTTCTTTGCAGTGCGAGTACTTGCATGCATGCGTGTCCTGTAGTGCGGATTTGCACGTTGCCAGGCAGCAAATGCTGCGATGCCAAGATGCATCTAGGTCTATTATTGCATCACCAACCCTGGATGTAATCCCTTTTTGAGGCGATCTTATTGTTCATATTTTGCTACATGCTGCTACAGCCAGAGAAGGCGAGGTGCATTTCAGCAGCACTGCAAGAGGTTTGGATCGCCAGGCTGGACGTGACAAAATAAGCTCTCACATTCTCCTTGTGTGACAGTTGCTGTGGTGTCACCTACTGAAACATGGTCTTCTGTGGGTGCAGGGCCGCCGCCCAGGTTGAGGATTCATGCATCTTCGGTGCTGGCGCGCACACGGCCGCAGTGGCTGGTGTTCTGGCAGGTGCAGCAGAGCTCGAGCGGCTGGTTTGAGATGCAGGAGGTGACTGCCATTGAGCCACACTGGCTGCCCGAACTTGCAGACCACGTTTACACACAAGTGGGAGCACAGAGAAGCTGAAGTATACTACGCAAGACAAGCACGCGAGGATGGAGTTTGAATGATTTACTGCTTGCACTTTCTGAACTCAGCATCCTGAATTTTTTGAATATTTCACCCCTGAAATACTTTTTGCATGATTGCAAGTGACAGTGCTCATGGTACAACTATTTGATACTTGTTAAGCATGTGCTGCTGGGTGCTGATTCTGACGATCGGAGTCAGACATCTGATTGGCCCTAGGTGACTGGAAAGATGTAATCGACTGACTGACTGACTCAGTCTGACTGCTGCTGGCCTTTGAAGCACATCTGTCAAACAAAGGAAATGTATGTTGAGGGCACAGCGGTGTACAGTAAGTTGCAGGCCAGCCTCACAATTTTTACAGATATCTGAGATGGCCCATTATAATTAGAACTCAGAAAAGACAATTCCTGCAATTGTATGATTGTACACCAGAAGACATTTATTGTCAAGGACAAGCCCTGCAGGGTATCACTGCAAACATGCAACACCATGCTTGACACGATCATCCTCCATTCTGACAATATTCTGAGTGAAAGTAAGAGCCAGCGCAGGGCTAGCATGCGCAAGTTCTGAAGTCAATGCGGCAAGACTTGAAAAAGATTGGGATCAAATTCACCACAACAACCAGCGCTGGGGGAAGACAATCTCGCAATATCTGTACAAGTCCCAAGCGTTGCTACATGACATGCACAACTGGCAAATTTTCATTAGCCCTGACAAGGAATTCCTTGACCGCCACATCTCCTGAAAAAGCAGTGGAACACTAGTAACCCTGACGTGGCACAACCTGGAAATCGTCAGAGCCTGAAGAAAAACTGATGTTCACATCCCCAATATGAACCTGGTGATCAATCATGGAGACAGAGTACATTGGCAATGTACAAGGCACAAGCCATGGGAATGCAGCCTCCTTGCTGGAACCTTCTGCAGGTGGTAATTTTGAAGCTGTCGCTTCCTGACCTACATGCCATGTGGCATCGGGGGGCCTGCTTTCTTTGCCACCTAAATTTTGTGAGATGTGGATCAAATTAGGAAATTTGGTCACGGTGAGTGCAGGGTTCAGTGATCTGCATGGCAGGGCGTCTCCTCAAACTCATGCTCCTCCGCATCGGAGTCCGCGACCGACCCCTCCTCCATTTGAGGCTCGCCCATGTCACTGTCTTCCCCATCCTCACTGCTGCCTCCCACCTGGACACCAAATCTAAGCTTCAAACAGCCACAATCCGAAAAAAAAAAGAAAAAAGGGGGGGAAATGGCCCACGAAGAGCAGACCTTACCATTAATACATTTCTGGTGTTGATATAATTCTGGTGTCTTTAAGCCAGCAATACATGCAGGGCATAGTGCCTCTCATTGCCCATCTTAGTTGCCGATGAGTCCATCTACAGGCCAAAGCAATGGGAGGAAACGCACCTGCTCTGCACCGTCTGAGGACATCAGTTCACTGTCGGCAATATCGTACATGCTGTGCGCGTCCGCATCAGCCTCCCTACGCTCCTCGATCTCTGACAGCGGCCCTGCACAGTTTTGCCACAATTACTGTCACCACTTCCTGAGACGCATGTGTTTACCATGTGCCGACTCGTGCCTCCAGGATTAACTTAGGGGCAGTTAAAATACATATCTCAGATATATCTGATTTATCTCAACAGCCGCTAGATTTATCTCAACAGCCCCTAGACTGGCATCTCGAAGCGGACTGCGTGTGCCCCATGTGGCAGAAATAGTATAATTGCAGGGTTCATTGCATGTTCCAGAGCTGGTGAATTCACACAGTACTGCCCCGCATTTTTGCGGCCAGAGACTCTGCGCTTGCGCTGCGTCGCTGCACAGGACAACAGCAGGCTGAGGGGTCACCGAGGGGAGATGAGGTGGATGTGGAGGGTTTGTCGGGGGAGTCGAGCGCGGCGGCGGACATCTTGCGGCGGATGACCTCCAGCATGCCCTTGCTGCTCCAGGTCGCCTCTGTGTACTGCGCGTACTCGGCCGCAACCACCCGCGTCGTCTTTGTCGCCACGTCCAACAAATTCTCCCCCTGCTCCCACACATGCGCACCATCTTGAGTGCCTCCTGGAGAACAATGACAGGCACCAAGCCGACAGTTCTACGAACATGATCTTGTCGAACTTTTTCTCTGTGTTGGGTTGCCCACACCTCCTGACTCACAAAGGATAAAACATGGTCATTGTTCTAGGACAAGTTCCTGCTTATGCACACCCCGAAACGCAGAGAATCTTGAAGCATGCCGACAGTACTGGTGGCCGAGCGCACCTCTTGCATGAACAACCCCTCGTACACACACGGCGTCAGTGGGGCGAAAGGGAGAGGATGCCAGAAGGAGTAACCCGGCAGGGTGGGTGGTGTGAGGGTGGATTGGCAGGGTGGCTCACCCTGGCCTGGCGGCGCAGGCAGCCGATGACGGTTGCGTGGATGGTGGCCACGGAGCGGTCGACGTTGGTGTTGTTGACGGAGGGAACAGCGTGGCGCTGCGCGCGCGCGACCAGGTACTCCTGGATCGTGCGGATGACCCTCATGTACTTCACATACCGGTTCTTGCTCGGCTCCAGTGCCATGTACTTGGCCCGCACCTGCAAGGCACCAACATTGTGAGCGCTTTGAGAGCAGTGTGACACATAGGTCTTGTCAGACAAACGGCCAGGACACCAGCACGTGTAGCTACTTCTAAATGGTAAATTGCCCTGTTCAGAAAGCACGACTCAGCATGTTAGAGTACAGCATGTCCCCAGAGAGAGAGCAGTGGTTCAAGTGCTGTCTCTTGCCAGCAGCACAGGTTGCTGACCAGAAGCAGCACTTGAACCAGGTGCCTCTCATAGCTCCAACACCCTCACACACTTAATTGTGGCATGAGCTCGGTACACCCTAAAGCTGCATTGCTCGGACTGCATGCAAGACTGAAGGTGTCGGAGTGGATTGGGAGCGTCACCGCAAAGCGTTCGCGGTGCTTGGCCTCGTTGGAGATGTGGATGAGGAAGGGGAGGATGGAGGGGTGGCGCTGCATGAGCCGCACCACGCTGTTCAGCGATAAGTGCACGCCCTCCACAACCAGGCTCTCCTTCCTGCCCTCGTACGCACCTATCAGCTTGTCCAGGCTCTCCAGCACCATCTCACTTTGCGCCTTGTACCCCTGCACCAAACACCCCATCATATACATTCTTACCCCCCACCAAAAGGGTGAGAAGAGAATAAGGGAGGAAGGAATGAGAAAGAAAGAAGTGGGCTTGTTCAGCAGCAGCGCAGTGTTGGATCGTGATGGACAAGCTCACAAACAAAGTGCTGCAAACATTCAATGCCTGGAAGTGCACTTTCAACAGGTGCAGTACAACAGGTGGTGTCATGCAAGGATGACTGCTAGAGCAGTGTGACCAGCGGTAGCGCAGAAGGTAGGCCTGGTCAGGGATCTATTTGTGTTTCAGACTTTATGTTTTGGTGGGAGCTTAGGCACCTGGATTGTGCGCTGCTTCATGGCTTGGCTCAGGCTGCTGCTGCGCGGGGGCGGGGTGGATGCCTTGCCGGGCAGGTCCACTGGGGCGGTCCTTGCCGGCAGCGCCTCTTCCAGATCAGCCACATGCTGGCCAGCCTGCCCATCAATTTCACATGCTCTCACGCACATCTCCATCACCTAATACTCCAGTGTGTACGTCCATATCGGAAGCGGGCATGTTGTCAACACCTCCACACCCTCGCCTGAGCGCCTTCGCATTGTCACAGGCCAATGCAAGACATGCAGAGTGTTTCTTTATGGTGTTGTGTCAGCTGCGTGCTGCTTCCTGGGATGGCGCTAGGAGCGCACCTCATACGTGGAGGCCCAGAGAAGAGGGTTGGCCTCCTGCGGTGTGAAGCTGCGCATCATGTTGCGCACCGAGTCGGTGGATATGATGGTGCTGATGCCTAACCTGGCCGCCAGCAGACCTGCCAGTGTGCTCTTCCCGGTGCCGCTGGTCCCCGCTAGCAGCACTGTCACGCTGCGCTTCTGCTCCCGTATGCTGCGCACATGCCGGCATGCTCCTTGATCAGCGACGCACATGGCAGCTGCTGTGCTGGATGATGGAGGTGTGTCACATCAACAAGGCTTGCCGATCAGTAGAAAGTGGGAGAGTCTATCGACAAGGGTGGCACAGACCTGCAGGCCAGGCTGAAGTCTTCGTTGGCCAGCAGCTTGTCGGTGTACTCCCTGATCTGCTCCATGACCAGCCGCTCCCATTCCTCCCGATGCAGGCTCACCGTCGCTTTCCTGGATCACCCCACAAGGGACTTTGGTTGGGAAGGTCCAGATATTGAGACTATGCGCGCTTGGCAGCGCTGCTGCTGGGAAAATGTTTCCTCCAGCTTCCAAACACTGCATAAAGGTAGGACAAGGCTGCAGATGTTCAGAAAAGGGCAGCTACCTGCCAGGCAACACTCCTATTCGTCCCTCCAAGTTGAGATCTTGAAGAGCATGTGTGCAGATGATGCCCTCGCTGCTGTGCGGTGTGTCATGAGCCTTACTCTCGCTCCATCTGGAGTCCTTGACGGTGTGTGCCGCTGTGTTTACTGTCTCATTCGCAGGGTGCGGTGCAGCTGCTCTCAGCTTCGCTGCCATACCCTCAAAGAGACTTTTACTTGCCTGCAACAATGCACTTGACTTGACGGGTATTCTTATCGCAATTTGGGGGAAGCTTGACCAATATCTCTACCATAAGCAAAATGTAATCGGTTCCAAGACATCTACATGCCGTGTCCAGACCAGGATTATTGCACACCTTGTGAGCCACGCGAGGCTTGCACCCCATCAAGAGAAGAGTGCTCTTCAGAAGAGCAGCAGTGTAACGTGCTGCAGGCTCATGATGCACCCAGTGTCCCCTGCTGTGTCCGTTACCGTTCGTTTCCTGCCCGAGACAACTTGCATGCTGATGGCTTTCCTCTCTAGTATAATCACTCCCTGGTGGCAGTGAATGGTTGAGATCTGCTCCTTGTTTTCTATCCAGGACAAATAAGTATGCTAGGCTAGGAGCTGTTGTTGACTGTTGATCAGCCATCGCCGCAAAGGCTTACATGCGATCTACACCATTATCAGCCTGAGAGTAAATTTTGCTGTCGTTTTGACAGCATATGATGTGTGCCACATGATGTGGTGTGGTCAAGACTCCAGGAGAAGGAAGGGGCATCTTCTTGTAACGGCACATGGAGTCACGTGGTGAGTGGAATCTAGCACGTGCCGAGCAACCAGCGGAAAAATGAGGAACGTGTGAAAACCCTGAGCTGGCTTGGAGACTGAATGTAATCTTTCAAACAGTGTTACCCGGATTTTGCTTTTAGCAGTTGCAATGCACCACTTCTGCTGCTAGTTACGAGCGGTTGGCCTCTGCAAGGCACGCGTGTACTGTGACAGTGTGATTGTAGTACTAGTGCGCTAGTGCGCATGCCATCAGCATCATGCTTGTGGGGCTGTCAACGCTGTCAGAGAAGCATGGGCTCTCAACCTGAGGAGGTGGGACCCTCGCCAAACAGCTCACCTCTACACAGCGTGGTTGACAAAGCACTACTCAAGGACAACTACACAACCCGCTTGGCACGCCCAGCACCCTTGCCATCCACCTTTTTGATGTACCCATACTGGTCTAAGATTGCTCGCGCAGCATTATTGATGTGTGTGAAGCGGGCAGGCCCCAGCAGGACACCACCAAACCACCGGGATACCACCACAAGCACATTCTCGGCCCCAACGATTGTCAGCAGCTTCAGCAGACGACTCCCCGCAGCAAACTCACCATCATCGTCATAATCCTGCAACCATTGCATGCCTTGTAAGGGTGCAGTGGACAGTCCACTCTAGTGTCTCCATGCGTTGACAATGCGAAACAGAAAGGAAAGATCCTGATGAATGTGAGTATGGTGAGCTGGCAAAACATCTGACCTGCAGGTGAGTCATCCTGTCCGGCAGATGTATCCGGTATGCCATGATGTTGTGGGTGGCGCGCTGCAACTTGTTGTTGGTGAGCAGGGCAGACATCACAGCCTCTACCTCCTCCAATGATCTGACAGGAGCCACATGCGCCTGCATGGTAACAGAGCATATTCTTTCTACCTGCATGACTCCTCTGAAGCTGCAATGGAATGCTGCTTTGGATGGACCACCTGTCTGAGATCTAGGCTGATGTTGTGAGCTACACACCTGGAATGTGGATTTGCGCTCTGTGAAAGGCTCCCCACTTTTTATAATGTCCCAGATCTCCTGGAAAGAGCGAAACAAAGACCAGGTTGTGGCAATGTCTACTTGGGTGATGAGAAGTCCAGAACAGATTTCACGGCGTGTAGAGGGGAGTTCAACTGTGCAAAGTGCTGCAGTTTACAGACCTGTGCTTGCCTTTCCGCCTCAGCATGTTCTGAGGCTTGCAAAGCATGAGCAGTGGCCTCACGCCAATCTGGCTCTGGCTGTGCTGGGGTAGGCTCTTCCTCAACTGGCGGAGCTTCCCATAGGTGCGGCTGCTCTAGCAACCATGATGCCCACGTATATAACACCACCGCTCCTGCCACCCATCAAATTTTAATATGACGGTGCACCTGTGCGTTTGCGCGCTAGATGGAGGTAGCTACAAGCTTTGGATGGCGCATGCTTTGTGAATTTTTTCAATGGTGTGCTGAAGTGAAACAAGCTGATGCGTTGCACTCACCTCACCTGGTTCAAACATCCTTTCCAAGTGCTGCGCTGCTGCCTGACGTTCATGTTCAGTGGCGCAGCCACCATTGAGTTCCAAGATTGGCGCAGCACTTGAAGGATAGGCCTCTGGCAAATGGACTCGGAGAATCAGCCTGTGAGGACTCGCTTTGTCTGGGATGTGCACCTGGACGGACCCAATACACATCAAGTCCACTGCAGGGCTGGTAGCATTTGCATATGCAGCAGGAACTGGTCTTGCCACACCTGCACGAGATCCTCGGACAGAATTTCACAGCTCTCCCCGAATATGGCCTCAAGCGCAAAGATCTCCTCTTGTTGTTCTTGCCTGTTGTCTGGAACACCAAGAAATAAGTTTGCAGGTTCTGCTGGTCTGCAAGCACCAATAGAAACAGATCGCATCAACCAGACTACATATTACATATGACAGACGTGTCTACAAGTTGCTAGTTTACTTTGATCAGCTAGTACTTTGAGATTGTTGAGAGCCTCCAATCCAGTTTCACTGCTTGGCCATATCGCTTATTTGGGCACTGCAAAGTGATCGGTTACACGGAGCTCGGATTCGAGAAATGAATTTGGATATCATTGTGTATATCTCAGAGGTTCTTTCTCGTCATTGCTCCGTGAGACCGCACAATGCCCACGCCTGGTAAGTGAAGAACTACATCCGAAACTCACCTTGACATTCCACAGACGACATCAACCTCAGTCTACTACCAACCTCTCTTCCATTTCCACAGTACAAAATTTACCAAAGATCGGACCAGTCCTCTAGCCAGCTGGATGAGTCATCCTTGGTCCAACATGCACAGCTTGGTGACCAAACTGAAAGTGATTCAGCCGTTGTTGAATAATATATTGAGAATGAACGAATGCACTGTCTGTTGTAGATTGTTTAAGACATAGCTATGAAGCCGTTGCAGAACATGCAACAATCCAATGCACGCCTTTGAACCCATTCTCCAGGCCGTCGTTGCAAGCGACGAGAACACAAGATCGACCATAGAATACTTGAAATATCAGCTCTCGACAAGTTGTGAAATCCTCTCAAGCGAGGGCGATGGCCCACCTCACAATAGGCCAGATGCTTTTCGACTAGGGGCTGAACTTCCACTGTTAGAGTTCGTCTCCTTGTTCCTCAACCATATCAGGGCACACGCTGAGGCTATTCTGGCCGCGGCACAAGCCGCATGGGATCAGGAGCAGCGGAAAGCTCAGGAGGTAGCCAGCAGAAACACTGGGAAGCTGCCTTCTGAAAGGACACATGTGGTTCCCACACAAAGGCAGGTCGCACACAATGGCCAAACCAAACTCAGCAGTGATCTGCAAGCGACCGCTGGGCGTGCAGCTGATTCAGCAGCGTTGCTGGACCTTGACAGCTTCCCAGCTCTTGGAAGCAGCTTGGTTCCTAGCGCAAAGAACGACAAGGTGAGGAGAACTCTCGTTCTTCCAAGCCATGTGTCCAATACATCTTGCAAACACATTTGCCTCAGCCACCATTCTAATATCATGAAAGTTAGAAGCTCTCACACAGGGGTGAACATGTGCAGGCAAGTGCCAGGGTCCCGGCCGGCGCGCTCATGCGAATTGTCAGCCAGGCACCGCTGCATACGGCCGAGAAATCAGCAGCCGGCAGCGTGGCGGGGTCCCGGCGGCGGCTGGCGCCGACCCCAGTGGCGCAGATAACCCGGGACGAGAACTTCACCGCCAGGCAGCAGGCAGCGGCCGATGCGAAGAAGGGCCCTCGGCGCAAGCTCGCGCCGACTCCTGTGACAACAACACCCCAGCCCAGCAAGAGCTTCAGCAGCGCAGTGTCCTTCGCCTCTGCTGCCAGCCATGCACAGCCCAACAGGAGCGTCCAGGGTGAATTCACCGGGTGGCCGGCAGCCTCGCCGGCTGTGTCGGGCGCGTCGCAGACCCCAGTGAAGGCGCCTTACGCGAGCGCCATGTCCTCTCTGGCCTCCCCGGCGGCCTCTACCTGGCCGGCAATCAGCAGCTCGGCAGTGAAACAGCGTGGCCCTGTCACCCCGGCTTCATCGAAGCAGCCCAGTACTGGGGCCCAGGTCAGGCAGCAACCCATGCACTGCAGCGGGGAAGGCAGCAGTTGGAACAGCCCACCAGGAGGGCAGAGTAAGACTGGCAAGTCCAGCATGAGGGAGGATATGAAGGAGGATGCTCTGTCCCGGCGGATAGCTGGCCTGGGACTGTCATCTCCAGGGCCCAGCAGCTCGCAGAATGACATCGTGCAGAGGAAGTTAGATTCTCCATGGGGAAAGCAACCCTCATTTGTCAGCTATTCAGAGCAGGCGACACTCGGCTCGATCACCTTGCTGGCTCCAGATCTTAGCGGGAGCTTTGCAGACAGCGGCTACCCTGGTCGCTCGACGCAGGTCAGCACGCCAGAGTTTAAGCAGAGCTGCGTTGGCAGCAATGAGATCCCCATGAGCCGGTCTCAGAGGGCGCCTGTGACCCCAGGCTCTGCACAGAGCGTCACAAGCAGGCTTGCAAAAACAGACCATGCAGCAACCACGACGCCACGCAAATTGGACGGCCGTGCTGCCCATTGTAGTGGCAGCGCGCTCGATTTTGCAGGAACACCACAGGAGCCCGGCCAGGCAGCGGCCTCAGATCAGCCTGCCGAAAGAAACATGCAGGAACCGTTCATAGCCGTGGATGGCAGCGCAGCCGGGTGCGGCGGCAGTGTTGATAACAGCGAGGCGCCTGCTGAGCTGGCGCCACATGCCCGGCGTACGGCAGCAGTGCATGCCATGCTGCTCAGCTGTGCAGCTTCATGTTCGCTGGCCGCTGAGTTGGAGCTTCTGCTGCACCTGCTGGCCCTGCCTGCTGGTGTCAGGCTTCAGAGCACGCCGGAGGAGCAACAGCCGCTGTTCTCGTCCGGGGCTGAAGCGGCCAGCTATGCATGTGCTGTCCTCCAAGAGGCTGGTGCGCATCTGTTCCTTCGAGAAATAAATCCTCTGAAGAGTTCATGTTTCTAGCATGGTGATGCTAGTGCACTCATGCAAGTGAAGATGAGTCTGATGAGCCTAGTAAGCCATGCAATGCTGGGCTGTGCTTTTGAGGCTCTGGCTACCTGCATGGGTGTTGGCAGCACCTAGCCACAAACCCAGTCTGTCCACTACCAATGCACACTGAATCGATAGCAAGAATGAGCTTGGTTGAGCTTGGCATCTGTGAACAACATGTTCGTGCCACCATGAGGGTGCAATGGTTGGGATACAGGGCATGCGGTGGAGGGGCTGAGTGTGCCAGCTCAGGAATCGCTGTTGAGCAGCCGCCAGGTGGCGCAGCAGGCGCCAGATCTGGCGCGTCGGCTGCGTGCGGTGCTGGACCGCAGGCGAAGTAGCGACGCCGGCGGAGGCCGCGGCTACGAGCAGGGCCTCGTCGGCAGCGTCTTTGAGCTGCACGCCTTCAACAGCGACGGGCTGCAGAAGCGGAGCAAGGTTCGGGGGCACACGGCCAATTCTCGCTTGGTGTTGACTGGAATATTTTATACAGCTTTGTACACCAAGATACTGAGAGGACAACCAGCCTGAGGCATCAGGGAACTGCATCAAGTGAGTTTGTGCAGCTCGGAGCTTGAGTTTGGGTGCCCCGGGGAAGCTTCAAAATTTGGCCTTAAAGGTTCGGATCGTGCATGGCAGGAGGAGCAACAGAGGATCTCAAACCAGGAGGCAGTGAGGGACGAGTGGTTCTGCCTGCTCAAGGATGCTTTGGCCAGCGCCAACCCGCTCGGCAGATCGGCCGCGCAGCCTGGCGTGCACAGCCGCGGCGGCCACACCCTCATGGACAAAGGCGCGCCCCAACTCAGAGGTTGACACCTCAGACAACAATGCTGGCCACCCTGTCGCATAGCAATGTCATCGCATCCCCCTTGGTTGGCCAGCTCTCGGGGACAGTTTGAGCGTTGATGGTGGCCCATTCATCAATGTTCAAATGTACTCCAAGAGCTGGCCTCCAAGGTTGCAGCACTACGAGGCACTCGCCTGGACGGAGAATGCAGTTGTCTAATGCAGGGCCTGCACTAGAAGCAGGCCCTTGTTGTGTCTGGCTTTCTGCACCTTACCATTCTTTGACCCCCGGCTTGCCGTTTATTATGAACCCACCTCACCATGCCGTGTGAGGGGTACCGTCTCAATTACCTAATGCTTGATACAGTAATTGCCTGCAGATGGCGAGGCGGCAGTGCTTGGGGTGCTGGTGGAGGGTGCGGGGCGGCTGGTGCGCGGCGTTGCCGCGGGCAACCTGGGCGCGTTCGCGCGGCTGTTTTGCGCGGCGGTGCTGCAGGCGGCGGCCACGGGCGAGGCGCTGCTGGACCGCGAGCTGGGCGCGCTGGCCGCTCGTGACCCCTCTCGCTTCTCCCGCCTCAACCAGCGACTGCAGGTGCGCCTCTTCCTGTGATCTTTGCAGCTCAGGTATGAAATGGATTTGGGGCTTTCTGCTCAGACGGGAACGCTGATTTGCAGCATCTGGGCTTGTGTGCAAACAAGGGAGGTTCTGTTAGGGAGCACTCGTCTTAAATGGCATGCCACCCACAGCTTGCAAGGGAAGGAATTTGAAACATCAAGTTCAAGCAAGGCTCAGGGGATGGATTTGGCACCAAAGCAAGACAAATAGGTGTTGCGCTCTCACTGGCTGTTTGTCCGAGTTACTACTCTTGGTGGTTGATGAGACTCAGTAAACTTGCGCAGTCCTCATTGTGGGTTGTCCAGTATGTTGAGACTTTTAATTAATGAGTCCCAGCGTGGACTTGTTAACCTGGTATTGGGCCTTCCTTTGGCGATTCTTCATCGAGGTTGAAGCACTCGCTCGGCATGAGTGCAGGGGCAGTCAGGGACTGCAAGGGGTGCACCGCGAATGCAGCCGCCGCTGTACCGTGCGCACAGCCCCGGGCCCAGCGCATCGCATGTGAGCTCCAATGCAGAGGCAGGGTGGAGCCAGAACAGGTCATCGCAGCAGCAGCACAGAAGGAAGCCCGCCAAGGGGCTGGACGATGGCAGCGCAGCCTCCCTGGAAGTGGCTGCCATGTTCCCTCCTGCACAGCGCCTCTTTGTGCTGTTCCTGGAGGCCGCCGACAGCCACCGCTTCAACACCCACCTCACTGCGTGCGCTCCCAGCTTTGAGACCACCCGAGCCACCTCGCAAGGGTCCCTCGCAAGGGTCCACTTCTCCGAGGCAGTCCTGATCAATGCTGTCATGCCACATCGTGTCACACACAGACAGCACCTGTGCACCTTGCCTTGCACATCTGGCATCTCGCACTCACTGACTCAGCCCTTCAACCACATCTAAATGCCGTCAGTCAATCCCTCGAGCATGTCCAAGACAGTGAGGATGCGCCGCGAGGGCATCAAGTCATGGTATGCAGGACATGGGTTGCGGGTCTCCTGCACTATCCGTCCATCCATGAACCTTTTGGGCGGTGTTCCCAGCTATAATGGTGCTCGACTTATGACTTGGACCAACCGCGAGAGTGTGGGGCACGCAGGTGCATGCAGGAGCGCATGAAGGAGCTCCTGGGGGAGGCGCTCGCTGACAGGGGGTCCGGCACCGCACAGAAGTGCGAGCAGGCTCTCGCTCTAGCCACTCTCGCAGCCTTTCTCTCCTACCTCACCTTTGGTCCGCCCCTACCTATCTCCTCTTTCTCATCATGTCTCACAGTTCTCCCGCTCGATCTCATCTCCAAGAATTTTTACTGGTGCTCACGATGGTTGGTGCAACTCTTGAAGATGCCCTCTCGGTTCATGGCCTCTTGTCAGCTCGCATTGAACATCTGCCAGGCAATCGTAGCACAGCGATGACCAGATGAATCGCTGGTAAGATTGCAAGGATTTACTTGACTCGAAAAAGTGTGGAGCGATGGCAACAACTTAGAGCAACAAGTGTGACCGTGGGAGACGCATGGAAGGAAGAGACATGGCTAAATCAGAGTGAGGGACCTCTGACTTGCAGTGTGCCACAGGGACGGCTGGGGGCGGCACCAACCACAGGGTGATGGATGTGGAGGGCGAGGTGGCTGCCGCAGCCCGGAAGGGAGCGCTGCTGTGGACGCTGCCCTGGGTGAATTGCTACCTGTGGTTCCTGCAGCCAGCGGCGCCCCTGGCCGCACCGCTCAGCCCACACATGCTCACCCAGCTCTCACTGCTCAGGTGCCCGTTGTCCTGCCATGCCCACCAGTGTAATCAGTCGGTCGCTTACACCCTTTCCAGCCACCCTAGCGCCGATCAGATGTCTGACTCTGATTGTCAGAGTCCGCACCCAGCCTTACATCCAAGCATACTTAGAGACATTCACAAGATCATCCTGCCAAAAGGATTGCGTCATGGTTTGGAGCCCTAAACAGTCCAGAAAATTTGTCTGTAATGGACTGTGGTGCACTCGCTCCTGCCTCAAGTAGACACATTTTTGCTAGAGGTGTTGAGCTCTGCAGTGAATGGCACTGCTGCAAGAGTCTTGCACATTCAGGGATGTTGAAGATGCACGATTGCAGGCAATAATTATGCACCCAGCTTGAAAGAATAAGCCTTCTCCGGTCGCGTGTTTCGTCCTTTAAAAAGGGGCCGCTTAGCATTATGCCCTTGGGAAGGGCCCCTGCCCCTCTGTGAGGCATTTGTCACAGATCATCTTAACATGCATGCAGGGAATTGGCACTGCTCAGAGAGGCTCTTATTCTTAAGCGTTCAGGGATGTTCTTCAGAGATCATTTTGAAATGCATGCAGGGCTGCAGCAGCGCTCAAGCCGGCGCACGAGAGCTTTGGGCCGGCCGCACTGTGCCTGAGGTGCCTCCTCGACGAGCTGCTGGAGCGGCTCCCCCCGCCTCTGCCTGACAGCGAAGCACCATGTGACTTGCTGGTGTGTTTGAATCCCTCTACTGCTCCTCCCGCTGTGATTCCCATCACCATCTCCAAGCGGGACCCAAAAGACATGCACTTGAACGAGAGGCTTCTTATGCAGCGGCCATCTTTGGATCGATGTCGATGGAACCCAGTCTGACATTCACACTGCGAGTCGTGGGTTGCTGTTCACTGCGGAACACTCAGCATGCATGGGAAAAGGTATCGAAAGTTTTAAGGAAATCCCTTAAACACCTAGGAAAATCTAACAGGTGTCGAGCGATGAGCTGGAGGCCAGCCTGCGGCTTGATGGGGAACTGGATGCTCGCTTCCTGATGCTGTGCACTCCCCAACTGGAGCAGGCGCACCGGGCACTGCAGGCACGCGCCCACTCTGCTCGCCCCTTTAGTTGCCGACCTGACAGTACCTCGTACAAGTGTTCCTGAAACATGCTCTTGCAGTCTGCTGGAGCTATAGCTGACGCGGAAATGTGAGCTGTGTTCTCGTGAACACTGCTGCAGCCGACGTGTTCCATTTTTACATGTCAAATTGACACTAGCGCAGTTGCATGAGCAGCTTTCTCACTGTGGCCTTGCGACCTTCAGCAGGAGATCCCTAGACACATCACCGGATGTCACACACATTCGCGAGAGTCAGTGGAAGTCTCTCTTTGCCTTAAAGCCATCAAGGGGGGACTCTTAATGGCCATGAGGTGGAGAGGGACGCCCATTGACCCTCAGGAATCTATTAAACATTTCAAATCATTTCGTGAATGACTCGTCGTAGGACGCCAGTGATCTGTCCAAAACTTCAGGATCTGTCACAAACGATGTTTTGCTATGTCGGGTGCAGGCCGGGTCGGCTGCGGCGGCGCCGAGGGTGGCCGCGCCGATGCGCAAGGGTGTGCGGAAGATAACCCCGACGGGGCCGCCACAGCAGGCGGCCGCGGCCGCCGCGCAGCCGCCGCAGGTTCCCGACGCGATGGCGGCAGCGCTCGCGCGGACAGCCGATCCCGACCAGCTGCAGCTGCAGAGCGCGTTCCTTCTCATGTACAGCAACCCGGAGTCCAAAGTACGCCTCCATTACTGGCCTGCGCATACACCACCTACAGTGCCGTATGTATGTCATTGTGTGGGTGTATACAGGTCAAACTCCATCTGGAACATCTTGAACGGCTCCGTCTTCTGCCAGGAGTTCTGTTCGAGACCATAAATAAAAAAATTCCTTGTCTGTGGTGCGGGACTGCTGACCATTTGCCGCAACACAGTTCATTAATGCCACAGGATGTATTGAGGAAGGTGCACCGTGAAAATGGAGCGAGTGCCGGTTGCATGGTGATTGCAGGTACGCTTGAAGACGACAGTGGACTTTGTGGGAGACACACTGGGGCACACAGTGAGAGCCGCAGCGGTCAAGGTTGCGGCTGCCTCGGCTGCCGAAGAAGCTTCCCGACAGCTTCGTCCCCTGGTCAAGACCTCTGCAGAGGCACTACGCAGCGCCAATCGGCAGGTCACCGCAGAGATCCTGAAGGCTTCGCTACAGCCACGACTGGTCCAGATAAAAAGCGACATGATGGAAAAGGTGGGGCCTCGTCAGGTCCTCCAGAGCCTGACTGGCTACCGGAATTGAGATACCCGACAAACCTGTCTCCGCTTTCTATACACAGGACTTTCACATGCTCACCCTGCATTGAGGGCGCTCACTCCACACTGACAGACGAGGGCTGACAGACAGTTTTCATGATGTTCAATTCTGTGGGTTGCCTCAAACTAGTGTACCCATGGGGAGAGTGGGTGGGCTAAATCTGACCATGTGGGAGGCAGGCAATGGAGGCTGCGTGCAAGAGTGCAATGGGGCATGCAGAGGGGAGCGCCGTGCAGGCACTGGCAGCGCTCGCGCACCCGTCCTGGACCCCAGCTGTCATCGGTGCAGCCGCCGCCATCGCAGCCGATAGCTCCGCCGCCGCATGCGCGCGCCGGCTTGTCACAGAAGTGAGGATCCTCTGTTTCGTCCTTGTCTAAATCCTCATCCCTAACCCTGAAAATTCTGAATCTAAAGCCCTAACTAAATATATATGAGTGCATGCGCCCGCCGGCTCGCCACAGAAGTGAGGATCCCCCGCTTTGTCCCTGTCTTTGCCAAGAATAAGGCACAAGGTTAGGGATGTGAATGCAGACACAAAGGGTCGACGATGAGGGAAGGGACTCTCAAAAGTTTGTTTCCACAGATTATTACGTGTGTGAAGCAAAATCCAGCATGCTGGACTGCTCTGCTATTATATCGGGCATTGGCCAGCTCCTGATATGTGAAATAGTGTGCGCCATTTTACAAGTCTTGGAGACTCTATATGCTGTAGTGCAATTGTATCCTGGGTATGGCTGTCATGTCAAGGGCGACGCGTCGAAGAGTGATGGAAACTTCACTTCTCTGTGCAGGTCCCGGATCGAGTGGCTGCCATACTGCAGGCGCAAATGGACGAGGCGGTGTCCGCCATAGTGAAATCGAATGCAGGAGATTGAGGTTGTTGAATGGGTTGTAGAAGTTGTGTACGGTGAGCCAGCAAGGAGGAGCTGGGCCAGGGACTCAAGAAGGAACAGAAGGAATGTTTCAGGGGGACCATCAGATTTGCATGCGCAGAGCCGCTGCTGGGCCCATGTCAGACCTGGTTGGCCTGACATCCAACCTCGTGATCCGGGTGATGTGCAGTTGTCTTTATTGGTTTGCTTGCTTATAGGTGGTCATCATGTTGAAACCCAATTTCAGCTAGAACAGTTGAGCTGCCCGGAAACGTTCTGAAACCCAAATTTAGCTAGAATAGTTGGAGCTGCGGGGAAACTTTAAATAATCCTGATCAGGCTCTCTGATCACCAATAAGGGAGACTGTAGAAGCTGAGAGATCTGATATAAGAGTATCAGAAGCTGTTGGTCAGCAAATTTGGTGCCTGTTGAAGGTTGCTGGAACCGCAATATTGAATTAGTTTCAAGCTTACGGAATGGCAGTCAAGTTGAACTACTTCGAAGTATGAATTCAAGCAAATGTAGGCTGACCCTGCATCATGGCATCAGGATCAATAGTGACTCGACTGCATTTACGAGTGATACAGCAACCAGTGTAACATACTTCATAATGACTTTAAAATGATCAGGTTGTGCCACCTACGAACCCTCATTGACGCCTTGGTTCTGCCCTGATAGCAACTGTCATGTGCACATCTTCAACCAGGCAAGGACATGCGCGCAGCACCATGCAAAGACCCTTTCAGTCAGTAATGCGCTTTGCAAAGAGCCAAGAGCATATGTCAAGAAGCCAAAGGACACAAAGCATACATGAAAATACATCTCGCTGAGCAGACCCACTTTGCTGCTAGGCTTCAAGCTGCGAGCACATGAGTCAACGGCTCTGCTGCATGACTGTCCGCAGCATGTCAGTCAGGGTGACAATGCCGATGGGCCGTGTCAGCTCATCCACAATGTACAGCCGATGAAGGCGGTTGCTCACAAGCTTCTCCAAGATCTGCGTGCAGCAACCTCACACCTTAACACTACCCTGTAGGCTACTTACTGTTAAGGACAACCATGAAGCCTCACTGCTTAGCTTAGGCCTTTGGCAAGCCTGGGGAGGAGAGCCCACTCTATGCTTGCCACCACCTGTAAACAACTGCACAGCGATGGAATATATGCTGACAGGTCAGCAGCAGGCAGTCTTTTGTAGGTAGGAAATGAGGCGTGCCTCTGCAAAGGTGTCTTGGGGGGTGGCGACCACCAACTGTTGTCCAACCTTGTGGCCCACAGACATGGACCTCTGCCTGAACTCCCTGCCGGCTGCAAATCTAGCTGCAGGAGAATCCGGCTGCGGTGACGACCCCTGCAAGTATGCACAAGTGAAATAATAAACCCAAATATAAGGTAAGAAATAAAACAAAAAAATAAAGTGTTTCATGCAACCACTCCAGGGTCCATCAGTCCTGGCATGGAATGCGACAGCATTTGTGCATGCTTCCTCATTACCAGTCTTAGTGCCTGGATTTTCTTTTTGTGAAGGTACGCAGGGTTGCTGATGGATGGAAAAGCAATCAAAGGAGTTTGTTGGAATGGGTGCCAAGGAAGCACCTCGCCCTCTGTGGTGTGCTTCACACCAGCTGCCGCTCCCCAGTACTCTGTGCCGTGCTCCAGTGCCAGGAACTCCGCCACAGGCAAGGCCATGGAGCTGAAGTGCTCAGCGCACATCGTCCTGCACCATAAACACTGTCATGCACCCTATTGCACTGTGGGTTTGCATGGATGTAATTTGCTTGGCAGTTGTAGACAGATCGCATGTCACAGCAACACCAGATCTTGTGCAATCCTGACGCAGCAGGAGTGAAAGCTAATTGTGTATGAAATCACAGATGTATTTGTAGAAATTATCAGATGACAGAAAGCATTGCATTTGAGAGACCACCAGCCCTGCTGAGGTTTGCCCGCCTCTGGGAGAAGAGCAATGAGGTTGAATTCACTGTGACAGCATAAATCTGACATCTGATCTTGCTGACCCGAACATTTTGATTGCGGGGTACACATGTATCCTTGCCTGAGGTCTGAGAAGCTGAAGTTGCCGATGAGGGCATCGTTCTCGCTGACAACGGCTACCCCTGAAATCCCCTTGTCGGCCATGAGCGCAAGCGCCTCTACAGCAGCTGTGTCCGGCATGACTGAAATGACCTTGATATCAGCCCAGCCAAGCTGTTTTGCTGTTTTCTGCCCCAGGCCTCCCAGCATTTGCCTATGATCGTACAGGAAGCTGCACGCACCACCAACAAATGCACCTTTCACATTTGCGAGTGGCACAGGATGTGGCACCATTGCTTGCACAGACTTGCATGTCGCTAATGCTTCTCCGTTGCCTGGGCCGGAGCATCACCAACAGATAAACACCTTTGAATGTCATAATGGTGGCACGAATACTTGCACAGACTGGTGTGCCAAATTGCTGAGATGTGCTTGCCTGGCAATGTCTGACTGGCTGATGATGTGGGTTATCCTGCCTTCCCTGTCAAAGAGAGCCACACGGTGCACCACTCGCTGTGTTGCTGAGCCTCCAAAAATTGCCCTGCCAGCACATTACACACCTTCAAACCGCCCTTCATGCACTCTACAAATAGTCTGGCAACTTGGAAGGATGAGCAGCAACTCCACCTATAAACTTGAGCTTACTTGGTCTCCCGTGGATAGAGGAAGGCATCATGAATGAGCTCATGGACGGTCATAGCCGCTGCTCGATTGGGGAAGAAGGTGCCATCGCCACCTGATTCAACAGGCAACCGTCAGAGAATATTGAGACAGGCGTTTCTTATTGCCGTCTTAATGGCAAAGACAGAAAGCTCTAGTGAGCGTACCAATGACTGGCAACGACCGCAGCGGCCGTGTGGCAAAATCAGTGCCCTTCTCCTCCAAGACTTGCATGCGTTTGAGCATCTTTGCCTTGTGAATGATGCTTTCATCCAGTTCTGCCAGCCAGTATCACAGCGTCAGTCATCTGTACAGGATGCTTGATGGCCACCATACTCATAGGACATTAGAGCTGAGGGACAGGGGGCTTTTGTGCATAAGACTGCAACACACAGGGCAGGCATGGGGTATGTGTGCATGGGGCCATGGGGGACCACCTTTTAGAAAGGACACCAGGATCTGCAAGTAGCACACGGCAACGTCAGGTCTGATAGGTGGAATACAGTGACTGCAACAAGCTGAAAGATTCTTTACATAAATTGATTCAGGACACAAGAAGGTCTGATGATAGGCAGATTATCATACGTCTCTGATATCCACAAAGCAGACAACGTCTTGTCCTGCTGTGTTGGTGGTGAAAGTGCACGGATCTGCGCCCTCAGGAGGCCCAACCACAGGCGCTGAAAGGATCTTTCGTCCTGCCAATGTCTGCAACGCACAGAAATACAAGTTGCATGTACTAGAAAAGGTCTGTAACATCAGAGACTTGTCTGTACTACCTAGGTTATTCGGCTTCCGCTGGATCCTGGCATGGCACTTTTCAAAGAACTCTCGACACATGCATCAGAACAAGCCATGCTGATACTAGTGTTATAAGTGTCCCCATATGAAGCAAGCCCAAACGGAAACTTCCCGACGACAATATTGTAGCTGAAGCACACTGAGGCAGGGAAGCAAGATCCTTACCTGCAAAGTAAGTTCGATAGTTGTCTCTTGCTTGAGCACGACAAGGGGCCTCTCACGAAGGAGAGTGCTGAGTTTTGTTCCTGTCGTGAGCTTTCTTAGCTGGCAGTCAAAATCCTTGTCACCCATTTCGATAGTTAGGCCATGCAATTGGGCTTCTAACAGTTTTCGCGTGGGACGACCGGGAACTTATCTTCTCAGCGATGTGTTAATTTATCGTTGTGTCATCCAGGTTTTGTCCACCGTCTCTTGGCACCTGGGCACCTTGGCTTGCTCTTCTTCCTCCACCTGATGAGTCACTGTGTTAGTAACTCTTTCATTCCATGCGCTCACCGCTGATTTGCCAATCCATTTGAGAAGTACCCTAGATGTATGCGCCGTATGGGTGCTAGATAGGATGCATGATCTAGTCGCGGAGCTGTGAGAGTGCTGTGTGTGTTTGGCAATCAAGGCATGGAGTGAGGTGTAAGGGCACACACCCGTACAGCCATTACGCATTGGGGATCTGCAGGATTTTCATGTTAGGCAAGTACGTCAGCAAGTGCCTGCTGCGCGATAGTCAAGGCAGTAGTGATTAACGCTGCAGGTCCGTGGAGTCAATCGTCCTCACAAGTTGAGCTCACTCTGAAGTGTATGCTTGCGCATAATTGTTGTCTTGTCTTGCAAAAGCACTTCATGCGGCATACTGTTGTGTGCAATGAAACATGCCGATGCTGGATGGTAGCTAGTCTAAGTCTGCTGGCGCATGCTGGGTGCAGGACATAGGGTATGTATTTGTCAGTACATGGACCAAGAGCATGCGCAGAACGTTGGGATTCTGCATGTTCTGGTGTCCACTGTTCTGGTTCTTATTGCAGCACCCTGTGTCGTCTCTGAAACTGTGCCAAGAGACAAGCAAGCGCTTCTAGCCTTCAAGGATGGCTTGCAGACAGACGCGGTGCGTCCCACTCTTTCTCCTCTTCTTTCATAATATCCTTGCATTGGCGTTTTAGTATTGGGCGCTGCTCATGGACGTCATCTCACCGAGTTCCTAGCTGGGGTGTGTCAGGGTCTCAGATACTGTTCCTTCCTGTGTGATGAACAGGGCCTCTTGTCAAGCTGGAACAACGCAACTGACCCCTGTGACGATGATTGGGCATTCCTGTCCTGCAATTGCTCTTCGGTGTATCCTCCGCTGAATACAGCCGAATGCAGCAGTGTCACTGGCGACCCTGGCAACAGGCGGGTGCTTGCGCTTGAAATCGGCTCTGTTGTCAGGACCCAGGGTCGCCAACTCGGTGGCTCCATTGCTGATGCTCTCGGCAACCTCACAGAACTGCGCACCTTGGATCTCCACGGCAACAGGCTTGAAGTGCGCCCGTTGTCTCTTTGCTGCATGCCTGGAAAGAGATTGCATGCTGTGCATTTTGCCATTGCAACTGTCTGTGTTCTCAGACATGCACTGGCAGTTTGATCAATAATTTGCTGCATGCATTGCAGGGGACCCTGCCACAGGCGCTCGGTAATTTGACAAATTTGAGGCAGTTCATCCTGTCAGGCAATGCACTGGTCGGCAGCCTGCCAGCCTATGTGGGAGGGTACCCCGGAGTGGGAGAGGCATGGCTCAGCCAGAATAATCTCAGTGGACAGCTCACTGATGGCCTCTGCAGCAATCCTGCGGGCAATGACAGCATTCACCTCGAGGCAAGGCATCAGATGCATGAGCTTTGGGGTGGGCTAGAAGTAGCACTAGAACTCTGCCCACAACAGGGGTTGACTTGTGCAAACAGCAATCAAATTGTGTGTCGTGAGATAGTGTCATGCTGAATGCACGTTGAGTAGTAGTTGTGGCATTCAGGGCAATGCTGGATTGTGTGGCGTCATTCCCGGCTGCCTGCTTTCTCGCATCCCCGATCTGAGTGGCACCTCTCTCATTGACCCCACGAACTCATCCAGGAACTCAGATGGCGGCTCTTGTGATGCAACGGCCCCAGAATGTGACCCAGCAAAGGGTTGTGGGTGAGTCATCGCACCAGGCAGCAAACTGTTGCATGTGAAACACACAAGCCATGTGAAAGTGCACAGACGGTACTCAGTGAAAGTGCTATTTTCCCATTTGCATCTGTCTCCCTCCTGCATCTTACATGGTTATAGTAGAACCCAAATAACTGCAACGTTAATTCTAAATGTAAGCATGTGTTTGCACAGGGTCTTGGTGCCCCCGTACTGGACAAGTGTGAGATCTGTGGCATTCTCATTCACACCATTCAATGACAGCATGTCAGCCATCATCAGCTATGAGTGGGGCCTGGCCTCCCAAGCAGGCCTTGATGATGTTGTCCCATTCAGACCCTTTACCGGCGTCTTAATGGTGATCTTCTCTCACATGCCATTCAACTTTTTAGTATGTGCATGCTGAAACTGCTGCCTTGGAGCACCATTTACATGTTGAGAACTTCAATGGCTCCTCACAGGGTGGGTGGTTGCATGATGAGTGCTTCTTCAAGTATGATGGATGTGACAGGTCTCTGCTTGTGGTTGTTTGTGGCAGGTTGTGCCGGAGGTGGCTATTGCAGGGAAAGTGTTCAGCAATGTAACACTACGCGTGCAGAACGTGACCACTCATTTCCTGAACTTGGTGAATGGCATGACGTACTATGTGTCCGTGAGAGCCAGAAGCGGCGGCGCTCAAAGGCTATCATCCATCGCCAGCAGCGCTCCAGTCAAGGTGCTTCATTGCATGCAACGTCTGAGCACCACAGCAAATTTTCCAAAAGGAATGCCATCTTCAAATGATCCTTGTCATTACAATCTTGATTGGCAGTTGGCTGAGCACTGTTTTTGGCTTTACAACAGGTGGATCAGACTCCACCAATGATGGAACCTCAGGGACAAGTCTACAACTCTCCTGGGTGCCAGACTTCCTTGACCCAGACTGATACAACAACGCTCTGGTCAGTTGTCCTCAGAGCAAAATCACACACTGTCAAGCTGAAACCGGGCACTGGTGAGTGCCTAAGTTCCATCCTCAACAACCAGCTTGTGAGCCTTGCTTCTGTCCTGCGTGCAGGGTTTGTTGGGACTCATTTGTTGATGACGAGTCTCCCATCATTTCCTACTCGTATCAAGTGTACAAGCAGACTGGAAACAAGCCTGGGAGGTCCAATGAGGACGCGGCTGTCACGCCTGAAATTCGTGTCGCCCTTTCCACCCATGAAGTTGTGGTCCAAGGCCTGCAGCTCCAGGTGACAACCTAATCCCCCTTCTATTGCGAAAACGAGTGAATGACCTGCTGACTAGTCGTAGAGCGTGGACAATTTTGCAATCTGAAGCGTCACATGCTGCACAGCACGACACAAAGCATTCCCCACTGGCAGGCTAAACGCAAATGACACATGCTGGAATACAAACTGAAACTATTGTGCACCTCCCTGTTTCGCTGCTCTGAGTTTCACATGAAGTTTTGGTGTCGCTAACCTCTCAAACGTGTAATGCCGAAGACCTGCACTGCCTTGAACACTGAGCTCGGCAATATCTTGATGCAGGTGGGCAGCTCATATTATGTCCGTGTCCGAGCCATGAATGCTGCCGGGGAGGAGGGCTCTGAAGATTCGCAGCCTATTACAATTGAGGAGCAGTCGCACAGCCTGTCTCCACAGCAGGTGGCTGGCATCGTCCTGGGTGCTGTCATCGGTACAGGAATCTTGGTCGCTGCCCTTGCCATCTACCTCACTCGAACCTGGTGCGCGCCCTTTTGCACCGTACAAGCTGAGCCCAATCCAGCATGTCGCCCCTACATCTTCATCATCTTTCTGGCAAGCTACTTGGCGTAGGGCATGCACCACTGCACCACCAATGGACTCGGCTTGTGCCCATGGCATGCATGCTTGTGATGATCACCAGAACAACTGAAAAAAAATTGCACATAATGCGACCCGCCACACATGCTCTTGCCTCATCAGCGACCGTGCAATGTAGGCTGCAAGAAAGAGCTGAATTCTTGTGAGAGTTTTAGGAATGGGGTTAAGGGTTTCGTTTTTAGGGTTTAGGGGGTTTATATCCAGGGTTCAGGGTATGCTTGCCATGCTGATGCGGTTGTGGCTGCAGGACGCATGCGAGCTGGCTGCAGCGGCGGCAGGCACGCGACCGGGCCAAGCAACTAAAGAGCCTGATGCACGGGCTGATGGCAAACATGAGCGACGGGAGCAAGCGCGCCATAGACGACCTCTGCGACGCTCGGGAAATGGCTTTCGTGGTCACCGACCTGGAGAGCTCCACCGCCCAGGCCTCTGCCAGCGCTGCTGCCTTCGCCAAAGTGCAGGAAATTCATGACACGGTGTGCACGCAGTCTCATGTCCGCAGTGCCTTTTGCTTGTTAATTCTGTTTCTATTCAAGATCCATGCTCAGGCATCATGCCTGGGCTCGGCACTTTTGCAGGGCTTTGTTGAGTGGGAACCCCACTTCAGACATCATCCTCCTATGCTGAGAAGCAGGATGGCCGTACAGGTGCTGCGGGAGGCGATTGCAAAGCATGGCGGGTACGAGATCAACACGGAGGGGGACTCCTTTCACATCGCGTTCAAGAGCGTTGTGGAGGCGGTGGGCTTCTGCATGGACGCCCAGTACCAGCTGCTGGAGACGCCTTGGACCCGCGATGTGCTTCGCCTGCCCACATGCAGGTGCACCAACTGCCTTGCATTGTCCCTTAATTGCTCTGCAGGACCAAGCTGTGAATGTCCAGGTCTGGTATGCGACACTGTGGAGGGACTGGATGTCCTGAGTGTCTGACTTTGATGCAGGTGAGACAAGTGCTCTTTGGTGCTGATTGCTATATTTTCAGGCCATGAAATTGACGGGGTGCAAGTTGGCATGTTCCATCCTGAAAATTTTGCAGAGTTTGGATCTTGTGGGGTAGTGGGGAGCTCATGCCATACCACGGCATGGGACAGGAGACGGCACATGCAAGGACATCAGAGGCAGCAATGTAGGCTGAAATGGTGGGCATGTGTCGCTTGCAGGGAAGTGCTGTCGCCTGATGGCAGCGTGGCTTTCCGGGGGCCGCGTGTGCGCATGGGCATTCACTTTGCAGCCGAGGGCACTGTTGCACACAGGCGCGCCGTACTCACCTATCTTCCATCTATCAGTAATGATAGGCTGTTTCCAGACTTCAACAAACATGCCTGCTTTTGAAAGACATCAAGGGCATTACAACGACGTCCTCTGGAAAGTTTAAATGCACTCCAGTATCAAGCCGTTACTGCATGGACAAGAACTCTGATTATGTTCTTGGTCAAATTGCTATACATTGATGCCGGGCCAGATGGGTGAATATTGTGCGCGCTGCTTACATGCAGGCTGCACCTGCTGACAAAGCACCGCGTTTTCAGCGGCCCGGGGTTTCAGCTGGCGCAGGAGCTGGGTGAGGTGGCGAATGGGGGCCAGGTGCTGCTGTCACAGGAGGCGTGGGTGCGCCTGCGCGGCAACATGTTTGCTGCTGGCTTCCCTGTTGTGGAGCAGCTTGGCATCTACAAGCTCAGTGCCTGGCCTGTGCCGATCTGCATTTACCAGGTGACTGCCTTCCATGTCGTTACCATGGGAGCACACAAGTATAAGCCTTGTCAGGTCCATATGCTGTACTTGATTCTGTCTCTAATGATCTCGTCACTGTTGAGGGCTGGTGCTCAAGCAGTCATGTGGGTGGTGCTTCAAGATGACAATGCTCATGTTTGTTGAAAGGTGGGTGTGGCCACAAATGCAGATTAAGCAGCTCATGACACGGCCACTCTCCAGGAGTTTTGGGCCACTGCGCAGGATAGAACTTGTGGAACCTGGGGCTGGGTACAATGTCACGCCCCCACCCCAATTGGGCGAATCAAAGGTGACCTTGAGTGTTCATGCCAACATCCTTCAGTTCTCAATCCTCCAAATCCCCCACTCAATGAAGCTTCCTGATGGACCCTGAAGTTGTGACGGATTGTGATCAGGCAAGGTTGAAGTGGAGGTATTCATGTCACAGGTGGTCACCTTTGTGGCAGCCCGGCTCGTACTGACAGAGCAGCAGATTGAGAAACTGACTGCGCCGCCCACAGCGTCTCGACTCATGCTCAGCTCTGGAACGAAAGCGCAGGAGCTGCTTGGTGCAGCGCCCACCACGGCAAAGAAGCTGCAGGAGATCTTGGCCATCGTTGCCCAGCAGTTCGGTGGCTACATGTTCAACCTGCGAGTCGCAGAGGTGAGCCACAAGCAGCAAGGTTCTGTGCGGGAGTATAGCATGTTGTCTCACGAGTTTGTGTCGGGCGTTTTTGAGGGTTGCTGGACTAAGTGTGGCAACCATGCCCTTGCAGAGTTGACCAGCGCATATGCTTGGAGAGAACTTGATACATGAACAGTCCTGTGTTCAGTTCTGTCATAAGCACGTGCGCTGGTCACTTCTACAACGTGCATACCCTTGGGCAGAAGTACTATCCTTTTCACAATTCTCATCCGGTCATCATCGTCGCTGGAAATGTCTATGAGCCATTGTTGTTAGTCAGGTTCTGGGCTAGCGATGTCGCAAGCTTAACTCATTGGATATGGGGGTAGCAATAGCGAGTCTTACAAGGCACCCATGTTCAGTTGCACAATTCTACACAAAGTGGGTGATCTAGCCATGAGCAGCTTGAAAGGGGGGCAACACTGTCTGGAGGACCAAACCCGTTTTTGCTATAGTGAGTGGGCTGCATGCCACAGGGGCGTTGCATGGTCTGCTTCGGGGCGGCGTTGGATGCGGTGCGCTTCTGCCACGCTGCACAGGTGGCGCTGCTGTTCCAGCGCTGGCCCTCGGACTGCGCTGCTGTGTCAGGTCCCACCCAGCTCACACCCGACAACCGCCCTCTCTTCGCCGGACCGCGCATTGCCATGGCAGTGCACACCACACCAGCCTATGAGTGCGCTGCTCACCATCTGCCATGTCGGAAAGCCTGTTATCAGGACAAGTGCGATTGTCATGGAAGCAGGAAACACTACAGTCCAACCCCCTCCTATGTGCTTTCATCTTGTCATGCACAGAGTCCTGACTGCAGCGAGAGAGTGATTTCGTTCACGTTACCCCAGCTAACCTGCTCCTAAGGAGATCTCAAAACACAGTTGTGACTCTTAACTGTGTGGTGTGATGGAGGTGCAGTCCTTCCTTTCATTGATACTTGGGGCCCGTGACCACTGTAATTGGACCATGCTCGATTCTCAGGGAGGACCCAGCGTCAAAGAAGGGCGCCGAGTTCGCCAATGCGGGACTGGACGGCAGTGGTGAGGCGTTTACGGAGCGCTTGGCAGATGCGGTGTGTGGCGGCCAGGTCGTGCTCTCTGAGACCACATGGTCCGCCATCCAGGACCACATCCCTGGGCAGCCCCAGGCAAGCCCCACAACCACTGCTCTGATACACCCGACAGTGGCTGATGCATGCACAGTTTTCAGTGCCTGCTATCCCTTCTGAATTCACCTGTGCATGTATAACTACAGTTGCCCATGTCCAACTGGTGAGGAATGTCTCGCAGCTGAACCTGAGTGACATCATAGCTAGTTGAATGTAATTATGATGGGACATTCAGCCATGCAGGAAAGAAGGTGGGGGGTTGGAACTTGCAGTTTCACGCTGTTTATGAGGGACGTGCAGCAGGAAGTGTGTCTGTGTGGCGCACAGGTGATAAGCCTGGGCGTGCATGTGGTGCATGACGCGTTCCCTGGCGCCATGCTTCTGATGGAGGTGATGCCCTCACTGCTGGCACGCCGCTCCTTCCCCCGGCCAGCCACCGAGCGCTGCCTCGAGCCAGGCTTCCGAGACTCGCCCGATCCCTCTGCTGTCGCGCTGGTCTTCATACGGGTGCGGCTCTGTCTACCCACCTCTCTGCGCATGGACCTCTGGTCTCTTTACGCGCAGGTCCTACCATTGCCCCTGGAGCGAAGTCACCAGTGTTGCAGTGCTGGCAGCCGTGCACCGGAAGGCAAGCAAGTATGTGCTCTTACCACAGTGCTTTTGTCCAAAGGAGGCGATTTTGGCATGGTACATGCAATGACAGCCTGGGTTTTGTTCATGAATCTGTAGTAACTTGTCCAGCAGTCATTGGGCATTGAATCAGCCGCAAGTTGCTGAATTTAAGGCACCCACCTATGAACAGAGCGGTGCTGAGATGCAGCGCTTGTTGTGCAGGCGGCCAAGCCGGCGACGGTGGTGGCGGCGGAGAGCAGCGCGGTGGAAGTTGAGGGCGATGTGGTGGCCACCATGGAGGCATACAACCTTGCCATGGGACGCTACACGCGCACTGTGCGCGCCACGCTGCCGGACCACGCCGGATACGAGTGCAAGGAGCCTGAGCCCGGCAAATTCACCCTCGCCTTCCCGTGCGCACTCCCTCTGCTGTTTGTCGTTGCTGTGCTGGATAGGAAGATTGCGAAGAATTGCAGAATTGGGCAGGATGCATTCTTCGCTGTTTAATTTAGAACCTGCAGCATGCGCGTTTTGAGCGGTACTGTGATGGGCGCATCAAACCTTCAGCAGTGGGGCTAATAAAAAGTGGCTGGTGCCGCCCCCGGGGAGTGACACGAGTGCCTGCCACTGGGGGGACAAGAGGGCGAGCAATATTCTGGGTGGTTTGTGCAGGACACTGGAGGCAGCAGTGAGGTGGTGTGTGGAGCTGCAGCTGGCCCTGCTGCACGTGGACTGGCCAGAGGCCATGCTGAGGTGGCCTGACTGCGCCCCAGAGACTGACCCCTCCACCGGCACGCTCCTGTTCAGGGGCCTCCGCGTGCGCATGGGCATGGCCTTTGGCCGCGCACAGCACAGGAAGCCTCTCAACACAGGTGGGCTGCCGACATTGTCAGGAACTCATGCTTTCCTTCTGACGATCTTGCGGCATGATACTCTCAGCCTCAAGAAGGTTGTTGGCAATAATTCCAATCTTATTTGCTGTGGGATGCTCTGAAGAGGGATGCATGGTGCGGAGCCTCCTCCCAGTACTGACTTAACTGGCCTTTCTGTTGCACATCATGCGAGGCCGATATGGTATGCACCTGCATTTGGGATTCTCTACCTTGGTACGTCTAAAGCAGCAAGCCTGGGTTGATCGTGCAGGGCGGGCGGATTACTATGGCTCGCTGGCCAACTTGGCAGCACGCGTTTCGGCGCTGGCGGCTCCGGGGCAGATATTAGTGGAGGGTAGCGCAGGCTTGCGCAATGAACAAGCCTGGGAGCGAAGGGATGATGGATGGGTGCTGCTGCCGCGCCCGGACAACCCCAAGGAGGCCTCTCATGGGGATGTGCCCATTGAGCTCGAACAACTGGGCTACTACATGCTCAAGGCAAGTGAACCCCTCAGAACCATGCGCTCAAGACGAGCTGGCTTGACTCGCATGTTGCAGGGAGATTGTTTCCGGAAGCCTTTCTTCACTTAAGTGCACACATTACTGGCCGATTGGATGTTGCTCATATCAAGGTTGATGGTGACAGAGATCTGTGTCTGCACTGACCGAACTTTAGAAGTAGCACCTGCAAGACTTTGCAAACTTATTGTGGTTGGTACCATAAACAGGAGGTGGGTTTTCTGCAGCAGCACGGCCCTCTGTCCCGTTGCATGGGTGTGTGCAATGAGGAATTCATGGGATGTGCAGGGCATGGATGATGCCAAGCTGATCTTCCAGGCAGTGACGGCCGAGCTGGCCGGGCGCAAATTCGCGCCGCCGAGCGCGGCAATGCGCGTTTCGTACATCCCGCGCAACCGCATGCGCTTCTCCGTCACCTCCTCATTCGTGTCAGGCACCAGCGGCTCTGGCGACTCCGGAAACTCCTCTGGCCTGCTCTTTCCCGCCAATATAGGCCACCTGCTGCGTCTACCTGCCCGCTCCTCCTCTGTGCGCTGCTCACCACCCTTGTCTTCATTTTTGAGTTCGAAACTGGACCGTGCTTGTCAGCGCGCACCATCAGGTGGTCGCTGAGCGCCTCTGTAGCTCACAATATATGACCGCCAGGCCTCTTCCGGAAGTTCATGTGGACAGAACACAAGTCTTGTCTCCTTACTGGGGACCTTGTCACAGGCTTACAGTTCAAAATACGTGGTCTCATATTCACAGAGAGAGACTTGGACAGATCATATGATACAGCAGCGTTGAGAGGACATGTGTCGCTATGCGTGCAGCACTCCTCCAAGGTCAAGAGAGGCGCCAAATCACATTCAGCGCTGCGGACGCGCTCCTTCAGAGGTGCAGAGCAGTCCGCGCCGTCCGAGCTTGTCATCCACCGGTGCGCCGCCTACACCCCTCGTACCAATCTGAACCTATCCTCACAGCTTTTATTTGGTGCTCAGGCTGCTGGGTAAATCTTTCAGCGGCAAGTGCAGGAAAATGGGCATGTGTTGGGCAAAACACCAGCGCTGGCAGAGACGTCATGGGACCCAAGTAATAGGTCAGTCGGTAGGCTTTCACTGCCCTGAGCACAGGTCAAGAAGTCATCTATGGTTTCGTGCAGGTCGACGCCAAGCACAGCATCACCGTGGGGCAGTTTTGCGGAGGCAATGTTCCGCCGCGTGCGCAGCTTGGGCCAGCCGCGCTCCCCGACAGCGCCTGGCCGCCAGCGCCGCGGCCGCACCAGCCAGGACATCGAGCTGGGCAGCCCCTTTGCAGAAGCCGCGGTGTGCAGCGCCCCCCTCTCCTCCCATGTTACTCGGACACCTGTGTCTGCTCTATTCCTTTCCATGTGTGTGAATCTCAAGACACACTGATGGATTTGGCGGCTGAAGTGTGGTGGGTTATGTTGTCATGTAGTTCCTCCCTGGATTGTTCCCCAAAGGGTGTATACATCTTCGGGATCTGTGCAAAACCAAGCCCACTGCACGTACATGCTATTTGTACCTGCTGCATGCCTCTGGCATTCAGATTTGCTGATCAGGGCAGGAAGTGGTGTAGATTCAGAAATGTGAAGGCATTGGCTTGATTGAAATTGGGCAAGTCAGCAATGGGCAGAAGCCGCGTGAGCGCCTTTACCAAGCTTCTGTCATGCGGGGAGGTTCTCTCTCCGCTCCCAGGCTGTCCTCTGCCCCAGAGTAGCACAGTGGAATCATAGTACCGCTGGAGGCCCTGCAGCGTACTCGTTGCACCGCCCCCTCCAGCTGTCTCCTATAGCCACAACACTTTTCTGCACATCAGAATACAATCTGTCTGATTCCTGAACGTTCCACAAAGAATGGGAAGCACAAGAACATTGTCAGGGAAGGGCTGCACGACCTGAATGCAGCTGCAACTCATGCGCAGGGGCGAGAAGGCTTGCCAGGCTATGCGGCTAGGAGGCATTCGGCCCAGGAGAGGCAGATGAGCGGTGAAGATGTGCTGGTGCCCGTTGCACTGGAGGCTGCATCGGAGGAGGGATCCCCCATGATGTCCCCCTCGCCCTCCGGGAGCTTGCACTGTGCTGAGGCCTCCTCGCCATCTGGATCTGTCCGGCAGCATAGTATGCTACCCACTGCTTTTAGACCCCAAATTGCGCTGATGTTGACCCAACACCCAGTGTGGAAGACACTGCAATGCAGTGCATGTCATGATTAAGAACACATACGTACAACCGGCATGTGTTTCTCCAGGCGGATTGTCACAAATCTCCCCTGCATCAGAGCACAACAGCCCAATGCAGGAAGCATAGCCTAGTTGGGCTCATGGTGCCCGAGTACTAGCAACGCTGTCTAGCCATGCTGCTTGTAGTAATTTGAAGCACCTCTCATTCATTGGTTTGGGGGTGTGCCCTGAAAATACTCAAGCCTCCTGGGGTCAATGTCCCAGCTTAGTTGAAGGTGTGTGCTGGCGCAGGTGCATTCATGCGGGTCAGGCGCTTGGACTGGGGCCCGGGCGAGGAGGCCTCGGCCAGCAGCAGCTTTGACAGCGGCGGGAATGCAGAGGCAGTGCCGGCGAGCGGCGCGTCGGGGCTGGTCGCGCGGATGGCCGTGCAGCGCGCGGGGTCCATCGGGAACCCGCTTGGGCTCGGCCGCTCCTGGAGCGCCAACGAGCGCGCCGGCCCCTCCCCGCTCTCCGAGGCCAGCGGACCCTCCGGTGCGCAATCAGACACTTGTCTCAAGATGAGCCGAAATGGTCGCCCTGGGGGCCCTGACTCCCATTCCCCACAGCTTGCTCTCACTCCAGCAAGCAGAAATGTCAAAGGGAAAGCGTGGATTTGAGATCCCATGGCCACCCTTCTCTCTAATCTTTTGCAGACTGATTGTGTCACAATCATGCCCCGGTGTTGGACATCCTGCCATATCTATTCATGCCCAGGTTTGCCTCTGATAATTGTTGCACAGGGCAGTACTTGATCTGGTCTCCTGCAGTGCTAGCATGCAGAAAGCACACTTGCATGAGGTGCTGGCAGATCGGGCAGTCGGCATCCTTGCCATTTTTTAACAATGAATGTGCCGCAAGCAACTAACAAATCTGTGACTACCTGCAGGTGGCGTGCAAACAGCGATGTCTGCGCCTCCCTGTGCAGGAGAAGCAGAGCGGATACGAGGAGGCAGCCAGTCTGCCGAGCCTGAACGGCCACCCGTCTACCCATCCTCCTCCGGCAGCTTCACACAGATGGTGTGCTCCTGCTCTCCTATGGTCCTCTCCTGGAGGAACCCAGCTATCCGCTCCATGTCTTTACTCTCACTGGTGCAGCTTCCACTTCACATTGTGCAGGGTGTGAACACATGCATGCATGCCAGTACGGAAAGGTATCGTGAGCTCCAAAAACTTCCCTCTCAGCAGCACCGTGCAAGTAACAGACCAATTTTTCAGGGGATTGCTGGACACACATGTGCCCATATTTAGGCCAAGTGCATGCGCCAGCTCAAGGCACAAGAACGGGGAAAGGTGTGCATTGAAATCACCTGGTGACAGTGGCTTCCACCTGAGTGCGCAAAAATGTGATTTCAATCGGCGTCTGCAGGACCCGAGCCGGCTGCAGGTGGAGAACGCGGCGTATGCTCGCCAGGTGGCTGAGCTGTTCGCATCCAGCCGCCGCAGCATCGGCTCAGCGCAGCTCGATGCGGCCGTCGCGCGCTCCTCATCTGGCTCTGGCTCTGGGTCGTTCACCAGCGCCTTTGCGCGCGCGCGGTCGGCCAGCACCGGCCACTCCTCCACCGCAGCTGCGTCTGCCCCGCCCGCTCAGGTGTGCCCTCTGCATAGCTCATCAGAGATACACCTGCATTTCTCCCCCCAAATGGATTTGAGTATCTTCCATATATGAAGGTGGGTTGAGACCTGCCACTTGAACATTTCTTGCAGCCGTGGCTGCGGGTAAGCCCTTCTGAACGCTCAGAGAGCTCACAAGACTGCGCCTGCCCTTTCGGAATCATTAGAGTTTATTATCCCAAAAGAATTTATTTCCCCAAAAGATTTTATTTTCATTTGACACAGTGGTAGTAGGTGTGCGAAGCATGGTGGCGGTGGGGGCGATGATGCTTTTGTTTTAATTGCTGAGATTTGTCGGTGCAGAGACACATACCTGAGCCCCCAGGCTGTCATCTCAGGGTCCCACAGAACTTCTCTTTTGTTTTTCATGTCTGCAAGTCTGAAGAGGTCCTATACTCATCAGGCGCTGCACAGGCCTTGCGTGTCATATTCTGATCAGTCCGTCATGTCGGGCGGGCGCTAGATTCTGATCAGTTAATCACATATCCCACTCAGGATCCAAGGTTGATGCGGCAGCAGCAGCATCCCAGAAGCTACAGCACAGGGGCAATAAAGCGCGAGGATGTTGCAGCAGCATCTGAGCAACAGCAGTTGAAGGGCGCAAGGTCCAAATCAGTTGAGGTGTGCTCTTTGCGGCTCATTTGACATTTAAAATGAGGATCGGCAGCCAGCCCTCTCCAAGATTTTGGGCTGCATTGATCTGTAGGAGACTTTCCCACACGGTTATTTAGCCTTAGCATTTCAAAGACCATACTGACATGGGTGTCACTAGCTTGGGGTCATGCATGCCCAAGTGTTGCTGGGCGGTGCGGGAGACTCTCCCACTGTCAAGACACATGTCTCATTAGCCTAAGCGTCGGTATTTTAAGACCATACCGACATGAGTGTGGTTAGCTTGGGGCCATGCATGTTCAAGTGTTGCTGGATGGTGCGGCCAGGTTGAGGCGTTGAGCAAGAAGCGCGGCATCACGTGGAGGGACCGGATGGGGCTGTCCTCAGCGCCGCTGGCCAGCTCCTCCAAGGAGGGGCCCCTGGAGGTGGCTTCCAGGGAGCGCAGCTATCAGGGCTCCCTGCCAGACGTCCACGAAGAGGTGTGTGTCCACAACAGTTGTGGCTTCAATGTCTAGGAGGGAGTGAAGAGCAAGCTATTACGATGCACAGTTCACAATAAAAGGGCATGGAATGGGGAAGCTGTTGAAAAGCGGGCAGGGTATGTAAGTCCTAGCAGGCTGCACAGCAGATGTGTGTTTCCACACAGGAGGGCTGAAGTGCTTTGTGTGTTGGCGGCAGATGGAGATGTCAGGGGCGCAGCTAGCAGGAACCTTACCCAGCAACCTGGCACCTGACCGGGAAGACAGATGACCGCTCGCGCATGCGCAGTCAGCTTGCGCATGCGGACCTGTACAAGATCCAGGCAACTGTAGAAGTATACCTGTACCAACATGAGCAGATGAAGCAATCGAGAGTTTCCTGTTTGTTTCCTAGAAGTGCTTTTTGGTTGAGCTAGGTCTGATTCTGGTAATTAACCTCTAGACTCTTGCAGGTATTCAGAGTCTAGCTAACCAGCGTGCGCAGATGCTGAGGGGAACGTCCCCTCAGTTAACTGCAGCATGTCAACTTGACGGTCAATGTTGAAAGTCAGTGTGGCTGCTTTGCATGACTAGTCTGAAGTATTAACGCTGTTGCCACCGCCAGAGAATGTCAATATACTGTGGCTTCCAACGGATGTGCGTCTCCCTCCTCCGCGTTCCCTCCACACGTCGCTCCTCTCGGACGCGTTTCCCTCCTCGGCGTTTCTCCCAGCCTGCTTTGAAAGCAGCAGTGCTTTCCCCTCCAGCCATCCTTCCGGGTCCTCCCGATTGAGTTATGATGATGGGGGCTAGGGTTTCCTGATGCTCCCTCCCATGGGAGGGCCAGGGCCCCAATTATACCCCCGCACCCCACATTATAGCCCATTAGAGTCCCCTGCCCCACTTACTGACGCCAACAGAAGACAGGGGCTCTAAGTACACCCTGTGTATGGGTGTATTTAGAGCCCCCTACAGAAGAAGGCGGGGGTGAAGTAGACAGGTCACGTTGAAGGGACGCCGTCTGGATAGGAACGTGAGAAACCCAAAATTGACGCAGCCGCTGAGCGTCAGAATGTCCAGGACAGAAGGACAGAGGCAAACCCTTATCGTTGTGCTTTGCGTCATGTTGTGAGTGTTCAGAATCGTGGCCCACACCATTTGCACACGGGTTCGTAGAAGGTGAGTATCCCGGGAAGCAGGTCGCTCGTCGTCCTGCAATTCAGAACAAGTTCTCTCGGTTCTGCTCGTTTTTTGCACTTGGCTATGAGATATCCCCATGTTTTATGATGAATATGTTGCCATCATGCAGCAAAGGTACCGTAGTCCCCGGCAAACAAACGGCATGGATAGTTACAGTCTCGAGCGCCTCCTTGAGGAACAGCGGCAGCGACATGTATGGCAATCGGCAGGAATGTCACAAGAAAATTCAGGATTTGGAGGTTACGATTTCAAGCCAGAAGACACTGGAGCTCAAGCAAATTTCGAGAAGGTGACGATGCCGATGCCACTACTGGCCCCAGTTCCGCCTTAGCAACACATGGTTATTTGACAATTACGTCTTTGTACATGGCAGGTCGTGAACCTTCCTGGGCGTCGAGCCAACCCCCGTAGACTTCAGATATGGCGGACCCTTCGTTCCAATAGGACCCTCTTTGATGTCTGCCTGCGAGCCAGTGACCGAGAGGTGGGCACACATTGCGTCGCTTGAATGCACATATACCGATGCTTGCAATGATCTGCGCAGAAGGATTCCGGCACTTTAAGGCCAGTTGTGAGGGTCGCTCACTCGGTCACCTGGTGCCAGGTGCTGTGCAACGCGCATCTTCTGGCAGAAGAGAGCGCTTTCTTCCTTGCCGAGTTCGCAAAACCGGAGTTTGGCGGGTCCCATAACGTGGTGCACCTTGAGAATATCAAGGGAGACACATTGGAAACCGTGATTGGGGCGCTCTACGGCGGCACCATCAAGCTTAACAGGGACAACATTGAACGCTTCCTGCACTGTGCTGACATGCTGCAGGCAAGCCCAGCCCCCACACGATTAAATTGGCACCCAAATGCCTTGTCCCTACCCCTTGCCACGCATGCTCTGCACGCATGGCTACCCTCATATAGGCTATTGTGTAGCAGACAAGAAGCCCTTCCGCGAATCAACTCCCAAATCAGAAGCGCAAGTGTGAATGAAGCTCATGATGTCCCAGAAGGGGGAGTGCCCTGCTGGAACTTGCAGTGGCAAATTCGCTATGTACCCTCAGCGCAATTTGTTTGAACTGTGCAGCAGTGTGGCATGCATACTAGCAGGCACTTGCAGGTGCAAATCACCTCTTCTACATGGCACAATCCCTCATCTGAGTCATATCCCCTCACATATGTCTGCGTATGTGTCTGGTGCAGCTGTCGGTGGTGAAGGATGCATGCTGCCAGTACATGAAGGGCTGCTTGGGCAAGGATACCGCTGTCGCAACGCTGTTGGTGGCGGCCAAGTTCTCGTGCACAGACGTGTGCGCACGCGCCCAGTCATACATCGCGGGCATTTTCCACACCATGCGCCCTGACGCGCTCAAGGACTGCCCCCGGCCTGTCTTCTGGGCCCTCATCTCCAAGAACAACCTCTCCGTCTACTCTGAGCTTCAGGTCAGCTTCAAGAGACAAAGCATCATTCCTCCTGTGTGTCATGTTAAGCATGCCTGTCTCGCCCTCAGTAAACTCTCCATTCTCGGCCATATGTATCCAGTGCCGGTGCATGCAACGCGGGTGCCTTGCTGTAGATGATTGGTGTCAAACTGATGTTTGTTGAAATTGGCTGGTGTGAATGCACCCAAGGCTGGCTGGCCAATCACAAAGCGGCTGAACGGAAATCCTAGGGGATAGCACAGGGGACTCTGTTGATTTAGAACCCCCTGGGTTCTTACAAACAAGGGGTGTTGTGTGGACGGACAGGTGCTGACAGCAATCACAGTGTGGTGCGGCCACAATGGACGGGAGGCGTTCCTGGGCCTTCTGCCGGCAGTGCGCCTGGACCAGCTCGGTCCTGGAGCACCCGGCTGCGCTGGACCGGGTGCATGCCGCCCTGGCCACAGCCAACTCCCCAGACAACCCCCACCGCAAACCCCAGTGGGCCCCCAGGTGCAGCACCCGTTCATCATTGTCACATTTGGCAGCCACCTGAGGCCTGTTAGTATGTCACACCGACTAATACCTTTCAATCATAACGTGCTCTGGCCACATCTGGGTTGCATGTCACCCTGGGTGACTTGCATGCAGCTTTAACTGCAAGCTTGCTTGCCAGTAGAATGTCCCTCTTGGCAAGCAGCTCCTTGAACCTTTTGCGTCTACATAGACTCTTGTACAAATCAGTGCCAAATGCTCCATTTTGTTTTATGCAAAGTCCACTGAAGCTTAGACCACTGTTTTTTCACCTCCTTCGGGGCCCAAGTGTGGCGCTTGCGGGTCTTGTCTCCGTTGCTACTTCTGGAGATGTTGATTAAGGATTGCCCTGTCTATTGGCCAGCATGTGCACTGGGTGTCCATTGTGCACACTGGATATGCAGTGGACACTGATAATCCCTGTGTCCAGGATGCCGCGTGAAAAGGTGGCAAAAGCGCCGCCCAGGCGTGTGGGTTATCAGTATCCCACATACTACCCGCCATTTAACCTCAGAAATGCCCACTTCGGCATGGGGCATCCGTTTTCACATTGGGTGAGCGCACTTTCACAACATGCTCGACATTCCTCTCCCGCATTGCAAGTACAAGTCATTTAGTTGGCCCCATGGCACATGGCCTGACCTTACCTTGCTTGCTGCTCTGTTGCCAGGAAAAAAACGCTGTTGCAGACCAAATTTCCAGAAGCCTTGTGATTGATGCTCTTATGAGGAATTTAATGGTAGGTCTGCCCCTCGAGCAGGAAGTGATGGTCTCTCAGGGGAATAATTGCAGCAATGTCAGTGGCTCCTTGAACAATCTATCACCTGCACTGTGATTGAGGAAAGTGCGAGAGGATGGGTTAGCAGAGTGGGGCCCTGTTCCCAACCCCCGTGCCTCCCCTGGCCTGCAAGGGCCTTGCGGGGGGTTGCACAATTGTAGGATTGGGCATTGTTCGCTTGCAGATTTCAATCATGAGGCTGACTGGGGTGGATGCCCGCAGCAGGGGGGATACACCCCTGAAGACTGGCCCTACTGGCCCCAGGAGCGGGCATGGGACGACCCACGGAATCTTGTTTATCGACCACACCAACACCAAGCCCGGTCACAGAACCTGAGTCTCACCGTCGAGGTGGACACACCTGAAGGCCGACCGGATGACAACCTGGCTCTCCTTGCCTCAGCATGAGGATGAGGAGGAGATTTGCAGCCGGCGTCAATGGCCGGCGCACCGTGCAGGGGCCGGAAGGCCACACGGCGCCAACAGATCTGGACACTAAAGCTTCTTTGCGCTGCAAACATGCTCTGCACGCCGGGCAGCAGCGGCCCTTGTGAGATCTGAGTCGCGCAGCGTCAGAAAAGGTGCCGCAGTATTTTTTTGCAGCCTGATCGGGTGAGTGCATGCCTATGGCTGATGTATATACCTGTTTGAAGTAGCCGTAGCAGTAACAATGAGTCATGGCACCAGATAGACAGTGCACACATAGATAGGCGCAGGGTGCGTCATTTTATTGGAACAAGGGTGGATTTGAGTTCATGTATAAACTCAAGATCTGCTCACTCAAAAGGAATTCAGTTGCCTTTGTCAGAGGGTGCATGTCAAGGATGCTGTAGAGGCCAGAATGTGCTATTAATATTGCGCTTGTATTGAACTGCGACCGGTCAGAGTTTGCCCTGCAACTGCTGTTTGGGAGAAAACTCCCTCTACAATGCAGAGTCTGCATGATTAGCATGGATGCCGTTGCAGTCTTGTGTAGCATTGCCAGTGTATGACCAGAATGCATGAATCCATGCAAAAAAGATGTAAATCTATGTGCATAGCTTCTTCAAAAAATGAAACCTGATAATTTGAAAAAATAACAGAGATTACATAATAAAGAATAACATGTGAAAATTCTGGAGTGGGGCGCGGGCGAGGAGGCCACGGCCAGCAGCAGCTTTCATGGCGGCGGTAGCACAGAGGCAGTGGCGGCCAGCGGCGCGTCGGGGCTGGTTACACGCGCCGGGTCCATCGGCAATCAGCTTATGCTTCCACACAACGGGGGTAAAGTAATGCGTGTGTCGACATCTGTTGCAGATGGAAATGTCAGGAGCGCAGCTTGCAGGAAATTTGCCCAGCAACCTGACACCTGACTGGGGGAGGACAGATGAGTCATCCGAGATGACCCCTCGCGTTGTTGCAGCCAGCGCTCGCATGCGCATGCACACCTGTACAAGACCCAGGCAACTGTCATGAGCAAATGAAATAATAGAGAGCGTTTCCTTGTCTTTCCTAGCACTGGTACTTTTGAGCTAGGTGCAGTTGCAATAGGATACCTCCCGTGGTCTAGACTCTTAGTAGTATGCCAGTGTGCCGTGGCTGAGGGAATCGTGAGCTTGCACACGTGCCATGTCAAATCTGACTCAGATTATCTGAGGTTGGATGCACTGCTGTGCCATGTTTATGCTGTGTGATCGCCCGAGGACTGTCAACATTGTGGCTCGAAGTGATGTGATGTGATGTGATGTGTGCCTGTCTCCATGCTGGCAGAAACAGGGGGTACTAAATACAACCTGGCAGAATATTTAGTACCCCCTGGCAGAATATTTAGTACCCCCTGGCAGAAAACAGAGGGGGGGGAGTTGAGGCAGCAGGTGAGGGTTGAGAAGGACGCCGTCTGGTCGGAACGTGGGAAATCCAAGAATGACGCTGCGCCCAGGACAGAAGGATCTCAAAACAGCCCTTGCCGTTGTGTTCTGTGTGACGTCGTAAGGCTTTAGGATCGTGAACCCAGTTTATCTGCAGATACCTTTGTGGAACGTGAGTGATCGTCTTACAGTACAGGCTGCCCGTTCGCGTGCGCTCGGCTTCTGCTCGTTTCATGTAACTGGCCACAAGATGTCCTTATGACGTATAATCAATGTATTGCCGATTTGCAGCAAAATTAGCGTAGCCCCTGCGAAGAGAAGGCATGGAACCAGTCCAACCTTACAATCGCGACCGCCTCCTTGAGCTGTTGCTTGAGCGACATGCACGGCCCGTGCCTGAAGTGCCACAAGAAATTAAAGGAGTAGGAGAGACTGGAGTTGAGCCAGAAGATCCTGGAAATGAAGGAAAGAGTGTGAAGGTGATGATGCCATTCCTTTGCAAAAGCTATTAAAGGCCTCCAGCTCCACGTCAATGATCACATACCCGCGACTTATTTCTCGTACATTGCAGGTTGTAAAACTTCCAGGGCGTCAAGCCAACCCCCGTAGACTCCAATTGTGGCAATCCCTCGATTCCAACAGGGCCCACTTTGATGCCTGCCTGCGAGCCAGTGACCGAGAGGTGGGGACACCTTGCGTCGCCTGGATGCATCTCCTCCCATACTCTACAGTATTTTACGCAGAGTGGCCTGGGCAACAGAGACGTCAGTGTTGTCCGGAGAAAGACTGTGAGGATCGCTGACTCACTCAATTGGTGCCAGGTGTACTACAACTCACTTCTGCTGGCAGAAGAGAGCGTCTTTTTTGCTGCGAAGTTCTCCAACCCGGACTTCGGCGGGTCCCAGAAGGTCGTGCAGCTTGAAGATGTTGATGGTGGCACATTAGAAAATGTGGTTGAAGCGCTGCTCACTGCCTACATCAAGCTGGACAGGGACAACATTGAGCGCTACCTGCACTGCGCCGACATGCTCCAGGCATGTCCAGCCCCCGCACAAGGCAACTGTGTGCTTCGCATGCATGCCCAACCTCTTTCAGGCTAGTTAATAGATAAAGAGGAGTCCCTCTGCGAGTGAACTTCCCAATACGACGCGCAATTGCTATGAAGCTCGTATGATTGGATAGATGCGTAAGGAGGGAACTTCTCTCCAGTGGGAATTGTAGTGGCAAGCATTTGCTGGCAAAGAAATGTAGCTAACGTGTGGGTAAAGGATCCCAATGTACAGCTGCGTAGAGTGCGCTAGCAGGCGCTTGCAGGAGTGTTTGTCACCTGTCTCATGCCGCGTTGCTTTGCCTGAGAGATGTCAGTTCTGACACTGAGCTTCACTACAGCCTGACCACATCTGGGCACGTGTCTGGTGCAGCTGTCGGCGGTGAAGGATGCGTGCTGCGTGTACATGAAGGACTGCTTAGATGAGGACAGCGCTGCCACCACACTGTCACTGTCAGCCAAGTACTCATGCGACAGTCTGCATGAACACACGCAGTCGTACATCGTGGCCAATTTTCATAACATGCGCCCTGACGCGCTTAAGGAGTGCACGCGGCCCGTCTTCTGGGACCTCATCTCCCGGGACGACCTCTCCATCTACTCTGAGGTTCAGGTTAGCTTCAATCGTCAGATTGTCATCTCAGGGCGGCGCCATTCCTCACTTTGTTCATTTCTACCCAGGAGAATTGACATTAGTGTCTTTCTTGCCTTATTCCTCCTGTCCATCCTGTTATGCATCTTTGCTACCCCTGTGTTCTCTTTGGGCTCTCTGCCATTTTCCCTAAATTCTGGTGCATGCATGACTCGTGGAGCTCGGGGTCTTGCAGTAGAATGAGAAGAGCGACTGGTGGATATTCCCAATTATTGCTGCCCAACCACGTAGCGGCTGAGCGAAACAATAAGATGAACAGAGTGCGATGTGCAAATGATCAGGTGCTGACAGCAGTCACGGTCTGGTGTGACCACAATGGGCCGGAGGCGTTCCTGGGCCTGCTGCCAGCAGTGCGGCTGGAAAATGTGAGCGCGTATGAGCTGCAGAGCATGTCGCAGCATGCCATGGTCCTGGAGCACCCGCCTGCGATAGAGCAAGTGCATGCCGCCCTGGCCGCACTGTATTCCCCCAACAGCCCCCAGCGCAACCCCAAGCAGGCACCCAGGTCAGCAACCCTTCATCATTGTTGCATGTGGGCATGCATTGAGAGCCACCTGAGGCCTGCTGGTATATCAAATTCTGCTGTGAAGCCTTCCGGTAACAATGTGCACTGGCCAGATCCGAATAGCATTTCACGCCGGGTGACTTGAAAGCAACCTGAAATGCAAGCTCGATGCATTAGAGAAGGCAGAAGCTCTTCAAGGCGGTAACGTCTTTTAGGATCCAGGTGAATTGGTGTCACAACTCATTTTGGTTCATGCAAATCTCAGCCCCTTTAGTGCAAGGGGCCAAGTGTGGCGTCTGTGGGTCTTGCCACCGTTGATACTTCTGGAGATGCTCATCAAACTTTGCCCTGTCTCCTGACCGGCATGCGCACTGGGTGTCCACTGCGCATACTGGATATGCAGTGACGGTGGTATTTCTTTTGCCCCAGGAAGCTGCGTGGAAAGGTGGCGAAAGTACCCCCTAGGCGCCTGACTCCTCCTGGCCTCCGACGTTTCCTCCCCCGTGCTCCTCCATATGATGTTCGCCCCGGCCCGTTTGCCCAACATGTGCCACTCCCGGTGAGTGCACTTCCATATCATGCCCAACATGCATCTCCCGCTTTGCCAGCGCGGAGCCATTAAGCTGTCCCCATGGCACCACTCCCCTGAAGTTACCTCGCTTGCTGCTTTGTTCACCTGTAAATGAAGTCTCCTGCAGAGCGACTCCATCAGGCCTGAGATAAGCTGTGTCATGAAGACTTCTTGGGTATGGCAACCACTCGGGCTGGAAGTCGTGGTCTGTCAGGGCCCCTGCTGTAGCAAGGAGCACTGCTAGTGGCACTCTGATCAGCCAGTTCATGAACAAGCAGTTACCTGCATACTTGATAGAAGAAATGCAAGAAGTGGAGCCGGACTAGCAGAGGTGGGCAACCCCATGCCTCACTTCTGGCCTGCAGAGGTTGGCAAGCCGGATGTTTTTATACCTGCAAATTCCTAGAACAGGCTGATTGGGATGGGTGCCTACTGTAGGATCCACCACAAGCGCCCTTGGCAAGGGATCTGCCGAGGGATGAGGATCTGGCACGCCCACCCTGGGTACGGGTGCAGCGGATTGCTGAGGGTCTACCACGCCCACACTGGGCACAGAACCTGGGTGGCCACCAGCTGGACTGGCCTCCAAGGCAGCCTGGACTGCAACCGGATGTGCAGCTGGCCGCCCTGGCTGAGCCAGATGAGGAGGAGGAGCCGGAGGAAGCAGCCGGCGCCGAAGGCGCACGCCCCGTTCGCGGCCGGAAGGCCACACGCCGCCGATAGATGTGGACACTGCAGCTTCTCTGCTGCACAACAAATATGCTGTCCATGTAGGGCAGCTGCAGCCCTTGTGAGATCTCATCTCAAGAGCTGCGTTGTGCTTGATGCGTGCAGCTTCGGAAAGGGTGCGCCAGTTTCATTTCACTGGCTGATGGCATGCCATTTCACTGGGAGCTTAGTTAGTGTAGGTCAGAGGGTGCATGTCAGGGATGGTGTACAGGCCGGAATGTGCTGTTGCATTGTACAGCAGGATGACCAGTGAGAGTTTGGCCTGCAACTGCTGTTTGGAGAAAACTGCCACTGCATGTTTAGCAAAGATGCCATTGCAGTTTTTTGTACAGTATTCCTAGTGTATCACCAGAACGCTCAATCTACTGTATAGTGCATGACTTAGATGTAGATATGGACTCCCAGTGCAGGAGTCCTTAGGATGCAGATGATGTGTTTATACATGTGTCTCTCACTTGGCGCCACAAAGATATATCGTCCACCGTAATGTACATACAAGTTGTATGATTCAACGAGGAACGAGCAAGGCTTCTTCCAAGGCAAATCTGCAGAAGGCCATCCATTTGCCCGAGATGAAGGTGGTTTAGAGAGCACGTTTGCATGCACTACCTCCAGCACAAACCTGAGTCTCCAAGGTTGGTTTCTCGAACAAACACCTGCTCTGAAAATTCTCCCAAGGGCACCCCTCCTGAAATACTGGCAAGGCACAATCGTAACATATTCAAATCATTTAAGCACACACATCATCTGGCAGCTTGAGCTAAGCTGGCGACCAAGATTAGAAGAAACACAACCAGCAGAGTACAGCGCTGAAAATGCACAGAGGCTAAGTAGACACTCCTGAAGTGCAAAGATGCTGCTGAATGTACACTGATCCCTGCCCACTGATTCAGGACAACACCAAAGTAGTGGCAAAACCTTTAATCTACAACTCCTCGAATCATAGTGGTAACACAGAGTATAGACACAGGCAAGCAATAGTATGGCAGGGGTGCTGGCAAACACAGTTCAGCACGAATTGCTTATGCTTCCTTTGCATTCGCAGAATCACCATATTTCTCCAGCTCCGCATCTAGCTTGCCAGAGAGCCATAAGAAGAACATTCTGAAGTCCGAGCAAAAGCTCCAGAGAGGGTATTTGAAGGTGGCTGGCGTGTTCTTCTCCACAAAGAAGTGCCCCACCCAGGCTGGTCCGTATCCTACAAAGTCAGAGGCTGATGTCTTTGCCATGTACTGAGGTGAGTAACATCCATTTCCTCGCTGTGAATTTCTTCTAGTAGGGTTCTTCAGAGATGCGTCTGAAGGTCGAGCACCCACGCAGCACAAACTCTTCAACGTATCCTGTGGAACCATCATAAAAACAATTCTACACTTTGCTGTGCAAGCTCACAACGGTTGGCCGAGTGACCTGCCTGCCAGTGGAACTGCAATCAGAAGGCGCGCGTCTCTCTTCACACTGGCGGCACAAAGTGCGCTGATCGCCAGACCGCTGCCGAGATAATGCAAGTGCCTTGTCTTGCTCTTGCTGTGCTCCTTGAGGTAGAAAGGCCAGAACTCCTCGTAACTTCCCAGACGGTCGGCCTTCACTTCGACGGACATCTCTTCCACAGCCATATCAGAACGGTGCACAGCTGCTTCCGCTTATCAAAATTTACCTCCCAAGATCGACAAAGAGCTGATCATAGGCAATTATGAGGGCATGTTGCTGCAAAGACCTCCATCATGGCATGAAGTGCCAATGAGTGTAGTCAGCTGAGTCATCGATGAGGGAACTGCGCAGACTTGGTGCACCCCAGAAGGTCCTGGAAAGTGTTCCGAGGAGAAGGCAAAAGCACAAAAAAATCGAGATCGTAGACGTCTGAACCCTGATTTGTGAAGGACTTTTGGTTACCATGGACTTCGTAGATCGCTTCACTGGCCGCTCAGCGGCGGAACGCTTCTCCCCGGATACTTTGTTCAAGTTCACTGACCTGTAAGTGCTCTCTGGGTTATCGCCTCTTGTGATTATTTGGACCCGACGCCGGGCTTCGCATATTTCTCTACTTAACCTTGGATCAGAATTAATGGCTACGATGACTTGACAACTACGAGATACCTTGTGTTCTTTTGTGTTCTTGGACTTCTGGTGTCCCACCTTCAAAGTGCATTATAACGGCTTGCTCTTGGCTTGCAGTACTTTGCCAGTACAGAAGCATCTGGAGAAGGTGTATGCCACACTCGCTGCGGCTTTGCTGGTGTCAGCTCTGGGCACATATGTCAACATGGCAACAGGGCTGGGAGGCTTCCTAGCTGCCATCGGCTTTGTCGTCTGCGCCACATGGCTGACAATGACTGAGGCCACTTCTTTCAACCTCAACAAGCGGTACGTGTACAATGCGGGCTTGAATGTTGCTGATCAGTGTTGGCAATGGTTCAAGCCCTTGAATGCTACCCTGCTTCTGCCAGTGACAGAAATCATGTGGTTCTATAGGTACGCTTTGCTGGCCGGAGCAGCTTTCAGTCAGGGCTTGACCTTGGGCCCACTGGTCAGCATGGCTCTTGCAGTGCATCCCGGCGCACTCTTCACAGCATTCTTGGCCACAGCTGCATCATTTGCATGCTTCTCAGGTGAGGACATCCGGATGTGCTACATGCAGATCTTTTCACCTACAGCATTTCCATCTCGGGATGTCATGAAGGTTGCAGTGTTAGCAATTGACTTGAATGCCCTTTTGAGCCTTTTGAGTCCTTATCCACAAATGCAGCTTTTATCGATCTGAGTCTTTATCCATAAATGCAGCTTCATTGATCTGCAAAATTAAAGTATGATGTCAAATCCGATATGCATGTCTGTTACCGTGAGATGGGTCTGCATTTCATGAGCCTTGTGTGTCAAGATTGAGCCTCGTGAAGTAAGCCAATCGAGCATGGGCACGTCGCTGGATCCAGGAGGATCTGCGTGCAGAAGCTGAGCCGGGGCATGCATGCAAGCGCAGGTGCTGCGATGCTGTCGCGCCGCCGCAGTTGGCTGTACCTGTCAGGCACGCTGTCCAGCGCAATGTCCATCATGCTGGTCATGCGCCTGGCCACCTGGATGTTTGGTGGTCGCGCCATGGCTTTCCAGCTGGAGCTGTACGGCGGCCTGGCCGTCTTCCTGGGCTACGTCCTGCTTGACACTCAAGTGCGACTCGGCACCTAACACTTTCCAGCTCTCGCTGTTTGCTGCTTTTGGCCTGTGCCATGGGTGTATCTGCAGATCTGGCATGGGCGTTTATTTCGTGGTGCAGAGATGCTGAGCAGCAGTCGTCGTGCAGTGAGAGACCCTGCTTCTGGTGTGCAAGTGGCAGCGGGATGCATCCCTGTATTTTTTGTGTGAATGAGGCTGATTGCTGCCATGCAGGTCATTATCGAGAAGGCATACCAGGGCAACAAGGACCACATTCGTGCTGCGCTGGACCTCTTTGTGGACTTCATGGCCATCTTTGTGCGTTTTCCTCTCACAACCTTCATTCTTGTCACATCTCGTGGCTTGACAGATCAGGGCTGCACTTGTTCAACAGGCAGGGACCTCCTGCACGCCCATCACATAATCATTGCTTTGTGTTGGGCTGAGGTTTGAGTGTGTGCCATGTTGCAGGTGCGTCTGCTGGTGATTCTGCTGCAGAATGCTGAGAAGAAGGAGGAGCGCCGGGAGCGTAAGCGCCGCTAGCGATTTCATGTTAACCAAGGGCATAGATTTCACCTGATCCGTGGGGTCTGTTGCTGGCAGTGCTCCTGAGAGTGTGCTCTGAGCTTTGATTAATGATGTTCTGTACTACCAGAGAGCGTGAATGTTTGATGTGTTGTACCTGTATTTCCATGCTGAAGTGTAGTTGAGCATATAGTAAGTGGATATGTTATTTTGCAAAATTTGCACTTAGTCTGACATGATGTAACGACAACTGATGGGCTGCTGTATTGAAGCTCATGGTGTGTCCACGAGGTCATTTTTCGAGATATGAAAAATTGGGAGGACCATCACATCTGCATTCTTGGGAGTACTGCACATTTGCAGGCCTGGTGCAGCCCAAATCCTTAAAAACATGCATATGGTGTCTTGGGCACCACAGTGTTCCAGCTGACAAATAATTGCCCAACAGTTGAATGCAGAAGCAGTGAGTCGTTCGGGAAATCTGAGGAACAATTGCTTTTGGCATCAAAGACGTGGGACTGAACTTCAATATTTCAATTACACGACCGCGCAAGAGACACTGATACAAATCCAAGCAAGACATTGCTCACATGCATATTTCCATCAGTACAACACTGCGCAGCAGGCTTCCAGCAGCTTTGGCTCACTATGTACATTCGGCGCTGATCCCAGTCCAGCTTGACAACTACGGCAAATAACTTAAATATCTCCTGTTTCAAGGACTTACAGATGTGGAGGGAACTGTACTCAGAACTACAGAAGCAGCATGACAGGGCCTATGATGCCAATGTTGCGTGGATGCATTCTTCTCAGGCCAATGCCTCAAGTAATTGCAGTAATTGCAGTATCCTCATACATCACCCCACGGTAAGACACGAAATGGATCTCAACTCACAGGGCGCCATGACATGGGCACTTCGTCTTGTATGGCAATCTCTGCACTGGAGAGTATTCTGCCATCATGCCTGGCTGTTCATGGCAGCGTCTTGAATTGTACTTATTAACAACCTGGTGACTGGACAGCCACCCATAACATCATAGAGACCTTTCTTCCAGCTGGGCTGATGAGGCAGCTCCGTTTACTCACATGAATGTCCTCACCAACATGGTGATCTCTCGCATCTTGAAGGGACAAGCTGTCATCTCATGCCATTCTTCTGTTGATTACTCCTGAAGCATGCGCCGACCAACCACCACACCTGTTGTGACTGGTGCTCCAGAGACAGCAGGGGAGGTGCTCACACCGGGAGGCGCCGGGACCTGCTGGGCCTTCTTGACAAGGGGAACCTTCTTCACGAGAGGAAATTTGGGGACGAGCTCCTCCTTCTTCTTAGCTGCACACAACAACACAATTGGGTGGGAACTGTTGCTTGCTGATGCGTTAAAATTATCTATCAGAGGGATCCACCCATTTGCAGCCTATGCATTACTGGCAGAATATGGATGAGTTCCTGAAATTCCTGTACAAGGACGACCCAGTGGCACGGCCCGAAGAGATTAACACGTGAAAAAATTCCAAAACAGCAAAGATACTGCGGGCAACGAGACGACACGCACCGATGAGGGGCAGGAGAAATCCCTGTAGCCTACGGCTGACTGGAAAGGACTCGCGCTTCACAGGAGAAAAGTCCTTGAGCTCGGCATCCGCCCCTGCGCAGTTACACGAAATGTCCCGGGACTTAGATCTATCATTAATGATGTCAGAAGTGGGTCATAGGAGCCTCCGTGTCACGCCCAGCCCACTCCGAACAGGATCAGCGCCTCACATGCCGATAGGTCACGCACAGCATCGAACCTCAATTGGTGCATGCGTGATAATGGCATACAGAACATATAGTTCTAGACATATTTCAAGCTCCTCCTCGCATCCTGCGGCTGCCAAACCAGCGATCGAGACAGTGCGGACCTGCTGCTGCGAGGCCGATGGCCAGCAGCGCGAGCACTGCGACAACGTTTCCCTTCCGCATGCTGAGGTCACTGCTAAGACTCGCAGACTATGTCGACGCGTTCAGCCAAATGTCTGTTTGTACACTTGCCCAAGCGATGCACCTCAGCCAGAATACCGCAGCAGGCAGACAATTCTGCGGAAAACGACTTTCAGAGAATTTCATGCACTGATCGTGCTCAAGGTTTGCAATGGCCGCGTGTCAGGCTTACCAGTTTAGTCCAAGGTCATCAGCGCACAATGCAATGTAGTCGTCCAAGGATAGGCCTGCACCAAGTTAGGCAGCCTTCAAGGTTTTAACCGTTCCTGTTCATCACGATGGGCTGCTGCAACAGCACAGCAGGCTTTATTCAAATCTAAGACAAGACATCGAAGATGCACATTGATAGAATATGGACAGATATTGCGATCGATGCACTAGTTTCATCGTGGACTCACTTGACGGTCAAAGTTTGAGTTCTCATGCATTTGCATGAAGCATTCGTTTAAGATAACAGTTTCTCGAGCCCTCTCACTAAAAGTGTCATACAGTTCTGATGCAAGGCGGCCCAGCGGTAGAAGTGCAGCCTTGCACCCTTCCAAATATGCCGGGGTACAGAGGCTTCGTACTCGAGGTGAGAAAGTTGGAGTACGACAAGAATCATAACCGATCATATATGCAAGCATGAAGCTTTCCTTTTGAATCGTAATCGTCAAAGTGCTTCGACCTAGCAGCTGCCACTGTCTAACATGCCTGGATCTCGCAGCAGTCGTTCATTGACCAAGAAGGGCACAGCGCCTCAAAGTACAGCACAAATCAAAATCAAAGTGCTGTGCGCTCACAGGAGCACCAGCGCCCGCTACCTCAGCTCTTCAGGATCTGCAATGGCATCCCTGTTGTGCTGGACCAGGTGCTCAAGTGTCCCATCGGCTCCACACCTCAAGAGACCCATGGATCCTTGAACAGCAAGTGCGCCTTGAATGTTGAAACAAGGAGAGTAAGAACAGATGCCATAGTGACGCAATTGTTTCTTCAGGTGACGGTGCCCGATTGCCAGGTCTCAGAAGGGGGCCTGGACACTGCATCAGGCTCCAGTCCGGTGACGACCCAAAACAATGAAAAGTGTTGCGCAAGGGTGGAGCAGCCAGCCTGGCTCGCATATGATCGCATGGTGAAGCTTCTTGGACAAATTCAATCTCATGCACTGTGCCCAGGCATTGCTGCAGGGCAAGCTAGACCTCCAGGACCATACAGCTGCAGTGCATGCATGTCCGTAGGCTGATCTTCTACTCTGGCGACGTAATGAAGCCGAAGAAGATGCTTTCCCTGAAAGCAGAAGGGATACTTGTGTATCGATCAGAATTATGCCTGGGCGTGCAGGTGCTGCGCTTCTTTGCATATGTGAGGGAGTCATCATGGGAAGCTGCTCCCGAGGGCAGCACGCGGCGCTGTGTAATCCTGTACTATCTGGAGGACGCCACGCTGGCGATCAATGAGCAGCATCAGCCCGGCAGCGGCCTGTCACATGGAGCCATACTCAGGCGCCACAAGTGCGCCACAGCTCTACCCTGTGCATGTGCCATTAAAGGCAGCCATGCACGGCTTCACTCATGGCATGCAGGCAGCATTGCCCTCTTCTGCAGACATTCTAGCTGATTGTGTTGTGAAGTAATTAAAATTCTGTGACTGTTTGCATGCAGGTCCAGTGTGCAGCTAAAGGACCTCAGTGTGGGCAACAACCTCACACTGTTCTCCAGGACGTATCACATCATTGGCGCAGATGGCTTCACAAGAAGGTGTGTCCCACCCGATGCCGCTGGTGAGCAATCACTGGCCGAGTCCAATGCCATCTGAACTCAGATGAGTGACAGAGCCCCACTCTTATGATCATTATGATTTTAAGGAGCAGCACTGGCTAGGGGGTCAGACTGTTACAATGACTGCAAGATGGAGGTCAAACCCTTCCCTTGGCTGTATGCTCACAGGTGCTCTGGCAGTATGCTGGGCAGAGATAAAGGTTGAGAGCACATTATAGGGGGTTAAACAAGGCGTTAGGTGTAGTGCCTATGTTGGCATGTTGCCCGATCAGGTTCATGGAAGAGCGTGGCCTGCCGCTGGCGGCCGACATGGCGGTGCCAGAGGATGAGTGGGAGCGGCGGGAGAGGGAACGCCGCACTGCGCGCCAGCAGCTTGCAGCACAGCGGCAGCCCCCCAACAACAGGGACACCTCAAACGCCGTGCAGTTCTACCGCAACGACCGAAAGGCTTGCCCTGCCCTTTAGAAGTCCCCACAGCAGCCCACCACCGTGCATGCATGCTTCTCTAATGGGATCTGCCTGCCCATCCATTTTGATTGTGCAACACCTGGAAGGCGAGTGGTTTTTGCTCAGGGCAACAGAAGGACTGACTTGTTCGAAGTAGGTCGAAGCCTGACTGGGTAGGAGCAGGTCCTGCAAACATTTCATGGCTGCTGCAATGACATGATGCTCGCATGCTCATCAATATCTGACATGCCATCTTGTCGGCACTCTTCTCCAATTGTGGCATCGGAGATCTAAGGGGCTTGACACTGGAAGCAGCTGAGTTGATGAGACGTGATGGTCTGAAGACTTTGTCTGTGGGCAGGTGCTGCGCTTCCACTGCTACTGGGATGACAGGCTGGCACTGTATGGGGACATGCGGCTGTTCACGCTGTACTACTACCTGGCCGACGACAGCATAGAGGTGGTAGAGGTGCTGCCGCGCAACTGTGGCCGCGACCCGGTCCCCCACATGCTGCGCCGCATGCGCCTGCCCAAGCACCCAGGACCAGTCGGTGGGAGCAGCACACTGCATGTATTGTTGCTATGCGGAAACATAACATTCCTGTGACATGTACAATATATATGTAGACATGCTGACTTGGCTGTCATACAGGTTGAATGTCGAGCAGCATATTGCGCTAACCCCTGTGGATGCAAGATGGTGTGCAGCACAACCTGTTCAAATTCGCACTTTTGCTTTTCCGGCATGGCTTTCCGCCAGATATCACTTTTCCAGAGACATGCATGTCAAGCAAAGAGCAGATACACTCTTGAGTAGCTCCACTGTGCATGGTAGTCAAACACACAGAGCAGAGCCGATCACAACCTCTGCAAATAGTGCATGTAGAACTCGCGCATGTGAGGAGCACATTTCCAGGGACTGCATGCCTCAGATGCTGTGCAGGTGCGTGGCCGCCGTCAGCAGGCTCGCGCATCAGGCGCCCGGAGGATTACTACCAATGGCATGAGCTGCGCGTCGGCAGCCATGTTGAAGTGTCTCCCTCTGAGCTCATTCCTCCCCCACCTCAGCTTCACACGCCTGTCCATCTTCCATGGTGCAAGCAGTTGCAAGACCAGATTGTTCTGACCTGTCTGAATGGTCAGGTATGTTGTGATCATGTGAGGTACTGTCCTAGGTGTATGGCCGCAAGCTGATGGTGTACGACTGCGATGCTTTCACCAGGCATTGGTTCACGCAGCACTTGCACATGGATGAGGCTGCCCTGACACCCATCCCAGTGAGTTAGACTCCCGTCACGACAGTTTTATTACATGTCCATGCAGACTTGCTCAGTCGTATGGTATGGTATATTGAGGTAATGCCGCCTCAGCATCAGTACATTTGCTGTGCAGGTTCCCAGCATAGAGCCCAAAGTCTGCAGCAGAGAAGTGCCGCCAGATGCCCTAGGTGATTGACCCTTCCTTGTGGCCAGGCATGCCCGGAGGTGCCATGCATGAGGAGACTCTCTGCAGTGCCTGTGAAAAAGAGACCAGCTCCATTAAGAAGACCAGTCACGATCAGGGGAACAAACACTTGATGCTGTGCAAGAACGCCTGCAGGAATAGGTGCCGAGGAGGACTCCCTCCAGAATGTGCTGCGGCTACTGCCCAAGGCACCCAAGAAGGACCTTAACAAGTTTGTGCGCAACGATGGCAAAGTGCTGCGTTTCACAGCTGTTCTTCATGCAAGGGCCGGCAGCTCTCCAGCAGATGCAGCCATTGACAGGGACCGCAGGTGCCTCACAGGGCTGCCCTTCATCTGACTTCAGATTGCACTGCGGCACAATTCTATTACCTATAAATCACAGCACAACCCTTCTGCTCCAGTGCAAATCAACCATTGATGCATTGTTTAAGTGCTGATCTGTTTGCTCTGTGCAGCTTTGTGGTGTCTTTCTTCCTTGCGGATGACACTGTGCTGATCTTTGAGCGAGTCCAGCCCAACAGTGGGTGGCTCGGTGGAAAGTTCCTCGAACGGTGCCGCATTATGAACCCTGAAGCCTCCACATATTATGGCCCCAAAGACATGACTGTGGGAGCTACAGTCCATGCTGCCGGCAGGTGAGCGATCATCACTTCTGCAAATGCATCTGATATAGGTTGCAGCCTGATCAGGTTGGTGTGACAGACTTTTCATGCGGTTACACATGGCGCGGCAAGTGCAGGGCCTTCCTTCTGACTGGAGCAGATGAGTATACCCGCAACTACATCGATGCTCAAAAACAGCAGTCCAGGGGCGGACAATAGCAAAAGGCATCCGTACTCGAGTAGCACACTTGTTCAATGGACAGTTTTATATCAAGAACCATGAATGTCATGGGACAACAGCAACTCGTGAAATTTCTGTTGCCTAAACAAGATGCCCGTACTAAACTCATGGCATCACAACAGTTTTTTGCTTTCGACGCCACCTTGCAGCTGCCTTTGTCATCATGTGGCTCAGCACTCCGATGGGCCCGAACATGAAGCAAAAGACCAAGGAGTGTGCTGTAAACACCCCGCCTCTAAGCCCATCCAGCCATACCTCCCTGCAAATGTAGAGAATGCATTGAGGGTGACTGATGCCCTGATTTATTTGAGCGTGGATGTCTGACCTTAAACAAATGGGTGTGACACCAGTCAAGATAAGTGCCCTGCCTGGCTTGATAGAGGTCCAGAAGCAAAAGATGCAGCCAGGCCAGGACAGTGATGTGGGCTGACTCGAACATTGCTCCTAGCTTCCACACCTGTGCAGTCAGGCAGAGAGTTAGAAAAAGTGACGCAGCCATCCTGTGCAACCATGGTCTTGCTTTCCAACCGCAAGGCTGGTGTTCCCTCCCGATGGGGCCCTTCTACCTTCCTTTAATGAAAGATACAAAAGGGGGCTGAATACTCCATGCAGTTGAAAGAACGAGGGGTGGCGACAGGGTATGACCGTACATCTGGCAGTGGGCGGCAACTCCTGATAATCTCTCCGCATATTCTGAAGACATCGTGCGGCAGCCATGCTGCTAGCAAGACTACATACAGTGCTGCAACTGTAACAAAGAACTTAGCTGGCCTCAGAAGTCTCTGCGCCTGCGCATTTAACTGAGTGAGCGAGAGTGAGGAGCTGTGTGGTGTGCTCTGGTGCATGTCTCCTGCCCCACGGATCAGGTACGGGCATCAGCATCCTGAAGCTCATGTCTGTCAGAAGATTGTGGTTTGAAGAGATGTGGTGATTACCAGATCCGATCGGGGTGACGAAATCATCACAGCATACAGTGGCATGACCGCCACGGTCGCTGCTGTGAAGATGGCATCTGGCTGCAAAAGTGCACAGCTACAGGTGCGAGCTCCTGCGCGATTGTGAGCTGTCACCAAGATGCATTAAGCTTCATCAAATTCCGGTGAACATCGAAGAAGGGTAGTGGCTGTGCAGTGATCGCACACCTTTCCTTTGGTCTCGATAGCGTGATCGCACTGCGTGTACGCTCCGAACAGCGGAATTTTTCAGTGGATGACAACGAGCATGGTTGCATGATCGGTTATGATGTATGGCACCCACAGTGACACTACAAAGATGATCTGCTGTTCGAATCATCATGCGTTGGGAGATTGTACAGTCATCCTTTGAAAATATAGAAACATGCTGTATGATATTTGATCTCTGGACACGGCAAATGATCTGCATGAGAGCAGTCCAGGCTGCAAGACAGCTCCCGAGCAGGTTCAAATTTTGGTTTAACTCCCTCGAGGGTTCCGACAGGTCGCGATCTTGGCCTCATCCAAAAGCGTGAGCTCGGATTCTGTAGGTGAGAAGCAGAATTGGGAAACTCTTGGCTTTGTTGCCCGTGAGATACCTCAAAATGGCGACCATGCTGCTAAGCGGAGCACCCACTCTGCTAAAGAACGCCTCGCCTCTGAGCTCCCGCATCAACCGCAGCTCCACCCTCGTCCCTTGCTCCCGCAGGAACGTCGCTGTGTGCGCCGAGCACACACCTAGCTGGAAACTCGAGAAGCCTAACCGACTTTGGGAGCTCGACACCACATGGTACCCAGGCGCAGAGCCCCCGAGCTACCTGGACGGTTCTCTGGGTGAGCGCCATCAGCTGACTTCGTCCTCAGGATGTTTCTCACAGTAGTCAATAGAATTCTAAGAATATTCTTGGATGAGAAAGGTACTCATCTAACGATCGACAATGTTGGAAATCTCTCATTACTTATCTATCAGGTCGTCTAGAAAAGGCATTGGCATGAGGCAGGTACCACGTTCTGGCCATCAACTGCCAGATGTGGCTGTTGACCAGACTATTTCCAATATCCTCAATAGTATGCTGTGATTTGCAGCCGGCGACCGCGGCTTTGACCCATTCCGCCTGGGTGCCAACCCAAGCACCCTTCCCTGGCTGGTGGAGGGCGAGCTGTACAACGGGTGCGCAATCAATACCCCAACATCCCCCTTGAGACCCGAGTCCGTTGTTATCACAGATAATGGCACGTTAACACCATGGGTCTGAGTGCTGCTGCACACAACGCATGCATCTGTCCGGGATGCAACTGAAGTGGGTGTGATGGTTCCCTTGCAGACGCGTTGCCATGCTCGCAGTCGCAGGCATCCTGTTGGTGGAGGCTGCTGGCTTGGGCCCATGGTGGACTGCCCCCTTCAGGGTAAATCCTTGGCCGCTTAAGGCCTTCCCCACATCGATATGCTCACACAGTGCACCAAGTTAGCAGGACTGTTTTTGCACTCAAATGGCCTCACTCTAAGCCATTTGTAAGTGCAAGATCGACATCTCAAAGCAAGACCAAGCTTCATTCCCTGGGAAGAAGTTTGTGGCACTTCTGTGTTGGATGTTGGAGCATTGTAGGGGGTATATGTTGAGTGTCGCATGCACTTTTGCGCAGGTGGACTGGCCGCTGCCCTACTGGCCGGGTGTGATTGTGTCCCACGCCATCTACGCCGGCTTTGAGGCCAAGAGGTTCGACAACTTCCAGAAGTACGGCGAGGTAGGCACAATCTCAACTCCTGCTGTGTCTGCCTGTCTTCTGGCATCTCACACCGAGCGATTGCAGGCTACAGCTGCTGCTTGGCCCCTCAATGCAGCGACAATTCCCTGGAAGATCACTCCAAGTCTGAGAGCTGGTGCAAATGGGTGCAGGGTGGCCTTCTGGGCTTTGTTCCCTTTGACCCCCTGAACCTGCGTGACGACTACAAGCGCCAGAGCGAAGTGCGCAACGGAAGGTGAGCGCCGGGGCCGAGTCTTATGAACGATGTTGGCATGCCGTGTGTTTTGTCTCTCAAGAGCACTCTTATGATGGCAGGAGCGGCCTTGATGCTCTTCAGACCGGCAACGGCGCCACAGCACAGAGTACTTACAGAATTGGGAATTTGGCCGGAGATCAGGAAAATCAACCAGATGTGAAGCTGTGCTGACTGACAAAATGATAATTCTGAGTGGGATCATGGCTTCCGCAGGTTGGCCATGCTGGCATTCGTTGGCTTCTGCAGCCAGGCAGCCAACACAGGCAAGGGACCCCTGGAGAACCTCAAGGACCACATCGCCGACCCCACCCACAACAACAGTGCGTTTCATTCCCCTGCAAATTATGCCCCTGAGTCTTGGGAATCCCCCTTTGACAAGATCTGACCTCACATGTGCTGGTATGCATGCATGCACCACAACCCTGACATATGCATACATGCAAACCGTCCTCAGGAGGAGCAGAGATGGACACTAGGGCTTTGCAACCAACTGGGTGCTACGCAGCCATTTTCCAGCATGGCTGAGCAACAGAATTGGCTTGAAATTCCTTGAACCTTGCTGCGCAGTCTTCTCATCAGGCGTGGCACTGGAGGTGACGCTGGCAGTGATTGCCATCACCGTGACACCCATCCTGCTGGAGGCGCGCAAGCAGCTCAGCAGCGGCGACAAGGAGGGTGACAACTTCCGCGCACTCCCCTTCCTCTGAGCGCTGAATGCCCCCCCCTCCAAGGACCCCCCACCTCTGTGCATGAGTGGGGCATCCTGCGCTGATTGGCCAGAAGCAGAAAAGCCCAGTTGGGCTTTGAGCTCAGCTGTCTTGAAGGTAGCGTGCTGGAGCAGCTGGCATGATCAAGCTGATGACAATTGGTTGTTTGCTTGGTTGATCAGGCGAGGGTGGCACATTTTGAGACAGCAATTTGTTTTTGTCCTTTGAGAAGACAAGCGGTGGTTGAGAGTTGCAGTGCAGGCTGGCCAAATGCCCAGCGATAAGCAAAATGTATTGTGAGCAGTATCTTGTAAGAGTGCGTCTTGTACTTCACTCCCTTGATCGACTTGTATGAAGCCGTCCCATAAGTGCACGGGTGCACCGACTTTTCAGCTTCAGCCTGAAGCCTTCAAAGCCTAGTTTCAGGATGCTGCAATAGCTCCAATTAGTGGCTGGACGCATTGTGCTCATGCTGAGCGCAACATTCAGCCTTGCTTCTTTGTTAAAATTTACATCACTCATGTCCATGATTATGCATAAAATTTACAAGAAGGGCCTAGGAAGGCCTTTCCTTCCCTACACTGTATTATTGGAGCAGAAGCGTCTTCATTTGTGAATGCAACCATTCAATATGAACCAATCACACATTCAAGCATGTACAATACTTTTCAAATAAGCAAGCATAGTGACGGACATCGTCGAGCTGGAGAGCCAGCGCACTGCGCCAGAGCCCGAGAATGCAGAACTGTGATGAAAACCAGGAGTTGTCGACAAGTGACAACGACAGCTACAGACCACTCCACGAACGAATATAGTACAGAATCCATAAATAGCTGGGAGTGAGACCAACTCACTGCATTGTAACACCCTGGCGCAATGAATGCAATTGTGCCCAGCAGTCTTATGCGACAGGAGTTTGAAATAGCTTGGCTGCGTTTCTCTGAACAAACATTCCCCAGGGCGTTCACATGCCAAAGCACCTTTCTCATGTGAGTCCGCAGGTTCCAGGGGCACTTAAGATGTTGGCCTGCCTGAATGCTTGGCTGCCCCTTGGTTATGGGACCGCCAACTGACAGTCCACAGCATGCAGCTGTTTTACGATCACCTCCAGCACTGTTTCTGACCCCTTTCCAATGGCCGGTTTGTATGTTCTGAGCAACTAAAGAGCAGTAACACGACCAACCTTGGTAGTCGCCGACACGACCCCGACTCGCCAGTTCAGCGCTTTTTGAAAGCGCTGAAAGCACCACATGGACAGCACATAAGCTGCAAGCATTTGCCGCCTGCTTCCACATGTACATCAACCACAGGGGACCACCTTCACCTTTGTTGCACAATTCACCCGGCAATCTGAAACCAACCACCCATCTCCTGCCTAGTCAGGGGGTTGGATGCCCCACACCTGAACAAGGTGACCCCCTGGAACTACAGGTGCCAGATCAGGCGGGTCGGGGGGACCCGGCAGGGGAGGGCTCGCGCGAGCGCTGGATGGTGTGGAGCATGAGGGAGGCCACAAACACGAGCACCATCTTGGCGTTGACCTCCACGACGTCCTCCCACAGCAGGAAGATGCAGCAGCCCAGCTTCCACGCGATGCTGATCACATACTTGGCGTTCAGTTCGCGTTCGTGCGGCGTCGTGCCGGCCGTGACCATGGCCAGGTCGATGCAGCGCGGCTCCACCGCCGCCAGCAGGTCCACCTGCCAAGCCAGGGGTGCACTTCAGGGGTGGGCCGCCTTGCAGCAGGTTGTCAAGGTTTATTTGACTTGATTTCGAATTCAATTTTTGGTGACTTGGGTTCACACATCTCACCAGCGACTCCACAGCAAGGCGATGGTAGGTGAGCAAATGAGAGGAAAGTCATGATGAACCAGCCAAAATGCGATGCAGTCCTGAGAGGTACTGAGGGCCCGCTGAGAACTCCGTAATTCAATATGCATTTGCCAGCCAGCGCCAACACAAATTCAGAGGAATGGGGCCTGACCAGGAAAAGGCCAGAAGCAATGGAGCGGTCGTGGAAGGAGGAGATGCGGCGCTTCTTGCCGGCCGCTGCCACTCGCGCGTTTGCCCAGGACAGGATCTCCAGGTCCAGCTCAGCGTCTGATATCCTTGTCCCCTTGGACGACACCGCCTGCCCATGCAACCTCTCATCGATACCCCATATTTTTTAATATAGGATTCAGGGGATTCAGGGGTTTGCCCTAACTCGCTCTGAGCAACCTCCAGTACACTCTTCATGGTGTGAGCAATGCTTGCCAGCAGAGATTGCTGCTGAACACCATATGAGGATGTTCGAGACACCATGAAATAAGGAAATTTTTGATGCAAGACTGAAAGAGAAAGGTTGCAGCATGGGCCCACCTGAAGGAGGCCGCGGATGTTGTAGCGCATGAGCTGCCACAGGATGGCAAGCAGCAGCTTGTGCTGGCCGTTGACAATGTCTATGCCGCCAATATTGACCAGCGGCAGCGCCAGAACCTGCCTTGCTATGCGCACCACCTACACATTGCACCAGGACACCTCCACTCAGCCTGCACACAATGTTGTGTTCTCTGATCACTGTCTGGATGTGTATGAGCTTCTGGAGGACATTGCCAATCCATATGCATGAGCATCATGACCCCTGCATGCCAACCTCAGAAGAGGTGTAATGCCGGTTTTCCCTCCCTGATCGCGGGGTTCTCAACAGGATCTGTCGTTGGGAGTGGGTGACCTGGTTGCAGTTCTCGATGGACTTGGGCTGCTTGAGGAGGGGCTTGAAGGGGGGCTTGTGCACTGAGGGCCAGGCCACGCAGCCGGCGGCGATGGTGTCCAGCACGCGCAGCAGCACATAGCCGTCGCGCAGCGACTCCGTCAGGTTCTGGATGTGCACCTCGTTGCGCAGCAGGCTCAGCAGCCACACCCTGAACGTGCGCTCCTCCCGCGAATCCTGCACGCGCAGTTCCCTCTCCTAACATTGTTCCCTCCAAGGGGCAGCCATTGCAGTCGTGCCAAAGCATGCCTAAATCTGTGATGCTGTGAAGCGCAGTAGAACAGCATGCGCACTGCAAATGAGCGTGTGGCACACAATAGCTAACAGGGGTAACTCTTGCCGCAATTGCAGATACACCTGGGCAGAAGAAAAGTGTGCACCCCAAAGAATGTAGCAGTACCTGGACATCATACTCCTCCAGCCACTGCGCCGTGCCCGGATGTCTAAACAATGTGTGCACCCCAAAAAAGAATGTAGCAGTCCCTGTATATCACATTCCTCCAGCCACTGGCTCGTGCCCAAATTTTCTTTAAAAAGTGTGCACCCCAGAGGATGTAGCAGTACCTGGACATCGTACTCCTCCAGCCACTGCGCGAACTGGCTCATGTGGCCGGCCAGTGCGGCTGCGGCGCGCTCGAGGCCGTGCCGCGCGCGGAACAGGGCGGCCAGCAGAACGAGGACCATGTCCGCGTTTCCCTCCGCGATGCCGCGCGCCGGGGGCAGCGGCTCCTGCGTCAGCGACTGTGCCGCTTGAAGCACAGTCTCCGCACGCGCCACCAAGTCCTTCTCCCTGCGTACAGGGCACATATTGTTGACGCCCCTGAAGCCTCCTGGCCGATTGCACAGCCGGCGCGGCCAAGAAACCTGACTGCTTTCCCTTGTAACATTGCCCCACTGATTTGGCCCTGGGGTGTTGCTCAGTTGGGTCTGTGCATTGCCGCAGCTCAGCTTCTTTCTGACATCCTTACTGGTCTGATATTGCAATGCCAGAAAAGTCACCCATCGCAACGTCCAATCTGAAAGGACGTCCGACAACCATCAGAGGGTACAATCCTACTGCAGACTACTGCAGGCACGAGTGCGATGAGGGCAAGAGCTTGGAGGGGTGCAAAAGGCGCACTGCAGGTTGATGGCATGCAGGTCAGGCGCGTCCAGCTGCGACAGGAGGCAGTAGAGGGCAGTGGAGTCTGCCAGGTCCGGGCCCACGTCATTGAGCGGCAGCCAGGCCTCCCAAGCAGGCCCGGCCGCACCGATGTGGTGGGCCACCCAGCGCAGCAGCAGCTGCTCAGCCGGCACATCCAGCAGCGCAGACACCTCCTCCCCCGGCCGCTGCAGCACGACTGTCTCCGGCACTGACTTCACGCTCACATCCTGCATAATTGTGCAATGCAATGATCACAGAAACTCAAAGTTTAACATGATGCCCAACGCACATTTATCCCCAGATACACCACAAAAAATACAGAAATTCAGTCCTGCAGACCACAACACCACGACGTGTGAAGGACGCGCATGCTATGTGATGATGCACCAAGGAATCTCCAGAGCATGCTAATGAGAAGTGACACTGTGACTTGCAGTCCTGTGAGCTTCAGAGTGTTGAGAGGGAATGGGGTAAACACTGTTGGGGGGGTGTACAGGGCTGACCTTCAGAGCTGCAAGTCTGATAATCTGCCACACGCAGCTCCTGACAGCCTCCTCCTGCACACGAAAACAACAAGTCACAACCATGATTATAACTACCAAAGCAAGGCCAGAATTGGCAAAGGCGTTGAGGGGAGACAAAGCGCTCTGTCTTGCAGAGGGGAGATGACATGGCAAGGACAGGACAGTCTCACCTTGCCCTCAAAGATGTCCTCTGGTGTGACATCAGCCAGGCTGCACCCCAGGGCCTTGGCTGCATTGATGCAGAGGGTGTTGTTCTGCAGGGCCTCTCTCCGCGAGAGCTCAGATGTCGCACTTGCAGGCAGGTTCAAAGCGCGCTCGTCCAGAGAGTCCGGCACGCAGGAGTTGAGCAGTTTACTGCAGCCACACGCAGAAGCTCATGAACTCATGCAACCTCCCGACAGACAAGCACGCAACGCCTAGGAATTATCTAGCACACAGGCAGCAGTGCATGAAGATAAGTATCCTCCCAAGAGCTATTGCTGCAGCACATTTGCATTGCAATGATTGCAACATGATAAATTTCTAGTGGACTAGGCACCATTCCAGCAAGACCGGCAGAATGTGGGAACTGTCAATAACAGCTGCGCACCAGAGCATGATGCCGTCCTTGCAGGCACTTATGAGGTGCGCAGCGGTGGGCTGCAGGGGCAGCACGCCCTGCAGTGCCTCATCTCCATGCAGGCGAGCGTTTATGCACGTGGCATAGTACTGCATCTCTGTGCGACCGGGCTCCTGCACGTCTTCCGGCAATGCCCTCTCCGGAATCAACTCTGTGCCGCTGTCACCTGAGCCCCCCCAAGAGGCTGTTTTTAAGTCCCCAGAGCCACTTTTACTTTTAGAAAACCAGGTTGCCTGGAAGCTTGTAAGCTGCTATTTATCAGAGGGATTTCCAAAATTTTGGCAGCTCGCAAAAGTCGTGGTATATATGAAAAGGGGGAGCGCACCAGCACCGCTGCTGGGTGTGTCTGCTTTAAGGCTGCCGCTACGAGTGGGCCCCCCGCCGGTGGGAGGCGTGCTGGGCCCCTCCTCCACCGAATCTCCATCGAGGTCCCCCCCGCTTGTTGTGACCTTTCGCAGTGAGGCCCGCCTCGTTGCCAGGTCTACTGCATTTTCTCCATCTGCATCGTCTCTATCAGGCACTGCAGCCTTTGCTTCTGTCTTGCCAGCCACATTCTGATCCAGCGCTGAAGTCCCGGCCAAAGCCTGTGCTCTGTCGTGGTCCTTCTCGGACTCCAGTAGAAGCACTGCTCGCTCCAGATTGCTGGGCGTGCTGCGGCCGGAGGAGCTGGGGGGTGCAGGTATTTGCCCCTCTGCCAGTCGGCTTGTCAGACGCGATACTAGCGTCCACTTGGCGCTCTCAGCCTCTGAGCTCACATCACTGCGCGGGGACGCCAGGCTGGCAGCCTTGGAGGAGTCGTTCACCCTGACATCCTCTAGCTTCCAGTCTTCGCCCTCTGCACGGCACAGGATACACAAATCAACCACATTTTTTGGATAGCACACAGGCGGGTTTCCACGAGGCTGATGGTTTGCTTTTACCAAACAGCACCCGTGAGAATAGTCACAAGTAGCACAAGCTTGTAAGAGACTGTGCAGACGACAGGGTTCAACCACTGAGGAAGCAGTGGTCAGCATTGCAGTGACCTGATGTGATGGTCATAGCGAACAGCGACAAGAATAGCGTGGGTCAGCCGACGAGCATGTTACTTTGCACCAAAAAGACAGCGCTGTTTCAGTTGTTGTACTAGACGCATAACAGTATGTTCTGTCAAGCACCTCTTGGAGTTTGTGTTTTGCGTCTCTGCCGTCCATCTTTTGCCTCAGGTATCCCAAGGTCGATGATGTGTCCTTGGTCTTTACCGACAGCCACCTCCCTGCCCTTCAGATTCAAGACATCCAACTCTACATCCTCTTTCTCTTGCACTTGAAGTTCCAGACCCTCATCATCGTTTATTTCTGAGTCCTCCGGAGAAGCCCCTGACGCCGCCGTAAAAGTGCTCAACAGTCGGCCGCCCAAAGCTCTCAGGGATGCAGCCATACTTTCACGCTCTGGTCATCTCGCACATATTAACATCCAAGGTTCCGGTCAACACAGGGTTTGGCCTGGCACACACTGTACAGACTTCACTGCAGATTTAGACACAGCGCGGAAAACAGACGTTGCTGGCATGTTGCTCCCATCGCTTCTTCCTCGAAGTTGACGCTGGGTCAATCCTGGGAACGATGAATCATCATGACTCACTGCCACGATGGCATTATGCAATGTGATGGACAAGGAACGCCTCAAAGACTGTCACGAATTCCAACGTGTGGCCTTACGATTATTAGTACGGGACGACGGATCTGGTTTGTAAAGGCTAGGAGAGGAGAAAGAAAAGGCCCTTTAAGCGATCTTGAGTTCAGGGTAGCGTGTGAAGTATGTTGCGGGTTGCCGAAGTTGTCCGACTACTCGGAGCCGCACAAGGGTTTAGTGGAAGTCTGAAAAGTTATTCATGACGTGAACCGTGTTGTTTGTCCGTGGCGAACGCGTACTTATCACAGCAGCTGAAGCGCAATGCTTGTAGAGTGGCCTTCCTCACTGGTCGACAGGGCCTGTTTTGAGTTCTAAAACCAGCACAACAAATGGCTCGGATTACTGCTACTGGTCTGTGTGTGAGTCAGTCGAGACACTATGGACTGCACCAGCACTTGATAAGGGGGCTACAACTTAGCGCAGAGTCGAGGTTTTGCTGATTGGCGTCCCTTGTTATGGAGCCAAGTAAACCAAAGCCCAAACCTGGCCCTACAAAGAGCTCCAGCAGGCTCAGGAGCTCCAGATCACATGCAGATCTCAACGCCTTACAACGTGCCTGGTGGGTGTTTCCAGCTCCTTGGAGCGTTTAGGGGCCAGCAAAGCACCTTATGGTTTTGCAACCTAACACTGCATGTGCCGCACACAGCTTACCTTGCTGCATGTGTCTCAATGCCGTTGGTGTTATGCAGCTGGCTATGTGCTCTCTTCATGTGCACCAGAGGTCTTGTCCGATGGCCATGGCGCTTGTTGACGCCTATTTGAATACATACCTCTCATTTTCGCAGGAGTCGAAACCAGTTCCCCTGTGCGGCGGACCAGTACGAACTCGTGAAGGAGATAGGCAAGGGGGCTTGTGGGACGGTATGCCTTTCCAAAATCACTCTGAATGAGATACCTCTTGAAGGTGGCCTCCAGTGTGTTTGACAAAGAAGTTTTGGCGCAAGTACTGGAGTGAACTGCCAAATGTTGGGGGCACTGGCGCAGGTCTGGCTGGCAAAGTGCCTGCCCTTGGATGAGGAAGTTGCGCTGAAGATCTTGGAGGCAGATGATTTGAAGTGTCCATTGGTGAGGACGATTTGCTGCAGCGCTCACTTGTGCAGACTTCACTCTGTGATGTGCTGCTTAAGAAGCTATTTGCCAAAGTCACAGCCTTTCAGGGGTGCTTGGGTACCTTTTGCAGGAGCACATCATGCGCGAAACACAGATCATGCATGAGATGCGGCACCCAAATGTCATGCCCCTCTACTGCTCCTTTGTGCACAAGGAGCAGCTGTGGATGGTCATGCCCTACGTAGCAGGCGGTTCCCTCTTCGGGATCATCTCTGCCAACTACCCTCAGGTCTGGCCAGCCGACTCATGAAATTTGCTTCATGTGTATTTGCGAAGGTTCAAGGTGATTCATGCACGGAGGTCAAAAACTGATTGATGCATCAGCATCGGCATTGGCATCGGCATTGGCATTGGCATTGGCATTGGCATTGGGTATTAAGTATCATGAGGATAGTCATCATGAGCATGGCAAGGTCTCATGGTGATGGCTCATGGGCAGGGGCTGGAAGAGGAAGTGGTGGCCACAGTAGCACTGGATGTCTTGCGCGGCCTGGACTACATGCACTCGCACTCCATGATCCACAGAGATGTGAAGGTGCACCTCTCTGCTTCTTTCCCATAGTTGCCGATTCCTCGCAGCACGTACAAGACCTCCTTTGCACCTACAGAATACTCTTGATCATGCTCGCGGTGATGGACAGTTCGGAGCAGAGTCCAGTGGGAAGTGTGGCTGACTTGCCTGGCCCTGTGCAGGCGGCGAATGTGCTGGTGAACACGGACGGCCGCGTGGTGCTGAGCGACTTTGGGGTGACAGCCAACATGCTGGAGCCGAGGGCGGCCACGCCAAAGTCCACCTCATCTGCACTCACCCTCCGGGACATCAGCTCGGTCTCGGACCTCGGCCAGTTGGTGCCACTCGAGGAGGTGCCGGCGCCCGTATCAATGGAGCCGCTAGAATCCCCGTTCCTGCAGCACGCGCTTCTCTCCCCCATCACCTTGGTGAATGGCTCGGTGAGCTCAGCAGTAGAGGTGCCCAGCCTGAGGGGGGAGGGCAGCAGTGTTCTCAGTCCACTGGGGGAACCCAGTGGCAGCAGTGGATTCAGTCCCAGCGGTGATCACAGCAGCGGTTACAGTCCCATGCGGGAAGGCAGCAGCAGCAATGGGTTTAGTCTAAAGGGGCAGGGCAGCAGTGCGTCCCCTCCGAAGGAGGGAGGCAGCGGCGCCGGGCATTTTGTGTCTGCATGGGCAGCGCAAAAATACCTGGCGCGCAACACCTTCACAGGGACACCCTGCTTCATGGCGCCGGAGGTCATGGTGGCCGCCAATGACTGCCAGTGCTCCTCAGGGTGCGTCCAGAACCCCAACTTGTGTGTGCGTGAAGGTCGTGCTGCAGGCATGCAGGCAGCCATACTTTCATAGATGGGCGCGCCACTCATCTGCGTGACAAGCTGGCAGCCTGCTTGCATGCAGCAGTGCTGCTCATGCAGCACCATCCTGGGCAGCAAACGCGCTTAGAAGGTGCTGTTGTTGCAGTGATTAAAGAGTCAAGTACAGGCACTGACGAGCCCAGTTTGTTCTTGCAGGTACAACATGGCGGCAGACGTGTGGTCGTTTGGCATATTCCTGGAAGAGCTGGCTCTGGGCAGGGCTCCCTATGCGCACATGAAGCTGGAGTCGGTCATCCTGACAACACTCCATGAGGATGCGCCCACGCTGGGGACCCAGAAGACCAAGCGCAAGTTCTCAGAGGTGCTCTTCTTCACCTCTGATCAAGAACTGTTCTAGTGGGGCCCATTCATGTGTTTGTATCAGGCTGATTGGAGGGATCCTTTCTGGCACATCAATGATTGGGGGGTGTGTTTAGTATAGCTGGGATCATCAGTCCGTTGGGTTTACAGCTGGCTGACTTGGAAATTGGTGATGGGGATGCATAAGGCTGACTGGGGCACTTGGCTTGTGCAGGAGTTGCAGGACATTGTGGCGCAGTGCCTGCAGAAGGACCCCTCCCAGCGGCCCACCTGCTCTCAGCTGCTCAAGCACAAGTTCTTCAAGGTACGCTGCTGCGAGTATGCTCTACTTGCTTGGCCCTGAACCATCAAATGGAGCACATGCAACAACTGTCACAACAACCTCTCCTGTGTGACACTGCCAAGGTGGGCTTTGTGGTGATTCCTCGCCATGGCTGACGCATATGAGTTGTGGCATTGTGTAGAAAGCTGAGGACAGCGGGTATCTGGTGAAGTATCTGCTGAATGGGAACAATGGTACCCCCTTCAAGGACATGCTGCGCACAGTCACTCGCACCCTCCGCTCCAATGGCACCTCTCCGAAGATAGAGGTGCGTCCTTTCTCCCACACTCTGTGTTCCCTGACCCCTGCTACGTGCTGCTCCTATCTGCCATCAACGCGAGTGGCATTGAGCAAACTTTCACTCCTTTGTCACCTTGGGATTGCGAGTGGCCGCTCGACATTGAATTGCTGGACTGAGAGGATGGTTTGTGTGCCCTGATGAGATTGCAAGGCTGCCTCGTTTGTGCTTGTTCCGGACTTTATGGGGGTGGGTCTCTTGTCTGTGTGTGACTGGTGGGGTGGGTGGTGCGCATGTGCAGAAAGCATTGAACGTGTATGCGACTGCCACGCTGTCGGGTGACGTGGCAAATGCGCTGGCGCTCCTCAAGCGCATGACGCGGCCGACGCTGCGCAAGCACAAGTCTGGCCTGCTCATCCCCCCCAAGGAGCTTGCCTGCTGTCATGTGCGGCTCCTTTGCCATTGATGCAATGCCAGTTCTCAACAATGGCTGTTCATCTGCTCATGTCTGGTGATGGGTCTGTGTGCGTCTTAATCACGTTAAGCAGCCCCCTGCTGTTTATGTCACTGCTGAGTTATCTTCATCAATAAGTAGCTTCTCGTGCACTGATACCTAGTGATGGACCTGTGCTTGGTGGAAGAAGTCTGCAAGCAGCGAGTTTGAGTTTCTGATGTGCCTTTCATTGTGTGCTGGTTTGGAGCGCAGGGGGTGGCCTTCACGATCATGCACAAAGCCAAGGGGTCCTTTGGCGCGCACTTCGTGTCCGGAAATGGCTTCGTGGTCGCGCGGGCGCAGAAGGCCAAGGCTCGGCGCAAGACCTTCATGCACTGGGCCGATGACACCTTCAGGTGCCCGCCCATGCCCCCAGTACCAGAGCTTTAAACATTTTGACCTTGTGTGATGGGATCAAATGCTCTGGCCCTTGAAGCACAGCTGTGAAAAACAATGGATACTTGCAGATTGGAAACACGAGGCACCGCTTTGAGATGTCCGTACACCTCTGGTGGTATGTATGCTCTGGGCGCACATTAGACAGCTCTGCTCAAGGTGTCCTGGCGTAGGTGTGCACCTGCGTACGAAGCAGGACGCCTCAACACAGCAGGGCTTCTCAGTGTGTGTCCAGCGCGTACATGCCACAGGAGGCTTACGAATGTATTGCAGCAGGACTTGTTCTGCAGTGCGCCGTGTTGTTCACAGAGAGCTTGGGGGCTCCTCGTAAAAGGCTGCATTATTTTCATTTGTGATGATGGGGGGGAGTGATGCATGCGCGCAGGCCTGGGCTGAGCCTGCTGGATGCGGGGCTGCCACGCAAGGACAGCGTGGAGGAGAAGATGGCCGAGAAGGACCTGTGGACCGCTCCCAGCTACTTCAACATCACCCTCTGCGGCCTCGGCGACGACTTTGGTGCGCCCTTCTCGCCTCTTGTCCCATTCTCCCACTCAGCCCCCGTTTCCTGTCTAGTCCTCAGGCACTTTCACTCCGGTGGCTTTTTGACATACCTCTCAGAAAGTACATACAACAATTGTGCGTGTAATTTTTGCAAACACTTCCAGACAGAACCTTGGCAAACTTGCACACAGTTGTTCTACAGTCGGCATCAACGGCATGCCAGGTGCTTCGTGTGACATCAGTGCTGGTGATTTTGGGTTCTCATTTCGCGCTTGTCATGGCATTATTTCTGATGTGTGACTCATGCATGGCAGGTTGCGTGGCGCACTATATTCTCATTTGGTTATGTAGGGTGAGGGATTTATTATTCTATGTAAGCCCTAGTTCTAAATACCAAGACCCTAAAAAATCAAAGAGGAATATGTGGTTCATGCATGATGGGTTGTGTGGCGCGCGTAGAGCATGAGGAGATGGAGGCGATCATCCTGCTGATGGACCAGGCGGCTGTGGATGTGTTCCGGTCGGGTGAAGGCGTCCTGGAGCACCCGCGCATGCACGACTCAGCCTCCAGTGTCTCTGGCAGCAGTCGCCACCACGCCATCAAGGCCTACGCCATCAACAATGACAGCGTCTTCGACATGCCCCTCACTGGTGCGGTGCATACAAGGAGCAGGTTGTTCTGACTGTATCCTCAAGGAGCAGAGAATGAAGACCAGGATGCCATCCTTTGGCCATGTGGCCAAATAGGCTAATCATTGCAGTTAGTGCATGGAGAGTCAGTGGTGATCAGCTTGAGCAGTCATCCTGCCCGCTGCCACCCCCAAGACTTGTGAGGAACATTGAAGCGCTGCATGCTAACTGCGCTGGGGATCTTTTGCAGGTGGCCGGGTGTGTGTGAACACGGCCGCCAACGCACGCATGTTCGGCAACGGAGCGGCCAAGCCGAGCGAGATACTCTCGGGCGCCGTGCGCTCGCCGCATGAGTTCCAGGTGAGGCCACTCCTCTTCTGCACCCATTTTACTTATGTGCAATACCATTCATGTGTCCTCAGACCAGGCTATCCTGCTTCTGGGCGTACCAGTGCGCAGTCATGTGAAGCCTTCTGAGGGCTGTCCGTCCTCCCAGCATGCAATGGTAACTTGAGGTGTCAGCTCGTCTGCGCAGCTGTTCTTCTTCCAGGCTATGGCAGCAAGCGCAGCATCTCTGCTGTGCATTTTGCTGAGCAGGGTCCATTTTCTGAATTTTGTGTCGTTGTCCTTGTCCAGGTGCTGTACAAGCTGCTGTCGTCACTCTCGGCGGACCAGGAGGCGCAGCCCGGCAGCAGCGAGCCGGTGCGCAGCAAGCCCGGTGCGGGGGCGCTGTGCCGCATGGAGGAGCGCGGCAGCACCATGCTCTATCGCATGCCCATCTGGCTCTACGATGACGACGAGTGATTCATCACACAATCACTCCATGCCATTGTCAGACTGGTCAAGCACTGATGGACCACTGCTTCTCCTTAAGTCTGCGGCAGGCTGAAGGCAGGACAAAGATGCGTGCATCCTTATTCCGCATTTTTGCCCCTCTCTCAACGGGCAGTACTGCCGTCCGAGGTGGGCTTGCAGCACCGCAGCTGAGGAGGGCCTGGTGAGTGGCGCCGCATGGAAGGAGCTCGAGAGACAATGCTTCACCGCATGCCCATGGCTCTACGATGACGAGGATTTATGCCAGCTTCACCGCGAGTTGTGCTTGTGTGGCTGTACGACGATTATGAGCGGCTACACCGGCGTGGCAGGGAGGGGAGTGATGTGCTGCAATGTAGTGCAGGTTGAGGTGGTCTTGTGAGTGGAAAGCTCCAAGTGCTGTGGAAAGGTGAGGTGTTGAGAGGAGGAAGGGATGATTGACTGAAATGCCACTGTTTTCACACCAGAGGTGTCGCATCAGCATGTGACGCCCTGGCCGAGTACTTTTTGCGCTGTTGGCACAGCATGTAATTGTTGATCAAGGCGCCGTCGCAACACATGTAGTTGTTGATCAACTGCACCTGGATTATGTGTCCACTCTGGATTTTTCTGTGTTTGGCGGGGTTCCATTTGGGGCCTTATGCGTTCTAGGGTGATGGTTTTCCCAGTGTCGATGGCGGGCGCTTCATCAATTATGCATGGTGTGACGGTTGAACGAGAGCGAGAATTTTATTTTCAGGGTCGCGATAATCAGGTCGTTGCATCTTGCAACACTGCATGGGGAGCTGCTCCCCAGCAAGCAGTGGCTCCAGTCGATGCAGAGCTTATGGGACATGGACATGTCAAACAGTTATTACTGGTATTTCCTGCAGTTTGTGTCTTTACACATGGGTGTTGTCCTGCTTCAAGAAGCAGTCCCAGCCAATGGGCAGACTGCTTTTGAAGTACAACGAGGTTACTGTATGAGAAGCTGCCATGTATGATTGTATGGGCCATCAAAAGGATGAATGGGAGGCACAGACGCTTCGAAGTGCTTATGGAAGTTGATGGTATGTGTTTACATGGGATTTCCATCAAGATGGGTGATGAAAGTTTCAATGATACCTTTCATTGAAAACAGTTTGGGGTCCTTTGGAGTCTTAACCTGTGTGTCTTGTCAGTGTGTCACCACTAACAGCATTGCACATTGGCTTCATGCCTCTGATGCTTGTGCAGTGCTGTTGCATCGTATATATTACATTCAGGTGTTGTGTAGCTAGGTGTAGGTTGTCGCATTCTTCCATTGTAGCTGGAGCTAGTTGGAGATCTTCACTAGTGGATCTTCATTAGTGGGATCTTCACTAGAGTACTCCACAGCTTCAAGCCCCATTTGGTGTTCCATCTGCTCTTCACAATATCTGGAGGTTTGTGCACTGTATCAGTTTGCGTCAGGTGCTTTCGTTGATGACCGTTAGCTCGCTCACCAGAGGGTGCAGGTGTGTACCTCAATAGCTATGGAGACCAGTAGATCTATGGTAACTATAGCTATGGTTTTCGATCAGGTTGGGTTGCCATATGATGCAGTTTTACACTTGCTGCATTCTGCTGCCTATGGCTGTCGGTGTGTACTAGCGTCATATCGTGATCATGGCATGTGCTCACACAGTTGTGGCTACATCATGTGAATGACTCAGATGATCATGATGTCTTCCGTGATGATTATGCATATATATATATATATATTTCTCTTTGTAAAAGTTCGAGGTTGGAGGGAATCATTCATTTTTCTTTCTGGGAGGCATGCCTTTCTTCTACTTGGCGGTTGCTGTAACATATTTTGCCACTGGTCTCATGAACAATTGCGTTTTGATCCATGAAATGACATTTCTCTGACACTTAAGCTTGTACACGTCTTAAAAACTTTTTAACTTTGCCAGAGTACTCTTTGGCGTGCCGCAGCAGTGCTAGCAAGCTCTCACCCTTATCAATCGTGGCCCATCAAGCACAGAGCTGGCAACCAGAGACCTGTGTCACTTTTCTGTGCATGCCGAGCCTGTCAGGGGAAAATTGGGCCACGCTGTCACAGCAAATCTTTAGAAGAGCAGTAACCTAAAAGCTTGGCCCCTGCTAGGTCGGAACCCTAAAATCTTGAAGTCTATCTTCTTGAACGACAGTGGGATCGAGAGCAAGAATCGGAGGAAAGAGGTGCAATTTGGTTGATTAGCAGGCATCGAACGTGCTTGCCGACCATGGCTGCCATGACTCAGATGTCTCGCGTCATGTTGGGTAGCAAGACAGTTGCCCCATCGTTCACCTCGCTGCGCCCCAGAACGGTGGTCACTAGCGCCGCTCGTGGCCTGTGGCTCCCAGACACAGAGCCTCCCGCTCACCTGAAGGGTGAGCTTGCAGGAGACCGCGGCTTTGACCCCTTGGGACTGGGCTCGGACCCCGAGAGGCTCAAGTGGTGGGCATTGCCTCCTCTGCCTCCTCAAACCTCTTCGCGAGCTTAATGTGCGGAGAACTTATGCTTATCTTGCAAAGATTATGTTAAAGATGACATCTGATGCACGCCTTTCACTCTGCGCAGGTACGCCGAGGCAGAGAAGACCAACGGCAGGTGTGGCAACAGATCATCTTGTCATGCTCTCTCAGAATCTGATCCTTCAGGCACCATTGATGTTCTTTGTTTCTTTTTGCAAATTGACTTGAGTAGGGGGACTGTCAGATTGATTGATTATTTGACATGACACATTCCAGGTGGGCCATGGCTGGTGTTGCTGGCATCCTCGGTCAGGTGAGCATTCATGCTCGGACTCATTGAGACTGCAATGGTGTTACCAACCTACCAACCGGTTCCAGCAGAAACGCTACCAGACCGAGCTTCTTGTGCATCAAGGGTGTTGCAAACTGGCACCAGCAACTTACCAGACCTGTCCTCACCGCAGGAGCTTCTGGGTGTGACACCCAAGTGGTACGAGGCGGGCGCCAAGGACTACGGATTCCCTCCCCTGGCTCTCATCTCCCTGGAGTTCCTCCTCCTGGGCTTCCTGGAGCTCAAGAGGTACCAGGGCTTCAAGAAGACCGGACAGGTGACTGGCAATCTCCAACATTAGCCAAGCCTATCGTTGTGCACTGGAGATGTCAAATTCCAGCGTGGCCACAGCTTGCACAGTCACCGTGATGAGCACGAAGCAGTTTGCATGCCAGGAATGTCTCCCCCATGTGTCCCTAAGGGGAACTGTGAGCTGTTCTGAGTGAATGGTGCCTGTCCGCAGTCTGGCTTCCTGGACTCCTTCCCCTTCGACCCTGCAAACCTGAACTCTGAGGCCAACGCCGAGAAGGAGGTCAAGAATGGTCGCCTCGCCATGGTGCGCCTGCCCGCTCCTGGGCTAGAGCAGGAGACACACACCTATCCTTCAATAGAATGAAGAACTGCCCTCAAGTCAAATGATTCAGCCCACTGAATGCATGGAGCCATGCAGCTGAGAGATCATTGCTGTTGACTCGTTTATTGTGCTTCCCTGGGCTGTCATCGAGTTGCCGTTCTCCGAGTTGCCAGCACTTTGATATGGAGCACTGTTTGGGGATGCAGGTTGCATTCGTTGGCTTTGTCGGTGCTGCGCTGGTGTGCCGCCAGGGCCCCATTGAAGCCCTCCAGTCTCACCTGTCAAACCCCTTCTCCAACAACATTATCGGCAGCATCGCCAGGTGTGCATCTCGCATGCGCCCATCTACCATGCCTGCCCTGAATGTTTGCTAATTGGTGCCCTTGGCTGTTGCATGCACTCGCAGTTCCTGGAACGCAATCAGGTATGAACCCGGGCTGGTCAGACTCGTGGTTCTCAGGACTGTTAGCTGTGCTGAGGCTGCTCATCCCCTCCTATGCTTGGGCATTATCTCCTGGTGTCCTCCGTGAAAGAAGCACTTGGAGCAGGAGCGCTATTTGGGCCAAGTCTGGGAAATTTCGGCCGAAGTGGGCAGTTGCTTAACATTCAGTGTTTCCTGCACAGGCTGCCAGAGACCATTGGAGCCTCCTACCCTGCTGCCCAGTAATTGGGCACATCAGTGGAGGGCCATTGCCCACTGGAAAGTTAGCAACGTTGCCTGACATGTAAAGCTGCTGCGGTTGCTCGGAGCTGGCGCGCTGATCAGTGTTGAGAAGAAACCCGGAATTGTGTGGTATATGACGTAGCCAGAGAATTTTGCTCATGTGCCAACAGTGTGTTGAGCAGTTGTGCTCACCAATGATTTTGAGTGGCAATTACTAACCCCATGTAAGCATTGATGTCAGACGACATGAGCAATTGCTTGCAAGCTGCTGACCCTTGAGTAGTTCTGGATCACAATGATAGCAACATGCAATGCTTGGCATACCTAATATATTACTCACAAGAATGCGCATTTACCTGTGTCACTTATGCTATGATGAACACGTTCTGGCTGTCACAGTGACAGTTTGTTTCACAAGGGCCCTTTATGCCCAAATTTAAATATCCAGGATCTGAGACCCGGATACGAGCTCATTAGCATCACAAGCCTATCTTTCGGCGCTCTGTTACCATGACATGCACCAGGTTCCTCGACTCGAGCTTAGTCTGTGGGAATTCGCAGTCGTTTGGCAAATGGCAAAGTCTGATCGGCAAGCAAAGTCTCACTTACAGTTTTCTCGCTCAAATCTTTGGACCATTGTAAGCATCATACATGCATATGGCACAGGTTGATGACCCTCTTACAACTCGGTAAAAACCATAGTCTGCAGCATTTTGCAAGGCAGATGCACAATGCGCATCACAGACGCCATCCCTATGAGCAGATGATCATGAAAATGCCAAAGAGCAGGAAACCCCATCAATCAGCGATACTTCTCAGGATGGCATAGACATGTTGATTATGTTTGCAAGCAGCTGCTGCTTGAGAAGGGCGGCCCCTCTCAAGCCCGCACCAAGGCCAACACAATAAATGCCTCACCTCCCAAGACAAGTGACAGCAGACACACAGACAGGATCATGGCATCATGGGTCTTCTCACAGATGCAGAAGGGGAGGTACACAAGTTTCTCATGTCAGAGGTTTCGGATCATTGCAGATCGTCTTCTCAAACTGAAATGGCAACAGGAACAAATTGTACAGGTCTTCTCAAGGAACCTATGCAGAGGCAGACACTGCTCGCTCGTCCAAGCGCTGGCGGCCAAAACACCTTGTGGACACAAGGGGCAGTCGCTGCTGGCAACCGGCAAATCAGCCTTCTCATGCCACAGCTGGAAAGTTGTCTAGAAGTTGTCATTGCTCCTGACCCTGGGCATGCGGTTGCATGGCAGTGGCTCAGGATGAAAGACCTTCGGGAGGCTGTGGGTCACTCTTGCAGCTGTCAGCTAAAAGAGTCTACCCACAGACTGAAGGAATGTGCGACAGCAGACCGGATGTGGACCTCACAATCGCAAGCAGATCATTTGACACTTCTCCTACTGCTCTCGCTACTCAGAGAGAGCAGCAGCATCAATCAAGCACACTGGGTTGTTCACTCTCAGGCGCCAAGCTGTGAAGACTGCTAATGATTCCACTGGGAAGCAATGTGCCCAGTCCCAGCAATGCTTTGCTTCTCAGGCGCTACGCCATATGGCTGACTGGGGAAAAGATCAGTGACAGCTGCTCCCCTCGATCACAGCTTCCCCTTGAAATCAGGGTTCGTCCTCAGCTCCCTTTCAATGCCCTCTAGAAAAGACTGCACCAACGAAACAGACATGGGAATGAGTCACAATTTGACAGATGTCAGCCTAACATTTGCGCATTGCAGGAGCATGCGCTCAACGAAATGTTTCATCAAATTGGTGCAAGGCAATCAACCCGACAGACAGATGTAATGGTGAGGAGAGCCGCAGGAAATGCCAGCAGAGATGCAGCCGTACCTTCTTTACAGAGACAACAGGGTAGGCAATCAGAGACACCCGCAGACCCAGATGGCCGACCATCATCGCGTTGCTCTCAAACTCGATGACCTGCACACCACACGAGCTCAGCCTTCAAGTCAACATACCCAACCCTGAGGTCCTGCATATCAATCCACTTTTGAACAGCAACACAGAAGTGTTGACCCATATTCTGGATGAAAACAGTTGTAAAGATGAGGGGGCCAGACTTTAAGGGTATTTAGGACAGTAAAGGCAGGGACAGCACATGTTGTGCAAATGCCAGAGTGCCCCACTGAGGCTGCTACTCTAGATACCACAAACTGGAGGATTGCAGGGACAACATCACGATATGTGGCCCGTCATGACATCTGTACAGATAGACGTCATGACAACCCATATAACATAACAGCCCTGTCCTGTATAAATGCCAGGCCCAGCACCTGCCAATATATGAGCGAGGCAGCAAGGGAGCAAGGGAAGAAGACTGGCGCTGCAGATAAGAGGAGGGGACGCACCGTGACCAGCATTTTGCGCAGGGGGTCGCGGTGAGCGCCCAATTCGCGCTCCAGGACAGTGTACTCCCAGCCATCGTGTGTGACCACCAGGCGGAACTCTGTGCGCAGGATCTCGCCCGGCAGCGACATGAAGTCGTCTGTGGGCGTGAACTTCAGGAACTCCTCTGAGGTCAGGTAGTCTGGTCGCTCTGACTCCGGGAACGCTCGTGACACCAGGTTCTTGGATATGCCCTGTGCACATATGCCACAGTGACACTCCAGCCAGACTTGCTGAAAGGTGCAGAAGAAAATGTGTCCATTGAGTGAGGTGGCTGCAAGAGCCCGGAACAAGAGGTTTGCAAGAGCATCGCTTGGCGCTGTGCTGCAAGCATGGGGTCACAGTATTGCTGCATAATCTCTGTGAGTGAGTTGTGAGACTGGCCGTCACTGCAAGAAGGCACTGGCAGCTACCAAAGGGAAACCGTACCTCAAGAGCCTCCACACTGGTGACAGGTCGCAGGAGCAACCTGTTGACCTTAGTTTTGCCGCTGGGAGAATACCACCGCACATACAGGCTCAGCTGGAGGGGCTTCTCTTTTTTTCTTCGCTTCTTCCCCTGTACATGGCAGGAACAGGCTGAGCTCTATGAAAAACAAGAGGCAATTTTTGTGCACAAAAGCAGCGCAAGGACACGCACAGCCAGAAGCAACGGTATTTGAAAGGTGGAAGGGACAGCAGGACACAGGGGCTCTGCACACCTCCTCGTGGGCTGTGGATCTGGTATCCGCCTCTAAGCATTCCAGACTTTTGTCAGCCAGCCGCTTTTGCGTCCTTGTTAGCCGCCTTGGTAGTTCAACAGTGCTGCTAGAAGACGGCATTAAGCCCTTCTGTACGGCTCTTCGCAGGGTTAAGAACCTCAAGCCTGGCTGTCTTCTGGCAAGAGCGTCTCGACATGCATGGGAATCTACGTAATAATACTGGTTTCTCACTGGTTTCTTATTTTAAGACTGCTAATGCCAGCGACAGCAGGCTGCTTACAAACCAGGTCGCATGTGCACAAACCTTACACCAGAGACTCCTCCTCTCCTCCTATGGTCAATCTGACCTTAAATTTTCTTCTCACGTTGCAGAGGAAAATAGGAGCACGACTTGATATCCCAGCTGAGGCGTCGCTTGGTAACGCTGTCGAGCAAAAGGGGCAGACTTCCTGTCCCAGCCACTCGGATCCTACTAGTATGAGTGGCACACCCTCTGCACACCTCGTGCTCCCGATTACTTACAAGCACGACGATGAATCCTAAACTTTCACGATCTGCCCTTTTCTCTGTTCTTGCATTTCTTTGCCTTCTCTGGGGCCCGAGACGGGACACCAAGGTGGGGTGGGGTCACCGCCGCGGGGGGACCCAAGGCCGCCACGACGCCTGGGCACCCGAAAGAGAGGGACAATTTTCCAGGAACATCAGTATGCTCCTGCTGCAAGAGATGTCTGGCTTCTTTGATGATACAATGACCTTAAGCCTCTTTTTGTGACAAGTATCTCGGCTTGTACTGGCTGACAGCGAGTGTTGAAAAGACTCAGGTGAAGATATAGACTTGCTTTCGAGGCCAGCAAGGAGATCAAAGGTTGCAAAACTCATTGGCGATAGAGCACGTGAACTGCATAAGAATTTCTGAAATAGGAGCACTTCTTCAGAGAGGTAGCCGAGATGGGTCGTGCCTTGGGTGATGGCCTGAAAAGTTACTACAAGACCAAGATAGAAGAGCTGGAAATACTGGCTCGTGACAAGCAGCATAATCTTCGTAGGCTGGAAGCACAACGGAATGAACTGAACACGAAAGGTGGAACCCGGGCGTGTTTGTCTGATTGCACTTTCCTTTGTTTCTGTGAAACTGTGAAAAATGCTGGTCGTGCATCAACGTGTCAGAGTTACCACATTTCCTGTTCGAACTTCGTGAGGCGACTCTGTGCAAATGCAGTACGACTTTTAAGGGAGGAGCTACAGCTGCTTCAAGAGCCCGGGTCTTATGTTGGGGAGGTGTTGAAGGTGCGTGTTGTCCTGTTTAAATGCGGAAGAGTGCCATGCAGACTGTCTGTGCAGGCATCATAATGCTTGTCTTCTGAGTTACAGATTGTCCACAGGTCATGGGAAAGAACAAGATCCTGGTAAAGGTTCACCCGGAGGGCAAATATGTTGTGGACCTGGACAAGTCTATCGACATCTCCCAGGTACTTGCGTGAATTTGCAATGTAAGAAGGCAATTCCATTATGCGCCAGACTCACGAGGATTGTTAGAGTTTAGACCAGCACAAAACATGATCGTCACTGGTTCTTGAAAGGCTGTTCAAGCGCCGCATCCTCATAGCTTTTTGGGTTGACATACAGGTGACAACAGGGGCAAGAGTAGCACTGAGGAATGACAGCTACACGCTGCACCTGCTTCTGCCTACTAAGGTGGACCCGCTGGTCAGCCTCATGAAGGTGGAGAAGGTGCCGGACTCCACTTATGACATGATCGGTGGCCTCGACCAGCAGATCAAAGAGATCAAGGAGGTGCGCGTCTCCTTCTCATAAAGTTTATGTTGAATTCTGTGATACTGTCCTGGCATGGAGCACTGGGAGAGCTACACCAATGCACCCAGGACTGCAAGAGTTCAGCTCACAGTTTCGAGGAACATGAAGATTACATCATCAAGGAGGTGCAAAAAAAACTGCATGCACATGCGGCTGGACTTACGTGAGGAGTTACTTGGGTGTGCAGGTCATTGAGCTTCCCATCAAGCACCCTGAGCTTTTTGAGAGCCTGGGTGTTGCACAGCCGAAGGTAATTCCAACATTCAAGACATTCAGATTTCAAGGTCAAGACAGTCAATTACCCTGTGCATGACCCCACCTCAGAGTGACTAAACAGTGCCCGTGTATTTAGATGCATACCAGCATCTTCTGAGCTGTGAATGTAGCTTGATCTTGAGACGAGTCACCGGCATGCTGCAGGGAGTGTTGCTGTATGGGCCGCCAGGAACGGGAAAGACATTGCTGGCGCGCGCGGTGGCGCACCACACAGACTGCACCTTCATCCGTGTGTCCGGCAGCGAGCTGGTGCAGAAGTACATTGGCGAGGGCTCCCGCATGGTCCGTGAGCTCTTCGTCATGGCCAGGCATGTCGCCTCCTCAGCCACCCACCCCTTCTTCCGTGCATCATCATGTTCCACAACAAGACATGTCCTTTGCTGCTGACCCAGGAAAACGCTGTGTCGTGTCCGACTGGATATTTTCTCTATATTCAGTGCACTTTGGTGTGTCATCGGATATCTAATAGAGCCTCTCTGAGTGGTTGCTCTTTGGTGCTGAAGCGACACTAATTTTCAAGACAATATGCTCAATAGTCAGCCAGCAATGTCCGCATGGAGTGGCTTCATTAGCATCCAGAACACAGCTGGCATCTCCTGAGAAGATGACAGTCTTGAAAATTGTAGCATTCTTTGCAGAGAGCACGCACCCAGCATCATCTTCATGGATGAGGTGGACAGCATCGGTAGTGCACGCACAGACAATGGCGGCGGTGGTGGTGACAGCGAGGTGCAGCGCACCATGCTGGAGCTGCTCAACCAGCTGGACGGTTTCGAGGCCACCAACAAGATCAAGGTGCCCCTTCACAAGTTTGTCCCCATTCTCGGTCAAATCTCGGATTTATGCGGTCAGCTTGTGTCAGGCTGCTGCTGTCATAATCCTTGAAACACCAGGTTGCTCTCCTGTGATAATGTCTCCCAACACCTCCACCTCTGCATGCCCTGCTTCAGAGGGAGACATCACATGCTCTGCCCTGTCTATTCATTGTTCTGCTTCAGCTGGTTACAGCATTAGCAGGACATGTGGGCTGGCATGTCTCATTGCACAGCGGTGATAGGCGACATCGCCCCGGGGACTATTATGGCTATTGGGTCACCTGCACACTTGCACTGTCACAGCTTTCCTTGGATACAGTCCTGGAGTGTGAACAAGTGCACAGAAAGCAGCTTCAGAAAAGGCTGACCGGCTCCACGTGGTGCAAACAGGTGCTCATGGCGACCAACCGCATTGACATCCTGGACCCGGCGCTGTTGCGGCCGGGTCGCATCGACCGCAAGATCGAGTTCCCCAACCCCAACGAGTCCTCGCGTGCCGACATCCTGCGCATCCACTCGCGCAAGATGAACCTGGTCCGCGGCATCGACTTGCGCAAGATTGCCGACAAGATGACCGGTGCCTCCGGCGCAGAGCTCAAGGCACGTCTGCTCCTCTCTGGTCAGCTTTATCAAGCTTTCCGTGTACCACGAGGCACCCATTTCTATTGTTCAGGCGCTCATATCATTTCCATTCTCTTCATGCCTTGCATGCATGCTGCAGATCACGCAGGGATACAGAGATAGGAAGTAGCGTATATTGACATGATCAGCATAATTGTTACACCGGCACTTTCTGCATGGGCAAGCTCTTCTGAGTGCATGGGAGGCACCATTCTGGTGCAAGCATACTTCCTCAGATGACAACATATGTGGGTGCAGGCATGCTGCACGGAGGCCGGCATGTTTGCGCTTCGCGAGCGGAGGGTGCATGTGACCCAGGTGAGCTGAGATGCTTACGCTCCTTAGACCATTTTTCTTTGAGTTGCTGCAAGTCTGAGCATCTAGAGTCAGGTGCTCTTCAAGCACTTATTGATTCCGGGGATTCCTGTGTCCTTGCAGGAGGACTTTGAGATGGCTGTGGCCAAGGTCATGAAGAAGGACTCTGACAAGAACATGTCTCTCCGCAAGCTGTTCAAGTAGGGTGGGAGAGAGCAGAGAGATGCATTAGTTGCAGCCTGCAAGCCTGAGGATGTGCAGGAGCAGTCTCTTGGAGCTGTGCACCTGCCCTGCGCCAAGCCTTGAGATTATGATCCATGCCATTAAATTGCGAGCCTCTGAGCGCATTTGTACACTACTTGTGTTGACATGCCTGCAAGCCTGAGGGTGTAGTGTATACACATTTGTCAAGACAGTTACATGGTGCACTTTGGTGAGTCTCAAGATACACAAAACCTTGGAACTAAGGCAGAGGACAAATGGAATTTTAAACAATGTATCAAGACAAAGAGTCTGTTAATGAGCTCTCTTGAAGTGCAGGCCGCTCCAGCTTCCTAGTGGTTCCTCACAGACAATGATTTTACTTTTGCCCAAACAATTTCAGCATTCAGGTTATAAGATGTTTCAAGTTGGAAGGGGGACCCTCCCCCGATCAACAAACTCAACACGCGCTTCAAGTTCTATCATTGTACACGGATTTCCAGGGCCGACAGTCGGCCCACTAGTTCTGACACTCTCAACATATGCAGGCCGAAATTTAGGACTATGTCTGCACCACACATTCTCATACATTCGCCTTATCGGCTCCTTCGCTTCGTTTCTTTCTGGGATTCTTTGGTGTCAAACCACACGTCGACCACATCGCTGTCTCTTGCCACTCCAGAAGGTAGCCGCCTGGGTTGTCGGGGTGGAGGAGGCCTCTGATTTCTACTTCCACCTGCGAGAACAATATGTGCACTTGGCATGCAGGCACTACCAGTACTTACTTGTTTGTGCACTTATTCTTGGTGACTACAGCAGACAACATTGCTTGCAGATGTGCTCTGTAAGGACTTGGAAAAGCTTTGATAAGTATAAAGCAAATCTCACACCCGTGTAACAGTCAAATTTATGACATACTCTTAGTACAGTGACCTCTGTCCTTGCGCGATTGCAGAACACAGTGCAGGAATCGAGGGTTATTCTTCCTCGAGGATTGCGAGGATCCGCCGCATGCAGAAGTGATGCCGTGCTCGCGGGTCAACAGAGGGCAGCAGTCAGTAGTCATGCAGGACGCACCTACCCGAGCCCCACCGGTCGCCCTTCTTCTTGCCCTGTGGCCTGGCAGCGCCGCTGCCTGCCTCAATTCCCAGCACTCGGCTGGCCACAAACAGGCCCAGTACGACTGTGCCCACAGTCAGGAGGAACTGCACACCACAAGGGGCAGCCGTCAAAGATGGTGATCATGGCTGCATGTGAAGCTCAATTCTCATAGGCATTTCTGAAGCATCACTGAGCTGAGTTTGTCTGGACGAGTCACACCCCCAGGATGCTCCGCGCAAAGCCAATGAGCACCAGGAGAAACCCTGCCTTCACTGCCAAACTCACCTGGTGGCACGCAGTATCCAATCAAATTAGATCGTCCATCAGAAGAGCATGCAAAAACAAGTTTTGGTGTTCACAGTAAGATGGGGAGTTACAGGGTATAGACTCACGGTAGAGCGAGATACATCTGCAGGCACATAATCGTACACGACGTCTGTCAGTCGGTCGGTGATGCTTAACAACGCCGACCAAGCCTGTTTAATAAAAGGGCCCAGTCCGAAGCCCTGCACCACCGCAGCGAAGGGAAACAGCTCAGCACTAGGTGGGTGCTGCACTGAGGTGCTTGGCATCCAATTACACTCTAAGATGGTTACAACCCGGTCGGCTCAATTTGGGACACTTCCAAGGCGGTGCATGCCTCTCTTTCTTCATCAAAGTCCCCGTCATCAAGCTCTACATCGTCCTCCACTGGCCTTCTCCTCTGAGCATAGACTATGGCAGACTGAGCTCTTCCCAAACCACATCGTCGGCCAAAGGATGATGAGGACGTGCCAGGCTCGCTGCCCACTTCACCTCCTATATTTGGAATCACTGCGAATGCTTAGGCATGGTGTTGTGCGTTGAACATGCACGATCGACTGTTTTGGAGAAGAATGCGGTGACACGTTAGACCCCTTTTTTACATTGCAACTAATGTTACGAGATGATGGGCTCACCACATCGATTGGGAAAGGCGAAACAACGGTCGTGAACGAATACTTGGCTCCTGGTGTTCATTTGGCCCTGAAAAAGTACTGCACAAATATTGGAGGTACTCGCAAGAGTTCCAGACGGATGGGTTCTGTATGATATCATGGTCAACGTCCAGGCCCAAATATCAAGATGGAGTTTGCTCAACGAAGCTTGCTCTTAGGGGAAAAGGTTTCCTGTCCTGGTGACCAACACCTGCAAACTCGACAGAGGTATGATTCCAAATGATTACTCCAACAAGGCTTCTGTGACCACCATCCGCATGAAGGCCCTGCGATCGAGGAACAGCAGTGCATTAGGGTTATCAGGGGTCAGGAAGTCAATTCTAAGAAGCCCTCGTGGGGTCGAGGGACCAACCCGTCTTAACCTTGGCAAGATGACTGTGCAAAATGGCAGTCACTGAGAGTGAATCTCTCAGAGAATTTGTTGATCTTCAATTATGATGTTTTGTTTGAACTAAGGCCGCTCATCTTTATTGTCGCGCGCCAAGGATTTGCTATTGTTGATTTGGACCTCTAGTACGATCTGAGGCCTGGTTGCGGTACATAACATTGAACACAGCGGTTGTTGCTGCCAAAGCATCCTCCAGTATCTTTTTTTGAACATCCTTAAGCTACATCGCTCAATAAGTGGCTGTACATGCGATAAGAATATCCGAGGCGACGTCGTACAAAGACACCACAGTGAATGACGGGGTCCAGTGAGGACAAAGTTTTAGCGTCCTGCAGTGCACCAAATGGAGTGGCAAAGGAAGCAACAACATTACTCGAGCAGGGAAACTTGGCAAATGGTGGATTCTCGACTGGGGTCTCAGATCATCCCGCTGTCCCAGTTGTCAGCAAAAGCAATCCCAGCAGGAACTTAGCGGATGAACAAGCCGCAAGTCTCCCCGGTGGCGACTTAGATTTGCAGGAGCTCATCAAAGACTCACCGTTCCTGGATTTCAACAGCCCCATGACGCCCTACGAGTGGTTCAAGTTTGTTGTCATGGTAAAGCTCACTGCTTCTTTGTCTGCGTATGCATGAGCTCAATCCACGTGCAAAAAATCCTTGCTGGGGCATGTGCGGATGTTTAGCATCTGACTGGTGTGTGGTGTGCAGATGCCGATGTTCCTCTTCAGATGCTTGCTGACTGTCCTGTTCATGCCCTTTGTATTTGTTGTCCTCCGTGTATGTCTGCTGGGAACCACCATCAACGAGCCCATTGTTGGCTGGAGGAAGGCATTCATACGCCCCTTCCTCATGTATTGGTCCCATGTCCTGTTGCACATTGGGTTCAACATCTGGCCAAGCCTGACAGGTATGGACTAGTGTTCGTCTTTGCCCCCCTTCATGCATGCATGCAGAAGTGATTTTTCTTGTTGAGCTTGCCTCAGACTGTGAACTCAAGGCCCACGCATTTCGGTGTTTTGCAGGGTATGAGAATATTGCCAAGGCATACGAGTGCCGTGCGTTGATGGTGTTCAACCATGTCTCCTACACGGATGGGATAATGCTGGGTGCTTACTTTTTGCCCTGCGGCCTAGCCAAGGCCACTGTGGCAGATATCCCCTTCTTTGGCTCATTTGCAAAGGTGAAACCAGCCCAAAGCATTGGGCATTGGAGGTTCCAGCTGTATGTTCATCTAGTTTTATGATTGCATGTCCCCACTACATCGGGTCTTGCTTATGAGTGTTGAGCACATGACCGTTCGCGCAGGCATGCTCGTTCCTGTTTGTGGAGAGGAGGGGTTCTTCGGATGAGGCAAAGACAGTGCATGCTTCAAGGGCCAGGACAACTGACCTCATACACACTCGCGCTGCTGATCCCAGGTACAGTGACATGGGCCAATCCTGCTTATTGCCACACTGCTTTAGCCTGCAACTTCTGGCAGCATACAAGATGGACAAGGTGCTCTTTACATGTTGCTGTTGTTAGAAGGGCGAGTTCATTGGGCTCTAACCACAGTGTGGGATGTGGATGCAGGTTTCCGCTCTTTGCAATTGCCCCGGAGGGCACATGCAAGCAGGAGGATGTGATTTTGAAGTTTTCCTCGGGCGCTTTTGTTGGAGGGCGCCCAGTACTTCCGGTGCTGCTAAAATACCGGTCAAAGTGCGCTTATTTTCTTTTCGAGTTGCAATGGCCCATAACTGTCCTGAGCACCCATTCTTCTCTTTCCTGTTGTGGCGCATTGCCGTTGCTGTATGGTGTCCCTCAGTGTGTGGGTTTTCCTTTCCCTCCAGAGTTGCAACATATGTGTTCCTGGATGTCCATGATTAAGGTAGGCTGTCTGAATGAGGAACTTTGCACAATCATCTTTGTCCCTGGACTGGGTAGGAGAACAGTGGTGAGGCCTGTGTGTGCATCAGGCACTTCCATCAGGCCTGGGGCCGCGTGGAGAACTCGTTCTGGCACTTCATGCGGCAGCAGACACAGTTCATCAACCATGCAGACATCGAGGTGCTGCCTCGCAATGTTCAACGTAGCTCCAATGATTGCCTTCAGAAATGCAGCAGAAGTATTAAGCTCAGGGGCCATCAAGGGCAATGTATTTCTCTTCCAAAGTCAGTGCTGGATGTAGAGTGCTGATTGAAAGTCTCCTTGTGGGATAGAATGAGCATGTTGTGGTGTGATGATTTGTACGCCCGTGCCAGGGAAACTAGACCTTATACTATGGTCTAAATCGCAAGGCAGCTCTTTCTGTCAGTCCCGGCACTTGTACTGCGTGCTCTGGGATAGCCCATCCTTGGATATGCTTGCAGAGGCTCCATTGTCAGTGCCCTGGAAATATCTTATATTTAATATTTCTCAAACAATTCATCAAGGGTTGTAGATTTTTGGGGGTTAGGGTTTGAGGTTGAGGGTTAGGGTAAAGGAGCCTGAACAGTATTCATTTTTTCTTCCTGAATGCAATGGTGGATTCAGGTGTGCACCGAAAATCCCTGGATGGGGGGTATAGAGCAAAGGGTTTGATAAAATATTCCTGCATTGGCTGTGCAGGTGCTGCCGCCGTACATGCCTTCTCCCGAGGAGCGCGCGGATCCGCGGCTGTATGCGGAGAATGTGCGGCGGCTGATGGCGAAGAAGCTGGGCGCGCAGCTGAGCCCCCAGGGCTTAAAAGAGCAGCAGCTGCTCAAGCAGCACGGCGTCTGTGTTGACTGGACCGGCAGGTGCGCGCACATGACCACCTTGGCTTCTCATTGCAAGACATGAAGGCAACGCAAATGGCACAGCAATGGTATGTCTGTAGTGTGGGTGCCCCATACCTGGTGTAATTAGCGGTCCTTCATTTTTCAGCAGCCAGTTGATTTTGCCTGCAAAGTTGCAAGGGGTTCAAATTGTCCCAAGTGCAACAAGCGGGGAGTTGTTGCCAAAGGATGTATCCTGAGAAGCAAGGTTGACTGCAGGCGATTGAAGATGAAGGGCTCACTAGCAGCAAAGGATGCTGGCGTGCTTCCCAAATCTTGACGAAAGTTCCTCTTTGGAAGCTCTGGTCGCCTCACATTGTAAGGCTCACAAGGAGGCCCCCTAGGGGCCATCGGCAACTGGCAATTTGTTCTGCCGAGATGTGTCCTGCAGTCAGTGCTGTGATCGAAACCATGTTGTATCTGGGTGGAGAGATGGAAGTTTATTGTTTGAGAATTTTTTACAGATGCATTTGACTCAGTTTGACTTGAAACCGTGCTGTGAATGATATCTTACCACAGATTGAGACGCTGTAACTCCTTGGACATAATAGAAATGTCACACCCAACAAGACAATCGTCAAAGATTTTAGGCTTGCATGCAGTTCTTCTGGAAACAAAAGCATGCATAATGTGTGGTCCTACTCAGGCAACAAAGCAAATACAAAATCAACCCAGATCCGACCTTGATGGCTTATCTAATTCTGTGGTCATGTGACAGCATGCTGGGGCATGGGCGACCGCAGCCGAGCATCGCTGTTGTTGCCAAACACCAAATTGAGGGTGAACAGCAAAGCGGTTGCACGCGCATAGTCCAGCTTGTTCTTCTGTCTGTCGCTCACCCAAAACTTGAACAGCACGCCGCTTGTTGCGCGGCCGCGCTCTGTGTCCCCCAGTAACTGGTCTGCCCGCTCCTTGTCTCCCTGCCATTTTGGCAGCAACAGGCATCAGAATAAATGGTTGCCAGGTCATATACTTTTTGCCGCACAGAGTCCTCCTGCAAAAACTGGGTGCCTTGCAAACACTCCTCAAAACTGTGTCAGGCTTTACTCCTATCCCCAACTCTGGAAAAACAGGAGATCCAAACATAACATCTCCATACACCTCAGCTGGCACAGTTGCTCCCTGATGAACACATGTCCTGGTAAGGAGTGCTGGTATAGACGGAGGAAGCACCAGGGTTCTTGGAAGGGAGGGCTGCAACGCATTTGTAATGCACTGCAACCAGCAACCGGCACACTCCCGTGCATAATCAAGACCGATCAGATTGCATACAGATGCCCAACGAGCTGTGCTCCTGGACAGCAGGTGAACCAATCAAAAGGTCCTAAGGCATAGGCATGTACAAGCGCTTGCCTGGATGATGGCCTCATGGATGATTACGCCGATGCCAGTCATGGCAGAGGCCACATCGAGCAGCGCTGTCACCCGCTCCTTGCCCTCAGCAATTGTCACCACTGTGAACTTCTCATCCTCCTCGTTGTCCACCGTGATCGCGCCGCTCTCAAATTTGTGCGCCGACAGCGTCTGCCATCAGTCACAAGCACACATGCTCAGCTCATCATGAGACATCCACATGTGCTTCCTATATTTAGGTTTTAGTGTTTAGGGTTAATTTTATATTTTTCATTTGTATTGAGGGCTTATAATTAGGGTTTAGGGCTGTGGTACGCAGCCCATTCTCCCTGCTCTGACATTGGAGTGCCCTTCATATCAGCACTAGCCTCCTGCTCCTGAGCAATTGGAAGCCAGGGGCGAGCCTGTACGCTAAGATAACAGCACTGCAATGCTGCTTCCTGGGTATGTCTTTCAGTGTTGCTGCCGGGTCTGTGTAGTTTTGGGCTGACCTACACATGCAGCACTTTTGGAGATTGCTTTGCATTGCCACCTCCAAGTCACTACAGTGGGACAGACATGCAGGTGTGTCAAGGCAGGGAGCACGACAAAGGCAGGTACTCAATGAGACACAGCGACTGTGTAAATTGCATGGACAGGCAGAAGATAAGAGAGGTCACAGGCATGCTGGCAGAGTCTTGACATGCAGCACCTTATTGTCTGGTGTGCAGTACACGACAAAATCTCCAACCCTCTCCTGGAGCATGCGGGCATGGAAGTTACTGAGCTTGTTGCCGCGCCTGTCCGTGATCCAGAACACATTCTTTGCCATGCCATCGTCATCTGTTGTCAACCTGTGGACACAGTGCTATTTCCTGAACACACAGGCGAAGGGAAGAAAATCTTCTGGTTTCGGTTGTGAAGTGATTGTGTGGCCGGGTGCATGTGCATTGCCAGGGCAACGGCGTAGATGAGAAGTTATCATACTGGGATAAAGATCGCACTTTGCCGTCTCCACAAGCAAGTCCAAGCCATTGATCACCCAAGTAATGACGCGCAGAAGGCCTGGGTAGTCCTTCACCTGCAGACAGACGAGCATGTGTGAACTCACATTTGCATGTGCAACTCCTTGTTTTTCGAAGTGCTGAGGTTATAATGGCACTAAAATGAATCTCACCTCAATCGTAAGCTTCGTATACTCTGGACTAGAGTCATTGTCAATCTCAATTTCGCCAGGCACTGCGCACAAGCCAAACAGTGTGAAAAGATTGAGATACAAATGACCAACTGACACTCCTGGCAGCACCTTAGATTCGTGTGTCATACATGATACCAGGTAATGAGTTAGGGCCCTTTGATTGAATTGCAGCTTTTCCCCAAGACAGGGTACCCTAGCATTTTGATGAAGGAACCTACTGCAGTACTCCCCTTCCAGGATGGGGTCGAGCTCCAGGCGACTGGTGGCCGTCTCCTCTTCTGCAGTGCTGTTGCTGGACTGGCATATTAAGCTGTCGTGGGACATTCTCAGGGGTGCAGTGATTGAGGGTTTCGCAGATCGGTGCCCCACATGAAGCATCTTGGGAAGACGGTTGATAGATCGCAAAGTGGTTAAATTAACATCATAACTAAAACTACTTGCGTTGATGTGCTGATACATGTTGGCTTCAGGTTGTCGATTTCCTAATGGACTTTAGGAGCGCCTTAAGGTCACTTTACAGTCAGACAGAAATAAGACTCGGTCTCTCGCTGTGGGCTTGATACGACTAGGTAGAATTATTTTATGAGGGTAAACATTCAATTCTCACGAAGTGACACCACAAAACAAGGAAGATACCTGGGGAAGCAGTGTGATGTAGGCATGCGTTGACATCAGGTCAGCACGTGCCTATTACGAGGTCAATCCCTGTTGTCTCCCCACGAAATAGGTCTGATGAGACCACAGAGAAGTATTATTGTGCCGACGTGAACATAAACTTCAAGGGTACGATGTCAGATCCTCTGGCAAATGTCCCAGACGTACCATCGGTCGATGCCACAAAAGCAAAGGAGCTTGTCGAGGAGAAAAGCTACGCCTTATTGGATGTTCGAACAGTCGAGGAGTATGAGAGAGGCCATGTTGCTGGGTCCGTCAACGTACCATACCTCTTCTTCAAGCAGGATGGCACCAAGGAGGTGAGCACGGGACTCGGCGGAGCGTGCAGACGTGTGTCCCTTGGAGCAGCTTACACCAGATCCTACAACATCCACCAAAACAAGTTGCAGCCAGCACCTTCTTACAAGGACACTTCTCTACATGCTGAGGAAGCAGCACTGCTTGCACTGAACCACCTTGGCCACCTTCTTCAGCCACATTTCTGAGACTGTGGTTGCGCCAGTCAGCCATGTTGATAATATTTTATTGGAATAAGGTTATATTCGCTGCCAACGTCTGCAGCTGAACCCGGAGTTTCTGGAGAAGGCGACAACTGCTCTGCCCAACCCAGAGGCGGAGATTGTGGTTACATGCCAGGTGGGGAGGCGCGGCGCCCTGGCTACGAAGGCTCTCCAGGATGCACAGTACATTAACGTGGTGAACTTGGACAAGGGACTCAGCAGCTGGCCTGCCCCACTAGAGAAGTAGCCCAACGCCACAGCTGCCTCTTGTGTACCCTGGCCAGACAATGTGAGGGGAAGAATATGGCATATCTTGGGGTCTTGTCGATAAATCACGAACCACCCGGCCAGGAGCATTACTGCCATCACCTGCCTCAGAGCTCAGTAGCAAAGTAATATCGGCCCAGTGACATAGTCAAATGTACATTGCACACTGGATCCAGTGTCTGAAAAGCTATGTTCTTGCAGTACTGATCTAGTCGAGGACTCCTGCTGTATCTACATATGCTGGTTCTTGCAACCCAGATGCTTTTTACTTAATGCCATCTGGTAACATGTATTGCTGCGTTCAACCTCCCTGCTTAATCATAGATAATCGTGAAGTTCAATGACTGAAGGTCATTCTCTGCGCATGCAGGCCAATAGGAATCAGGTCCTATCTACACCTACTCAGAAACATTGCTTGACTTGCGCAGAGTTGGAGTTATGCTAAGTATTCCAGCCGGGAAGTGTTTTGGGAGATTATCCATGACACACTTGGCCTGATGATACTGGGGACGACTGATTGCCTTGTTGGTGATCATGTAAAATTGTCTTCTCAATGGAGGTTGTCCTAACTCCCTGCAATACTGTGAACACAAAAAACCCACATTTGGCGGGCAAGTGCTCATGCATCAATAGCTTCCATACTTCTACACAGCATCAGCTTTTGCCTGAAGAGCGGCAACAATGTCTCCTGGGGAATTGCGTCATCGGCAGAACCTTGTTCACCCTGCAGCATTTGCAGCTCCTCCCAAGCATCCTCGTGGTGCCCAGCAAAGTAGTACAGCAGGCACAGCTCCAGTTGGGTGCTCCTGCCAATAATACCCCTATCAAGCCCAGTTGAAGGTATCCTTTAAAGCCCTGATCAGAATTCAACCACAAGGGGCAAATGGCCGCTTTAGTGCAGGGCATGCCCGCCCAGAATGCTGAAGAAGTGTCGCATACCCACAAAACAGGCAGGCAGGGTCACAGGACATGATCATAGTACCTGCAACCTGGCAGAAGGTATGCCCTTCGTTCTGCAGCAGCAATCGCTCGCTCCATGTTCATGCCTGGGCACAAGCAAGAGCATGTCAAAGTATTTCACCATCAAGTATACTGACACCATCACAGGCACCGTCAAGTTGCATGTGCCCAACCCAGCAATGCTTGGCTATCTTGGGACCCAGGCATTGATGCTCAGACAGCTTGGATGCAATGGAAGGCCCACGATGCTACAAGGCAAAGTGGTGCAACTGAGTGCGGCTCCCTGCATCACATACCAAGAAACATACCAGGCCCACAGTTGTGTTGCAACTCCTGCAGCATAATGAGATACTCCATGTGAGCACACCTGTGACTTGAGCGATTGTGTTGTTGCTGCCGAGGGCGGTGGAGAGGGACACAGGGACCATGAGCCCTGGCTCTGGCTGGCACCCGACAGCAGCAGCCCAGTGAGTGTCGCGTAGCGTGGCCAGCAGCGCGGCGAGCACCTCCCTCTTACTGGCCGGGTTAGTCAGCAGCTCATCGCTGGGGCCAGCATGCTCAAAAAGTTGGCATACCTGCAAACAGAGCTGCACACCCTTTCAAGTTGGCAGAAGCAAATGTGCAATCCTCAGTCTTAATGGCAATGACACCCCATTGCTGAGGTGTTTCACCAGCTCTGTCTACACCTGCTGCACTACATACGCGGTCTTATCAGTTGCGTCATAGGCGCCGGCTGAAGTACTCAACTGCTTTTTCCAAAGTATCAAACACGGGCCGAGGTCATGCAAATCTCCCTTGTGCCCAGCATCACACACCCATATCAGGGGTGAATCCGGCCAAACTCCACGCAGAGGAGCGAGCCTGTTGCAGGAAGGAACTGGAGAGAAGCTGGCATTCTGGAGATTCCTGTGCTGATGTTTGCGGAGAAGAGACACGCGCCTCATCGAGGAGGAAGAGGGCGCCCTTGCTGTAGGCGTCGACGACAAAGCGCTGGCCGCAGCTGCGCAGAGGCGCATCGGTGGGCCACAGCACAAAGTAGCGGCCGCCCTCCAGCGGCTGCGCGGCCATGCGCAGGCCCATGCGCTCACACACCTCCATGTACAGTATCGCCAGCGCAGCAGAGCCCCCCGTGCCCCTTTCCAGCACCGCGCTCAGCTGACTGTCCCTGCTCGTGATATACACCAGACAGCATTGAGCGTCTGATTGGGCTTGCTGATGTGAGTCAGCACCATGTGCCTGTTCTTGCAGCCACTTGAAAAGAGCTTGACTCAACCAGGACATTCATTAACAAGATGTTGCTCAGTGTGACTTCTTCGGTGCTCTGCAGCCCAAAGGAAGCTCAAAGTCCCCCCTGAGTATTGTCAAAAGGTCACTGCATTGTGAGTAGCACTTGATACCATGCCATCAAGATGCATCACTCTGTTTATTTGTGAGTGCAAGCAGATGCTGGGAAGGGAGGAGGGAGCCAGGGGCATACTTGGGGTCTCCATGATGGTCCATGCGCCGGTAGCCGTGCCTGTCAAACAGCACATCGTTCACGGCAGCCAGCGCTTGCACCGGGTAGTCACAGACCGGTGAGCGCGCTTCCCTCGCCAGGCCCCTCTGCCGCCGCTGCTGCAAGCTCCGTCTGCTCTGCTGCAGCCCCTGATCCTGACTGCTGCTGCAGCTCGGCTCTGCCCCACTCACCCTATACTGCATTCCTCCCTTTCCCCGCCCCTTTCTGCTCCCAGGCGCCTTTGCCTCTCCCCCAGCGGCCATGCCATGCCCACTGGAGCTGCCATTGCTGTTCCTCTGTGATCTGACTGCTGAGTCGTGTTCTCTGTCCGTGCTGTGCCGCTGATCGTCAAGGCTCTGGCTTCCTGTACTGGGCCGGTCGCCGACAGGGCCGTCAGCTGGCTTGACCGACCTCCTGCCGGCTGCAGAGGCTGAACCGTTGGCGCTTCTCCTGCGAGGCTTGGGCTGGAGAGGTGGTGGTGGGTCCCTCGGCTTCACTGGAGTGGATCCCATGGAGCAGCGCATCCTGAACAGCGCTGATGCCTCAGCTGCCAAGGCATCCAGGCGCTCCAGGCTCCATGTGGATGCGCTCCCAATCTCTCTGTGCAACATCGACGACATCTGCCTGCCTGTGATACAGAGTTGCAGACAAGCACAGCAGAATACATTTTTCTCTGCTCCTGCACCTGCTATGCGCCGGAGCCTTGTGAAGAGCGATCTGTACAGATATTCAACCTGGTGGTCATGTTTGGCGCACCGTGGGGGCATCAGTGGACTGCTTCCATCAATATTTCCACCGACAAAGCCTTCCACAATTCTGCTCGTCCTTGCCCTATTCTCCTGCTCATCAACTGCTGCAGCCGCTTCATCTTCTAAAGCAATAAGCATGCAAGCTTTCGCCAGCGTAATCTGCTTATCAGGCTTTGCTGTCTCTTCGTAAAAGCGCTGCCTCGCCCATTCAGCAACCTGAACGTATAAATAGTTGCGAACGTGGCCGTGCATCTCAATCTACTACGACATTATGAAAAGACAAACAGGCTGATTCTGTCGGAGGTTAACTTGATTGGCAACGAGGAGAAAACCGACGATCAGTACCTCTCGCGGGTGTGGTGGCACCGTTAGAGAGGATGCGTGGACCAGGGTCCACTGCCTGATTGCATGTCTAAGCAACGTTATTCCTGAAACTTTACATGATGATGTCAAGGAGTGACCAAGGAACCTGGCGTGCCCTGTACTTTGGAGCACTCTTCTGTGGGGCATTAGATCGAGTGATCTGCCCTGTGTTGATTAAGTCATTCAAAACGATCTTAGTTTGATCACGTCCGAGCTGCTTTCCTTTTGCATCCATATGTTAGGAACTCAAACCAGCAGATGCGGATGCGCTCTCCAGGCCAGTCGAGGAGCATCAAAATTGATGACATCAGAGAGACCACGTGCAGATGACATCCATGCAGCATCTTGCATGGCAATTCTTGGTAGTGGAACACAAGCAAAAAATGCATCCTTGATGCTTGATACCATCACCTAGCTCTCTCAATGCTGTCAAATGCAAACCGTCACCTGCCAAAGTTTCCTGTGGGTTGGTATCTCGCGCGCCGGCCGGCCGCAGTCGAGAGCTTGTATCCGATGAGAAGACCCAATTCTGAAGGCTGTATGATGGCTGGTATGTTGGCCAAATGCACTGCCTAGCCAAACTGCCTCATTTCTTTCCTGCATTTATGTCTTTCAATGGGTTTGGAGCGCCCTCCTTTTCTAGATTCGCCCGCCCAAATATCTGCGGTCCAGGCTTTTCTCAAGAGCTCATCCGGCATCCTATTGGCTAGCACCAGATCTGGCAAATTTTCACCTCACCCGCTTGTGTCCCACACGCCCAAAAACAGTTGTCCACGTTCCTACCGTGTTCCGACAATTAGAATACGCTATCCTGAGTCCCCCTTTGCATCCCTATTGGCGTGAGGCGTCCAAAGCACGGGATGTGACCGGGCTGAGCAGATTTCGTTCAGGATGATCGGGAGCTGGGCCCAACATTCAACGGCCTTTCCAGGCCTTCCACGACAAAGCAGGCAATTTAGAGGAACTGGATTAGCTGCAGCGAGCCAGCAGGCACCTGTTGCTTCTGCCTTGCGAACTGGCACAAGGGGCACGAGCGAGCACAAGTCAAGCAAAATGCCCACTGCTTTAGAGCAGCAGACTGGCCTTAACACTCCATTGGATGTGCTCACGGATGACTTGCGATTTCTGCAAGCGAAGACTGGGCTCGATCTCCTCACACCCCTACACGAAGTAAAGGAGGTCCATGATCAGGTAAGCTTCAAATAATGTCACATCTTCATCAAGAATCAATCTTTGCATTTCCACAGTTCTCTTTCCCCTTGCCTCATCACATGAAGACCGACTCAAGTAGTATCGACCGTCCTTCACTTCGGGCCATGGACACACATATACACACCATCCCACTGAGCTGTCTGTTCTGTCGAGTAGGTGGTGGCAGCACTGAACCCCATTGCCGGCGAAAAGATGCAGGAAGATCTGGAGGGGAGGATATATGCGCTGCAGAGTGAGCTTGAGCGGGCACACCGAGAGGTACAGGCAAACTTGAACCGAACAAGACAGCCCTGTCACCCGCACAGTCCAGGAACTTCTTGACTTTATCCCATTCCCATCCCTGCAATATTCCCTCAACCTTTTGACAATTGCAGGTTCATTGCTCTGAGGAGCAGTTGGAGAACACCATCGAGGAGTTGACAAGACTTGAGATGGCCGCGCATGGCTTCACAGAGGCCCTCAACCACACAGTAGCTGACAGTTCACCCCGCCCAGCAGCCGCAGTATCATCACAGGAAGCCACCTCAACATCACAGGAGAGCACTACATCTAGAGCAGTGCAGCAGCTAAATCAGTCCCAGGTCAGCCACACAGCCAGTGCCTCCGGCACTGAGCAGCGACGGACAGCACAGAAGCAGAGACCCAAGCCACCCGACCGGCAAAGGTGCATTCCTCTGCTCTCTTCACCTGAGAGAAGTGAAGGAAGTCAAGTGCCCATCTTGAAGCTTACTACATGAGGAGCCCCAAGTATGCTTGGTCAGGCAGATGAGCACTCTGAACCCCAATACCAGGGATCATGTGCAGCCTGTAACAGGCCATGGAATGACTTTAATCCCTGCTGTGTTTTGATGTGTTTCCAGGCACACTCAGTGTGTCTTTTTCCATAGTTATATGTTCAAGACTCTCATTTGGTGTTTGGTCATTTTGCCAGGTCTGCGGGTGGAGGCAGGCAGCTGCACTCGGATCTAGAGCTGCCGGAGCAGCTGCAGGACTTCTGGTACCCGGTGGCGTTCAGCTCGCAGCTGAAGGAGGGCGCAATGGTCACCATGGAGCTGTTTGGGCAGCCCTGGGTGCTGTTCAGGGACGCACAGGGATTGCCCTCCTGCGTCAGGGACGCCTGTGCACACCGCGCCTGCCCCCTGTCTTTGGTGCGCGCATCCCCCCGAAGCAAGTGAAATTGAGTAGGGTCAAAGCACGTATCAGGCACTGGCAATACTGGGGCCGCCAGGAATGGCTGTCTTGCACATCACCAGTGTTCAATGCGGCAACGCATGCTGCAATTTCCGGCCATGTGACGGCTTGTTATGTGGTTGTGCCACACACATCCGGTCTGCATGTAGCTCGGTGAAGCAGAGGGCGGATTGCTGCTTTCAAGGAGGGGTGCCTCACAGATCTCATAGCTGTACTTGCAAGCCTCAGTGACGAGTGATGTAGACTCGTCATGATTTGTTGGGAAGCTGTCATGAACATGAACACGCAGATCACATGCACGAATAACTTCTAACCCACATGGCCTGTTTTGGTGCAGGGGTCAGTGGTGGATGGGTGCATCCAGTGCCCCTACCACGGCTGGCAGTACGACGGCAGCGGCAACTGCACCAAGATGCCCTCCACGGCCTTCTGCCGGGGCATCACAGTGTCCACGCTGCCTGTGGCCGAAGCCGAGGGCTTCGTCTGGGTCTGGCCCGGCCGCTCTGTGCCCGAGCACAGCGTGCCCCAGCATGTCACACGGCCCCCCGATGGCTTCACTGTGAGTCACACTCTCAGTCTGTGTTCTTTGGCAGTCTGAGATGGGATCCCAACAGATGGACACAAGCGCTGACTGTCTTGCATCAAGTCATCAGGCTATGGCTTCAAATGTCACCGTGTGGTAATCCTGCCTCCTACAGAGTGTCCAGGAATAGGCACACTTGCGGTGTAGCCTTACTTGTGGCAACAAGGCAGTAATGTTGCCATTGCTCTCAGTCCTGACCCTTGAGCACAAGGGTGGCAACAGGGTCATTTTCTGCACGTTGCGCACAACAATTTTGTTGGCAGACAGGCTCAGCCTCCTGGTGGGGAGAGGCTCGCATGGTTTTTCTGGAGCTCACATGGTTTGGGCGGATGTGCCAGGACAATACACCACTCGAAAGCAGGGGAACGACTAGGCCAGTCACAGCAGTGCAGTTGTGCCAGAAGTGACTGGCAATCCCTGCTGTGAGATGCACGTCCTCACAGCTGCGGGCACAGGTTTCTTGGAACTATGTCACCCCAAGTTCCTAATCGCGGCTGATGAGTCCATTTTCAATATGAATTCATTGAAAGAAAACTGAAATGCAGGTCCATGCGGAGCTCATATTGGAGGTGCCAGTGGAGCATGGGCTGCTGCTGGAGAACCTGTTGGACCTGGCACATGCGCCATTCACGCACACAAGCACCTTTGCAAAGGGGTGGCCCGTGCCGGACGTGGTCAAGTTCAACGCGGCGCGCATGCTGGGCGGCAACTGGGAGCCCTACCCCATCGACATGGCCTTCGAGCCCCCCTGCATGGTCCTCTCCACCATCGGTGCGCTAGCCCCCCGCCTATATCATTTTTCTATTTCAGGGGTTGGGTTTCAGGGTTATTGTACACCCTCAATTAAACTCCGCCCCTCAATGAACACAGCCTCTGAACTCGCTGTTGGACCGCGCTCGTATGACAATGGAGATCCGTGCATCACTTCAGAGAGAGGCTGCTCCATAAGAGACATTGTGCCCTGAATCAGCCATCAGCGATTGTTTGTGTAGTCTTTCTTATCGCGGGCCCTGCCTAGATGCTGTGGGTCTAGTGCCAACGTGGCTGCCAACCTGCAGTCTCCTGTGCTGTGAATCTGCTGTTCTGGAGATGGTGTGAGGCCTGGACCTATCCAACACCTTGCAATGTCTTTGTCCCTAAACCCTAAACCCTCAGGATTTAATTAAAACCTTTAACCCTGAGCCGTAAAGCCCTGAAAAAATATATATGTATAAAAAACATGCCTGACGGTTGGAGGATTTCTGTGGCTGCAGGCCTGGCGCAGCCGGGCAAGATAGAGCGGGGGGCGCGTGCGGAGAGCTGCAAAAACCACCTGCATCAGCTGCATGTCTGCTTGCCGGCAGGGCCGGGACGCACGCGGCTGCTGTACCGCATGTCCATGGATTTCCTGCACTGGACCAAGCTCGTCCCCGGCATCCAAGCCTTCTGGGCCCACATCGCTCAGCAGGTGTGCTCACCTTTACTTGCTTGCATGCTGTTCATGATGTTGCTATCAATGGCCCCTGTGTGGTTCAATCATCGATGCTAGAGCCACAACTGGTCTTACAGATTGCTTCCATAAGCAGGATTCATCGCCGTATGATCTAGCAGCGCGGTGATCATTTATGCGAGACAGTGCAGAGTCCTTGGTATGCTTAGACCACTTCCTGCACCAAATGTAACATTATGCGCACATTGGTCTGGACTTTGTGCTCCAAGGCGAGCCAGGTGATAGGAAGGCTTCTCGTGCTGAGCATTCAAGGAAAATGCCGCGTCATGTACCAAACACTCGTGGTCGGCATGGGCTGATTGGGGGCGGTGGCTTTTTGTTTTTGTTTGTGAAGGCTTTTCGTGCTGAGCATTCAAGAAAAATGCCGCATCATGTACCCACTGTTCATGGTCGGCATGGGCTAAATGGGGGCGCTCTTTTGCGGCTGAGCAGGTGATGGGGGAGGATCTAGTGCTGGTGGCGGGGCAGCAGGACCGGATGCTGCGCGGCGCGGACGTGTGGGCGCACCCGGTCGCGTATGACAAGCTGGGCGTGCGCTACCGCCGCTGGCGCAACAGCGTCGCCGCCGGCTCGTCTGCCGAGCGCGCCCAGGTCAGCGCTGATGTTATCCTAAACCCTAATATGTAATATAAAAATATATAAAAACCCTAAAATATAGCGCGCAGGTCAGCGCCATGTTCCTCTGTCACCTGTGACACCTGTAGAAATGATACCTGTTCGAGGTATATTGATCTGTATTAATGAAGTGCTAGTACACGGCACTGGTGGAGCAGTGGGAATTGTGCCGATCATGACAGGAACAATGTCCACGCGTGTCGGCCAGTCTAGGGAAGGCTTTCCTGCAGCATTGTACAAGCAAGGATCACTCGTGTGTTCAAGAAAGGCTGATGTATATGAGGGCGGACCTTTAGCATCCTCGAATTACTGGACATTCAGGCTGCATCATTCAAGCAAGCTTGATGTTCTCTGCAGAGGCATGCATCTTTAGCAGGACTCGGTTAGAGTTGCCCTTCATGCCCTTGTCAGCTGATCTGCTGCATGCAAAGAGGCCGAAGAAGAACTGGTCAGCTGATGTGTGGCATGTACACAGGCCGAAGCAGAATTGCGGCCGATGTCAGCAGGCGAGCTGTTCAACATCCCCGAGGACGGCTGTGAACTGGGCGAGGTCTGCGATGTGGGTGACCTCCAGCAATGAAGCAGCCTCTTTGGCGTGTGCGGCTGCTGTTGCGCGCACAACTTTGTCAAAATAAACGGCTCTGGTCCCTTTCTGGGCGGGCAACACGAGGTGCCGGGCCTTGCACTGACAAGGACTCTGTTGGACTGTTGCTGTAGCACTGGCAATGTAGAAAGTCGATCCCACTGCTGGGATTTTTAGGGAAACGGCATGTCTCAACCAATGTAGAGTAGGGCTGTGGTGGGAAGTTTTGGGTAGAATGTGAGCATTGGTTTGGGGTGAGCCATCTTACGGAGAGTAATTGCAGCTCTCATGATGCGGAGTTGATTCATGAATTAGGCCTTTCAATAATGCCAGGCCCTAGAGAAGACAATGCTGTTTGGACAAGAGGGCGTTCCTAGTTTTGAGGCTGGCTTTGGATTTTCTGAGGCTGAAGGCCTGCCATATTCTTTGTGCACTTGCTGGCGGCTGGTGACTGCAAGTTTCCATGGCTTGTGCCATTATGATCCCAATGCCCCACCAGTGCCAAGCATTCTTTATTCATGATCGTTGAATGGAGATGCAGCATCACAATGCTGACATTGTGAAGAGAGCCAAAGAGGTTGGATGGATACATATGGTCTGATGGTGCTCGTAGGCAAAATTTGGTGGATACACCGTCCTTCTGGCATGCACTTATTTGCAGGATGACAATGTAAAACTGTAATATGTAAACAAGTCACACCCATGCGCTTCACTTAAAGAGCATTTGGTGTGAAGACTCCACTAATGCTCTTCATGTTGTGAAGGAGGCGAGCACTCATGCATGCGCATGCTCATGTTTATGACAGCATGCCAACAATCATAATAAGTTTACATCACTCCCAAGCTCCAACACATTGTCATACCAGGACACAATGCCAATCGGATTTCCCTGCACTGCACTCCTTGATCATTCCCTGGAACCCTTGGTAGAGTTCTGTCAACGATTATTTCTCAAGACTTTATTCGAGAGTCTCTGAAGCAAGTAGTTTGACATGTCAAGGAAGGATGATCGGGCACAGCATGCTACCAAACATTATTACACCACCTGAAATGACGGGATATGCACTGCAACCCAGCTAAGGCAGCTTGCACAAAAGCGTTGGAGCTCAAGCATGCGTCAACGACATGTTATTACAGCATTGTTCTACATGGACTACACCCAACTACCCAGCTCGGTCACCACATGTCAATGGTGATCAATGCAGCACATTTCACACACGGAACATGCAAACATTTAAATCCTGCTCTCCCACACAATTTTCCCTTCAGCAAGGAATCTGCCCAGCATACATCACTGGCTTGTTGGTACACCTTTGAACTTCCCCTTGTGGTGCCTCATGAACCTGCAATGCCCTCACCATGCACAATATTCCCTCCACTGGTCAGACAGTGCCGCGGCTTGATCAAAGGCGACACATGCTCTAGCGACACTCATTGTGGAACGAACATCCCACTGTGGGCGCTTGTGCGTGCCACTGTCAGCGGTCAGTGCGCTGCCAACACAGGCGGCGGGACAGGCGGCCGAGCGCGGCCCCGAACCCGGCGCCAAACACATGCAGCATGATGCGCCGCCAGATGTGGCGGCGGCGTGAGCCCTTGGCGGCCTGCGCGGAGCTCTTTGTGGCCGGGGACAACACCACGCGCATACGTGCCACGTATGCCTCGGCCGTCGCTAATGCGTCAGGCCAGCCGTCCGGCGCGCGTGACGCGCTCGAGCTGGACAGCCAGGGTGCCCCGAGAAGCAGCATTCCAACCTGCGCGGGATAAAAACACACCCTCTGCATACTGCTCTGAAGTACGAGTGGAACTGCATGACTATTATCCTCAAGAAGCATGGCCATTCAAAACTTGCATGTGCTCGCCCGAAAATACAGCAGCAACGCGCCAACCTCTACAAACATCCCGCCGCACTGCATCGCCAGGTGCAACTCCCTGGTGAGGGCATGCACTTGGCTATGCAATTAGAAGGGATGCTTCTCATGGGTGATAAGGCCCAGGAAGACCTACAAGGCAGCTCTCAAAATCTGGAGGAACAGGGTCCGCGTCCAAGTGGTATTCCCGAGCAATAGCCTGAAGCCGCTCAGGCCTTCAGAGGTGACATCAGACCATAGCAGGGATGCCACTTGGAGCGCTTTCCTCTTAAGCCTTGCCATGAGAGGCTGGGTCAGAGGGGAGCCCACCTCAAGGCTGGGGCCGCCCTTGTCGCAGCGCATGCACACAAGTGTGGCCAGGTTGTGCACGGATGCCTCCCTCCAGTTTGGCAGCACCTACAACCCCCCACAGAGCAGTCAATACACGTGCCCAAACTGAATCTTGTGGAGACAACAGATGAATCGAGCGGCGAGTGCATCTTGACACATCTCCTCATATTGCATTAATTGCATCTCCACTGCATCATTGCAATTGCAGAGGAGAATGTAGTTCTCACGCTTAATATTGTTGTGCATAGTGGATCAGTCTTTCTGATAGTGAAGATTGGGGATATGAGACAGAACATTGCTCAATGAAGAGCAAGCAGGCATGCACACAGCATGGCGCCCTTATGAAAGTAGTTTGCTATTCAGGGTGTCAAGTCTTTTGGGGCGGACAGTACCTCTTCGGGTGGGGCTGCACCCTCATGTGGCAGGCGCTCGCTGATTTTGCTGAGGTCGAGGATGTGCAGGCGCGGCAGCTGCTCCAGCACTTGGACGTCCGGGAAACCGATCTGCAGGTCATGGTTGCACGACAGGTCCAGGTGCGTCAGCTGCGCGGCAGCTGCCAGCGCCGGGGGAATGCAGCGGAAGCTGTTGCCCTCCAGGTCCAGCACCTTCAGTGACGCCAGGTAGCGCCCCTTGGGGAGGCTCTGTACACACAGCAAGAGCCTTAAGTACAGGTCATTGGAGCATGACTAGAGGCATACTCCAATCAACCATGCATTTACGAAATATTGGTCCGCACATACGGCACCATTTGCTCCATCGATGATCACCATAGATAAAAGTAACCTTCTGCGGCTAGTGCCGTGGCGAAGGGAAGCAATGAGGTGTGGGAACTGCGACAACTGCTAAACTTGCCAATCCTCAGAAGGCATCAAAACAATGGCCTGCACTACAAGGATTGGTAGATGAGCAGTCAGTATTCACCCGCACACAACCAATCCTTGGCAATGCATCAACCATTGTTCAAATGCTGATTAAATTCGATATATAGACTTTTGATGGACGCATACTTGGAGGCCGCAATAACGGAGGGAGAGGCGGCTGGGGTTGCAGTGCCAAGAGGTGCCCAGCACAGGAGGAAGCGCTGCCAGCCGATTGCACCGGGACAGCAGCATCCGCTGCAGCCGCGCAGCAGCTGCAAAGCACCCCAAGACGTCAGTCACTAACCGTCACTGGACCCATGGCATAGGTGACTTCCTGCACCTCTTTCCTCATGCACTTTCTGGCCATGAGCTGGCCAGAAGGTGCATGGACCAAGAGGTGCAGAAACTCATGTCCAAGTCCAAAGCCATGGCCTAGGCCACTTGGGTGACTGACTGCTCTGATGTATCACAAAGTCCAGTGAATCTGACAACGGCAAGTGGGCAGCAGTGAGAGCTGCAGGCACTAAAGTTGAGCATTAAGACTACATTGATGCCCCATCACAGGCAAAAATAAATGACACGCTGCCTGTGCATGGAGGAACAGCAGCAGGTCCACCAACTTGACAAGGACATGTCAGCGTATAGGCACTCGGTGCATTAATGACAGCAGGGGTGTGGGGGCACCTTTGAGGAGGTCGGTGTCGGCGCCGGAGCTGACTGAGCGGCGGCAGACGATGTTGAACATGTCCATGAGCTCCAGCAGTGGGGGCATCAGCCGCATTGTGTCCTCCCACGCCACCGCCATCTCCGCCTCCTCGCTTGTGCAGTCCTCTATGCGCACCTCCTGCATTGCAGACATGCACACAGTGGAAGTCTGAATCGTCCTGTATCTGCCCTGATGTTCTGCCTTGCAGTGGCAAGCGTCCAATCCCCAGAAAAAGAGCAGCTGTCCACTGCTGAAGCAGTATCACAATTGGATACACCTCTTGCGGGGCCAACCAATAAATAAAAGGGTTAAGGTACATTGCCAAGAAGTTCCCTGCTTGGATTGTCGACCGCGCAAGTGTTCCATGAATGCCAGCCAACTCATGCACCAAATCTGGATGAGCAGCGCAGAGAATGCTGCATTCTAGTGGCGGTGGGCAGGCATGGAAGGAAGTCTCGTGCTTGCTCAAGGCTCTCGCATACATGCTGATAGGGGGACAACTCGGCAACTATAAGGATTCTGGCAAGAAAGTTGGGGCTGACGTCGAGGGAGGGTATGGAGAGGAGGCGGTCAAGACAATTGATGCTGTCGAGGTGGCACTGGCGCAGGCTCACGCTATCCAGCCGCCGCAGCTGTGCCAGGCTTCCCGGCAGCTCCAGAGAACCGCAGGAGTCCAGCCGCAGCTTCTGCAGCGACACCAGCCCCATGAACTCCTGCATCACAGTAGCTGTTACCATGAGCAGTTACCATCCTTGTGTCATGACTTTGCAAAGTATATGCCGCGACCTGGGCACAGGACTCCCTTTTTGCATGTCAATGTGCCAGTACAAAATCCTCTGCATGTTGATATATTCTACCTGACGCTCAACTGGTCATAGTATACAGGATACGAGGCTTGTACTAAACTCCTGTAATGTGATGCATGAACAAGCCAACAGGTACTTATACCGCCAGCATGAGTGGCATGGCAGTGGGATGCCCACAGAGGGATGCGTTCAAACCTCAGGGAGCACTATGGCAGGGCTGTCAAAAGCGCGCAGGCTGATGTCCAGCTCGGTCAGGTGGGACAGGCCGCACAAACCCATGGGGAACCCCCCAGCCCATCGCTGCAGCGCCGCACCTGTTCCTTCTGCCGGGATGGGCACAGCGTGCATGTCAAATGCCAGCGCCCTCAGCCTGCTCAGCCTGGGAAGAACAAAAGAACGATTGATGACATGGCCTAAAGTAACCTTCCGCAATCTGCAGCGCTTTGGAAAACAGCTCCTTGAGCTATATTCTAAGCTGTCATATAATATAAGCTGTTACAACCACTCCCTAATGTTGCAACAAAAAGACAGCATTTGGTGCTTAGCTCTTTGGGGAATTGAGGCGCACCCGCCGAAGATGTCCAGGTCTTGGGCGACGAAGGAGGGCTCCGGAGCGAAAGAGACTGACAGCTCGCGCAGGCTGGTGCAGGCATGCAGCAGCTCAGCCAGCAGCGCCAGCTGTTGCCTGGTCATACCACCCAGCACAAAAATGCGCACCTCCTGGAGCTCATGCAGCTGTGGCAGTGTTGCATGCAGCAGCCTGCATACCATTCAGTCCATGAACAATCGCACTGGCTGCCATGAGCTGAGTTGTTACAATTTACCAGGGAGTACGTGAGCAAGGGCCAGCACATATAATATATGATATTGAAGGTGCAAGCACGGTACGAAGGCCATGGCTACAGGTCAGAAACTGTTGGATTACATGTGTGGGAATGCCACACAGCTAGCAGTTTTGTTTTCACAACGGAAGGAAAGGTGTGGTCACCTGTCCAATGGTGCTGACCCCTCCGATGCAATGGTAACGAACAGCGAATGTATGGAGCAGCAGCGCCGTTGCAACCAAGGCATTAGCCGCGTGCAATTGATGCTGCCCTCCTTGGCCTTACCATGCGAAGCAGACGTGATCCTCACGCGTTCCCACATGAGGCTTGGGGAGCTCGCAGCTTCGTTCCATGCCTTGCACACCAGAGGCACTTTTTGTACCCTGCATGCACATGACGGAGTCTTGCTCATGCATGGCCACAGCCCCTCAGAAAAAGGCGTGTACCAAATGCGGAAATGAAATGTAGAAAGCCATGCTGGTACGAGCCCAGTCGAAGCATTCGCACTCTGACATTGCCGATCATGCTTCACATTCATCAGCGCCTCACGTCCTGTGCAACAATCCCAGCCTGCAGGTGTTTGGGAGGTCTCTTGCCTTTCTGTCTGGTCGAGAAGGGAGAAGATCCGCTGCAAGACATCCGTCTGCAAATCGTTAATGTGCATGCCGTGCTCCTCTGGGACAACACTCGGTGCCTGCTTCTTCTTCTTCCATCTCTCTGAGGCAGACCAGCAAAACGGGACGTCAAGCCCAGCACGCTGACTATGCCTTCAAGCAGGCAGCTCGATTGAGGAACGTGATGCAACAGGGTTGTCACAATCATGAATACATGTAGATCGGAGAACGTTGGAGAACAACGTTGGCATGGCCCAACTAACCTTGGGGCATTGGACAGTGCGTCCGCGAGCCTGTCTCAGCCTACTTCACATCCATGGCGTTCTCATCCTCTCGTGTCCTCTAAGTTGAAACAACAATGGAAGGTTGGTCTTGAGGTATCAGGGAAGCGGCCAAGAAGGTCATTGCTGTGTGGCTTCCTCTTCCTCCTAACCTGATTAGGAAAGCGACAAGCATGCTGATGTCAACATTTGGCTGACAAAAGGAAAATCTAAGGGCCAATGTGAACGCTCAGAATACATCTTTATCGTTTGATCGGGGATGTTTAGATCGCTGATTCCTCTTCCAGTCATAGTGTCCCAGAAAACTCCGGCTGTGCAGACCGAGCAAATCTACTACCTTTTTCACTGTTTATTTGCAAATGTTCGGATGAGCCGAATTCCATTACATTGAAACGAGACTATAAGGCTGAAGAAATCTTTGTCAGTGGCTGATTTGCGAGGGGGTTTACTGTGAGGGTGATGGACGCATCACGCTTATCCTCAACAGCAACCTGCTCCACTCGCTGCATGCTGGACGATGGGGTGTCAAGGTTTCGTCAGCAACATTGTCAGGGACGCATCAGCCTGTCAGGCCGAAGCTGTAGGATCATGCAGGGGCAAGAGCACCGCCTAAAGTCTGGACCAAGACTTTTCAGCAGGCATCCTGCTCAGTGCAGCCACAAGGAGTTTCATTGTCACAACCGATTGAGTCATAGAGGCTCATCAGATTGTGCTGGACCGCCCCAAAGACCGCAGACAACTCAGCGCATAGAAAGGGATGTCTCGGCACATGTCAGACCAATACCTGCTCTGGACAGCGATATGGCTCACACAAGCCCAGACCGCTTCGCTCAATTGAAAGAAGGTACGTTGACCTGCTCCCCTGCTGCACTAGAGACTGGAGGCTGTCTAGCAAGATGCTACTTGCCGGCTGGGCAGCAATTTTTGTGTGCTTGCAGTTCTTGAGCAATGGCTGCGGAAGGCGAAGCCTCCACAATGGCTGTGGCGAAGCATTGCTGCCTGCGTCATGGCTGGTCAAGTGGCCACTCGTATCCTGCGAGGTGGGCACGAAATTTTTCTATACTCCGAATCTCTCAACAGCTTGTGCTCCCATAGCCCGTGACCTGCGGTGCACAAGCTCAATGTCCTTTGTGCTCTCTCATACACAGAAAGGCTGTTGCCTGGCACCACCTTCTTGAGACACCCTGAAATGGTTTGGTATCTCGTCTGCAGGGAAGATTCATTTGCGCAACACGGTTGAACAGCTGAAGCTGGTGGGGCCACGGTCGATGGGGGTGTCCTTGTTGACAGCCGGCTTTGTCGGCATGGTGTTCACAATCCAGGTGCCCTGCTCAGCTTCTACTCCGCTGACTGGAGGTGCATGTTATGAACGTGTTCCGTCTATCTGCTCCTATGCAGCCATGCCTCGTGGACAGGCCTGCGTGGGTGCACAATATGCGGCTATGACTGCAACGATTTTTGTGCTGCAGTTTGTGCGGGAGTTTGCCAAGCTGGGACTGACACGATCAGTGGGAGGTGTGCTGGGCCTGGCTTTGTCCAGGGAGCTGACTCCAGTTGTGACATCCATCATTCTGGCTGGTGAGACACTTGCCTTCCCTCAGCCCCCTCGTTCATCTCTGCAATCCAACATGGCTCGCCCAGGCTTCTACTCGGCATGTTTCTGCATGCATGGTGTATCCAGCATAGGGTACTTTTCACAGGTGGACTTTGGACTGTTCAAGGATGATAAGGGGTGGCATCGATTGACTTCAAGGCACTTTTGAGCTCCCCGTGAAATCGTGTCAATTTCATACCTGCAGGGAGGGTGGGCAGCGCATTTGCAGCGGAGCTGGGTACCATGGCCGTGAGCGAGCAGACAGACAGCCTGCGCGTGCTGGGCAGTGACCCTGTGGATTACCTGATCATCCCACGTGCGGTGGCATGCATGATTGCTGGGCCCATCCTCAACCTCATGTGCTTCTGCATGGGTGCGCCCTTCTCATACCCCCACCATCAGGCTGAGCAGCTGCAAGCTTGTCGGCTCACAGGGCTGTAATTAAGGCCCTAGAGCCTGGGTTGGTGCCATGGGACTGCGATGGGCATTTCTTGTGTGGCATTTGACCTGAGTGTGTCTGTGCATGATGGCTTCTGCATGGCGGACGTTGAGGTATGGTTCTGGTGGTGCAGGCATTGCATGCAGCATGCTGATTGCAGAGCTAGTCTACGATGTCAAGGCGAGGATCATTTTGGACTCTTGCGTGCGCGCTGTCACAGCCTGGGACATCATCACCTCCATGATCAAGGCCTGGGTGTTCGGCCTCATCATTTCTGTGGTGTGCCTCACAGCTGGCCATGACTGCTCACAATGACTGATGTTAAGTTGTCACATAAAAGTTTGGAAAGCTCACTGGTGGGCGCAAATGCCAAGCAAGACCCATCTGCAAGTCAAAGTCACATGTGCCCCGTGAACCTTCTTGTTGTGGTACAAGGCAGTGCTCTCGCTATTGCACATTTTGACGTCCGGGAGCTAAGATTGCCGGTGTTTCAGTCGGGAGTATTTGTCAGGGAGCGCGTCAATTTTCATGTGTTCCTGTGCAGGTGAGCTGTTCGTGGGGGTACACAACAGCAGGTGGTGCAAAGGGAGTGGGGGAGAGCACCACATCCGCCGTGGTTATCAGCCTGGTGCTCATCTTCATTGCAGACTTCTTCCTGTCCTTCCTCTTCTTCCAGGGACAGGGCGATGCCCTCAAGCAGCTCAAGTGAGGAGTATGTGCATGGAACAGCCATTGCAGTGTTGTTAAGATTGGCTGCCTTATTGTGGCAGCCAAATTTGCCCTGAATGTTGTGGAGGCCATCGAAGTGCAACAATCATTACAGGCTGTGGACTATGTAAGATTGCGCTTTGGAATTAAGAACACTTCATAGTGCAAAGACGTCAGAAGGAAGCAAAGTTGTAGTGCTGCATTTAAGACATCGCTTCCCTGCCACATTCACTTCTTCTTGCTGGGCGCTAGCTGCTTGACAGCCTTGATGCCGGCAGTGATGGGGCTCTCAGCTGCCGATGCATTCAAGAAAGCCAGCTCCAGATCTTGACTGGTGGGCCGCCGCTGCATCTGCCCTATAATCTTCCAATTGTTGCCCCAACCTTGCTTCAAGATTTGCCAGGGCGCCTGTCCTGATTGCCCCTTAACCACGCGCTTGGAGATAGCGCCCTGGGTTGTTGTGACAATAAAAGCCTGCACAACATATCAACCAAGATCTTCACTAGTTTCGTTACTCTCATTGCTCCATGCTTGCACACAAATGGAACATCACACAAAATCCAACATAAGCTTGTGTGAAGTGAGTGTGAAGCAGTGCAAAGAAAGAAAAAAAAAGTGGGCACTTTGACACCGCTCACCTGTATGGCAATGGGTTGGAAGCAGTAGACCACTTCAAAGGACTTCACAAAGGCTGTGTGGTTGCTGGGTACTGACTGACCCTCAGCCCATGCAGGGTTCAAGAGGATGACCACCCGTCCTCGCCACTTCCTCAGCAGCTCCTCAGCTTCTCCCAGCTGCATCAGTGGAGGTTGGGACAGTTTCTCTAATCACTGGTGCAATGCATGCAACCTCCATAACCAGAACTCCTCTTCTGTGCATACAGCGCATGGAGTTTGAGTTAAAACCAGACATGTGCTGCAGCACCTGTCCTGCAGAAGGTCCCACTACTACGAGAGGTCCAACCAGTGGCTCATCTGGCACATCATCGAGTGCAACCACTTGATTCTGCACTTTGGTGGATGCAAGCAATGCCGCCTTGACATCGCCAAACACTAGAGTCGCGGAGCTTGCTAGCTCAGGTGCCAATCCCTTCAACAAGTCCTCCGCCAAGGAGACAACCTGCAGCAGCACAACAGGACAATATATCCTGGCCCCACGCTCGAGCAGATTCGCGGACTTGAAGCAGGACATGAAGGTATGATTGTAACTTGCCGACGTAGGAGTTTCATCTGCTACTGGGATCTCCACAGTGAGCCTTTTTACGTTGGAAGGCTTGAATCCCTGGACACACAAACAAGTCAGCAGTCATGAAGACTCATGCTTAATCCCTGACACAGCAGTATGACACACAACTCTCCACACATTCTCCACACAAAGACGCGAGTGTGATCTGCAGACGTCCAAATGCATGAAAACAAAATGATGCGCCAAAGGCAAGATTTGCAGAAGCACAGGGATACCACCTTCGTTGGCTTTCCTTTCGCTTTAGAATCATCTAATCGTGTACTTAAAGCTTCGCAGGCCTGTTGTACCTGCATACAAGGCGAGCACGGCTAAACTCTGGCCACCTAGGCAACCTGGTTGGAGAAAGGTAAAGCTGCTGGTTCCCACTTCGTCACATATGGATGCAAAAGCTAAATAACTTATAGGTGATGTATTCTTCTTCTGCCATGTACTGACCGATTCTTCTTTGCTTTGGGGTACACTGATCTTTGTATTGGACGGAGTTCCTCTTCCAGAAGGCTCGGCTTTGCAGCGCACTAGCTGTCCTCTTTCCCTGAAATCTGTTGAGATTACAGATACATGATCAGGTTTTGGCTGTTTTGTCAGGTTTGTGAGCCTGCTCCCTTGTCCAAGAGTGGTGTACAACGGCTGAGAAGCGAGATGTCCGCACACGACTCTCGGAATTGCAGGACCAATGGTCGAGCAAGACGCGATCAAGCTTTGTCTCATTGTATTCAAAAAAACAATTTCAGGAGAGATAAAATATACTGTTGAGAAGAGGCGATTGAGTCCCGAGTGCACAGGGCAAATCCTCACAACCCTCAGAGCTGACCCTTTTGGGGATTTGCACTATACACACGGGATGGCCACCACTCTGAACTTCACTCTGACAGCTGCTGATTGCAGATTGCGACGTGCAATGCAATGCAAAGATATCAGATCTCGCTGCAGTATCACAAGGAGCAGCTCTTGCTACATGTACATGGCCTATCCTTGTGATAGGCTTCAACACCTATTGATGTGCACTAAATTTAAATTGAAAATTGTAGAGCACAATCCAAGCATTCCATGAGCCAACCATGTACATCTGCACTGCAAATACCGAGCATCAATCAAACGATCTGTAGCAGCAAAGTCGACTCTTCTGGCGTAAGGGCAGTACTGCCCCTGCCCCAGTTTCCGCTCTGCAGCCAAGCTAAGTTCACTAGAACAAATCAGAGTAACACCGGTCAGCTTCCTTAGTTGGTGCCAGGGACTCTGCATTGCATCTGTATTGCAAATCATCACACCATTCATCAAGCATTCAAATACATCAAAGCTGAAGTTCCCAGCATCATTTGCCCAAAATCGGATGCAGTAGTTCTGGCGCTTGCTGTTCAGAATCTTACTAGTTCCTTTGACTTCACATGCATCGGCATCGCTGTGATTCCCTTCGGCGCTTTTGCTCTCACAGGGCAGCAAACTTCCTCGCCTCTTCCTGCAGAGCCGCCAGAGCATCTAACCCCCCGTTGGCAGCCTCCAACTTCGTTTTGAGCCCCTTCAAGTATGCCTTCGCCTCTTCATTGCACACCCCTCCAGTCAGGGGATAGCGCCTGTCACTGCCAGGATGCTGTGCCACAATAGAGCCTTGGGGTCGGTCGCTCGAGCTCTCCAGCTGCGCGGCCAGGGCCTCGGCGCGGTCTAGGATGGCGTCCGGCATGCCGGCCAGACGAGCGCATGCTGTTCCGTATGACTTGGGGCATGCACCCTCCTGCAGCTGGTACAGAAACGTCACCTGCGCACACCATCACTGTCAGCGTAGCAGTGTAGCAGACTGGGAATGCCCTGGACAAACGTTCATCAAGCAATGCTCCGTGCAGACTGCTGTGCAATGGATACATGCCACAGCGCTGAAGGCCCGTTGAGGCTGATGAAAGCCCCAAAGGTGTTTCCATGGCAGTTACGCTTCAGGTTGAAGATCCAGTCCGTCGTCCATCCATATGAGCGCTCCCTTATCCTTCACAAGCTCTGCAGTGCTGCATGTACGGGCAGTAGTGGGTTCCAAGATCTGGAACGGTGCGAGAGTGGTGCACCTGTTCGCGGCCGGCGGCGTCGCGGTCCACATGGCAGGCCATGTGGCGGATGGACGTGGTGGGGTCATCCGCATGTGCGTCCGCCAGCTTGTGGTAGTGCGTCGCAAACAAGCCCCTGCACACAGGTGTGCAGTGTTGTCAAATACCCGCCCAAATGTCCGCACCCCAGCCTCTGTCAGGTGTGAAAACTATGGCTCTCCCTTATTTGCCTAGAATTTGGCTCCTACATGGATGGCTATGACTGTTCCCTTGGCGAAAAACATTACCAGCCACTGTGCCCTTCTCAGTCTGAGAACCTCAGGCCATCTGCATTGCAGTTACCCCAACTGAGGTTCTTGATTCTGTCAGGCACATGTCAGGCAGGGGGCAGATGATGCAGCAGGTGGGTGTCCCACCGGCACTTGATTCGCTGGGTGAAGGAGTGGATGACTGCGGCTGCGATGGCGGCACCATCGGTGGTGGCGGTACCTCTGCCCAGCTCGTCAAGCGCCACAAGGCTGGCGCAGGTGGCGCGGTTCAGCGCCGCGGCCGTCTCCGTGAGCTCCACAAGGAACGTGCTCTGCCAACACCACAATCTTATAAGTCACTCAATGTGGTCTTCCACTGTCATGACCAGGAGGAGGACCGTATCAAATTGGCACCTAGGCAGTGGAGAAGCCACTGACCATGACAGAAATCTGACTGTCGATCTGGGATGCTGCCAGGCAGACTTGCTTCTGAATGTGGGCAACATGGACTCCTTCAGAAGTTGCTACGGGTATGTGCTTGCGTTTGGAGAGGGCAGGGGAAGGTGAAATGGGTTCGAGAGACACGCCTGGCCAGTCATGATGGCGTCTCGGGCGCCCATGCGCACGAAGATGGCATCTACTGGAGTCATCTCCAGGCTGTCTGCGGGCACCCACGCACCCACCTGTGCCATCAGCGCCGCCAAACACACCTGCCGCAGCAGCGTGCTCTTCCCTGCAAATCACAAATTGGCATCAGATCTATGTGCTTGTCATGGGCGCCCTGGACAAGACAGCAGACAGTCATGAACTGTCTTCACACAAGGACAACAAATTCCTATTAAAGCATCTGCCTATCAAGCAAGATGCACGTTTCTATTGCTGGCAGAGAAGGAACATCAGTGTCTCAAGTTGGCAACTGAAAGCAAGTACACCACATACTCCGTGATCAAGCATGGCATGCTCACATCGCTGGGGAATGTTACAGCTTGCCCTGAAGGACACAACTACCAAACACCAAGAGGGGAGCAGTCGTCCCAACTAGGCACAGGGGAGCAAGCGGGCCGGGGCCATACCCCCCATGTTGGGGCCGGTGAGGATGATGAAGGGCGCCTCGTCACCGCCCAGCTGGATGTCATTGGGGATGAATGTGGCTCCCGCGCTCAGGTGCAGGCCTGCTGAGGGGTGCCGCAGTCCCTTTGCGTGGAACACCTGCCACGGCCATCAGAGGCTATCTGCTCAGTGCCCAGCGCTGCTGCAACATCTGCTCAAATGTGCAATGACCCTATTCTGCCACAGGCCCATGAATGATATGGTGTCATAGACATGGCCAGATCGATATCCCCAGAAGTTGACTCGGAGAAGCAAGGTAGCTGGCAACTGACAACAACAATATCAACAGCCCGCCTTGGTCTGTCGTGACAGATCCTGCAACTTTTCAATCACTCAATACTCATGCGAATACGATGCCAGCTGATCTGAAAATCCGCCATCATGTCTTGCCATTTGTTGGTACCTGCTGATCATCCTGGGGGAGCACAAGCTTGGGCCGGCACATGGGCCCCTGGGAGCTGCCCACATCTGCAACAGCCGCCAGGCTCATCAGCGCATCCAGCTCCGCCACAGCCTGCACGGCGGCCTCCCAGGCTGCGTGCTCCCTCGCAAACCGCCTTACCACGCCCTGCGCGAAGTGCACACGTTTGTTCCATCAGTGCGTCCTGTGGCATCTCTGACAGGAGCTGCCTGAGGAACAACCTAAGGCCATGCTGCATACTACTTTTGACATGGCCTACTCTTGGCCTAAATACCGTAATAAGAAAAGGCCCACTGGAGGCCATGCATGGGCTGAATTTACTTGAGTCTGGCCCCAATCAGAGGGCCATGCACGGACCAGAAGTACTTTACATGGCCTGTACTTGGCATACGAGGGACTAGTTCAAGGATGCCCATGCAGAAGCCCATTTACCAGTGCCCTGCCACTTCTGGTTAGTGTGCGCCTGATACTTATTTTCACGATGAAGATGAGCACGTATGCAAACCTGGAGGATGCCGGAGAGGGCGGCCTCTCGATCCTCCTGCGCTCCGGCAAGGTCCTGTACTAGCTCGGCCAGGCGGGGGCTGCGATAGCGCTTCCAGCCCTTCTTCTGGCCCACCAGCTCATATGAGGAGGGAACGCCGTCCGCTGCAGACTGCACAACACCACAGCCTCGTTCTCAGCCCCCTGCCTTGAGCAACAATGCCAGCATACCACAGCTTCAAGGACTCGCTCTGAGCTATTCATGTATGCATGCTTACATGCCAATTGTTGAGCGCATGCCACACTTGGAAGGACACAGATTGTGATAAATAGGCTTTGCACAGGAGAGTCTGCAAGGCGCACGTCTGGAATGTCCAGGAGGTGGCTGTCCTTGTTGAGGGAAACATAGCTGATGCTGGAGCAGCCCAACTTCTTCCTGACATCCTTCAGATGCTGTGCCAGGTCAGCCTCCACTGCAGCCACCTGCAGAGAGCACCTACCGTGGTCACTTGCAAACACTATCATCTCAAGTGCGTGCCAGGACATGCAGACTGCATTCATGGCTTCAGAACCTTGCTGATATTATGGGCGTCCTTGTTCCATTATTTCACTTCTAAATATACTTCCCACCGACACACTGGCAAGAAAAGTCTCTTACAACAATCGTGTCTCTAGGTATCCGCGCATTCACACTGTCAGAGAATGGTCAGGAGTGAAGGGCTGTCCGCGTTCAGGGCCCACAAAACAACAGAGCGCGGATCGCACCCGAGCATCAGCATCGTCGAAGGCTGTGTCTGCACCGCTGTGGGGAACGATGCGGCCCAGCTCAGCGGCCTGCTCCCAGTCCGTGAACTGCTGCAGCTCTTTCAGCGGCGCCGCCATTCCGGCCGCGGCCGAGCCGCTCGTCAGCCGCCGCAGCTCCTCGCTCCTCAAAATGTCCCCCATCTGCCGAAAGCCCTCCCAAGCCTCCTGCAGCCATATGTCTACGTTCAAACTTACCTTCAAGGTTTACTGGTTCAGGGGTTATCTTACAATTAGGGTAAATCCAGAAACTCCACGATGAGATGTTTTTAAAATACAGCACCTAGAACGGTGCATCATTACCCCCGTAGTCTAGAGTCAGTTCTTGGTGTTGCAGCTTTTTCCCCATGCCAGTACACAATTTTTGGAACAATGGTGAGAATACTGGCATGTTTCACCTGGACGCTCTGCAGGCCACGCAGCACAGTGATGAGCGCCAGAACCTTCCTTTTGGCTGTGTCCTCATAGTAGATGGCCGCGTTTGTGCCATCCCCCTCCGCCAGAGTGCTCGCCTGCAGCCGCGCCAACGCCCGCTCCAAGTCACCCAGCCCTGCATGCCCAACAAAATATCCCCCTGACTTACAGAATCACCCCAGTCCTGACTAGAATGCTTTGCGGCCCATCAACACATCCGGGTTCCATGCCCACGGGATGAAATATGTGTGCCATTGCTGGTGCACATTAAGAACGTGAAGCCAGCACTGATGGTTCCACAGTGCACCACACTTTGCAAATACTTCTTTGAAGCCTCACCTGGGACTGCATACCTCTGACTTACAATGTTGGTATCCCAGCCAGGGCAAGCAGGTAACCGACCACCCGGGGGTTGACCCCGGTATTGCTCTGACATTGCACGGTTCCGTCTGTTACTGCATTGGGTAAGGGGAGATCTGCCTGTGAGGCCTGTGCGGGTGACGGGGCGCAGGAGCTGGCCTGATGGGACATCCTCATATGGCATTGCATGATTCTTGTTAACTCAACAGGTGACAGCACAGCAACTTGCCTGCGTTGCGATGCAGGTGGCACAGCGCAGGAGCTGGCCTGATGAGAAATCCTCATTTGACCAAGTGTGAGTCTTGTTGACTCAACATGTGACGGCACAGCCACTTGCCTGTGAGGGCTGTGCGGGTGGCAAAGCGCAGGAGCTGGGGTTTCTGACATTGTGTGATCCTTGATAGTTTAATGTGTGTGTGACAGCACAGCAACTTGCCTGTGAGGGCAGAGCGGGCGGCCTGCGCGGCTTCAGCAGCGGGTCCCATGAGCTCGGCGACGGCGTCCTGGCGCGCGGTGATGTCGGCGATGCGCGCGATGGGCCGGCAGAGCCAGGCGCGCAGCTGGCGCTTGCCCATCACCGTGGCGCACATGTCCAGGCACGCTATCAGGCTGCCTGTCGCGCCGCCATCTGTGTTCTCCAGCACCTGCACCATGCAAGCAATGTGACGTCCCATAAATCATTACACCTGCAACACATAGTTGAGCTGACACCAGTTCTCGGAAATTGTGCGGCTTGGTGTTGCAATGAGTCGCAAACAGACAAGAGACGTATTAAATTAAAACTGACTCATTAATTATACAGCCGAAAGTTGGACTTAATATATCAGCAAGGGTGACATGCTTTAAAATCACCCTTGCTGTCTTTCCTGCGCCATGAGTCATGCATGCATAACACTTCAGAAAGGGGCGCGCGTGCTGACCTCCAAGTTGTCAAAGGCGGAGCCGTCGAGCGCCATGTATTTCGGCATGTCGGGGTGTGAGTCTGTTCCAGCAACATGCTGGCAACCGGGCAAAGGTCGGAAGGCGCCCAGGGGCAGCACGCGGTCGTCCAGCAGCACTTCTTGCAAGTGTCGCCTCGCTAGCCCCAGCGCCATCAGCGTCGCCTCGTTGTCTAGCGGCTGTTCTGCAATTGCCTGAGTCTCACAACACTGGCGTTAAACATGCTTGTAATCCGCACACGAGAGCTGGCATGCATGTAGATGAAATCTGTGAAACAGTCGCTGTGCCATCAGTGCAGCATCATTGTCTCCTGGCCACAATACACCATCACTGGAAATACAGCATGGCACCGAGCCTCCCGCATGCTTGTCATGTGCACACAGCTGGTTGACGGGGGGTTGAGGAGTATCAGGGAGGCAGAGCGGACACTTTGAATCTGTACGCACACGTCAAGAGATCTGTGCAGGGCATCTGCATGGATCCCAGGACTCTTTGCTGTGTTGGAAGACCTAACATTTCGCATGATGGAAGAGGCTTGCAAACTACAACACAATCCTGAGGAGACAGATATGGCTTCCCCTTTAAAGGGCCAAGGTTGTCATCTCTTGAGCACCTTCAGCAGTGTGGGCCAAGCATCACGCGAGCCTGGCTCCTTGCCGGCGGCGCGAGAAAAATAGTCGTGGTCGTCCAGCTCAGCGACCACATCAGCGGCTGATGCAGGGCCGGCCGGGCGATTGGTGCGCGGGCCGCGCAGCGCCGCCTTGAGGACCCGCTGCGTGGCCTCGCTCAGGCCGCCGGCCGGCAGCACCAGCTCGACCGGCCGCATCTCAGCCAGCTGCGCGCGTAGCTGCGACCGCGTCACATCATCGTGCCTGTGCCGACAAGAATTATTTCTCGAACACTTTGCTCTATAAACCCTAGCTAGTATAAAATCTAAATTTCACATTGCATTCAGGAACAAAATCAATTCGTGTAAACGCCCCTTTACCCTAACCCTCAACCCTCAACCCCAAAGTCTACAACCCTAAGTGAAGTGTTTTGAGATTATTTTTCCAGGGCTGTGCCCCTTGCCACAGAGTCCTCAAACTTTGGTGTCTTGCGGTGGGAGCCGCCACAGAATGGGTCAATGAGGGCGCGAGGAACGCTTCACTTTCTGAGTGTACAGAAAAGGACCTCGTGCTGACCATATGTGGCTCCAAGAAACATATGTGAAGTTCCTGTGGAAACCGGATGCCCATCCCGGGCAAGCGCGGCACGCACCATTGACCGAGAGTGACAGTGTTGGAGGCGCAGTCAGTGTAGCAGGCTCCGAGGAGGGTGCGCGGCGGCCCTCCCGGGGCCACCGGCGGCGCGGGCCGCTCCCACAGGCTCAGCACATATGCGGCCTCCGGCTGTGCGCGCAACATGTCCGGGTCTGACAGTGTGCCGGACGTCAGTATCGCCACAACCTCCCGCCTCACCACATTGCACTGCACAGCCAGGACATCAACACTCTTCTTCCAACTCTTACTCCATGACGGCGGTCTTATGTCATGCATCTGCTACTGAACCATCTGCAACAACAAACGAGAGAACATCTGGCTGTCTGATTGCACTTTGTGCTGGGGGCTGTCGCTCAACATCACAAAAAATAACAGCGAGAGGTTTGCATGTGACCTTGGCCTGGCCGGCCGGCCGCTGCTCGTTGCGAATGCGCAGCATATCGGGCGTCTCGGTCTGCTCCACGACCACGACGCGCAGCCCTGCCCTGACCAGCCGCTCCGCATGCATCAGGTAGTTCACCTCCGGGAAGCCGCAGTGCGGCTGCTCGCCCTGTGCAAGCACTCAACCAGTCCATCTTTCGGCCACAAAAACACGTGCGGCGCAGCCACTGCAGCTCTTAAGATGCTGAGCTGAGATCACACTGCCGCAGTGAGGCCTGTGAAGTGTCTGTCAATATGCAAGATGACTCACAAATAAAACAAGAAGACATGGAGTTCCTTGGTTGAGAGGAGAACTGCATGCCATGAAGCAATCCCTGCTAGGCATGCACTGGAATCATGCAATGGATGGTGGGGGCACGGGCCCTACCTTCATGTATGTGAGGCCGAGCACTTCAGCGCCCACATGCGCATCCATCTCAAACATCTCGTAGAACTTGCCCATCTTGAACAGCATCACCGAGTCAAAGTGCTGCGCCTTGAACTCCCACCTGCATGCCACTCATGCTGCTCATCATGCTGCAGCACCTGGGCATCTTGTGCCCTCCAATTCTGCTGAGTATTCAATCTGCATGTCAGCCAGGATGTGCCCAGAATGGGAGTCAAACACAAAGGGAGATATGAGCCCCACCACTGGCGCTGGCCTTCTGACACCTTGGCCTTTTTGAACCAGTCAGGTGGGATGTAGAGTGTGCGTGGGTTGTAGCCGGGCTGATCTGGGCGCTTCTTGTTGGCGTCCCTGATCTGTTCAGGCGCCAGGAAAGGGAAGCGCTCCTCGGCCCTCTTTGCATAGCGCGCTATGTCCCCCGCTGGCCCCACATCACCTGAATGCAGATCACCGTGCACATCCCTGCTCTGTCCCGCATACAAACGTGCACTTCATTTGTTTGCCTTACACGGACAACTCTGTGGTCTCAAATGATGCTAGCGGAATGATGATAATAGCTGCATGTAGAGCGCCAGGTTAGGATTTTGCTGCACTTGCAGAATGCGCTGTATGCACCTTTGCTTCCCTTTGTGTCGGTGGCCGGGGCGTCTTTGTTGAGAGCTGCCTGCATGACTGCGCCGGCTGCCTTGTGCTGAGGGGTGCTTCTGATGGCTGCCGTGGCACTGCGTGGAACACTGGCAGGGGTCTTTGACGCCTGCCACTGTTCCACTTTAGACTTCTTTGCTGACTGGGGTGCGCCCTGTTTTGCTGGTGTCTTGCGCTTCGGAGGGGCCTCATCCTGCACATACAAAGGCCATATGCCGTGGGAATGTCGATGTGCAATGTGCCCGAGAGAAGAACTCTCAAAAGGCTTTAGGCAAGGCGGTGTGATTATGTTTTCAGCTTGATGTGCCTTTAGTGCCAATTGCCTGCACAACGGAGCATGAAGATGCAGATCAGACCTCATCGCTTGCAGCTGCACTCTCTTCGCTGTCACTCTCGCTGGACGCAGCATCGGCGCCAATGAACTCACTGCCCGACTCATCACCGCTGTCTTCCATGGGTACTGCAGCCTCCTCCTCGTCATCAGATTCTAGTATGGCCTTGCGCTTGATCAGGCGCTTAAGGGCCTTCTTTGCATGCGTGGCCTCTCCTTCTGAGCCCACATTCAAATCCTTTAACCCACAGATGTGTGGAAGTATGTGACACCAATGTGATTCAGGTGTAATAAGTGTCTCCATGTTCTGCATATGGTGGGGCTCAATACCTGGCGGCCCACCTGGTTTCTGCAGCAGCTCAATTTTCTCTTGGGCGAGGTCGAGCCATTCTGTGTCCCCATCCTCGTACTCGATCAGGTGCTTCCCCGTACTGGCATCATGCTGACTGATGACACCCTTGTACCATTTCTTGTCATCGACCCAGAAAATCTTGCAACAGAGGCCCACAACCTCCTCTCCATAGCTGTTTCCTGAGAGCTTTGGACATTGCTCTGCTGCGTTTTCAATGCGTTTGGCCACCTCGGGCGCCTTCTCTGCACTCAGGAGATGAGGTGATGGAGCTGTTGCGGCAGGGGACTTTTCAGTGACTCGCTGCTTCTTGTTGCACTGATTGTCATCGGCAGTGTTGGACTCGATGACCTGCAACATACATCTCACAGTTCAGAGCATATTAAGAATTCTTGCAGCCTTAAAATTTCAGACTTGTCTTACCCATCTGCATCAGGATCTTGGGGAATTGCAGGTCTCATAAAGATCCTGGTTGTTTGTGACTGCTCTTGTACAGCAACTTGTGGCAACCTCACCTGCAAGGGCGCTGTCTTCGGACTGAAAAATGCAGAGATCGGTCTCTGTCCTACAACAGGAGCATGCTTGCGCTTGACCTGGCTCTGTTTGGTAGCCATCGTTTTTACATGGGCGACGTGTATCGCGACAAGTTTATTCAAACTGGATTAAATGAATACAAAAATAACTTCTCAATTGGTAGATTGTTTCTCAGACCAAAAATTCGACTTCAGACAGGTGTTGCCTGGACTGATGTAGCCCTGTTCAAATCAACATGAGGTAATGCATGCATTGTACTTTGCAGTGTATCTTCTAGGGCAGAGTTTTAATGGCGTGTAAGCATGAATGATGGCTTCCTGTCGAAGTGAACCTTGACTTGCTTTCCCACTTGCAAGACCGAACAATAGTCCTCGTGTGGCTGGACGAGGTGAGCTCACTAACATGTGCCGCATTAATGATCATGATCATGATTCAGTTGCAACATGATCAATGCCGTACAGGTTCTACCATAGTGTGACAAAAGATCAGGCCAAAATGAAGCTTCCGGTCCGTGGCAATCAGGTGGCCCCAGCCAGCGCCTTCTCTGTGCGAAGCCATAAGAGACCGAACAACAGCCCTGCTGACTTGAACAGTGAGTGATCGTCCATGAACGCATGTGCCTTATCCAGCGGCAGTGCGAGCACCTCGATTGCCTCTCCTGTGTCCCTGGGCACATGCCAACACCCAATCTGTCGGAAGTGCTACGTCCGACAGTAGACTTGTTGTGCTGCTTTTGTATGGAGCATTGCATAATCCATGACAGGCATCCCTTGCCAAGGGCATCTTGTGAAAGCACAGGCACAAGGAAGAGCTTCTGCTGCTGACAGAGCCATGACTGCCTGCTGCAAATGATGCTCGGTGTCTGTGTGCTGCCTGCAGCATACAGACAGCACATAGAGGCCAAGGTCATTTGCAGCAGGCAGGACATAGTAACTTCACACAAACACCCAATCAAAAATATTACATTGGCTTTGCGCATGCATGTAGGGGACTCACTGGAGGCCACCACCACAGCTGGTCCTCATGGAGTCGTCCACATCAACGCAGAACATGTGGTGTTTCGCGCCAGAGATGCCCGTAGATGAGACGTACATCGTCACCGGGCGCACTGCCTCCACAGGCACCACAAACCCACACTCCTCTTCCACCTGTCACATGTACTCTCCTCAACCTCTCACACAATCCACAGCTACTTCGACCTCCCCTGCCAACAATTAGGAATAGTTGCAGACTCTACCTGTGGATTTGCAGAGCCATCTGCACCTGTGTGTTGTTGAGCTGGAGCAAGCAAACCCTTGTGCTAGACAACAGCTGGCCACATGGCATGTCGCTTGGCAAACTTTCTTTCTCTCAACAGCTACCACTCGGTCATGTGGTGGCAACCATGCACTCATCGTGTGATGGCAGCACATGGGAAACAGGTGCTTCCAAAAAAACACGCATTGGATATGAAAACAGTGTCTGTACCTCCTCGCGAGCGATGTCTTCCAGGCTCTTGGACTTGTCGATGATCCCTGCGCACAGCTCAAAGGTGAACCCAGCACTGAGGGGCGGCTGCGGCCGGCCCTCTTCCCTGGCTTCCTTCCAGCGCGAAGCATAGACTGCCGGCCTGAACTGGCGCACCATCAGCAACGAGTGCAGCTGCTTGTGATACAAAATGATCCCCACACTTGAATGCGCTGATACCATGTCCCACCTCCGCTTCCGCCCTGCAACACACAACTTACACTTAATATTAAACAGAAACAGAGGACGAAATATGCTGACTTATTTGATTTATCAGTGCAGAATTTGCAGGCGTTTACCCAGCAGAATCACATCAGGGTTGCAAAGTTCTTGACTGAATGCGAGAATGTGAGAAATCAATGAGATAATTTAGGGTAGCAAGAGGCTGCCAAAGACCAGATGGCTCTAAAGGGTCTCTAAAATGTAAAATAATATGATCTTGACACACAAACAAGTACAATTGCTGTGAAAGAGTGCGAAAGAGTGACACATGCAATGGCCACATCTCAGAGTCTGCAAGAAGTCAGATTGGCGTCGCACCATCTAAGTGGTACATAACGGTCTGTGGATGCACAAATTTGGACTCTCCTGGGCTGGGGACAACTTCCACTTCACCCAGCCTCCTCAGTGTTGCCTCCATGAGGCCTCCTGGATTGTGCTCTGCAAGCACAACCACCTCATGACAGGATGCCACTGCCTCCATGCAGCGACTGCACCTTGCTGAAATTTACATGTTTGATTACTAGAGGGCCCAAGTATTCGAGAACGAGATCACTATATCTTGAAGACGGAAAGATCTGAAGTCAAGCAGCCTTGGAAATACTGATGTTTGAGGGAAGCAAGAGGATCACCTTTGGAAAAGGACATGAGACCATGAGGGTACAGATCTTCATTTGGATGTGCAAGGTCGGGCATGCTGCTCCTCGCCCTTGTCAACCGCCGATATGTTGTCAATCCTACACCTGCAACAGAGTCACTCGTGGGTTGCTTGAAAGATGCCACAACCGGCATGATTTGCAGGTTCTTGATTCAGCGGGTTAAGTTGCAGAGCAATTCTGTTGACTGTGATGCAAAGCTAGCACCCTACGAGTTGCTTTACAATTTTTGTGTATCCCATCTTGTAGCCCGCATGTTTGGTCTTCAACTCCAAATTTTTCATCCACTCCCCAATCTGCTCAACTCCCTTGGATGATGCAAATGCTTGTTTGCCCTGTCCTGTTGTAACAGCAAGTGCCACATGGACAATAGTTGATGCCCCTCCTCTGTATCATCAGTCAACAGCCCCTCCTCGATAATCGTACTAAACAGTATCTATCTGACACCAAGTCGCTCGGCAGGTCAATCTACATTCCTAGTGCAATAAAAAGTTGACGCAATAAATTGCTGTCGCTTGCTTGCGTGCGCTGAAAAAAGAAGGGGAAATGCACTCACAGTGGCACAAAAATGAGATCACAGAGCTTCATGCTCTTATGCTCTTTCTACTGCAGATCAAATTGTTAGAGAGAATATGTCTAGCTAGAAACCCGGGCAGATTAAATGTTATGCTGGGCCAGCACTCTCCGGAGCATCCTTGAGAGCATCAGCTGCAATGTTGGAGATCAGTCGTGTAGCCGCCAGCGTTGCCAGTAGTCCCACAGCGGCCAGAATCAGCCTGATTGTCCTCGACTGACCCCCAGAAGCACTCATGGCCCCTTTGCTTGCGCCACCCAACACCACATACACAACAGAGATGGGGAGAAGCCCCGCCCAGGAGGCAGCCACATAGGGCCAAAAACCCACGCTCGTCACCCCCAGAACATAGCTCAGCAGGGTGAGTGGGATCAGTGGGGACAGACGCAGCAGAAACACTGTTTTAGCCGGGGCCTTTGCTGCCACGGCGCGATCGATGCGCTGGAACTTGGAGTATGTCCTCAGGTGAGGCTCCAGCAGTGGACGCGCCACCGATCTGCTGAGGGCAAATGCCAGCGCGCAGCCTGCAGTGGAGGCTAATGACACTACTGGGATTCCCAGCAGGGGCCCGAACAGGTACCCAGCAGCAATGCTCAGAGGTGCTGCCGGCAAAAACATTGCTGTGCCCGCTGCATAGAAGGCAGCAAAGAGGAGAGGGCCAAAGGCGCCTGATGAGGCGACCAGAGCTTCAACGTGACTCAGCAGGCTTGCCGGCTGGATAGCTGCAGCCGCCCAGGGCGAGAAACTGGAGCAGGGCTGCAAGGATCGCAGGCATGGCCGCTGGATGCTGCCCAAGCAGGATCTGACTGCTTGAAAACCACTGTTGAGCGGTGCAGCCGTGTGGCTGCCCTTGTGCTGCAGAGAATATGTGTTTCGTCTGCCAGAGCTCGAGGCTGCCCCTTGTAGGGAAGCACAAGCCAATATGGGCTGGTTTGGGGCTTGGCAGGGTAGAGGGGCGGTAGCACGCCGCAGCAACCTTTCAGGTTTCCCTGCGACGCACCGCGCACCCCTCACAACTGTGTAAGGCAGCCCCCAAACCAGACCCACATCTTATTGTGTACCAGATGTGAAGTTATGGTTGAAGAGAGGTGAAAGGGAATGCCACTGGTTGTCTAGGCACATCACTTCTGATGTGCATTTGAATCAGACAAGACATATTGCCTTCCTTATGTAGCCGCTGAAACCGTGACAACGCTATCTTCAGCATTGCCTACAATTCACGGAAGGCTGACATACGTTCTGAGGAGGTAAAGTCTTCATCTACCCTACTACAACGCAAATTGTGGCATACCTTGACCACTCAAGGATGACAAGCTCCTCAAACAAGTGACGTTGTGCGTCAGTAATCGAGTGGTCATTCAACCCTCTGCGATCTGACGCATGTGCCTTGGTAGACTGCGCCCGCACACTTCCAGCACTTTTAGTACCGCACTCTGATCCACAAAATGCGTCAACTATCCCAACGGGATATCCAATGGAGCAAGGATTTTAACGATCGACATGCCTACACTTGGGGCTGGTCGACGAGGGCGTTCAATTTTGCACAAGAAAAGTTCCGGAGCCAGACAGAGGCCCAACAGCCTCGCCAAACGAGGCCGGGCAATTGCATAAAGTCTATAGTAAGCCTAGGCATGGAAAGGTTGTCGAGAATGCCGGAACAACCGGTCCGCCTTCTGCGAGATCGCCCCTTCGTTCACTCGTTCAATAGACATAGGCACTCTTATTCACATGCATTGCAAAGAAGATCTATCACACCTTATGCAGCAGCGGCATTTAAAGAGGTGCCAACATGGCAGCAATTGAGCGCAACCGCAGGGGCAAGCGCCCTGGAGGGTTATGTGGTTAGAAGAAATGAGGTGCCGAGATCAGCACCAACTCCCACACTACCCACAGAACCAGATGCAGAGACGGACAAGCCAGTACTGCTGTACAGGTGAATTCTTTCGATCCCACCAGGGTGCCCTATTTTCTGCATTTGAAGTACTTAGGACAAACTCTATGTCTGCCCTGGCATATTCTACGCCCTTGAAAATCGGTCGAGACCAATCCCGTTTCCTGCTTTGATTTCACCTTCAGGTACAATGTCAATTGTCAAGCCCAGAGCGATGTGTGTCGTTGCAGGGACACGAACGCATGGTGCCCCTACTGTGAAAGGTGCGAGGAGGCACCCCTATCAGAGGTGGCAAAATGGGTGTGATGTACGCCAAATTGAAGTAGGACTGTGGCAAACACTATGCTAATAACACTCCTGTTCTGGCGCTGCAGAAAACCCGCTCGATGAAGTGGTCGTGGCAAAAGTGGAAAGTGACTGTGCTTCTGGAATGCCTGTCTGCAGGGTGACCTTTGCTCTGGCTGAGAAAGACGTGCCCTACGACTCTGTGCTTATAGATCTCAGGGCTAAGCCAGCCTGGTACAAGGAGATTGTCCCCACTGAACTCACACCTGCTGCCAGGATCAATGGGGAGCTTGTGTGGGAGTCCATGGACATACTGCAGGTAATCAGCTCGTCCTTCTTGTTTCGTCAGGCCAGCAATTTGTAGGAATTGCAGTGCCACACTACCTGAAAGGCCACGATTTTTATTTCATCAGGTCACCAATTTGGTTGAAATTGCAGTGCCATCCTACCTGAAAGGCCAAGATGTAGTTGTCAGAATGCATGCACTTGCACTCCTGCTTGAGGGCAAGCCTGCCTGCTGTTCTGCAGAGGTTGGAGAGGGAGTTTACCGAGTTCCCACTGCTGCCCTCTGACGCTCTCAGAGAGGAGGCAGAAGCAGTCATGAGCAAAGCTGAAACACTGAGCGGGGCCGGCTTCAGGTTGTCTATGCCAGAATGCAACTCTCCCCTGACCTACAGATTGGTTTCAAGTGCCAGTACTGTACAGCACTAGTGAATGTTCAGAGTCATCTAACCTTAAGTGGGATCTTGGAATATGGTCATGAGAGTTCTATTCATTGCAGGTTCATTGCTGGAGGCAGCTTGGCAACAAGACCGGACGATGAGAAGCCGGGTCCTGCCAGCGACAGTCAGCTGGCAGAGATGAGGAGCGCTTTCGAGGAACACCTTGCAGAGTTCGAGCAGCAGCTGGCAAAGCACGAAGGGCCCTTCCTTCTCGGGTGCGCACCCTGCTGTGGGCACTTTCCCATTATTTATGGGGAAATGTTATCATATACCGTAATGATTAATAATATATCATCATATAGTATAAAATGTTATAATTCTCACATGAATAATGATGTTGGCACTGTTCTGTCTGTTGTATCGGCAGCCACGCCAGCCAGTGCAGGATATTTATCTCACTGCGTGGCAATTGTCAATTTACTACAGCTCAGGATGGCAGCGCTCGTTTGTGTGCAGCCTTACAGGGGCTGTATCTGGTTTGCAGGGAGTTCAGCCTGGTGGATATTGTGTATGCGCCTGCAATGGAGCGGCTGGCCGCCAACTTGCCAGTCATGAGGGGCTTCAGGTTGAGGGACCATCCTGACTACCCACACACTGCCGCCTGGTTCCAAGCCCTGGATGCGCGGCCAGCCTACCAGAAAGTGAAGAGCGACGACACCACTCACAACCTTGTCTTCAGGTGAGCACAACTCAAGTCTCCCTGCTCATGGGCAAGGAGAGCTTGCACTCCTGAGAATTTGTTCACTTAAGATTGTCTTCTAGCTTTTGCACCCCAGAGCACTTTGTCGCCATATTTTCTCAATGCATGACCCATAACATGCCTCTTTGTACTTCCATGCCCACCTTGAGACGCTGCGAAGCACATGCACTCAACGCAAGACACCATACCAGAGCCATGCACAGCACAGCATTGCTGCCCCCTGTGATCTCAGACTTGAGGGTACATGTAAATCAATGCAATGAAAAAAGGGGCTCTTTTGGTAAAATTTGGCTGAGGAGGTCTGCGCTCGGACATGCAGGAAGGTCTTCGGTTAAACCGTTGAATAGGAAGTGTTCATAGGGGACCAGGTTTTCTTCACTCGGGCGTGCAGGAAAAGCTTTGGGTGAACTGTTTACAAAGGAAGTGTTCTATGTTCAAAGTGGCTGAGGTGGTCTCCGCTCGGATGCGCAGGAAGATCTTTGGGGTGCCGCTGGCGGCGACGCCAGCCGGCAGCCCGGCGCAAGCAGCGGCGCGGCGCGAGGCGGCGGCCAAGATCGCGGCCAACCGCACGGCCATCGTGGACGACCTGCTGAAGAACAGCGGGATCGTGCGCGGGCGCTCCAACCAGTACGGCAACACGCTGCGCGCCGTCAACGGGTACCCCATGGAACCCTCCCCGGCCGCCGTGGCCGCCGTGGAATACGCTCTACGCCGCCTCTGCAGCTGGCTACTGCACGGTGAGTGAGGGAAGTAATTGGATGTGGAAAGCCCTCTTTCTGGCCTCTGAAAGGCGTGGGCGGATGAGGTACAGATGGCTCCTATTCGAGCGAGGAGAAGGAAACCTGGAGCTCCTTCAAAGGAGAAGCTGATTCTACCTGACCTCGTGTTCATTGTGAGATAAGGAAGGAGTCGATTCAGGCTTCACAAGGCCCCTTGTCAAACGGGAATATACAGAGTGTTCGTACTGCTCAATTCTTGAGAGCGTGCAAACTGTGGGACTTGCCCACCTTCCAATACCGCTAGCAGTTGCAGGCAAGGAGGGTGGCTACGTCAGTCCTAACTCGTGACTTAGAATGTCAGCTTCATCAGAATGCTATCAGCAATGTTGCGCCCAAAGTGTGGCTGCTGATCCAGAGAGATTTATTTAATTGACTGGGACTTCTGTCTTTTAGTGGTAATCTATATGCGTGGGCTGCTCGCAGGCACGACTGGGCCAAGGCATCCGGACCTTGAGGCAGCGGCTCTGGGCTCTGCAGCGCTGGTATTCTTTGCTGGCAGGGCATCATCGCCCAGGGATCTGAGTGCAGCTGCTTGCTCAGAGCTGAGGGAGGGCTGCTGGCAGCTGCTCAAGGACATGTATTGATGCCCTTTGCCTGCATTGACTGGTTGAGAACTGTGCCAAAACATTCAAGTTATATACAAAGCTGGTTTGGAACCTGAACCATCACGCAGCACCTGATTTTTATTATTTGCTGCAGCTAGCTGGATTTCCCACTTGTCTTGCTGCATAGTCAGTGAGCAAGCTCTAGAGCAAGATCTTGCAGGCTGACTTCATCCATGTTGCTGTCACATGGCCTGTCTGCACTTGTCTGTAGCAAGCGTGTAGGTGGTTATACACTTCATATTGTTCTGGCAACAACATATTCTTGCCCCTGATTGAATCTACTTGAAGAAGTAGGGGGAATTTCCACATGCTTAGATATATAGCATTTGCTTGATATCACTGTAGTTAGGATTTCTGGGAAGGTTTCAGATCTGTCTATGCAATCCGGACTGCTGCGAGTCCTTAGGACGACGATGTTGAAAAGCTTGAGAACACGAGACCGATATGAGCGCTCTCTTGGCCATACCAGCAAGTTGACTGCAATAAATCATTGCCAATGATGAGCTTGGCCGGAACTACTACAGCACACTGGACATGTATGGCATGTATCTTGATGTTTACATTGCACCTGGTCCAGCGTGGTCATAAAGCTATCCATAAATTGATGGATGGATATTAGCAAGCTCGTCCTAAACAGCCATGCAAACTCTTACATGCACCTTGTGAACTGCTAGTGGAAGCACTGACGGCAGCAAGCCTGAGCAGGCTTCCCCACACAGCCTTGCATGCAGTGCATGGCGTCTTCCGACATGTCCAACACAAAACTTGCCTCAAATCACACTCTGCACTCGTGCCCGCTTCCGACACTAACTTGATGAAATGCGCCAACATTTTACAGCTTCTCACGATTGATCAATCACTGCACACAAGACCTGGCCTTCTAAAGAAACCTCAGCATTTTATGGGCTGTACCATCTGCCTGGGGTGGAGGTATCCTAAGTTCAGCAGGGACTCCCGCAATTCTGTCAATGATAATACTCTCTGCCCATGTACATCATCCTCTGCACTATGCGTGCCTGGGCCCACTGAGAAACACCTCCCAAAGTGCACTTGAAACATGCATCTGCTAGTCTTGCAAGCAGTGAAGCGCTCGGCCAAAGCCGGATACCATGGCGCACGCATGTTGATCCTGTTTGAACAAGCCTGCACTGCAGAGCCTAAATTACAATGCATCTCATCATGACACCGAGGTCTCTCAAACTTGAAAAATAGCCATTTGGCCAGGGGGCAGAGCCACCGGTGCAATCATGCAGGCCCCACCGATGGCGCTGCAGAAAGGACAACTCAGCCGCTTAGGCAAAGCCGAAGCCGGAGTTGCCTTCGTGCAGGGCAATCATGAGGCGGTCACGCAGCTGCTCCTTGCTCTCATACTCGACCAGGTCCAGCTGGTTGAAGCAGGTGTGCGCCGCGGGCAGCTTCTGCTGGCCCCCGTACGCCTTGTGGATCGAGAACTTCTGCGGGCCGCCGATGCCCTGCACATCATTACCACCATGATTCAAATCCACGGCCTAACACAGTGTGCTTACCATGCAGGGCACCCTGAGTGTCTCTTGGGACTCTGCAGCACAATGCCGGAGCGACCCCCAGCAATGCATTGGCTATATGAGAAAAGAAGCAACTGTTCTTAGGAATGAAAAACAAACAGGGAGCTGCTCTACAAAAGCAGGAAACCTGCTGTGGAGAAGACGTTGAAGTGCATTGATGTTCCAATCCCTTCTCATCACAGATGTTGCCAGGAGCGACAGGAGACAAGTGATCCACCCAAGGCAGGGGCAAATGAGGAGCAGAGTGCAGAGGGCACCCACCTGCAGCGCCTTGAAGCCGTCCAGGGGCACCTTGGAGGTGCCGGTGACAAACTGCACGAGCAGCGCGAGGTCTTCGCGGTCCAGCTCGCGCACCACCTCCCAGAAGTACTGGATGACGGGCGAAGCAGGGGAGTAGCCGTGGTACTCGGTGTTGGCGCGCAGGTCCTCCACGTCGATGTCGGGCAGCCCACTGATCAGCAGCTCCAGCTCGTTGTCATTGAACATGGAGATCAGATCCTACACCCCAGCGACACCCCTTAGCCTCAATCCTGCCAACGCTTTGTTATGCTGTGTGCTGTCACACCTGGCTCACACCTCTCTTCATGCACATCGGCGCATGGAGCTCGTCCGCGTCTGCACTTCAAGTAGCCCCACTCTCGCCATGGTCTGTCGTCGTGCACACGACAACAGACCTTGACGAAGACAGACTACTTGAAAAATGAGAATGTCACGGAGAAGAAGCTGGACTGCCATTCTCCCCGGCTACCAATCGTCTAGAAGGCACTTGTTTCGGATATCGTGACTGGAAGCTGCCAGGTAGAGCTATTCTGCAAAACATGTCAGTTAAGATCGTTGTCTGCAGGGGGGCCGGGTGCGCACCCGGGGCACCATCTCCCAGAAGCCCTTGAGGAAGGCCTGGATCTGCGCGCGGATGGCTGTGGTCATGCGGTGCTCTGCCACCAGATCCACATACTCGCGCTTGTTCTCATTTGTCACCTGCCGCCGCACAATTCAACCGTCATCAGCAGCGGCAATGAAAAAGAGAGACTCCCATGATCCGAGAGGGCAGAGTAGCTTCTAGCTTGCTTGTCATCCTCCCCCTCTCAGCGTAGAGAAATTGACCGAGCCAGGTGGCAACCCGGTGCTCATCAGGTGTGTGGCAGCCACTTTATCACACATTGCCAGGCACAGTGAGTGTCACAGGCTTCAGCACCTAAGGTACAGAAAAGCATGCAGATCAAGTTGGGTGGCTGGGTTTGACAAACGTGTGGCAGCTGACCGGCTCCCCAAGAAACAAACCAGTTCCCCACCCAGAAGCTGCAAGCAGAGTGACCCCCAGAGGATACAGCAACACCGATCAGAAAGGTGGGCACCTTGATGTCGCGGCCGCCGGGCTTGAGCTCGACATGCTCCACACGGCCGAAGTAGTCCACCTCCTCCACAAAGTTGAGGTCCACCACATCCGTCATGTCGTGCTCCAGCAGCCACGTCAGGTTCTTGTAGTACTCCGGGTCAACCCCCTCGATGTCCTGCGCACAGGCAAGCCCCTAAGGCTCTGCTTGTTGCTGTCCATTTTGAGCAGGGGTGTCAAACATTGGAAAGCTGACATCTTTTGTGTGCCATGCCCCTAAGATTGATTGCATGCACAATAGCTCGGATGGCCGAACTTTATGATTTTCCTCATCCTAAACTCACCCTACACGTTAATCTACCAGTACGCATATCTGGAAGATATCTATGTTATTGCTGGTGATAAACAGGGAATGCCTATCAACTTCCCCACACAGCCCGAGACAACATGACCTTCAAGTGGGGTGGAAGGGGAAGGGGCATGGGCGCTGAGATCTTCAAGCGCAATGGCAGTTCTATTGCAGGAATCTGCGCTAGAAGATCTCATCACCCTGGCCCAACCACCCCACTTGATGGCATGTATGTCACCGGGCTGCGTGGGGAAGTTAACCAGCCTTACATAAACATCTTTTCACATGTGTCACCCAAAAGTGTGCACACATGCATCTTAGCTTCTGGTGGCACTTCAACCAGGCAACACATCACTCACAACCACTGCAATGCTTCAAAGCCCAGCAGCTGCCAAAGATGACACTACTGAACATGAGTGCCGCGCTTCCTGCACATAATCTGTCAGCGGGCATGGGCGGACCTGGTAGGTGAGGGGCTGGCCAAGCATGTGCTTGTAGAAGGAGCGCGTGAAGTAGGCATCGATGACCTGGCCGTCATACAGCGCCTTGCCCACGACTCGGCCAACAAACTTGAAGAAGTCCAGGTGGTTGGTGCCGCGCGCCTCATCGTTCTGGACAATGCTGTTAGGGTTGGGCTGGAATGTGGACCCCCCCGTCGGCACAAACAGCGATATGTTCGGGTTGAACATCTCCCGCGCCATCACCTGCCACCATGCAAGCTTTCAGTCGTGGGTGAGCTTGGGACAAGCATGCAGCCAAGGCGGCATGCTGGTGGATTGAAGCCAAGCGCTCGGCATCATTTCAATCGGAGACACACAGGTTTTCAAGCATGCCTAACAAAGCATGACTGGAGGTGCCACAGTGCAGCATCATTTTGATCGGACACACAAAGGTTTTCACGCATGCCAAACAAGGCATGACTGGAAATGCCAACAGTGTGGACGTGGATTGGGATGTATGATCAAAGCTAATCTGCAGAACCCTAAATAAAATAAAATTGAAGATCGGTATGAGGCGTAGCCTACTTTCAGCAGGGACCAAATAGCGCGATAGAGCTGCAACTGCATACAGTGCGATGGAGAACTGGTTTTTAAAGAGGTGCGAGAAATGCAGAAATGACATGGCTCTGTGTGGGTGAGCTCACCTGGTACCACTCGCGAGTAACGCCGCCAGCGTCGACGCCCTCCTCGCCATGGAACACCACATGCAGCTTCCCCCGCATCTCCTCAGGCGTCCTAACCAGGCCGCACACAAAGACATCTCATTCCAACATTGACTACGCGGCAGTCACGCACAGTGGCTGCACACACACACTGGTGTCCGAGGTGGCCTGCCATCGAGACTACCAGGGACTGGCAATAACAGCTGGGGTACGTTGGTAAGTATCTCGTCGTGGCGCAGCTTGTTGATCACATGGCTCTTGGTTGCAATTAATCGCATTACATTTTTTTTGGCCATATCCAGCTCGACGGCTAGGTGGTTGATTTGTGTCGCCAAAAAGCCCTGTCTTGACAGCTTGAGCAAAAATCGCACACACATATGAAGGAGGGGGCGCACTTGCTGCGGAGCTGGTGGAAGGAGTCCTCGAAGAGGTGCTCGCGGCGCACATGGATGCGCAGGGAGCCGTGGTAGCGGTCGCTGCTGGAGCGCACTTGGCTGCGGAAGAACAGGCGCTTGTTGTCAAAGTCGATCAGGCGCGGCGCGCGCATGAGCTGCGTCAGCGGGCCCTCCAGCAGCAGCTGCACGTTCTGCTGGATCAGCACGTTTACCAGCCGCCTGTGCCGCTCTGCAAACCTGCGCCCCATGCATGCAGCCGTCGTCAGTGAATATGCTGAGTTGTACACAAGAGCAGTACTCATGGACTCAAGGCACTACTATGCCTGTGCCACTCTGCAAACCTGTGCCATGCATGCAGCCGCTGTGAGCAAACATGCTGGGTTGCAGACACAAGAGATAGTGGATGGACCAGGGCTCTCAGAATCAAGGCACCACTCTGTGTTTTAGGGCAGCACACATGCAGCGTGGAACAAAGAACATGGCCACCCAGCCACACACATGCACCCTGAGATGGGAGCTCTCAAGCATCAGGAAGCTTGCTGGGAATGTGCATATCAGAGCAACCATGCTGTACCAGATTTCTGCATTCACACTCTGCCTGCCAAACAAAAGCTCAGCAAGGGAGGTTCATTGCATGCCGCAGGAGCTTATTTCTTAAAATTTTATAGTGCAAGGTTTTCTTTTCGAGGGTTTTGGGTTAAGAATATATGCTCCACCTGAGGAAGGGCAGTTGGGCCTCCTGTGGCTTGCTGTCGGCTGAGGCGCCTGGAGCCAGGTCAGCCTCGGATGTGACTGGTGCCAGGGACAGGTCCATGGACACCGAAGTGGAGGAGCGCCGGCGCATGCCGAGGGGAGGCGGCAGGTGCGAAGTGCGCGGCTCACACAGCACAAAGAACGCCTTAACCAGCGGCAGCACCTGTGGCCGCGCGCCAAAAAACAAGCTGATCAGCAACTGATGCATGGAGGTTACTCCATCACTAGCCTTGTTCTAAAGAGAGCCATACTGGCAAAATGCATGGGCAGGTTCTGGCGAAGGGTGGCGACTGACACCCGTAGCACCTGCAACAAGCAAGGACTGCCTCTTCGCACCATCATTGCCTATCTCAGGGATGCCACGCACTGTCATTGCCTCTTGATTGCAGTTAGCCTGGCAAACTGAGGAGTGTTGTCCCTTCAACTTGGAGCATTGCAAGATATGGGAGATTTGCAACGTTTGAAGCCCAGGGGTTTGCTGACCTGGTTAGCACCAGGGGGCAGGACGCGGTTCGGATTGGCAGCGTCAGCCGGGGCGCTCGGCTGTGCCTTCAGGTCGGCCTCGAGCACTGCAATGGCATTGCTGAGCCCAGCCCACAGTGGCTCCATGCGCGAGATGAGCTCTTCCAGGCCCGCGACATCCCTGGGGTCCACCTCCATGTCCTTGTACACATCAGCAGCAGCGGAGCCCACCAGCTGCAGTCAACCACCCAAGCCATAGTCAGAACAGTAACAGTTACCTTCACAGCCTGATGATTCAGCAGTCCAGATAATGCTGAGGGTACCTTCCTGCTGGATGCGAAAAGCATTGAAAAACCCTCCTATACCCACCAGAGAGTGCTAGCAGCGAACACAAAGCATGGTTTAAAGCAGGCGCTGAAGAGAAGGCAGCAAGGCATAGAACCTGCACCAGGGGGGTCTGGTCCTTGGCGGCCTTCGGGTTGATGAGGGCGCTGATGACCTCACAGATGCACAGGATGCGGACGCCCAGAGCGCCCACCCCCATGTTCACAATTGCGCCTGCACCGGCCTTGCCATCCACCATCTTCTGTAGCTCCCTCACCACCTCGGCTGACAGCCTGCTCACAGCAGCAGCCTCAACATCTTTTTGAAGTGACTATCTCAGCAGCGTCCTCAGAAGGGCACGCTGGCATCGTCGCCTGCTCCAGGTCTTGCGAAAGCCCCTTGCAGGACTCTGCAGGGCCTTGAGGCGACAGGAGGATGCCGAGCCAGCCCATCCTGAGGACGCTGATGATGATAAGGATCATGTTAGGCTCGCAGATCTGTATCTAGAGCTCCCTTCACTGGTGACACTTTCCCAGCCTGTATCCAGGTGACTTGCCAGACATGATGGAGCAGTTGCCCTCAGAATGATTCACCCCTTCTGGCCAGACCCTTCGCTAGTGAAGCCTGGGAGATACACATCAAAGGGTACAAGTGGATGCGTATCAAAACTCTCCCTTGTATCCAATGGTTGCAGTGCACATGCTTCCAGGAGTAAAGATAAATTGTGGCTCTCGAGTGATACAGTGGGCAGAGCATTGCGACAGATGGCAGGCCGGCGCACTTGTGAAGCTCCGACTCCAGCTCGTTGAGCATGGGGGTCTTGTGGTCCTCGCTGCACAGCACGACCAGGCGAATGCATCTGGCCGCGCGCTTGTATGCCGCGTCGGACAGGCCGGCCTGGCCAAGGAGCCGGGGCAGGCGCCGCAGCAGCTCTGGGTCCACGCCCTCCAGCAGCGGCGTCTTGGGAGACTTCAGAGTCTCAGCCGCCAGGCTTGCCAGACTGCCACGTACATATGGGCGTGGCACATAGGGCTCATAGCCCCTCTCTGCGCAACACAGATGGTGCGTCAGCGCCAAGAGCAGCAGAGATCCACCAAGCTGACAGAGGCACATCACTTTGCAGAATATAACTGTGGTGATCTGGACGCGTCTAATCTCGAGGCAGTGCTGCAACACCCTTTGACTTGCACATGTCCACCGAGGGAAGTCAACAGGAGCCATCGGGAATGCTCTATTGGCAGTTTTTTTGAAGCAGAAAGGAGAAGAAGAAATGGGTGGAGGATGAGCAATGAGCAGAAGAAGGTCACTGCATGCTCACGCACCAGTGCCTGGCCGTGCAGACGGCTGCTCCTCACCACCACCGCTCTGCACTGCAGGCGCTGGCGTCTGCGGTTCACCGGAGGGAGTGTTGTCTTGGGGTGCAGGGAGCGCGCCAGACGCTGTTGCTTCCTGCTGTGGAGCCGGGATACCGCGCTCGGCTTGCAGCTGAACAGTCTGGAAGAAGTCCTTCTGGGTTGACTCTGTCAGAGCCGTAAATCGCTTGGTCACTGACAGTGTCACCTGTAAACATCACAGCACCCAGTTCAGACCATGCAAATGCCTCCAAATGCTTATTCTCCAGGGACGCTGCAGAGTGTGTGTCAGACAAGGTCAGCATGCCAAGTGATGACCAGTTTTCATCTTGCACAAAGGCTCCAGAGAAAGCGAGTTGACCTCCATGCTGGAGCGATATCAATCCAATGAGTCTTATCATGATCCACGTGATCTATTGTTTTCAATCAAGATTCGGCGCGTGAAGTGATCGCCCCATATATTTGCAAATGCGGCCTTTATAAGACCACCAGTGACGAGCAGTCGCGCTTCATGGGCCAGAAAATCAGGAGAATCAGCCTTAGGGGCACACCTCAAGGCAGGACAGAGCAGCCTCAAGGTGGGCACTGGAGCGCTTGCACAGGGTCTTCCCAAGCAGCTCCAGCAGCACATCCAGGCCGGGCTTGCTGTCTGCATCAACGCCTCCTTCTGCCGGCGCCTTGCCCTTGCCTTTCTTGTCCTGTAGCCACAAGCACCCTTCAACATTGCAGTGCTCGGGTCCCATAGATGATATAAAGACTCCCAGAGAAAGCTTACAACACCTCACGTTCCAATGCAAGATGAAACAACTGAAGAAAAGATGGGAAAAAGATGAAAAGTTCCTCAAGAAGCCCTAGGCGCCTGTACCTCAAAGCTGCGCCATTCAGGGCACACATGAACGGTGCCTTTGCTGTCTACGTAACGAGCAGAGCTTCTGAACACTCGTGATTGCACGCCGGGCTTGCTGTCTGCATAAACACCTCGTTCTACCGGCGCCTTGCCCTTGCCCTTCTTGTCCTATTGTCACCGGCACCCTTCAACATTGCCCTCCACGAATTCAGGTCCCATGGACGATCAAAGATGCCCAGAGAAAGCTTGCAACACCTCACATCCAATGCAAGATGAAATACAGAGTGAAAAAACAGATGGAGAATCCTCGTGAAGCCCTAGGCGCTTGCACCCTAAGTTCTGCCATTGATGGCACACAGGAAGCATGCCTTTGCTGACTACCCAGTCGGAGCAGAGCTTCCAAACGCTCGTGGGAACGAGCACTCGCCTGCATGCCAAGGAGGATGGCGGCCTGGACCTCCGCCGGGCGGATCCTGAGGCTGATTATCTCGGGGGCAGCGCGCACGGTGTGCTTGCCCAAGTGCGCGAGTAGCTCCAGCACGCGCCGCGTCATGGCCGGGGGCACGGCAGTGGCACCTCGCGGCAGGATGCCCAGCTGCACCAGCGGCAGCAGCTCTGGCGCTTCCTCCACACTCCCTGACCCCTCACCCGCCTGCACATGATGCACGCGTCAAGCCCATGTCGGCAATCACTTGCCAGGAGAACCCCTACCCCTGACTTGAGCTTTACCTGGTACCTCTGACTTGAGCTTTACCTGGCACCGTGAGCTCAAGCACGACCGAGACAACATTAAAAACCTCAATGGCTTATGAGATGACAATGAAGATGGTAGAAGTTGGATCTTCATCGTGTCTTCCCGCCTTCATGCCTTTCATTCTTATCCCCGTCACGCTTGAACTCATAGTGCCACAGGTTTGCGTTGAATCAATCTGCATTGGACATCAGAGGTGTGTCCCATTTGCATGTACTACTTGTATGATGATTGCTAGCAAGCATCGTACATGTCAACCCTTGAAAGTTACAGGGTCAATTAGACTCGAGCAATATGTAGGAGACTCTGTGACATCAATCTGAGTGGAACTGCTCTTTCATAGACAGGTAGCAGCATTTAAGCTGCACAGAAAAAGCGGCGAGTATGTACCTGGAGAGCAGCGGACAGCGAAGATGGCGCTGCCGGCTGGTCTGGCCGCGGGCGGGAAAGCTGGGCCTCATCAGCGGACAGCGGCGCGCGCAGCAGCGACAGCAGGATGCGCAGCGTGGACTCCATTGTGACGCGGTCCTCGCACAGGTTGATGAACAGCTTCTGGAGGTGGCCCTTGGCTTGCTGCGAGGAGACTCGCAGCAGCGACACCAGCGTCACCAGTGCATCCTCGTCCACTTTGACCTGAAGCTCCTGAAAGAAGGGCAGACTCAAATGTTATTCAGGGTACCCCCCAGGTTCTGGAACTGGTCAGCCATGGCAGGAAATATATTACAGCATCTTGCATTCGGCTAGAAATCATTGCGCTGGAGGGCACCAGTGGACAGCCCTGCATGCTTGCAAGTATAGAGGATGGTATTAGCAGTCGCAGAGGTCAGTCGGCAGCTGGTGACAAGGGGATACACACCATACTTCTAGGGTGCATGAAGGCGAGCATATTCTGGGTGGCCATGGCCCTCTGGTTGATGTGGCTGTCCACGGTTGCCTGAATGGCGTCCCTGGTGAGTCCACCATATGTGCCCAACCTGCCGACCCCCGAGGCCAGCCTTGCTCGCGCAAGCTCGCCCCGCCTCCGAGCATTTTCCCTAATGCTCCTGCGCTCAACACGCATCTCTGCCATCACACACTGTCTCTGACCCACCAAGTGCTTGTGTTTTCCATCTCTCTGAGGAGGGGCATCCAACAGACCGGTTTGGGCAGGACCAGCTCTGCCAACATTGATCTCGGCTGACCAGCCACTCTATGGGTTGCCATGACCCGCCAATGAGCAGTTTACTGACTGTCAGGGCCATTCAACGGCCATTAGTGCAAGGCAGGGTTGATCAGCAAGGCACGCTAGCTTTGTATGTCGAGTCAATTACACAGGGAGAGGGGCGCACGCAAGGGCAGCGTCAGACACAAGCTCGGGTGGCACGCCGGGGGGCACCCCGCCGCTGCGGCGGGCCGTCAAGTAGGGGCGAGCGCCTGGCCGGCCATGTGCACGCTCGCGCAATGCCTGCACCCAAACACAAAGATTTCATGATCTCCTGCACAGTCAAAGTTAAAGCTCTGTGGCGTCAAGGTGCAAAGCATTGGGCCACATCAGTGACGAACCGGAAGAACCCAACTTTAATGTTAGTTCGCACAGCCGGACAATCAGGTTCCCAGGATGTCCACTCTCTCATTGTTTAGAGCTTTGCAATTGTTTCTGCAGCTCCCCAGCCTTGTTGCAGCTTTACACAATCTTGGTGCTCAGATGCGTGTGACAGCAAGAGGACCAAATGCAGAGGAGACGAAGAAGCATCGCGGGAGCTCATCGGTGAACCTTCACAAATTATGGTTGAGACGCGTGCCTGCGCCTCGGCGAGGATGGCAGGCGGCAGCTGCGCGAGCATCTCCTCATCGGCGGTCATCAGCACCTCGTCGCGCACCTCTGGTGGGAAGCTGGCCAATGTTGTCGCCAGGTCCAGCCCTTGCGGACCACCCTCCCCGCTTGCTGCCGCCGCCTGCTTCGGCGGCACCAATCTCATCAGAGCATGCAGAGGAAATTAACCATACAGAGGAATCTTACTGAAGACTTCTTTGGCCTGCCCTTCTGACCGTGTCGACGCCTGGTCTTGGCAAAGCAGTCGGAGCTGGTGGGTAAGTAGGACATGTAATCTGGATCGGCCATCCCAAAGGGGTCAAAGAGTGTTGGTAATGTGCAGCAAGCATGATGCCATCGACCAGACTCTGGCTCAAGAGGTCCACGCCAGTGTAACTGCTGGCGTAATGACAAGCAGCGCTACTGCACGTCTACCTGGAAGAGGTGGGGCACGAGGGCTTACCTGAGCAGCGGCGTGCTCTGCTTCGGCCCTCCTCTGCCTCCGTTCGCGGCGCTGGGCCTCCAGCACCTCTGCCTGCAGCTCCTCTGGCAGCGCCGCCAGGAACTCCGGGTCGATCCCTGCCATCTCGTCGTCCGAGTCGTTCTGGGCAGACGGCCCCGCCGCATCGGTTTGGGGTCCACCCTCTGCTGCACACCAACGTGCTTAATGAGTGATTAGACTATGGGCTATAGTGGCAGGGTCGCCTATACAAGTAGGTCAGTGACAAATTGTAGATACTACGGTCAAAGCATAGGGGCTTGACTGGAATGCGAGTATTAAGCGTCAAGACATCTCCTCCATTTTTGTCCACTCAAAGTACAAACAAAACGTGCAAGTGCCACTCAGCAATCCTACTCAGCCCTGCACACTCGCAGGCAAAAACAGAACAGACTGATTCACATCGACGGCAACACCTTGTTCGTTCTCATGACATGGAACGAACGAGCTTGCAACAGCGACAAGCGGACCTGGAGCTGCTTCCTGCCCGGCCTGGGCAGTGTCCATGGGCTGTGGCCGCTCTGCTGCAGGATCATTGGCGGCCTCCTCACCGAGCACCTCTCGCTGCAGCTCGGGTGGCATGGCCAGGAAGACCTCTGGATCAATGCCGGTGCCCTGCATGTAGCTCTGGTGGTTAGGTTGTGCACAGGATAATAGTTTTGAATTATCACTGGTGCGGGTACATGGAGGGCTTGAACTGCCTGACACCAGACAGTCGTTCTAAAACAAGGTTGTGCTCCTGGTCTTGGGAAAATATTCAGGCATCAGTATGGGGACACTTTGCTGACCTCCAAACGTTGGGCAAGGTCTGCAGGATCGCTGAAGGCGCCAGCTGCTCCTGCTGCATCAGCTTGGCGAGCGCTGCTGTCAGCTTGTGGAGCTTCTCTGACGTCCTCTGCATGCTGCTCTGCATCTGCCATCTCAACATCCCTCCCCTGCACATGGAAATTCTCACATGAGCCTTGATATCACCAAACACCCGATGTGACAGTCAAGGGGTTCACTCCAAATCTGAAAGGAGATCACAGCATCCCATACAGCATTTTATGAGTTGCCTTACCACACTCACGTGCTGTGACAGGCCACTGCCCGGCTCCTGCGCCGCGCCTGCACTCGGGCCAGCTTGAGCACTGGACAGGGCAGCGCTGAGAAGGTCTGCGCCGATGATTGGCTGCGGCGCGACAGGCGCTGCCGGCTGCGTGGAAGCTGGAGGCAACTGTGCGGAAGCTGGCGGCGGCTGCGAGGAAGCTGACGGCGGCTGCGAGGAAACAGGGAACGGCAATGAGGGCTGTGGGCGCGGCGCCGCAATACCAGTCATAGCTGCGTTCATGGCCGAGCTGAAATCTGCCGGATCGATGGCCCTATATGCAGGCGCCGACGCATGCACGGGCCCAGAAAAGAGACCCGGTGGTGCCGATCTTACTATCGCATCCAACTCCTCGCGCAGCTGCCGCTGCCGCTCATCAAGAGAATCGTCGGCTCCGCTGGTGCCCTACACGGCAATGGATACCTAAATAAACGCAATGCGCTGACCTGTGAATTACAGTTCAAAGTCTTTGAAACATGGATCATAGGTTTGGGCTCTCAAACCCCTTGTGTGGTGATCAATCTAGAGAGGACAGAGAGCACTTGATTGGCAGAGGACTTGATTCAGGGATAACAAGCAGGGAGGGGCAGCTTGGCATGCGAAAAGGGGGTGCCATGGTTGGCCTTCTCGACAGGCCAGCATGCGCACCCCGGGTCTGCGCAGCCTTGCCTGGTAGCGGGTGCGCCTGGGGGCAGGCGGAGGGAAGCTCCTGAGTGCAGTCGGTGGCAGGGCAGGTGTTTGGTCGCCACCCTGCTGCGGCTGGCCCACCCCATGTCGAGCGCGGATCGCCTGGACCAGCCTGTCAACTGCCTCACTGGACACAGGAGGCGTGGGGGGCTCTGTCAGGGGTCTGGATCCTCGGGTCAAGGGGGCTCCTCTGCTAGCTGTACGGGTTTCAGCGCCTCCGGATCTGGATGGCCCCGCCTCTGCAGATGGCTGAGCCACGTGCTCAGCACCCTGTCACCCACATTAGTCCGGGTTGCTGATGTACTGGAGTCGAATGGACAACGGAGAAGTTTTTAAACATCATGATACGAGATCATTGTAAAGCACATTGGAAGCAAATGAGTGAGCCACACACCTCGATGCCCCTTGTTGTGGCCTGCAAGTTCTCAGGGACGGGCACCATAGTGCGCATGAACCGCGCAGCCTCCTGTCACGCACATCGCTCCAGCTTGCTGATGTACTACAGTACACTGGACAGTGGAGAAATCCTTGATCATTATTATAGTCCATGTTTTAAAGCACATCGGAAGCAGGTGGATGAGCCACATACCTCGACGCTCCTTATCAGGGGCTGCATGTTTTCAGGGAGGACAGGTGCCAAACTGCGAATATGCCTTGCATCATCCTGTCACCCGCATCACCCCAGCTTGCTCACATACTGGAGTACGCTCGAAAGCGGAGGACTACTTGTTGCATATCATCATGTTTGTAAAGCAAGTGGGTGAGCCATATACCTCGGCGCTCCTCATCATCGCCTGCATTTCCTCAGGATTGCACGGCACATGGAAAGTCGCCCGCGCAGCATCCTGTCACCCACATCTTTTCGGCTTGCTGATACTGGAGGACGCACAACAGTGGAGAAATCTTCCATTGTCAAAATACTCTGTCTCAGAGCACATCAGAATGCGAGAAAATGAGCCACATACCTCAGTGCTCCTTGGTGTGGCCTGCGAGCCGCCAGGGACAGGCGCCATAGTGCGCATCACCCGCGCAGTAGCCTCCTGTCGCCCCAAGTCAGTTCAGCTGCTTGATGTATTCCAGACAGCGGAAAAGTCCTTGGCTATCGTAATGAATGCCATTGTAAAAAGCACAGAAAAAGCAGGTGGAGAGCCGCGTACCTCGAGCCTGTTTATCAGGGGCTGCACAACTGCAGGGGAGAGGGGCGCCCGATTCACCCGCGCATGATCCTGTCACCCACATCACTCCAGCTCGCTGATATATTGGAGAACACTCGACAGCCGAGAAGTACCTGATTCTCATTTTAAAAAAATGGAAGGCAGATCGCAAGCAAGTGGGTAAGGCCACATACCTCAATGCTCCTGATCATTGCCTGTACGTCCTCGGGGACGGGAGGCACAGTGCGAGGGTCAAAGTCAACCATGAAGCGCTCAAATTGCGCTGCAGCCGTCTCTGAGCCGCCTTCTCGGAGTAGCCTTCAGCAAGCCAACACAGTATGCAGTCAGCGCTTGCTTTGGCGCACATATCATCAACAAGAATGAGCAGTTGCAACACAGACACGCATGCCTGCATGGTATGAAGGTTAGTACTCACCCGGCGACTCTCGTTTGCACGGACCGCCGAATGGCTTCCACCTGAGCATCTGTCGGGGCCTGGGTGGTGGCTGGCTGCTGAGTCCTCTCCCCAATAGCACTATGCATAGCCGTGAGACGCGCACGCTCAAGTCTAGATCGATCTAGTACTTCCCTGGCCTCCTGCAGGCTCATATTCTGGGTTGGCGTCCTCTGATCCTGCAGGCACAACACAAAGAATGCTACTCAGGGCCACAATCCTGCTCGTGTGCAGCAGCTACCAACCTGTACAAAATACAACGGACAAGTCCCGTACTTACATGCGGAGGCACAGTCTACATGACAGTGGATGCTGGGAACAGGCTTCACCTCAGGTGCGTCCTCGACTGCGCGCATTCCGCGGCGCTGGGTTTCCCAGGTGCCTCCCAAGGCGGCTGTTTGCTCCGCTGGCTCCTGCTCACCCGATGCAGCAGCGTCCCTCGTGACCTGCTCCATTCTCGCCTGGGTGCGCGCCAATGCAGACAAACCCTCAGATCTAGCCCTGGCTGCTGAGGACACGAGGCGCGCATGCTGCTCTTCAGAGGCCGCCATGGCCTCGCGGTGGGCGCTGTTATCACGCAACAGTCCCTCGTGATCCCCAGCTGACATCCTCTCATTCATCTGCCTGAGGATGTCGCGGCCACGCTGGCGGCCGGCATCCAAGGCTGCCTGTGACCGCTCCAGCTCTTGACGACGCTCCACAAGGTTCTGCGTAATTCTGTCCATCTCCTCCAGTCCCCTGGCTCTCACCTCTTCAACTTGGCCGGAGGCATTGATAGCGGCCGCAGGTTGCGCGGCGGATGGCGGCGCGGCCAGCGGCTCCTCTACCTCTTCCGGAGCAGCGTGCTGCCTCAGTGTCTCCACCAGAGACTGCTCCAGTTGCCCTGCAGTTCACAGATGCACTCTTTCTTCTGCCGACCTCTTCAACTTCAGGGCTGCGACAACTTGTCAACAGAAAACGGTGGTGACCTGTATGCATGTACACGACCTCAGGCAGCCTTTCTCAAGCTGGATGTGTACGCCAGAATGCATTTTTGACCCATTTAAAGACAGCCTGGTTTCATGATCAGCTATGAGTTGATGTTCACCTGCCAGTTGTGTGGACTCCATGGCAGAGGGCGGCTGGCCATCGTCAGACCAGTTTGATGTGCTGGCATTGCCGCCGGGGGCCTGCAGCACTCCGGCCGAGAAGTCAATGAGGCTGCCCGCGTTTGGCGCCTGCAGCACAATGCTGCGCGGCCCCGTGGCAAAACCCCGCTGACCAGGGTCCGCCGTGATCATCCAGTACTCTCCCGCACCAGCAGCCTGGCAACATGGTGAAGCACAATCAAATGACGCCGAAGGCATATGCATTGGCAGGCCAAGCATGTTGCAATGCAAGGCTTGTGGGTGTTCAGACGAAGGGGCAACAGGCAGAACAGCTGGGGGACATTGACAAAGCCAAATGTCTGAGGGTGGTGGCGGCGCACATCTTCGCCGCCAAAGATAGCCGGGAAGGGTGGGTTCATGCCGAGGATGCGCATTTCGTTCGCAGAGCGTGCCTCTACAGCACCACCGCGCCCGCCTGGCACTGTTGCTGGCCTTTGCAGCAGCCTGCAAGGCAAGTGAAAAGTAGGTTGAAAGAACATGCGGTGCACTTCTCATCACAGAGTGCAATGACACTACAGCAGAATGGAGCCCCCCAGCAAGCTGGGCGGCACTTTGACTGGGTACCCTCCCCTAGGACATGCTGAAAGTGCATACATCATTACGGACAGGGAACCATGGTAAACAAGAATTTGCTGCTGCAAGCAGGCCTCGAAGGAGTGGCAGCAGGAACTGACACCGGACATACTTGCCATACATTTGCTCTGACAGCTTTTGGGAATTGTTTAGAGATGACTTTCAGGACCTAAGAGCTCAGGACTTTGTAGAGACAGAAGCAGTCGATTCCTCCAAATGGTTGTTTGCAACCGTGGTGCCCTGGTGGCTGTCAAGTATAGTAACACAGGAGGGGGGGTGCACCTGTGGCGAGGCACCCCGGCGCCGCCTGTGCCGCCGACAGAGGGGCCGCCACTGGGCGGCTGCGAAGTGCGCATGCGGTAGCGGAAGCGCGTGTCGCGGCCGTCCACATGCAGGCCGCCCAGCGCGCCCGTGTTCAGCAGCTCGTTCATCATCATCTGCGATTCGTTAGAAGGTTTGTCAGACACAGAACAGCGATGTACCCTCCAGCTACTACTGCAGCAAGAGCAGCACCATGCTATATTGAAGTGGCCGCCGTGGTGGTAAAAGAGGCTGGATTGCCTCCGATTTTGTGATTCAGACAAAGGGCGGAATAAGGACAATTATGCACCTTAACCTTTCAATCAGGGATGACTAGCTCTGAAGAGGTGCCCTGTAATTGCACAGGTTCGTTTGCAGGGCTCTGATGTCTTGCTGCATGGAAGAGGTGCAGTGACGGGGGAACCGACCTCCACAGCATTCTGCTGCGCTGCTGCGCCAGCGCGAGCAAGGTTGTGGGTGCCGTTCATGCGGGGGATGCCAATCCATCGTGGGTGCGGGTGGGCCGGATGGAAGTCCTCCTCGCCGATCAAGCCGTCCTCGTCCGGCCACGCCAGCAAGGCCTCAGCGTCGTCATCCTCTCCCTGTGCCAAGGGATTATTCCTTAAACACTTCAGTTAGGGTAGCGCAGTTTAGGGGTTGGGGTTTAGGGTTGGGGTTTAGGGGGCCTTTAAAGTAATATTGTTTCTTCCTGAATGCAATGGTGGATTTTAGGTTTATACAAAAAACCCGCTAGTTAAGGGGTAAAGAGCAGAGTGTTTGAGAAATATTTTCTGCCCCCCCTGTGCCGCACAACAGGCCTAATATCCCCAGCCAGCTAAGAACATCAGATAAGAACGTTCAAGCCGGATTGAAAGATGCGCTGGGGTCACTCTTCCGTACCTCACACAGAACAAATACCAACACCTCAATCAATTGCCCTTATAGTGAAAATGCTGCGAAGAGCAACTACTTAGTAAAGTGTCCGCTACCCTTGAATACGTTAACATTTACAGAAACCAGCTCTTGCAAAGTTTCACAAGTGCGTATGTTCTGACAAGGGAGACATAGAGGTATCACTGCTGCAGCAGAGCAGCGAGCTTTAGCTGATTTCAGATTCCTCTGCTGCAGCCTCTCACAGCTGTGTGCAAACTGCTGCATCTTCCTGACTTTATAGTAACACAAGAAGAAATAAAGGGTTGATAGAGCTATTAGCACAGTGGCAGCCCATACCAGAACGAATTCGTGGTCTTCAATCCCAGGCAAGTCGTCCATGCCAAACTCCTCGCCATCTTCATCGTGATCCTCATCCTCGTCCCCTTCATCATCTTCATCTCCATCATCATATTGGACATGATCCTCTTCATCATCGCCTCCATCATGCATGTCGTCTTCATCCTGCATGCCCGAAAATTTTCAGACCTTTATCTGCACCTGTCCATTGCCAACAGATGGCAGGTTGCCTTTGGTTGACATTACTCTCTGTTTCAGCGCAGCAGAAACGCAGACTGGCGGCAATTGGTGCTCAAGGCCCAAGGTGGTCTAGGATAAGCAGGTACCTCTGTGTCGCCCTCTTCATCACCGCCATGCTCCATGATCAGCTGGTCATCTGCCAGCAAAGGCCCAACCATGGCGTCTTCTTCGAGGTCATCAAAGATGACATCCACCTCCTGCATTCACCACATAAATCAACACCCACTTATGCTCGTTGCCCCTGGAAGCGAAAGCAGTGGGAGCGCCTGTTTGGCCCAACACCCCGAAAGGTCACGCTCTGTAATCACAGCAGCAGGCATGATCAGGGTGCCAATGCAGGTGCCGTACATGGTCCTCATCATCACTCTCGTCGCTGCTGCTCTCATCGTCATCATCGCTGTACACAGAGTTGTCTGCGCTGTCGTGATGGCAGTGGTGGCGCCGGTGATGGCGCTCTTCATCTGCATCCTCAGGGCCATCTAGGTCCAGGTCCTCGTCCTCCTCGTCTGTCATGTCTGGCATGGGCTCCTGCCACAGAAAAACATAACGATTTGGACTCGTCTTTTGCAATGATTGTTGTCCGCTACAAGGAACGCTGTGTGGTCAGAACGCCAAGAGAATGCCAGCACATGAAGCTACTGAGCAAGGGTGTGCGGACCTCTCCCATGGCATCATCCTCTTCTGACTCAATGACATCCTCGTCGGTGCCCTCCTCTGAGTCCGACTCCCCGTATCCCTGTGCACACCATGCTCGCTGTGAATTCAGCCTGAAGCCTCAAATTGCTACTGTCATCTTTGAATGCCCATTGTGGCATCCTTTGGTGCACCCTTAGGAGTGTTTCAATGGAGAAAAATTAGACTCACGGCAATGCCAACATGGGGCCCAACTATATGCACACCTCCATGCCTTCATCCCCGTAGGCCTGCTCAATAATGTGCTCCATGACAGACTCCACAGAGCGGGCAAGGCCCTCCACATCCCCATTCTGCTCGCGCTCAAACGCCTGGCGCAGCCGCTCAGCGGCCGCCACCGCCTCAGGGCCGGCCGCCGCGGAGTCGTCCTGGGCATCCCTCATGGGCTCGTCCCCTGACGATGGGCCGCCCTGTTGGCAGGAAACCACCCTTCAGAACATGTCCTGTGCCCATTTGCTAATAACAGACTCCTCTTGTGCGGCACATTAGCCTTCAGGATACCACACTGGGTTTGTCGACAGCAGATGGCCTTGAGGTGGGCTTCACAGTGGCTCCAGTCTGCCCGTCTAGGACAAAACAGTGGGATGCTTGGCTGACAATGCGTGCAAAGGCCGCAAAATGCAAATTTCACATCTGTAGTACAAGTGAAAAAGAATGTCAACCACATCTGAGGGCTTCACTCACCAGGGCTGCCAGAGCCCGTTCCACATCAGGCGCTGATGGGCCAGGAGCCCCAGCGCCAAAGTCAGCACGTGCCCGATCGAAGAGCCCCAGCTGCTTCGCCTGCCTTGGCAGGGCGCCCAACAGGGATGGCGGCAGAGAACGCGTCAAAATCTCCAGCGGCTTCAAAATGGAGGTGATGCTCTTGACGGCCTAAGGCCATATGCACACAAATAACAAATCGCTGTTTGTTGATCCAACAACTTATTGAAGCTCGCAATATGATTTCGTAGAGCAAAGATGCCCGGGAGGTCGTTCAATTGCAGCTGCACATGTCCTAGAGAACATGAACAACTGTACGAGTATCCCTCTGGCCAAAGCGCAACGCTGTCTAGGCCAGGGACAGGCAGCAGGGCATCAACGCTGGCAATTGCATGGGTGAGTGAGGCAGTTGGGCACACGTTTGGATGGTCCATGTCGATCAGCTTGAGGGCGCCGATGAGGGCATTAATGACTCCCAAGGTCCGCATGCAACGAAGCATTTCGCCGGAGAGACCTGTTGGCTGGCCAGCCTGACTCTTGGCAGCACCTGCTGACAACAGTGATCCAGCCAGCTCCACAAACGCCTTCACCTGAAGCAGCATTTCCCTTGTTAGCACTCCAAGAAGTGATGAGCGCTTTGGTTGAGGCCTGTTGAACGCACATCAGAAGCATGCATGGCAGAAAGTGGCAGGGCGATTGTCACCTTGTAGGGTGGTGGGTAGCCAGCCTTCTGCTTGAAAGGGATGGTGGCCAGAACTCCAGGCGATGGAGCACCAAAGGACGCAGGAGCCTTCTGGTCTGAAGTGGCACTCAGAGTGCGCACGATCTCAGAGATGATGCGCTTTCGGCCCTCGGCAGACCTGGCATGGGCCAGTAAGTACGTCACTTGCCTATCATGAGATGCTCTGGCTCTCTTATAAGGATGACCTGAGGTCATGAGACCGCACTTGTGTAAAGTTGTGAGCAGGCAGGCAGGACAAGTGGCATTTTATGAAGTTGGAGTGTAGAATGCGTATCTGCACCTGATGCAGACTGCCATGAGGTAGAAGGATGCCTGCTCAGCAAGCCCCAGCACGCTCATGTCCGGCTCTGGTATGTACACCAGGTGCCTGTGCATCACATGCCTGCAGCACAGCAACACAGTGCTATGAGCAGAGTTCCACTGATCATGAGAGGAGCGACAAGAGACAAAATTACGCTCCTAATGCTCTGTGTCAGACAGGCGTCTTGTTTATTTGAACTGGAGAAATAAAGTCATACAGTGAAAATTTGCACCACTTGATGCGGAGCTGTCGAGAGTAAGTTCTTGTCGTTGAGTGATGTGGCACCTGAACAGGAGGCTCTGAGCAGGCGAGTCTGCTTTGGGGGCAGCAGGGGTGGATGGTGGGCTGGAGCCACGGCCACGCGTTCCCTCCGCATCGCGCTTGAGCAGCACGCCGACGCAGGCATTGTACATGAGCGTGAAATCGGTCAGCATCTTCAGTGCAATGCACTGCACCGTCATGTCTTTCTCCTCCTGCTTCAGCACCTGCACAGCATGCAAACATGAGCCTTTCCTGTGGCAAATGGCATCTCCGGACCTCATGGAGTCCCATGCCAGCCGAAGGCAGAGAAAAATTAGCAGGACCATCACAGCGGGCTCTCATGGCTGGAAATCTCTATGACTCAAGGAAGGGAGCGGGCCCTGCAATAAGAGGCCTTGTAGTTCAAACTTTGCTGCATGTATTTTCACCTGCTTGGCTGGGGGCAGGGGGTCCGATCGCGCCCGCCGGAGCACATCCTCAGCTGCATTGCTCATCCGTTCTCTTGCACTGGCACGAGGTGCCTCATGCGCGCCTGCCATGGCTGGTGCTGCTGATTCTGCTGCAGCAGCGGGTGCTGCTGCTGCATCTGTGTCCATTGCAGCTGCAGCTGGAAAACAACATGAAATTTTCAAAATCATCCGAGTGCAGGAAACGCAGCTGTCCTGGTTGACATGCTGGCTCAGCAGTGCATTGGTCAGCCGTGTGAGTCACATATTGTGCAATGAGATGCAGTGCAGTGTCTCACCAGGGGTGGTGTCCTTGGGCTTGGGCGGGGTATAGGGCCCTTCGTAGCGCAGCAGAAGATCCACAAGTGTGTCAATGACCTCCACGAAGCTGCTCGGCACCTTTTTGCCGGATTTCGATGGCCCCTTATCCTTGTCCTTGGGGGTCTTTCCGCCCCCGCCCCCACCGCCACCGCCACCGGGCCCCCCACCTGGAGGACCCCCCGGAGTTCCACCACCGCCTCCTGCACAATATAGTGACAAATTGCCGATTAGGAGAAGTAGGTACGTTAGTAAGCAGTGCGAGCAACCCCCAGCAAAGCCATGGCCTGAACGCCATGGATCTGCAACAACCACTGGTGATGTGTCTGTGTCCAAGCTGGGAGAGCTCTCCACGTGGAGGGGACACATGATGGTGAGCTCTCCCTGCTTTCATCGTCAGTGTCTTGGCTAGAGGGGAATTCGCAGATTTGCTCACCGCCATGCCGCCTGTGGCTGCTGCTATCTCGGCGACTGGGGGGTCCGCTGCCGCTGGGGCCAGGTGTGGAACCCCCCGCTGCTGAGCTGGCCGCGCCACCAGATGAACTCGGCGGATTGCCCTGATGCATGCAAGCACATTCAGATTGAGGGAGGCACAAATTTTGACTTGCCAGAGTGAATCATCTTGCCATGCACTTAAGGCAAGGGGTAGCCACTGCTAGGAAAAGGAAGAAAAGGAACTTTTTTCCTAGCAGTGCTGACCTCTTGCCCAAAGTGCATGAGAAGGAAATGCCCAAACTTTTTACCTACACACTTGAAAAAAAACAATGAAGACAATCACTGGACATGTGAGTGCTGAGCAGAAGTCGACCGGCAAATTGCGCAGGACAGGCTTGCCTGAGGTCCAGGTGTTGCTGCAGAGGGACCAGTTGCCCCACTTGCTCCAGCAGGGCCACCGGCGCTTGGATCTGGCCGACCACCACCGCTTGGCGCGTCACCATCCTTCTTGTCATCTGAAGCCTTCGGACCATCCGCCTGCAACAACATGAGATGTGCTTTTCCTTCTGCTATCTCTTCTCGTCTGCAGTTGAACAGTTGCATGTGACAACAGGTTGAAGAGGAGCCGCCACACGAAAGTCAGTGAGCTCAGCCGCACCTTGGCCTTCTTGAGAACCACAAGAGGACGGCCATTGTTCTCGCGGATGGTGCATGTTGCCAGCACAGCCTCAAAGAAGGTTGTGGGCTCCCTGTTGATGACGGCTGCACATGTCTGCAGGAACTGCCTCACCGGCATGCTGCCATCGGGTTGCTGACTCCCTGCAAGCATGGCCAAAGAGTGTCAAAAACTACTGCACGCACCCAGCAAGCCCAGCAAGCAACTCTTGTAATCATGGGGGTTGGTGACCAGGACATCATGAGCTTTGCATAAGGGGGACTTGTGCGTGACAAAGTGCAATTGGACGCATTGGAAATGCGAGGCACCTGAGGGGTAGCCGCTAGGCTTATGGCGGCCCTTGGAGAGGGTGCTGCGGATCTCTGCCTCCATGGCAGCCTGCAGGGTGATGGGGTCCTCCAAGATGTGGCGCATGATGGCGCTAATGTATGGCTCCAAGTCTGGCGTGAAGCAGGCCAGCGGCATGTCCAGGATCAGCTTGGGGCCCTTCCCAGCCAACACCTGCAGACATGCAAAGCTGAACGACTACGAAGCATATTAGCAAGGGAGAGTATTCACCATTACCTTCCTTCCCAAACACCAGTGAAATGCTGCAACATGCTGTCTTGATGTATTCACAGCCAGGTAGTGTATAGGAAATAAAGTGGACAGATCACATATTATGATGGGTTGGTTGTTTTACTTCAGTCGATTCTATCAAGTACAGTATTACCTTCAGGGCTATGCTGTGGCGCTTGGTGAGGCACGACAGGAGGAGCAGGACGCCCTGGGCAGAAGAGGAGGGCTCTGGCTGCTGCAGGACATCTTTCTCGGACAGGGGCTGTGCAGGCTCCTGGTAGTTGGCGCCCCAGGCATGCAGGTGACGCAGCAGTGCCATCGCCACCTTCATTGCCCTATCCTCATCCTCCTCAGGCAGGATCCCCTCATGCCTGCAGGGCACACCACCATACTTGAATATTGCTCGAGATATTGCAGCAATTTGGCAGCATGGTCCCAGGCCGGTGCTGGCCTTCCAGCACCATATCGCTGTGCATGCAAACTCTACCAGGTCAGTAAAGTGCAAAGGGTCAAAACATTGTGAGAAACACCCGATCTCTTTGCTAATGCAGAATGAACTTGAGGGTGAGGAACATTAGATCAAGCTCATATGGTACAACTCACTGATTCGTCAACGCAATTTGAGCTCAACATGCATGTCAATGGCATGAAGAGGCGGCATGTCGAAGGACAACTGCAGTCATGCAGCATAAGAATACGGATACAGGTTCAAGGGCCTAACAATACTCGCAAAGTGAAATTCTGCACCTTGGCAGCTTCCTGAAGACATCCTCCACCGTGGGCTTGGGCTCTGGAGCCGGAGCACTTGTGGTCCCAGCAGTCTCAGGTGCCTGCCCTGATGCCTGAGCCTGACTTGCAGGCGCAGCTGTGGAGGGCCCACCGGCTTCAGCAGCCGCTGGAACGTCCACATCCATGCCCTGCCAACAACTCAACAGCATCAGCACACCAACCAGCAAGGCATGATGCTTGTTCCGCAGTAGTGCGTAGGCTGCCTGATGTGGCTCCACATCGGCCAGGTTCTGCTTGACAAGCTTATTAAAGTCCCACGCCTGCTTCTCCGCATCATTTGTCAGCTGTTCAGCATCACAGCGCATCACTTGCTGAACAGCAAATGATGCGGAGAAGCAGGAGGAGGAGTGACATAAGGTCGTCAAGTGCCTTGCCGCCCTCAGTTATTGCAGCATCTGTGTGCTGCCATCTGTGCTGAAGGATGCAAAACCTTGCAAGGACTGAAAGACTCACTCCATATAAAAATTCGTGTCATGTTGAATGTTGCTGTCAGCGTTGGACCTGATCAGCGAGCAATAGAAACAGCATCTGCTGCAGCGCCACATGTAATCATGACATCCAAGGCCAATCCAACTCCCAAACATACGCTTTCATTGCGGTTGAGCATACAGCTGCTCATTCCAATTTCCAAGTGCGCCGCACTGTCAAGATACATATCTGCTGCAGCACAATCTGTTGCTGTGTTGTCATGAATGGGCTAGACGCACTGCAACCATTAGCAGGGGCATGCCTGCTCTGTCTGTGGCGCAGCAGACCCGGTTGCACCAGGCGCCTGGGGTGCGCTTGCAGCAGCCTCTGGGCTCGGAGCCTGCCAGTCGATGTGGGTGCAGGCATCCAGCACGAGCAGCAGAGCATCCACCCAGCGAGGGACGGGCTCCACTTCGGTAGCGCCCATGCCCTTGAGGGCCGATGGCCGGGTCGCATGGGCAGCCACCCATGCCTCCAACAGCCCCAAAGCCACCGTTGGTAGACCTGCATGAAATCCACGGATGTCAATTGATGATCATACAGACAGCCCTACATTTTGCAGGCCTCTCCATTTCCTGAAACATGCAGCATCCATATGCAGGTGAGTGGAGAAGTCCTTTCGCATACAGACGGCATGTGGACACAATCTCTTCACACTAAATTTGTCATTCCAGGGTATGTTTAGTGCTGTTGTGTGCTCAGGCGACACAAGCTGTAGCACAGGGAAAATGCGGGGCACCTGTTTTGCCAGCAGCGCGGCGCATGCCAGGGTCCTCATCGCAGAGCAGGGCGAGCAGGTGGGCGGGGCCGAGCAGGCTGACAGGCGGCCGGCTGCGCACGGTCTCGGCAAAGGACTCCCCGCTGTGCAGCCGCTGCTGCAGGCGCGTCAGGAGGGCCTCATCCTCGCGGCGGCTCTGCTGCGTGCTGTGCGACTTGAGCAAGTCTGCCAGCGAGAAGGCCGCGCTAGGAACCTGCTCCAGGACTGACACTGCCCCGTCCACCAGCTGCTCTGTGCTGGGCGCCTCATTCTTGGGCTTAAGCAGCGCCTGCACCAAGCAAACAATCAGAAGTGCCACCCCACACAGATGGCAAATGAGTGAACCTCCCGGGCAACCCAGTCACTGCTATAGATGTTCCCGCAATGTACTCGGCCCATTGCCAAATGCACTTCAACCAGGATATGCCTTACTATATCAGCAGAATGAATCCCTCCCATATCATTTTCTTGAATGCAAGACATGCTCAATCAATCGGGGTCGCTTAGGCAGACCGCACCATCCCTCTGACAGATTCATGTCATGGCAGCAGTACCTGTGCAGGGGCCAGGTTCATTTCCTTGGCAACAGCCGGCACTTGGTCGTTCTGGGGTGGAGCAGGTGCCGGCACGGGTTCCATGGGTGCCTCTTCAGGATGACTGATCAGCCACTCCATAGCGAGCTCCACGCTGTTGTGTCCAACCTGCAAAAATGTGGAAGCCTAAGCACTCTTGCGATCAGGACTGCTCGACCAAGTATCATGAAGGCACGCATGCTGCAGATGTGAAGGCAAGAAGCAGATGCATGCCTCACTGTCCTTTTTCGCAAGAGGTTTTAACAGTGATGCATGCATCATCAGTGCCTTCTTATATGCAACATGCCCGGCATAAAAGGCATCAGTGCTTCCGCACCCTTCTAAGCGCTTCCCGGACGCGTTCCTCGCTGAAGCCCATCTCCACGACCTGCTGCACAATGGCTGGGTCGGGGGACAGGACGCCCCGGGCGCCAGAGCGGCTGGCAGGCGTCGTGACGGCCTCTGTGCAGTGCTTGAGGATGCTGGTGACCGCGCTCGTGTTCTGAGGGCTGCTGGACGCCAGCAAGGGGTTGGACCAGACCGGCAGCACCGCATCCAGGATTGCTGACTGCACATTGCACATGTCCCCTTCAGAACCCCTCCAAGGACATTTAACTTCGGCAGCTGGGTTGACGAATGCACCCCTATCACAGTCATGCCATGTGCACAGTGAGAACTCGGCATGCCTCAACCCACAAGGCTCATATTCAGCGCCTGCATAGAAGCACCTCTACTATCCAAGTGTAGCTGTGGAGCAAGTGTAGCAGCATATGATATGGAGAGCATGAAGGAGACGGGGAGGCAGCCACCTTCAAGGATTTGACCAGGTTCTCAGCATTGCTCCAAGCAGCGTTGGTCTCCTGGTCCTCATCATTGAGGGGCACCGTGAGCAGAGAGGAGGCGAGGGGCGAGTTGAGGATGCGAGCTGAGTCTGCCAGCTGGTTCATCAGGGCCAGCATGGACGCCAACAGCGCCTCTGCGCGCTCGCGCACCCTTGCAATGCGCCCCTCCTTCAGTCCTTTCGCCCTGAGTGCTTGGGTTGTCTCATCTGCATACCCACACTTGAACAGCTCAACCAGTCAGCCTCACTGCACCGTCCCCAAGTTCACAACATCAACAACTGAAAATGCAATGGTGATCGCCAGGGGCTGTCTGACCGGGGGACTGACAGGAAATTGCGCGCCTTCATGCCTATATGGATCCCACTGTGACCTTCTCACTCTTGAGTAATCTGCCAGATGAACAGGTCGGTGGGAAGGAACATGGCGCACCGGGGGTCCGATATTGGCCAGGTGGCAGCGGCGCCAAGCAGTGCACTTTCTGCTCAGCAGCTTCTTCTGCCGTGACGTCCCAGAGGAACTGCGCGGCGGTGCCAAACTGGGCCAGGAACGCCTGCAAGCCGCCGCAGCGGATCCAGTAGTTGAGCATGAGGCAGTGGCACGTGCCGCGGCGGTTGTCGAAGAGCACTGCTGCCAGGTCGTCCACGATGGAGCTCAGGTAGCGCGCCTTCCACTCTGACCAGTTCTTGTACACCGCTGCTGGCAGCTTGCCGCCGGAGCTGCTTGATGCCTCAGCACCCTGCCATCCCCACAGCAGGATCACTATGCAGCAATGATCTCTGTGATCTGAACCCTTCAAGGCCAGCGGCCTCCGTACCAGTTAGCACCAAGAAATTAACAACACAGCATCTTACAAGCACTCTACTCATGCATGGGCACCAAGAAAAAAGCAGTGCCGGGCTTGCGATGCTGGAATCCTGGGAAAGATTAGGACCACAATGCTCGCTGGCCTGAAGTCAGGAGTGGGTAGAAAAATCCCCATCATGGACTGTGTTTCCTAGGATCGGGGCTAGAATTCGCAGCTGTGCTGAAGGTTTAGGCCTGATGGGACATGCCTGGCCAGGATCAGAGCTGGCACCATCCCAGTGCTTGATACCGACACCCTCACAGTTCATCTTCATGACCAGGCCCAGATGCAGTGCGGTGCTGCGGATGGCTGGTGTCATGGACAGGGCCTCCTCGCGGCGACGCAGCGGCGTGTGTATGGACTTGGTGAGCGACGTGTAGAAGCCGCGCACAGTGGCTGTGAAGTGTATCAGCACCTCCAGCGCCAAATCCTCACTCGATTTCTTTCGCATGCGGCTGCCGCTGCCGGAAGCTTCCCTGGAAACATGCCAATACATTCATGTCATGCACAGCTGCCTTGCTGGCCCTTTCAACTGTGCAATACAATCCTGTGGGGTGCCACAGAGTATTACATGCGGCTCTCATCTGCCAGATGCGGCCTGAGATAGAACATGAACATGGCCAGGGCCGGTACAACCCTTGTTCTGGCAGCTGATGCAGTGCTGCATCCAATGGTGTCATAAAAATGCAACCCAGAGGTGCATCCAACGGTCTCATGCAAGAGACTAGAAGCGGTAGCTGACGGAAGGATACCTGGGGCTTCCAGAGGCAGCAGGAGGGTCGACAATGTCGCCATCCTCGGCGTCCCTGGCCTCCCTTGCGGCAGCTCGGGGGCCGATACGTCCAGCATTGAGGATGAACTCTGGGACCACGGGGTCAAGGCCGCGCGCCTGCCTCTCGGCCATCTCTGCAATAAGATCCCTCTCTTCGTGCATGCTCAGGCCATCGATAGCCTCTTGATAGGGGGGAGCCAGGACAGCACCGCGACCACTCGGATTTGGGAGGGCCCTTATGCGTGCTGTCGGCTGCTGAACCCAGCCGAGCGCCTGCTCCTGTTCGGCCTCCTCCTGCTGAGCAGCTTCTTCCTGCTGAGACCCTGCAGGCAGATGATGAGACCCTGTCAAGTAACGTGCTTGTGTTGCCAGCGAGACTTTTTGCCATATACACCCTTACCATCCAGCTATACATGCCGTCGGCACCAGCATGCAAGAACTACCAACCCCACTGAAGGAGTATCTGAGCAAATTGGGCAAGAGCGGAGTGATGCCCACTTTTGAAGGACTCTTCTTGACAGCTCTCTGCGAGCAGTTCGTCTCTCCTGATCTCTGCCAGGGCGGTCTGGAGGTGGATGATGCGCTCCAGGTCGCCAATCCTGGCGATGATGGCCGAAGCAGCGGTGAGATTCTCCACAGCGAGTGCGTGCTCGGGGATGGGCTCATCCAGGACCAGAGTCTTCAGGCCCGGGAAGCGGCCGGTCTTGGAGACTTCATTCAGCATGTTGGTGGTTGTGCGCGACACGGCTGACGCCAGCGCTGTGATGCCCTCCAGGGAGGACACGCAGCGGGTGTATTCCTCCCGCCTCTTGGGGTCCATGTCCTGGAGGGTCGAGCGGCCGATGGACTGCAGTGTATACACGCTCCATCAGGGAAAAGGCCTCTAGAAAAAATGCCAGGTTCCTGGGCGGAATCATGCATGCAGGGTGCACAGCACCATGGGATCTGCTTCCTCTGGTGCCACGTTCAGGCAAGCAAACCCCAGTCTCATGCGCATGCATAGAGCATCCACAGCTCCCCAGGAACATGAAGAACCTTCTGCGGTTGGCAAGAGCAGATGTATCCAGTGAACTTGGATGCATGGCATCCTGTGCGAGTGCGCAGAGCTTACCATGGCGAGGAGCAGATTGGTCCTTAGGTGCTCGGCGAGGGCCTCGGCGACCTTGTCAGTGACAGTCATGCTGTGCAGCTGCGTGCAGGTCCGGAATACGGACAGGACTGCATGTGACGCGCCCGAAGAGCCAAACGTGGCAGGCAGGTGCTTCAGCGTATACAGCTTCAGCAGCAGCTGCAGGCCGCCCTTGTCCACGAACTGCCTGGAGAAGTTCTGGTTGGCCAGCAACGTCTCGAGCATGCGCGCAGTATGCATTATGCACTCGGCCACATGCGGATGCCAGTCGGGGTGGCGGTCGCTTGGAGTCTTGGGGCTGCACATACACCATTCACTGTTGATTCCAAATCCTGCCGCTTTCTTTTCCTAAGCACTCAAGAGGGATTTCCATGAGCACTCAAGGAGGATTCAATCAACGGGGGCACTCCATCACAGGCAGTGCGAGCATCAATTTGACAGTAAGGGCTGCCTTGTCAAATGAACAAGATGCAGCAAGCAATGCCATCCAAGGTCCTGTCTCTACTGTGCAGTAGGTCTGACCAGCCTAACATGTTGTAAAACGTCTGCTTATGAATAAGAGTAGAAATGCTTGGATGAGTCTGACCTGGCAGCAGCCCCTGCAATGTCCATGTCAGCTGGTGCCCCCTCAGCAGACTTCCCCTCATCTGTCTCCATTGCAGAAGCTCCAGCATCCTGCGCATGCAACAAACCATGAATGAGAGACTTGAAGGAATGAAGGTTTAGAATGCAAAAACACAAATACCTTCCAAATGTAAATATAACTTGCGATGTTGCACGTGAAGCGCAAGCATGACTGCTGCGTACCTCCTGCTGTGCAGGGCTGCTCTGTGCCTGACCCCCAATCTTGCAGAGCGTGTGGAGAATGTGGAGCACCATCTCGACAGTGTCATTGCGCAGAGAGTTCACGTGGCGCATCAGCTCATCAAAATGGCTCCCCAAAGCGCTGGGTGTGTCTCCCTGGAACTGCAGTACCACACCGTTCAGGGCAGAAATCTCCCAGATCAGGGAAAATTTTGCCGCTCCTTATGAAACAATCCAAGTAAAGTGGTTCTAGAGGCCTGTCTCTCAGTGCATTCCGCATGGCTGAATCGGTTGTTACAGAGCGACGGGGATCATACCTGCAGAGCTCGGAGGTATGTGGAAGTCGTGAAAATGGGCACAAAGCAGTCCAACGCCTTGCTCTCCTTCACGCGTGTGAGTCCCTTCTCATTGAGGGACAGCGCGACAAGAGTGGTTGGAACAGCAACCACTGCTTCTCCAGATGGAAGAACGCCCGCCTGATTTAGCAGGGAAAGCTCCAGTAAGATCCTGCAGAAGATTATGCAATTGCAAGGCAATGAAGACTCTCAAGGAACACTGGGACTTAATAATGTTTGCCTACCTTCAGTGCATTCAGGAACGCCTCAGGCAGACCAGCCTGCTCCAGCGCGTTGAATGTCAGAGGATCATGGTGCAACTGGTCTGACATTATGGATGCCGCCAGAGCAAAGAGACCGCCCCCAAACTCGTGTGAGCGCTCAAAGATCCTCCGCAAGCAAGCGAACAGCGCAGCGGTGTCCTCCTCCTGCAGTAAAACAGTCAATAAATGTTTTCCTAAAGTCAGTGTCACAAACATGTCGAATCATGCCAAGATACTCTCAGGAGTCATAATAAATATTGGGCTGCACCTGTGGCCTTGCAGAAGCTCCCGGCGCATAGCTTGTCAGAGCGATGGTCCGCAGCAGGGCCTTAAGCAGCACGCGACGCTGATAGGAGATCAAGGCAGCGGTCTTGGGCGCAGCAGCTGCAGGAGCAGATGCCTGCACAGCCCCATCCCCGCCAGTTGGCTGCGAAGGTCCCGCAGCTGTCTCTGGGGCCGGCGCGTCCGTCTGCATGTCCTCTGGCCCGGCGGCCGGCTGCGGCAGGCTGACCTCCCCCTTGAGCCGCTCGATCATGTCGGTGAGGCCGCCCATCTCGCGGAACTGGGTGGCGGAGTTGGGCGCAAAGTCCATGTAGGCCTCCAGGATGCGCACCGCCGACGCCACCAGCCCGGTGTGCGCCGGGTCGAAGTCCTTCAGCATTGGCAGCAGAGCGGACAGTGTGCCGGCCTCCGCCAGTGCGCTGCAGCCGGACGTCGAGGCCGACAGCGCGCCGACCAGCGTGAGCAGGGCATCCACGAACTGCACGCTGTAGGTCGGCTGATCGGCGCTGCCTTCCTCGGGCGCGGCCACGCCGGCCACTGAGGCAATGGAGCGGTGCATGAGCATGGACAGCAGGCCGCTCTGGCCCCCGGAGCTGATCGCGGCAATGACGCCGTTGTGGTGTGCGCGGTCCAAGAGCTGCACTGCCAGCACGCGCAGCGCCAGGATGCGCAGGTCCTCGGGGACCACGCCGCCGGCCACGAGCAATCCCACCAGGTCGCTGACAAACTCGGGCTCCTGTGAGTAGAAGTCTGCGACTGCCTCGGCGCTGGGGTTGCACTGGAACAGGATGTGCAGGGAGAGCAGGCGCAGCCGCGCCAGATGCCTGCGGCCTTCCAGCGAGCTGAAGTTGCGCGCCACGGTGATGCGTGTCAGCAGTGGGAACCTGCAGCAACAGGCAAAGGCACTGTAAACAGCAGCTCACGCATGATGATCCCTCATCCCTTTGTTGAACATGGAGGCACATCAGTAGGCCAAAAAGGGATGCCAGATGTTTGGACAAATGGTTTTACCGGAGTTTCTCAGGCACAGCAAAGCGCTCCACGAGCTGACGAAGGATGTCATGCTCGCTTTCCTTGTACTTGTCCACATGCTGCAGGTTAATGACTCGCGGGCCGGACACCTCTGGTTCATCATGGCCGGCATTGCTGGGATCCGTGTAAAACTGAAAGTTGAGGGTGGTTCCCAGCGGCAAGATCTGCAGCAGAATGTTTGCAGTCAGTATGGCCCTGCCAGATATGCAAACTTGTACCGTGCGGGACAAATTGTCGATCACTTATCAATGATATGCGTGACAATTTTGTGAGCCTGGAAAAATAGAGCGTACTGGTCTGATCGGCTCCTCATCAGACTGTGTGCATGCTGCCAGATCCAGCCCCTGCACAAATACACCCTAAACTTCAATATGCGATGCCTAGAAGTCTGACCTCATGGCTATTCAGGAAATACAACAGCGAGCTATCACGAAATCGCTCACCTCCTCCTTGCCACCCCAGCCTTGGCTCAATGCCAAAAGGCGTGCATTGAGGTCAGGCCATCCATGCCATCGCACACTTGATGCATGAGTCTTCCGGACAAATGCCACCAATGTGTGCAAGGTTGCAATGACCACCGCCGGATCCGGGGCAGCCAGCAAGCTTGTCAAATGCTGCAAAGATAACAGAATGTCGTGAAGCGCTTTTGAAAAAATTGAAAGAATAGGTATCCCATAGGGGGTGGATCGTGGGATCTTCTCACAGGGAACAGCAAGGGACATGATGCTGTCGATACGAAGTCACTTGCATATTTGCACTGCTTCCATCGTTTTCACTCACCTCGTAGGAGTGGTAAAGATGCTTATTAGAGCAGTTCTCCAAGATGATGGCTGACACTCGAAGAATAGCCAAGAGGCTGCGCGATGGGAAGGGAGTGTCGTCCTCAGTACCATCATAATTTAGACTTAGATCACGCCGCGATGTCAAGGCACGCTCAAGAAGCTCATCGAAATAGTTGAACAATGTAGCCCAATGGTTGAAGTCACCCTGCGAAAGCCACTGATTTACACCGATCGAGGCGTGCAAGGATCAAAAGCTCAGGAAAAGTTTTGCAGTTATCAGAATATATACTTACCTTCTCGAAGCACCAGGAAAATCCCTCTAACACACTGGGGAGGGCATCAAATGGCGTGTTTATCACCTTGTCCACAATCTCGCGCACTTGCGCAGGCTGCATCACAACCACGCAATGTCCACAGGTGAAAAGAAGCACGAGCAAGATGTATCGCAATAGCACGACAGGGATTGGAAAAGCTTGCACTCACCAGTTCCACTGCCTTCTTGAGTCTGACCCGCGTCATGCGAGCAGCGTTGAAAAGTCCGACAAGCTATCCCATATTCAAGCCACTAGTAATATTTTTGCTTGCTCTGTGCGGCGCAAACAATGCTCACATGAGCGAGGACATGTCCCAGGACGTCCTGCCCAAGCTCTCCATCATTTATATCCCTATCATATCCCTGATTTCTATGAAGTAGGGCGTACAGGAAGATAGCTACTAACCGCAGAGCACTGCTGCTGCATGCATGGGCCACTATAGCGACACGGAACAGGCAACGCAAGCGCCAAAGCTCAACATGATGCATTTGTGCATCTGGTGATCATCTTGCATGTGAATATTCAGCTGCACTTCACTTACAACCATATGCCGCGATTGCAAGCGGCTTCCGGCCAACATGATGCAAAGAAGGTACATTTGTTACAGCAGCATGCATTTTGGGTTCTCTCATTTCAATACACTGAACAGCCCCTGGACATGCAGTAGCAATGTCATTCCTTAGTAAGCTCACGGCCTCAGAACATAATTTCTTAAGCTTAGAAGTCTCTCATGAGTTCAAGTAAGTTACTGCAACAATGCTACACGAACCTGTTCCATCAGCGCTGGAACTCCAACAGATCAGAACGATTGCACAGCATGAATGAAATTCCGGCCAATATATGAAATAATCAAAGTTCAATCTTGAAGCTCATGTCCGCATCAAATACAGGGTTGCCACATGTGTCTGTACAGGAGAAACGCTGACAAAAGAAGAAGCACATTCAGTATGCCACTGAATTTGCTCGAACAAGGAGGTTCTTGCTGGCAGGCTCCTTCAAAAGGCCTGCAAGCTCGTCATCCTGCGCATCTTTTGCCTTGTCATCCCTGCTCATCTCAACTGCCTCTGGCTGGGATGCTGTACTAGCCCTCCTCCAGCGGTGTGGCCTCTGCTCCCAGTTGTGCTCCTCCTTCCATGCATTCAAGTCGCGGGTCATGCGCTGTTCCATGGGCAGGAAGTTGACACCGCACGCCTGCAAACAACATCAGCCACCGCTGTGAGCTGCGCTGGTCGCTGTTGCACTGCTGTAGCACCTTTTGACTCACTGGAAGTGGCATTTTGATGAGTGCTGTGGCGATTCACAGTCGATATGAATGCCTCACCTTGACAGCTGCCAGCTTGGCTTTACGGTGCGCCATCTCCTCCTCAAACCCGGGTACATGAGCCCAGCTCTCTGGGTGTACGTCCAGCGGACTGCATTGACAACACACTTCAGATGCCAGACCTGCTGCGATGCCCTCTCTCACTACACTGGATGCCCCGTGCATGCAAGCTCGCTACAGGAAGGCCCTTGACTACAAGAAGCCACACCAACTTTGAGATTGCAGCAAGAGTACCTGATCCCAGGACCATCAAGCCCACGTGCGATGGCCTCTCTCATCTCTTGATGCGTGGCGCAGTATCTGCAACAACTCCCAATCCCCATGTCAGGCACAGGCTTGGCAATAGGTGGGCCTGTGAGCGAACAGAAGTGCAGTACATTAAACTCTTGCTACGGATGCTGTGCAGCCAAGAAATAGAGGTGTGCCCAGGCGTACAGGCAGATGAAGTGGACGAGGCAATCATCTATGCCAGGCGGAAGGCCAAACGCTGAAGGCAGATCAAATCTCCTGCACCAACATCAATCGCATTGATGGTATATTTCATGGCCATTCATGTCTCCAAATAACTTGCACACGTCACTCGCTGGCGCATTACACTGTTGCACAGCTCAGCTGTCAAAAAATACTAGGAATAAGTATTCCCTGCACACCTGCGCAGCTTCTCTCGAGCCTGCGACAACAAGCGGAATTTCTCAGGATCAACTTTGTACTGTTGTTTAAGATTGTCAGATGAGAATTTGTTAAACAAACCATCCAATGACCTTACATGGCATGTGTAGCAGGCAGCACAGTTGAGACCATAGTTGCCGCAGATGGAAAAAAACTGCCCGACGCCCAGCGTAAGCGCCAGCCCCAAGCAACACTGGAACCAGCCTGCACGCATGACCAAGGCTCGCATAGTAAAATCTTCTGATGCAAAGATTCTCCAGCTGGTGGCATCTCATCAGAGGCCCCGTGCCCGTGGTGCATGCATGCAAAGTGGACGCTCACAGAGGCTGCTGATCTCATGCTTGTCGCCTTTGCCAAACCCCTGGAAAGGCTCGGTGTACTCTCGGCCAAGCCTCAGAGCATGAGTCGTCCGACTCCAGCGGGTCCTGTCCACTGAAAACCAATAGCACTCCATAAAGGACCTGCAACAACGAGGTCGACAAGTCAGTCCACACCAGTTGGAGAAAACTCAAGGCATGTTGGCTCTGGCGTGCATAGTTCCAAAGCTTGCCTGCCAAAGCAGATGCCACGCCAATTCAACGGATTCCATCGGAAGCTAGGGCAGCAGGGAATGTGCACGGCACTCTGCGATGCAACAATACAATGGCCTTGAGGCAAGGTACATTATAAGCTTCTGCAGCCATGAAATGCTTGACAAACCAACGTACCCTGGCCACTTTGGACCTTTTCCCCCAACATTGAACCATGCCAAATGTCCAAGAACCGTCCTGTGAAAGCACAACGTATGTGTTACCACACTTGCAGTTCCAAGCAGTTCCATGGGACTGACTCTGAAAATAGCACCGTCCCCATTGTAATTCACTGGAACTCGTAGAATGCAGGCACTGCACCTGCAAGATGTTATATTACAGTTAAAAACTGAGTTGCAACACGCTCTTACCTTCACGACGGGTTCGTATTGCTCAGCAATGTGTTCCGGCCTGACAGGGAGATGATCTCTGTAGTCCCCATCTGGGGGACTCAATGAAAATGTCTCCGGAAGTTTCCAGTGCGTTAACCAGGTATCTCCCTCCACTTCACGCGCGAACATATTGCTGAACGTGGCCCGCCGACGCTAGAAACAACCCAGTTCCTAGCAGCACCTTGCGTCTGAAGCAGACAAATCGTGTGGTCACGCTCTGAACAGTAGCACCATAAAATCCACCTCAATTTACACGGTTAAAATGCAGACGAAGAATAATGCATTGACGCCAAGCCTAACAGTTGGGCTGGGTATGGATTGCAGTCAGCAGGAAGCTTGCCCGAAGCTGACGTAAAGCTGACATTCCCGTCCCGGCGTACCCGGCGTCTGCAATGGTTATCGGGACACTACACATCAGTTTAGTTGGAGCTCCCAAAAAAATTCATGCAGTGTTTGTGTGGCACGTCTGCATGTTTTTAAACTTCCTTGCACCATGTGATATGCATAGGCTGACGGGGTACACACAGTCCAGGATTCTATTTTCGACAGATCTCGACAGCGGTTCATCACCTGTAGCCTGGTTGGGTAGGAATCATCAATGTTAGAGCTTATGACGTCGAGACTTGTCTGGGTAGCTGTTGTCACAGTGGTGCTACCGCTGGCACGGTCAGCACTTGATCCCGAACATATTTGCCTGCAGGCCTGTAAAAGCATGTCATGTCTAAGTGGATGTTTATAGATTGTGACTGCTGCATCTGGTTTGAATTAATTCCTTGAAATCGCTTGTTGCAGTTGCCAGACCAACCTTGCCCAGCAGCAGCAAAATATTCAAGACCTTGACAAGTATGTCAACGGGGCGAGTTTTCACGCGGAGTTACCGTTCCTTGGCAACAGTAAGAAGAAGATATGGTACCTGTTCCTGGTCATCGCTGTCATGGGTGAGACACATTCACTAACTTGTGATCTGCCGGGGCGAGCCAACTTTTTCATGGACAGGACCTAATCGAGCCTGGTGCACAGGTGTTGCCTTCATTATGAGCCTTACTGTGGTCATATTGGGCTTGGTCAAGTGGCGGCGGCGCAAAAGGTGTTTGTCTGCTCCCTCGACGCTATTTTGGCCAGACATTAGGCTTGTTAGCTTGCTGCGTATTTTCTCACTCAGTGCTCTTTCGATCCTGCAGCATCCTGAGGAAGCAGGTGAAGGAGACGGGAGATGTAGAGGCATATCCAAGGATCGTTGGTAAGGGCATCAATGTCGAGCGTGGGGAGCATGCGAAGGAGCTGAAGGCACCAGTGCAGCTGGATCTCCTGGCCTACAAACCTACGCAAGAAGAGGAGCTGCATTTGAGGTAGATGGCATTTCCAAACCCACAACATCCCAACTGCTGTTTGCAAGCTGCTGAGAGATATCCAAGCTGAAATTGCTTTTCTGGATGCATGACAGTCCAAGCTACACAGCCAAGGCTTTGGCACGACCAGCTTGTTGTTCTGTGTCCTCTATCACCACGATGACTTCAGTGTGTGTATTGATGAGCCGTGCATGTCTTCCAGGACCCTGGTCAAGGGAAAGGAGGAGGCATTCATGATGGAGCGGGTGCGAAGGACAGCCCAGCATGAGAAGCCCTTGCACACACTGCACTCGCTGCGCAGACTGAATTCCTCATGACGAGCCACATGATTAGTGTGTGTGGTTTGTGTTGTGCATCACATCCTGCCTGCAGAACCCGATGATGTGCATCCTTGCTTGAAGGCTCTGTGAATGCCGTTTTGGGGCCTCCACCCTGACAAGGACTGCAATCTCGAGCTTCTATGTTCTCGATCTCATTCTCATGCGCTGTGAGCATGCATACTGCTCTGGAAATCCTGCTATGTTTTGCAGTCTGATAGAAAGCATGATCTAATCTTGGAAAACTACACATTTCGGTGTGGAGACATCCACAGGCTGAAGTCAAGCTGGTGCTGAATGTGCCGATTTATTGGCACACAAATTTGGGTTGCCCACATGATTTATGCAGCAACTTCTTGCCGCATGTGTGCTACAACCTACTCGCATAGTGTTTTGGGGGGAAGAACTGCTGTATTTTATTTGATGCCATGCGGGAACAATTTGATACCGTATCCAAGCCTGAATTTTGGCGTTGGTGACTTTGGTTGGACAGTCTGAAGTAATCTTTGAAGTCGTCAACATGCAGCACTCTGAGACGTAGGAGTTAAGGACATGAGTATGAGACATCTTGAAATGCTGCTGTGTCAGACACTCTCCGCTGGGGACAAATTGATGTGGATCCAAAAGGACAGCAAGTCTGGCAAGACTACCGTACCTGTTTGTAAGACTTCACAACACATTAGGTTTCAATCAATGTTATTGCACACACATATATTCCAGCACCCATACTGCATGCACGACAACAACTGCAACACAAGCAATGCCATCCTATGGATGTCGTGCTCCTAACTGATAAATCGCGAATCCCAACGTAACATGCAGAATGCCCATGCTTAAGACCTGGGAGCTAGTAGAATGGCCCACTATGAAAAAATGAAAAACTCAGCAAGCTCAGCAAATACTTGGGCAGCATATAGTACACGTGCACGGACTGGATCCTTCAGTTCAACAAACCCTGCTCTGCGGGAGATCAGAAGACAATACTGTTGGAGCGCTTTAGCTTGCCCGCCTTGGGGGGCGTGCTGGCCACCGCTGCCAGCTTGGCAGCCAGGTCAGCATCGTCATGGGCGGACAGCACGGCCATTTCCACGTCGCCTGCCCAAGGTGCATCCGCTGGGCCATTACCCAGCAAATCCACGCGGCTATAGCTACTGTCCGTACGGCGCGCTTCATCTGCGCGAGAAGCACTGCTGGTATAAAAAGGCATTGAGCAAGAATGTCGGTGTTGCCTGTGGAAGGCTGTTCTGGCCTGGTCTGGCCTGGCTTCCCACTGAAACATTGATGTGCATCATCAGTTTTGTTTGCCAGGCACAATTTATCATAAGGACATTTATTCAGTCGAGACGGAGAGAATTCACAAGAATGGCCTCGATTCAACAGAATCACGCAATGCATGTTGCCTGCCATGACAGCGGGCTTGGAGCGCTCATTGTCTCAAGCATGACATGGATCACTTGCTTGCCCACCTATGAGGCCTGCCCCGGTGGATTTGCTGGAGTGGGACGCCGCTGAACGGCGAGCCGAGCGGCGCTCACGCATCTTCTTCATGTCACGGGTCATGCGCTGCTCGAAGGGCAGAAACAGTACACCCTCCTCCTGCCACAACACAGCAATTTCCGCGCCTCATCAGCTGCATACCGCCTCATCCACTGCCCTTGTCTGATGACACAGTGGTCAGAGAGGCTTCCCTGTTCTCTGCTCCTGTGGTGCTGTCAAAGTTTCGCTGATAAGCAGACCTGACTACCTGGATTTCTTTAAGCTTCAGAATGTTTCTTGTTTCAGGTATTGCTGAGAGGTCGAGGAAATTTTTGTCCATCCTGCTCGGCATTCAACCAGCAATGCCACCAGTGACCGGTGCATTAGGTTCAATCAGCCGACACTGTGGCTCCCATGGTCATCTGCGTGCACCTGCAGGCCTGTAATTACTCCTCTGCTTGTGAGCAGGAAGTCTCCACTAATGAACCTGCTGTGAAGTGTGAGGGCATATGCATGCACCTGCAACTCTGCCAGCCTGCATCATTCACCCTTCCACCATTCACCTTTCTGCAGTGCAGCATGTCCCAATTTGGCGGGCCACAGAAACACAGAGGCGCACCTGCAACTCTGCCAGCTTCCATCACTCACTCTTCTACCATTCGCCTTCCCACAATACAGCACGACCTTAGTCAAAGGGCCATAGGATCACAGTGGCGCGCGCCTGCAGCTCGGCCAGCCTGCGCTGGCGATGCTCCATCTCGGCCTGGAACCCCTCCACATGTGCCCAGGAACTGGGGTGCACGTCCAGCGGGCTGATCCCCGGACCATCCAAGCCGCGAACCACCGCCTCGCGCATCTCCTGGTGCGATGCGCAGTCTGGCAAACCCGCACACGTGCGTCACCCCTACGTTCTGGTGATCCGTGTGATACAGCGCACACCGCCGATGGACGAAGGGCTGCCTCTGGAGTGAAGCTCATCGCGAGCTTGGCAGATCCAGAGTGAAGTGCCAGAGGGCACCTGTCCTTTGACAGGCCATGTGTGTGACGTCATGTGCATGCACTACTGCAGAATCATGGTCTGGCACCTGCTCCATTTGTTGCTGCCGCGGTTGCCACTATTGCAACTGCTACATCAGCACGTGCAGAAGGTACTGGCTCTATCCTTCCAGGTACAGCAGGTGCCTCAGCAGGAACTTACAGGACCGGGAGCAACGGATCAAAGCAGCCTGGCCTTGGGATGCAAAGGGGAGAAGGAGCAAATCTGGAGGGGCAGGAGGACAAGGTACGCACACATGCAGATGAAGTGCACGAGGCAGTCATCAATGCCGGGCGGCAGGCAGAAGGCTGGCGGCAGATGGAACGCCCTGGAACAGCCATAGCAAGCTCATGTCACACCTCACACCCCTTCTGGTCCCACATGGAATCAAATCGTTGTGGGAAACAGATCGACAACTTTCCTGTGTTTGGTGGCGCAGGTGAGAGATAGATTGACATGGTGGAGATCTAGATAAACATCCCTTCAGCATGGAAATGGCCCGGTACGGCACATCAACTGCAGCATTGCATGCAGGCAGGGTGGTTCTAGCAGCAACTAGCGAGACACAGGAGGGGGAAGGATGCTCCGGAGACCTGCGCATCTTCTCACGTGCCTGCGACAACAAGCGGAATTTCTCAGGATCAACTTTGTACTGTTGTTTAAGATTGTCAGATGAGAATTCGTTAAACAAACCATCCAATGACCTTAAAGGGTTTAGGGTTTGGGGTTTACATGGCAGGTGAAGCAAGCTGCAAAATTGACGCCATAGTTGCCGCAGACGGACAGAGCCTGCCCGATGCCCAGCCCGAACGCGCACCCCAGGCAGCACACAAACATGCCTGTATGTGGCCGCACAACCATGTGAGAGGACGAAATCGTGATTACAGGCTTATTCCTGCCAGCACACCATGGCAATATGCTGGTGTGAGGTAGCCTTCTAGCCAGTACATGTTGTCAGATCCCTGCTGTAGGCCACTGTAGCCGCTTATGGCCCTCGACAAGACGGTATGTAGATGTCCGTGCTGTTGTCTCCCAGGCCGCTTGCCTACTGGTCTTTGCATGCACTACACAGGATGGTAGACTGTCGAGTGTGCGCACATAGGTTGGCGATCTCAGAGGGGTAGCCCTTGCCCAGGCCTTGGAAGGGGTCGCTGTATTCGCGGCCCATCGCCAGCGCATGCACCGTGCGGCTCCAGCGAGTTCTGTCGACGCCAAACCAGTAGCATTCCGCCAGTGTCCTGTCAGGAGCAGCCACACACAGCAACAGTCAACTGCACATGCTGCCTTCTGGGATCAGGGCTGCTGACAGCGAACAACAGGCACTTTATCCTTGCTTTCTGAGCTCTGACCTCGAGGATGAAAGGCATGCAGACTTTGTGCAGGGAGCAAGGAATAATTGCACAGCTTAGGAAGTGCAGGCCTTGCCTGCCGAAGCAGATGCCGCGCCAGGCGAAGGGGTTGAAACGGAAGCTTGGGCAGCAGGGCACGTGAACAGCAGGCTGCAGAGAACCCAAAGCCTCAACTCGTCCAGTGGATGTTTGACTTGCTTCGAGGTCAAGCTTTCAATTATGAACCCAGCACATGCACTTGAAATACCTTGATCAGGCGCTCCCTGCTCCCCCAGCACTCGAGAAGGCCCAGTGTCCAGCGGCCATCCTGTCACGAGCCATCCCCGCACAAGGCTCAACTAGGAGTCGATGGGGTCCCTTTACCCGGCTTGAAATGTTAATCTGCAAGTAAATTTAACCAACCTGCACAACGGGTGCTAGCTGCTCAGCAAGCTCCTCGGGTCTCCTCGGAAGAATGTCACGATAGTCCTTTTGTGTGGAGGTGAGTGTGACTGCCTCTGGCACCTTCCAACGCGTGATCCAGGCACTCATTGTACCTTTACCGGCAGCCGGAAAACGAAACCCTCACCTTCAGAAGATTGCACGATTTGGGAAGGCTTTCAGATAACGCGACGAGGATCCTAACTCCTCGTCATTCCTCGGACGAATCGAAATCACAGCCTGCCCAGGCAAGGATGAACAGAAATCCCTGGAAGTAAAGGCCAGTCAGCCTTACGGCTTCGTGAACCCAGGCATTCGCTCTTTGTAATTAGAACCTCGGTGGGCGTCTGAAATGTGAAGCTTCTTGTAGGGATGTTGATTTAAAAAGGGTTTCTGGCCCAGGCTAAGTGGTTTGCCTCGACTACGTCCAGCTGACGGAGTGTGTAAAGCGGGATGCAACCGTCCCCGTTCCTTCTGCTATTTTTGCATCTGCTCATTGCCATAGAGTTAAAGTCTGCACGGTGCGAGCAGTCGATTCTGGAATCTGACCACTTAGGACACTGTAGTGATACATGATCATGAACACTATCAACGTACATCAACACTCCAGAAAGACCTCTGATCAAGATTTCCATACTGCAGGGCACAAGTCAATGTAAATGTTGGGCCTTTGGGCGACACCCACAAACACAGATGGTATGTGTGGCTGATTGTATCAATCGCCGGTGCGCTTTAAGTCCTTCAGTCCTCATAACTTATTATGATAATGCTAACACAACATGCCGTGCTCCTGTGGTCAGTGTCATGACCACTGCATGGCAGACTTAGATGGTTGCAGCAAAAAGCCAGCACAGCCCTAATGTTCCACTGTGATGTGCCTCAGGTACAGCGTTTCTCATCAGCCTGTTCTGGACAATTCGTGGCATGGTGATGTGGCGGAGGCGCGTCAGGTGCACATGTTGGCAGCACTCACACTTATCCTTGCTCACCTGCTGATCAGTACTCTCACACAGCGAGGAGCCTACAGTGCTTTGGGACTGTGACAGGGCCGTGAAAGCGCAGAGGGCGGCTGCTCTGGGCGTGACCCCCGACAAAGTTTCTGCCAATGATGAGGAGCTCGGACTTTTCGACTTCTGGAAACCGAGCACAAGACTCGAAGCGGCTGGTGCACCAGAGAAGGGTAGATCCGGCAGGAGCAAGCCTGGAGTGGTGCTGTCGGAGGAGGATGCCCAGAAGCTTAAGTGCGATGGCTTACCAACCATGCACCGCAGCATTTTTGGGCTGTTTTTTCACTGTGTAGAGGTTGATGTGAAGTGTATCAGACACCTTTGCTGTGGAAAACACTGCCAGCAGTCTTGCACAGCAGGAGCGGATACTGTCTGACATACAAGCCTTCAGTAACCCATTGAGAACGAGTCACATGCTCTTATAGCCCTGAGTGGAGCAGGAATAATGTGCAGGAACTTGCAGAGGGGCACGGCTGCACAGAGGGAGGCAGAGCGCCAATACAGGACAGGCCAGCACCCCAGCTCAGCGCAGCTTCTGCATCACCTGCGCCGGGTGGACTCATTCTGAGAGACCCAATGCCAACACACAACGCTACCATAGAGGGACCCAGAACCAGCATGCATGTTGATCAAGGAGTCATTTGGCTTCGGATCCTGTGAGGCCTGATTGGCAGTGGCAGGAAGGCTCCTGATCAGGAAGCTGTCAGAGATAAGAAAAGGCAGCCCTTTCACGGAGCTGCAAAACTTTTGTATTTTGGGAATTTTACTCATGTTCGTGCCGAACATACCACGCACCAACAAGGGTATCATGATCAGTCTGGTAGCGATTTTGGTGTAGAACAACGGGCATCACAGCACTCATCAAGCAGATATAGGAGATCTCTGGAGAGGACCATCTGGAATGCGTTGTTTGCAGTTTTTCAGAAGGTTGTAGCGCTTGCTTGAAGTGTCATGCGCCCAACCGATGAGAACCTGTTGTATTGAGGTGCCAGTCACTGTACAATTTGCAACAAATTGGTGCAAAGGCCCCCAGACTAACAAATGGAGAGTTTGAATGTGCGCCTGATCAGGCCTGCATCGTGACTCACAAACAATTGCGTGTCCCTCCCTAATTTAGCTCAATAGCAATCACTGCGTTTCATCTTCTCCCCAGAAACCCTGCTACGTGCTAGACAACGCTGTGATTGTCTCAACTCCAGGTCTTCATCAGAATCATGCGTTCATGAGTCTTCTCAGAGGACTGCCAAGGATTGAACTTCACAGTACTGTCTGGAACAGGACAACAACTCCTAATCTGACAGTAACATGAACAACATCCTCTTTCATGTCTCCAAAACAACAGCGTTAAGAGCGCTCCAGCAACTGAGGGATTGTCCTTGTCCAGTACTGACCCAGCAGACCAGCATTTACACGCGCCCCATGTGCTGAATGAGTCGCACCAACTCGATGCAACAGGTCATGGGCTGGTCATCCACACCAGGGCATCCCACAGTGGTGGTGCTCGAGTGGTATCAAGGCCTAAACCAGTGCTACATTCTCCACTGCTGACTGTGCAGCGCTGCATGTGTGCCAACTGGTGTAGGCAATGTACCTGACAGAACTTTTTTGTTTGCCAGCCCACCTGCACTCGATGGCATAGTCACGTTATGCATTCCCGCCCCTTCAGATTAGCGCGCTTGCAGTTCGTGCTGAGTGTGATCTGGTTCATGTCCGAGCTGCAGCGGCTTCCTGTGCAGCCCTCTGTGACAAGGCCAGGCGGCGGTCATCGAGGGGCTCCAGCACCTTGACATCGATCCTGTCGCCCACCTGGAACCTGTCTGCCACTGCCTCATCATCCCTGATGACCAGCTCGGACCTGTGTACCAGCCCCTTCACGCCTGGGCTTATCTTCACGAAGACCCCAAAGTCTGCCAAGTTTTTGATGGGTGCATCCCTGCACCAGCATTGCACATATCTTTTCATTCAAAATTTCATTACTGGGCTGTAGTGAGTATGGAGACCCATGAGAAGGCACCTGAAGCTCTTTGGTCTGTTGGCAGTCTTGTGCTGCCCCAATTTGTCTCATCAGTGGGTGGGTCTTCTTGCCCCTTAAGCATTATTCCTTTGGCAATCTCTGAAGAAAAGATTGGACAGAAAGAGCACCGCCCACCATGCTGGAATGGTGCTAGGAGCCACTCTGCAAGGCAATTTTCCTGCAGGGTGTGGATAGTTTACCTCACAATGGCTCCAACAGGGGGCTCACCCCTGCTATCAGTATCCTCGAGGAGGGCTGCCCTCCGTGACAGTTTCAGCTTGCCGTCCTTCAACACCTGCACATCAGTGTCGCAGTATTGCCTTCAGTGTTGCAGTACTGCCTTCAGAACACCGAGCACCACTGAGCTAGGTCCATAGACCCAAGACATCAACCTTTCAACAACACAACATGCAGCTTCTTAATGGGTAGAGAGGCCTGGGGCCAAAGCAACCATATCCCCCATTGGATATGGCAGACATTGAAGACCTCTTTGATGATACAACTGGTAGGAAGCCTCTGTATACTGGGCTCCCCTGTAGTCATATCCACAGTTTCCCCCTCCAATACCAGTGCATGACAGGGGAGGGCGGCGCACGTCTATGAGCTTAACAGCGATGACATCCCCATTCTCCCAGGCATCAGTGCTGGGCGTGCGGGCGATGTCCAGTTCAGAAATGTGGCAGAGCCCCTTCACACCGGGAGCAATATCCACAAACACCCCGAAGTTCGACACGCCCGTCACAATCGCATTGCTGCATGTGCCACAAAGAAAGGTGCCTCAAATACAATTGGCAAGGGGCATAACGCCATGGCTTGGAATCTGCCATAAACCACAAGCATGCATCCCCACTTCAGCCTTCACAACTCCCCTCAACAATTGCATGGCTTTCTGTGTGCTAAGATTTTGCGCCTATCCTGTGTTTATTGCTAGCATATTATAAACGGGCTTCTGAAGTGGAGAGAGGGAGGACGCGCACCGGTAAATTGTGCCGACCTTGACTTCCTCCTGAATCTTGTCAGGAGCCTCTGATTTTGATACTGTGTCATCGCTGTAAGGGATGCCCAGCTGGTCCAACAACGCAGCCTTTCTGGACAGCTGCACTTTCCCATCATCCAGCACCTGCAACCCAGAATATCTCAGGTGGGCGCTGGCCATTACCAATGCTTTTAGCGCTGAGCGGCATGTTGAACGCGCTGCAAAAATTTAATCTGATCAAGTGGACCCCTGACTCAGCGTAGCCCCTGAGTTCCAGAGTCTCTTGAGTTTTAGCACCCAGAGCGTTGTCTCAGGTGTTGGTAGAATACTTCTCGCAGGCTGTAACGTAATGCTAGTGCGGTGTCATTGAGGCATCCACAGCCAAACTTAATGCATGCACTATCCCCAACAACTTTGGCTGTCACCTTGCAACAACTCCTTCCCTTTCTCCAAGATGTTGAGTTTGGGCATAGACATGCTGATGCAGGATCGGAAAAGAGAATGCAAACAAAACCCAGAGAGCCCACCTCCAGAAGCTTCACATCCATAGTGTCGCCGGGCTGCCAGCAGTGCAGGTCTGGGCTGAACGTCACATCCAGTTCGCTCACATGCACTGACCCCTCTATCCCCGGTGCCGCCTCCACAATCAGCCTGCTTGATAGCACTGCCTTGACCACCGCATCCCTGCGCCACCACCCAGATGCTCAGAAATGCCAGGGCCAGAGCTACAACCAAGAGCTTTCTCAAAGCATGAGCAGCCTAAAGCTCACATTTGTCAAGAGCTAGGAGCAGTGTAGGGAGGATCATGAGTAAAGAGCCATGAGAGGACCTGCTTTCATAGGTGGGCATACAAGCAAGTACTGCTAGGCATTGTGTTCAATGCCTTCAGTCAGGCATTTGGTTCTTCTGCCGACCTTTTACGCTGACTAGGGCTATCTGCAGCGCATGTCAGCGTCCAAGGAATTATCAAAGGAAGTACAGAAAGTTGCGCACTTGTACAAGCGGCCAACCTCAGGCGCGGCTCCTGCCGATGCGGTGGGAGTCTTAGGGGAGGCGGGAGGTGCCCTTATGCTTGGGCTCGGGCTCAGGGAGGGAGTTCTCGGAGCCAAACCATTTTCGAGCAGCACAGCCCTCCTAGACAGCTTCAGTTTCCCACCTGCCATCACCTGCAGGCACAACACATCATTATCATTATCATTATCATTATCATTATCATTATCATTATCATTATCATTATCATTATCATTATCATTATCATTATCATTATCATTATCATTCTCATTCTCATTCTCATTCTCATTCTCATTATCCGTTGCCCTAAAGCCTAAAAAGAAATAAAATATGCACAACACAAACAAAGTAAAGCTCCAGAGCTGGATCAGCCCTCCCTTCGCTAGCATTAAGAGGGAGCATTCACAGAGCACATATATGTATAGATGCAGTTATGTCTGGAAGAAACAGTTACTGTGCTGTCAGCAAGTCCTCTGAAGTGCTCTGTAATTCAAAGGAGCCTCGATATTGCCCACGGCAGAAGAGGAATTGCTGTGTTTGTGTAGGCCGCACCTCGAGGCACTTCACATCCATGGTGTCCCCAACCGCCCAGTCATCCACCTCTGATCGGCCGATGTCCAGCTCAGACACATGGACCAAGCCGGATATATTTGGCAGCACCTCCACAAACACCCCAAAGGGCGCAATGCTGATCACCTCGCAGTCCCTGCATCCACAACCATTTTCTCAGCACACGCACAGACTTGTAGCCATACCTGTCCTAGCAGCGCAGGATCTTTGACAAATCTCTTCTGTGAACAGCACTTTCTGACGCAGTCGCTTGCATTGGCAACTGTCTTGCTGAGTGTTGCTCTACACAATTGAGCAACAGGCACAGTCTGTGCAGAGCCCACAGGAACTTCTGGCAGGAACACCATTTGCATGGTCCATACACCCACCTGTAAATCTTGCCGACCTCCGGCTGCTCTACAGGAACATCCTTGGCTCCACCGGCAACCTGCACGGCCTTCCTGGAGAGCTTGAGCTTGCCATTGTCCAGCACCTACAGCAAGCACGCCAATCAAGATGACTGCTATAACGGTAACAGCATCTCCTTTGCTTGCACACAAGCCCAAATGCACATTTGAGCTGCACAATCAGCATTCTCATATGAAACAAAGCCCATTTCCATATTATATCTGAGCTGCAGAGACAGCAACCTCATCACAGGAAGCTCAGCAGCAAACACCTGAGAGCAAACACCTCTGTCAAGGGCCAGCTAATCTGGTGGAAAGGGGCTCGTAACCTCACCTCCATCAGTTTGACGTCCATGGTGTCGCCAACATTGAAAGAGTCTACGCTGACGGTGCGGTCCACGTCAAGCTCTGAACTGTGCACCAGCCCCTCCTTGCCCGGCAGGATCTCAACAAAAAGCCCAAACTTCTCCAGTGACTTTACTTTGGCATCCCTGTTCACAAACCGAACCACCCTCACATGCAGCAGGGCATGCCCGATAATGCTCAAGAAGCAACACAGATTTCGCACATGCTGTGCTTGGACAACATCACAAAAGTAAGATAACAACTGGCAATAATTAGAACAGTATGGGTGAATATCCTGGGTCATCATGGCAAACAGGGTATACGTGTCCAGTACCAAAATTTCAATCACCTGTAAATGCGGCCGGGCTCGGGATCTTCCAGCACTCTCCCAACCATCTGCTGCGCTTTGTCAGCTATCTCATTGCTGCTCGCCATGATCTCCACCAAGCCCTTCATGTTGTCGATCACCTGTCCCAGACATGCACAGTGCATCAGCAAAATATCCCATGGTGGGCTTCCTCCTGTGGTGAAGCACTTATTTTGCTGCTTACTAGACATCTGACTGTCCTGTACTGCCTCTGCACAACGAGTGTCAAGCAGCATAGCAAGCCGCTCAGGCAGAGGAGCCTCATGGGCTGCTTTGTGCTCGCGCCCATTGTCACACTCCCTCTCACAAAGCTGGTCGGCCATCACCCCTGATCAGGCATATCACCGCCAATATGATCGACCAGCTACAAAATTTCCTTGAGTTGAGCTCTTGTCATCTCATGCACCACCTCCAGAGGAAAATTAAGAGCCCTCCAAGAAACATTTTACCACCAGAAAGGAGGAGGACAGGCAAGGCTAAAAAAGGCAACCTTGATCTCATCAGCGCCAGACTCCTCGATAAGGCCCCGGATGTTGCGGCCGCCGGGGCCGATCAGCATGCCCAGCTTGTCGGTGTCAACGGTGAAGCGGCGGATGCGCGGCGCATTGGGCGCGAGCACCCCTCGCGGCGCCGGGCTGCAGCGAGTCATCTCCCCTAAGATGTGTTGCCGCGCCTTGCGCGCCTCCGCCAGCGCAGAGGCCAGCACATCCAGAGTGATGCCCTCCACCTGGCACCAGTGAAAACGAGTGAAAAACCTGCTGACTAATCGGAGAACCTGGCAAAATAACATAATCTGAGAAGTGCTCTGCTGTGCAGCAAAACATCATGCAACCCTAACTGTCAGGAAAGTCACAAAACACGTGCTGCAAGACAAACTAAAACTACCTGGCTCGGTCAAAGAGCATAAACACCAAGATCACCAGTGCTTTGATTAAGGATTCAGTTGAAAAGCCACTGTGGCGATTTCTTACAGCCCTGCAGGGGCGGAATTTTTGCCACAAATTACGTGATTGTGGCTATTCTGGCTGAAAACATTAATATATAGGAGCCACCTATAGGGAATGTGGCTCCTTAAATTCTGACTTAATTTACTTTTTGTCATATTATACGCTCAATACGCTCAAAAATACCACATTTCGGGCCCCATTATTTTTTTAATCACACTGGCGAAAATTTGCCACTAATCGAATCACTGCCTGGCACAGCAGAAGAAAAGGGAGAAAGTTTACACATCTTTCCAGCCATCACCGGGCTGATATGATGACCCGCAACTTCCCAATCATTCCAATGCACAACGCAAGCACATGTTTCATGGGAATCCCTCTCAGCAGCCTCCCCCGAAGCCACTCGTGTACAGCATGGCTCGGCAATCATTACTGGTGGTCCGAGCACATGCTCGGGGTCTCAAGGAGTGTCTACACACTACGAGTATCTACATCAAGCTGCTTACAGCTGGGCATCATCATCAGCTCGTCCAGCAGACAATAAAAACATTGCACACATACCTGCCAGGGAAAAATCTGAAGGCGATGTTGGTGCATTGGTGGGGCATGCACAGCATCAGGCATGCTTTGATGCAGCCAACAACACACAGACACACACAAACACACCTTGATGTCCATCTGGAAGGCAGTGATGTTCTCAGCATCGCCCGCCACCTTGAAGTCCATGTCGCCCATGGCATCCTCGCTGCCCAGGATGTCAGTCAGGATCTGGAACTGCCCGCTGGGCTCCAGGATGAGGCCCATGGCCACGCCCGCCACCGGTCGCGCCACCGGCACGCCTGCATCCACCAGGGCCAGGTACCCACCGCACACGCTGGCCATGGAGGACGAGCCATTGCTCTCCGTAACAGTGCTCTCCACCCGTATCGTGTACGGGAACTCCTCCTGCATATCCCACCAGGCTCTCGCTTCAGACATGCCCCGCCATGCGTGCACTCCTTTGCACCAACCACACGAACCCATGAAAATAGCACTGCGAGATTCAAATGTTTAACATCAATGGTCTGAGAACTATGACAAGGTGTAGAAGAGATTGAAGTCTGAATCCAAGCCATTTCTCTCTTTGTGTGCATGCGTGACTGCCGGCTACATCATCTACTTGGCTTTGTAGGACAAGGGAACTAGTGGTCAGCAGCCACATAACCACTGCAATGAGAGCGCATCACCGCGTCGGGGATGATGGGCGTAAGAGCGCGCTCTGCCAGCTGGCCGTGGCCGATCTCGCGGCGGCCGGGCGCACCGACGCGGCCGGTCTCGCCCACGCTGCTGGGCGGGAAGTAGTACTGCAGGAAGAACTTACGCGAGCTGGCACTCTCAAGCGCCATCTCGTCCACCTGCTGCGCATCTCCTTCGCTGCCTGCACATCCAGGAGCTTCACATCTCTTTGCATGCTACAAAACCCCACTCTGCTCTACCCGCATCTGTAAGCACTGCAGGCCCACGCCCTCCACACCAAATCCAACATGATCAGTGCATTATCAATATCAACACAACAATCCTGCGGTAGCTCAAAGCAGCTTCAGTGTGCACCGTGACTCCACTGACAAATAAATGAGGTCTCCATACCACTTTGCTGAGCCGACTGGTTCAGAAATGGGATTCATTAGGAGCATGCGGAGGGCAATGCTGGGGAGTCGGCAGCGCACCGAGTGTGACGACAGAGATGGTCTGTGTCTCGCCGCGGGTGAAGAGGGCGGAGCCGTGGGTGCAGGGCAGCAGCCCCGCGCGCGATGATATCGGCCGCACCTGGCCGCATGCGCGCCCGTCTGCACGCCGATCCTCCTCCAGTGCCATCTGCCTCATCACCCGCGCCTCCACATGCTGCGCACATGGCAACTTCCTCAAATCCACACGCGCAATGAGTGATTCTTAGCAAATTCCTTTCGAAAACGGAGCTGACGAGTCTGTGAACCTCGAGACCACCCTCTCTCGAGACTGGAAGTGATAGCTGCGCTCCCTAGCTATATAGAAGGGGTATCTTCTATATAGGGAGAAGATACATATGCAGTACCATATTATTATTTTTTATGCCCTGGACATAGAAGGGGTCAACAATGCTGACATCTACATGACCAATAATGCCATCATAAGGTCGGGAGTACAAAAGCATGTCTGATGGCACCACACTGTGCCACCTATCCTCTCAGGAAAAGTTGGCAGAGTCCCCGACTGATAAAGAAGGCTACTGCTCTTATGAGCTGGCAACACGCCCAGCAGCAGGCTTTATACTCTCAGGAGACTATGCGCAAATGAAGTAATGCCGGTTGGGCACATTCCTCATATCAGGTCCATCCGCTGGCAAGGCCACTCAACATGCAAGGGCAGGGACTGTGGCTAAGCACAGCAGGAAATTAGATTTCGATCAACTGCACAATTGTGTCTACGAAGGCTTGTGCATCTAACAGGGATGTACAATCAGGGTTGGCAACTGACCTTGAAGGCGCGCCCAAACTGAGAGAGGGTGGATGGTTGCGTCCCAGATGTGCCCACGGAGAGCTCTTCTGTGTCACTGTGATCCTCCCCCATGCTAGACGCTGACTGGACAGAATCTGCCTCTAAAAGCTGAGACTTCACCCGCTCCTGGATGGCCATCACTGCTGCTGTCCTCTCATGCTTTGCTGCATGCCCCGCAAAATACCTCAGCACTATGCAATGGGGGAATGGACCAGGACAATTGGTTGAACTATTAAGAAGAATTCAGATGGAAAATCTCTAGCGACTGTTCTGAACTGCCACCGTTTCCACACAGGCGCCCTTCTAATAGGCAGACTGGCCTCATGCAGTCCCTACCACTCAAACTTTGACAGGGGTATGAAGCTGTTCACTACCCTCACCAGCACTGTTTCGATAGGAAGCTTCCACATCAGCCTTGCAGAGCGCCTCTATCCTGGCCTCCAGGGCTTCTGTGCTGTGCGCTGTGTCAAGGCGCTTCGGAGTGCCAACCCGGCTCCTTAACTCCTCTATTGCCCGGCACTGCTCCGCAACAGCCTCTGCGCCTACTCTCACAGCCTGCAACGCATCTCCACCTCTTAGAGCCGCCCAAAGCAACCTGTACCATGCTATCACTTGTTCAAGGCTTTGTGTGTTGTAATGCCGAACACCAAGGCCGGTGAGGCTTTCTAGCTCAGACATACCAAATGCAATTTTGAGATGGGGATGAAGCTCACCTCAACCATCTGCTCCTCAGACAGGAAATCACAGTAACCCTCAATCATGAGCAATGCATCCGCAGTGCCCGCCAGCATGAGGTCCAGGCTGCTCTCCAGCAGCTCTTGCTCAGTCGGGTTCACAACGAGTCCCCGCCCCTCCAGCAACCCCACTCGCACCCCCGCCACCGCTTTCTGCAGTGGGATATCTGCACACACCGCCAGGCTGATCATGTCAGCCTCCATGCCACACAATGCGGCAACGAGACAACTCCGTAATGGGATCGTTCTTGCCACAGAAGGGATGTCACTGGGCCTTCATTTGCCAGACTGCAGCTCCGCAGTATGACTTGTCAATCCTTGCAAAATGACATGCTGGTACTGCACAGCAAGACAAGATTATGATGCAACTTGGATGCAAGCATCCACATGGCAGAGCTTAGTCATAACACAAACACTAGTGAACGCTGTAGGTTTGGCTGACAGGGTGGCAGTGCACCTCAAATGGGGGTGCAAGGCAGTGGGGCTGCTCACCAGATATGGCAAGGGCAGCAGCAGCAGCAGTGATGGCGAGCGGCTCTGGCGTGTTGATGCCATCATATGACAGCACCCAGATGAGCACCTGCGTGTCATTGGTCCACCCCGGCGCAAACATCGGCCGCAGCGGCCGGTCCACGAGGCGCGCCGTCAGCACTTCCCCGTCCTTGGGCCTCCCATCCCTCTTCAGCCAACCGCCGCTGCATGACAGATCCTAATGAGCATATTTCTGGTCACAAATTAGTCTACTTTGATCAGGCTGAAGCTTCTTCCTCGGCATGCTGGGTATTGGAGGTTTTTCTGGGTGATGGACGTGGAGCAAGTACTGGGGGGGTCTGCTAACTACTGGCTGGCATTCCAGTGGAAGTTTCAACCAGAAAATCCAATCAGGACATTTCATACAGATAACAGTTAGTGCCACGACCAAGACCAGGTATCTGAGCAAATCTGTCACACGCCATGCTTGAATACCCCAGATGATGTGATTCCATAACACAGGTGGCCATAATGAGACAAGCGAGCACACCTGGTCCTACCGGCGGCACTGAATCTTTCGGCATAGTTGACCTGCAGAGGGGTGAAGGAGCCATCTCCAACAGGGTGGTCTGTGCAGCACGCTGTGGCATACAACACCTGCGATCACCCACACCTATCGAGCTGTGCCATGCTGCGAACAGTTTCCTGCCACCTGCATGCCTGCCATGTGTACATGCAGATCAAGCTGCATGCATGATAAGCAGCAGCTGTGGTGAGCAGGGGCTCACCGTTTTGCCACAGGTCAGCATTACGGCACCATTTGCTTGCCGCCCGATCTCACCGGTCTCCAGCAGGATCTGGACACAGGGGGGGATGAATGTGAAGGAAGTTGAGATTACTAGTGTGAAAGTGATCAGATTGTATGAAAAATTTCCTGTCAGGAGGACAATCACGGCATCAAGGCAAAATTTGCTGGGCTGCTGGCTTGTCCACAGATGTGACTTACCGGCTCCTGACCGACATTAATGGTCACGCTGCTCTGACCTGCTGTGGACTCTGAGTTGATCTGCTCTGATCTGCAGGAAACACGATGTCTGCTACCGCAAAGATAGGGCTTGTTATGCTGCCGACACCTGGATAAGCGGCTCAGTACATCTTGCTGCCAGCGCATAGATCTGCGGTATACGCCACATTTGTGACTGCAAACTGGCAGAAAAGCTTTATACAAATGTGGTTGGCTTTGTGACTGGGGCCCAACAGCTTGAGCCAAGCCCCTGCAATTCTCCATTCCTGAAATGAGATAAGGTCACTACTGCCTTCTTGGATGTCTTACACATGGGTGCTCGTCATCTGATGAATTTTCTGATTGATAAAACAACTGAAAACTTATTTATTCCCAGGTGGAAACGCTGTTGTCTGTGGCTGGTTGCTTGTCGACATCGACATCGAAACACGCTGGACGTCAGCAATTGTGGCCTGCCGAAGTGTCGGAAGCAGATCAATGCAAGCTTTCTGAGCTTCGCCAAATCAACAGTCCTAAGGAGTTCCGCTGTGATTGCTCACTCGTCTCTGATATCTATGTCATGTGCTACCATCATTCCATATAATATCCTTGGGATTTATTATGACTTGTTGCGCTCATCTACTGATCTGGCCGTCTCGGAATTGAGAAAATGCAGCTACCAGTCGTGTAAGTGAATTATGCGCTGGCAAGATGTTTATTTTGATCACAGCGACGATGATCCCTTCCCGAAGATGCTTGACGATGAACCAGAAAATCTGTTGGGACCCTACGTTTCAACTGAGGTCGCCCTAGTTGAGAAGGTGAACTGACCATGCATGATTTGACTTTGATGAGCTTGAGAAATGTGCTGAACTGCAGAGAATGCGTGAGTGAGAAGTTCACGATACCATCCAAGGCACAAAACCGAGTATTTGCTTTCATGGGCATGCATGAAGCTGTCGGGGTGATGACATCGGCATACAGAGAATCTTGCACAGCTGTTCGGTTCAACACTTGATGCTGCTGACACAGGCACTACGCTTTGCGCAAGTGGGGCGATTAGACCGTGTGTTGGATCTGGGCTCTGGTGACGGCCGCTTCTGTGTCGCAGCGGTGCAGCAGTTTGGCGCTGAGGTTGCTGTGGGTGTTGACATAGATGATGAGCTGGTGAAGCTGTCACAGGCCAGAGCGGAGCAGTGTGAAGTTTCTGGGGCGGCCCGGTTTTTGTGCGCTGATCTGACTGCTCCAGGCGTGGGCAACACAGCGGTGTCACTTTGTGGCCAACCCTCGCTGGTGATTGTGTTCCTGCTACCTGAAGCTGAGCAGAAATTTGAGGAGGTGCTCATGAGCTTGTATGAGGCTGGCGCGCGGGTGCTGTCGCTTGCCTTTGAGCTGGACAGGATCCAGGGACTTCAACTCCGGAAGAAAGAGGCCCCGATGTACCTGTACAGCAAGGCTGAGATCTGATTGAATTCTGTCTGGAAGAACCAAAGGCGCGTCTGAACACGGCATGTACGATACAAAAGTAGAAGCAGATGAATATTGGAGCTGTGCGTGGCTGGGGACACCATAGGGTATTATCAACCCCATTGTAAGAGGGGTGTATGTCAGGGTAACCCTTTCCACAGCTTGTCTCATTGGACCTTGTTACAATGAGAGAATTGGAACTTTGTAGAAACTTGGTGACATAATTGAGCACATAAGCTTTGTGAGAACCGACATTGATGTCTCGAAATCTACTCAGGGTGTTTGGACGAAGTCCAAGCAAGTGGCATTTTGTCCACTTTGGACAATTGAGACTAGCAGAGATCAGCATTCAAAGCTCGATGTTCAGTACACAAGCATACAATTTGGTAGGGTTACATCGATTGGGAGCCGTCGCTGCAGATCTACAGCTGACGTCCCTGCGATCTGTCTCCTCAACTACCGGAGCCGACTTATTTCCTAGAGGCAAGTCCACCTCGTCAAAGACGTAAGAATTCCGTGAATTGTGACGCATCAGCTGTGTGTGTGCGACGAAAATATCAGGCTTCTTCATTGCGCTAAGTTCTGGTCTTGGCTTGATAGAACTGCAGGCAACATATTGTTCTTGTGCCAGCAGATCGGAGTGCTCCTTTGCACACAAGCACAGCCTGTCAAGGGCAGGTGAAAAATGGACCAGCCAGTGAGGAACCAGACGAGGGAGCGGTGGGCAGAGTTGTGAGACTCTTGCTGGTTGGAACTATTGCTGCTGTTGCCCTCAAGTTGGCACCGAGCATAGGTAATCATCTTGGCACAATACTCTCCATGTGAATTGATAGCAAACACTGTGGGTGATGCACTGCAAGCCCTTTAGACCGTTTTGAGAACCTGCCTGAAGCAGAAAAGAATCCTGCGTTATGATTGGCAGGGGCAGGGAATGTGATCGGGGCCGTGAGGCTGCTAGAGGCAGACACAGCTCTCATGCAGCGCAGTGGGGCTGACAGAGTGCGCATGCTCGCCAACACTGGCTGGGCAAACGAGGTTTTATTGAGAGAAGGGGCGCCTGCAAAGCTCCTTGCACTGCTCAGCAAGGGCGGCGACCCAAGTGAGCCAGCTTCCTACTGTACTGCAATGATGACCTTTCATGCGCAGAAAATCTGGCTGTGCAAGAGCAAAGTATGCAAGTCTATTCTGAAACAAGTCAACTTCCACTTACTGTGCTGGAGTCAACTATCACTCACTGTCCTGGCTTAGTATTCTTCAGGAAATGTGCAGGTGTGATGGTGGCCGGTCTGAAAGCCTTGGATGCGCTTTGTGCAACATATGATGGCAGGGAGGCTGTTGTTCTAACAGGTAAGGCGTATCAGCTCACATCAGCAGTGTCATGTTTCATGCAAGCAATGTGCGGACTAGTTCATGGCAAGCACAAGCAGACGCCGTTTTATAACAAATGTTGTGGGGGGGCTCAGGTGGCGTGGACAAATTACAAGAGGCATTTGATGGTGACTGGGTGGACACTGAAGAAGGAAGAGAGGCGATTGCGCAGCTACTTGTCATCCTCAAAATTCAACAAAACAACATAGAGTGAGGTGCGAACCAGGTTCAGAGTACAGCAATGCATTGCCAAGCACCGGCGAAAAAAAATGTTAACGGCACCTGTGATTTCTGTTAATCGTTCTCAGACACTGTAGTGGCCAGGTCCAGGATAGTCAGCATTCCTGACCGGCATCCGCTGCAGACAGTTAAACCACTTCAGTTGGCAAGCTTGAGACTTCAACCTGCTGTATGACTGCAATTCTCCTGGAAGTTTTTATGCTTGTCAGGATAACACTGATATGAAGCAATTGCATACCTGGGCCTGCCCAAAACCGAAGGAGCCAACAGATGGAAATGTCGAGACCAGTTGACGGCCAAATGATGATGTGGGCCTGGCAGTGTGGGGCCCTGGGCTGCTAGTCAATTGCCCCTGCTTAACGTGCTGCTTTGTTATGACCACCTGCAACAAGGAATGCTATGTTGAAACTCCGACGAATGAATTGCATGGGGGCTTTCTGTTTATGACAGATTATGATGAGCTTAAGTCCCACCTTCTGCACGTCTTGTCGATTTGCTCTGCCAAAGCTGTAACCACAACACTTACTAGTGCTGCTTGTGGAACCAGCCTGCATCGACCGAATTGTTGGTGGCTCACTCCAGTTGCCATGCTCTTCACCAAGGTGATGCTTGTGCCTTCCAAATCTAGGTGTGGAGCCCATGGAAACAGATGCGGCTGACCTTTGCCTTGAGTGCGGCTGCAGGATAACACTCATGATGTCAATTAGTAGTCCTGTTATTGCAACCGCGCAGGTCTTATTCTTGAAGCAAAGAGTACTGCAATGAGTATCTCTACAACAGGTGTCCTTGCCAAGTCTGTACCCTTTGCGTTGTTGACCCAGAATCAACTTGATAAGCGCCCGGCCCAGGGGAATGTGTGCTGCTGTGGTGCGCCCCTGAGTGTCTTTCAGCTGTCGTAAATGTGTGAGAGGGTGCCGTCCTTCTCCAACTCAGCTTGCTTGCACCGGTGTCTCGGTATGCACCAGGGCCTGGGGGTGTGCCTCTCTTCATCCTCTCCCAGCGACGACTCGTGCTGAACCTGATGATAGTAACATATCATCATTTGATACCTGAAAGATCAAGTCGTTAGAGATCCTTGCTTTCCAGAGAGCAGGCTGACTTTGTCGAGTCCCGACCTGTTTTGAGGACTGGTTGTGTGAAACGATGAGGCTTGCCTCCCTAGCGATGACTGCACCCAATGTACCAACGTCAACCTCTTATTTTGCTGTAGTTCAAAATAATGCATGTGAGCATCACGCAAGTGTCGAGATATGGCGGATGTTTCAACGCACGTCGAGGTTGTAGAGCGGCCCTTGGGAGTTGTTTCCCTCTACAACTTTTGCTTGCTCTGCTGAGAGATATTGCTGGATACACCACACAGAGCTGGGCGCCGCTGACTTACTTAACCAGGATTAACTATGTGCCTCATACTGGACATGGCGCTACCTACCTTCTGGCCAGCGTCACGAGCTGCAACTCCAATGGATGCAGCAGCAGTGCTGGGCCTGCTAGATGCTGTTTGTTTTCCAAAGGAGGAGCTGACACTGAATGCGCTCATCGCGAGACCAGAGACCAACAAGTTCGAATTTGCTAATGCGATGCCACAGGCCGCTTTTCAATCGTCATAACAAGCTTGGGTCGAGCAGTGTCAATGAGCTGCTATGATCAAAGCATTGTGCCAAAGGCAACGAGCGTCCTCGCCCACGACCCTCGGAGAGGGCATCTCCAAGAACTCAGCGCTAAGAATAGAATCCCGAATTTGACGTCTAAATTGGCTGCCCGATTGGCGGGAAGTTCCAAAAGGCTGTTGTGGTGCGACAGAAGTACTGCTCGACGCATTGCTGTGCGTGTCCCAGGCTGAAGCCGGGGTCATTGCGTGACTGCAGTCAGTGCGTGTAGCAATTTTATGTACGACCTCGACGCTATTTTCTGACCAGGACCAAGCCGCCTTAATAGGATGTGAAATGTTGGAAGGAGTTGGTACAGAACAGGATCAATTGTGGTATTTTTCAGGAACACTCTGAACTACATTAATTGCTGGATTATGGAGAGCAATCAGCAGCTTTCGCCGCTTCCAACTCAGAACCCTCCTGCTGAGGTGGGAATGCTGGTGTCAGCAGATCTGTGTTCCCACAAACTCCGGCCAAGCTTGTAGAGCCAATAGGAGAAGATGATTGGGAATTCGATGCAAGGTGCCTCCCTTAGGTGAAAGTGCTTATTCTAAATGACCCTAACAACCCTACTTGGCTTTTGGTGGACCAGGGCTGTGGCAACAGCGAAGGTCCCCTGTATGACAGGGCCGTTATCCCGGAGAGAAAAGCAAAGCAAAAGCAACGGAAAAAGCACTGGAATTCTTTAAAGGGATTGCTGTGCTGTGCACATCCACCAGTAGTGACTGATATTGCACCTCCACCTTCAGCGGTGCGCCAGACAAAGACAGATTGCTGACTTGGTGGTGCTTGCAACTCTATTGTTGCCCACCATTTCGTGCAGTAACGTGAAAAAGGGGTGTCATTACAGGTTGTGAATGACAATGCGAAAAGGAGTGCCAAGCGACCCGCTTCGGTCAACGTGCTTCACATCAATGTGGACTCCTCTACCTTGCGCAGCCCTGATGCTGACATGGACACCGGGGCTCACAACCCGGTGAGAATGCAGCATCCTCACAAGCTGCATGCAGATGACTCAGATGCAAGTCCCAGCAGTCAACATGGCCTTGATTCAATTGGCGTTATCAATATGAACATGCTGTTGCAGGGACTCGGAGACTGGGTCAGAACTCGGCCAGTGAAGGAACATGAACCACTTTCTTCTGCCCAATGTCCAGGTAACATCACGGCTTTTTCAACAGTTTCTAGACGCCTGCAGGACCACTCTCGAATGTTGCATTTATCGTGGGCATTGTCATCACAAAACATGCTGCCAAGTGCAGGTGTGGTAGAGGCAGGCAGTCATGCAGAAGCGGTGCTGGAATCAGGACAGCCGCCTTATGAGGGTGATGCAGCTCTGGCAGCAAGGTGAAGCGCCGAATTGATACACTGATGTCAAGGATTGTTCCCAATTGCTTGCTGAGTGCCCCAGAATCCGCCATTAGGTGTACGTTTTGTATGGACAACATCTCCTAAATGTGGTGGGCGCGTTTTGCAGCATGCGGGCACAGCAGCAGGCACGCTACAATGCCCTCAACATCACTCCATCAGACGACAACTTTGCATCTGTGTTCCGGCCAGCACCAGATGCCGCGGAGCTGGAGCCCGCCTCAGAAGAGATGGGCGACCGCTGGTCCATCACTTATGAGGACATCTGCGCGGCGGCAACGCCCGCTGGCGTTGCATCGGGCAGCGCCGCTGCAGCACATCCACCTGCACAGAGCGCAGACACCCGTTGTGGCTCCATGCCTGATCCGGCTCAGCAAAGACAACAGCAGCCGGCCTGCTCGCCGCATGCGTGTGGGTCAGTCAGTGGCAGCCAGAATGTCGCTGCATGCGAGCAGGTGCCGGCACATGGCGGCAGGCACAGGCGCAACGCCAGTCGCGATGAGGGTGGCTTTGAGGAGGTGCTGGGCCCAATGTCGCTGCCGGGCACGCCTGCCGCCGCCGGCCCGGGCGCGGCCGGCTTTGACAACGCTTCCGACATGCTGACAGACCGCCAGCTGAGTTGCAGCGAGATCAGCGCGGATGAGATCAGCGATGACGGCAGCACCAGCCTGGAGGACATGTCAGACACCGAGATCCTGACATCCTCCCCGCCCCTCGCACTGCCGCGGCCGGCACCTAAGCCAACCAGCGACCCCAGGCTCTCGCTGCGCCTCTACAAGCTCGTTTCAAGGTGGGTCCACCCTCAAACACTACACCTTCACAATGAAACTTCTGACACCTGCAATCATCCCTTCGCTGATTGATAGCTTGCGCCAGGGGCTGCATCGCCAGCGCGGTCTGAAGCTTGAAGCCCTGCTGTCGACGGCTTCAGCTATAGAATGGCATTTGCCTCTCTGCGCAGTCCTACCTGCTGGGGAACAGCCGCCCAGTGCATCCTGGTTGGTGCTTTGAAAGCTTTGGCATAAGAAAGAGGCTGACGGGCCACTGCTCTTGCGCAGGTCGGCCGATGTGATGCGCACTCCGCCCAAGCGCACCAAGTCCGGCAACAAGCCCGGCGGGTCGCGGCGAACCAGAGGGCCTTGGTGGCTGGGCTCTGCCGGAGCCTCGCCCACCTCAGCCACAGCGTCTTCCCCTGCCGCATCCATCACTCAGTCCATTTCCAGGCTGTCCTCCGTTGGTCGGGCTCCCCCACTCACGCGGGGACTCTCTCAGAGCGCCGATGGCCCCCTGCTGCAGCGCGCCAGTTCTGCGGCGCAGCAAGACGCCGAGCCGGGCCGCGCAGCTGCGGCCGACGGCGCGAGCGATGCGTCCAGCGTGGCGGCCTACCTGTCCAACTTCCAGGCGGCTGCCGGGAAAGCGGCACGGGAGGAGAGCGCGCCTAACGCGGTCCGTGCATTTGTTGGCGCGGCCGTTGCTGGGCCGGAGCAGGTATGACTATCACATTTTTCCACACATCATTACATCATCACCCAGAACACAAGGGACCCTTCCTCCGGTCCGTGGCCCTAGCAGTGTCAGTCCATTCGCATACCTTGTTTTGATGCTCCAGAACTTGATGGAAGATAGGCAATCACGCAGCATCGTTCTCGCATCACATGTGCCACACAAAAGACTCTGGCCTGCCCGTCGGAGACCTCACAGCACAAGTGTTGCTGATGAGCAGGCGCGCCAGCATGCGGTGGGGCACTCAGCAGCACTGGCAGCGGCGGCTACTCACGGGGGGAAGAGTGGCGCCGGCAAGGCGCTGCAGGACCTCAAGCTGCAGCAGCTCGTCACACCACTCGGAGATGCCAGCAACCGAAGCCCACCCACTGCAGCAGGTAGACTGGAGTGGCTCAGTCGGCTGCATGCATGGCCTAGCATACCGGCATCATTATTTCGCCTTGCTACGTATGCAGACCACTATGTGCAAGGAATGTAGCAGTGATTCTGGCTTGGTGGTGCAGGCGGCTCCCTCAGGCGCCGGTACTCCCCAATGGCCAGTCAGGCAGAGGGGCAGGTGACCAGGAAACAGCCGAGCCCACCAAGCAGGCTCCCACAGTACCAGCCGGCGCCTGTGCCAGGTCAGCTCTCTCACAGCAGCACCATGACTTGAGAAGGATAAACCATCTTTCCTGCATCTCTCTAGCATGTGTTTCCCTTGACAAGCACCCTGAGAAGAACAACAAGACATCGCACACTTTTCCTCCCTATGCAGAGCATACTTGCATCCAGCAAATCTTCCTCAAGCGAAAGTGTGCCTGGAAGCCGAAGTCAGAACAACTTCTGTAGGTGGCCCAAAGCGCACATACCCGGAACGTCACATCATCAACACATCCCTGCCCACGGCGCCAGCCAGGGGAGGTGCATCGACAGGGGCAAGGGAACTCGATCGCAAATCCACCCCCGCCCGCCAGATGTTTGCGATCATCTCCGACGCCATCACCGCCGCCAACGAGGCAATGAACTCGCATCCGGCGCCGAATGGCGCGCACACGCAACAAGGTCCGATATGCCACTTGTCTGAAATCCTCCAGATAAGGCCGGAGACATAGCCTGTGCGGTGTTCCTGCACACGTGGGTATCTGGCCATGTCAACATCAGCTTCCTTGGTCAATGTGCTGCATGCCACTCGACCTCAACAATTAGACCACCGTTCTGCTGTCACAGAAGTGCTTAAGATGCCATATGTCAGAGCATTTTTTTTGTAAAATATAAAAGGGTGAGTGTGTGCAGGTGTCCTGTCAACAGGGGGAGGGGATGCGCCCCCGGTTGCGCCCCCTAGGCTGGAGGGCGGCCAGCTGGGGAGAAGGGCGGCCGGGCGGCCGTCGCCGCTGATACCGAAGCAGGCCGCTCTGGCTCCGGCCTCCCGCCTGGCCCAGTCCTCCGCCAAGCCAGCCGCTGCGTACCTCACCGGGCTCACCTCCATCCCCAAACTTGGCAGCGCAGCCACTAGCGCTAGCAGCAGCACAAAGCCCAACAGGTCGGAACCTGCAACTACCTCACGTCTACTTTGTGTGGGTGTTCACTGTCACCCTCCTAATCACAAATGTACCGGTGCAAAGTCCCAAGCTACCACTGTGACTGTCTATTTTGCCGGTTCCTCATCAGATTCCACAAAGCTGAATTCCATACATTGAATGGCAGAATCACGGCTATGGGCCCCCCGCCACCAAGGGCACCAGCCAGCAGCCGGCTGCCGGGGCCCCCCGGGCGGCGGCCGGGGCCCCCCGCCCACATCAGGCCCATGCCGCCCTCGCGCATTCCCGGCAGCCGCACACCCGTCGCGGCAGCCGGCAAGCCGCCGCGGTCGCCACTCGCACCCAGAATGGCCGCCGCAGCGCAGGCAGCTATGAGCAGAGATATGCATGGCCTGCCAGGTGCTCCCCCTCCTCACCTCTGCCAAACTGCTGCATCCCTCTTTCCCGCAAATTACCTGCTGATATGCTACTGAGAACACGAGAGACCATAATATGTCTCGCAAGAGCCCAACTCGATGCAAAAAAGGCACGCTGCACCAGGGAAGAGACAACAGAAGTGATTGAGGACGGCGTAGTAGTGTAGGTACGTGTCCGACAAGTATCACCTGACATGCGGGCAGGTGGTGCGGTAAGGGCAGGACAAGCGCTGCATGGCAGCTCACCTGTGGCATTACAGGCCACTGGCGAAGCACCATCAGCCCCCAACACTGGCCGCTCGGTCGCATACTACACCCCCAGGGACGCCTTCACTCCCAGAGACACGAGTCACAAGGCAAGGCCTTCTCCTTCTCCCCGTCATCAGTACTGCTGTTCGCCTAATAACGATACATGGTTCCAGCTGACCAGCTGCCACAGCCAAGGTTGGTGTAAATTCGTGTGGTGTGCTTTGTGCAGTTGGATGCTGCGTCGCCTCCGTGGACACCCACAGGCTTCCACACAGCGCGGGAGGATCCTCTTGATGCCGCTGCCTCTGAACAGCCTTCACAAGGTCAACATCTTGCGAGCCTTCTCCACACCATGCCTCAAAACCAAAGAGCACGATTTGTGTTCTTATAGCATCCAGCAGGAAAATGCTGTGCTCAAGCGTGCTTGATATGTGCTGTCAACATCATTGGATAAGTAGAGTGCCTTCATGGACACCTCAGATTGTTACACTGTGCCATGAGAGGGTTCGCCATTAAAGTTGTCACCGCATGCAGAGTGCGCGGCGGCAGCGCACTCGCGGCACCTACGGGCGCTGGTGGAGAGCTTGGCGAGCGAGGAGCGCGGCCTGTTCAGCCCTCTGTGCGTTGAGGCGCCCGCCAGACGCCCCGTCGTGCGCCGACTTCACACCGACGACGGCGCAGCCGCTCGGCCGGCCGAGCGCGAGGCTCCGGTGAGCAGCATATGCACCGCCTGCTTGCACCTTTACTATCATGATCATAGTGGATATGTATGGGCGTGATAGGAGAAAGCTTTTATAGTGGGTTGGACGTTTTAGTCTGTGCATCATTAGATTGTGCTGTCTGCATGTCTGACCATGTCCACCCCAAGGAAATCGCGCGTTCAGCATCGGTGTCATTGTTTGCAGGTCAATGTGTTCCATGAGAAAATGATGAAATTATTGCTTCCATCCTCTCAGGAGGGGCGTGCAGCGATTGTGAGAATGATTGGATTGTCTGCAGGCCTCATGTGGTGAAGAAGGTGACCGCATTGACAGCACTGCCCACATGGAGGAGTATGGCATTGTGAATGCAATGTTCAATGTCAGCAGATCTCCGAGCGAGAAGAGCTGCTCTGGAGACTGTGATGCTCCAGCATTCAGGAACCCGCTCTACAGTAACCGTGAAGCCCACAATGAAGGGTCACCGGGCAGATAGCAGGTGTATCAGTGTGACTGTCAGATCGGTCTTCATAAGAGATCTCTAGAGCGATGTCTATCCAGAATTTTCAATGTTGATTGCAAGTGACCAAAGTTGCTGCCTCGATCAACCACCAAGCAGCATTGCTGTGTTGTGTTGCGTCGCATCGATATTATCAAAAGATCTGGTGGGCTTGATGAAGCTGATCATGATGTTGTTGCTTCATCTCTAATTCATATATCAAAACTGGACTATATGGCATGCTCTCAGGAAGAAGTATCATATGCTTACTGTCCTTAAAAACCTCATGTGAATGGCTGAAGCGCAAATCAGCTCTGTTGTAAAGATACAGGTTGATGTTCGAATCCATCTTTGCAAATAATATGCAAATGAGCAACCTTAAGTTGGCCAGCTGGCCAGCTTTAGTTACATTTGCATTCCATTTTCTAACACACGCCACAGACAAGCCAAGATAAAAGACAGACGAGCGCTGGTCTGTTCACGAAACATGCATTGATTGAAGACTTGGGCACATATGCCTCAAGTGAATTCAAGCTTCGAAGCTGGAGCAACACATCCTAAGCTACACCTTGCCAAAATTGTATCGCTCACGGCCAATGTCAGCAAAATTGTGGTGAAGCTGCTAAAATCTGAACAAAACCGATATAGCCGACAGGACGCAGTGCACCATGCAGAACACCTTCTGCAAAGGTCTGAGCCATGAGCAAGGCTCACACAATATGCAGTATGAGAGCAGACTGTGCAGGGCTTGACGGCCCTTCACAAGATGTCCACATTCACATGCATGCCCTGGAACAAACTCACAAAACTCCAGCTGATACTGTTGCTTGCTGAGCGACACCTAAGCCAAGACTCCATACACAACTAGCCATGAAGATCCCTTAGTAGCACACATTGGAGCACTTGCGCACCAATGAAAAAATTTCCCTTGCTGACTAGCATGCATGATTGCACATCCGCACCTTGGGTACCACCAACATTTTGGAGCTGCCACACGCGCCTCCCGCGAATGTAACGATTGAGCAATGGGGAAGTACTTGTGCAGCAGCCTCAAGTGGCTGAGTTGCTGTAGATGGCCTCGATGCGGTCGATGTCCTGCTTGGAGCCCAGGAAGATGGGGCTGCGCTCGTGAATGCTGCGCGGCTGCAGCTCCAGCACCGCGCCTGCGCCCGTAATCGCACGCCCGCCGCCGTTTTCCACCAGGAATGCCATTGGGTTGCCCTGTGCCCCCATAAAGAAATGACTTACCATTGCAATTGAGCTGGTGGAGATGGGCAAGATCAGATTCCTAGTGCTCTACAGATTCCTAGTGCTCTAGAGACGGATTTTAGCCAGGTTATTTTGCGAGCACACAGAACAATAAGCTTGTCCTGACGGCTCGCAACACAGAGCGTGCCTGCTCTAATGAAACCGGTCACTAAATGACTCCTAATACCATCGCAAATGCATGCAGCATGCCAGTCAATTTGCAGGGGCCTACTCCATGTCAGGGCAAACAAGCTCCAAGCTCCAGAGCCCCGATGGGCAGGTGCAGCAGGCAGGGATATGGGGTAGCAGACCTCATAAAGCAGGCGCAGCTTGCCGGACTTGGCCTTGGAGTCGGCGGGGTACATGAACACGCCACCGTACAGCAGCGTGCGGTGCACATCTGCCACCATGCTGCCCACATAGCGCAGGCTCTTCGGCGCACCACCATTTGCTGGCCGCTTGCACTCTGCCACAAACCTGCATTGGAAGGGGCAGTGAAATTTGAAATGACTATCTGATGTGGGTGGCGTTCATCTGTCGACATACCGACTGCAGTATCAGCCACATGCATTGGGAGATGGCTGCATTGACGGAGAAAACTGCATTGACGGAGAAAAGCCATAAAAGCCAGCATGTACACAAGGGCATCATCCCACTTGCTAATTGTCACGTGAGCTGCGCCAGCATTGTCAGATTTGGGTCCAGTAGTGTGATACCAGGCCCGTATGATATCATATGGCAGGTAGCACTGTCAAAGCACAGTGAGGTCCCAAGTAGGAGAAAAGATACACAGCCTGAGATGTACAGAACCCTGCCACCTGTCAGATGTCCAGCTACCTGCATCTGTCCTTCAGAAAGAAAGAGATGCAATAAGGGGGCACTCACTGTGAAGTGGGAGCATCCCAGAACACCGAGTTGCCCTCATTGATGGAGTAGATGTTGCCACTCTCGGGCACAAGTAGCGCGTTGGACGTCAGCACAAACTCGCCCAGGCTTGGGTCCAGGGTGAAGTGCGTTGGGGGCCCGCCCACAGAGATGACCATGGAACAGCTGCTTCCATACAGGCAATAGCCTGCCGCCACTAGCTCCCTCCCCGGCTACGATGGACACATGAGCTGTTTAATCCTCTAAGACTGATTAATAGATAAATAAAAATTCATAGATTATAAACTCTCCAGTTGCATTTCTATCAGATGTGAGGAACTGCAATATCTTGGAACTCCCCATTTTCATCTACTTCTTCCATTCAGTGGTCTAAGTATTACTGCACGTGACCCTGCGGGAATAAAATGTTTCGAGTACCAGCAAGATTGTGTGGAAAAGCACTTGATTGTCTGGATGTCTGAGAGACTGTCCCGAGCATGATCTGGTATGGCAAGCACATCTTAGCTATAGTGTGGACCTCCATGTGAATTTAGAGATCAGCAGAGCTCTTGTCAAATGACATGCTCAGCAGAGGAGGGACAAAAGACGCACCCGCAGGACGTTTTCTACGCAGGCGGCTTCAGCAGCAGCCTTCTTGAAGATGCCATAGATGGTTCCAATAGAGACACCGCAGTCGATGTTAGAGGAGCCATCCAGCGGGTCAAACATCACGCTGTAGTCTCCCCCACCCTCAATGATGATCTCCGCTTCGATCTCCTCACTCACCTGCAAGCATGCATATGACCCATCAGCTTCCTCGATTGTACTCGCATGACCCCTTTTAGACCAAGTACCCTGTATGAGTGCCCTGTGTGCAGCACTTTTGCCTGCGACACCTGCACGTGTCTATGCATGCATGAAATCCTTTCATAACAATGCATTTGCTGGCAATACCTTGTGAAACACATGCATGCAGCTGATGCACACCTGCGAGTGTCCTCTGTTAAATGATGAGTGCACAGTGCAGCTAGCTGTACAACGTCTGTTTGGTGCTTCTAGCCAATTTGTATCAGCTGAGGATTATGAGTGTGCTTCTAAGAAGGCAGGGATCACACCAGGACAGAGCACTGGCCGCAGCGCCTCAGGACGTTGATGAAGACTTCATTTGCTAGCACATCCAGCTTCTTCTGGTCCTCACCCTGTCCCACCAAACCAGTGCCCATATTGAGGCACTCAGTACCTAAGTAGACCCCCTGTTCTTTAGCTGCCAGGGTCCAAATTCAATGTGCTGCATGCAACTGGCTGGCCAGCACTGCATGCCAAGGTGGGGTGATTGCGTGACTGCACGCGTGAACGGCAGCCAGGGATTGTTTAGAGCGATTGCCTGAATATTTCCACTTCCAGCCAGTCCCAAAACGCCTGCCAGTCCTGCCTGCAGGGACAAAAAAGCATGAAGCAGTACAACTGAAATTGGCTGCACTCACAAAGACTTGAAATCCCGTTCAATATTTTCCAGCGTGCAATTTATACCTTGCGCACGGCAGCCTCCACATACTTGCAAGCCACACAGATAGCGTTGAGGAGAATAGAGAGGTTTCCTCGTGCGTTTGGTGCCTGCAGTACACAAAAAAAAGATTCTATAATCATATACAGCAACCGCTGCATGTGAATTTAATTGGTCTCCACATAGGCAATATAAAGTGCCAATAATATTTAAACAGTTCACCAAACGCGCTGGAGCTAAAGGATGATGTGTAGAAGTAGATCGAATGCAGCTCTGACCTTGATTTGCTGCTGTGTCAATATCCACTGCGTCAATGTTACAGGATCTGTACGACCAATGTCCGATTCATGCATGACCATTTTGTGCTGGTTGGCCGTGTTGAGCGCTCGGTCTGGACACAGCACACATCCTAGTCAGCACAAACTTGTGACAGTCTTTCGGTCGCTAGAGGTGTTCCAGTGAGCGACCGAAACTCATAAAAATCAATGTGATTCATTTAAGGATATGTTCGGGAAATGCTCCCGGCATTGAAGGCAAGTTATAGCTTACCGTTCTAGGAAAAGACCCGATGTCCCCCAGTGAGAAGACGCGGTCAAAGACAGGCCTGGACCAATCGAATTTTCTGTGCATAAGCAGAAAAGAGAATCAGAACGGCGTGCTGTTAATTTCTTGGTGCAGGCTGATCTCAACAAACTGATCTGCAGTACAAGCAGAGGGTTTGGGACTATCTCCCTCGAGGCAGAGATTCGGGCAGGGTCCCAGAGTCATCGACAGATCTTACTTGCATATGTTTGGAACGCCGAGCGCGTGTTCAAAACGTTTCCAGCGTGTGACACAACATATTGGCCATGGTGACGACCGGATCTCTCAGCGCAGCAGGCTTCTACCTTGCTCCGGGCCACCAGCGCAGTGCCTCCAGGATCAGGATCACCACAGGTCGATGCCTCACCATCGGGGCCTTCCTTGCGTGAATCACCTAGTCAAAGAGTTGGAGAACTTTCACATATTAGTATCGAATGTTGTAAGTGACATATGATGCCATTAAATTCTGTCGGCTCTACGGACAAAGGAAATATCGGTGTAATGCAGGAGGGAGCAGCAAAGCAAGACGGACGCCATTTGCTGTGGCGAACAAACTTGTCCTGGTTCCAACAGGTGATCTCTCCATAAACTCCCTTTGACATTAGGAGTTGGATTTTTGGCACCGTCAGGAAGCCTGCAGAGCGCTCCTACACATTGCTGATAGGCCCTGTTCACTATCGGTCTGCATCCATACAGTATACATTTGTACGTATTTGTCAGAGGATCTGTTGAAACCTGGCTACATCTGGAACAATATTCGAGGCGGATCTGCAGGCGATGGCAGCACCAAGCACCTAGATGAGCCAGTCAGCCTGCCAGAGGAGATCGAACTGAAAGATGGAGTGTTTGAAGTTGGACGCGAGGAGCCCGCAGATGTTGTGATTCCCATTCCCACTGTGTCTGGTCGCCACGCCCTTCTTAGGATCAGTGCGTTTCATTCCACTATGCCCCTCCAGCACTCCCAACCTATTCCTACAGCTGCAGAGCAAAAGAGCCTTGCAGAGCTGAGATAAGTCCTTGTCGATTGTACTGTACTGCTTATCTTCTTGTTGCTGAGCTGTGTGGGCATGTGCCTACAGATGGCACAAAGGTGCAGGTCACAGATCTGGGCTCCACAAATGGCACCTACTTGGATGAAGATGAGCTGCCCACAAACCGCGCTGCAGATGTCTACATCGGGTCAAGGATCACTTTCGGTAAGCTTTCATACCAGTCTCCGGCAGTAATGTTTGGAACAAGGTCGCAGTTGCTCTGGTGAAAGCCTGCACAGACCATAGAGCAGATGCTGCTCAAGATTCAAGTTTGGACCTCCATCATCTGGTGCCCTTGCTTGAGAGGCATGTCCCGGCCAGTTGAAGAGTTTTGGTTTTACTCTGCATGCTCTGACGCCTGGATGTGGTTGGTTGTCAGGTGATGCTTCCCTTGCCATGTTTGAGCTTGTGGAGAGGCCAGATGACGTCACAGATGTGGCTGCGGACACAGCCCCGGAAAATGTTGTGAGCGCTTGAGGACTGTCACTGCAACATTGATACATGTCGGGGAAATAGACGAGAGCGTGACGGTTGGGAGAAGAGCAAATGAGTGGATTCGAGCTATAAACAGTGCGACATCACTTTAAGATTCTGGTAGGTAGATTGTGGCAGTGGCATCAGGTTGCATAGACATGGGCATGTACTCGATGAAGGGGTCAAACACAGCCATTGTATGCATACATGGCTGCACGCATCTACTGTGGGGATGTGCTTATCCTGGGTAATGGCCAAACCACCTTGCAATTCTTTAGTGTCTCTCCAGTTGGCTGCTTGGCATAGAGTACATGGGCAGAGAATGCAGACACGCTTGTTCTGATAAGTCACATCTACAGTCATTCTCTTTCATCCGTTGGTAGGCGCTGAATCAAGTACACCTGGTCAAACAATTGCTGAGCATGGCATTGCTTAATCTACGGAGTGTTGCATTGCAGAAGGGATCCAAATACAGTTGCCCTGCAGCACACTGTGATTGCACACAAACACTAACAATGCTGCACCTCTAGTAGGTGATGACAATTTCCCTACCCCCGGCCATCTCGTACACCATGTCCAGCGCTTCTGTGAGGGCCACCTGGCCAAACCGCCCAATGTAGTTGGCGTTGACCTTCAGTTCCCTGGGGGCCCGCTCTGGGTTTGCCTTCAGTGCCTGTACCAGCAGCAGCAAACGCTCAAAACTCCAGCAAATGTGAGCAGCCGACAGGACAAAAATCACAGCTTGCTGTGAACTCCCTTTGGTGACCCAAGACAACTGCAAGAAGACCCGCCACCAACCAGCAAATGACATATCCACAACAAAACCAGCCACTCCACTTCCTTGAGGAGTGCTACCCTATCCACATCCATGATCAGGGAGCTAAAAGGGACACAACATGACCCACAGGTCCAAGACACGCTTGTTTTTGTGTCCCTTTTCCTGAGAAGCTCCCCAAGAGAAGCCCAAAGGGCCCCATCTGGCCGCCATCTACGCCTTAGCAGCATTGCAGAGTGTTGACCGTGGGCTATGGAGGTTGGAGGCACCTGGGCGAGCGTGCAGGCGCCCTCGTCCTTGATCTCGTTGTAGCCCAGGTCGAGCTCGGTGAGCTTGTCGTTGGTGTGCTCCTTGAGAGCGCGCGCCAAGTGCACCGCGCCCGCGTTTCCCAGCCCGTTGCCGCGCAGGTCCAGCACCGCCAGTGTGCTGTTGAACATCAGCAGGTCCGCCACTGCCTTAGCGCCCTTGTCCGGGCCCACATGGCACCAACCCATCTTCAGTGTCTCCACCTGCCATGCAGTAGGCAATTGTTAATTGTGTTGGCTGTCGGCCATCCAACACTACCTGCATTAAGAAATATGCTGCCGGGCCCAAGTGGCAACCACCACACATCAGCGTCTCATTCTGCATATGCACCTGCCCAACAATCCAAGATAGCCCCTCGTATTTTAATTAACACTAACCCGACACAGCCCTTCCAGCAAGGGCTCTCCAACAAGTCTCACAATGGGATTTTCCATGCATGGCATGTGATGTCATGCTGCATCATCCAGCATGTGCATGATGTAAAATTGAGCACCATGGCATTAAAATGCAAGCCGCCACATAGGCGCTGCCAATGATGCTGAAGACACTCGTAAAGAGCTTTCATGCGGCAACCCATTCCAGGCCCCCGCAGGTGATGAGGTGTGACTCAGTGCATGTCGGACATTTCCAACGACTCAACACTCACATTAGAAGCTGCAGAAGTGCACTCAACAATCCCAATCCAAAGTACAGGACTGCAGAGAAAGAGATGAGCACCTTCAGATCGTATTTGACGACGTCTGCAAGGGCCTGGGCGCCCTTATCACCAATGGGGTTGTACCCCAGCTCCAGCGTGCGCAGCGTGTCATTCCCCTTGAGCGCCCCTGCCAGCGCGGTGATGCCGTCAGGGCCCACATTGTTGCCGCCGACGTCCAGAGACACGAGGCTGTTGTCGCCCTCCAGCGCCTTTGCCAGCTGTGCGCACAACCACCACCAAGTGAGTCCCCCTAAAACTGCATGCACCTCGGCTTTTGAGAAATTGACTAACGCCATTGCCAGCTGTGCGCACATTCACTGCTGACTGAACCCTGGGGGAAGATGAGTCGCCAGACTTGGGCCATCAGAGTGGACGCCACCATAGCTCCGATCAGACATTGAGCAGAGAACTCCAGATCAACACCTGACTTGACAAAGTTGTAGTGCATGACTAGGCAACTGCTGTGGCTGTGCTACCGGTCAATGGGGTGCACCATTGACTTTGCACCATTGCCAAAGCAAGGTCCTTGCAGACGACAGGAATTTAAATACGGTAGGACAGAGTGACATTTAGTCAGGTGCAGCACACCTTAAAGATACCAGCATCGCCGATGTCATTCATATACAGATTGAGGTCCTTCAGGTGCGCCTTCTCCGCCACCTTGGCGATTGCCTCTGCCCCTTCCTCTGTCAGACTGCATGGCCACAAGATATCCCGTTTAACGCTGGTCATGCAGGCAACACCCTCTGCAGATGCTCAATCAAGCGGAGAAAGATTTTGGTGAGGATCTCTTCAGAGAAGGATATCCCATGATGTCGGAGCTCAGGGACTGTGAACATGTCTCGTGTTGTAATTTTTGCACTGCATTGTGTTGTACCGAACAGCGTGAGGTTTCTCAGGAGGGAAGGTGAAGCACTTGTTATTGCCAAAGTCAAGGGAGGTAATGGGATTGTGAACATGTCTTATGTTGCACTGCATTGTGTTGTACTGAACAGCACAAGTCCTATGAGAGGGAAGGTGAAGCACTTGTTGTTGCCAAAGTCCAGGGAGGTGATGGGACTCTGGCGCTCCAGCAGGGCAGCGCAGATGGCCTTCACGCCCTCGTCGCCCAGCTCATTGCCCTTCATGTGCAGCTCCCTTAGGTTCTTGTTCTTCTTCAGGGCGTTTGCCAACACCGAGGCTCCCAGCGCACCAATGTAGTTGTCACTGCACACAATCAACTTACAATCGAGCAAACTTGTGTGATGTCAGAATGCATTCAGAGCCTGCCAAAACCCGTTCACTTCCACCAGATCTCTGAAGGCAATGCCATATACAAGACAAAATAAAAACGAACTAGCATGAGAATTCCGTGGGAAATGTATGAATCAGAGCGTGGCTTGGTTGGCGAACCTGAGATGCAAAGATGAGAGGGACGTGTTTTCTGTGATGGCTTCTGCAAGGGCGAGAGCACCATCATAGTCGATGTTGTTGCTGTTCAGCTCCAGGGATGTCAGCGTTGTGTTCATCTGTAACCATCAGCCCAGCCTTTGCAAATGCTCCCAGCACTGCCATTGAAGCTGAGAAAAAGAGTGGAATTCACTCTTTTTCTCAGAATTAAGAGTTAAACAATAGAACAGATACTGATGTAGTAATACGTGCTGTTGATATCCAAAGATGCTGAATGAAAGGATGCTTACCTTCAGCATCTCTGCTAAAAGAGTGGCACCCTTGTCACCAACGTTGTTGCTGCTGAGATTCAACCTCCTGATTGTAGAGTCGCCTAGAGCAAAGAACACACCTTATAGAATTCCATTCGTTGGTCACCTTCAGACACATCGACAGGAACAGACAGAAACAACACATTTAAGAAGCAGACTCGACAGATGTTTGCGTTCAGGGGCCACTCACTCGTCAGGTGCTTGGCCAGCACTTCCGCGCCCTCATCACCGATGGAGTTTGTGTCCAATATGAGTGTCTGCAGCACGTCATTGTGCGTCAATGCCTCTGTCACGGCTGTGATGCCCTTCACCCCAATGCCATTCTTGCTAAGATCTGCCGCATTACACCTGCATGTGCCACGACACTTCCCAGGTCAGCACCAGACAACTCTTCAAAAACAAGCTGAGTGTGGAATGGTATGACAATTTTCATCAAAATTCACAGGGAAGAGTGGTCAAACTGCCAAACTGATCAATGCAATCCCAGGCCTGTCAAATGGTTCTCCAATCTCACAGGTGGCAGCATGGCGACAACATACACAGTGTCCAAACAAGCTGCGGACCTGTCATTGAAGGCAAAGCCCTCAGAGATGAAGATGCAGCCCTCCTCACCCAGATTTTTGGCCGACAGATCAGCATTCTGGCTGTTGCGCAGCTCATCAATCATGACATTCAGCCGCTGCACAGCCTCCTTCTGCAGCTGCTTCTGTTCCATCGCCTGCATTTCACAGCATAGCCACTTGCTGTCGCACCATTCCACATCAATGATATGTGAATCGCAGCAAGAAGAGCACTCTGCAACGCCAGAAAAGACAGGCATTGACTGCATTTTTGCAGCTGTCTGTTGACATGCCAGCCTGGCCCAGAAACTCGGTGCATCCTGAGGACAACCAAACCGTCTGGAATATGGTGCGATTACTTAATCCCAGGGGCAGGTGAGGGGTGGCCAGCGCACCTTCTGGACCTTGGGCAGCTGCGTGGACATGAGCTTGCGGCCCACATAGTAGGCGCCGGCCATGGCCACGAGCGCACCGATGCCTATCAGGCCGATGCGCACGCCCTCGCTCATCCCCGGCCGCTCTTCCTGCACTGCCGGCAACAGCTGCTGCACGCTCTTCCGTTTTCGCCGCCGCCGCCGCGCCGCCTGTGGGATCGGCTGCTGCTCCAGCGTTTCCCTGGCAGCTGCACAGAAGTTTTGGGGTTGGTAAGGCGATCAGACACTTGGCCTCTGCAAGTCACTGCACACCGCTCGGACCCGTTGCTTCGACCATGCAGTCCTCTTTGCAAAGTCATCGTCAACTGAGAGAGCGCTTGACATCAAAGCAAGATCCCGGTCGTGCTGGGGAAGTGTGATCACAAGAGTTTATTGCATGGCTTTATTGGGAGTGGGGTGGCAACTGACATGTCTGTGCAATTTCGCTGTTGGTCCCCGCCGCGCCCTCCTCCACCTGCTCGGACAGGCGCTCCTCCAGGGCATCTCCTTCCAGAGGCGATGCCTCCGCCTCGATTTCCCAGCCCTCCCCGCGCTCTGAGCTTGCTGGCTCTTCCTCAGCCGCTGCTCTGCAACACGAGCTCCATTGGGCTCTCCTGTACGCACTTTCATTACAGGTTTAAGCTCCTGAAAATTTGGCAAAAGACACCGCGCAGGTCACAATAAACACCCCTCTCAGTTGACCTGTTGGAAGTCCACCTTGCAGTGCTCACAATTCAGGCACCCTACACAAGGGATCTTATTGGTAACGCTCATAAAAGCAGCGTGATTTTGCAACGTGCATGGAGACTCTAGAATGATGCAGTAAACGGCACCTGCCAAGGAACGTGTCTTTGTGTGAAAACGGAAGACGGATGTGTGCAGATCTGCTGTGTTGTCTGTAAATAAAAGACTGGAATTTTGGTGTCACTGCGATCTTATGCAGGTCACGAACGCCGTTCATGATCGAGCAAAGACAATTGTTGGCGTTGACCATGATCGTCAGGTGATCGACAGTTGTCAAGACATGTCAATTCTTGCGATACATTTTCAAAATCACTTTACCTAGACATTCAAACGAGACTGAGCTTTTGACTTTGCAACACCTCTGCACGTCTAACATAGACTGCAAGCTGTCTTTTGCTGGGCAACTTTTTATGGCCTGCCTCCTGCTTATCCAGACATGATCTTTCCATACTTTGCAGAATGCAAAAGTACTTTCGAAGATATCAAAGTCCGTGTATCATTCTGTTAAAATTTTGACATTCAGAGTTCCTTAACAATCATGCAAAGCGCTATGCAGAGAAGTGTCTCTCATACGTGCGCGATGTGCAGCAGCAGATGTGCTACTGCACATATAATGACGCCTCCTGTTTCATCTGCACACCTGCAAATTACTCCTTTACGACAACCGTTGATGAGGTCTAGTGCTGCACTCCTATTCAGCAGCAGGCATACACATCGACAAAGTAGGCTGCCTTCAGCGATACAGATGAGCGCAACTTCAGACTATGGAGCAAATTGGGGAGAGTCTCCCGAGTCCTTTCTGGTTCTGGTGAGCACAATTAGTCTTGGTCAACCATGCCCATTGTGCACCTTTGTCCTGTGTAGTCTTGATGGGCCCGACGATCACCACAGATCTGCTTTGCGAACCCAGAGATGCACTGCAGGGCCTTGCTCACTGCTTCGAGAAGGATGACAATGGGAAATTGGCAGATCGATTTGTCATTGAGCCCATCTCAGCAAACTCACTGGAGGTAAGGGATTCTGGACCTGTGCAGACTGTGCAGGCCCTCAACACACTGTGGAGCCATCAAATGCTTGCAAGACAGGTATACTGCACCATCCTTCAGACGCAGTTGTGCTGATGCTGTGTTTCTCTTTCTGACAGTGCATGGCAACGGGCGCCAAGACATGCTTCAAGGAAGTGAAGAGCGTGACAATGGCCGAAGCACTGTCACGCGACAGATCAGTCCTGCCCGAGGAGTGGGCAACTGCGACCTTCTGCGATGAGTATGACTTCCGCTGCGGAGCATGTGCTCGCACATGGTCCCGGCCACATGCCCAGGACAACCTCATGTGAGGCTTCTGCCCGTCCAAGTGCAAGCTTTCAATTTGCTATGCTGCATCATCTACCAAAGGTCCGACTGTGGTCGAGGCAAATAGCTGGCTTGCTCATTGCTCCTAGTGTCGAATTTGTCTTCATGAAATTCTGGTTTGGTGGCCTACAGGGACATCGTGCCATTGGGCCGGACGAAGAGCAACTTCAACTATAATTTGGACGAGAAGCGCGTGCTGAACTTCGAGAACATCGTTAACGATGATGACAACATCAAGCAGGACATCAGCATTGACGTGTATGGCCGCGCTGAGAAGGAGGAGAGTGCCGAAGCAGCAGCCCCGGAACAAAAGCAGGTCAGTAACACGCCTTTTTACTACTACCATTTATGAGCTCATGCCTCCTCCTCTGAAGTGTTTTTCCACAGCCACAAATTGAAGCGATGCAAACTCATCGACAATAGTGGCTGCTGATGCAAGATGTCGGAATGTATGGTCAACATTGGGTGGTATCTGAAGAGTTGGGCGCACATCTTGTCAGGAGGAGGAGGAATTGGACTCTCTGTTGGCAGCATAGAGAACAGCTCCAAGTCAGCACTGATTGTCGACACCGACGAAGTCATGGAAGCTCGTGCAAGTGTGCCTGATGCAAGAATGTCCCCAAGGATGATGGGAGAAAAAGCTGAGGTGATTGGTAGTGTGTTAACACTGAGAGAAGGTGCCCGGCCTGTTCTGCAGGGTATGCTGGGTATGGTGCAGCTGAATCCCAGGCCATTGACGATGTATTTTACACAATGTTTATGTGCCTTCATTTACCAAGCTGTCACAATAGGTCAAAGTTGCATGACGTCTGTGTACGTTAAGACGCCAGAACGTACACTTTGCAACACAAATTTTATGGAACGCAACTACATAGGGTGCTGCCTGCATTGGATGCTTTCAGGCTGCGCGATTGGATGCTAGTGCAGGGTTGTCACCGATGACATCCTGCAAACAAAAGTAAAGTTCAGATCCAAGACTGTCAATTTCGTTGTATCATGAGGTCAAGCACATACAAGCAGTTGACTGAGGAAACAATAAGAAGCAAACTAAAAATCAGGCCTGTTTTGTCAAGTTGTTTCATAAAGCGATAATCATCCCGATGGGAGGCCGAGAATTCATCGGCACTGCATCATGATGATGTGAATATGCTCTTTGCAGTTTGTACAGCTCGGTTCAACCTACAAGAACCAGTTGTTCTAGTACATCATGTATGGGATAGTAGGCATGTGGAAGCTCGCATTTGAATGCAAAATTGCTCACCTTCTTCAGTGCATCAGCAGCATCTCTCAGGGCTGGCTGATCTGTGCCTTGCTCGCGAGCCTTCTGCCTTAGCTGCGCCATGTCCTCAGAGAAGCCCTGCTCACCACTAAGGACCTTGTCGCTGGAAGGGGCAGCTGTCTGGGCTGCTGTAGCGTCATCTGCTGCAAGCTGCGCATTCTTCCTGCACGAACATTTGCAGACTGCAGTCTTTAATTATAGCACGCAGATCTCTATGGTGTTCCATTTTTAATATACGATGGTCAGAGTAGCATCAACCCTGCATTGGCTTCCCAGTCAAGCACAATGAGCAACGGTGAGCTTGAGTTCCAGCGCGTCGAACTCGGTGTCACAAGGGAGAGACGACCACTGCAAATCAGCCGAAATGAAAAAAAAATGCAACACTGACTTCCTGAGAACGTGAGTGAAGTGCCGCACTCTGCCAGATTTTTGGGCTTTGGTACTGCATAGCCGGAAGAAGCAACAGGCTCCGCACCGCTCGATGTGGCCATGGTCGATCTTCGAATATCGGAACTCGAACAAGGAGAATTAAACTAATGTTGCTCTCGTTTCGGACCTGCAAAAGCACAGGACTTCCTTGTCCAAAAAAGCAAGGTAAATGGCAGCTTCGCTCGATTCTGCAGCTTCCATGAACTTCGCAGCTTCCCTGAAAAACCGGCAGCTGAAATGACTGACTGTCAGATGATCTCAGATCAGATACCTTCTGTTGAGCTGGACCTGCTTGTACATGCCTTTTCTGAAGAGAGAATTGCAGTTGTCAAATGACAGCAAAGCAGTGTGTATGCAGTTGGATATTCAAGGCACCTGGCAAATGTGGAAAGCCTCCCGCTTTTACATGTACAGCAACGGGATTTCCTCCTCCGCACTCCTTAATGGCATGGGAACCCCATGATGAGATGCAACACATTGCCACCTCGATTGGCACTCCTTCATACTTCACGTACTAAATTTAAAACTCATACTTCAGATGGTCCTTTTAGATGGCCATGGAAACCAAAGGATAAATCTTTCCACAATGCAGGAATTAGATTTTCTGGTGTCCCCAAAGGGATGGCAGCCCACCAAATCTTGTACAGCTCTTGTCACAAAAACATGTCTGTGACAGGGCTGCTCGCAGCCAGTCGCCAGCCAGTCTCAAGGAAATAGTAGGAACCACGGCTGTGTGCCTGCAGCATGTGGATGTACACGGTCCTAGAAGGGGACATCCAAACTGCAAGACAGTCATCAGTGCACATGCCCTGCACTGGACATGCAATCGCCGAGAAACGGCAAGAAGGTTGCGCTGAAATCAGTCGCAGGGACGCATGATGCCTCTCTGCCAATCAAAGCTGACCTGAATAACTAATAACACATACGGGCACAGGAGATTGTATCCGCCAAGGCTGCTCCACCCACAGCTTGAGGGGCGGTTGTGGGGATGCATTCAGTCACTTGTGGTGTGATGCTGTTGGCAGGGCTCCTGTTTGCACCCTCTCATGGCCTGATCTATGAACATCTACTTCCGAAAATGGTTCCTCAGGAACCTCTGAGGTCTGTCGTCCAAAATGTACAAGCCAAAAGGAAGGCATGCGAGCCTTTGCCTAGATGATCCCCACCCTGTGAAGTTCCGTGGTGACAGGCTGCACCATGCAGCTTTTCTGTTGCTTTCATCTGCTTGGAAACACCTCCACCTTTGGGTGTGATGTGATGCAATGCCCATGCAGAGCCCAAAGCTGGGTGCTCCTGTTTCAGGCATCCTCTTTGTCAACCTTGCTGGGCGGATGCGCTGCAGCAGCAAGCTCTGCTTCGTACTCCTCAATGGCAGGGTTTACCTGCAGAAGCACAACACAACAAATGTCAGATATCGCTGATCAACTTTCCATGAGGAGCCTGCCAGCTGAAACACTGCTACAAACTCCACAAGACCTGTGAGACAGCGAAGCAGTGATGTGATTTGGCAAGCTCCCAACACACATGGCATGCAGCCACTTCTCGCAGAATTCACATCCTTGGCAATTGGGTATGGTGGGGCTCAAAGTACCTGCTGAACGCCGCATTTTTGCAGCATTTTTTGGAAGTGCGACTCAGAGTAGAGGGCAGCGTCCTCTAGGTGCATCTTCTTGGTCTCAGGCACAAAGATGGTGCAGCACAGGCCTGCGCAAGCACGATCAATAACATATCGATGTTTTCTTTTCCTTCGTTTTTCTTTTCCATGTATGGATTCTTTGGACATGTGGAGAGGTTGCATGCAGGTGCACCAGTGTAACAAAAGGGTCAGGCTGTCACAAGTTGGCCAGGTGCCAGATGTGCACATATTTCCTTTCTGGCATGCAGCAAGCAGAGAGAATCACCCAGGAAATTCACAGCCGCCAGGATGGCCAGCGTAGTGGAGATGCCAGCAGTCAGGAAGAGCTGTCCGAAACCAAAGGCGCCCACGATGGCACCCAGCTTGCCTGCAGACAAGCATGCAGCCCTATATATTTAATTTTACGACACGGGTATCACACAATTTGCATAATCAAATGTGGCTGGCATGCAGGGTACCTAAGGCATTTGCTTTGCTTCTACTGGTCGCCCACCCCACTTCAAGATGGTGGTCAGCATTCAGAGGTCTGCAGCAGGTGCATCTATCACCCAAGAAAAGGCCACCTCAACTCGTGGGCTCTGTGAAGTCGCCTTCAGCTTAAGATTAGTAAAGAGGACAGTGCATATGCACTCCTGAGACCCCTTGTCTGGGAGTGATTGGTGCTGTGCTAAACATAACGAAACTGGAACTGAGCACGAATCTTGTTCACATCTGTGCTTTCCGCACTAAAGCTCCAGTCATAGGAAGATTCGGAACTCACCGGTGGCCGCAGAGATGCCGTGCAGGGTTGAGCGGTATTTGGTGGTGAACAGCTCGACTGGGGTGATGAAGGTGGTAGCATTGGGGCCGAAGTTGGCGAAGAAGAAGGTCATGGCGTACAAGACAATGAACACCCAGATGGACTTGGAGACGATCTGGTTGATGGCCGCTGCCAGGACGATTAGGATGACAGTCATTACGGTGAAGCCTGCACACCACGACACAGCAGCATCACTCTTGGCATCCTTGCTGCAAGGTCATGATAGATTGGCATGTGAGAACCATCTCTGCAAGACAATAGCTGTATTGACAGGCGCAGCAGCATCAATTTTCAAACTTCTTGCAGAGTATGTCCTGGACCCTTGAAAAAACGCGATGAAGATCTGAATGCAACCAGTCACCTGCATGTCCAGCAAGAACACATGCAGGTCGGGGCACTCTCGCAGCTTAGCAGGAGGGCGCACCCATGTACTGGATTTTGACCCGGCCGATGCTGTCCACAAAGGCGACAGTAAACCAGTAGCCAGGGACGGTTCCCATGCAGGCAGTCATGGCATTCCCAGCTGCTGTCTTCCACATCTTGTCATAGACCTCCACCGCGCACTGCCCGGTGCACTTGTACTCGGGGCCGAAGGGAGGGATCTGCAAATGCAAGTGGCCAACGGATCACAAAAAAGGAGACTCTGTCATATAGATGTACACACCGCTGCAGTACGTGCCAACATCTTCTCATGCATGACAGAGTGCTGCAAACCAGCACTTGGGGTATCTCTTCAATTAACGTACTTGTGCACTCCTACTTGCTTCATTTTCCTCCAGCCAATTTCAGCAGAACAAAGCGACTGTCTGGCACCGGTCTGCTGTGCATGACCACCTGTGGGATTTCTTCATTTTCATACATTTTGTGCTACCCTCCCTGATTTTGTTGCTTTCGCTCCAGTTGATCTTCAGCAGACAGAGCAATGAGAAATGACACTGGCCTGCTGGGCATGAGAAGATTGAAGGCCACACGAACTGGTGTAAAAATTCAAGCTCAGAAAACACACCGGGTAGTCGTAGACAGGACACTGCTTGCCATCTTTTCCACAATTGGCGGCAGGCAAGCTGATCTTGGGGTTGTAGCCGATGCCCTCCAGGATGTTTGGCAGGAAGAGGTTCTGTGAGTAAAACGCAATGTCCAGCAGGAACCAGGTGGAGGCAGTTCCGAACAGCACCCAGAAGTTCCTGATTCAGCCACGCCCCTCTTTGTCAGCAACACATCATTGCAGTCCAGATGCGTCCCAGCAGCCGGCCACAAATTTTCCTAAACATGGACAGGAAATGTAGCTTGTCGAGTTATCTGCAAATTGAGTATATGATGTGATAAGGTGCACATCCTTCCACTTTGAGCATGGCAGGGAGATTTGAAAACTCGAGGCCGTGTGGCAATGTGAGTCTCCTTTGGCCTGGAGCAGCTGCAGAAGGTCTTCCTTTTGAAGCAGACTACAGTGCTTTCGGATGAAGTTTGGCAGCCTCCCCAGGGACAACTGGAGCAACCATACAGAAGGAACAAAGCCCACCTGTTGCGCAGGATGTTGGGGAAGGTCAGGTAGTGGTTGAGCGACTTTGCGGAGATGCGGTCCATCTTAGCAGCGGCAGCATAATCCTCGATGAAGCCACCCTCATTGGCCTTCACAGCAATGGTGTTCTTGAGGGCCTTGGCCTCATCCTTCTCAACATCCTGGGAGAAGCGAGGGGTCTCTGGCAGCTGCGACCTGCACGGCAGCACCAGCAACACACTCAGCACAGGTATGTGAAACCAACGTGTTGTTTGGATGTTTCCGGCACAGAACAGACACAGTGAACATGGAGACGGCATGCCGACCTTATCACCCCTGGATGTTCTCACAATGGCTCCAATCAGCCATCACGTTTTCTGAAGGGGAAGGTCACTCATAGGAAGGGCGCTCACCTCAGGTAGATGGTGAGTACGGTGGGGATGGCGCCAAAGCCAATGATGATACGCCACACGTAGTCCAGGTAGTTGATGTCTGTGCAGACCCACAGCTTGACTCAGCTCTTCAGGCAGTACAAGCTTTGTCACATACAGAAGTGCAACCACCCGACACCACAACTCGCTCTTCATCAACGCTCTTTGAAATGAGAGGGCACCTACTAAGGAGGCTTACCATAGTAGATGATGGTGTTCTTGAAGCACTGGACAGTGACCATGGACACAATGGCAGCTACAAGTATCCCCAAGCCCTGCATGCAGCAGGAAATACAGGATTGAGTGCAACAAGATTGGTGCCCAACACATGCCTAGCTGTTCCAGACACACATCAACATGAACTCAGACCACAGTGTGCATGTGATCTCACCTGCATGGCAAACACAGATGCCACAAAAGCGCCACGCCACTTGGAGGAGGAATACTCGGAGGCAATTGTGGCAGACAGGGGGTAATCGCCTGCATTTCAAATCCTCTTTGAGGGTAAGTGTGGGTGACTGACAAGGCTGTCTGGTCATGACCACAAATGAATTTACATGAACAGGAGTCCAGAGTTGCAGTGTGCAGGGAACATCAATCACATTCAGAGCATCCACCAATAGCATTCAGCAAGATCACTTACCACCAATGCCAAAGCCCAGAATGAAGCGCCAGAAGCAAAGCATTGTAATCACACTGCAGCAGTTGAACTATTCTTTAGAGATACAGCACACACGGTTGGTCTCACTGCTGAAAGTAGATGCCTAGCAATGCATGTCAGAAGCATCATGCCACTTCCATTAAATGCACATAGACTCTTGTCAGCTTGTTCTGCTTGCTAAGGAATACATCTTCTGCGTATGCATCCAGGTGATGCAGGAGCTTTAACTCACCCAATGCCTTTCACTGCGGAAGCAGCGAAGCACTGACCAATGGTGGCTGTAATCATGATGACAAGCGTGATGAGGTACACCTTTTTGCGGCCCATGTAGTCACCCAGGATGCCAAATATCACCTGCATCAGGAACAAGATGTTCAATGAAGACTGTTTCTGGCAAATGGCAGCAGAGGTGCTGTAGATTGTCATATCTCTGTATGGCGAGAAAGCACTCTGCCATGGTATATTGAAGCAGGCATCTGTGATTTGATATGAGCACCAGAGAGCAGAGGCATAAAGCACCTGGCCAAGGGCAGTGCCGACAAGGGCCACACCCGTGAGCCACAGGTCATCATGGGTGGCCAGCTTGCCATTGAGCTGAGGGTCTGTAAACACAACCGAAAATTTCAACAACAGGTACAGGACGCGTTCACTTAGCAAGCGCCTTCTTTTCCCTTGCAACGACTAAATGACCGCTTCACACGCAAGCAATCATGGTCATCACAGCGCAGCATGGTGCCAGAACTCACAATTTACAATAGCCAGTGCCTGCTTCGCTATGGAGATTGCAAAAAGGTCATATGCGTCAGAAAAGAACCTGCACAAGCATATTAAACAGTCAGCAGAGTGCCTCGCCAAGGTGTGCAACGGGATGCTGCATCGCTGGCCAGTGCATGTAGGGCTCTGCTCTGAACAGGAATTACACTGCAAATATGCTGCAAGGTCAAGCAAAGGAAGTCTGTGCTATTTCATTCGGCATGGAGAGGGCTAAACCCCACTGCCCAGCTGATGGGGATCGCCCAAGGCACCACAGGCACTACCAAGCAAACTTCATTTCACGCACCCGATGCCGGCCACGAGGATGGCCTTGATGTGAAACCATCCGAAACGAGCGGTGTTAAGCTCCTCCCTGACACGGTTTGATGCCATCTCGGTGCCGAGGGTGTCAGAGGTGCCGCAGGACCTGGATTGCTTGGAACTCCCGCGCGCAGTGGCAAGATAGGATGGAGTGCTCTGCTGGAAATTTGTTGACTACTCCGTGTGCACACTACTGCCTCAAAGCAACGCTTCAACCGCTGCAGTCTCTGAAGAATGGACGAGCGAGAGCGCTGAAGACAGCTTGTGGCATCTCAAAAGATTCCCTTCGAGGAAGGTTCGTGAGACGAGGAAGCTACCGAGGCGTCCAGATGTCAGGAGGCGTTCCTGCTGCTGTCCTGTTCTGTCGTACTGCTGCAACATCATTCGAGAGACGTGATTCCGAGGTGTATATTCCAAAGTGCTTTCTTACAGTCTCACGTATGTAATAAATACGTACTAATTTGCGCTGCGTCCCATCGCCGAAGAAGTGTAGGCACAAGGCAGATGCACTGGACAGGATGTGCACAACCTTGTTCATGTTCGATGTGCATCCTGGCATTCTTTTTCTACTGGCATTCAACAGGGATGAATATTTTGACAGGTAGCCGACTGATCTGGTTAGCATTACATTTGTATTGTTTATTTCCTCTCGTTCAGTCTGACGCAAGGGCTCAAGGCCTTGGACAATCATAGCTCAAGCATGGAGTTGAATTCGACGCAGGCCCACAAGAGAATCTCATTTCTGGGAAGATGCACCTGATATTTTGGCTGGCAGAGATCTGAAGGGTGGGGGCACCTGGCTGGGAGTCAGCAGAACTGGCCGTTTCGCGGTGCTGACCAACTTTCGAGAGGTACAGCACTGCGTGAGATGTTGCCTGGTTGAAACGTGATAAGCAACAAGCCGCATTCAGTGCATGTGGCATTTTGCGTCCACCTTTCACGCGTCCTGATGATTGACACCCTGATACCTCTGCAGCCAGGTTTCAGAGCTGTAGAAGGGTCACCCAGCCGCGGGGCACTGACAGTCGATTTCCTCAGAGGACAGCAATCACCCTTGGAGTTTCTGCAAAGCGTGGATGTGAAGGTGCAACAATGCTTCTGTCCCGACAACATGGATGCATGCTCAGAACTTTGCGGAGAAGTGGTGGAGGAAAGGCGCCATGTGTTTCCTTCGAGGGTTGACCCATGTCTGCAGGCTTACAATGGCGTCAACTTGATAGTGGGTGACCTTAAAACCAAGAAAGTTGCCTACACCACCAATCGTGGCAGGGATGGGGCTGGCATGCAGCCGCGAGAGCTATCCCCAGGCCTCTATGGGCTCAGCAATGGAGTTCTGGGAGATAACTGGGTCAAGGTGATCTGAAGGCCAATCGAAGCCACTCTAGCTTGTTTCCAGATATTTCTGCGACTCTTGTACATCAAAATTGCAATTTTATACTCCACTGTCCTGTGGAGCAATCTCTTGCCAACAAGGCCCTTCCAATATCCCACACCTCTTCCATTCAAGTAAGGACTTCTTGGGGAGTTGAACATTCATAACAGTCCTACCCTGTCAATATGTTGAAAACCAGCATTTAGGAACAAATCAGAGAGTTGCACAAGATTGAGGCCTGCATGTACAGGTGGAGCGGGGCCAGGACAAGCTGCGAAGACTGTCAGGGGCGGGTGGGTTTGCCGAGGGGCGCATCCCATGGGAGGCCATCATGAATGACATCATGGGGGACAGGCGCCGGCTGGAAGATGAAGCGCAACTGCCACAGACTGGCATGCCGGCCGAGATCGAGCGCGCATTCAGCTCCATTTTTGTGGAACCCTTCGCCTTGCCGGTGCTCATTAGCCATCCCCTTGCCCCAAGTTTTGTCCACTTCGTACAGCAGTCTTTGAAAAGTAAGGCGTCCGTGTTTGCATGCTGGGTACCATCCATCCTCAATGTGCTGCACAATGCCTAGAAGCTGTGCTGCAGGGGTGAGTGCAGATACGTGCTAAATAATGTGCAGATTGCAGTTTGCGGGTTATCCTTTGGACTGTGTTGCTGAACAGCCTGTGGGTGTTGTCATATGGTCAGGGCGGGTCATATGGAACGCGCAGTCAGACTGTGATGGCAGTGTCGCAAGATGGAAGGGTAGAATTGAGGGAGCGGTTCAGGGGGGCAACAGATGAGTGGAGTGAGGTGCAGCATGCCTTCAACATCGAGGGCATGGGTAGCAAAGGCGACACATGCCATACTGAGCAGTCATGAGTGGAAAGAATGGCACCACGATAAGGCAACCTTGGAAATTGGACAATTGATCGAGTTGAGAGTGCTGGGAACGGAAGTGAATATGCTGCTGAATTGTGTGGCATTTCCTGCTTGGCACATGAGCCATTGCTGTTTTTTTCCCTTGCATGCAACTTATGTCGCAGTAATGGAAAGCTGATCAGATGAAAGCCTGGCGTTGGGCTATGATAGTTCAACAGGAAGAATCTGCTGGCAACATGTGGACATGGTTCTACGGTAAACACATATCCCATAAATATTCTTGGGGATCAATACAATGACTGTCGCTTATTCATGCCACAAAATAGTTCTACATATGAATTCAAATAATTTTGAAAGCACTATAATATATCAATGCTTAGCCCTTTCAGCTGTCCAATGGACACCATGAGGGTGTTATTACAGGCATTAGATACAATATACACCTACTGTCCTGCCTGCGCGTCAACGACCTTGATATCTTTGATCAGCGCTGCACCGGCCCTCTCACCCATCATGCGCTCCTGGACATACCCAAGCAGCACCTCCCAAGCATCCTGTGGATACCTGCAAGTGACACTCACAGCATGAATCCAGACCATGGAAACACTGAGGTGGCATGTCAATCAACAACATGGCCCAGGAGCATGCACACTGCTGGAAGCTGACCTGGATATGTTTCAGCTTTTGAGTCAAGAGGTCTTGGCTACATCAAATGTCAGTGATTGTGAGCAGCTCACATGTCAACCAAGGGCAGTGCCACATCGTCCACCATTTGGCGTCCATGGCGCTCATCCTCCTTGATGTGCAGCTCCCAATAGCCCGAGGCGGCATCACTCAGCCCCAGGTTCTGAGCAGCGGCCAGGTAGGACTTGTATACACTGGGGCCATTCACCTGCACATTCGCGAGGCACACTCAGAAAAACACACGCACCGCGATCTGAACATTTGAATATGTGGAGCACACTGTTTTGCGATGTCTTCCAATTAGAGGACAGGAAGAGCTGGGCAAAACAGCGCACTCCATATTTAAATGTTTAGTAGATATCAATGTCCTGGAGATTATATTCTCAAGATCCCGGGCTAGTCGATCCGGGAGAGACAGCAGAAGACAGGAATACTCCTTAGGATGTTCTATGACCGGGATAAACTGCATTAACTAGTACTACATCTTGTTTACTACAAGGTCGTGCAGAGCCTGGCCTCGAAGAAGGTGAGGCCGCCCAGGTAACGCAGGTAATGGCGACGGCGCTCTGTCAGCAGGAAGTTGTGGTTCATGGCGGCCAGGCTCTGCCAGGGCACCAGGCTGAAATAGTACTCCGGCTCTGTGCACAGGCCCAGCTCCAGCATCATGGTCGCGAAGAATGTGGAGTGCTTCTTTGCATAGCGTCCTGTTCCATACTCCTGTGGGAGGCAAAGTCCATGAGGCGCCTTCAACTATATCAACATGTTGAAGGTGAGACTCATCAAGCGAGAAGCCCTGTTATAACAGCCATTTGAAAAGGACCCTGAGCTTCAGAGTACAGCATGCAAGAGCCTCATCACATGGTGCAGGCACACCACGACACGCAAGCTGATGCAGTATCCAATCAGGTCTGTTTGGCGTGCAGAGATCGCTGCAACACACCTCCATGAGCACCCTGAAGACTGCGCACATGACCTCATTGGCTGCACCCCCGCACACCCTGCTCTGGCGGCTTGCTTCCACAAGCCCGTCCACAGACGCTGCATGCATCCACAATGCAAGTCAACATGGAAACAGTAGACAGCTGCACAAACACCTGAATGGGCAAAGGCGCATGCATGCAACAGCTAGGAGACATTGCTCAGGATGCTGGCAGACTGATGAACAACTGCATGAGCAGCGAATGACAAATGCATGCGCCGCATGACATGCATCCCACATGAGTGGCTTTTCAAGACGCACCCACAGACAGCAGGTGCTTATAGCCAGCCACCCCCATGTCCTTACGCATGTACTGCGCTGCTGGGCTCAGCTCAGGGTCCACATCATATGCTGCAGCCTCCCTCAGTGCATCCTTGACCTGAAAGAGAAGGAGAAAATTTTTCTCATGTTCAGCTTCTACCGCTTCAAGAACAAAGAAAGAAGTTCCTCAAACATACATTCCATTGATGTTTCTTTCATGAACCAAGTGGAGCAGTGCCGTAATCACATGCTCAGCACACTTGTCACTCCCATGCTCAACTTGTGCAGGCCCAGCGGCTACCTGGGATGGGCTTAGCTCGCTATTGATGGTCGGATCCACTTGCTCCAGCTCCCATTTTTGCCAGGGCTCCTCAATCATGTTGCGCAGCTTTGCCAGGTAGATGCTCCGCTCGTTGCTGTAGTTCCGCAGATCATCATACCTGTAGTAGCAGTACAGCACAGCGCAATGTTGACCTTGGATGTCGGCTAACAAGCAATGTTGACCTTGGATGTCGGCTACCAAATGCCTGCAATCTTCCCACACAGCAGGCAAAATCCCTTAAATGAGCATGCGAAAGCGCACCAGAACAGGACCATCCGGTTGATCCGATAAAGAACGCGCTGCAAAAATAGGTGAGCCGCCTTAATGTCTTCACTATCACCTGCAAATCACAACTTTTTCATCACTCCAATGCACCCCCTCACTATCAGATGGACCAGCAGCCATGCGGTGCAACATTCTGTGATGTCCAACTCTACAGTGCAACTATCTGGGGCGTCATAAGATTGTGCGTGCCAATCAAGTGCGTCTGCTCATTGCTGCACATACCTGGTGCCGCATTGCTTGTGAAGGCCATGTCTATGGCTGACTGCACTGCCTGCTGCATTTGTTCTCCGCGCGAGCGGAGCTCTTCATCGTCCCTGCAATGCCAGCTGACCTTCAATTCTGACATCCTTGTAACCGGTCCAGAACATTCCATGGTAGACTTCACAAGTCACCTCAGGCGGTTCACAAAGGAAGATGAAAGCGCGCACCAGATCTTGTTGTCCAGGTCCTCAGTATTGAGAAGCTCGATGAATGTCTGCTCGGCTTGGCTGTATGGTGATGCACCTCCTACAACACCAAGTGGGGGGATTAATCGCCAGAATATGTCTGCGGCCTTTGTTGGACAACATAGTGCAGAACAGAAAACCGTTTGGATCTGGAGCAGTCCATGCAAACATTTCGGAGCAGAACAACCCAGCAAAGTCTGAACCTCACCGAAAGAAGGCAAGCTAGCCACCAAAGCGGCCAAATTGCTGTCCTTTGACGACTGTTCTATAGTAATAGGGCTTGGTGTATACTCTTTTCTTTGGTTCCTTTGATCAGTAAGAACTGCTGCTGCTTGCGCCCGGCATTGCCGCCTGGTCCTTACATGTCTAGTGCAAGCGGGTCTTGGTTGTGAAGGCAGCGCCTGAGCAACCTGCGCCAACGAAGTTGATGTGAAGGACCCATAGATCCATGATTTACATCTTTGATACTGTCGTCTGTGAGCCATGTTGTACCTCGTGACAAAACCGTTGCAATCGCATGTTGTTTGTATCTAGGCCTCAATCAGTTGGCGACTTCTGTTTAACGGACAGAAAACCTCGAGTACTTTTTTGGAGTTCTCACGGACCTCAACTGGCACTGGACACATATATTTGCCGGAAGGTTGTGGACCAATTATCAGCTGTCGACAGCACACGGTGGCCTACCCAATAATTTGAAATCCTCCTCATCAGGCCGTCCGAAAGGATTGGGACGGTGTCCGAGTGGGCGAGGAATATTGCTGTTTATTGCTGTTCGAGCCAATCTCGTTAATGATATTCATGAAGTCACACTGTCTCCTAACGACTGAGAATTGCTGGTCAAGTCCTCTGTGACAAATAGTCGAAACGATCCAAGTCCTAATTGCGAATATCAGTCGGCCTCCAAGATTGTGTCATAGCAGCCCTTGCAGAAAAAGATCCACTCATGCCAGCTTCAATTCTTTGTTCCTCAACAGTGATGGCCGCAGCACCAGCCACCACCCTCCGTCCAGTCCCCACCATCCTTCCGCCATCTCCGAAGATCCTTGAGAAGAAGAAGGTCGAGACAAGGTGCTGTCTTTCTCAACTTACACCTTAAGAAGATTGAATTGTACAATTTTTTAATGTCTTGTGGGAGGTTTGCTATGTGTTGAAAGGACAAGAACGTGAGGGACCTGCTCGGGACCCTGTGCAGCACGATGCCTTGACCGTGGTGTCCGACAATGTGCAGGACACCCAAGGACATCTTCATCTGTGATGAGGAGTCCCACTTCTATAGCCAGTGTTTGGAGAAGCTTGTCTTGAAGAAGTGCAAAGGCAGGCAAACGGTGGGTGCTGTCTCTTCCCGTTCGTCAACCTGAGCATTTCGATTGACAACCACACACCTTCCTCTTATCTCATTTCTAATGAATGTAAGAAAGACTCCGTTCAATGTTGCCCAGGTGATTGAGTTTGGAGCTGGAGATGGGGGGCCAGTACTTGCCAGCTTGTCAGGCTCTCGCTTCCAGGGAATTGTGCATGGCTATGAGATCAATGAACGCGCAGCATCAATTGCCAGGAATCGCGCAGCAGATTTTGGACTTCAGAAGTCCTACCAGGTACAACAAGTGCTGTGAGTGTGGTGCTCCTGAGACACATTGTAGTTCTTCATATAACCTTAATGGAAACCAGTTTTCATATGTGTGCTGCACCGGAACAGCTGCTTGCTATCAATCAAGGCTCCCCGCTTGATACTCTTCCGGACTTCCTTGCACTTTACAGTGTGGGGCTTTGTTGGTGTTAGGTTCACAATAGTTGCTTCTTCACGGCGGCTCAGAAGACCGATGCTACATTTCTTGTGGCAAACCCGCCGTACATACCTGCGCCCGACAGTAACATTATGATGCCTGCCCTCCATGGTGGAATAGACGGAGCAAATCTCACCAGGGTGCGCCTATCCTCTATGGCCTTCTGTCCAGATGTGTCAGAATTAGACAAAGAAGAAAGGTGTCAGCAAGCATTTGTGGAGCAAGGCAATATTGTTCAATGTTCCTTGAGGAGCAGGCCTGCTGACTGCCCTGCTATCTCAATTCTCCAAAGGAATCACAACGCATTGATGACGGTTTATCCTGCCTGGTGCAGGATCTGCTGTCGTTGGGCATTCCAAATGTCATGATGCTCTTCTCAAGCTACAGCAACCCAGTGGAGACCCTGAAACATGCGCAGAGGCAAGGATACAAGGCACTTGACTTCATGGTCACTGCGATGCCCTTTGGTACATACAGCTCTGAACCAAAGGTAGGGCATGATCATGACCATTTGTAAAAGTAGTAAAGAATGCTGGATCTGCCGCACTTGAGTCTCGCCGTTCTTTTGTCCTTATTGCCCTGGCGTGAAAGCTTGTTTGGTCAATTGCTGCAGGATTTTCCCTCTGAGTTCCTTGTCTGCCCATGACTGGCTTCACGACTGGCTGAACAGGTGAGGAGATGGATAGCGCAGATGAAGGCAAAGTCGCAGGCCTTCTATAGTGACAACTGCTACTTACTGGCAGGAGTGTTGCTAAGCAAAACCCAGCCAGATGAATTTGTGTCAGATCAGCCAGCCCATGACCTCACGGAGCAGGTGCTCAGTGTGCTCACAGCCCTGCACTGAAGGAGTCAGAGGCGCTAGTGTTGAAGTTCCAGATCAGAGTTCTCAGCGATTCTATTTTTTATGGCAACATTTTGCCACCAATTTTGGGGCCGCCAATAAACAGCATTACCCTGGTATCTTTCTCGAGACGTGGCTGGCCAAAACCTGAATGCCACATTTGTTGCAAAGCCAGCTTTCTGACAACAACGAAAGTTTTGCTACTTGTGAACCTTCCCTGACAGCATGTGCATTAAAGAGTCAAATGTTATCCAGAACATGCAGATACTTACAATTCTGCAGGAATGCCATAGATAAATGAATGGGTGCAGTGTTGACTGCCAATACTTATGCAATCCTGTATCAGAGGAAACAACTTTGTGCATGCTCGTACGCGGCTCTGCATTATCGTATGGATTATAGAGAATGAAGTTGATTGTTTCTCTCTTTTTTTCAGTTTCAGTGCTTGTAATATCTTGATTTCAATATTGATACCACCTGCCCAGCAAAAGCAATATGGCAGCCTGTCCACGATGTTCCTGAGCATCTTGGCGCCATGAGTAGAGGCATTCTGATCCTCGAAAGTGGATGATTCAAGAGATACAGAGCAAATATCGAAGTGGACAGAGCACCAACCCAGAAAAGCAAGTCCTGCCCTTCAAGGCTTGTGGTAGTTGTCATGTTTTATGTAGCCTCGACGAGACGAAAGATTTCTGTAGAACATGCAAGTTCACGCAGTGTGTCTGCAAAGCAGATGTACGAAACCCTTGTGTTTTTCAAAACACGAGAGTTTGAAAATCGTCATCCAATTGTCATCCCACGTCGGCTGCCACGAGGGTGCAATAGCCACAATAGGCACACAACAGTCATCAAGCGAATGGCGGTTAGCGAAGTTTTGTCGCCGGCAGGCTCTTTCACAACAGGTTAGGTTTGTCGAAGTCGCCTTCGGATCCTCGCAGCTGTGACGTATTTGGCCGACCGGAGGACCGTCCTGCTGATATTGAGCAGATTTTAGACACCACGTCCGCGGCTGATCCGCATGATCGCCTGGCGCAACACCAGGTATTGCAAGCACGACAATCTGTGGACAGCACATGATGCCGTGATGCTACCGTGTGGCTTACTTGAGTTGACAGGGGGCGCTTGCACGCAATTGCGGGCGAGGAGATGTCAGTGCTTAGCTAGCTAGGGTCAACAGCGAGAGCTATAGAAGTGGCACCAGGAAAGAACATGACAAGCAATTTGGGGGCAGCTGTGTTAGTGACTAGTCGTAGGAGAGGTTTTGTTGTTGGAAGTATCTTGAGCCTTTTGACAGGACGACAGCACTTTCCTCATGGGAGGCCTTTGCGTGTTAAATATCTTCCCTGCGAATTCATCTCTGGCCGTATGTATTCTACAACGCACTTTCATCCCATGTCTTGTTCAGAGCACAATGATCGACCTGTTGTGACTTCATTTTAGGCACCAACTGGTAATCACTGAGTGCCTCCTGAGCTCAAAAACGGTTGAGATCATTGTGCTTGATCTGAGTAACACTATGATGAGCAGGACGAAATTGCATGGTTGAGGAGGGAGGGACACCTGCAGTCAGGCGCTTGCTATTTACCCGGGCTCCCACTGGTTCCCAACCTTCAGCCACCCCATTCGACCGGCCAAATGGCCGTGTTACCAACCTGGCCCAGATACCACGCAATCAGGTGTGTTGAGCTTCCATGCCACATTGAGCTGAAGAATGTTGTCGTCTTGCTTTCTGGATTTGGAAGGCCTGGCCTGCTACACCACTTGCCAGGCACTTGGTGACAGGAGCCTGCATGACAGTTTTGTCTGCGGACACGCATATGCTTCTAAGGGCCTTAAGATGGGAGCCATCAGGACTGGTAAAAGTGTCATGCAGCCGCATGGAACCGCATGTCCTGCCACTCTGGAGCTTGCTCCAGGATGATAAGGGCTTAACATGAGGCTCGTTTGTGGTTGTGCAGTCTTCGGAGAACTTGAAGAAAGCCGGATCTGTCGGGGTGCCGAGCATGCTGAAGCCCACCTTCTCCTTAGGCCTGCCCAAAGCCGACTCCATTCCCCAAGCGCCCCGGTCTCCGGGGCCCAGCAGCACAAACTTCAAGAAATCGGACTCTCTCAACTCCACGCCTGGAATGGACCAGGTACGCTTTTCTCTGATCAGCACTGCCAGCTTGAGCCCGCCCAACTCTTGAGTGCTTCCACCTCCCGACACACAGTAATGATTGTGCTGTTAGAAAGCCCACTTATCCCAGCAGTCATGTGCCACCCTGAGGCAAGACGCAAGCCTGGAGTGTTATTGCATGTACAGTGATAGCATGGGTGTCCATGGAGTGGGGCTGGCACTCCTTTCTTGATGTGTCTGGCCGGTGTTCACAGGAGAAGGCGCAACCAGCGCAGGCGCATCTGCTGAAAGTACGCGAGCTGATGATACCGGCGGCTGACGAGCCGGATGAGGACCAGACGGAGGCGTTCCTGCTGGCCGCTCAGCGCGGAAACAGCACAAAAGTCAGACGAGTGCGTCATTCCCACATCCTCATTGATTCGGCCTGATTGGGCTAGAGGCCCGTGTCAAGGGCGTCTAGCCCCTGGCAAGAAGTCCCAAGTGCAGAAAATTCCTTAACTCTATTGACTTTTCTTGATGGAAGGCTACTAGGTACTCGTAGGAGATGGACCCTGCAAAGTCTGTGATTGTGCATGCGGAGCACAGAAGGACAAACTGAGGGACACATGCAGCATTGAGGAGGGGTGCATAGAACGGCTGACACAAGTGTGCCATGCATGCATGCACATGCTGCAGCAGGTGGGGCAGCTGCCGGACAGCAGCAACTTTGTTTGGCTGACGCGATGTGCGATGCATGCATGCAGATGCTGCAGCACGAGGGGCAGCCGCCGGACAGCTCCAACTTCGAGGGGCGCACGGCGCTGATGCTGGCGGCGATGCACGGCCACCGCGACGTGGCGCTGGCGCTGCTGGGCGCGGGCGCCGACCCGAACGTGCGCGACAAGGAGGGCTCCACCGCGCTGCTCAAGGCCGTGCGCAACGCCCACGACTCCATCGTCTCCCTCCTCCGATCCTGCGGCGCTGAGTGCGTCTCACCCCCTGTTTCTCATGCATTTCAGGGGTTCCTGATAGGCCGTTGCTTCCCCCTCAATCCGACTGAGACGCCCTTATGTCTTTTTCTAGCGCAGATCAGCTTCATCAGGGTTTTTCTTCTGTACAGTTACTGCCAGTCGATTAACTCATGCATGGTTTCTGGATTGTACTGGAAAATCACACATTGCGGATGGCTGACTAGTTGCATGCAGCTTGGCTTAGAATTACAGTCCAGCTGTTGGCATGAGATCAAATAGCAGGTTTTAACTTGAAAGGTGGTGCCATCAGGTTGGATCTGCCACCCACGGAGGCAGCAGCGCACCTGTGCACTTGCGTGTTTGACTGCAATGTGCCCCTGCTGCGGCGATACATCAAAGCGGGCATATCTGTAAATGCGGGCAACTTTGACAAGCGCACGCCGCTCCATGTGGCTGCTGCTGAAGGCAACCTTGCAGCAGTGAGCACCTCCACTTGCATCTTCTAGAGAGCAGATGCCTGGAATGCATGGTTACCTGCACTGCAAGGCCCTCCACAGAACAGCAATTGGAGTGCACACCATGCGAGAGATTGTCTGATGCATGGCTCTGAGGCTCAGGGTCATGACATGGCTCTGAGGCTCCCTTTACCACGCGCTTGCATGCTAGTGTCACCTGTGTACCTCACCCTCTTGTGGCTAGATGAAGAGCTGTCATGAAGTTGGTAAGAAGTCATTACACTCATTTCTGTTGATGGAAATGTGATGCGGTATTTATGGGGGTGCCTACTGCTGCAGGTGCGGGTGTTGGTGGAGGAGGGAAAGGCGGACCTGGCGGTGACTGATAGATGGGGGGCCACCCCCCTGGACGAGGCCATGCGCGTCGGCAGCCGCGCAGTCATGGACTACCTGCAGGTGGAAACTCGTCCGAACTTGCCCACCAGCACCACTTCTAAACTAAGTGGTCCTTGAGCTATTGATTGCATCCAGCAAGGGGACCGTCTTGCTTTAACAACGCTTAAGAATCACGAGCGCCCCCCATTTTTTACCCCCCTTGATGTTCCATCACATGCCCAGATGAAGCAGAAAGTCCCCAAGCTACCCCTTTCAATGGATTTGGTCTATGTTGCACAGACCAAGCAAAAAATCCTGATGCATCCCCTGGGCTCTGTGCAGGGCCTGAATGCGCCGACACAGCGAGATGATGATCGCACGATGGAGTTCCTGTATGCGGCTGCGCGTGGCGACACCACAAAGCTCCGCCATGTGGGTTCACCCTGCCATACACCCATGCTTGCAGGCTAATCCACCCGAGCTGCTGCAATGATTTGCCCGCATCTGAGCATGAAGACAAAACTGCGCGGCTGCAGAGAAAACTGATGCTCATCAAACAATTTCCAAACACTCCCCAGGTTCTCGCATGAACAGGACAGCTACTCATGTCAAGATGTGAACTGCTTGAACATGTAACAAACAACCTTACAGGTCCATCAGGCTCTTGAATGCTTCGTGGACCTCTTCATGCTAAGAAGGGGGCAGTGGCAAATGTCATTGACGCAATGACACTTCTTAGGAAAGTGTGCTGAACATCTCTCTCTGACATGCGCAGATGATTCAGTATGGCTTTGATGTCAACAAGGGCGATTATGACAACCGAACTGCACTGATGCTGGCGGTCGTGGGCGGCCACGCCGCTGCGGTCAACACTCTGCTCGGTGCCGGAGCAGATGCTAATATTCAGGATAATCTGGGACACAATGCACTGCTGGAGGCTGTCAAGCGCAACCATGACTCCCTCATCCGCCTCCTCATCGACAACGATGCCAAGTGAGGACCCCTCTGGTAGCCTGCACAGCTGGTTTCAAAATGTCGGTGCCACAATTGTGTTCGATCCCTTCAAATGCCTTGGGCATCTGCTTGATATGCTGCACTGCATCTAGAGACTTTTGTTTTTTATCCAGTGCATCAAATTTTCTTATCTGTGCTCTGCCAAGGGGAGCAATGTTGGACCACTGTACCGGAAAAGTGGCAGTCCCAGGTATTTGAGTTTGCAATGCTGCAGTATACCAGTAAGATTGTCAGAGACTTCGTCTAAGGCAAGCAGGAAGTCTTCGGAAGCAGAATGTGGAAAATACCTTTGGGTGGTGCTGGCGGCTTTGGTGCAAGCAGGCCTACCATACAAGGGAAAACAAACACGGCATCTCATCAATGTCAGCAAACTCACGACCCGCTAGCAACAGGACTTCTGCTTGAGCTCTGACAGACAGCATGCGCATGGGAATGTGCAGGCTGTGTTTTGACGAGATCCGCAGCGCAGGAACAACAACACGGCATCTCACTAGTATCAGCAAACAGACGACCCATCAGGAACAAGACTTTTGCTGGAGTTTTGACAGACAGCATGTGCATGCATGTGCAGGCTGGGATTCGACGAGATCCGCAGCGCGTCGGAGCTGTGCACCGCGGCGGCGCAGGGCAACGCGGAGCTCATCCGCCGCTACATCAAGGCCGGCATCAACGTCGATGCGGCCGACTACGACAAGCGCACCGCGCTCCACATAGCCGCCGCCGAGGGCAACCTCGATGTGGTGCGTCCCTGTCCCTGTGTGATGGACTGCATGAGCGTGCGAGGAAGAGCGTGAGGGGGGGCCAAGGGCAACCTGGTGTGCTCCTGTGCTTGTGTGATGCAATGGTTGAGTGTGCGAGGAAGAGTATTAGGGGCAGAGGGAGGAGCTGGTGTGTGAGAGAATTCTGGGTGTGATGGAGTGCATGAGCGTGCGAGGAAGAGTTTGGGGGGCAGAGAGAGGAGCTGGTGTGTGAGGGAATTCCAGCTCCACTTCTTGTTGGATTTTCACCAGGAGTGTCAGGCTCCCGGCCGCCTCCTTTGAGTTACATATCAGGCCTTTTGACATTCAAGGGAGAGGAACACAGTTAGAGAGACTAGAGGAGAGGAGGCAACACAAGGGTGTTGTGTCAGAGAGAAGGCCTGTGCATCTGAGCCCATTTCGCCTCCATTTCTCCTCCGGGAGAAAAAATGTGGGGTGGTTCCAAGGGGTTTCAAATGGGGTCCCCAGAACTTGGGTTCTGAGGGGTGTCCAGTGCCTCTGAAGCATATCTCCTTCTCTCGAGGCACCGCTCTGTAACCCAGGTGAGGGGTCCCAGGTTGGGGGGTCCAGACCGGGGGGTCTATGCTGCTGAGAGTCTGCGGGCGCCGGCACAGGTGCGCGTGCTCCTGGAGGACGGCAGCGCTGATTATGACGCGCGCGACGTTTACAGCATGGACCCCCTGGACGAGGCCATGAGGCACCGCCACGACCATGTTGCCAAGTACCTGCGGAACAGCGGCGCTCTGATCGGCGGCCACAACCCCCTGTAGCGAGATGTGCAGGGTTTTTCGGCCGGGAGCACTGACATATTGAGTGTCCCCCTGTAGCGGAGTTTCAGCCCTCTGCGGATGGCTTTTGAGCTGGAGGATGATTGGACCTGTTCGGTCCCTGCCTCATTTCTTAGGAGCAGCGCGAGCTTGAGGAATTTGATTTGGGGGCTGCGCGGCAGGGGAGATTGAGTGTGTGCTTCATGCGTCAGGAGAATATCATGTGTGCGAGGGGCCCTTTTTTCCTACTATGAAAAATCATAGAAGAGATCTGTTTAGTCGATATTCATTTGCAAGGGTTTTGACACTGCCAGTGTTGGATTTGGGACTCTAAAGTGGACAATCCTGCCACGGGTAGCGCGACTGCTGCCAAGCTGACACTGCTAATACAGGGTCACCCTGGTTTTAATGAAGCACACGATGTGCTGAAGCATGGGAGCAACACACTGGACCTGTTTTCTTTATGTCAAGTTGCTGTTCCGAACGGCTGCTGGGGTTTCTTCTGCGTTTCAGAAGGCAGACTTCTCATTTTCAGCACAGTGCTAAATGCGTGATCTTCTGGGGGACAAGTCCGGAGTAACAGCTTTACAGCATACCCTTCTCTGTTCAGCATAGAGCAGGTGCTTGGTCTGGACATACTGATGGACACATGCGAACCTGGATTGTTTGAAAGGAAAGACAGTGCGCGCAGTTTATGTAGGGTGCCCTCTGCTTGGGTCTCTGCTTGCCGACACCTAAATCGCAAGCACTGCAGGTGGTGGGAAATTGATGCCTGCCCAGCTGTATGGCAGGCAACAATGTAGCATCAAGTCGACTGATTCATTCATGAAGTTTCTCCGCCAGGGCAGTCAGGCCTGTTTTGCACGCGACTGGGTTCGTTTGCAACCAAAGAGGCTGTGTGCTGTCAATCGATTGCACGGAAGCAGGCCAGAAGCTGCCAGTTGTCTGCACCATCAACAGCACATGCACGATGGCTTATGTCAGGCTGTATGTGACTGCCTCTGCTCTGCAAAACGCACTTATCTGCCTTCATGACTGTGACGGTGAGAATGCTGTTGTGGAGCAACAAGCTGTAGAGGCTCCTCCAATCTTCCTATGCTCCCATCACTGGTGCAGGATGGCCAACTTCCTGCTGTGCTTTCATCCTTTGTGCAGGTTCAACAGGACTGTGCTCGACCTTTTCTTCTGCTGCCCATCTTGTCTCTCAAGCTGGTATGGCCGGATTCTGGCTGTGTCCGACAACCTACTTGCATAGGACTTGGTGAGCACCTCAGCTGAACAGGCCGTGTGCTGCTGTTGGTACCTGTGCAGGTCAAGGTGTTGGTGGAGGAGGGAACAGCGGATATGGGCCCGCGTGACCGCTGGTCGCTGGACCCGCTGGACGAGGCGATGCGCGAGCGCCGCGAGAACGTCGTCAAGTACCTGCAGGACAAAGGCGCGCTCATTGGCGGCAACTTCTGAGAGCCGGTGCTCGGCTGGCAGTTGTGATGATGATCTGGCCAGCGCCAAATCAGGCGTCCTTATCGGCGGCAAGCTCTGAGCCGGCGCTCGGCTGGCGGGTGTGATGACCTGGCCAGCACCTAATCAGGAGCCCTCATCTGAGCTGGCGCCCGGTTAGTTATTGCCAAGGTTTGGCAGTAGCCATCCCTGCAAAAACTGGCATTGTCACCATCGCCAGACGTCATGGCCTCTCTGGGGGCAGCCAGTGAAGTGTGGCACCCTGGTTGGCCAGCGCCGACTTGGTGCCCTGAGTGGCGACAGTTTTAGCGGTTTTGAGAGCAGCAGCCGCTGACCCCTGTGAGGCTCTGCCGGGGTTTTCTTTGTATCTCATCCAGGGCATTTGGTGGTGGTGTCAGTCTCACTGCCATGTTTCAGTACCTTGACATGGGATGACCTTTCAAGTCGTTCAAAAGAAATCAGGCAGCACTGCGGATAAGCACTGCTTAGCAGCAGGTGGGACACTGCTTTGCCAGCTCAAACCGGGCAAGCAACCATGTGCTTTTCTCTATTGCGGAGTCGGGAAGCAGAGTAGATGCTTCGTGTTAGTTGCAGTGGTGATGCCAGCTAGGGCAGGCATTGCAGTTTGTGGGGCAGTGGAGGCAACTTCTTATAACAAGCTGTCCTCTGGTGGCGAATGGCTGTCTGGGGAGATCTTGTGATGCTGACTTGGGTGGAGTGCACCAAGGCATCAGCATGACACCTTTTTCTAGGACACCCACTTGCGTGCAGGAGCTGTTTTCAAGGCCGTTCAGTAGAGAAGTGCTGGTACGTGGAAACAGGCACCTTGCTAACTATTGGGCTGTTCCGCATATCTTCAATCGTGCAGCAAATGTTGCAGTAACTGATGAGCATGTACAGAGGTCCGATTTTTTCGCACTCAACTGCAAGTCTGTACTACTACTCGAAGTGCAGCCACGACTAAGACAGAAATGATGTGGTCTTTTTCTACGAAACATCAGAGGGTTATGTTGTGGCCTCAAGAAAGTACGCTTAAATGAATCATATTTTGATGTTGCCGTATGGGTTGTGAGCCACATCTCTAAAACACTTATCATAGTATTCTTTAAATGGAGAATTGATCATTAGGATTGAATCTCCCATTGCAGGTCTTATTGTTTGTGTCTTCTGAACTCGCATCTTTGCTGAGAATGAATATGGTAAGCATCTATCGCGTCTTTGCAGGGAACTACACGTATGTCAGGCTCATCAATGAGAAGGGATTGACTTGACAGGATGTGTGACATGTCAATCATATGAGGTCAAAATGCCGCCTCATAAGACACTGGACATCTGAAGCTCAATTAGGTGCCGGCAATGATCAAGCCGGATTCATGTCATACCTGTCTGAAATGCTTACTGCATCAAGGGTCTTGGGCCCCTGATGTATATACATATATGGGACAATGTCAGTGTTGATCTTGTGTTGTTGTGGCAAGAGCGTTTATAATTATCTGGAAGTACAGCACCATTGCTTGTAAGCATTCATGTCCATACCAGCTGTCATCATAAAGCCAGAGCCCCTTTCGAAAAATTGAATTCATTCAGCAGGTGGATGCGCGCTTGCATGCCTGTGCCGTGCAGCATATGGTTTGCGGTGGATATGATCCTGCCCAGAGACAATCAAATAGTTTGTCAGACAATGCTACCAGCTTTTGAGCCAGCCATGGCTGATATGTCATCCACAAGTCTGACTCCAAAAATCAGAAGAATAGCACCTGTCGAGACATCGAAGTGGATGCTGGCAAGCAACTGCAGTCACAGGTGAGGGTTAAGGACTTAAGTCAAGAATATTCTGCCAGGAGTTGCACTCAGTAAGGTTTTGGTCATGGAGTCTCCAAGCTTTTTCCAATTGAGGGCTGACCAAAAGTATGGCTCCACTCCTCAGATTTGCCCTAAGTAGATGCAGGGATGAATCTGAAGGGAAGATATGATGGCAGCTTCCTGATCCATGGAAGCTGTGGCATTTCATTTGCCAAGCCTGGCTGGTCCTTGACTCTGTAGAATGTCGGAGGGACATCTGCAGATGAGCTACATCCTGTGCTGAAAACGAGCACCCTGCACTAGATATAAGAACTTACAAGCACTTACTGGCCATGCATCCACTGCTGGCGATCGCGTTAAAGCTGCACAGCCCATCAGATGCGTTGTTGGGTGTTTAGAAATTGCCACATTTGTCCCTGGTGTAGTATAGTGAGTGCGTGTGGTGCCACTCGTTTACATATGGAGAGGGACATCTCCAGCATTCCCATCGATATCCTCGCAAGTATCATTGCTAGCGCAAGCCAGGACGTAGCTGATATTCTTACATGGCGGACAACGTCAATGTCCTTCAACAATGCTTGCATGCAGGTTGTGCTCAGCATGCTTGTCAGTGTCTTTGCCAGGAATGTAGTCTAGCTGACGCAAAGTTCATGACCCTGTTGCTTGTTCCTAGTAGGTGCTTCAGAGAAAACTGGAAGCAATATGCCCACATGGACCCGGATTCGACAGGATAACCTCCCGATCAATTCGACCTATCCTCCTAGAAACCTTCGAGTCCCTCAAGGTATGGTCTGCACACTGTCACGTTGCATAGGCACTAGCAGGCGCATACACCTGTGGAGCATTCTTAAAACAACCTTTCTGAAACACCATGGAGTGATGCACGTCTCAGTGCGTCCCCTTAATGAGCACTTTCTTCGTTATGCCAGGCTGCTCTGCGGATGTGCCCATTATTACAAATAGTCCAGTGGCAACCTCATGCCGGGATCGACTCAAGAGAAGCTCTCCCAAACAGCGTCAGTGCTCTCATGGGTGGCTGCTGCTTGCATCTCACCCATGTGAGCTTTGTTTTCTGCAATTTGCCAAACGCGGCGATGTCTGTTCTCGGACAATCAAAATCTTTGCAGGTACGTCTTGCCGCATTAACAGCAGGACATATTCCCACTTCGCTTTTTGCAGTTCAATTGTCACACCAAATTTCTTTGAGTTCACGGGGTCTTTGTGCAGGCGCTGAGCTTGCGGCATTCTCATGTTATGTCATTTGAAATTGTGTTGGACCGCCGAGATTATACGAGGCAAGATCATGAGAAGGTATGGCGAGGGTTCCCGCAGCTGCGCTGTCTGGACGTATCCTGGTCCCACGGAGTGTACTTCTGCGACCTACTTCAAGTAGCGTGCGGCTTTTCTGCACCCTGCGCACCAACCTAAACTCGAAAGCATGTCTGTGCAAAGCGTTCAAAGCTGAGAAGTTGTGAGGTCTTTCCAAACCTCTTGTCTGCTGGCATCCTCCAAGCTTCTCATATATCAGTCTGTGTATGCTTCATAATTGCATGAATGATCTCTGCGAAGCTATACATGTGGATCCCACACTAAATCTCTTTCACAGGTGTGCTGAGCAGACAATGGCATGCTTTGCAGGCCTCAGCTGCTGTCCCTGACTTTACACGGATGTGATGGAGTGCATGGGCCTCTCTGCAAGCATCTGCGCAACTGTGTTTGCCTGGACATTTGTGGCACTGGGATACAAGATGGGGATCTATCAGCACTAACAGAGGTACGCACGTACCTGGACTGAATCTACAAAGTTTTGTCCGCCAAAGATATTGCTGTTGTAAATGCAGTTGTTGATGGCTCGGTATTAAGTTGGAGTAAAGGTGCTGCCCTTCGCTGTTCCTGTGCAGGCTGCTCCACATTTGAAATACCTCTACATATCGGACAGATATGCAAACCTGTGGTCAGATCCACTTTGGACAGATGGTGCGATGAGCGAGTTTCGAAGGAGAAGGCCTGACGTGGTGGTGAGGACAATAACATCACCACATACTCCCAGCGAGTATGAACGCCTGGGAAGTAAATGACCAAATAGCTAAAGTAAGAGGGCTGATGAATACTATTTGAACTCATGAGTTCATGATCATAGAATGATTGTCAGCCTGAAAGCTGTGAGGATGCGTATTTGACTTCAAGTGCCACTATCAATGCTATGTGCATGTCTGTTCAAGTGACTGCTTTGTAACTCCTTTTTGCCACAGCCTGATGAGACACTTACATCCTGATAATATCTCACTGATGCAAAGAAACTGCAAGCGTCCTTTGTTTATCTGCTCTACTTTTTCTCAACCTTCTCAAGCCAGAGAATGTCCAGCAAAAGAAGACAGTAGCAGATAGAGAGTGTTGAGTCCTTGGCTGTACATAGAGTGGACCTGGTGGCTCCATCTTCAAGCACCAATGCAATGCTCTCCCAGATCTCACATGAGCTTGGCATCTGCCACGTGCCTCTTGCACTGCGGACAGAAATGGTGGGTGTCCATCGCAACATGGCACAACAGCCCAAGGCCAAGCGTCATCAAACCCCACATGCCGTGTGCCCAGCCCCTTGTGTTTCTGCGCCGAACATGCAGATGCTCACATGCCAGCATTCCTCATTGCGGCAAACGCAAGGTAATTTCTTGTGCACGAGGTTTGGTATCACACATTGCCTGGATTATCAGACATGCTGGGGACTGAATGCTTGATTTGGAAGCGCTTGTAGTGGCAAACATTCAAAACAAGGACAAGTGCGCACATGATGTGGCTTATGCCCTGGTAACCACATGAGCCGCAGTGGATGAGAATGGGATCATGGCCGACTGTTGCACCCAAGAAAGTTGGACCTGCGTAGCCCCACAAACTTGCTGTTACAAAGCACTGCTGGCCACTGCACTTGAAAGTCTCTTGCGGTGATCCATTTGGAAATGCTGCACCGTCTATGTGTCAAGTTTTCCAAAACCCGGGGCGCACCATCCTGATTTGGCGGGCAATACAATGGGGCACCTGGGGCCATAGGCCCCACGCTTGAGCCCTGTGCCACTGGGGCTGGCTGCCCCTGCAGATCTTGATAGCCGGGCTGATTGTAGTAGAACTGTGGCGTGGCGTCCGTGGTTTGTCCACCTGGCTTGTGCACTCCATCAAAACCTGCATGGCCGCCTGTTGTGAGCATTGACCTTTCAGACACCTTGGAAACCACGTGATCTTCTTCACATGCCACAGGATCATGTATTTGCGTAGCCGCTCCGAGACGTGCAGAGTGACACCTGTGCCTCAAGAACCTTGGACAGGTGTAGGAGACGCGCACCCCTGGGCTTTACGTCCGCCGGGTAGCCAGCTGGTATACTAGCAGGCAACTCCCCGCTGCTGAGTGGGAGAGGCATCACCAGGACCCCATTGGGGTGTGCCACGGGCGCACTTTCCTTGGACCCATCAGAGTTGCCCGTTATTGTCCCCATGTCACGAGGCAAATCTCGTCACCTCGCACTTTGAAGATATTAAGATCACAACTGTTGCAGGCAAACAGTCTGAATTCCGTGTTAAAATTACAAAACGGTTGTTCGATGAGTTGCAACCAAGTGAGGTGTCGGACAACTGACGGCCGACAGGAGACTGTACTGCCGGTGCAAGAGAACAACGTACACGAAAGTTCACACACGATGGGTAGCTGACATCGGTTTAGGGATTTAGGCTGACAGAAGTTGACGAAACAGCTGGAAGCTGGTGAGTGTTCACATGATGATCGCACTATGACGCACCGTTAGCCGCGTTCCCTCCGTTAGCTTCTCCTCAGCTGCCAAAAGCATGATCTGGAGCGCTTGCGTGAAGACAAATAGACAGGTTCTCCATTTATGAGGTTTGCTGCATGATTGGCAAGCACGACACATATCCATTGTCAGTGCATTGTCTTGCATTGTCTTCAAGGGTGTCACAAATGCCTTCAGCAACGAAGGGATATCATAAAGCCAAATTTGGATCGTCATAGCAATCTGCTGACTCAGGAAGATTGGAGTCACAACAATACGTGAACGACCTGAAAGGGTGGAGGCCACTGAGGTTGTGATATCAGACATTTTTCGCAGTGTATGTCTGTACTGCGCAGTGTCGTGAGGCAGGGGGGTCTTGTCTTCGGGTTACCAAAGTACAACCAGGATCGCTTGAGAGCCAGGGCACTTGTAGCTTTTTCCACGATGGCACAGAAGCGTAAGTCTTGAGCATTTTGCCTACACAACATTACTATGTCCCTAGGGCACTTTTTATTTTTTCTGACGTAAAAGCATATGTCGGTTGTCTCCAGGATCCAAGATTGCAGTACAAAACCCAGTCGTCGATCTAGATGGCGACGAAATGACGAGGTAAGACAACTCATTGGTTGCTCCAATAGGGGTCAACTATCTTTTTCGTCTAATATTCCTTTCTGGCATAAGCAAGGGATACTGGTGTCACACCTGTTGTTGTCTGCTGCAGGGTGATCTGGGACGAAATCAAGAAGAAGGTAAGGCAATTGTCTCCTTTGTAACGCAATGCAACATGGAGCTTCCGTTTGCAGGTCAATTGGAAGCTGCTGCTCTACACACACACAGCAACTTGTTCTTATGTTGCAGCTCATTCTGCCGTATCTTGACCTGAAGATTGAGTACTATGACTTGGGGCTTCCAAACCGCGATGCCACTGATGACAAGGTCACTATTGAAGCAGCTGAGGCCATCAAGGCACGCACTCCTCCTACACGCCCGACAAACCTTCCTCGTTCACACTTGTTCATGCGCCGAAGCAGATCCTGCCATCCACAGAAATTTCCTCAGTAATCTGAGGAGAGTAGATACATAAGGGGTGGCTGCGAGGAAGCACGGCCATTTTTATGCATGCACACAGAGGTAGGGAGAATATTGCTGAGGCTTGCGCTGTGTGCATCAGAGGGTCGGTGTGGGCATTAAGTGCGCGACCATCACACCGGACGAGGCGCGCGTGAAGGAATTCAACCTGAAGAAGATGTGGCTGAGCCCCAATGGGACCATCCGAAACATTCTGAACGGCACCGTCTTCCGCGAGCCCATTGTTGTCAGCAACATCCCGCGTGTTGTGCCCGGGTGGAAAAAGGCCATTGTGGTGGGCAGGTGAGAGAGAAGTGGCCATCTTCAAATATGCACCAGCAGACACCTTACACCCTGTGAGGCAATCCATGCATGTATGAGAGCCGCTCAGGGCATTATATGGCTAGTCTGTCCGTACTGCAGCTTTTCCTTTTGGTAAGGGACAATTCAGACCATACAGAACAGCCGAATGAGGGAGTCATTAGCCTTCTAGGTACACCATCGCAGACTGACCGGCAAAGCCCTGCATCATACCTGCTAAGCTTCCCAGCTACGGTAATCTACAGGTATATGAGACAGGCAGCCTCCATATGAGCATGACCGTGCCACTCTTTCTTCCATGGACCTGGGATAGCAATGTGCATGCAGGGAAGGATGCTGGGGGCATGGCATCCTCCAACACCCTGACCTGGCAGTCCTGCACATGCTGGCAGTCCTCGGTCAGTCACCAGTGAACGCATTTGACAGCAAGGTCAAGGTGGGGAGAGATGCAACCAGTGCTTGGGCTCAGGCACGCATTTGGAGACCAGTACCGCGCGACCGACCTGGTGGTGCCGGGAGCGGGCAAGGTGGAGCTGGTGTACACGCCGCAGGGGGGCGGACCCCCCGAGCGCCATGTCATCCATGACTTTGACGGCGCGGGCGTCGTCATGGGCATGTACAACACCGAGGCCTCCATCCGCGGCTTTGCCAAGGCCTGCTTCGAATATGCCCTCGACCGCCAATGGTGCGGCCTATCGCCCATGCACATTGCGCCTGGTGGCCATGACACTGACACTCAAAAGGAGAGATGCCTTGACTTGTCGCACTCGCCATCTAAGGGCAGATGCTGACATGCAGCTGGCAGGCCCCTTCCTGAGCACCTGCCGCTCAAACTTGCCACCTGATCATGCTTCGGATGATCGAGTAGATTTCTCACACAACGCTTGGCGTGCTGTGTGTCTCTCACGGTAGTTGCCCAGAGCTTGCTGGCTACGAATAACTCAGACTGAATGCTGCAGAGACTTGTACATTCATAGAGGTAGCGGCGTGAACAAATTGAGCCAATATTTGGATATCCTGTCGGGTGGAGTGTGCTGAAGGGTGTCGGGGCTGTGTGCATGAGCAGGCCTCTGTACATGTCGACCAAGAACACCATCCTGAAGCGCTACGATGGCCGCTTCCTGCAGATCTTCCAGGAGGTGTACGAGACGCAGGGCTACAAAGAAAAGTACGAGAAGCTGGGCATCTGGTATGAGCACCGGCTCATCGATGACATGGTTGCCCAGGCATGCCCCTGCCCCCATCCACACCACGGATGAGAACTTGAATGTTCTCCTCAAACAGTGCATCATGCTCACACTGCACATGATGCTATGCTTTCTACAGCGTCGCCATCCATAATTGTGCAACATGTTCTGGGACATAGAGGCGTGCTGCAGTTTCCTATGATGACAAATTGCCAGGCAAAAAGTTGCAGTGCTGCAGTGACCTTTGCTTGGGAAGGCGTCTGGCTTAAAGATGCCAGCAGAGCCCATGCATGCCCTGATGCATGCCCGCACTGCCATTGATACTTGTGCAAAGAGCTCCTGGCAAGCCTTTTTGGCAGTCTTTGCAAAGCAGACGTGAACATTTGTTCTTGCAGGCGATCAAGTCGGAGGGTGGCTTTGTGTGGGCCTGCAAAAACTACGACGGCGACGTGCAGTCCGACATAGTTGCGCAGGGCTTTGGCTCACTGGGCCTCATGACCAGCGTGCTGATGACCCCCGACGGCAGAGTGCTCGAGTCAGAGGCCGCTCATGGTGCGCCTTGCCTCTTCCATAGCTTATAGCGTGACTGTTTCTATGTGTGACTCGCAAAGCACGCACTGCAACTTGAGCCAGCCTCACTGGAGGGAATACTGCAGGTTTCCACCTCGATTTGTGATGCTCTGCTTCTAGTTGCACCTGTGAACCTTTCCAAGCTAAAATACCTGGCCTGCCCTGAGTCAACCAAGGTGGCGGGTGGCCTGTTGTGATCTTCTCTGCATTGCTACTGTCTTCGCATACGCAGCTCCTCGTGAAGGTGGCGGCCAGGTCTGTATCGCTCTACACGCAGATGTCTGACGGACATAGAGGGCATGCAGGCCTCGGACAATGTTTCTTGAAGTCTTCAGCTAGGGTTGTAGAGTTGAGTGGTAAGGGATCAGGATTTAGGGTTTAGGTTTTATCATTAGGCCAAAAGGATATTTGCAAGAAAACATCTCTTCCTGAATGCAATGCTGGATTCTAGGGTTTTCACAAAGAAACACCTAGTTGGGGGTTACAGAGCAGAATGGTTGAGGAAGAGTATCTGGCCATGCAGGCACGGTGACGCGGCACTGGCGGCAGTACCAGAAGGGGCAGCCGACGTCCACCAACCCGGTGGCATCCATCTTTGCGTGGACGCGCGGCCTGCAGCACCGCGCCAAGCTGGACGACAACCCCGAGCTGGCCGCCTTCGTGCACCAGTTGGAAGCCGCCGTCATCGAGACCATTGAGGCATGTTTGCGGGCTCGCCTCGCGCACTTCCAGGCATTGTAAGTTTCTGCTGCAAGATGTACAACAGCTCATGTGCTGACTGGGATTCTTTGGATGTGCAGGCGGGCAAGTACACAAAGGACCTGGCTATCTGCGTGGAGGGCACCACAAAGGTGCAACTTTCTCGCCCTCATGCCGTTTTCGCCTGACCTCTTCTAGTTTGTTTTAGCTGAGAAAAGATGTTGCCAATAGAGCATGTCAGAAGCGCTGAAGAGTTGGCATGGCGTGGCAGGTCACGCCGGACCAGTACCTGAACACCACAGACTTCATGGACGCCATTGTGAGCACGCTGGAAGCCAAGCTGGCCGGTCAGCAGCCCAAGCTGTGAATTTTGGGGTGCAGTATGGATTTGCAAGTTTCCAGAATGCAAGCGCACGGACCTCGCTACCAGCCTTGGTAGTTTCATCGACAGGGTAGGGTGATTGGCTCCTGGATTGAGACTTCCCTGTCTCTACTAGATGTAGTACACAGAAGGATGGTCGGCCTTGGCACTCCTAATAATTCCCACTTTGAACAATCTCCACTTGGAACAAGCATATGAAACGTTAAAAGCCCCAGTGCAGTTTGGATGTCATCATGAAATGTAGATAGGTGTGAAACAGTCAGCAGCTCACTTGCACCCGCGTTTGTGACCCGAGGCGAGTGCTGTGCATATTTATGGGCCCGTGACATAATTGGGAATTTTTATTGATGTGCTGATGATGTTTCTGAGAAGCATGAACGACCCTATGATGCCATAGCCTTGTAACTTCACAATCACACAGTGTGCGAGCCCCAGTGTCAATGAGTTGGGAAACTCTGGACAAACATGCAAAAAGGCATATATGGTTCCCACCTCCTTGAAACTGCAACAGAGCAATTTTACAACTTTAGAGCAGCCGACCAAGTAAAAATTTGGTGATCAATGTACATGTGAGGACTTCACGAGACCCATAAAATCAAACGGACACCCTCTCCCTAATTTCAGCAAACTTAGCTGAGATGAGCTGAGATCTGGTCCTAGAAGAAAATGACGGAGAAGAAACTGTTAGAGGGAAGGGTCGTCGACATTGTTGCATTAGTTCAACCATCTGACTTGAGCAGCACATTGAAGTGGGCTCCACTTCATGCCTGCCTTGGGGCTTATCCAATCAGAATGGCATAGCACCACCACACCGGGTCACGATGGAGGCACATGCTGCCGGTCATTGTACCATGCTGAAATCTTTTACTGCAGCCTACAAATTGATGGATCTACGTACATGAGAGATGCAGGTGAGCGACAACCTGCTACCAGCCGAGAACTGGCCTGCAAAGGTTTGGCAGCCCAGCCATTTCCTTGCTGTGCAACTTGCTGCACACAACTGTCACACCTGCCGTCAAATCCTAGATCTGTTTCTCAACATTATGCTCCGGGCATACGCCTGGCTTTATTTATCAAGCACTCTGTGCCACAGCAAAGCCAAGCCTTCACTACTTCCTTTCGGTTTTCATACATTGACATGCCGCCATGATCAGCTTCTTGCACGTAAAGGCTTTCTGCAACCATTATCCCAATTGCATACAAATCCTACCATGAACCTAAAAGAAGAGAGAAAAAAAGACATACTTTCACAGGCCCCCGCAAGAGAGTACATGGCATGCATGGCAGGGAGGCACATGTAGAACCTTGCTTCTCAGTTAGAGCGCCTGCGCTTGACAGGCCCCCAGACAGTTCTGACAATTAACTTCTTGGGGGTGGTGGGGACAATATTGTGAACCTCCAAATCTATCTGAACCAGTTCCCCCACGGGAAACCACATCCTTCCACCCTTCACCCATTCTCCTGCCACTGGGCAGATTGACCAGGCTGAATGATTGATAGCCCTTTCGACCCCTCTTCCATGTGCCCTATCCGGAACCATCGCATCCAGCTCTGTCAGCTGTACATGTGCAGCTGCCACTGCCCATTTTGTGACCCCTAGATTCATCGGAGAATGAGCTGTTTGCGGGCCGTGTTGGCATCCCTCCGCAGCGCCTTGCACTGCGCGCCAAAGTTGACGGCGCGGTTGTCCGGCACAAGCAGGCCCTGCGGCTGCGCGCCATTTTCCGTGACCAGCATCATGAACTCCGCCTGCAGCAGTGCGGCCGCCGACTCCGACGGGAACTTGCGCGCAAACAGCGGGCAGCCGCGCCCCAGCATCGCTCGCTCGCCCCTGCATATATTAAACATGTATACATCCCTTGGAATTTGCGTTTAGTGCTCAGGTTATGTTAGCTAAACCCCAAGACCCTAAATATAGCGGACAGCGCCAGACTCGATGCATTTCCATGTAACGGCCACCAGCGCATGCTAACTCTTTATGTTCTGCACGAAGCCCCGTGTCACTTCATTTGCTACCAGGTATGAACGCGTCAGCCCGCAGGACGCCCCTCAGAGTACTCCAAGACAAGGGTTCTTAGTTGTTGCGCAACAGGTCCATCAGCGGCCATTGACACCTTTCTGGGGGGTCCAACAGATCGGCACCCTGCCTGAAACGTGGTCCAGACCTACTGGATCCCCAAGAAGGTGTCAATAGCACCACTAACTGCTGAGAGCACAGTGGACGTTTTCACTGGTTTTCACAGTGGACGTGCAGCGCACCGATAGGTGGGCGGCGAGCCGCACTGTTGGCCGGCGGCCAGGCGCGCGGCGGTGACGTAGCCGTCGGCGGCCCAGCCGAGCGCGGCCGACACGTTGCACGCCTTGTCCGTGCGCTCCTCGCGCAGCGCGCCCAACGCCGCGTGAGACACCTCCTCCGGCTTGAATGCGCGCGGGTGCAGCCGATCCTCGCCGTCCGTGCATGGGTCGCACCACTCTGTGTGCGTGAGACCCCCCTTGCAATCCGTCTCCTGCGGAGTTCCCAGCCACACTTGGTGTACCATATCGGAGTAGCATCCCCTTCTTTCCGACGCTACAACCTTGACCTAGGCAAGCAGCTCAGGAGAGAATACTGTACTTTACTTGTTTCACAACCGTCCAGGGTCACTCTATGAGTCATAATGAGTGGTGTTGCAAGCCAGCTTTTTGGTGTGAAAAAAGCTTTCACACCAAAAAGCAAGAAAACGAAACATTCCCAATCACATGCCACTTGCGCACCCATATTAAGACTTCATCGGGTCACTGTGATGTGACCAGCACTCCCCTGTTACGCCAGGAGGGGTCAGGTAGTTATAGAAGGGGTTGTGCAGCTGCTTACCTCATCCAGGCCCTTTGTGGCCAGGACAGTGGCAAAGTAGTGCTCGTCGCTGAAGCAGCTGCGCCATGCACCCCTGTCATCATCCCATGCATTTGTGCAGTGCTGCTCAAAGACCTGCAGCAGAGCAACGCATGCAATGGCTTGGTGCAAAATCTTTCTGCTGCCAGGTCATCTCAAGGCCTTGGAACCCCAACAATAGCACCTCCAAAGCATCTCTGGGTTCTGATGATGGAGCACTTTGTAAGAGTCCTGAAAGCTTCATGACAGGACCGCAATACGAAACACAACGCAGAAGCGTCGAGACAGACCTTGGCCACCTTCTCATCCTCTGCAATGACCACCGCATGCTTCCTCACAACCCCAAACCTGGGCAGACCATTAAGACATCGCAATCAGCTCCCAATACAACCACAATCAGACAACCAGTGAAACCATCCCTCAGGCACATGCAGAACATGATCAGAGCCGTGCATGGGCAAGCATCAGCATGTCTGTTTACAGGTCTGCCCTGGCCCCGCACCACTGGAAGCTCTTCCTCCAGTGCTTCTCCTCCAGCTCTGGCTGCATCCGCCCTGTATACCTGCCAAGCAACCGAGCATCTCAGACACACCAGCAGCACTGCTCATGAGGTAAACAGACAAGTACAATCCCTTCACCCACATGAGTACATCCCCTTCAATTGATGTCAAGCCAAACACACCAGCAGCAATGCCCATGAGGTAAACAGACGAGTACATCCTCTTCAATTGATCTCAAGCCAAAGAACTGGTCATCTTGGGCAACCGCACTTACATTGAAGTGCGTCGAGCCGCTAAAGGGAGACTGTCTTCTTCAAGTCAATTGTAACTCACCCCATCGATACCATGCATGGACGCCCTTCAGCAACTGCAGTGCAGTCAAATGCGAGCATTACTGTGCTAGGTGGGGGCGAAGAAGGGAGGCGCTTGCCTGTAGTTGTCGCGGTAGAAGTCTGGGTCGGAGTCGCAGGCATTAATGCGGCTCTTGCGCTCGTACATGAGCTGCTGGTACACCACTGCTGGCGGGTACAGCGGCGCGCAGGACTCCGACAGCATTATGAACCGCTGATTCAGCTTGTCCTTCAGCGCCTCCCTGCATGTGAAGGGCGCCATGCTCGAACAACATGTCTGGGATGTTCAGTCCTCCAAATGAGGGAGGACAACAGCCGATAGATGACAACCTTCACGTCTATACACCAGCTGATCTAGCAGAGTTGGTTACATGCAACAGAACAATGAACATGGGTCTTCCTGCCAGAGAAAGTGCCTGAGATTGGGCTGTTCGATGATGAAAGCAACACTTGAAGGTTGAGATGAGCGATGCTAGGGCTTGCAGGAATCACAAAGCAGAGCAGAAGTCGGATGCTGGGAGGAAACCAGTGATCAGGACGTGCCTGATAAGGACGCGGGAGGCATTCGCGAGGGACCACTCGCCCCAGGCGGTTGGGATGCTGCCGGGGATCTCACGGCCGTGGAAGATTGACGGCGGTCCTGACAGCGTCTTGTTGGGCGGCAGGTGCACATACACCGAAAATAGGTGCTGCCGGTCCACCACCTCGCTCAGGCCTGCATGAGAAGCAACAAATGATGCGCTGCCATCCCTGGCAATGGCCTTCAATCATCAGCATGCCCGGCCTTCTACAGTGTCTTTGGAGGCACTCCTCCAGAAAAGACCTTCTGGGATAGTGTAGCAGAAGTTTAGGTGATTCTTGTCCCAGGAAACCTCTGGCCACCACTATAGAGTCACCATTTTCAGTGAAGGACGATGGTGGAGGGGGGGGTCCACTTGTTCTAGAGAAGATATAGTTCAGTCCCGTGGATCGACAGTGTGAGGGCGCGCACCGGGGGCCTGGGAGGTGGGTCCGCAGGAGCTGAGCAGCGCACTGAGCGCGGCCGCGCGCGCGGCGTCATCGCCGGCCGTGCAGACGGCAGCTGCCGCGCAGTCAGCCGGCAGGAGGCCGCCCGCCTGCTGGAACCACATGGCCCACAGCGCCGAGTGGGCGAACCCCTTGGTCGCCAGGAACAGCATCGCCACCTTGGGTACCCCAACCAGCGCCCCACACGCATCCCCTGAACCCTTCGCATCCTGATACCCCCAGACATTGACATGCATCAGTCACACTTGTGTGCATGATTCCCTGCCGCTCGCCTACACTTCACAATAAACCCCATTCATGAAGCTTGCAAGCCTGCATGGTAGGTGCAACTTGTCACGACAACTTCCCCTGCATCCATCTGAGGACAGTGGCTCAGCCACTAGTAGGCATGCTCAGTATACCTTACCGTGCAATGCACTGGCCCCTCGTTCCACATTGCAGCCTTTTCCCAAAAGTGCAACTGGAGATTTTCCTAGGCCAGCATTGACATGGCTAAATGCTCTTGCGGCAGTGCGCTGTGGCAGGCAACCGCATACCTTGAAGGACTGGCTGCCACCAAAGTGACACATGGGGCCGTCGGTCCAGCTCTGGTTGAGCAGCAGGGGAGGGTGTCGGCTGCTGCAGAAGCTCTGCGCGTAGGCGGCAGTCACATTGACCAGCATGAGGCTGGAGGGAATGCCCTGGGACATCAGGCCGCGGTGCGGCCGCACGCGCGCCCGCAGACCGTGGAAGCTGCTCGTCGCCAACAGCAACAGCGTGCCCAGCGCGGCTACCAGGATCATTGCTGAGAGCAACGGCCTGCTCCTCCAAAACCTCCAGTTCTGCTTCAGCGGTGCACACAACTCACCCCTTTCAGCATGCCATCAGCCGTGGCGACCTCACGAGCACACTCACCTGCTTGACGGTATTGGGCAGTGCTATTAAGCTCCTGTTTGATATGCATGATGACTTCAGTCCTTGGGTACTGCATGACGAGTGGCCATTAGGCCTCAATACATTTGCATTTGCCTTGCCTTGGTCTTGCATGGATATTTCAGTTGCTGGGTGCTGGAGGTTTCCAAGCACAAGGGGGAGCAGCACCTGCCAGGATGCAGCAGGGCTCTTGCGCCTGGTGTCTTCTCGGCCGCTGGACTGGGCAAGGTCGGGCGGCACATTCAGGGCTGCCAGATTTGGCGAGGACCCCCGGGACAGCATGGAGGGCTGCCGCGCGTCCAGCTGGCTGTGCGACTGGCTCCTGCGCAGGGAGGACCTGCTGGCACTGGGGGGACTGCTTCTTGTGGGGGTGGCCGGCCGCTCTGGGCTGCTGTTGTCTTCTCGCACGGTTGACAGCACGTGATGCTTGAGCCCCATCTGGGGCCCCTCAACCAGGGCACCCGCGGCCCAACTTGTGCATCACCCCACCAGCAATCTCCTGCTTGACTTGGGCCCCTGTACTGGCTGCCTGGCCTGCAAGCTCTTGTCCACCAAGCTGCAAATGCTGCTGTGTCCTTTGGCAACTGCTATGTGTTTGAAGGCTGGTTGTGTGCTGAGATTGCTGTCCTCTGTTTGCTGGCTCGCACAGTGTATGCCTGACAATATGGGCGGGAGCGTTTCCGTGTGAGGATCGCAGGACGATTGAGCCTACAAACACACCCTTGAAGTTGATCATTGATGTTACGATACAAGCACACCCATGTAGTTGTGTTAGTAAGGCACGGGTAGGACGGATCAGTTTTCTGGCATGTACATAAATATTGTATAAACACACGTGTCGTCATGGAAACACAACGATGGTATGTAATGGATAATCCTTTAAGTTATTTGCATGCAGAACATGCATTGCAGAATGATAGCCAGGAGTCCATAACACTATTCTGCCCCTTCTGGTTACCGCACTTTCCTCCAAAGTCATACAACTCGAGACTACCTCAGCTGCACGACCTTTGGCCATGCTTGTCCAAAGTTGTCACGTAAAAATGACGTGTAGATCGCTGAAATGGGGATCACATGTGGACGTCAAGGCTTACCAAAGAACAACCACAAGATGAAAAAAGGTTGATTATCCGACGACTAGAAACCTTGCGCAGCTTCCGACCTCCGAAATGCTTGGGGATATATCAACATGTAATTTCACATGGACTTTTTGCTGAGATCGCGTTGATCGAGCGTCGCTTGTTCGCGGCGATCGCACTGTGCCAGATGTCGAAGGAGCGGTAATGAGCCAGATCAGGCAGCTTCCTCACGTGCACAGCCGGTTACGTTGGTAGTCCTCGTGACGGTGGGAACAGGATTCGAAGAGGCGCTGCGGACGGATCTGCAAAACCCTCGCCAGCAGCTAATTTAGACTTTTCGCAGTGCTTTGACTGCTTCTGGAGCCATGGCATCTTTTGGTTTCGCCGCGCTGCCTGCAGCCGTCCCTCTGCATGCGTCGTCCGCCAGACGGTGCGTAACGTGATGATCGGTAGCAATGCAGGAGCGTAGGAGGTGCCATTGAAAATAAAGCTCCTGGTATGGGGTGCATGTGCTTCCTGATGGCTTCACAAGCCGTGTCTCGTGTAGAACCCATGGCGGACTCATGTCACGCAGCAGCGGTTCTTTTTCGGTGAATTTTCCAACTGTTCACATTTGTGCAGGCTGACTACTGTTGCCCCAAACCGCAATATTAACCTTGCACGCCCTACCACCGTGTGCATGGCCACACAGGAGAAAGCTGAGATCATCTTCTCACCCTTTCAGGAGGTCGGGCACTGGATATTGCATCTTTCCTCATGCCTGCCAACATTGCACCATAACAGTATGTATCTTGACAGTTTCAATGCTGCTGCTGCTGCTTTAGGAAGCTGTGTCAGAACATCTCTTGAGAACCCCAAGTTTGGTGCCGATGCAGGTGAAGCCAGAGCTGGCTGCAGTGTCAAAGGTGGATAACTCAGTGGAGTCGTTTGCCCGCAGCAACTACGACGTTTCTTGTGAAGTTGCCATGAACGAACAGGTGAGCCAAGAGTGCAATTGCTGCTTGAATCTGTCAGCTGCACAGTGAGACACATCCTGTTTCACGTTAGACCGAAAAAGCTAAGAGAGCTCTCTGTTTGTGTGCAGATCAACATCGAGTACAACATCTCGTAAGTCCATCAGGGCACATGACACTTCCTGGCTTGTTTTCCTCCTCATGTATCAAACAAGTCGATTCCTGATACTGTCTAGCTGCCATGCATTGATTCGGTGCTTCTTGCTCTGATCAGCTGGCCTGGCTGCCATGATCAGGTACATCTACCATTCTCTGTATGCGTTCTTCGACCGCGACAACGTTGGCTTGCCAGGATTTGCTGAGTATTTCAGGTGAGCCGTCATCAACGCACCATCCGGCCCACCATCACTGTTGCTTTTGACTGCATTAGTGCTTTTATCCCATTCTAGCCTGAAGTTGACCATGTGATTACGCAAGTGACACACAATTCTAATAATTCAGAAGTTGTTTGCATAGACGCTGGTCAGTTTTTGGCTGGTACGGGATAGAAGTGCACCTGCTGTCAGAGGACCGGTAATGAGAACGAGCTCGCGCCGGGGAATGGATAAATTGTGCGTCGAGCGCCAGGGGCTGAATTTTATGCGTGATTTATAATCGACCCCGGCGCGTCGCCACACGGGAGCTCGTTCTCATTACAGGGGCTCTGTCAAGCAGCAGACTAACACACGTAGGGCTTCACCGAGCACTGCAGATCTAACCACTCTGCTTTGCTCTTTTGCTACTGTTGCACCATGACTTCCCTCTTCTGACAGCTAACTTCCTGGGTCAGGAGCTCTCCTGTTTAGGCAAATTGAGACATCGGCTCAGCCTCTCTGGGTATTGCACAGAAAGAGCAGCGAGGAGGAGAGGGAGCACGCAGAGAAGCTGATGGTGCAGCAGAACAGGCGCGGCGGCCGCGTCAAGCTGCACAGCATCCTGCTGCCAGAGACAGAGTTCAACCACAAGGACAAGGGCGACGCGCTGTATGCCATGGAGCTGGCCCTGTCCCTGGAGAAGCTCAACTTCACCAAGCTGCGCGAGCTGCACCGCGTTGCCTGCAACGCCGAGGACGCCCAGCTGGCCGACTTCATCGGTGGGTGCCCAAAGCCTCCTCTTCTCATGGCCCACACGCAACTCATATTTTGGCTGATGAGTGGAGGAGGACTGCTGCTGTCCTGCTCACTGGTAGTCCGATTTGCCTTCCGGCAGCTTGCGCCAATCCTTCAGTAGTATTGGCGATGTCAACTCGATGAGTAGACAGTGACTGGAAGGTGGGCTGGCAGCGCCGGCTGAATGGCAACTGGTCAGCTTGGCAAGAAGCCTTGCTTGTGATTCAGAGTAGACCTCCAAGGAGATACTGAGAGGGGGGTCCAGAGGATATTGGCGACACTTCTGGCCTTCATCTTCAAGGCCTAGATCTGGAAGTCATAAATTGCAGCAACCAATTCTACGCTCGTGCAGCTGAGAGTCAATTGGTGCGTGCAGAGGGGCATTTCCTGCAGGAGCAGGCGCAGGCCATCAAGACGGTGTCGGAATACGTCTCGCAGCTGCGCCGCGTGGGCAAGGGCCTGGGTGTCTTTGAGTTCGACAAATACCTTTCGGAGGAGGGTGCTGAGGCCGCTTAAGTGTGCCGGTGGTTGCCCAGCTGCCACCAGAAGTTTGGACTGCTCTGAATGTAGTTTTTCAGCATCTGGGCAAGTGAAATGTTGTGCCATGATGATGTTCTTCAAAATTGGAGACTGATGACTGATAGTGGCACTGAAGCCGACTTGCCCAGATGTGGATTTGTGCTCACTTCAGGTGCTGTATTTGGGGGGCTGTCAAGTGGAGTTAGCGCGCTGGGTATGGAAGGTGCATATCAGATAGTTCGGCAACTGTTCAGACCATAGGTATAGCTATTGGGTGGTGGTACTTGCCGGGCACTCTGCAAGCTGCAGAGCGGTTTGCAGGTTTGCCAGCTTGCGGGCAATACTAGTGTGGTAGAGAGCACAGTGTCGGTTGCCTTGTCGGTCTTGTTAGATGGGGAAGAAAGAGCAGACGAGTTTTATGTCGATTGACCTGCTTTTTATCTGTGTCACACCTGGAAAGACACTGATTGGCAACCACTCGAGCAGTCGTTGGAAGGCACGTGCATCATTACGAGACATCCTCTTCTGGTCCGATCGCACTGCGCAGTTGGCGAAGGAGATGGTGAATGGCTCTTCTATTGAAATTTAAGTGAGCGGCTTATCTATCAAGCTATCGTCCTCTGTCAGGAGTAAAATGCAGCGAAGCCCCAAGCATGGCCCGTCAATGTAGGGCGTACAACTGGATAAGCAACTCGCCAGCTCCTGCTCAGAGTTAGGCATCTTGTCTTCATGGTTTCGTCGAGGTGTCTTTCACGTTGAAATCTTACTTTTCCTAGATGCCTGATGCTCGCATACTGACCGACTCTGGCATCCAGGCAAACCCTTCGGAGTTTGCAAGGCTTCTCGAGAAGCCAGAGAGGGCCGAATACAAGGGGCAAAACTCATCATGGCAGCAGCTACGGTAGGGCCGATCCAGGCTCTTCCTGCTCCATCTCCGTATCATTTTGGGGAGGTTGAGGTCCAGGACCGCGTGGGTAGTCGTGACACTGCGGACAGGATAGGCCCCTTCCTCAGGAAGTATCTCAACGACCAAGCCAAGGAGTTTTTTAACGAGCTGACGCTTCTGTTCGTGGGACAGAGGTTGGTTACCTTGATATGCTCTATGTTCACTTTGTGCATGAACTTGCCCTGCTGTTACAACTAGGATCAAACAACACAGAGATTTTATGTCTTCAAAGTGGAGTCACCACCATCTCTGTATTGGTGGCGTCTGTACAGGGCGCCAGATGGCAGCATATGGGCTACAACCCTCAGCGGTGTGCCTGGCTTCATGAAGGCCACCGATGACCACCATTTGACGGTCAACCTGAAGCAGATCTATGCCGATCCCGTCAAGTTTGCAGAGGGTGACCGAATTGGCTCAGTGGGTGTCATGCTGCACAACCGCCGGAGGAACCGGCTCAATTGCATTGTGGAGTCTGTGCAGCCCGGTTCATGCTCCTTGAAAGTTCTACAGAGCTTTGGCAACTGCCCCAAATACATTCAAGGTACTCTTTTTCCGTCTGGAAAATGGACATTTCATAAATGGACACTTCAAAGCATAAGGATGCTTTGCACGCATCCCTGCTACATTCTGCATACATGAATGCCCCCCAGTCCCTGAAGAAAGTTGCAACCCTCGTCCCTCCATGCAAGAATTCACATGAAGTTCCAGCAGATTGTAGGTGATGCAGTTTTCGATGCACATTGCAGTGCGCCACATTGTGATTGATGAAAAGCAGCTTGCTACTCTGGGAGAAGAGGAGCGGCCGGTCGCGCAAGGGACAACAGTACTGGGTCCAGAGCAGCGCGCGTTCATTGCAAGGTGATTTGCATGCACATTCCCATGCACATTTGCATGAAAGCGCAATTCACATGGTGCAGCGCCTGAGGTGCTCCCTTTGAAAGGTCAGATTGAACATAATTCTGGAATGAAACTTGGGGAGTGGCAGATTTGTTCCTGACGCATTTCTTGACAATGCTGGTTTAGTACAGCCAAGTGTAAGGACTATGACTGCTTTTCTCAGCCAGCCTTCAGGATGACTTGACCCTTTCATAAGTGCGTAGTTCTTTTTGTGAGGCAAGTCAGCCTTTGCTGAATGCATGTGAGCCCATCAGACCTTGGTAAGCAAGAGCTATAGCGCATGATACTCTCTGCAGCGTCCCATATGTGACCGGTCCTGATATCCAAGCTCTTGCAACTGCAGATCAGATACGTTTTTCATGGCAACTGGCTTCTTTGGGGACACTGATGGGGCTAAGGGTGAGACTGGCTGTGACTGCAACCACCGCGGAGGGGTGCCTGGCTTTGTTCAGGTGACATTCTGTGCTGGCAACCTGCTTCAGGACGCACATGCCACGTTAGGGGTTATGTGAAGAAGCGTTGTGCCTGAAAGTTAGAGGGATTGTCCGGGAAATGCTACCCCAAGTGCACACTGGGATAGAGGCAAGCGCAGACAACGTGCAGGATACTGCATGAGTTGCGTGCCCCAAGGCATGAAGGTCATTACTTGGAGGAGATGAACTCTCCCCAAATCTTTCACGTCTGCCACAGGTGACAGGGGATGGCACTCTGAGGTGTCCTGACTATGTGGGCAACAACATGTTCACCAGCTGGGGTCCGTTCATCCTCTCTATGATCCTCATTATCATGCGGAATTTTGTTTCAAAAACAATTGCCCTTGCTCTCTGACATGATCATGTGTTGGGGTACGCTGTGCAGGAAATGTGGTTGTGGATCCTCATGTGGGCATCCAGTTCATTGACTTTGACAATGGAGATTCACTGCAACTGACTGGGCATGCCCAGATATTGTGGGATGATCGTTCTCTTCCTGGTGAGCAACTTTCTCATGTGGACTGAGCCACTCTCTACATGACACAAGCTGGCATGCAAATTTGGTCATTTATCAACAAGAGAATCCTTTCCATCCTGATCTTTTGGTCATTGCGGGTGCCATGAAAACAACAGCTGTTTGACCCCTCTCCATACTTGGCTATTTTCATGTTTGCCCCAACCCAGACTGCTTCATTGTGCCATGCTGCACATGATAATGTTCTCAAACACATGACTGCATCGCTGAGATTGCTACAGGAGCCGTTGTCTCTTTTGCAGGCGCACAGAGGACCCTGGAGTTTGTGACAAGCCGCTGGGTGCATGTGAAGGGCGGCCTGCCCATCAGGACAGAAGGCCCTGTGCAGCTGTCACCCTACAATCCTCTCCCAGACACCTCTGGTTCGAGTGTCGTTACCGGGCTCAAGGTTGTCAGCAGGCACAATGAAACCCCTGACATTGTGACCTTCACATTTGAGGTCCCCAAGCGGTCAGATGGGAAGCCGTTCTGCGAAGCGGGCCAGTTTGCATCCTTTGACTTCCCAGACCTCAAGAAGGGTGAGACGCTGAACCGGACATGGACCATCAGCAGCCCTCCCAAGCAGATTGCAGCAACCGGCAGATTCACCATCTCAGTGAAGAAGGTGTGTTTTGCTGTCAATCCATTATGGGAATCAGCTCAGTCATTTTGCTCTAGAGCACCTGCCTTCTGTGCAGCAGCGTCATAAAAAGCACTAGCACGCATTATCTTTGCACCAAAAATGTTGGGACACGTGTGTTGCGGGAGGTTTGTGCACATGTGAGTGTCTTGTGAAGAGCGCCAGCAGAGATGCATTCATCACAGAATCCATCTCTTCTGGAGTCCCGTGGGCTTTTTCTGACTCAATATGGCTTTTTTGTCTTTGCTTTCATCTTCTCTTTGACTGGAGAACCGTTATCACATGCGTTGAGCAAGTTGGCTGGTGGTGTTGCAGGCGGGGCTGGTATCCACACATCTGCACGAGAAGGTGACCGCGGCGAAGGAGCTTGTCTTCAGAGGGGTGGATGGCGATTTCACCCTTGACAGGGCCGCAAAATGCATCCCACCCGCAGGTCAGTCATGCACCATTGATGACGCCATGGCTGATGCCAGACAGCTCTAATGGCGTCTGTGTCCTCTCTGGTTTCCTGCACGGCACTTACTCCCTTCCAGTCTGTGCCATGCAAGCCTCCTTGAGCGGGAAAAAGTTGGTTTCCATGGAAGGATTTCTTCTCAATACAGCATACACCCACATCTCCTTTTGATACAAGATATCTGTGCCCTGCTCAAGGAGCCTTGGACTGCGCATTCAGTCCATTAGAATGCGCCTTGGCTGGGGAGTGGTGCACTTTGTGAGCAAAGCATCGCTTCTGGCTGATGCTGCTGGGTTGAACCTCTGCAGGTGTGCTGCTGATTGCCGGGGGGATTGGCATCACGCCAATGCGAACCATGTTTGCCGAGTGCATCGAGCGCGATATTCCAGTCACGCTCCTGTACTCTGTGCGCCTCCTCGAAGATGCTGCCTTCCTCGCCGAGTTCCAGGAGGTGTGGGAAGAGCTCCATCCCGTGCTTCCCTAGCAATTGAAAGTATCCCAGCTGACAAGCTGGAAAGTGCCAATAAGATGAGGTCCTTACTCCTCGTTGGCATTCTGCACCTCTCAGGAGCTTGTCGCAGCTGCAATCAGGCCTTGTGAAGGTTGTGGTTCATGGGCAAGGCATTTTGTATCATGACTGGTGTCATGTGCAGGGTGCTGCAGCACATCCCAATGTGAGTGTGGCCCTGACACTGACAGCGGCGAAGAAGGGAGTCATGGAAGCCAAGAGTCCTGGGGTCACCATGTTGTCAGGCAGGATCAGCCCAGCGATGATCCTTCAGGTGTGCTCTGCACCCTTCCTAAAGTTGCACCATTCCCCTGTCGTGTCTCCCTTTCCGTTCCAGATCCTTGTTGTGATTTGAGTAAGGGCCTACTGGCATTTCTGAGAGCCGCTGTGATATTCTGATGCCTGCTGCAATCCTTGTTCTGACATTCACCGGTGTGTCCTGATTCTGGGCTCTTGGGTGTCTTTCTTTCCTGTGCTCTGAGGAGGCAGCCTTCCTCCTACTGTGCTCTTCTTTTCCCATGTTCTCGATCCACTAAATGCAGACATTACACGCTGGTACTGTTCAGGTGTGCCCTGATGTGCTGGAGCGAGAAGTGTTCCAGTGTGGGCCTGACGCCATGATGAGCTCTGCCCTCAAGGATCTAGAGAGCCTGGGCCTCTCCTCAACCAAAGTTCACCAGGAGTCCTTTGCTTTCTAGTTCCTACACTGATGCACTTCCATGCGGGGAAATACTTCACTGATTCAATTCGCAGCAACTGAGTCGAGTCCTAGTTCCGAGGTCTGATCGGTGTGTCAGCTTGTCTTCGATGTGACACCGCTCAGGCTGGCACTTCATGGTATCTTGAGAGAGCTCATTTTTGTGAGCAGCTCTATGGGAGTCCGAGTCCTCGATCTCCACCACTTTCTGGCATGCCCTTTCAGGGTGTCTCATGATGCTGCATCACATCAGCCGATAATTGCCGTATTCGCGACTACTGTTCTTGATCATGACATGATGGCGTTTGGTGCCCTGCCCCTGAGGGCATTTCCAGTGGGCTGATCTGTAACCTGAATAGTGCATGCGTATCGTTTTGTTTTGAAAATGTGCACAATTCCCTTATCATTTACGCTGCAGCCACTGCTGCTGCAGCAGGAAGAGGCAATTAGAACCGATCTGTACCAATATGGTACAGGTTTATGCGCCGTATCTGTGCCAGGTGTGCGTATTTTGCGGACAGCCATGGTGAAGTAATTGCCCTGTACAGGTTATAGTCATGCAGAGTCTGCCTTTGTAGTTGTTCCTGAGCAGGATGCTGGCAATGCTTTCCTGCAAAGCATCGGGCTGACCGGACCGGCCCCGCATGGTCAGGCGTGTGGTCATCTGCAGGGTGCATGTTTGAAGTGCTAGTTGAAGCAGCCTGCCAAAGTAACTGAGATGCAGCTCATGTCAGTTCCATCAGTGGGCCTTTAACTTTAAGGCCCTATATATAGTAGTATATACTTGAAGTACTAATTAGTGAAGTACTAATTAGTACTACTAATTTATAAAGTACATATATGCCAGATTGCTAACAATGCAACAGAAGTACTCTTCAGAATTAGCCTGTGCATACTGCAAAGTCTCTATGGCAAATCAAATGATCTGTAACTGGCAGTGATGCTACCGGTACCGTGTGACACTGCACTTGTGTACCTTGAAATTTAAGGCTTAAATGCTGTGGCGCGCCCCTCTCAAGTGTGGAAATCTGTGCATGCACCTGCTCCTCCACACCTTTTTCACTTTGACCCGTCTTCAGGTCCTTTGTCCCATTGCGTCATTATCAGTTGCCCAGTTTCATCCAGTACAGTACCTCACAAAATATCTGAGGGCGCTTCAAAATATCTGAAGCGGCGCGGCTCGCCGTCATCCGTGATTCATGCTTCGACGTTGCCTATTCACGGGGGTGACGCAAGGCAAGGTGCAGATGGCGAGAAGCTGATGCAGTACATTACTAGAACGTATCTGATTTTGGTAGGAATTGTACGCACTGCTGTGTGTTATTTGAGACAACGCTGCTGTCTTGTAGTGGCAGTTTGGGCTTTCCCCGCTTGTTTCTACCCAGCTATACGTTGGCTTCTAATCTATACGTGAAGACAGACACTCTGCAGCTATTCAACTGGGCATCGGGAACTCAGGACAAGGAAACACCCTTCATATCATTGGAGGCCTTTCATTGCTCTTTGCACGCATCGTGCTGTTGCTCGGGCACAATATATGCTCACGATCGAAGGTGAGCAGCCACGCCCAAAATGATATTTTATTCGGTAATCTTGTCTGAGTGCTCTCATGCTGCCTTTCAAGATAACCGAGACTATCTCAATGTTTCGGCGTGCTAATCTAGCGCAAACGGCCCGAAAGCAAGTGCCCGGTGTTGGGGAGCCCATGGCAGTACAAGTAGGGGCGCGTCGTACTTGGATCCTGATGTTGAGTAGTTGAGGGAGCTTGAGCAGACCTTTTGGTCCAAATGTTGCCTGGAACTCGAGCGAATTTGAATCCTTTGTGTCCCGACGGGGGTCCGGAGCGCAGCCGGGTATTTACGCCTCTGCAGCTATTTCGGGCCGCGCTATTGGGAAAGCCAGCCATTCTTCATTGGTTTTATTGATACTTTACTCAAGTATCAGAGAGTAACACAACAGAGCGGGATTTAAAAGGTCATAAAAATGGACACGTTTTGAGCCCGATGGTGAACGTTGATGCTGTTGCAGAGGGGAGCCGGAGCACTGCAGCTTTTCTAGCGTACCTGCCTGGCCTTGTTTTTGTCAATGTTTGCCAACGGGTGAGTCAAGGCTGTTCCAGGGCTTGGAGTTGCATCGCAATCTATTTGCCTGGACAACTGCTAACAGGATCCTGTAATTGTGCACCACGCAAGCCTAGATATCTTTACAGACGTTGCACATGCCTGATGTGGTTGATATAATACGTTATTTTGCGCTGCCACTGCAGCTGACAGTGGCCATTGATATGGGGGGGTGTTTGCGGCGATTTCCTGTGTCTTGATTGACTGCTTGCTTGTTCTGAAGGCATGATAAGAATCTGGACGCAAAGGTCAACGGCAAAGTGGCGAGCCACAGTTTTCCAGATAGTGTCCTTGGCCCGGGCATGGGCATGCCAAGTGCAGGTACACAGCCAGTGCTTCCAGTGTTGGAGCAACCCAAGCCATTACTGACTTCCTTGCAGAAATGCCTGCATTCCCTGGTCAATTTGGTTCTTTTCACATCATTAGAAGGTGTACTTAATTGTGCACAGAACTGTTTACTCTAGAGTTGATAGTTTGCCATGGCACTAGCAACAAATTCTGTCTGTGTTCATGTTTGCATGGATCGGGATCGTTTTCATTGCTAACGAATACATCATGGATTGGCAACACTGCAGAGGATCCAGGTTTCCTGCCTTAATGTTGAGTCTAAATTGTGCTTTTTGGATGCAGGCACTGGCCTTGAGAATCAATTTACAGGTGAGGAGTTGCATGATGTTGTAATTTGTGCGCAAAAAATGGCACCCTGTCAGCATTCCATTGTTGCTTTAATAAGTTACCAACCTTCTGCATTTCCTAATTATGCCTCTTATTGACAGTTGAGGACACTGTTGCTTTGCTTCCGGCAATCTGCAGGGATGACGCTGGATTCCATTACTTTAGCAGAGCAGCTGCGGTCAAAGGATGCTCAAATAGCAAAGTTGGCCGGCACTCTGGCACATTACAGGTCTGCCATTTCTTGGGGTAAATCCATGCAAATGGCTCTGATGAAGTGTGTTGCAAGCTCATGACACATGCCTTTGTCAGGCTATTGGCTGCACTGCTGATGTGCTCAATGAATCAAGTTCAGGGTGCACCCCTGCTCTTCGGCAGTGCGCCATTGCAGTGCGTTCATTCAATTGATCATCACTGTGTGGATGAGATTGTGATGTGTGGCTGTGGGCAGGACATGGGCCCAGCAAATCCAGGCGCGGTACCAGATGTTCAACCCAGATGCCGCGCGACCGGCTCGCCGCATCTACATTGGAGGCCTTCCTCCCGAAACAAGTGATGTGCGTCCTCATCGCCCCTTCCCCGTCAGCAGCAGCCTCCCCCTCGCCATCACTGCATGCAACTCTTGTCAGCAAGTATTTCTGAGGCAGTTATCATGCCGACAACTGTTTCTTGATGAGTATACTTGCGCTGTTTTGGTGCTGATACTGCAATGTTGTTGCAAGCTTTTCAGCAGGACAAGGACAGCAGATGGTGACACTGGAAAATGAGTCATGCATGGAGCGAGCGCCTAGGAGACAATCCTCTTCACATGCAGCTGTATTCATCGACATTTCTGCATGGTTGAAGGCATCAGGCTAACAGTTCGGTGGGGATCAGGCGGATCTACGGCAGTACATCAATGAACTGATGGTGAGCACTTGGGGCTGCGCGTCATCTGGCTATCCCATTGCTTCCTGCAAAATCTACACGGAGAAGTCGTATGCCTTCCTGGAGTTTCGCTCAGTGGAGGAAGCGTCCAACTGCATGGCCTTTGATGGCGTAGCCTTCAAGGATTCCTACCTGAGGGTGAGAAATACCAATGTGCTTCCTTTACTGCACTCTGCGATGTCATGGCCAATTAGCATGTCCAGCACAGTCATATCATATCAGTCAACAGAGGCGGTCATATTTGAGCTTGGTAAATTCATGTGCACACCTCAACAATGCTTTGCATGCGTCTTCCGGGAAAGTCAAGCAATTGTCCTCGATGCTGCAAGGTCTTAAAGAGATGCGCTTTGTTTGCTCCATCTGGTTGACCTTGACCAAGTGATGCAAGGCTTCACTGCATGAGCCTGCTGATCCATCTCATCTGTGATGCCAGGTGCGGCGACCAAACAACTACGACATCAATGTGGCGGTCATGCTGGGCCCGACAGACCCCGACCCCACAATGGACGTGTCCAACCTGGACATAGTGAAGACAGTGGTGCAGGACTCTCCCCACAAGCTTTTCATTGGCGGCCTGCCCTGTGACTGGACTGAGGACCAGGTGTGCATGCATATGTCTGCTGTCGCCAGCCTGCAAACAACTAGCAGCTTGCATACAACTCCTGAGCGCTACAGATGGCAATAGGAATGAGCACAGTGCATCATAAGAGGAATGATCATTTAGCTGACAACAGTGCAAGATAGAACGCTCATGGATGCCCTTTATTGCAGTGAAGGGCTGAGTGCATATTGACGACGATGTAAGTTTTTTTATCCTTGATGGGTGTGCAGGTGAAGGAGCTGCTGCTGCCTTTTGGGTCCCTGAAAGCCTTCAACCTGGTCATGGACAAGAACACCGGCAATTCCAAGGTGACACCTTCAGTCCAGTTTCTAGTGATCAGAAGATTCGCCTGCACTCTGATCAATTTTGTAATGCTGGAAGCTCACAGTGCTAGAGGTGTTCGACACATGCAGGCATTGAGGATCCAGGATTACAAAGTCAGTAAACTTGCAGTGTCCTTGAGACTAATGCATCTGTTTGCATCTTGTGCAGGGGTATGCATTCTGTGAGTACCAGGACATTGGACTGACAGACTATGTCATCCAGAACCTGAATGGAAAGCAGATCGGGAACAAGTTCCTCACAGTCAAGCGCGCACTGCAGCCCGGGCCTGTCGCTTTCTGAGGTCCAGTCAAATCCCACATTCCACTTTGCCGGATGACCAGCCCCAAGTCCAGACATGGGGACAAATGCAACCCGTGTGTCAACGCATGAGCAGCAGGACATCAATTTTCCAGGGGCAGCATGCTTTTGCTTCGACACCAGGGCGTCAATTTTGTGTGTGAAAAGCGTGGCACGAGGGAGAAACGTCCTGGTGTCACTTGTGACAACGCATGGATGCCCTGTGTGAGGGAGCGTGCACTGTGGACATGTCTTGAGCAGTGCATTGTGTCGCCAGTGCTTAGCATGTGCAGCTTTTGATGCAGCATTCCTTGGTGCTTTTGGGTGCACCTTCATGCTCTTCCACCTTGATGTGCGGAGCAGGCATGGGTGTTGGTCTTGGCCCTGTTGTCCATGAAGAGGGAGTGCTTTGCGTCACAGCGTCACAGCTGAGCAGAGCACTTGGCATTGGCAGTGCTTTGCGCCTTTGTTGTAGCACCGCGCGCTCTGTAAGGACTGAGAATATGGAGGACTTAGCAGTGGGGTAGTTTCTTGCCTAGGCTCTTGAGCCGGTGCTGTGTGTAGGCCATGGCCATGAGGGCAGAGCTGGGCAGTGTTGCCACAGGAGTGCCTGAGTGCCAAGATTTAGTGAGGTGTCAGCTGATCAGTGAGTGGATACTGCTGGCAGGCAGTGGGGCTGCCGCAGTGGGCAGTGGCATGTCTGGCGTGGTCTGATCGATGGTTTGCAAGTTGATGCATGAGTGGGTCATGAGTGGGTGCTGGTGTTGGCAGCTGCCACTGGCTAAACACGTTTTTGGCCTTCCTAGTGGGGATGGTACCCCAAACTGAGGTGGCCGCTCTTAATTGATAGAACAATAGAGTTTAGATGTGCCCTGACATCTTTTGGATAACTGGAGCTCGTTAGTCGAGCTTTTGGTCATTGAGCAGCACTGGCGAGACGTGTGCAGTGGGGCATTTGGTGTTACAGAAGGGTAGGCCAAATGAAATATCAATGATAAAGAGAGGCAAGAATCAAGATCGTCCAGCGTGAACAGGGGTGAGCTGCACAATCAAGTTAATGTGTCCACATGGGCGCTTGGGGCCCCTGCTGATTTGCAATGGGCTCTTCTTGTGACTCAGGACCCACTTTTGCCAGACTTCAGCTTATTTATGGGGCTGATCGGCACAAGGGCACTTGTCTGTTGGTCTTTTGAGGCACCGCATGGGTGCTCATATCAGCAAGTGCTTGGAGAGATTAAGATTGCTTTGCAAGTGATCGTGCTGTCGTTTGCCAGCCCTACCTGAGATGCGTGAAATATATATGTGCTGCTGCATGCAAGTCATTGCACCAGTATGTGACAACAGAACCGAGTGCGCAGGCAGCGCGACATGACTGGCCAAGAAAGTTTGCCTGTAGAGGTTTGCATTATGCTTGCAATTGCTTTTGCTGTTAAGCTGTTAATGAAAGGATGTTGTCATTAACCCTCTAGTGAGTGTGCTCTAGTCATGATTATTCGCACGTGTGGGGTGCCCTACAAAGAGGAACATGCTGAACAACAGTCAGTTTTGGATGCGTGATATTGGCCCTTTTGACTTAGGACAAGCATTTGTGTAGTCTCTTTGTGGAACATGCTGGCATGGATAACACCGCCCCGCATGCAGGGTCTGCAGAAACAGTGTTGCCCACTGGTCGGCAAGCTAGAAATTGTATCGCTGCTTGTTGCAAGCCTTGTGTGTGGGTGCGCTCGCTTTCTTGCAGCGATGACTTGGAAGTTGTTGGGGACATTGTTGACCAGTCACCAGAGGGGAAAACTGCTGTTAGGTATTTTTATTTGGATTCTTTTCCTCAGGACTTCCTGTATCAGCCAGAACCTGATCTGATGCAGTACTAGTAATCTGTTTGTTGAGTTTTAGTGATCTGTTTATTGAGTTCGTAATTGAAATGATGTCATCACAATGTGATGCTGCGCAAGTTACAAGACACATGTAGCTGCACACTATTGATGCACATATACATATTCATCAATGAAGACAGAGTGTAGTGAAAAAACAGCCAAGGTTCCCAAACGGTCCGGAGAAAAGGATCCTCAGGAAAATGTTTTTTGAGGCCACTAGCTGCTTTATTAATGCATCTTGCAAGCTGAAAGTTCCAATGCTCGCACAAGACCGCTAAAGTCCTTGAAGTCATGGGATACACATGTCACATTCAATCCCAGCACCTGACCAGCTCCTGCATGCGGACAAAAAGCCCTTTAAAGTCTCACAATGCCATCGCAGTGTGCATGTCGACAGTGCCGTCCCACCAACTGGAATGCCAGTCCCACCTGCAGCAGTATATGGCCCATGTGCAGCAAGGACTGTGCTCCATTTCTTTAGCGTCTTCTGCAGCCATTCCTTGCCTCCCATAATCTGCTGTAGCCCCTCCGCCTGTTGCAGCAACACACAGCTGAGTGAAAATTGCATTGGACTCGTCCCTTCATCCTGTGTTGCAATACATCAGCTGCATCTCTGGAAAACTGCATTAAGCAGCATTACATCCAAGGGTGTTTGACCCAGAGGCTGCCAAGCGGATATGTTTTAAACTCTTGGGTGAAATTGCTACCTCGGCAGTGGAGGTGAATGCTACGGCGTAGATGTGACCCTCTGCAAGCAGCTGCCTCTCCGCAGCGCACTGCTCCTGAGTGGCCCCGGGCCGAGTCTCATACGCGTCCACTCTTATGGCGTGCGCCCCTGCCGCCTTCACAATCCACCCTCACCAACCCAAAGGTTCACTTTTTGAACCCCCGGAACACTACAGAAACGCTGAATACTTTCCCTGCTGAGGTCAGGGAAATTTGAGAGTCCAGGTGTCCCAGCTGCAGTGTCCAAAACCAGACACTGCGATGCTCAACTCCTTGGACACTCATGCTCCTGGCAGTACTGCTCGATGTGCAGACTTGTTAGACTTGCGCATGCCTGTGCATTCCAACGATCAACGGGTGTGCCCACCTGCAGGGCGGCAAGGAATCTGGGCACAATGGGGGGCTCTGTCAGGCCGCCGGCAACGCATGGTACAGGGCATAGCACTGCAGCGCCCTCGACCTCGCCCCTCCTTTGCAGCTCCGCCACCAGACCCTGTGTGCTTGCCTGCAGCCATCAAGCGGCAAGTGTGGGGTTGAGTGCCATGGTCAATGTAACTCTCCTGAGTACCGGTGCCTGGCATCATATTACCATAGACTAGCAGGGCTTGAACTCTCATCGCGGCACAAGCCCACATGACTCTTGCGCCTGAAGATGCTGCAGAATATACTTGTACAGATCGGGAATTTCACACAATCTTTTCTCTATCTCCATCTCTGGCAGCCAAAGTTAGTCAAGTATGCCTGAGGGGCAAAAGACTGCCACCAAATCAATGTCATGCAATGATTACATTGATTGGGTGGTGGCAGGGAGGTACACACCTCCTGGGGGGTCAGGACATTGTCTACTCCGGCATCGGCCAGCATCTCAGCATCGGCGCCCAGCGCGCAGCAGCGCAGCGGTAGCGTGTTCAGGTGCGCGGCTGCTGCTGGCAGGCTCCCATGCATGGTCGCCAGCCGTTCCAGCACTGCCGCAATGCCATTGCGCGATGTGAACGCCAAGTGGCTGTACCTGTCCAGGTGCGATAGCTCCTGGTCCAATGCCTGCAGCACAGCTTCACCAGCTCAAAATTCAATCCACATAATCTGGGAGCAGTGAATATGCAAAGGAGAAGGAATGTGGAAAAGGCATGAGAGCTCTTTGACATTTGCGTCACAAGGTGCAAAGTTGGTATGATGCTGTACTGCTGGAGAATTAGCATGTGTGACGTCTGGGCACAACTACGAGAGACGCATGTGAGGAACTGCTGGGGGTGAAAAAACATGCGAGTACGGTGCGCACTTGCATGCGGTGTGAGTCTGTGAGGCGTGCAATTTCAATCGCAGGCACCCAAACAGGCCGGGCCCCCCGCCCTGTCAGGCGTGCAGCCAGCTTTGTTGCATATTGGCGAGGAGACGTGAACAGTATCCGCCGATTTGATAGTGATAGGGTGTCAGACCCTTGCGACAGCATACAAAATACAGAGTCACCTTGATGTCTCTTTTCTGCGTTATTTGCATTTGCTGTATGAGAGTCTTTTCAGAGATGCCAGACATGCTGGGCAAAGGCAATACACTCACCACTCAGCAATTCGTTCTCAAGCAATGCTTGGGTTTGCAAGAACCTAGACGATCCTGTAGCCATCCTTATTGCTCTACAATGCCTTGGGGTTAATTTATACAGCTCTCTCTGTCTCGTAGGAGTGTGCATCTTTTCGAAGACCTCAGAACAAGAGTGGGATGGTGTCGTAAAGACCATCGCAAGTTCTTCAACAACGGCAACCGAACTGATAAAAGATAATTTTTATATAATTTAAAATCAAAAAGACAGGATTGTCAAAAGATGGAAGCAGTGCAATGTTATGTGCAGGAATTGCTTTCATGTCATCCCATCCTGATCCTGGAGCTGCATTCAGCAATGAATCATAAAGTGTCCAAGGTTTGTCACGAAAAATTTAAGCCTTCCAATATTGCCAAGACTTCAAGGCTTCCCACAACTCCGTCTAGCAGTTTGTAGGTCTAATCGGCAAAGGCATGGCTTGAACGATTTCAAGTCAGAAATACCTAGTAACATCCCGCTCAAACATACCCACTCTACCGCGCCATAGTTCAGGCCTGACTCCAAGCCTCAGAAGAAGCACGAAGACAAACATTCACAGACCAAGACTTCTGATAAAAGAAGCATGTCCATGCCACTGCATGTCCACCTCGCTCCATGTGGAGCGCTGGCAGTGATGAGTCAGTACGACATTTGTGAAGCTTACCCAACAGACGATGCCACTTCTGTACCCCCATCGTTGACCTCCTAACACGTCTGAGGATATCTCAAACGAAGGGAGAGGCTCTGGGCCTGTATGATCCTGGGCATAGAGGTTCTGAACTCGGACATCACGAGCACATGGAGGTCATCCCAGTCATATCCAGCGGTCTTTTTGCTGGTGCTACATTGGCGATCTCAATCGCCGAGCACCCTGCCAGACAGAATATGGACCCTCAGCAAGGCCTGAAACAATTTCAGCAGAGCTACAAGCGCATCGCACCCTCCCAGGTGCACCCACATCTGACCAGCGTTGACATCTCACCTGCTAAGCCAGTATTTGAGTTGAAGATGCACCGGGAAACGTCTGTCTGTCCACATGAATTTGTGTGGGTGCAGATCGCTCTTGCACTCACCAGCGCTGGCTCCTCTCTATACCTTGCTTCCAAGGGTGGTGAGGCGAAAAATGTCTATCTTGCAGCTGGCATTGCGATGGTTGCAATGCTGCCGTTCACAAAAATCTTCCTGATGCCCACCAACAACAGGCTTAACTCAGCAGATAAGAAGGAGGATGTCGAGGTAATGGCTCCCCATATCAACGAGACTGCAACACCCCCTGACATTGGACACACATCCCCCTGCATGTCGCATTTCCCCTACAGTGCCATTGCTGAGCTTGATCCATGGCAAGCACAGGGGGTCATGCCACTTCTGCAGCAGCGCAAGTGCACTGGTGCTGATGGTGGTTTCTGTGTTCATCTCCCCAGGTCAAGCAGCTCTTCAGCAAGTGGGGAAAGCTGCATGCGGTGCGCACTGCCGTGAGCATCCTTGCCTTCACGGGCCTCACCATTGCGGCGCTGAAGACAGCCAAGACATGATGTGGCCAACTGCAATATGGGATAACGCATTTGAACGCCACTTTTTTGCAATTTCGACTATTTTCAGCGTGTTCATTCTGGTACAGGATCTGAACCCAAGAGTGTGCAATCACTGGATTGTGTGCAACAGCTGTGTCTGTTCTAGAGTTTTTATGCATGCATGTATTGGTCGAAACGGTTGAGGGAAAACTCCCAGCTGTTTAGTGAAACCGCTCAGTGTGCATCGATTCGTTGATATACTCCTGCATTAAGCAGCTTACAGTTTGTAGTTCTCCTCAGTTTGTCTGCCTATCTGTCTGTGTAGTTTTTGTTACTGAGTGCTGTGGAAAGGCCTCTTTTACATCAGACTTGTCCTACTCAACGCTCCCAAAGCCCACAGTTACTGCAGCAATGGCCACCACCATCTCATCTGTCACATCACCTGCAAAGCAATGTTCCAAGTCAACTTGTGATTTTGTCTGTGGATCGAATGCCCCACTTTCACTGTCACTTTCGGACAAGACGTCCTTCCCCTCTGTGAGAAGAGGGTGTGCTGCTCCAGTCAATGACTCGCCTTTAATGAAGTCAACATCTTGGGCACTCTGATGCCCTCAGGCCTTATTTGTTTATCTACATTGTAAATGTCTGGGATTTGGCTGCACTGTGCTTACCTAGCTCATCTATTGCAATGCCGCTTCCACATGAGAGGCCGCCTTGGACAACCTGTGCCCAGGACATCATGCTCAATGCTCAATGCCCTCCATTGTTCAGAATCATGAGGATGTGGTCCTGGGCAGGACTGTCAGTGTATTTCAGCCGTGGTATTCACTCCAGCAGTAGAGATGTGGTTTTACCTCGATGACTGCGTGGCCATATGGAAATACTTCCCGGCACTTTTCTACATCCACTTCCTCCTGCAAGCCATCACATCCTTGACTGTTTGCTCTGCATCTCTTGATCTCATGGAGCGTTTTGCATAGTCACCACAAAGGAACAGGCTGGCGCGAACGAGTCTTGATGCCTACCGGGTGAGGTGTGCCAATCTTCACATGAAGCCGTAAATTTTCGTAGCCTCCAGGCACCAGCCTGCTCACTGATGGAATGGAGTTGAACTCTATGGCATTGCGGCAAGCTCGGGTTGCTGCTTTCTGGGCACATGTCATAATCAGTGGAAATTCCCACTTCGCATATGACATATATTCCATCAAACTACACAAGAGCAACTCTGAAATCAGAGGTCGGAATTTACGGTAACATTTTGCCCATGTCCATCACATCCAGACCCAATCTCCACAAATAACACCTGCGCAATATACTGCTGCGAGATAAGCAACTAATGGTGATTTAGTTAGAACCTGAAGCGCCAGTTCCATGACGAAATTGCGCTCTTTACAAGTACCTCTTTCATGTGTGGATTATTGACTTCTCGGCGTCCCGCTGAAGCTGACTTAGCAGACATCATGTCATCATTTGCAATAGCTGACATTATGGAGCGTGAATAGCGGCGACTGATATGGTTTGCAGAATGGTGAGGATGGAAAACACTCATTCTAGCTGTCAACATGAGCTCAGGTCACCGACTTCGGGCCATTGGACGTCGATTTCAGTATGCTGAGGTGTAATGATAACGATCACAGAGTGCAATTTCATTTCTTACGGTGGCTGATGTCAACGAAAACTCGAGACACTCCGATCGGCCTGAACCACTGAGAACCGACCACAGAGGCAGCTTCCCAGAACGGGGAAGCTAAGGACATGCAGGTAACCCCAAGGAGCCGGCCATCAAGACGAGGAAGCAACTTGACCAGATGCACTTTTTACAACACCAGCAAATAGATATAGCTGGTGCATAGTGGTGATGCAGAGATGCATCTTCTGTCGGTTGGTGACAGGCATATATAATCCATCATGGATCCGGAGAGATGCATGCATCATGATCAGCTGGTATTGATTAATATTCGGAAGAAAGCAGCACGTTGCAGCCCATCACGGTGGTCTACCACGGTGGTTACACCCCAACATGTTTACATTAGCTGGCCTCAACGCACTCAACGCACCAACAGGAAACCAGCTAAAAGTCATCATCCTCTTCCGCAAGGACTGCCTCTGCTTCTGCAGCCAGCCGGGCCATCTCCATTGCATATGCCTCCCAATCCATCCGGCCCGGCTTCGCAGCTGCACCCTCTTCATGCCCTCGCTTTGGACCCCTTCCAGAGCCTTCGCGCTGCAGGCTTCCTGCATGCTCGTCTGCTGCTGGTGCTGGCAGTCTCTTTGTCGGACCTTCCATATCTGAAGGACTGACAGCCGCATGCTCTTCCTCGCCGGACCCAGGAGCCAAACGAGGCGCTGCAGCAGCCATACCTTCAGCGCCTGTCACCGTGCCTGATCTGGCGCGCTTCCTCGGGTGCACCATTGTTTCCTGTGGAGTATGCCTGCCCGGCTTCTCGGCTGAGGCCGCTCCGGATGTGACACCGTTCAGCTTGGGTCGGGGAGCCTTCCTCATAGGATCCTGTCTCAGTGCTGCGTCATGCCGCTGCTTCTCTCCCCTCCCTGCCACTGACAAGGGATGCTGGCGTGCTGGGCCGGCACCACTCGCTTCGAGCCGCTGCCGGCCGAGCTTTGTGGGGGATTTGGCAGTGGCCGGCTTGCTGGCTGGCCTGGCTCGGGCCCCTCTGCTTCCCTGGTGTAGAACATAAGACTCCTTCAGCACGTGCTGGCACACAAATAGCCTCGTAACTCAACACCACATCACATGAGGGTGGCCCTAGCCCCTGAATGCTAGCAGCTTCCAGGCATCACTGCCATACTCATGTTCCAAACACATATTCAGAACCTAGGTACCTCACCTGGCAAGCCTTTTCCTGCGCCTGATCAGTTCTCGTCGCCGTTCCCTTCTTCCGTGTGCCTCTGGAGAGCTTAGCACCAGCTTCGCCAGCAACTCCGGCTGACCAGGCTTCTTCTGCCACCGGCTCGCCACGCTTCCCCTCGCTTGTGCCCAGAATGTCTGCTTCTCTGCTGCTGGGCACTGCATGCTCCACTGGCATCGACTGTGCCAACCTCATGCTGACGCGGTCCAGGTGAGGCTCATCTGCTGCAGTCGCAGGCGCCTCGTTGGCGTCCTCATCGTCTGAGGCATCCCTCTCGAACCCAAGCTGGTCCGCGTTGGTCAAGTGCAAGAAATCATCTGGCGATGCAAAGGCGGCTGCGCCACGCCCACTGCCCAAGTTGGGAATGATCGGCATGCCCAGGATGTCATACTCCAAACCTTCCATGCCATCCTGCTCATGCGCTGAAGGATGCTCAACACGTGGCTCCTCTGCCGCATGCCTGAGCCCCTCAATTTTCCCCTCCACTGCTGCAGCTTCACGCGCTTGCCGCTCAACCGCTCTCCCATTCCTCACAGGCTCTAATGCTCTGTCAACTCCAGCTGCCGGGCTTGCCTTGCTGGGGACCTTTTTTCTGGCTATGGATGGCGCTGCTTCCACTGCCCCAATGCCCTCCTTCCTGGCACCCATCGCAGGCTCCCGACGCTTTGCCTGGCGTCTCTTGCCAGGATACCCCTGCCTATGGGAATCATTTGCGGTGCTCTCAGGGCCCTCTGCGGCCTCATTCCCCTGCCGCTCCATGCCCACTCGCGCTGGCTGGTCTGCAGGCGCCTCCCCAAGTGATGCAAGCTGTGCTGACACCCTCTGTGGCCCCTCACCACCCTGGGCGCCCCCTAGTTCCTCCACAGCTGTGGCGGCTGATGGCCCATCAAATGCTGCAGCACCATCAGGGTGCTCCTCCGGAGGGCTGCCGAGATGGTCAAGGGTGACTGCTGTCTGGTCGGCTGTTCTGGGGTGTTCCCTGGGGATCTCCGAGGCGGCCGCAGCATGGTCAGGAGTTGTGGGGCGTTCCCCTCGGGGACTGCCTGGCATGTCGGAGGCGGCGGCCAGCGCTGCAGCGCCGCGGGCGGCCCACAGCGCCTGCTTGCGCCGCATGATGACCCGCTCCTTCGCCTGCTTCAGCGCCACCCGTCGCGCCGCTGCTGGCAGCCCAGACAGATCCACCTCATCTTCGATTTCCCCCTGAAAATAAACACCAAGAAGAAAAACGGTGTAAGAAAGTGCACTGTTCCAGCATGGTTGCCTTCTGCATGTATCAGCCATGTGTCAAGTGTGACATTGCAAGTGACGGTCAGAGTAATGTGCAAGAAAATATCAACCGTCTGGCTGCCAAGCATCCCAGAGTGGGGGCTCATATCATCATTATCAGTAAGCCCATCAAGTGCCCAGTCTTTCACCTCCAGGCCCTCAAGATCAACTCCCTCAACAGCTGCTGTGAGAATCTCTTCGTCATCTGGCACAGTTGCAGGCTCTTCCTGTGCTGCATCGTCCTCCTCTACATCACCTCCATTGTCCCTGGAACTCTTAGGACCTGCTCCAAAGCAGTGTTGTGACGCTGTATTCATTTCATAGTGAAGTTGCCACAGTTACATGTATCCATCTGATGTGCTCATGATTTCAAAGATGCAGTGGGTAAATATCACAAGGCATTGCAGTGTGTCTCACCAGGTTTGCGTCTGGTCATGCCGCTCTCCAGGATTTGTTGCACATTAGCGGTAAGCTCACTCAACATGCTGCTCAGGTTCAGGCCCAAGTTCAAATCAGCGATGCTCTGCACCACACAATGCATTGAACCCTCTCAGCTGCTCAGCCGCTCTTGGCAAGCCTTGCATCCCACTTTGTATCAGCAAGTGGAAGTCCTCTCGCACTCCAAATCAGTCATTGATGTGTCATTATATCTTAAAGCTGGGCTATTTTTCTCCCAGTGCTTGGAAATGTGAGTGCAAATGCAACCAGTCACATGTCAAGCCATAAATCGACAGCAATGGATGGGGCATCACTCAAGAGGTGGCGTAGCGTCATGCATCATGAAATTATTATATGCGTCGTGGAGGGAAAGGTGTACCGGGGGCATATCTTCCGGGTCGGCGGCGGCAAAGACGCGGCTCTGCGCGCTGCGGTAGCTGTCGCACAGCAGCTGCAGGTGCTTCAGCTCGCGCAGGTCCGCCTGTGTTGCCTGCAGGTGCTGCACTGTCAATGGCATGATCGCGTTGCGTGCTCGCATGTCCACTTGAGCCACCCTGCGACATAAGGGGTGATATGATAAGCCCACCATTGTACTCAGCCTGCATTTGATAACTGGGCAAGCCAGGTGTGGGTCCTGGCAATTAGACTGTGATGGTTGTAGTATGGTGCATGAACATGCTTGAGTTCCTTATAGTGTGTTGTAAGCTTTGCACCTTGATCACTGTATGCAGGGGTTGTTACAGCCATCTTCGCAGTATCCCTTAATATATATATATATGCAGATGAGCAATTGAAGCACAGAATTCCAATACAGAAACGGGCATGGTGGAAGAAGCAATGTGAAGCAATGGTCCAAAGGGGGCCATATGGTGAAAAGGATGGGAGAAAACAGGTGAGGTGCCTCACTTCGGCCGGTGAACAGGTGGGGCAGGCTCGCAGGCAGGCGGCCTGAGAACGCCGCCGTAGACAAGGGCATGGCCCTTCACCAGCCTCTTCATGACGGCGGCGACATCGGGAACACCGCTGCGCCGGGCTTCGCGCATCGTCTCTAGCGCGACCTGCAGGCTGCTCAGCGGCATGTAGGGCCGAACTTTCTTGGTGCACGGCTGCGTCTCGTGCAGTGTGTAGATTGTGTACAAGGCCCCTACCTGCCGAACAGAGAGCACTCTCAAGCAAGGTGCATTGCTGACTCATACTGATGCATGCAGGCAAGGGTGCAATGTCTGAAGGCCTTAATATTACTGCATGGCTGGTCAGCTTGCTCACCCGCAAAGCCAGCGATGGAGATGATGCATCATCCTGTGCCTCTACAGCCTGCTGTGCTCCATCAGTACCTGGGCCGATTGGTGCCAATCCATCTTCGCCTGTGACATAGATCACTAAGGTTCAGACTTGTGCAAATTTTCGCTACATCAAATGGAAACGAGGAATTTGTCAAGGGGGGAGTGCCACCTGGTATCTGAGGTGCATGGTCAAGTTCTACATCTGGCACATCCAAAGCCTGGAGAGAGCTGACGAGGTGCTGTATGTGTTCCTGGTGTGGATCTGCGCTCAAGCTCTGAATATTCACACCTGGACAGCCAAGCAGTTACTGAATTATCACCCAAACATGCAAACAAGCACACATTCCTTCATTGCAGTTTACTCTGCAATTTGATTGACCCCTTCTTTGCTTGCAAATTATTCACAATATGTTCTCACTCAGGGTGCCCGAAGCAAGCCTCTTACCATTTTCAGAGGCAGGGACAACTTGGCTCGGCGCTGGCGGCTCGCTCTCATCCAGCAGCAAGGCTCTGAGAGCAGTGCTGTCAATCCTGGGCATCACAGCTCTCTGCTGCTGCATGTCGGCGCCTTTGTCAGCCCTGCTTGGCGGCCTGGGAGGCACACCGGCAACCCCTGCATTTCTGGCCACAGCAGCAGCTAGCAGGTCATGGCTGGAGGCAAGGCTCCTCCCCCGCTGTGCGCGCTGCGCTCGGTGCAATGGGGCAGGCTCTGACGCCATGCTCCGTGCGCTCCCGGACCTTTGGCGGATTGGAGCTGCCGGCCTGTCTTCTTCAGCGGCTGGCGGCTGTTGCAGCTCGTCAGGAGTGTTTGCTGCTTCTGCAGAGGCAGCTGTCGCAGGGTGTGCGGCTTCGGCTGCAGCAGCAGGTTCGGCAGGGGGCAGAGGTGCCTGGAGGTGATCACATGCGACTGCAAAGAGCGTCTGAATGAATGCTGGCAGCGTTGAGTGCTCCAGGCAGCCCTGCATGCAACAGTTGCCCCAAACCATATCACGTTTGAATTCCTACATGACAGCCATGCTATGCCGAGCCATGACCCCAAGCAGCACAGCATGCATGACCAACACAACGGTGTATGTTGGCAATTACAATGATGAAGGGCATACAGACCTCGTAGATGAGGGAGAAATGCAGTTCCTGCCATGCTTCCCGGAAGGTAGCATAGGATAGGGGGCTGCCAGCATGGAGCTTGAGCAAAAAGCGTCTGAGCAGCGTATGCACGTCCTGCTCCTGAGGTGCCAGGCTTGGCATGGTTGAATTCTCTGGCATCCTGTTCTGTCCAGATCACTGTGCTGTCATTCAGACAACGACTTCCCATCAGCCTGCACTCCGGATCTTCGAGTTTGAGGCATCATCCTCTCGCTCCATAAGCAATTCCACCTAAAATTCTTTACATCAGAGAATTGCTGCTTGTAGTTCTGTTGCGAACCAATCGTGTTTGATCCTTTGCAAGGGCTTGCCAAATGTTCCTGTAAAGTGGCTCTGACTGTTCCCATCTCTTATCCACAGGCACCAAATAATTTCCTCACCATCCGAACTGTGCGAGCCTCCATTTGCTGACTAATACTCAATGGCATGCCTCCTTGCAAGTGAGGGCTACTAGCCGTACAGAAGCATACGTAACCCTCTGCATCTTTCACTGATTTGAAAAATGCATCTTTGACCACAGATTACACAATCAAGTGGCTGTTTTCCTTCTGTCAACCAAACACTGGTCCCATACACAAACTGCCTTCTTGAGGAGCTCCTGTATTGACCTCCACGTCATCCTTACCGAAATTTACCTTCGATCGCACTACAGGCTATCGGAGATTTCAATTATACGTCTAAGGTGCACATTTTTCGTTGGGATTTGTGTTGGATGCCAGAGTGATTTGTTCTGTAGTTTCAAGGAAAGTTTGGTACTTGAGGATTTCACAGACATTCACATACTCTCCGACAGAGAGGGCAGATTTCCAGATATTTCTTGAAAATCCTTTTCAAAAGTTAATCCCAATCTTCAAATGAGCGCGCTGGCACCTCAAGTGGCGCTTCCACAAGGTATTACTAGCCTTTGTTTTTCTGGCATGCAGCCTTGGATCAGCATCTGCCTGCTCCCATGAGTGATGCTACTCTATAACCCTCTTCAGAAGCTGTACTAACAGCGTTGGCATGGTCAGGTGAATCAAGTGTGATCAACCTGAAAGGTACCGTGCACGTCCAACGTCTCCCTAAGCGGTGCCCACCTTTCCTATCCATGGCCCAGGTGCGGCAACCATCCTGATGAGGAATCTTTTCAGGGATCTTCCGTGGTGTTTTGACTTCCTTGATTGTGAATCAACATCTGTCTGAACCAGCAAGTGAGGCGCCGGGAGTGTTAATGTGTAACAGGAACGGGGATCTTCCATGAGGACAAATGCTGCAACGCTTGATGCGCCAACCACCTCCAGTTCTTCCAGCACGTTGCCAACTGAAGCGGCAAGGCGCACAGCTTTTAGGGAAGATTTCACACCCGAGCTGGTACATAAACTGCCCATGATGTTCTGGTCTGATGCACTTTCCTCTGGATTTGTCAGACAGCTGCCATTGGAGAGGTTAACAGGATTGTGAGGTGAACAACTGTATTTCCATCACAGCATTGTCACCGTTTCCATCGTCACGGGAAAGAAACTGAATGCTGCACTGCAGACAGAGCCAATCGAGGCTGCAGTGGAGGGCAAGATTCCCACTTGGATTCATGGCTCGTTCATCAGGAATGGGCCTGGGACATTTCAGGGAATGAAGCACTTGTTTGATGGCTATGCAATGCTGGCCAGATTTGCGTTTGAGAACGGCAAAGTCAAAGTCTCACACAGGTGACTAGTATGCTCTGCTCAAATAAGTCCAATTCTGGCGGTTGAAATATTTACACAATAACATTGTCTGCCTGATATTTTAGACGGGTAGCTTTTCTGCAGATATGTGCAGACAGAGGCATACAAGGCATTCCGGGATACAGGGAAGATGCAGTATCCCGAGTTTGGTACCCAAGTTCCGGCGCTGAAGACCCTCTGGCTTACCTTCCTGGGCATGACCGGGCTGGGAAAAGGTGCGATTCTGGGGAATATGACAATGTCAGTTTGGCAGGTTGCCTGTACACTCATTTTTTCTGATGGGATGCCTGTTTGCATTGGGAGGTGCACAATAAAATGCAAGGTTGGTAATGTTGACGGTGCCCTCAGTGTGGTGCATCTGCTGCTCCACAAGGTTTGTGTGCTTTGATGGGATGCATGGAGGGGTTTTTGCTGCTGCCAGGGGAAGCAGGGTTTAGGGGTTAGGGTTTATGCTTTTCTGCAGCAGACAAAGCTCATTTTCAACCCCGGCGACGGCGAAAAAACCCTTGTATGGTATGCAGGCTTCACAGACAACTCCAGCGTGAATGTGGTGCCCACCCCTAATGGCAAGCAGCTCATCTCCATGACCGAGAGCGTTGCGGGCACCTACCGTGTAGACCTGGATCTCAACACCTTAGGCCCTGTGAAATTTCAGGATGGGGTCAAGGGGCTTTTGACCACTGCTCACCCGACATTGTTGCCAGACGGCACCATGATCAACCTAGCAACTGGGGTGCGCCGTGTTGTACACTTCCAATACTTCTGATCTCCTCGGTTGAATTGTGACTCACTCTGAAAGTCCAAGGTTGCTTGTTCAAAGCTCTTCTCACCTGCCGTTTACTAAGTGTGGTATGGTCTGTCTCCTGCTATGCAGTTCGGCTCACACTACACAGTGTTCAGGCAGAACAGGGCCACCAATGTCCGGGAGGCTATTGCACAGGTAATAAACTCTTTGAAGCGCATTGCAGCACACTGCCACGCTGCCTCGCTGGAGTTTCCACGTGTTTTCACACGCGGAAACTCGCACGCTCGACGAACCGGAATCCCTTACAAAGGTGTCCACGCAGCAGCATGAGGTTCCTCTTGTGCTGCCCACAGGTTCCCCTCCGCAGTCCCCCCACACCCAGCTGGATTCATGATTTCCCAGTAACAGAGAACTATGCACTTCTGCCCGAGACACCCATCTACTTCAACCTGAAGGTACTTTCAAGTGTCCTTTCAACACCCACATGCCTGTTGCAATATGCATCAATGGTGGAGCTGTAAATACAAAGATGCGCAGTGGTCTTCTCAAATGACTGATTACATACTCGAAAGCAGATAAAGTGCTGAACTTTTCAGGCATTGTCGTGTGTGCTGCAGGCGGCCGTATTTGGCGGTGGAGACTACATCATGTTTGACTGGAAGCCAGAGGAGCGCAGTGTGCTGCATTTGGTCAACTTGAAAACGGGTGCAGTCACACAGTTTGACGCGCCTCCATACTTCACATTCCACTACATTAATTCTTTCGAGACGGCCGATGGATCTGCCCTCTGCTTTGACTTCTCCAAATTTGAGGACCCAGAGTTTCTTAATGGGCTGATGCTGGACAACCTGAGGGGCAATAAACGCCCAATCGCTGCATCTCCCGTTGTGTAAGTCGCCATTTGTTTCCTGAAGCAGAGAAAGCCTGCTAGGAGGTTTTGCTTTGCAAACTTGTGCCACAAGTTTCAAAGACGGACTTGTACATATTTTTGTTGAAATGAACTGAATGCTGTGCGGCGTTCCAGGCGGGTGACAGTGCCCCTTGATGGCAGCTCAAGCACAGCAACGCTGCAGCCACTCCTGAAGGACAACTCCTACACTTTTTGCGAGCTGCCTCGCGTCAACCCCCACTACAAGGTGGGACTGTTAAAACCACTGTTGTTATCAGTTATCTTTACGACCTGGGTGGGACAAGGCTGGCTTGGCACACCCTCGAGCAAGCATGGTCCTGGCATGCTATGCACATGATTGTGCTGATGAAGTATGAACTCATGTCCAGCATCCACAAGGCGCTCCTTTCAGAGATGGTGTCCCTGTGAACCACAGGGAGACCATCTCTTCCAAAGGAGCGTCTAGAGGAGCGTCGGGACATGGGGTTTCTTCAAGGCTGATTTTAGACCGGTGTGTGTGCAGGGTAAGGATTACCGGTATGCATACGCGGTGTCAGCCAAGTTGCCTGCTTCATTCGGCAATGCGCTGGCCAAGTTTGACGTCAAGGAGGGACTTGTGAAGCAGTGGCACGAGGCTGGCTGCATCCCTGTGGAGCCCCTCATGGTCCCCCGACCCGGAGCACAGGTATCACCATTGGTCCTCTGCAATCACGCCTTCAGCAATGTGCTGAAGCCCACTCGAAAGTCTGCAGTAGATTTTTTTGGGTACTTCCAGATCCCCTGGATCTCAATTGGTGATTGCTGTCTTTGTACCTTGTTCTTCATGATATGGTCAAGCACACGTTTGCATCCCCTTGACTAGATGGTCAAGCGGCACATACGCTGGCTGAAATCCTAGGTTGTCATCTGTGGAGCTGATTCAAGTGAGGATTCAAGTCTCCTGTTATGCTCTACTGCTGCAGGAGGAGGACGATGGTGTTGTGCTGTCAGTTGTGACTGGCGCAGACGGCAACTCTTTCCTTCTCATCCTGGACGCTGCGAGCTTTGAGGAGGTGGCCAGGGCAAAGTTGCCCCACGGAATCCCCTACGGCTTCCATGGCACCTTTGTACATGCTGATTGATCGAGTGGCGAGCACGTTGGGCTTGTCTTCAGAGTAAAGGCAGTGCAGGCGCAGCACTTTTCGAACGGGCTTTTGGTAATGCTGGACTGCCATGCGCTTGAAATTCCAATGACTTAAAGAGAGCAGGTAGAACAAAGACTCTGAGGAGGAACAGACGTGAGCGCCAACCAAAGCAATGCATTGATGCTTGACATGTCATCCTGTCATTGCAATGATTGACGTCAAAATATGCAATTGTATGTCTCAATGATTTACATGTTGGAACTCATCAAAGATCCCAAGTGTGAATTAATGTTTGCATGCTCAAAAGGTCACTAGTGTAAAAAGTATTTAGCAGTTCTTACACAGCAGTTTTTGCACAACAAATCCACATCAGATGGCACCCAGTTCTTGCAACTTCCTGATCTCGTCGCTGCTCATATTCAGCTCGGTTCTCAATATATCTTCGGTGTGCTCGCCAAGCTCAGGACCCGCCCATTTTGTTGATCCAGGTGTTCGACTCATGACTGGCAGCATAGCAGGCAGTGTGAGGCTCGGGCCCCCTGATGGTGGACTGGCCTCCTGAAACATGCCCCTGACCTTGTACTGTTCCTCCTTCATGATGTCTGCCGTGCTCAGTATGGGCCCTGGTCACAGCAAGCAGCAGAGTATTAGACTTTACCACCGCAAGGAAGAATTGCCTGAAGAGCAGAGTGTTTGGCTGCATCTCGTCTGTGGAAGCAATAATGGGTGGAAGCAGTAAGGGGAAGCACTATGGTCATGCTGCACATGAACACACCGGAGGGCACCCTGGCTGCTGCCATGACTTCCAGCACATCTTCAAGGCTGCGCTGTGCCACCCACTCACCAATGACCTGTGTAGCACAGGTTACTTGATGTTGATTGAGTAATCAAACCTTCCCTCCACAAGTGCCGACATCACTGCTCCATACATTGCCGGAGGGGATGTTTTGAGATTCCTGATGAAATCAATACCCACCTCATAGATCTCATCCTCTCGCTTACACCGCTCGCTGTTGTTGGCGTACAGAGGGTTCTCCGCCCCCATGTCAGGGCGCCCGACTGCTGCCATCAACCTGCTGTATACAGAGTCGCCGTTGCCTCCAATGATCACATATCTTCCGTCCTTTGTTTTCAATGTCGCTGATGGCACCACTCCTGCACAGCAACAATGACACAACAGCTAACCCACCTGTGTCTATTTCATTCCTCTTTGACAAGGTAACAGGTCCCTGTTCCAGGTTGCAGCAGAGAACTTTCCTGGTCCATGGGTGTCACATGAACCCCAACTGGGTTGACAGATGTTATCAAGTTATCCAAGTCTACCTGAAATGGTGGAGCCAGAGGGTGGCCTGTCATAGCCATGCATGTCGAACTCTGGCACGCACCCTTCCAGCATGTTGAACACCGACTCGCTAATTGCTGCGTCTATCACCTGGGCAATGGAAAGATGCTTGTCACTGGGGCTCATTACTCTAACCACTGTGAGAGAGGCATCCATGTTTGTCTGTTACAACTCCTCCGCCAACCACACATCCCTACCAAGCTGTCCATACTGTGGTTGTGACAACACCTCGCAGGAGTGGCAGAGACAATGCAATGGTTAACGACACAAGCAGGTGTTGTACGGCATGATGTGGCCCCTGCCTTGCATGCACCTTGTGGAGTAACATCAACACCAGAGAGATGAAGAGAGCCAATCAGAGCGTCCTCCATGGTGCCAGACTGCTTGCCAGAAGTGAGGGAGTGCACACCTGGCCAGGGACACGATTGTCATGCCGCTGCCGGTGCAGGAGTGCCATGACAGCGCCAAATGCCGCATGCAGTCCGGTCAGCGTGTCCCCAAGAGACACATTGGTGCGCACCGGCGGCCGGTCAGGATACCTACATGCAGAAGAGGCGAATTTTCGTCACAATCATCATGTGCAGGAGTTCAGATGGGAGCATATTGAGCTCTGATTACCGTGTACTGAAGTAAGAATACATCAAATAAGACACCTCACTGAGCTCTCATTACCTTAAAACACACTGATCTAGAAACGCAGCAGGCTGCACAGCTCTCTGTCAACCAAGTGCATGTGCTGAAATTCTTAAGTCAAAGTATTCCAAGCGGGATAGCTTTCTAAGCTCCAGTTCACATAAATACTGTATCAGAAGTGCACAAGATGGGATAGCTCACTGAGCATTCAGGTAGAAATTCATCACCTGGGATAAATTTCTGTTTTAGAAAATTTATCACATTGGGATTGCTCTTGGAGCTCCCTTTAATCACAATTGGTAGTATAGAGGTGTACCCATTGAGGTGACGTAGTCCCCCATAGGCCTCACACACGCTTGCATATCCTGCCAAGCTGGCCTTGGGCCCCGTCTGCCCATACCCAGAGATCCTCGTGTAGATGAGCTCCGGCTTCAGATCCTGCCAGAGCGTTCCCGATGCATTTTGGCATGCTGATATTGCACGATGTGGTACCTAGCAATGCCAATGTCTACATAGGTGTACGGGCAATAGACCTCCAGAGACTGGGATATAATCAGGGATATGACCTGCCTTGTTGGGATATGACCTGCCAATGTACAGTCACGAAGTAAGAAAAGGGCTCGAGCGAGGCAAGTCTTTTTAAGGCACCTGTGGCCCGAGCCGCCACTTTTCCATTACGCCGGGCCGGAAGTTCTCCACCAACACGTCTGAGCGATTTGCCAGACCGCGCAACACCTCCCGTCCCTCCTCCTTGTGCAGATCTATGGTGATGCACCGCCTGTTGCGCCCCTGTTGCACAAAAAAATTTTCCACGCCCAGTAGTAGTTTCTGACAGCTTCAACCCGCCCCAGAATTTGCGCAAGGTGAGTATATTCATTAGTGAGCAGATTTGCGGGGCTTGCGCGTACATATGTACGCCACCATAACGATGTGCCGGTGGAGTCGGTCATCCGCAGGGAGCGGAGTGCATCTCCTCTACCTGGGGGCTCCACCTGGAGCACTAAGGACATGTAGGTCAAGCGTGCATAAGATTGGTGGCAGATGGAAGGATGGGGTATATATGCTTAAGCTGAAGAGGAATTTAAAGAAAAATGGGGATATATTTGCCTTGATAACGTCTGCACCAAAGTACCCCAGGATAGCTCCACAGAAGTTTCCAGCGACCACTTGGCCCACGTCCAGCACCTGAATCGCACACAAATCTTAATACCCAAGATCTGGGCGACTTTAGAATATCTTGCAAGCTTAGAATCGGCACTGCGATCAATTGTGCTGGTTTCACCTTAATGCCTTGCAGGGGTCCTTCAGAGGTGTCTGTGCTGCTTGGCGCAGCCTCGTGTTTCCATCTGACAACACTACAGGATTGTATATTTCTATGCAAAATTATTCTCGTACAAGGAGACAGCTTTTTCGAGCCCCTGATCATGTTTGGTACATAGCCAAAAAAGCACGATGGACTATTACACACCAACACATCAACCCTGTACCATTTCACTGTTTTCAGGCAGGCGACGCAGCTCGGAAAATTATTCCGATATTGATAAAGGATGTATAGCAGTATAGGCTGACGTTGGAGAGTTCGGAAAATGATCCGGATTTTTGGATCGGATTTTGACAAGGCGGCCAGCTGGCGCGAATCCAACACCAATTTGGGATGTCCTTGGAAGCTGCAAAATGAGCTTCTCCTTGTAGACAAGATTTCCACCAGTCTCTACGAAAACAGCTGTGTGAGAGCTCAACTGACAGCAGTACGTAAAAGGCACCTTCAACAAACCACAATAGGGCTTCGCAGACATGGCTCCGATTTTGCAGCATTACATCGGTCCCACCTGCTGGCGTTCACAGGGCAAATTGATCGCTGCGATGCAACCTTGGAGTGACAGCGCAATGTGTTGGGCGCGCACACTGTTCTCGTCGCTGCCAGCGGTGCGTCTTCCAGAGTCAACACACTGGCTCGATACCGGGGAACAGCTCGCATGCTGAAGTGCTCGGGGTTGCGTCACAGTGCTTAACTTGCCATTCCAGACGATAGAGCGGGGAAAAGGCTGTTTTGTTCAGAAGGGGGACTGAATGACAATACTGAGGGCTGTGGGGACACTTAATAGTCCAACGTTTTGGACTGTCTGATTACAACCTTGAAGAGTACAGGGCGAGAGCATCAACGACACACAACCAAAACCTTCAGAGGCTAGAGTTGCGTTTAAATCGCCATCAGGAGTTTCCCGCACGGAAAAGTCAGCGGACATGGCCAAGGACCTCGGAGTCGAGGTACTGATATTTATCATCGGATCACGAACACCAGAGCTTCTCTAAAATTCATGCGCACCATAATTGTTGTCTAATCTGCTCATCAAACATGTAAACCTGAGACACTTCATGCTAAAAGGCTTTTTCCCAGGTCGAGGAAGTCAACAGTGGTGTGGAAGGCCGGAAAGTGCTGAACTTCAAGGGAAAGGGGCAGGGTCCAGCAGGCCAGAGCAAGGTGCTTTCTTTATGAGGCAAAGCAAGCTATAGAACTTTCAAATACAGTCAATTTGACCTGATCAGCAATTCACAAGGCTCCTTCAACACAGTACTTGTTGCATGTCGTCTGAAATATGCATGTGCATTGCATTTCAGGCTGCTGTGGAGAGCAACAAAAGGGACGTCTTCAAGGCCAGTCACATGCGCCAAGCTGAGATTGGTCGAGGCGATCATGACATGGATGCAACTGCCCATTCTGTTCAGGTGGGGTTACCCATGCATGGGTTCCATTTGCGGCTGCAATTGTGCTGCAATGCTGATCCCATAGCTGGCTGTGTTCAGATCATGTCCATGATAACGCCAATGAATTGCCTTTTTACGAGGCCGCCGCTGTTAAATGTTGACTGTGCCTGTGATCATAGGAAAAGTATGCGGACAAGGCTCACCCTGCCACTGCGGCAGCCGCCTATCCCCAGAAACCTCAAGCACGTGGGGAAAGACTGTCCGAGGTGTGTTGTGCCCCTACCACCCTGACTCCCTCCTCTCTGCATGCAGTCTCGAGTATCCACTGGTTTGAGACTCTTTTCGCAGCTGGCTCAAAATTTCCTTCTCCTTGCTATCTCCTCGGTACTTCAAAACATGGGAGGATTACATGCAGTTTGAAGGTATTTGAAAGAAGAGGCAATGTGCACCTTGTTCAAAATCATTGCCGTGTGTTTGTGCAGGATAGGTACAGGGACACTGGCAGCATGATAGAGAAGGCAGCTAAACAACCCGCACAGCCTTGGAGCAAACCGGAAGAGGAGCAGCACAGTGTGTCTAGATATCAAGCCATGAAGGCTGCGGCAAGCGCTGCACTGAACAGGCAAGCCCAGCATGGTGCATCATGCAGCAGATCATATGCATTCATACATGAAGCATCCTTACATGTCCTGCATTGAAAATATTGGAGTGTGCATTGTCCTCAATGACTTGCATGTCCAGGAGGTTGCAGCTGTGTATGCTGCATGCAGGGCCTCAGGAATGTACGCATCCAACCAGGCAACTGCACAGGAGTATGGGCGCGCAGCCACACAGGCAGCAGAGGATGCTTACAAAAAGGGCAGAGATGTGCTGGACCAGGGATTGCAGGTGCTGAACTTAATCTCTGCTACAGTCTCGCCTTGCTCAGAATAAGTTACAATTGGAGCTGGATTTTTATATGGCATTCATATCGAAGCTGCACATGTCATCTTTTGGTCATGTGTCCACGCACTGTCCAACAGACATTCGATATGTAGAATTCTGGGTTGCATGGCGAAGAAGCAATTTCGTTGGCTCCTACATGCAGGCCGTGAAGGACATGGCAACAAGCGCAACTTCTTCTCAAGATGCTGACCCCATGTCCGGACCTTACTCCAAGGAATTTCCAAGGACTGTCCATGCTGAAAACAAGTAAGTCTTCACCCTTCCTTTTGCCTGTTTCTAATACTACTGCAAGCAACTACGACTTTCTTGGAGCAGTCATCAGGACACCCTTCACGCTTGTTGTATCCCGTTGCCCTTTGAACACAACATACAGATTTTTCACACTCACATAGTGAAGGCTACTCCCGCTGTGTGCAGTGATGTCAAGGGGAGGCCCATGCGTCCAGAATCTGGCAGCAGCCATGATGCAGAAGGGACATGGACCACAGGAGGCGCCACTTTCAGGATGCATCCTCGCGGCGGAGGTGCCACTCAGCAGACCAGCAAACAGTCGTTCAGTGAAGAGGCAGCCCACAGGGGCGAGCGTGACTCAGCCAGTTACTGACAGCATCTCTTGAAGGATTTGTAAATGCATAGCAAAAATCCAGATATTCGGATAGATCTCAAAAGTGCATCTCACACATCGGAGCATGAACCAAACACACCCTTAAGGGAGTGTAGTGTTGCAAATTTGAGGAATCTGCAGCTGGAGTATGACTGAGATATCACTGTGGGGCAAGCACAGTGTGCTTGAGAGCTCGAGAGAGAAATGCTGCATGGTCGTGAAATTCTGGCTGTGACGGTGTTTTCGGTTATGCCTGCTGCTAATTCTAAATGTTACTTGCATGTCCGGCCAACCAAGGACGCACCATTGAACAGCTCTTGCCATGTGAAAGAGACTGGTTGGCTTCCTGGTGTAAGTCGATACAAAAAGTGTCTCCTAGATTAATTGTGTACAATAGGACCTAATGCTGAGCACCAAATGGTGTAAAAACTGTAAAGACTGCTCAAGTGCCCATGCATCAAGACAGCATGCATGCATGGTAGAGCACAATGCATCATGTTGGTGCATCCACATCCTCCAGCACTTGGAGGAGTGTCTGCGCCTCAATGGGAATGATCAGCAGATCCGAGCCATCTTGACCACGCCTGTCATGGATGCATGCACACCACAGCATCAGGCAGCATCCCACAGCGCCCACATGCCAACTACCAGGTAACAAGCAGAAGATAGCGCAGTCAGCCTACATCCCCTAACAAAATAGCCATGGCCTTGGATGATGTTCATCATCATCACCATCTTACATCGCTGCCAGCCAACAGGGCTAAATAGATATGTCACATGTGGTTGCTTTGTCATACACCCTCTCTAAGTCACCCTCCAAGTGTGAGAGCCATGCAGCAGCATGTGCATGATGGCATGCCACACATCTAGCTAATACCGGACAACATGCTGTGCTCATGCAACAGCCAATGCGCTTCTCCTAATCTTGCTTTCCGATAGCATGATAGAGGGAGAGAGTCTCACCTGGTCTGCAGCAAGTCATGGTCTTTGAACTCTGTGAGATGTCCCCTGAGCGCAGCATCATTGGCCACCAGCAATCGTTCCCTGCTCATGCGGAAGAGCTGTGCAAATGTCATCCCTGCCCCACAGACAGCACACCCATCATCAGTAAATGCTCCTCACCTAGTCAACTTGGCTCACAATCTAGATATGCATACAGAGCATCAGTGCTGGGAGTTTGACTGTGGCTTAAGTATGTCCAACCAGCAGGGAAGCACCATAATTTCAGCACACTGTCAAACACCTTTCCAATATTATATTGTTTACTCAATAACTGCTGACTGCCACGCAATTGATTGTGTCCTGCAGTGTGCTCGGTTGCGACACGTTATTACTCTATCCAAATGAGGGCATCAGGCACACCTTCCTCTTCGCCCTCTTCCCTTTCCTCCATTTGGTGCTCGGCGAGCAATTTAAAGATTGCTCTTGCCTGCGGCACCAGCGTACGCAGCACCGTAGCTGCATTGGAGCTCCTCACAGTCTCCCTGCCATGCATTCAACATCTCACAAACTCCGCTGCACTATCAGGGCTCTGCTCACTCTGGTCTGCTTCTACTACATTTCTATTCTATTTTTTGACTGCATTGTCCGAGGGATGCAAGGCTACATCAAATGTGGTCACGCATGGGCTTGTGCATGAAGCTGGAACACCGCTGAGGTGCAACCAGGGGAAATGACAGGAATGGCGAGGTGGCGCACCTGCGGCCGACCAGCAGTGAGGGCATCTCTCGGGCCTCCACTGTGTACTGTGCATAAGTGGTCACATCAAAGTAGAGCCAGTTGAAGCGCGCAGCAGTGCGCTTGTCCCACAGCAGGCAGCTGTTGACATGGTCTACAGAGGCGATCAAGCGCACAGCAGGACACCTGGACAGCTCGCTCAGCATATCCTGTGTATCTCTGCTCCTCAACCCTGCATGGCATGTGACTCATGATTGCACATTTCTCATAGGCTGCAGTGATGCGGATGAAAACTCCTAGCCTTGGCGTATGTCACGTGCCACATGCAAGGGATTGAATGACATCATCAGCTGCCTGGATTTGTGGATAAGCCATCTCCAATGAGGCGTGTGCATGCATGTCTTCAGATCAGCAGGCATGTTAGCTGCCTCCATCTCAGGGCACATGTCACATGCTCAATGCCCTGCATTCTAGTCAACATACAACGCCAAGTGCCTGAATGAGGCAGCAGGGGTTTGCCAAAACATGAGTTTGGCCGATGTGGCCATTCCTTTAGAGAGAGGCAAGGTGCAGCTCTATGTGTGTAATTGGAAATCCTGCTCTCATGCGCTACAGCTCAGGATGTCCCAGAGAAAGAGACACTGAGTGAAGCCGTCCAGTAACGCTGCTGACAAGGCAAATCACACCTGGGCCGTCAATGTTGTGCAAGACGACATACAGGATGCCGCCCTCTGCTGGCGCGCTGCATATCTGCTCTAGGATTGCATGGTTGTCCCCACCCCTGCTCCAACACAGCCCTGGATCTTCATTGCAATTGGACAATCCTGAAATGAGCTTTGCGATGAAGAAAAATGTGTTCATTTATGGACGTCGAGCTGCTCAAAGCAGGGTTTCGTCATCGCTGCATGATAAGAAATAAGTAGACCAATATCGGTTGTCTCCTGCTCCTGGGTTGACAGAAGCAAGTAGCATCATTCTGGGGACTTGCCTGGGCTTCTCGAATTGGGCGGCCACCGTGGACAGGATCTCGCGCAGCTTGAGGGTGGGCCTGTAGCCATTGAAGACAACCACGCCACCGTCCAGCAGCTGCTCGCGCGCAAATTTCTCCAGCAGCACCTTCTTGCTGCCGAGGCCGTAGAATAAGAGGCTATAACCCTCCCTACAGACAGTGCAAATGACACGACCCTTCATAATGCGTCTCTTATGAAGGTCATAAAGTCTATCTTTGAAACCACAGCTACAGGGGAAAACGTCCATATTTCTAACAAGTGCGTAATCACTGAACTGTTTGATCAACAAAGAAAATTGCAACAGTATGTGTTCGCTGGCGGAATATGTGTTGCACACCTCAGAGGCAATAGCCACTTGGGGAAATTTCTCACATGCCTCAAGAATAGTGCCTGTTTTGCCGCTTCGTTTTTGACAGGCAGGTTCTGAAGCTGAGAACGTGCGTCCTCGTCGCTGAGGTCGAGGCTAAGGTCTGCAAGACTCGACTGGCCCCTTTTTGCATTGGACCTGGCTGGACCCCTACTGCAAAAATATGTTGTCATTTAGAATGCACTCTTAATCCTCCGAAGTCTTGATGCCAAGATGATCAGCAAACAGTTTTCACAGCAAAGCCATCCTGGCATGCGACTGGAAAGGACTTCAGACTCTCACGATCGACACACATAGGGAATCGTCATGGGAAACGCAATTTGTTGAGCGCTGTGCTCTCGAAGTAGGCAGCTTGAGCTCTCTGTTTAGGTCCTGCTGCTCAGAAAGGGGATGTGACTTGCTCTGAACCAAGCTTGTACTCGACGTGTTTTCTTGAAAAGGCACACAGCGCTTCAATCGTGACACTGCTTCTCGGTCTGCTGTCGAGAGAGTTTTGAAAGGCACGTTACCGCACGTTACTTTAAGCACGTGTACTATCTGTTACTAACCTCTCCCAGAAATTTGCAGCAAGGGGTACAGCCTGAGCATTCAGCCAGGGATAGCTTGTTCAGCTTAAAGAGTGTGAACATAAGTGATCGTGTATGCAACGGAGATCTGCAAAGGAATCCATCCTCAAAGGATCGGTTCCTGCCGCTGGTCGTTCAGTATGCTTCTGAGAGGACGTGTCTGGACTACTCTTGCTAGTCTACGGAATTTGCAACAGACTGGCAGCTGCTCCTCCGTCTTCACTCATGCAGACAGTCTCGTGAACACAGCTGTGTCACATGCTGGTTGTGCTGCTAGTGGCGAGCAGACGAGACACATTGCACAGCCTGCGTACGCAAGTGATGAAGAAAGCAGCTCGGATATGGAGATCGACCTCCGGCCTCGACAAATCACGCCAGAAACCCGGTGTGGCTCCTGCTGGGTGCTTCTGTCTGACCTGCCCCCTTATCTGCCTGTCATTGACGATAATAATTGTCAAACAATGTAAATGCAGGCGATGCGGCGTCCTTGCGGTAAAAGCAGGCATGACACAGGAGTGGGATCAGTGGGGAGCAAGAGTACCTCTGACAGTGCTGTGGATCGACAACTGCCAGGCAAGCCCCAACCATTGTCACAGGAAGTTCTCCTTGCAAATGCAGCTTATGTCATAGTTCAGCCTTGATCACCGTCAATGCAATGGTTGAGAGACACATGCATGCATGCTGCAGGTTGTTCAAGTGAAAACGCCGGCACGGGAGGGCTACCTTGCATTGCAAGTCGGATGCGGCTCAAAGCGGCCAAAGCAAGTAAATAAGGGGTACAGTCTTGCCACTGGCATGCCTCTGACATTGAAAAGACCGCATTTACCTTTTGCTGTGCACACAAAAAGCATTGCATTATTAGCATATGCAGACGATTTATATGCTGGCCAGGACCGTGCTAGCTTAGATAATGCAAAGTACGGAGGGAAAGTGTTCTTGCAGGCAGCTGGGGCACTTTGAGTGGGCAGGTGTGCCCATTAAGCGGAAGCTGGCAGAGTTCAGAGTCACAGAGGATGCACTGCTGCCCGTGGGCACCATGCTGACAGCTGCCCATTTCTCCCCGGGACAGTATGTAGATGTCCAAGGTACCGCATATGCACACCCACCTTTTCTGATCACAGTGCTCCTTTTTGCTTGCACACCGTGAATGAATACTTTGGCATACCGCGGTCCCCTTCCCTGCTTTCGGCTTTTGTAGGGACTGCTAGTCTAGGAAACTTCTTGCCCTGGGAGCTGAGGCAATTGTTTCTATCCTGGAGAAAATGCACTAGAAGCAGGACAATCATGTCTCTGGTCCTGCAAGGCTCTGCCATCTTGTAGCCTTCAAGTGATTAAGTAAGCAGACATGGCGGACTAGATGACAATTGCAGGGCTGCTGAGCATGTTTGACCGTCAAAACGGGTTACAAGGGTGATGCACATTGTTATTCACAGGGCAGGAACAACAATTTGGAAGGGGTTCCGGGGGTGTTGAATGCACATGTGCGTGGTGCAGGCACCACGATCGGGAAGGGGTTTCAAGGGGTGATGAAAAAATGGGGGTTTGCCGGCCAGCCGGCATCGCACGGCAACAGTCTGGCGCACCGAGCAGGCGGCTCCATCGGGGCATGCCAGGACCCGGGCAAGGTGTGGCCTGGCAAGAAGATGCCCGGCCGCATGGGCGCCAAGACGCGAACCCTCTCCTGCGCCTTCGTGTACAAGGCACGCCACCCTCGCAATCCAGCACAGGGGCCTCACAGCTCAATTAGTGGAGCAAATTGTTTGGCCATGCTGGCTCGCCGACTTAAACCACGGCACATGACATAATGGCATCGGTTGACCCAGGATTCCCTCCACTTGATATGCAGAGGGGATTTCTACTTGTGGCAGGTGGCAGTTGGGTGCCAGTGGTTCTGAGTGGTCGAGGAGTGTCACATGTTGTGCTGCTCATTGTGTCTGGCAACATGACGGCTGTTAGTGACGAATGTCTTGAAAAGTCATGCAAATCTCCTGAATTGTGTTTGAGAGTCTGCCCGCACTGTCCAAAATCAATGCTCACAGGGAAGACTCTCAGCCTGCCGATGTCCCCACATCTTCTCTCGAGCCTGCAAGCTTGTAGTGCCAAGTCTCCCATTGGATATTTTTGTGCTTGCATGCTTCTCCTAAGGATGCATATTGGCCTGACAATTGTTTCGTGCGCAGAAGTGACAGAAGTCATGGTGTGTCCTGCAGGTAGATGCTGCCCGTAACCTGATCTATGTCCGGGGCCAGGTGCCCGGGCACAAGGGCAACTTTGTGAGGGTTAGCGATGCAGTGCTTAAGACCTTCACTCAACAGCCGCAGCGGCCGGTGCCCACCTTCCTGGATCCTCTACCTTTAGAGCCCATGCTTGCGCCGAAATCTGAAAGGAGCCCATTTGAATACAAGGAGTGATACCGGCGTACTGTAGAGCCAGCAGACTGGGCTACTAGCCCAGTAGGGGCTGGTTCTGCATGAAGGGACGGGCACTTGTGTGTGGTCAAGGGGTCGCGGAAATTTGTAGAAATTGTCTGCATGGTAGAGAGGCAGGTTCAGTTGTGGCAACCTGGGTAGCACTTGTAATAGAGGTTGAGGCATGCCTGTCAAATCCTGATTTGCTGGTAAGATGAAGTCAACGCCTCAGACTGCCGGTGGGTAGAGCTGTCCAAGGTGGCCATTGGGGCTTCTTGCGCACTGCATTGATGTCCACAAGAACCAAAGCACGTAACACGCAAGAGTGGCTTGTGATCTTGTGCTCGAATTTTACCAAATTCAGCTTCTGAGCATGATGGGATGCTGCCTACGTACCAAATCCATGGCAAGAATGATAATACAGTGATTGCCCTTGCACTCCGACAAGTTCAGAAGAAATACACGAGACTTGGGCGACGGTTGTACCGGCGCTATCGCCTACATTTCGTCCTTGGTCTGCTTGGTGCCAGCGTCATATTTGTCGTCTTGATGGTGCATAGATACAACCAGTAGACCAAAAGGCAACCTCAGATGTCTTGTGTGACAAATAGATTCGTTCTGTGAGAAACTCCTTCGAAGGTGAGTTGCTTTTCTGCCCTCCGTCGCCTGCACTTTTTGTAGATCACGAGGAACCCACTGGCAAGCTGCCACCGTACTTCTTGCCCTTTTTCTGATCTTTCTGGACTGCCATCATGTTCACCAATATCAAAGCATAGTTGGCCACAACAAGGCTTGATTATGCACACTCAGGAGCGTGAGTGTCCTGCAGCATGGCACCAACTTTCCCAGTGAATACTAGGGAGTTCACGGCAGAGGTTGATGGGATCAGCACTTCATTTATCATGTCAGCCTATGCAGACCGCATTATGGTCGTTGTTACACAGCTGGGAACATTTGGGACAGTGCTACTATCAAGGTGCTCCCCTTCAGGCTCACAGCATGCTTTCTGCAGTTGCAGTGTGGATATGAAGCACTTTCCCTCGCCTCTTTGGAGCGTTTCTGGCACGTCCTTTATGAGTCCTTTGTAAGACCTTTATATTACTGTCCATCATAAATCCTGGTCTAAAGACACCTTCTAATGCAGAGCGGATGGCCTCCTCGAGGGGAAGCAAACATTCACAGTTGATACATTACTTGGCAAGCGAGATGAGCCGGCACTAATTGTCTGCGCTCGCCACATGGCAGAAAGTATAATGACAGTTGGATGCAACAGGTGATCTCCCGTGGTCCGATATTGGGCTGGACCTAGAATTGGCAGATTCTAGATACACTCGTGCTTTGGTGTAACAAGCAGGATATTCAGCTTTCTGGAAAGACATACAAGCTGATGACCCTGAATTGGTGTTGGTATTTTTGTTGGACGGATATTGAGTCTTGTTCTTTATGCAGGCCGCTGCTTCTCTGTTTGGGGCTTAAACAACACAGCTTCGACTCCATGAGGACCATCATTAAGGAAGTCTTGGCGCATCCTGTATGGTGATGCGCATTTTTTGAAATTCCCACAAAGCCTTCTTGGCTGAGTGAAATGAAGGCTTCCATGTGATAGGGCCTAGGGTTTTCACTGGCCTTGTCGTGGTGAGGATGATGCTGCTCAAAGACAAGTACCATGGTTAACGTTAGCCATAAATGGCTGAAAGGTTTTGAGCCAGCCAATGCTGATACGCTTTGCACAAGCCTGACTCGTAGAGTCAGAAAGGCAACACCTCAGGTTGTCATGTTCTACTGTATCTCTTTGATCTCGTGACATCTTTTTCAAAGTTGCATGCTTCCAGAGACGTACGTACGCGCACGCGTCAGGAACAGAAACTGCTCTCAATGCACTCAACAAGGCCTCAGTCAGTGAGTCTGTAAACTTTTCACAGCCATCACAGGCTGATCAGAAATCTGGCTCCGCTCCTCCCAAGTATCTCCCCACTTGGCAGATGGGGGCAGGGATAAAATTGAAGGGAAGATGCGACGGCAGCTTCCTTTTTCTCCGAAGCTGGCCATATGTTTGCCAAGCCCGGCTGGTCCTTGGATCGCTAATGTTGCAGGAGCATTCTCAGGTGAGCTACATCCTGTGCTGAGGTCGAGCACACCTACAATCAGATATAAGAAAGTACAAGCAATTACTCGCCATGCTTCTATTGGTGGCGATGGCGTTTACGCTGCAGAGCTCATTATGCGTGCTGTTGAGTTTCATTGGGATGTCTCAGCTGGTGTCGGTGTAGTATAGTGATCTCGCCTGGTGCGACTGGTTGGAGACCGGTTCTAAATGGAGAGGGACAACTCCTGCCTTCCCAACGAGATTCTCGCAAGAATATGTGCCAGCGCAAGCCAGGACGTGATCGATATTATGAGATGGAGGATCACATCAAGGTCCTTCAAGACTGCGTGCACGCGGGTCTTCGCTCCCCACGCTTGTCAGTGTCTTCGTAAGGAATGTAGACTGCTGACGCAAAAGTTCACAATATTCTTGCTTACTTTGATAGGTGCTTCAGCATACTTTGGATGTAACTTCTCGACATGACCCCGGGTTTGACTGGAACAACTCCCATTCAGCTCGACCGATCCTTCTAGAGTCCTCTAAGTCCCTCCGGGTAGGGCCTTTATACTGTCATATATTGCATTCTTATTACATAGCTCATACACGTGTGGTTGTTTCCTGCCTATCTTCTATAGAGCAAGATGGAGTGCTGGGTGTCTCAGTGCGTCGCCTAATGAGCACTTTCTTCTTTGCACCAGGCTGCTCTGCGGATGTGCCCATTATTACGAACAATCCAGTGGCGACCCCCACAAATTGGCATTATCAGTGTTTTAGACTGCACCATTCCTCTCAGGGTGTCCGGCTGCTTGCATCTCACCCATTTGAGCCTCATTCATTGCCCACTAGTACCTGGGACGCTGTCCCTTCTTGGACAATCATCGAGGTCTTTGAAGGTACGTCTTGCTGCACTCATAGCAGGAGGTTAATCAGCTTCCACCTTCTGCAGATCACATGTCAGAGCAAGGCTCCCTTGGCCGTGGCCCTCCTGCAGGTATTGAGCTTGCAGCGTTCATATATGAAATTCACATCAGTGGGAATTTTTGAGGAGGCATGGGAAGGCTTCCCGCAGCTGCAATGCCTGGACCTGTCCTGGTTCGGTGGAGTATCCTCCAACAATCTACGTCTACTGACGTGCGGCTTTTCCGCATCATGCTGCACTACCTGAAAAGCATGTTTCTGCAAGGCTTTCAGAAGTGTAAAACGTTTGCAGTCTCAAGTCAAAGCTTTGCATGAGCATTGCTGGCCCAATCCCCCAAGCTCCACATGTATCACTTTGTATCTGCTTGATGTCTGCACAATTGAACCTCTGCATGTTTTGTAACGTGCATAAATCTCATGTTTTCACAGTCAACCATCAATTATATCACACTTTTGTTGAGAGACAATGACATGCTTTGCAGGCCTCAGCTTCTCTCCCTGTCTCTACACGGAACTCGTTCCATGTATCCACCTTACCTCGGATGTGAAAAGGGGGACGACAGCATTCTTTGCAGGCATTTGCGCAGCTGTGTGTGCTTGGACATTTGCGAAGCTGGGCTATGTGACAGGGACATCTTGTCCCTCATAAAGGTATGCATCCACATCTGCCTTGATCGAGTGCTGGAAAGGTGTAGACGCGAGCACCTGTTGGGGGGTTGATCTTTTTTTTGCCCTCATTTGAAGTACCTGTGCGGACCTTACCTGTTCCCATGTAGGCTGCTCCGGAGTTGCGAACCGTCTTTATTCGGGCTCATTCACGCCCGTCAGCAGATCCATGGACAGAGGGGGCATTCAGTGAATTTCAGAGGGAAAGGCCAGACGTGGTGGTGAGGGAAATACCATCGCCGCTTACTCCCAGCGAGTATGAACGCTTGGGAACTAGACCATCAACCAGCTGATGGAAAATACCCTCCCTTTTACAATCAACTCTCCTCAATCACTGTTGCAAGCCACATGTGCACCACAATAGCAGGCCTGCAGGGCCGTTGCTGATATAATGTCAAATTGGCCTGCATGTGCTTTCCATGACATCTTGCATTAGAAAGCGTTCCTGTAAATGTATTTGCAAGGTTGCAACAGTTCAAGCTTCATGCGAGTGTTGGAGTCAAAATATCAAAAGCATTGTCCACATTGCAATTGCATACTGATGAGCCCAAAACTGCTGTAGCACATGATGGCGAATCTGCGAGCGACGAAGTGTCTCATGAATGTCTCAACACCATGCATATCAGCACAGACGCCACACCGTGCACTTGCTGAGCCTGGTTAACCTTCACAATGCTACAACTAAGAAGTTAACGGTTTCACAGACCGCGTTTGGAGTGTGCACAGCCTCAGTGCGCTAGATCTGACCCACTATCACGTGTCGAAGCTTCTTAAGCGACAATGTCAACAGGTGCTTCTTCTCCTTGGCCACCGTGTCATCTGCCCCTCTAGCTGCTATGAGTGCCTTTGCCAGGGCATCTGCTGCCCCGAAAAGTGCATGGCGACAAGGAATGCGACGCCCATCAATGCTGTCTGCAACAACTGTCGCATCATCGCCTTCCCAAATGCCTGTCAATATCAACGAGCAGATCAAATTAAAGCTGAAACATGTCCCTGTCGATTAAAAAATAATCCTACCACCAGACCAACATGCTATCCACTTTGAAGAGCACACAATGGGCGTTCTGACATGGAGCGATAGTCACGACAAGCATTGGTGACTGACAGAAGTTTTGGTTCCTGTACAAGCAGGGTCATAACACACAGCAAGAGTTGGATTCCTGTTCTGGCACTATGCAGCAGAATTTGGCATGCTTATATGGGGCAGGCCATGTGTGTATAAGTGTACTTTCAGGTGACTCACCCTCCAGGTGAAGCGCTCCCCCATGGCTTGCTCTCCCTCTGACAGCCGCTCTTCCAGTGACACATGTCGGCTGGCGGCACCCGCGGCGCTGTGGTCTGCGCTGCTCACCGCCACATCATCGGCCCCCTTGCGCCAGCTCACCTTCTTTTTCACCCGGCCTCGGGCCTTCGGCTCTGCTGGAAGCTGCCCATCCCTGTCTCCCCCTGCACTTGTGCTCGGAGCTCCCGCAGCCTGCACACGCACCACAGGATTCACCTTCTTTCCGCAAAGAACTCCTGTCGCACATGACACGGCCCCTTTGCAATCGTATATGCTCTGTTGTGTCGCACGCTAAGAAATGACATTATTGCATGCAGAAAGGGCCCCTTTGCCTGGCTTCATCAAGGGACAGACCGTTTAGCCACAGGATAGTGAAAGAAGTACCTTTCAAGGAGTAGATCCGGGAACATGCCTGTGCATGGCTTTAGCAGGCGGCTGATATAAATACCATCTCACCCGGGACTTCCCGAAAAAGTATGTGAGGGGTGCGTCTGAAAAGGCACCTGTTGAGCCCCCGGAGAGCTGGGAGCGGCAGGGGAGGTTGCTGCGGGTGTGCTGGTGGGCGGCGGCCTATTGAGCATCACCTCTCTCTTCTGATTAAATTACCATAAGCGTTATTAAAGGGGTAAGTCTGGAAAAGGACCTGTTGAACACCCGCAGAGGTGGGGGCAGCAGGGGAGGCTGCTGCGGGTGTGCTGGTGGGTGGCGGCATAACTTCCGCGTCTGCTCGCTGCTTGGCTGCGTCCTCGGAGGGAGCGGTCGCAGCCGCGATGACCGCGCGTGTCTGCCGCTCGATCATCAGCTTCATGCCGCGCACCCGATTCTGGTCCTTCTCCTGCGCACAGCGGGTAAATTTACAATAATATTTAGGGTATAGGGTTACCTTAACTATATAATGAGAAATAAATACAGGTAGACTGTTCTTCGAGTTGATTACCGGCTCTTTTGATGCAGTCATGTTTGCATACAGAAGCAGATATAATTGCATCGAGAGAGTGCAATTATATGTGCTCCTTATGAATAGAAGCAACTGTAATTTGTACAAACACTGTTGATTCAGCGGTCAGGGACGGTGAACTACCACAGAAATGATGCTTCTGGTATACAGATGCACGAACTGCATCTGATGTAAATGTCTGCATGGCCAATGGCCATGCAAGAATGGGTGCACGCTGTCTCCTAGGACACACCTTCCATCCCACCAAGCCCGCCACAAGGAGGTCCTCAAATGGCACTTTGTGGTGGCCATTGGCTGCTATGACCATCTGCAGGCAAGACGATTTTGTCAGGCTGGGTGAACACAATTGGACAAGGCGAAAACCTGGAAGGACCTTGTAACAAGACCCGCAGGGACCTTCCGAAAAAACTTCCCGCTGTAAAAATCTCCCTGGTGTGCAGAACAGGCACATGCAAGCGGTGCAGCTCGTTTGCGACTGGCTTATTGATGCCATCAACCTGGTGGCAAATTGCAAGGAATGCACAGCAGCCAGACAAGAGAGCAGCAACTGCAAACCTGAGCAGGTGGTCTGCACAGAGCACCCACATACCTAAACAACTGGCAAAGCTTTGCAAGTAATACTTGCCTTTTTGCTTTGCAAAACCACTGCCGTTCCTGGTGTTAACCTGGGCAGCTGTGGTCAGACACAGCACAGAAGAATTGCGAGTAAAACTGTTGCAGGTGCCAGTGTTTCTTGTCATGTCAGGAGATTTCCAATCACCTGGAAGCGGCGCAGCTTTGTGAGCACATGCATAACTGTGTCGTCGTCCTCGTACTTTTTCAGCGCGGCCGCATTGAGGCGGACATCATTGACCACGTCCGGCATGCGCGCCTCGCTGGCGTCCTTCTGAAAATCCTCGTCCTCGTGCAGGTCGTTTATGGCCTGCCGCATTGAGCGCCCCAGCACTCGACCTCGCTTTTCCAAGCTCATGACAATCCCCAATGCAGACAACTAGACTAGGAGCCTTTGTTTCCTATTCTGCTGATCTGCTTGAAGTACGGTCAAAGAAGTCTTCCCGCCCTAAGTGGATCCAATTCAGAGGAGCATCCAGTGTTGCAAAAGCAACTCGAACAAGCTATATTTCCCTTGTCCTGCATTCGTTCTGACAATAGTACACATGGGGGCCAGAGCCAGACCACTGCCCAGCACCTGGAGATGGAAGGGAGTGGAAGAAACCATTTGGATGAGCAATTTCAGGAGTTTGCATCCGCAACATGCAATGCCCCAGTCCTCTTCCTCTGAAACAGTGAGGAAGCTTGATCCAGAGGTGAGCAGAGGAACTCGCCCGCTGGATTTTGAGGATCTGAATGGTGGTGCGGAGGTCGGCCACGCGCTTGCCAGTCTCCTGTGGCAGGCCAGAGAGGGCCGCGCCAAGTTTGGCATCATCTTCCATGTCTGCCCAGCGCTGCACCCGCGCCGCCTGCTCCTCTGGGCTCAGTGCCTGCCGCCAAATCAGGCAACCACATCAGACATAGATGCTGGATTATTTCTTCATTGTCTTCCTGGGGTGGACCCAGGGGCTGCCTGCTCCTCAGGCTCAGCATCTGCCGGTCATCATCAGACACGGTATTGGATTATGTCTTTATTCTCTTCCGGGTGTGGACCCAGGGGCCGCGTAGTCTCCTCCGGGCTTTGTGCCTGCCGCCAAATCAGGCCACCACACCAGGCATGGTATTGGGATAATTCTCTATTGTGTTCCAGGGGTGGAAACAGGGGCTGTCTGCTCCTCTGGGCTCAGCGTCTGCCGCCAAATCAGGCAACCACATCACACACTGTGTGGCAGTTCACAGCTTGTGTGTAGGACGCCAGAGTTTGGCAGAATTGCCGCAGAAAATACATGCTGATTGCTGTAAACAACGGCGTCCATTTTGAGCTTTCTGAGCATGCATGGAGGCACGCACTGCAAAGGCTTCCACAGGCGTGAGCTGCTCGTCAATTTTTGCCATGATGCCGGGGCCTTTGGCAAGCTTGGGGGCAGCCGATGTCTTCAGCAGTCTCCTGAGAGCTTCGCTCTTCTCCGGCACACAGTCGAACGCCAACCTGAACTCGCAGGAATTCCCACTTTCACCGACAACCATGACACGCATAGGCATCATCTTGATTCAGGTGCTTTTCTAGGCACACCTGACAGTGCATCTCCAACAGGGTATCATTGATGTTGCTGTGTCAACCCACAACATTTTGACGGGCCCATCATCGGAGGTTTGACCATGACAGCACCCTTGGAGGCAGAACATAATGTGGAAGGGTTTTTCCTTGTCTTGTACGCAACCAAGTGACTGGCATCCCTTCCTTTGCCCACCCAGGGTCCCAATGACTGACCTGCCATCAGAGGAAGCCAGGGCCGGGTCGGCCTTGGCATCCAGCAAGAGCTTGGCGCAGGACATGCTGTCCGCCAACGCAGCACAGTGCAGTGGTAACAGCCTCTCCGGGTTCTCCACATCTGCGCACAGCCAGAGAAACTCATCAGCACCAATGCCGCGGCAATCCACGAATTCGGACAATGACCTGCACAAAATGGGATGCTTGTGCCGAGAAGTTGCTGCATGCTGCATGACACTAGCAGTCAACAACTGGCATGTGGATCGGGCTATGAAGACACAGAAAGTCCTGGTCATTACCGCAGCAATTGGCATGAGTCTGGACCCTTGCACATGGCATGATCCCATGCAACGAACAACACTGTGACTCCAAAACAGACTGCATATAGGTGTGCAACGCGCCAGGCACTTCCATGGGTGACATGCGCACCATTCACAGGCACATTGCAGCCCAGCAGGTACTTCACGCAGGGCGCATGTCCCAGAGCAGCCGCCAAGTGAAGCAGGCTCCAACCTCTGGGGCGATCCATCACATCTGCTCCACCCTGAAAAAAAAACCAGAGGGCGGGTCAGCCATAGAGGCCTTGAGGCGCAATGACAGCCATACGATATACCATATACCATATGTTCCCTGAGATCAGGAAGAGTTGTACTTTTGGTTGTTTGATCTATCCAGTGGTCATCAAAGGCCCGGTGGCATGGAAGGTTCACTGGTACATAGTGCAACAGCCGACGCAAACACCTAGGCATGCCAAATGGCCTAGGAGGGGCCTTTTTCCCTCAAGAGCGGCCAAAAACAGTCATCAGAAGAAGTGTTGCATTGCCGAGCTGACGACTGTCATGGCAGGGCTGCGGCTGAGACTCTGCAGGTGCAACTCTCACTCCTTCTGGCTTGCACTGGACTTGCTTAGAAGAGCGATGCCGCACACCTTGGTGACGAGGAGCCGGGCAACTTCGGGGCGGCCATTGGCGATGGCCTCTCCAAGGGCGGTGAGGCCGCGCTTGTTGCGGTCCCAGATGCACGGGTGGCGCCCGCGTGGCGCCGAATCCAGCAGCGCATTCACCACCCCCTCGCTTCCACCCCTGCCATGCCACCCGCCCCTCACAGACTCCTCACAGACAGAATTAAATCCTGAAACCCAGGAATATCAAGGGACTCAGCTGAAGCATGGTGCGCAGATGCCCCCGCTCACTGCACTGTCACTGCAGTTTTCATCCTGAGAGCAACAAAGCTATCAGAATGGTGACAATGACTGGCGGACAACAAAAAGGCTGGTGATCAGCCTGCATTCAATGTATAGGCCCGGTTCATCAAGGACCTAGATGCACAGCATTTCTACGGCAAGGGGCAAGCATCCAGGCACGTGATGTGAATAGCCCTGATATTGAAGCCCTTGCTGATGACCAGCATTCTGCTGAGCGCAGATCACTGCCACGGATGTGATAGCTTGGTTGCTCCTCAGGGCAAAGTAGGGGCGGCAGAGGCCCTTCAAGCTTCCCCAATGGGCAGTTGCAACTTGGCTGTTGCACCATTTACAATGCAGGTGTCCCACACACAGGCTATCTGAGGTGCGCCCAAGCGCACCTTGCTGCCAAGTGCAGAGGGGTGTCATCATGTGCATCGGAGGCCTCCACCCAAGCGCCCTTCCCCAGCAGAAATGCTACTATGGCTGCATGGTCCCCCAGCACTGCCCAGTGCAGTGGATTGCGTCCGCCTGCAGGCATAGCATGCCATGGTGTTCTGCCCCTGAGATGCACTGGTCTGCTTGCAATATCAGAGCAACGTATCTGTCTGTCACATGTGTCCAAGAAGGCATTGAGAAGATAGAGGACAGTCCTTTGCTGCATTATGGACCCTTGTTCTGCATTCCTCGTTATGACAAGGCAAGCACCCCAGAGGTGCACATTGAGGCTTTCTTATCGAAAGTCATAATAGAGAATTTGACAGGATCTTATTGAGTTGTCAGTGCAGGATGTACGTATGCACCTGGGTCGTCTGAGTCCAGGTCCACTCCCTTGGACCACAGGAATTTGACCACCTCCAAGCGCCCCTGGCCACAAGCATAATGCAGAGCACTGATGCCCTTCTTGTCTTTGGCTGTCAATTCGGCTCCCATGTTCGTAAGCTCCTCCACCTGTGAAGGACAGCCAGCATTCTCTCCGCAAATTTCTCTGGGAGCCTATGGGACTTATCAGAAGCTTAACTATTAGCTGGCCGACAGAGCCAGTGCCGAACCCACGGCAAGAGCTCAGAGCTCTTGAAGTGCTATATTGTGAAGCGGTCCAGAGCGCTTACATCTCCAACGTACCCGCGAGCGCTTGCCAAAACCATGAGGCCATTGTTTTTCCTTTTCTCCTTGGCCTACGAAGACACAGTTTCATTGGTGGAGGGAGAAAGCGGATGTCAATTTGTAGAGATTAATAGCGGTGCCTTGAAGACACATCCCTAGTTTGAGGTGAGTGTGTGAATAGATCGGTAACTGCCAGTCGCATGGCCATCACAGCTGGCAGCTAGGAAGCACAAGCACATGTCTTCTGAACAGAGTGGGCTACTCATCACACTTCAATTCAGAGGGAATCTTACGTTCTCGGCTGCCTGCTCCATGGTTGCTGCTCGGAACAATAAACAGGACGATGCCCAAGTAGCTGTTCAAGATCAAGAACGGGAATGAATAAGAATTTCCCCCCAAGAGTGCATTACAAGCAGCCAAATTATCAACTTTTCGCCTTCACCCTTCGTTTTGACATGCAAAGAGATGAGGGAGTTCTGGGACAGAAGATGTACGGTATACAGGTTGCTTAGATTCTGCCCTGCAGGATTGGTGCTCCAAGGTTTCAAGGCAGTACATTATTTAGCAAAAGTGACTGCCAGGCGTGGCCGAAAGGTGGGCGAGTAGGTCAGTAATGCTAGGGAAAGTCGTAGTGTAATTGAAAGAACAGCCTTGACCTGTGTATAGAACATGCTGCAGGTACCTGCCGGAGATGTTTTGTTTGGTGGAGTCCTCAGCTAATACAGATGGACTCTGCTGTCTAGGACTCAGATTGATGTTGTTGGATGCAAAAGGAGAGGGAAGATTGCTTTGGAGGCACTGTACTCTGTTGCATTATGTAAACAATATGAACCAGAAGGATTGCTACGTATACGGACTCACAAGGACTCCAATGGTGGATTGTCATGGATCATCATGGACCTGGACAAATATGCATGGAGGTTCCTTGACATCAATGCCATGGCATGGTTACACATGGATGCCCCTTGAAACGGCTCCGACTCTCAGAGTGGTGTATACAGACATATGAGCCTTGGAAATTATGAACGTCTTCTAATTGCAATGTGTTACAACAGCAATCATCCATAAGGTCACCCTTGGAGCTGCACCAGCAGGAAATAGTAAAGTCAAAAGAATTAATAATTCAAAAGTCAATCAACCACCAGTTCGGTGCATTCAACCCCAGTAACATTTCCCCCCTGTTCAAGCTTCGTCTTCTTCCTCGACATGAATGCAAGGGCATACAAGTAATGACACCAGCGCTCACATCAATAATGTAATGCGAGCACACCCTTTTGGGAATCGATATCTGGATTATTTGTTGGCTACTGCAATCGCATGGAACCAACACCATGAAGATTGCACACAAATGCATCTTGCCAATGCCACCAGAGCTAATTCGAAGATTACCCAGATCACCCATAAGAGTTAATTTAGTCATTTGCAACTTCAATCACTTAAAACAAATTATGTAACCCACAACAGGGATCCCTTCAATACTGCAATAAAATGTGTTCATCAGAGATGGAAGCCCATCAAGAGCCTTAACTGAAGCAACACAATGGCACCCAGTGGCTCTTGCATGGATTTGCAGCTACTTGCAGGAGGATACATGGTGCACACAAATATGTTTAACTTCAATGGAAACCCAACAATGTTGTGTGCAACATACTCCATCACTTGCAATGACATTTTGAGCACCACGGGGCGCAGCCTTTTCAGCAAGGCGACTCTGTCCAAAGATCCAACAGCTGCAAGAAGTAGCGCTGGCCATCCAAAATAAATTTTGCAACATCGATGAAAGTTCCCAATTCATAGCCTCTGGACCTAATACTTATTTGCTTGGCTTTGCAATATCAAGAACAGGCAATTTTATAATGTGGAACAACTCATACGGTCAATGTAATATAATACCAACCTCAAATGTATCAGGTCCAGAGAGTCCAAATGGGCTTGTGCTGACAGCCACTGAGGCTGTTATTTCTGTCACAATCAAAGCAAATCATGCAAGTGCAAAGCTGCATTGCATCTTTTAGTACAGAATACCCCCAAGATTGAGGTGAGCGCCTCACACTTTGGGACATGCACAGCAGTGTGCAGGATCGACAACAAAGATATTCCCTGAGATACCGTGGAAGACCGGGATTTGAACCTCTGAATAGTTGAAGAGACGCAACATTGTCATGTGCCTCAGGGGACTGCCTAAACCAGACCATATTAATAAAGGAATAATATTTATTGGGACCCATCATACCTTTGGCAGGCCCAACAGGCTCAGCTTGAAGTTGAGCAGTCTTTCACAAAAGCGCAGGACCTTTGAGTCCTTCTTGTTGCGCTGCTTACGCTTGGGCCCTGCGAGAAAGGAAACTCCAGTCAGTGGTTACTCTCAGGCCAGCTGGCCAGCACTAGGGGCTCAGAACACCCCTGATTCGTTCAAGCCCCGTCCACACAGCACATCATCTGCTTGATAACACACAACGGGAGCCAAGGTCCTACCATGCATGGCAACTCAATCCTATGGGCAAGTGTTGTTGACGCCCCTCCTATTCATTTGCAAGCAAGCATTGTCACACCTAGCATCTGTTGAACTTGGGCTACCTAGCAGTCACACCAGAATCAATTATTGCACATATGACTATTGCAGGCGTATAACACGCTGTTGGCAGTCCTTGATACTGATGCCATCAAATTCAAAATAGCCTTCCGTCAGCAGATCACTTTATCGAGGAGCCTACCTCATTCTTCTGACCTTATAATGTAGAGTCAGGGTCTCGGGGAAGGGGCCCTAAAACAACTGTAAAACTTCACAATAAACATCCTGCTGGGACCGCACCCATCATAGCAAGCGAGTTGCGCGCAGCCTGCTTGACGGCTGCCGGGGCCACTGAGGCAGAAGAGCACAGCTCCTTCAGCTTCTCCACTCCACCCGCCTCGCGGATGGCCGCATTCGCCTCCTCGCCCATGCTTGCCAGGCACACCAGTGTTTCTGCTGCGCCCACCTGAGCACACCAGTCACAGTGTGCTTTGGCCATGGCAGCGGTTCTGCTTCTTTGCAGCGACAGCGGCACTCAACAAAGCCTACGGGCTGCGCTTATGGCAGTTTGGAGATCGTGGTACACAAACTTCCTGTTGGTTTTGTGCAGAAATAGTCCGCACGAGGAGTCCAATAAGCACAACAAAATTGCGAGTGTGTTTAAGTAACATGCAGATACTGAGTCCTGGCGATCTCAGGAGTCAATTTTTCGGCACTGCAGCACCGTGAGAGGATCTAGCACCGGTGTAGCTTATTAGCTACGAATGAAGCCCTTTCATACCTGCAGGATAGGGCGGCCGAAGTTGAGCAAGTCCACAAGAACAGGCACAGTGCCATCAGCCAGAAGCGCCTGTCTCAGCGGTGCTTCTGCCGCTGCCAAATTTTTCAGGATCCGTACGACGGGGGTCCAGTTCCACTGCTCCGGGAAGTGCAGCAGTCCAGTCAGCGCTGCCACACCCCCAGCCTGATGAAGCTCGGCCTGGCACGCGGCGTTCCCTTCTGCCAGCGCCTGCAGTGCCCATGCAGCCTGTCCCTGCAACAGCCCACTTTCGTTCTTCGACTTTAATTTCTTCGCAAAGACCGGCGTCGAAAGTCAGTGACAAAAGGGTTCAACATTGAGGGGGGGCATCAGCTCTGCTTCAGCAGTGTGAACCCACGGTAAGACTATAAGTCAGTGGCCACAGATCTCATCATGCAGACCTCAATATGATGAACTTGTGAAGGGCAGTTTCTTCTGTATTATCGTCAATCGGGCCGCTCTAGCATCTCCACATTGGCACGCGGCACCATCTGCAAGGCTTGGGTGGAAGGGAGCACACTGGGACAAATGAGCCGTTTGCAGTGGATATACACTGCACACCAGTATTACCACTGCGACAAATTTGTTGCTCAGTTGGAGGTACAAGTTTGAGAGTCATACCCTGACAGCCGGCGTGCTGGAGGCCACGAGGCTGAGGAGCGGCTTGATGGCTCCCGCCGTGCGCACTGCCTCTTGATTCTCGGTGTGGCTGCGGGCCAGGGCGCTCAGTGCGCCGGCTGCTTCCTCTTGCGCCAGTACCGCCACATTCTTGACTCCCTGCCACAGCCATGTCGGATGTTACTAATGACGCCAGCAGCATCATCATATGTATCAGCAGTTTACTAGAATTCTTATTGCACAAGTTTGAGAGCCACAACCATGTTGGATGTTACTAATGACGCCACCAGCATCATCATATGTATCAGCAGTTTCCTAGATTTATTATTGCACAAGTTTGAGAGAAGAAAAAAGAAGCTCCCCCGGCTGTAGTCATGGAGTGTTAGGCATTGACTGCGTGCACAGCAAGTCATTGACTCTTGCCTCTCTCACACATCTAGGGATGCACGCCTAAATTATGAGGCATACTCCTGGAGTGCCCACCTTGATGGTGTCCGGCGCGATGAGCAGTTGCACTAATGGTGGAATAGCGCCGGCATTCCTGACGGCGTCTTGGTTGGCTGCATGCTTGGATGTCAGGTTCCACAGAGAGCGAGCTGCATGGCCTGCCACCGAACGTTCCTGCACAGCACGCAGCCGACCACATGCTTATTTCTATAAGCAAGATGTTGTCGTCTGCAGTGACAGAGTCTCCAGGTGCTGGAGAATAATATCCAACACACACACGAAGCACACCAGGCAGGGCACCCGCATGTTCTATGGCATCCTCCCACTTGTGAGTATCTCCCTTTTCTACACCCCTTGCAATTCTAGAAATCTAGATATCAACAATTCTGGTAACCGGATGGCATGCACCTCAGTAAAATGAATGAATGCAGGCAGGACGCTTTCCACCCTTTACCTGGTGGCTCAGCAGCTTGACCAGGACAGGCAGGGCGCCCGCATCTACGATGGCGTTCCTGCGCGCCTCGTCACCGGCGGCCAGGTTGCACAGCGCGATGGTGGCCGGCTGCAGCATGGGCGCCTGATCTGGCACCTCTGCACTGCTCCTGATCAGGTCCACCAGCGCCGGAACGCCCCCGGCCTCAACTATGGCCTCCTCAGTCTCTGGTCCCCCCGCTGTGTCCCAGAAATTAAAACTTAAAAATAGGACACAACGCAAAATTGAGAACAATCTTTTGCGTGTATTGATATCCTCTGTGAGCAGAAGTTTATGATGAGCACCTAGGCCTCAGCAGGGAATATATGCAGGGGTCTATAGACGCGGCAATTTCCAAATGAAACCGCAAACATGTCCGGACAGTGCTGAACGCCCGGTGAATGTGAACTGGGCACCTGTGAGATTGTGGACGGCCCAGATCACATGTGTCTTGATGACGGCATTCTCCCCGTTGAGGAGAGGTACGAGGGCTTCGATGCAGCCGGACTCCTGCAGCTCGGCGTGTGCGCATCTGTAGAGCGTCAGGCGGTAGAGCAGCGCGGCAGCGTGCTCGGCCGCGCGGCTGCGCGCCGCGGTGGCCGAGCGCGAGATGACGGCCAGGAGGGAGGCAACGCCGCCGGCTTCGCGCAGGCGCTGCTGGTTGCCCACATCCTTGCCGATGACCGCCTGCCACATGTCAAGAACAGCCTTTCAAAGCTATGATGTTTGCTCTTCTGCACGGCATCAACGCTTGAGTATCACAACACATGGGTCCTCTCGTTCGCAGGGCTCAACTACCGCATGCACCCAGGCCGCCTGCCAGATGTCATGGACAGCCTTTCAAAGCTGTGAAGTTTATCCTTCTGTACTGCACTATTGCCTGAGTATCAGAACACATGGAGTCGCTCCTTCACGGGGCTCAACTAATGCATGCAACCAAGCAGTGGTCCCTGCGCAATGATGCTGCATGTGTGGCTGGAGGAGGCACCATAGTCCTGTTCATTTTATTTTCAACTCCATTAAATTGAATTTGAAATTCTTGGGAGGCACATATGCTCACCAGCAGGGCTTCAGCAGCGCGCTCCTTGACAGTCTCGCTGGTGGTCTCCAGCAGAGCCAGCATCTTGGGGATGGCTCCTAGCTTGGCAACCTCCTCCTGCCCTGGGGCAAACCCCTGCAACAGCCACTTGATGAACATGGTGGCACTGATAGATCAAGGAACATTCTGTTGAGAGCCCTTGAGGCCCTGAAAGTTTCAGTCTCGCCACGAAGAGCTCCTGGAACTGCATGAAACTTTTTGGCACCTGAAAAGCTGAACTTGTAACATGCCAAGCTTGACATCCTTCGTCTGCCGTCATGTGTTTTTGGAATACACTTGTGCGACAAGCCTAGACATTCAAGTCAGGGCCTGTGTGAAGGCGGCTCACCCGAGCAATGTTACCCAGGGCAGTAACAGCTGCTGCCTGCTTCTTTAATGTGGTGTGCATGTCCAGGCCTGAATTTGTCCCTTGCAGAGGACTCTTCTTGCCATCTCCCAAATTCTCGCCCAGGCCGGTGTCACTCTTGCCTGTACATTCAAGGCAGTTCTATTCAAGTCCAGGTAAGTAAAGGTTTCTTGCAGGCGCGCCACTCTTGCTGACACGGACAGGAAAATTTGGATGAGTATCAGGCTTCATACAGAAACGTGAGTTGTTGTCAGAGACCAACACAAGAAAACCTCAACTGTTGGCGTCCTGCAAAATGGATGATGTCAATGGCCAAAGGGCAATGCTCATAAGGCATCACGAGCAGCCGCTTCATTGCACATCGTGGCTGATGCATCTCTCACAAAACGAGCTCTTAAGCAAACTGTAGTGCACCATGAGTGTGCACAGCTTTGGGAGCATCCAGCAGCTGAACAAGCACTGGAGCGCCCTCTGCATCCAGCAAGCACTCCTGAAGCACGGGGTTGCACGCGACCAGGCCGCCGAGCGCTTTGGCTGCGGCCGTGGCGGCCTCGGGATTGTCGGAATGTGCCATGCCCAGCAGCTTGCCCAGGCCACCCGCCTCGCCCACCCCAATCTGAGGTAATTGCATCAGATTTATTACCAATGATGGGATATTGAACAGATGGTAGAATCAACAAATGTATGCTGTGCAGGCAATTTGGAAACAGACCCAGTCAAACTGCACCATGACATTTTCATGGTGCCTGCGTCATATGAATGGACACACACGGTAGTGAGGATGCCTTGAAGAGGGATTTTGTAGCATCCTAGCAGCGAGCTGAAAGGGGGCGTTCAAGCAAGATAACAACTTTTGAACTTTTTATGCTCACTTATTATGATCTAATTGTCATAAACCAGTTCAATGCTGGTACTGTGTGCCAGAAGAGCTTTCCAGAGAAGCACACGTTCTGACTGAAGGCGCGCGGCGCACCGTTGTTGACAACAAAGACGATGGCTTGTACAAAGGCGTCGACTTGAACCACTGTCTTGATGATGATGATGGTCTTTGTAATCACTTGGACGTTCTGTGTTTGAACGGCTGTTGTGACTGGAGTGTAAATCTGCTGCACCACGACAGGGTCCGCCGGTTTGGCAGCCCCATTCAATGGGCTCTGTTCCTCAGCAACATTCCAATCTGTACGAGATTGGAATGTTCTTTAGAGATTTACAGTGAATCAGCAGAAACCACGGAGCACCTGGAAGGCCTTGTTGATGGGGGAGGCAAGCTGGCTGATGGCTGAAGCGGCAGCAATGGCTTGGGGTGAGTCAGCAGGTGCCAGCATGGCAACCAGAGGAAGCACGCCCTCAGACTCCCAGACCAGGTCGCCCATGTTCCTCTGGGGCGTTCCCTTTGCCAGGTCATGCAGCGCCCATGCCGCGCCTGCTTTGGCCCCAACATCACTCTTTCACATGCTCCTATCTTCCCTTGTCTTGAAAAAGATACTCTGGCACTTCACAGTCTTTGTTGCTCATCGTCATCTACATGAAGAGCCGCCAACATTTCCTTGATTACTAAAATAAATATTCTGCTTAATTCATGGGCAGAAATAACTTCCTTATTTGGTGAGACGTCCTGGTCAACTTCTCATACATGCCACAATATACTTCTTGTGGGCTTAACATGCAACGGTACATGGACACACTTTTGACATCTGCTTGTATATGCAATGAAGTTGAGCACCTGCTTTGACGGCGGGGGCTCCAGTCTGCAGGAGTTCCACCAAGTGGTTAACCCTGATGGGGACGACCGGACCGGGTGCAGCCGCCTTGGGGGCCAGTGCTGCTGAGCTGTCAGGACTCCCTGCATTCCGTGGACAGGCCATCATGCAGCTAAAGCAACACTATGTGCAAGAATATTTATTAATGTACATGCGACGTGCATCTCTGCGTGCGTGAGTAAAAAAATTATGGTGGAATCACAAGATGCACTACCGCAGAGCCTCTGCCATTATGGTATTTGAAGACTCTTTTAAGGGCCAAAGCTTTTGGGGGAAGACCTCTAGAGCCACGTGGCACACCACCCCAGGAGTGCTAGGAAAGAGCAGACAATACAAATGTAAGAAGGCACACATGCAGCATGCTGACATCCTCGCTGTTGTTCCAAACCAAAATGTTCTTGGTGACTCACACTCAGATTTGGCGGCGGCTGGCGGCGGCTCAATGACCTGGCCGGGGGTGGTTGGCTGCCAAGCCGCAGCCGCTGCTGGCTTCTTGACCGGGGTCGCTGGAACTGCGAGCCCGACACCCGCCTCTTTCAGTGCTTTCCCCCTCTCGGAGGCGGCCCGCGGCGTGGCCGGCACTTCCTCCTCGCCCTTCCGGAGCACCTCTGCAGTCTTGATGCTTTTCACAGGTGCAGGCTTGATCTCTGCTGGGGGGCTGCCCGAGGTGCTAGAGCGCTTATCAGGCTGCGCTGATGCAACTGCAGGAGAGGCTGGGTGGCTGAGGGTGGGGAACTCGAAGGCAAGGGAGCTGGCCATCCTGGCAAGCGGCTGCTGAGCCGCCCTTACCACATAGAACTCCGCGCTGTCGTCGTCCAGTGCGTTTCGCTCTTGCTGCTCCGCACCGCTCTCCCTGACAAGCCGCCGCCTCACCGCCGCCTTGCTGCGTTTTGCTGGCGCAGGCTTGGACTTTGATGCTGATTTTGCGTTTTCCTGCCAGGCGGACAGAGTGGCGGGGATCTGTTGCTCGGCTGCTGGCTGCGTCTGCCTGTCAAAGGGTGATGCCGGGGGACTGATGTTTGCGCGATACACTGGCACGCTGTCCATTCTGACAAGGGGGGGCTCTTCAGCCGGCTTGAGTGCGTAGAACTCCGCGCTGTCATCGTCGAGCGGATGCTGCCACTGCTGCTCTGCATCGTGCTCCTTCACCACCGCAAGGCTGGTTCTGGGCTGTGAGCCGCTGCGCCGGCGCGGCTGCGGCTTGCTGTAGGCCGGCTGGTCCTGCTGACCACGGCCTGCTGTCCCCTCCTGCACCTTGTCGTCTCCATTGGCAGCTGCCACGGCCTGGAGGACCGGGGCATCTTGCGCTGGAAGGTGTGCAGCAGCGTGGACAGTTGGGGGTTCTGGGGGGACACTGGGAGGCGCAGCGGCTGGCTGGGACACTCCTTCAGCCTCGGTGGTTGGGTGCAGCGCGGCCTGGGCAAATGGGTTTGCCACGGCCAGCGCGGGGAGCGAGGCGGATGACGTCGAGCCAGCCTTGGACATCTCTTCTTCACTGGGTGTGCGTTCCAGCGGTGCGCTCGGTGCGGCAGTGGCGGCTGCTGCAGGCGCGGCTGAGGCCTGCGCAAATGGGTTCTCTCCGGCGAGAGCAGGGAGCATGACGGATGGCATGGAACCCATCACGGACACTTCTCCGCTGGCCGCGCGCTGAGGGGCGCTTGCAACGACCCGCGTAACTGCGGCCGCCTCCGCCTGCGCGAACGGGTTTGCCCCCGCGACGGGGGGAAACTCCACGGACGGCGCAGCGCTGATCCCGAACGACCTGCTGTTCTTGGTGCTGCGCAGGGCCCCCGCACTGACAAAGGCGGCTGCCTCCGCCGCGAGCTGGCACTGCAGCTGCGCAGCGCTCGCGTCGTGGCGTGAGATGCGAGCAAGTGCTGGGGCGTTCCTTGTCCCCGGGCTGGGCGATGGCGCCTGTGCGGCACCTGCTCCACGCCGTGTGGCAGACGCAAATTGAGTGGCGTTCCCTGCGGCCGGGCTGGCCGCCCGGCGCGGCGGCGCGGCCGCAGATCCTGCTGCGGGTTCCCTTTTTATGGGCTTCGGCTGCGGCTGCTTGGCAAATGCGTCGTGGGATGGCATGCGCGCGAGCGCCGCAGCGTTGCTTGCAGCGAGGCTGGCCGCCCACGGTGCCGGCACGGGGCGGTTGCCGAGCGCGGCCGCACGCGCCTGCAGCGCCTCGATGTCAATGCTGCGCAGCGCCGCGCGGCGCTCGGCCAGCAGCGCGGTCATCGGCACGGCCGATCCTGCATTGCAACAGTCAACAATAAGGAGGGGATGCAAGTCCATGCTGCAATTGATCTTCACAGTAATCCACATCGTCTCGGAAGCGTTTTGGGCAAGTAAAGTTGACATTGCACACATGTCTGTATGAATCTGTTTGCTGCAGCCCTTATTGATCGTGGCATTTTGCATGGTGGAGTGTCAGTATGGGAGCAGGGTGCCCTACCTTTGCGCCACTGGGTGCTCACGCTGCCTTCCTGCTCCTCGAGAAACTTGAAGCGCTCGGGGCGCTTGTCGCTGCCCTCATAACTCCCTGACCGCGACCTTCGCATCTGTGCTTGAACACATGGGCATGTGTCATCATCCAATACCCATAGGACAACACTTACTCCTGCTTCTATTACAATCAGGAAAATCAGGTTGCAAGCAGGGTTCAAGAGTCCTCGGATGACGGTCTGCAAAATGTGCTGGCACTACGACGGGGAGTGCAGTACACAGGTGTGGAGAAGGATTTGGAGCTGGTGCAGATGGGTTCGCACCACGCCCTGGCCTTCCTCCTTCCTGACCTTTGCATCAAGGGGCTCGATACACTGCCTGTAAATGCGGCCACGCTCTCTCCAGGGGGAGTCCTGGGCGAAGAAGTCAGCCCGCAGCTGGCCATTTTGGTGCAGAAGCACAACCCTGGGGGCCACTAAGCTAATTCAGCGCTGACATCAGTGCTTTTAATAGCATTCGGTCTGTGATTGGTAGGTTAACCCATCAAATTGTCGAGCATTCGTAGATGGTGAGTCAGGGTAGCATGGTGCGGGTAACGAGCAAGGTTGCTCAGAACTTTACCTATCCCAGAAGCCGTTCAGCTTTCTCACAGCTCTTATGGAGGCCTCCGTCATGTTTTGGGTGTCTGGGAGCTTGCTCGATGCTGTGAGAGTGCAGATGGACTCCAGCAAAGACTCGCATTCCATATATTGCCTTTCCAGGCGAGCCTCCTGGAGGTACATCTCGTCCGCTCCACGAATGGTGGCCATCCTGTCTCACGGAAAGAACTCGTTTGATGCCTTAGATTATAGGTGTCGACGTTCGGAGAGAACATAAAGCCGTAACAACAAAACAGATCGTTGCAGGACTCTTGAAGAAAACCCTGGACCATAAGACTTGTGCTTCTAGAGCCTCCAAGAAAGCACCATATAAATCGAAGCGACATTTTTTGTTCTGTACAAGATGTTGACAGGGACATCCTGCTCAAAATAACACAAGGATGCTTCTCATGCTGGCCAACGGCCCTGAGTGTTGTACGACAAGAATGCCCAGAAAGGCCTGATCTAGGCGCACTGTTTCTCTTAAGAACCATAAGTAAAATCTCTACGTTGCAGGGTTTATTGTACGTTCTTGCAAACTTTACTGTCTCCAAACGCTCCATCCAATCCCATGGCGACGTCACCGGAGAAGTACGACGACAAGCGTTACAGGCAATGCCCATGCACAAATCACATAACCAATAGCTTGAAATTTTGAGTGGATCGATATGAGAGACTGTTAGAACAAAAGAACAACAAATGCTAGTCTGCTTCGAGGAAACCTGATCTCCGCGGCTGGAATGCGAGGTGAAAGTAACACGCCTTCGTTGAAGACGGAAGTCTTTCTGCGCAGGAGGATGCATAGACAGAGAAGTGGTCAGGTTTTTCTGGAATACATCTCTGTTGGCATGTTGAATCGTGAGGAATCGCACCCAGTCAAGCAACGGCAAGCAACTCTGATGTGTGCGCCACACTAGGACGCTTCCAGTAGATGGCGCTGTGATCACTTCTTATCACAGAGATCACCGCTGGAACAAGTTTCATTGTGCAGTCTCCATGATGTGAAGTCACACCTCACGGCCTGAGAGCACAGATCCGGAGTTATGAAGCAGCCAGGCAGCTGAGCCCGTTGTTGCCTGAATAGACCACTTCTTTGAAGCCGCAGGTCTTGCTGAGGTCCAGGGCCCACCATAAACTGGTCACTCCTGGAAGCGTCTTCAGAGCAACAGTTCTCATGTTCACGGGCCCATTGCATGAGTCAGTAATTTGATGCCATCAGCGCTGCTTAGTGGAGAATCTCCACTGGAGATGTTCAACCTGAATGGAGAGCGTGGGTGGCGCGGCACATGGAGCTACTCATCAGTGATGCAGGACTGAGCAGCCGGCGCCGGCAAGGTGATCATTAAGCGCCATTCCTTAGAGACACATCATTCATGTGTGGCTGCCATTCAGGAGACTCAGTTGAGCGAGAGACATGCATATGCATCTGACTGCGCTCAATATGAACAGTTTCTCACTAGCCATGGCCATGGGTGCACTGTGCAGACCTGCAAGGTAGGACTGCCTGGCATGCTTGCATGGCGATGCATCCTCACTCACTCCTACTTCAGCCAAGTTGCAATTGAAGCCATCAATCGTCATGACTTTGTTGACTATGGTGATTGGGTTTGTCTACATTGACTCAGCCGGATTGCCACACAGTTGAGCCCGCATGCGCTGCCGCCAAATGCCAATGCAGGTCAGTTGGCATACACTGGATCGGGTTCCTAGTTGTATCACTCCCTCTAGGTCATGGTGTGGAATCCTTTTGTCAGAGTAAATGGAAGGGGGGATGCCACAGGGATTCATGGACACGAAAACAGGGCAGGCGGATAGCCATCCTGAGCAAGATGCCAAATTTGAAGAGATGCTCCGTACAGATGCCCCTCAGAAAGCGGGACGGTATGCGTATGCCTCGTTGAGCATTGCGCAAGCTTGCGTGGCCAACAGAAGCTGAAGCCAACTCGATCTGAAACGTTGCACGCAAAGGCGTGTAAGAAGCAGGAACTGCTCGCGCCAACAATAGGGCACCGTACTGGGTACGTCCCATGGTCGGCTGACCGAACCTTGGATATTGTGTCCGTAGCGTGAAATGCTCTGTGCTCCTGTGGGTCCATAAAGGGCTCCATATATATATGATGGGTTCATAGAAGTTGACTCCTAATAAGAAAGTGCCCGATAGCCCAAAAATTATATCGCAAGATGGCGTGCCAGGTCATTAAGGACCACGACCTGCGTTTTCTGTGCAAAAAGTCGGAAAACCACCGGCGTAAATACTTTAATTAAGCAGTGTATGTTCACTGACCGAGCTGTGCACTTTGCGCATTCTTGTGGAAGCAGCACACCATGTCCTCTCCATCTGTACGGAGGAGTGGGCTGCTTGGCTTCATTACGTTATTCTAACGATACCATCCAAAAGCGTGCGCCTCACAGCACCTTCTCAGCCTTCTGTGCTCTTCTTTATTGCAGGACCATGGCGCTGTCATGGCTGGCAGTCGTCGGCGTGATGGCCATGTCGTACACGGCAGCTGCTCAGACCATTCCCCAGCTAGTGCCAGGTTTTAAGGCAACACCTGGATTCACAGTCTCGACAGACATCACAACTCTGACCACCTCAGGACAGTTCGTGACGGTGAGCTCGGTGCCTGACAGCTTGAACCTTTGCCCATCTGGGACTTTCACCCTCAGTATAGGTTGAGCTTGCTGGAGGGACCTGCAGCAGAGTCTGATTCTTTGGTATCTTATGGACATGCATGACACACGTATTACCTGACCTTACAAACAGGCTACAGGGTTTACCTCAGAGGCATTGCAATGTGCTTCCCCCAGGTATCCTGGACCGGCAACCCGAGCCCAAAAAACAATGATGCTATTGCTCTGTACGTTCTTGCACCAAATGTGACGGTTGACACCCTCTCGCCGTTTAAGTTCCAGTGGGTCAACCGCTCGCCAGGAGCTGCAACGTCTGGATCTGGATCGCTCAAGTAAGTCCTTTGCTCAATAATAGACCCAGCTTCTACGATTTGCATGTACTGTTGCTGCTAACAAGCAGTCAGCAATCGATTGATTGCCTTCCTTCAACATATGCCACAGACATCCCAGGGAGTTCGTTGCAGCCATGCAATCTGCATTGTGGGAAGTGCTTACTCGCTTGCAACAAAGTTCACATGTTGGCCACCTTGTCTGTGATCCTTTGCCATGAGTAACAAACATTCAATTGCCATCAAGGTGACTGCAAAATAACCTGGACAATACGGCCGCAGACTGCAGCACATTGTGGGCAATGTTGCATGCATGGTGTGTCGGAGACTCAGGGGACATCTTTCCCAGCCTTGACGGAAAGTCTTGAGGGCTGTTCTGAACTCTTTCGTGGTGCAGGTTCCAGGTGTGGAACCAGCGGTACCCAGCAGTGTTCCTGTACTTCAGTGACATCACCAGTGTCGGCTTCGGTAACGTGGCTTGGAGCTCGAGCAAAGTGACGGCTGTGAGCAACCCCATTGCCGTGACTCCCAACGAGCCAACCCAGGGTCACCTCACATTCACTGCCAACCAGGGGTGAGTGACAGCAGCCCATGCATGCCACGCTTTTTGACATGCTGACAGCATGCATCCTCTTATTTTCCTGCAACTCTAAGGGACTCATAAGGACGCTTGCTGCTCCAATGGTGATGTGGTGCCTGAAGATCAGCAGTCCAGGAATTTAAGCAGCTTTGCCCTAGACAGCCTTCCGCGATCTCTAAAATGAGTGCTCGGGAAGGCTGGCTTTTCGATCCTGCATGCAAAGTGTACAGAGCTGATCGCAACAAATCACTCGCATGGGTGCATGCAGAGAGGTGAGTGTGCAGTGGACAACAAGGGATTTGGGCATGCCGGTCATCAAGTTTGGCACTTCTCCAGGCCAGTACGGCGCTCCGGTGCGGGCCAAGTCAGGAGGCTACACTCGTGACATCATGTGCGGCATTCCAGCCAACTCCTACGGCTACTTTGACCCGGTGACATATTCGGCCCCTCATGCCATGTGAACATCTCTGGACTCTCATTCCAGATGGCAATGAAACCCCTCTCTTCACGGATGTTGTAGATGGGAAAGTATGGGTCAAAGGGCTGGATGCTCTGTTTGCTGAGCTGATGCTGCATGCTGTTCTTGGCAATGACTCACGGTGTCCCTCATGCTGTGGATATATTCAAGTCTAAATGCATGCCATTGCGGATGGGCTGTCACTTTGCCACACCTGATTTGGAGGTTGGATGTGCACATGCAAAATTTACAGAGGTCAAGCTTCACTTTAGTCATGCTTGTGCAGGGCTCCCTGCACTATGGGACTATTACCGGTCTGGCACCAGACACAACATACTACTACACCTACGGCGATGCAGCTCTCAACCTGTTTGCCCCGGAGTCATCTTTTGTCACGCCTCCCCTGCCGAGCGCGGCGGACAAGATCCACTTCATCGCCTGGGCCGATGCTGGCCAGGCCAATGCAGGTCTGCGGCCTTTCACCTCAGCTCTTCATTATCATCACTCTCATCATTATTGTGTGGAAATGGAAAGAAGTCACAGGCGATGGGGCAGCCACACAGTGTACCTGCATATGTGCTGTCTCTCTGGGCTCGTTACCTTGTGTGATGACACTTGAGGAGGAGCAGGCGCCAATGGATCCATACTTAATCCAGGAAGGGCCAGTGAGGGATACCTCGTTGAGTGTGCTGATTTTAGCATTCAAGTGTCTGTCATGTAGGCTGCAAGATGACCAGTTAGCAGAAATCTGACATGTATCCTGTGGTATGCAGATGACGCCATCTCATACGATTACTACAGTAAGTCCCTGATGTACTCCCTCATTGCCCTTGTGATTGTCATGCCTTTTATTTCATTATGGTGAAGCAGAACTGCTTTGTAGAAAAATGTGTTCAGAGGCTATCAACAGTGACATGTATTTGTTGCTTGGTGCAGCTGACTATGATGACTTTGACACTTCACCGTATGGCACTGAAGCAGCGACTTACTGGACGGCATATGATGTCTGGGAGCAGGAGCAGGTAGGCTTCCCAACGATCATTTTTACGTATAATGTTTGGGGTTATATTAGGGTTTAGGGTACCTGTTGCACATTGCGTTGTGCAGGCACCATACTCTTGATACTTGGTCTCACACACACCTGATCCCATCCTCCATTTTGTGTGGGGTAAGATGCCCATGAGATGTGTGTCACAGGCTTGCCCTTCATCCCTGGTATGCTGGCACCCTCTGGGTAGGGGCAGATACATAGAGCATGATTTACCATGTGGATATTGTGCATGATGCTCTGATGTGTTCCACTGCAGGCCACCCAGCCATCTTCTCTCAAATTGGTTGACCGCCTGCTGGATGAGGTCAAGACCTTCAAGCCCACACTGGCCATCAACAATGGTGACATCAGCTACGCCAGGTGTGACATTCATATGTGCACCTGCTGTCCATGGGAATCCCGAATGGCTAATTGGGGATCCTCAGAGCTGGATCAGATAAGCTGACAAAACAAGCATGGGACTTGATTCACCTGACTATACATGCAGATCTCCTTGTTCAAGTTGTAAAATCAATTTATGAATGATGACCTCTCATGTATGTGGAAGCAAGGCTGGCATGTCCGAATGGGTGCCTAAATGTTTTTCAGCATGCGCGTCATGATGGTCGCACATTAAGGGTGCTGCCACGGATTGCAGGGGGAGTGTGGCCCAGTGGGACAACTACTTTGAGCAGTACAAGGCACTGTACCGTCAGCTGCCTGTGATGTCTCTTCCCGGTATGTCCACCTATCTCTGTACCTACCTCTGTAGTCAACATTCTCGGACATTACTTTGGCTGAGAAGACACATCATATTTCACCAGCGTTATCCATGCATGATGTTAAAGCATGTGCGTAATATGAGCGCCCTTGCTTGCACCATGGGATCGATGTAACTGCACCGCAACCTGAGCAACATGGGGCCCCTCTGTAGATGTGACTGCGTGGATATGCAGGCAACCATGAGCGTGACTGGCCCAACACTGGCGACCGTTTCTACCCACTCCAGAGCCGCAGTGACTCAGGTACTGACAGACCTGGCGCCTGCTGTGGAAGAGCATGCAATCTGGCAAAAGTCAACTCAATCTGGCAAAGGATCAGTGTTCTCAGTCAGCGGAGCCTTGTCCGCAGTCTCAGATCTCAGTGTACGGGAGAATGAGGGATGAAGATAAAATTGAAAGCCTGACCCTTTCGTTGAACTTCTTTGAACCTCAGGTGGTGAGTGTGGAATTCCATACCAGCAACGCCTGCGCATGCCAACTGCCAACATCACCAATGAATGGTGAGCAGGCCTGCAGACATGAGAGATTTAAATTTCAGATCCGACAGCTGTAACACAGTGTGAGGACATTTGCGCTGTGACTAGAGGTCGGCGACATGGCAGTTGAGCTTCATATAGCTACTATTGCCTGCTTTTGTGCTGAGTATTCAGGAAGAGGCAAGCCCTTGACATGATGGCTCAATGCCAATATCAGTGATCGATGGCTCTTAATATATTATAATTGATAATTGTCTTGCGGCGCAGGTACTCGTTTGACCACGGTCTCATCCACTTCATCCAGACCTCCACAGAGCAGCCCTTTGGAGCAGGCTCACCTCAGTGGCAGTGAGTATCACTGCCAGCAGCGGCCCCGTCCCCAAGTCTTGTAACTTGAGCTACATTAACATTTGTTTTGGCTCTGTTGGTGCATGCTTTGGATAGCATGGATCCATAGCACGCTAAAGTAGCTGTCTATCTGTTCATCTGCATGATGCAGCAATCAGTGTCATGAAAGATCCTGGATGGCATTTGCCTCAATAAAAAATTTTGACGCATGGCTTTGCTTGTCACAGGTTTGTGGTTGCTGACCTGCAGAAGGTTGACAGGTCGAAGACGCCCTGGGTCATTGTGGTATATGGTCCCGCTGTATTCAATTGGCTTCACAAAAAGAAGTATACAGAGATTTGTGGATTTGTCATTGATAGTGTGAGATGCATTGAGCCAATTTGTGCGGGGGAAGCCTTCGCAATTGAAGGCACTATGTTTGCTGCTCACAGGGATTCCATCGCCCTATTTACACAACATCCCTGGAGGGTGTCACCCTTGCGTCAGACCTGGTGGTTGCAAATGACCTCAGGGACGCATACGAGCAGATCTTCTACCAGTATGAGGTCTGCTCCTCACTTGCTCCACTCTCATGCAGCAATTACAGCAAGACGGCTGTCTGTGATGCTTCTGAGAGCTCAGTTAAGGGAAGTCACAGTGTGGGTATGCAATGTTTGCTGAGTGATAAGTACTAGTAATTCGCAATTGACTCAACGATGTTGGTAGATCTAATAAGACCTTCTAAGTAAGTGCAGCCCTTGCCAATTGCTGCATGTGCTGGACCCTGCCACGCATGCTTTTATGCACGCAGCGTGAGTATCTTGAAGAGCTTGGATTTCTCTACATGCAGGTGGATCTGACCCTGTCTGGGCACGTGCATTTGTATGCGCGCACCTGCCCTGTGCTGAGGAAGGGCTGCCTGGGTTACAACAAGACCACTGGTGTCCCCAACGCGCCCATCCATCTCTCCATCGGCAATGGAGGGTGTGTCCTGTCCAGCCTTGACATGAACACTGCATGCCCACATCTTGGACAACAGACAATTTTCTAAAGATTGCATAGAACCCACATTATTTTTTCAAGACAAGGCTTGTCATAGATGAGATATTTTCAAGGGTGTGATGTTGCAAATGGTCAAGGGAATGTTCAGGACAGGCTGAATGGAAGCTGATGAGAAGTTGCTGCGGGGCACCTAGCAATAGTGTGTCGGAGTGCCCGTGTAAAGTGCTCTGTATCTTTGCAGGTACGCCATGACCTGGTTTGTCAACCATGACACTCCATCCTACTTCGAGGCGCACATCCTTGAGCATGGTAAGTGTGCCACAAATTGCTGTTGAAGACTCGCCTACATGCAGAAATGCACTGCACATGCAGTGGCATGCCGTCCAATTATTGAATCCTCGACATTTGTAATGCATGGGTAAAGAATGAAAGCGGTGGCCGCGACATTTCCATGTCAGATGCAAATCATTGATGGGCATGTGAGTGAGGTGATTGATAGCAAGCAAGGTGAAAAGTCAAAGTGGCCATCATCTTGCTCAGTCTGAAGTGCACAGTATGACTGATGTTTCCTTTGTTCAGGCTACATCCGTGCTGAGGTAGATGCCACATCGCTGCACATCACGGTGAGTCACCAGTGATTCCCATTTGTGGTCACATGTCTCTTTAGCAGCCAAAATTATGTGCACTTGATAGCATTGGAACAGATGTGTGCTCTCCTAGCACATTGACCATCTATGATGCATACCACTGGCAGTGGTCTGCTGCAGTGAGTCAGCTTGTGGTGTGCTATACTGTGGTAGGATGTGCAAATTCTGCTCGGCCCTGAAGTAACTGCCAGATGTGCCACTGAAGGAAGTTGCTGAAGGGTTGTAGTACCAGACCCCTGGATTGAAAAGCCAGCAATGATTGACTTGTGACAAGGACCTGGTCATGGGCTGTGGCAGGCGATTGCAACGGAGACTGGCAAGGTGATGGATGACTTCACCATTAAGAAGGAGCCCAACTACAAGCCTGACATTACCGCACGCAACAACTTCCTCTACAGTGGATATCAACCAGACTACAAACCTACCTTCCTGGAGGTGAGTCCAAAAATGGCACAGCACCTTCCGGAGTTTGGCATTACTGTTCCTCTCATAACCCGGAAACAAGGCATTTCCTTTGTGAGTAACTGAGGATGCTTCGCATTCGAGTGTTTGTGCCTGCTGTCCATCTCTAATTGAGATATTTGGCTTCTCAGAACTGCTCTGTTGGGTTGACAACTCAAAACAAGTCAGTGGTTGATATATTTTTCTAATTACTATTATCACATTATAGAGACCTTTGGCAGCCATCTGAGGCTCACGGGTCTTTTGGCAGAGTCTTCTGCTACCCTACATCATCTCACTTCAATTTCTCATATATGTGTTGATTTACAGTGTTGGAGTGCAATTTTGATCCATTGTTGGCCTTTGCCCTTGTGTGACAGGACCCTGGTCTCAGCCCAGACACCATCTTCTTCAACCTCTTCTTCCAGTCTGCCCTGGCCCCTGACCTCAAGAAGGACCATCAACTGCTCGCCAGCCTGGCCAACGCCACTTTTGTTGTCGCGCCAAACACTGGTGAGTCACCATGCCTCCATGCTTGTTGACAGTGCAAAGCACAGTGAGTGTCTGTTGATGCAATGCTGAGCACTCCTAGGTTCTATCTAGGATCACATGGTGAGCCGTTCACATTGTGTTGAACACCTGTTGTAAAAGCAGTCAGAGCCAAGCCAGTCATTGCTCTCCTGAGGAAAGTTTGCGTTCTGTGTGCATTGCAGAGGACAACGTCCCACGTCTGTCTCAAATTTTCGATGCATATGCCAAGATCTTGCGCCGCCCCGGCTTCCTCAAGGAGAATGGCATCACTGACCCTCAGGTGGCCGCAAAGTTCATCTACAAGGTGGGCCATTTTTCTCTTTTCCAAACACCTTTTCAGGTTCCTCACATTCCCACACATGCTGAATCTACTTTTTTCCTGTTAAAATTGTGGATGCTTGCTGGTCATCTAACCAGGCCTAAATGGCTACATTTCTTCCATTTGTTTGGACTCTGAGGTTGTCGAGCTTTAGTGACCTGGGTGCTCATCGAGGTTTAGTGACCTGAGTGTCAAACAGCAATCTCTACACAGCGAACTTAAGAAAGCACCAAAGCAAACAGCTGACTCCAGGCATATCTGTGGCAGATCAGCAGATGCGAGGAGTGAGCTGACTATCAGAAGATGCAGCTTGATGACAAAATGTTTCTTTTGCTTGTTCGTGAAGCTCATTCCTGGTTCCCAGGACAAGAAGCACTGCACGTGCAGGTGCATGTCATAAAGCAATTTGCTGAGCAGCGTCTGCATGTGCTTGTGCAGGCATTCCTGCCCCTCTTCCAGCAGTTTGACAAGAATGTCATTGCGGCTCAGCTCAACCCCAACGTTGACCCGAACGTGCTCAAGGACCAGAACACCGCGGATGTCCAGAAGGCTGTGGATCCCCTCAACATCGTCCCGAGCATCACCGCCAAGCTGGACAATGTGCCCCCCTTTGTGTTCCAACAGGCGGCCGCTCCTGCTCCAGCCCCTTGAGTCATTGCACCAAGTATTGTGCGCATTGGATGGCAGAGAGTACGGGGGGACCCTCTTGGATTCCGGGTCAGGATGCATGGAAACTGATTTATATCAGAGATGCAGAATATAATGCAGGGGTATTCCTGGTCGATTGGTGGTCAGGTTGCACGGACAGATTTGCTCCAGACTGATTGCCCAGACAGAAGCTGGGATTTCTGAGATTGGAAGGCAGATTGACGCCACAGACCAGAAAAATTGATGGACCATGGTGCCTTACAATTGCAATTAGGAAAGTCGGCAATATTTACTCGCTCTGTTCTGCAACTGTTTCAAGGATGCACATTAGTATCTTGATTATTCTTTTATTGAGTAGCGTGGGGTATGGAGTACGATTGTCAAAAGGGATGTGAGGTTGACAGAGCCGAAGCATTGTGCGGCTCTTCCAGCCATTCTGTGCAAATATTCCTTTGGCGCCTGAATGTGGAAATAATACCCAGAACGGTTATACCAATGAGCTTAGCATTTGACGTTTGCCTTGTTTGAATGCTGAGTGATTTCAGGGTGAGTCCCATCTGCTTTTCGACCATATGGCATGGTATTGACGGACATGTTGTTGCTCTTTGGGGGCTTTTTGAATGGTTCCTATGTTTCATGTGATGAAAGTTTTCCAAAAACCAGTTAGGTTGCCTTGTCGTTACAAGTACAACTTGGCAAGATGCGAGTTCAGTGAACACATGGAGGCCCGTTTGCACCGCACAAGTGGTTGCTACCTCACTGTGTGTTTTCACTAATTTGCTGCTGTACTGCCATGTCACCGCTCTTGATATGCACATACACCTGCATTGTTGCCATGCTTGTTCCCCAAAGAAATCTAGAATGCACTACAATGTTCCCCAAAGAAATCTAGAATGCACTACAATGTTCCCCTCCACAAATGCATCTTGTGTGGTTAGTTCACCACAAGGTATTGGGGTGCACATAGATAATGTCCCTAGAGGCCTCTCCCTGGCTTCCAACACAATATACTTGGAAAGTAGGTCACATTCCATGGATGACTTTCTTGACTGAACAGGAGGCTGAATCACCCCGATGGTAAATTTCAAAGACCGCCATATATTGCAGAACTAAAGTAGTCCACTCACTATCACAATGACCAGTGATCAGCGAGAAGAAGTGGCGAAGTGTTGCTGAGCAATAACGCAGTCAGTTAAGACTTCGGAGCTGAAGGGCCCTGGCGGGACACATTGGGAGGTGAAAAGTCCGACGCGCTGGTGACATTTGGAGAAGTGTTGGAGGGTTCCATGGACTGACTCGTGTTATTCGCGGTTGTGGGTTCCTTGAGGACGTTTGGGTCAACGCTGGGGTTCAACGACGCGGCCACAGTAGTGTTGTCAAACTGCTGGAAGAGGGGCAGGAAAGCTTGCGCCCAAACATGCACAGCACACCATAAATTCAGCAAGTGACAAAGACACAATGAATCCTTCGCAGCTATCCAGGGACCTGTGATATTCCCATAGCATACAGAGCTAAGATGCAACAAATATCAATAAAATGGCGTGCAGCTGCAAGCCGTGCATAGAAATTTGGGCACATGACTGGGCCCCACACAACTTGCATGGCATTCTGAATCAGCAACGCGGACAATGCTGACTCAGTATTCCGGATTGTGCCCGCTCATCTCAATCATGCATGAGCTTAGATGTTGCATGTTCAGAGGCGCCCACTTCAACGCTGTGCAGTTTCATAAGCTTGCCCTTGAGAAGTTTTTACTAAGCATTGAGAGTTCTGATAAGCACCAAGTATTCACATTGTGGTACAAAAGTCCATCCAGGCAAGCAGAGTATGCAGCAGATCACAGAAGGGAGAGCTGCCTACCGAGTAAATGAATTTCCCCGCTGCTGTAGGATCGGTGATGCCGTTCTCCTGTAGGAAAGTGGGGCGGCTCATGATCTTGGCGTAGGCATCAAAAATCTGGGACAGCCGCGGAACATTGTCCTCTGCAAACCACACTCATGAAGTCGTCAGGGATGTGAAACTATGTATTTAGGGTTTAGGGTTTAGGCTATATAGTTGTTATTTACCCTAAACCCTAGCTGTCCGAGAACATTGTCCTCTGCAAATGTTCCATCCACAGTCATGAAGTCGTCAGGGATGTGAAACTCTGTAGCAGGCATGTCAGGCTAATGGTGCCGGCAATTACTGTGGGCATGGGCACGGGCATGTGGGCAGCAATTGTGAGCAAGGCATGTTGCACTGTGACTCCAGTCTCTCAGTCAGTCAGTCAGTCGATTACACCTTTTCCAGCCACCTAGGGGCTGATCAGATGTCTGACTCTGATCGTCAGAGTCAGCACCCAGCATCACATCCATACATTCACGGAGAAATTTGGAAACACTCACACAATCATCCTGCCAAAGTTATAACTTATGGCTGCCGTATGCGAGATTTGATCAGAGGATCACCAGTGTTTGGCGCGACAACCAAGGTGGCATTATTAAGGCTGGTCAACAGTTGCTGGTCCTTCTTGAGGTCAGCAGACAAGTCGTTGAAGAACAGTGTGAAGAAGATGGTGTCCGGGCTAAGGCCAGGGTCCTGTGAACCAATGCAATGGTAACTGGAGCGCTGACCAGTCAATTATTATTATTACTTTTACACGATTTCCAGTCCTTATGAACTAGGTACGTCTAGCAGCACCCTGACCAGTCAATAGTGAACTCTAAAAAAGTGAACGGAGTACCGTAGAAGTTTTACTTCGCACACGTGAAGTCAATGTTTTATCAGGATGGGTGGCATCATAATTGCACTGGGCACCACCTCATCTGAGGGTCTGCAGTTGATCATGCAGCATGGGTGATGGGTGCCAGAAATGCCAGCTTATTATTTTTAGGATTTTTATTTTCTATTTTAGAGTTGAAACTAGGGCTGAAAACCTAAACTCTAAACCCTTAAAAAAATATTGCCATAGTGGAACTTGCCTCCAGGAAGGTAGGTGTGTAGTTCGGCTGGTATCCACTGTACAGGAAGGCGTTGCGTGCGGCCAGGTCAGGCTTGTAGCTGGGCATCTTCTTGACTGTGAAGTCATCCATGACCCTGCCAGTCTCAGTTGCAATTGCCTGTCCCATCCAATTTATATTAGCTCATGGGTGCTGCAAAAGTCAAGCTCGGTGTGAATCCTGTGGCCCCCTGATGTGAGGAGTGTGCCATTTCAGAGAGAGCCTCAGTGTTTGTTCACAGGCAGTCAGGCAACACTCCTGTCCCTGCTAAGAGCCATGAGAAATTGCTGGGACTCGCCGTGATGTGCAATGATGTGGCATTCGCCTCTGCTCGGATATACCCTGCGCAAAACAAACAATCTTTTAAATAGTTGATCAAGCTGAGCGCCTATATTTACCCCTGTATGTCACTTCGACCTCCACACTGTTAGTGATAGTCAATATTGCCGTCGCGGATGAATTCTTGCACCCCGACGTCTCATGCTTAATTCCTGTTTGGATGAGGCAGCCATCACATGCGTACATGATGGCGGCTATATATTAAATTACCCCAAGATGGCAGCAGACAGGGGCATTACAGATGCCCAACAGATGAGATTCTTTCCTGAGAATATAGCGGTGCACTCACCATGCTCCAGAATGTGCGCATCAAAGTAAGAGGGTGTGTCATGGTTCACAAACCAGCTCATGGCATACCTGCATGACAACACAGACCATGTAACTCATCCCATTCTTAAGCACACATTCTATCTGCCAACGTTGACCTGTGCGCATGCACGCTGTGCATGTCATGCTGTGGAGACTGCATGAGCATTTGCAAAGGGCCAAGAGCCCTCATAGACGCATGCACCAGTAGCATGGCCTTTCTGCAATGGTTTTAATAATGTGAACCACCTTGTCAAACATGAAATACACCCTGCACAGCTGTGGATTGCCAAGCAGCTGAGTGGCTGCGTGCCACTGTGCAGGCAGCGGTGCCAAGACATCAGGGTAGAGTTTCTATATTTTAGGGTGTAGCGTTTGAACTTGAGGGTTAAGGGTGAAAGGCATATATGTAACTTCAGGGTTTAGGGTTAAAGTGCACATTGCAAGCCGGCATACCCTCCATTACCGATGGAGAGATGGATGGGTGCGTTTGGGGCGCCCGTGGTGGCGTTGTAGCCGAGGCAGCCCTTCCTGAGCACAGGGCAGGTGCGCGCATACAGATGCACATGGCCGGAGAGGGTAAGATCCACCTGCAGTTGCCAAAACTCACCTCAAAACTGCATGCTGTGTTTACAGCAGATTAAATGCCGAAAGGTACAGTGTACACTTGACACGTGCTGTGCTGTGCTGTGCTGTGCTGCGCTGCGCTGCGCTGTGGGACTGGCCGAAAAGTGAGCACTCATGATGAGACCGTGACTTGTTTGCCACTGCGTCAGCACGCATGAAGGTCCCAATTCACTTTGACCTTCTCAACATAACATGCAGCAATACTGAATGACCCTCAACCCTTGGTCGACAAGTGAGGCCCTCAGCATCACACTGATAGCAAAACACTTGGCTAGAGGGTGGAGAATAGCAGCAGTCACAGACCGCGTACTGGTAGAGGATCTGCTCGTATGCGTCCCTGAGGTCGCTTGCAACCACCAAATCGGATGCAAGGGTGACACCCTCCAGGGACGTGGTGTAGATGGGCCGATGGAAACCCTGCAGACCATTCAAGTGCGTTGGCTCCTGCCGTCCCATGCTTTTTGAGCCAGCACATGCTAAAGGATCTACCAGGAGCACTTCAGTAGGTCTTTCAGCACTCCCGTCTATGGAAGTGTGACTGCGCACCACAATGACCCAAGGCGTCTTGGATCTGTCCACATTCATAAGGTCAGCAACCACAAACCTGTGACAGGCACAGAACTTGCCTGAGCATATCAAGTGGCCATTATTCAGTAGTAGACATGCTGTATGTAGAAGATCAGAAAGGGACAGCAGCCAGCCACTCATGTCCGCGGAACATCTATGCAGCAGTGGCCACACAGAGCGGGAGAACATCAATGCAGCATTGTTACTTGTTCACAGGGATGGGGAGATGGCGGTATCCATGGGTGTGGAGACTTTGCAGGACCTTTCAAGATATATGGGCCTAGATGGATGCTTACTACCACTGAGGGGAACCTGCTCCGAAGGGCTGCTCAGTAGAGGTCTGGAAGAAGTGGATGAGGCCGTGATCAAACGAGTACCTGGCACACCACATGCCAAAGCCATCATTGAGCCAGAATGTACTCATTTGCGGTTGCCAGGGGCATTGGCAAGCTTACATGGGCACACTCCTCTCATTATACACTCGTGGCAAAGAATGTGCAACTTGGACAGCACAAATCTGAGGCACAATTGTGGCTTGGTGGCTAGGACAAAAAGCTACTGGCTTGGGGGCAATTAAGAAATAATTGCTAATTTGCAGGTGCTCCTCATCATGTTGGTGATCTTGTCTGCAACACATTTCTTGTGCAGGTGACATTCTGACTTAGTGCCTGCAGCTAGCTCACCACTCATTGGTGATGTTGGCAGTTGGCATCCGCAAGCGCTGCTGGTATGCAATCCCACACTCGCCACCTGGTCAGTTCCACATGTACTTTCGGTCTTTCAATTTCAGGAAGACAATGATCTCAGCCTGCATACGTCAACCCTCATTGCTTTTTGATTGACCAACAATCACCATGCCGATTGCACTGCAGGGGGAACAGAGAGGGGTCCACTCCTCCCAGGAAATATTCAACAGCATCACATACGCCAGCATAAATTCCAGCACCTGAGTCAGTGCGGTTCTGGAGTGGATAGAAGCGGTCGCCAGTGTTTGGCCAGTCACGCTCATGGTTGCCTGCAAATCCCATGCAATGACATTCATATCACGCTACCCCAAAGCTCACTGCAGCCTGATAGAGTCTTGCACTCCAATGTTGGTTCACAAGGGTGCTCAAAGAATTCAGTCACACTCCCAAACTCATAAAGTACTCATGCCATGCAAATATACCCGGATGAAGAAATCCGCTGAGAAGGTCCAAAACACTTTCAACTGCAGCTTAGGGGAACGCACACCAGGAAGAGACATGACGGGCAGCTGTGTGTACAGCGGCTTGTACTGCTCAAAGTAGACATCCCATTGGCTCATACTTCCCCTGCACATTATGCATGTCACATCACACTTTTAGACTGTAAATTTTTCGAATTAAAATTCCCCGTAGTTCGCTTTTTGCCAGGATTCTCCCTTCCAGCTGTTCCTCAACTGAAAGGTGCAGCATTTCATGGGCACAAAGTGTGCATGTACCTGGCGTAGCTGATGTCACCATTGTTGATGGCCAGGGTGGGCTTGAAGGACTTGACCTCATCCAGCAGACGCTGCACCAGCTTGAGAGAAGATGGCTGGGTGGCCTGCAACGGCACAACACTGTATTATAGGCGCCATCAGACTGTCTGGATCCTGAGATGTGGCTGGGTGCCACCACACAATAGTTGCAAAGACAAGCCTGCTAAATGCAGCCTGTCAAGGGTTAGTTTGGTTCGAAAGCTATAGATTAAGATCCTGTTGGAGACCTCAACATCAAAAGTGTGAGGCCTGCCAGGTAAGTGCAGCAATACCAGTGCCACGCACAAAGGAAATTAGATGTCAGAGGGCAAAACCGAGGAGAAAAGGGTGAAATAGTGAAGCTTTGCCTGCTCCTGCTCCCAGGTGTCGTATGCTGTGAAGTCGCTGCTTCAGAGCCGTATGGTGAAGTGTCAAAGTCATCGTAGTCTTCTGCACAACGCAAGAGAATGCATGTCATTCTCAACATCCTTGGCCTATTTGACTCTCAGTATCCTCCACCACAGTACCTCTGCCCCACAAACCATGGCGCAAACCAGAGGGAAAACTCAGGGACTCACCGTAGTAATCGTACGATATTGCATCATCTGCGCAGCAGAGAAGAATTGTCAGGCCTCCAGTCAAAGAATGTCATCAACCACTATCTCTTATTGCGATTGAAAACTATTGTGTGCTTCAGGTGGCCTAGTACACGCTGAATTCTCATAGGTTGTCGGCCCCTCTGAAGCTTGCCATCGTTCAACTGCATCTTAAAACACTTGGACTATGTGCATGTGTAGCAGCAGCTCCCTGTGGGCTCCGGGCTGGGTTCGTCAAACCTGCAGGACAGCACTTACTTCCAACATCTCTGGAGCTTGGATCAGGGGCATGCAGACCTGCATTGGCCTGGCCAGCATCAGCCCAGGCGATGAAGTGGATCTTGTCCGCAGCGCCCGGCAGGGGAGGCCTGACAAAAGATGACTCTGGGGCAAATAGGTTGAGAGCTGCATCGCCGTAGGTGTAGTAGTATGTTGTGTCTGGTGCCAGACCGCTGATGGTTCCATAGTGCAGGGAGCCCTGCATGTGCAGATCATCATTGCCGCCCATCTGCATGCATGCATGCACATCCCCATCTCCAAGAGAAAAGATCAGCCTATCAAGATTCTCTCACAGCTTGCAGAGCTTCAAGCAAGTGAAGATCACTCATAGCAAAACACAGAATTGGCACCTTCATATATACAGGGCTTTTTTCATCTGCAACTTGGCCTTCCGCATCTACTTACATAGGTTACTGACCATTTGACATTCATGGCAATCCTGCCCCAGGTTTCGCCTACAGCTCTGGGCTAGCTGATGGCATTTGAACAGGGACACCGAGGCAAGCCTGGCTCAATATGTGTGGAGGTGTAAGCAGATCAGTGTGTAGAACAGGGCAGCAGCTATCACCGGGTCAAAGTAGCCATAGGTGCTGGCTGGTTGGCCGCACATGATCTCACGAGAGTAGCCGCCTGTCTTTGCTGGGATTGGGGCGCCATACTGGCCTGGGGATGTGCCAAATTTGATGACCGGCGTGCCCACATCCCTTGTCGTCCACTGCACACTCACCTCTCTGCATACAATCATGCAAGTAAGGATGGACCGGCAGCCGCTTTTATCTGGTAACCCTGGAATACCGTCTGCAGTGGCATTGGTGCTAGCGAGATGAGATGAGGAAAATGTGAGGGCGTGATGTCAATCCTTCAGGTGCACTGTTGTGCAGGATTGGCGAGAATTTCCTGATTACTGCTGTCAACACTAGTCAATGTGCCAGCAAAGCTGCTCTAACTCACCCTTGGGTACTGGTGAATGTTAGGTGGCCCTGGGTTGGCTCGTTGGGATTCACATCGATGGGTGTGCTGACAGCTGTCACTTTGTTCGAGGTCCAGGCCACATTGCCAACCCCGACACTGGTGATGTTGCTGAAGTACAGGAAGACTGTTGGGTACCGCTGGTTGAACACCAGGAATCTGCACCAGGACAGACACCTCCTCACCCACAAGGGTATTGTTGTCACACTGAAAGGTAGCCGGACAGGCTCGGAATGACTGCCAAAAGCTCATATAAAATAGGCATTCCAAATGTTGCGGAATGTGTCTGAAAAGCAGGCTATCCAGACGCATGAAACACAGAAGGGGTGGGGAATGGGGAAGATAGCTACAGGCGTGACTTCCATGTCATGGATGCAAGACAGCACGCACACGGCATCTCATTTCTCTTGGATTGTCTGTGGCATGCAGTGCTGCAGTCAAGGAAGTTGCTGAGTTGTTAGTAGCAACAGCACATGGTGTGGTCAAGTACTTACTCCAATGATCCGGATCCAGATGTTACAGCCCCTGGTGAGTGGTTGATCCACTGGAATTTGAAGGGCGACAGGCCATCTACCGTCACGTTTGGTGCAAGCACGTACAGAGCAATTGCATCATTGTTGAGCGGCTTGGGATTGCCTTTCCATGACACCTGGGGAGCACAATGCGGTACCATTGCGCCACGTCAGAGGCCAAATGTCAGGAATGACTTTTGATGGGGCTGAATTTCAAAGGAAATACAAAGGGATTGTCCATGCAGAGTGATGTTTGAAAATTTGCAACATGCTCAGGTGTATGGATACAGCTGTCCAGATGGGCACAACAGGCAACTGTAGGCACTAAACTTACCGTAACAAACTGTCCTGATGTTGTCAGTGTTGTGATGTTTGTTGACACTGTGAACCCAGGAGTTGCCTTGAAGCCCGGCACGAGCTGTGGAATGGTCTGAGCAGCTGCCAGACAGGACAAGGCCATCATACTCAGAGCTGCCAGCCATAGCTGCGCCATGATCCTGCGGAAGTAAAACCAGTTGAGGATAAACGGGCTACATTATACCGTCTGTATGAAGCATTGCAGCAGTTATCCGCCATATCTACCGTAGCATCGGTGGACCACGCTGTCCATGGATCGGCAAGAATGGGTTTCTCACGTACTCCTCATGCAAAGACAAGCACTCGAAAATGTAAAAAAATACCAATGCTTGTTCTTGCTTGAACTTGTCTCTGAACTGAAGGGACAGTAACTTGCGACCATCGCACCACACGATCTTGCCTTACCGTATACGTTCCGAGGTTCCATTGGGCGCCTCTTAGATAACCCTCAAATTAAATTGTTGCAAAATCAGGATCCACAAGCGCAGAGCACACTCATGCTTGCCGAGACTGTGTCCAAGGTTAGGTCACCCGACCCGTACCGTCCACGCACCAAGCAGGGCGTTGAAAGCTTCCGGTTGTGGCGATCCTCCTCTACACGCTGCGAAAAGGATCTATCATCTTTCTGACATCCTCCTTGGAAGTTTATATCTACATACCGTGATTTTCGGCTCTGCATGAAGCTGAGAGCATCTTTTACCCTGATTACTCAGAAAGCATCTTTGGAGCTCTTTTCCTCAAGCTTTTGGCCTTAAAAGTGGATTACTTTATCCAACATTGGCTTCAGGTTTGCAGAGGGCAAAGACATCTTCAACATACACCACCTGTGCAACTTGAACTTCAGGAACTGCAGTCTGCCGGAGCGACCGATATGGCATGCATGGAATCAAGGGAAACAGTACAAAAACAAAAGCAGGACTTCTGTGTTGATACCGTCTGGTGCAGTCAAAACAGGCCTGTACTGCAGGCGTCAGTATGGAGACTATTTATGTTGCATCAGCTGGTTTAATACTGGTGTCACAATGAGAAGCACCACAGTTTATCGCCGGATCCTATCACAGAATCCATGCGCATGCGCAGTGTGTCTGACTGGGTCACATTGCCCTGGTTAGCCTTCAGTATGTGTTTCGCTCCGGCACTACCCATAACACCGAATCTTGTCTGTGCAGCCCTTCTCTGCTGACTGCGCACGGCCCATGCGGCCGCCCTTTGCAAGGTATTGCTGGTGGTAACTCTCAGCCACATAATAGAGGCCAGCTTCCTCCAGCTCCACTACCACCCTGCTCCCCCTCACCGGCCTGAATGTCTTGTTTGCCAGCTTCTCATTCACATCTTGGATCGCCTGCAGCACCACACAGAGGTACATCAGACATCCACTTTGTCGATGAACATGGGCTGGGCAAGCATGATACCCATGCAAGTGAACGTAAACTTGGTGGCGCTAAGAAGTCCTCATCACGCAGCCTGCAGCCACAAACTCCCAAAATGGCAGGCAGGGCTCCCAGACACTGGAGCCCAGACAGGGTGCCAAGCAGATGTAGGAATTGTGTCATGATCGCATTGGCCACATGCAAATCATAGACACGAAAGGAAAGATGGCATGATCAGGCATGCTGCAAGCGGACCTTCTCTGCTGCTGATTTTTGCTCTGGTGTGTGGTAATATATGGCGCTCCTATACTGGCTGCCCACATCGTTGCCTTGTCTGTTCTTTGTGGTGGGATCCACGTGCTCAAAGAATGTGTCAAGCAGCCGCTCGTACTTTACTTCGCCAGGATTATATATCACCTGCAATACCACCCCCACAGTGCTTGAGCTGCTGCAGTCCAAAAGCATGGCCATTAAACTCTAGCAACACCCCACCAAGCACTCTGCAAATGATACCCTCACAGGAGTATCTTCCTTGGTTGAGTCTTGGTTGCAAGGCCACTGCACAAATGAGGTGAAATCACAATAAGGGAGTTTGCGCCCAAGAACTTCATGAGCTCCCGCGCCCTATAGATAAGCTGGAGACAACCAGCTCAATGCATTGATTAGAAAACTTGACTGGCGTGTTGATTCATGTGATGGTTATGCTGTGCACCTGAACGGCCTCTGCATGGCCTGTGCTGCCGCTGCAGACAGAGTTGTATGTTGGGCAGGGGTCATGGCCGCCCGTGTACCCGACAGATGTCTTTATTACCCCCGGCACCCTCTGGTAGGCAAGCTCCAGGCCCCAGAAACACCCTCCTGTTTGATAGCACCAAAAAATGCCTTGACCACATGATATTTCAATGAATCCATTTGCTTGCCAATGGCTGGAAGAGGCTTGATCACAACCTTGGAGATTACGATCATCACAGACAAGAGTGTAGAATGAGATGGGCCTTGCAGCAAAGACGCTCTGCAGCAAATCGTGGAAGGACTAGTGCTGAAGTCTTAGCTCGAATACCTACTTCAAATGGTGCACTTGATGACGTCAACATACCTGCGAAGGTGGCCAGCTGTTGACCAGGAGGGGCTGTTGACGGCGCAGGATCACATGTTGGCTTTGCTCTTCGCGCCCACGCTAATGTATCTGCATTGCTTCCCTGCATGCACGGTAAAAAGGAGCTGAGCGATCTATGCAGAAGTGAGTGGTCGTGCCTGCGTTCGACAGAGGAGATATGTCGGAGGAATCACCTTTGTGGTATCGCCATTTCCAAATATCTTGGAAAAGAATCCCAATACTGACATTGTTGGTGTGTTCCCGAAGTCTCTCCTGGAGATGTGTCTTCCAGGCGATTGCAGTAGGAGACCTCGGTCCTTTAATCTACTGATGCTGCCAAACAACCTGCAATGACATGTATTGCTTGAAATTTGCAGCTTCGCAAGCATCGTGTTGCTTTGAATACGAATGTATCTCTCGAGATACCTCGAGAGTCTGGACGGACAGCAGCTTCTCGATTGGCCACTTAGCAGCTTCCGTTTCATGAACGCCGTCAAATAGACCACATCTGAATATGCGTGAAAAACTCGCGGAGAATGTCGCCTTCCTGAGTAGGGGCTTCAAATCTGCACGAGTTACGATGTTGTGCTGATGATGTACGACAAGGTGCTGTTTGGTAGGGTGCTTACGCCTCGATCTGCTCAGGCTAGTAACTAGATGCACAGCACTCCGTTGAGGATGCCGATTTCTATGCTCAGCTATCATTCTCGCAATGAAAGATTGTGTCTTGGAAGTAATATCAAGCGGAGGCATTATGATTGGGCCCTTTGCGGAAGGAATTACATCCCCCACCTTACCAGGGTCCATGCTTCTGTGTCCCCACATCGCTTAAGGCAGCAGAAGATGGCCAGGTAAGCTTTGCGTTTCATTCCTGCTCATCATTATTTTGTCCACCTATGAGATCATCATGCATCGTGGGTGCACGTGCAGGTCCAGATACCACACTCTCTTAGCAGCTTCTGGGAGTGTGGGTGGGACTGACGATCACAACTTCCAAAGACACCTCTCGAAATCAGAACACGTTGAAAATCGTGCCCCAAAGCCCAAAATTCAAGGTGATTTGGAAGTGAGCGATGAAGTTGCAGAGCAATCAAGGTACCAGGCCAGCTACTCCAATGTGCAACGGCAGCAAATAAGCATGAGAAGAGAAGTGTGATTGGTAACTTTCTCAGGAGAGGAATGGCAGAGCGCAAGTTTTACAAGGCTCATGGTGACCTTGCAGGCATATGCCACTCACTGCAGTGGAGCTGATAAAGGACACATTTAACATCTTATACAGAAACTTCTGGCCTCTCATCCTCATATTCGCCCTCACAGACCTTTCCATGTTTGCCCTCCATCGTGTCAGCCATCGCATCACCAATGAAGGTAGCTTTTGCTCTTTGCCGTACCAGATACCACTTTATGCGTTGCTTGAGGACACCAAAAAATTGCAGCTTCCTACTAGCTCTGTAATATGGTAAGAAATTTTGTGTCATGCAGCTGCTGTGCGTTTCCTGGGAGGTAGCATTACCCATCAGAGCCTGGGGAATCTGTGGTTTCTCAGCAACAACCCGAGCATTGCCAATTTTGAGACAGGTGCGAAGAGTGTCCCTCTGCAATCCTGTTTGCCCTGACATCATCGTCCCAAGTGAAGGCAGCCTCAGGAGAAAAACTGTGCCTGTGCAGGTTACCAGTACCTTGTGGCAGTGTTCTTCTTGATAGTCTTCCCCCTGAACATCCTCATACGGAGCTTCGCCTCCACCATCACCATCCTCTACGCCTGGAAGAATGCAGGTCCAACCACCGTTCCCTGTGCCTTCCTGAGCAATACATGGAATAAAGAAGAGAAGGTTAACAATTCTTGCTGCTTATGAGTTGGAACAGGGCTTGGGCTATGATTGCTTCAGTACTAGAGGATCGGCAAACCCAAAGCCATAGCAGTTTCACTGCGTCTGTAGCCACACCATGGGGCTTCAGAATCAATCTGGAGCCACTGAACCTTTGCATGCAGTTGCATCCACAAATTCAGGGCATGTACATCTTTATGAATGAAAAGAAGTATGCAGGGGAGCCAAACGAGTGCCCGGACCTGAAGCCAACCTTCCTCCCGCCGGTCAAGCGGATGTGGGCGAACCTCAAGTGTGTGTGGCCGAAGATGCGCGGCGCGGTGCCTCGGGTGTGGTTTGTGGATCTGCTGGTCGCGGTCCGAGTGCTGCCGCTGCAGTGCCTGTCTCTTCTTCTGCTGCCGCTGCCCTTCACACTGCCGCGCATCCTCGCCCTGCAGCTGGCCAATCCTGCTTCGGTAGTGGAAGGTGCGCCTGTTTTGGCACATGCCCAATCCTGCTTCGGTAGTGGAAGGTGCGCCTGTTTTGGCACCTGCCCAATCCTGCTTCGGTAGTGGAAGGTGCGCCTGGCCCGGAGAATATTTCTCAAACCCTTCAGTTAGGGTTGTAGAGTTTGGGAGGCTAGGGTTAGGGTAAAGGGCCCTTTACATAACAGATTGTCCCCTGAATGCGATGGTGGATTTTATGCAGAAAAGTCCTAGTTGAGGGGATGGACCAAAGTGTTTCAAAATAGCTCCTGCCTGCGCCTGCTTTGGCAGTGCTCTAGATCTGAAGATTTACAGACCCAAGGGTCCTTCGGTTTCCCTATCGTGGGTCCTTTGTCCAGTTGGCTTGATACCCCTTGTTTTGTTGTTCTTTCACAAACTCATGAGTGTCTGAAGTAATGACAACAGGCATGCAGAGTTAATTTGAAATTGATTTGGGTGGCTCACCTCCTCCTATGGCAACAACCTGGGCTTGAACCAAAATGGCAGCATGTTGTAGTATACCTATCGCTATCTTTGCTTGTACTCACCCTAGCGCAGATAAATCCACCCCGGCTTTACTCACGAGCTAGTCTGACATGTGCAATCTGTTGTGGGCTCACAATAACATCTGGGGTGCCTGCCTTTTTCTTTCCGTACTTCTGCGCTAGCCTGCACTAGTGTGCCAATACTTTATAACCGAGTTTGCAATATCACCCTGACCAGGATAGGTGTCTCCTCGGTCTGCAATTAGAGAAGTGACCGGTGGTACAGGGTGGGAAGGAGATGAGGCATTGAAGCGCTCGGATGAGATGACTAAAGTGAAAGGGGTGAAGAAGGCGCTGCTGTGGCCCTATGTCGGCCTCATCTGTGGGATGCGCCTCGTCAGCATGGGCCGGACCCCCATTCTGGCCGCCCTACCCGCGCACATCATCCGGGATGTGCCTGAGATCCCCTTCGTTATTTACACCAGCTTCTTATTCCTGTCCGTCGTCCTCAGCAGGTGTGTTCAGACACGACTCTGTCTGTCTTCTAATGTAGCTTGTTTCTCTTATAAAGAGCATCCTGTCCCATGTCTCTTCAGGAAAAGTACACCTGATGCCAGGTCCTCGCCATCCCAAAGGAAATACTCTGTGTCTAGTGCTCTTCGAATTGTTCCGCAAGTGCATGGATGCGTTTTCACAGCAAGGTCTGGTGTTGAATTATGTACCGGACAATTCTCTGCAGGCTTGCTTTTGAGTGGCAGTAATGGTTTTGCCATAGCGCTGCTTCTGGACTTATGTGGGTGCAAATTTGTGCAGGCTGCAGGACGTGCTGCCTCTTGCTGTGTTCAAGAAAGGCAAGGACAGAGAGGCGGCATCAGAAGCGGAGCTGGCATAATGATATAAACACTGAGGAGCGCAAGCTGTACACATGTGTGAAGAAACTGATCTTTGATTGCGTTTGGGTTTCAGGTCATTTACGGATTTGTGTTGGGTGTGTGTTGCTATCTCTTGGCAACTGAGCATTTCTAAATGACTCACGATTGGGTCACATGCTGCATGCGCATTTGATACGCAAATTTGAAGTGTGTTTCAGAAACTGGCAAAAGGCACTGCCCCTTTTCAGTTATTTGTGATGAGCTTACAAGCCAACTGTACATGTGACCATTGCTGGAGAGTGCTCAAGGGGCTCCCACCTTGACTGAGACAGAAGTTGTGATGTGTTTTGCAAATTGTCGACTCCGAGTCATCATGATATCATCGATGATATATCGGATGTATATGTAGTTTTCTGATGGCGCCTGAGTAGACAGGCATGCAGTGCCTTGACCCCAAAAGTTTGTCCTCATTGATTACTTCCAAACAAATTGCATAGATCGTTTATCTGTCAAACATAGAAGTGCAAAGGAAGCTGTCTAGCTGCTGTGCATGCTGTGCTGTGACGTGCCAGTGTGGCTGTATTGATGACGTCCGACAAGAAGCCATCTGTTCTGATTCCAACGTCGTTATTGTTTTTCTCAATGAGAATTTAGCAGAACAAAGTTCAGTCAATCCTGACGAATGGCTGGGACGCTCCACAGACTGTAAAAATGTGACGATGCCACAGGCGCTTGTGTGCAAATATGCAAGGCATGAACAGCAATCATGCGAGGACAATTCTTCACATTGATTTAGATTGCTTCTACTGTAAGTTCTCCAGTCTCTGTTCGTCAATATCGTTTTCATGGCAGTCTATTCCCACTATTTTTCGATCTCGAGTGTTGGCATCGTTAAATTTCTTGTATCTTTAAGGTGTCTTTAATCGTGCAATGAAGTATGTTTGTTTGGTGCAATAAGTGCATGGAAGGCATGCTTTTGTTCGACACAGGAGCAGCTCTGTGGCTCATGTCCGTCCAAGAAGGAAATGGTACATGATGGCAACGTTGAGAAGGACATCAGTAACTATACCCTCTATTCGTGGTGCAGGCCAGGTGGAGCAGAAACGCCTGGGCATATCACCGAATGTCCCAGTAGCTGTGCAGCAGTGGGAAGGCCTCATCGCCATCAACTATCCAGCAAGGGCAGCAGGCATAACAAGACACATGCGTGTTCATGAAGCCAAGGCCCTCTGCCCAGAGCTGCAGTGTGTCCATGTCGAGACTATAGGTGTGTGCCCCTGCTTCACCAGCCTTTCGCACCTTGGACACACACAACTTGTCCCACATATTATCAGAAGGCTGCATCTTGCTGCAAAGGTCCAATGTCAAGAGCTTTACCATTCTAGAGTGCTTCATCTGCTCCTTTTAAGATGTGATTTGTGAGCAGGAGGGGATGAGCTGGACACAAAGGATCGTACCAAACAGAAGGCCTGCCTGGAACGGTATCGCAAAGCATGCATCCAAATCCTTGCAGTCCTGCACAAGGCCGCCCCACAAGTGAGTGCACACTGCAGCTCTCATTACCTCAGAATGAGGCAAAATCATGAGTTTGTGTTCGTCAATGACTCGGTGCTTCTGGGGATGCAGGCTATCATCGAGAAGGCGTCCATCGATGAGGTATACATGGATGTCACAACCATGGTTGAGAAGGAGCTGAGGGTAAGCCGGCACCTGTGAGCACCCACTGTAATGCAGGAAAACATGTGGAATCATCATCCACATCCTACCCGTGTGTTGAGAATACAGGTTTCTGCAATGTGCTTCAGGAGTTGTTTGTTAAGGGGTCTATGCTGGAGCTCTCAGAGTGACATTTCTGGCAGCAGATATCAAACTCAAGGGCCATGTAGCTAAAATTCTGGAAAAGCCAAGTTGATGCAACGCATCGAGTGCTTGAGTTGGGATGTGCAGGAGAGGGCACAGGCTGACAGCTGTAAAAATCCTGAGAATGGAGAGGGCGGCGCACATGATTGGGAGGCTGGGGGTTCCCCAGTGGATGCATTTGCATGGGGCAGCATCGTGCTGGGGGGCGGGCCCCTCGATGTCGGCAGCGAATTTGAGCGTCGCCTGTCCATTGGCGCTAACATTGCCTGCCGTCTGCGAGGCGCTATTCGGGAGCAGCTTGGTGAGTGACTACTGATTCCATGTAACGTTGAGTTGCACCCTTTTATTGTGAATTGTGGGGGCTGATTTGCGCCCTTTTGTTGTGGCACCGTGTCAAGCAATGCAAGGCCATATGAAACTTTGCATGGCCGACTCTGTGAGGCAAGGCAGCAATCTTGCACACTTTATAGTGGATGTGATCAGGAAGATACGGTATGTACTTTGTGTTCTAAGTATACCGGAAAGATTTGTGCCTTGTTGTGCAGGGTTTACTTGCTCAGCAGGCATTGCAGCGAACAAGCTGCTGGCAAAGGTGGCTTCTGCCATGAACAAGCCCAACCAGCAGACCATTGTCCCTCCCAGGTGCATAACCATTGCTCATGAGTTTTTCTGATGAACAAGCACAGCTCTAGAAGGCTGGGAGGACTGTTGTCAGCAAAGAGGGTCAGTGATTGAAGACTTCTGTGCTGGAGGCACAGTTGATTGAGAATTTCAAAGCAGTTCTTTCTCAGATCTGTAATCTGTGTTGAAAGCAACATGCAAACCTTGTTGTCAAGGTGGATGGGATACGGTGCAGGGCAGTAGACGCGATGATGGCGGATCTGCCACTGAAGAAACTGCGCAATTTTGGCGGGAAGCTGGGCGCTGAGCTGGCCGCCATGGGCTGCACCACCGCTGGGCAGGTGGCCGCCATACCCCATGGCCAGCTCAGCGCGCGCTTTGGCGAGGAGCGAGCCGCGTCAATTGCGCGCGCCGTCAGGGGCTACAGTGATGAACCCGTCCAGGTCGGTACTCACATGCATGCAGAAGAAACCTGGGGGAGCATGAATTGTGCTCAAGTTGTTGTCCTCTAGCCAGAAGCCGTAGCCATATTTGCCATATCCATGGGAAAACACCGGATAACATGAGTAGTAATGAAAATCTTATTTATGCCATTAATCTCTCTCCCAGCAGTGCTCTGCATGCTCGTTGTTGCAAGATTCTCAGCACGTTCTGCTGTCATGTCCCTGGGAGGGACCCTTATTTTGCGTTCCTCTGGCAGCTCTTTTGCAGCATGAAAGGTCTTTTCTGCAACCAGAAAGATGGTTTGCGTCAGCATGGCAGGTGGTCGCAGGTGAAGGAGCTGGCCAAGTCGATGCTGGCAGCAAAGTCATTCAATGCAACCAGCTCCCCGGCTGAGCTGGACCGTTGGATAGGCATCTTGGCCGAGGAGCTGGCGCACCGGCTCACCGAGGACGGCATCGCGCACTCCCGCGCGCCCCGGGGCCTGACACTCTCCTACAGGTGCTGCCTTTTCCCCCTTCTGTCATCACAGCTGCATGAGGGCTGCTCGCTCTCACCAAGATGTACTAGGCATCTCTGCAGTGCCAATGTCACTGAGGATGGCATTTGGCTCTCGCAGCGGGTTGAATTTCCTACACGTCTGCCCTACTGTTGTGACTGCCATCCCCTTGTGCTGCCCAGCCCTCTGTGCCCACTGCTGGACAGTGAGATGTCGCAGAGGACGCTGAGGGTATATCTGAACACTTCAGGTTCCAGGCATGCCTTCAGCATCAAGCGCGAGATCCTTCTGTCCATGGGGATGGGATTGTACTGCGTTTTATGTGGAAACGTGTCCCAGTCCTGGCAGTTTCATCATTGTAGTATTCCACACGTGGCTGCAGTGGGCATGCACTACATGTGCAGGGGCAGCAATGGGGATCGTAGCAAATGCGGTCCGGCACCGCGGCCCACAAAGGACGGCTACACAGTGGAGGCCCTAAAGGAGGCCGGCTCCATGCTGCTTCGCAAGTGCCCTGACATCTACCCATGCGCGCGCCTCGCCTTGCAGGTGGCTTTTAAAAGATAATTTAGAGAGGTCGCTGATTTTTGTGCAAATCGTCACGACAGGTGCTCACAAGGTTGAGTTGAAGATGTCTATCCTCAGAAAGCTTCACCCCACTCTGAACCACTGCCATGATGCTCTGGAATTTTCACCCAAGCCTGGCTGCAGACACCTCATAGCCTTCCAGGTTGCATGGACCTAGAGAACTGGGCAAACATGCTGTGATGTTGCCATGCTCATGACAAGAGTTTGCCTCTGTGCAGGCAAATGACTTCTACGACCTACCCTTGGGCGATGACCAGGGTGCCATCAGTCGCTTCTTCACCAGTGGAGCGACAGGTGCAGTCTTGCCACCATACCTGTGGGTAAAATTGGCATCACAGACATCAGAAGTGTGCAGTGCCAACCTTCACCTCCTTGCTCATGCAGTTCTCCTGTCCTGCAAAGACCCATCCTACCTCGGCTAGCTCTGACAAGGCGCGCAAAATATGAGCAGGGACAAGAGATGTGGTGGGCGATGGCGGTGCACCAGCAGCAATGGCGGCACCAAAGGCCAAGAAGAGCGGCCCGCAACAACCCAGCATTGCGCAGATGTTCAAGCGCGCAGCTGCGGCGTCCTCGGTACGAGCCGAAGTGCAGGGAACGCCGTCGGCTCAGGCTGAGAGTGCAGCAACACCGGCTCACCCATCAGCGCAGAATGATGCATGCCCAGGCCCCCAAGCACCGCCTAGCTCCGTTGTCCCAAGCAGGATAGCAGGAGAGCCTACCCAAAGGCAGGAGGCTGCAGCGTGTTCTGGGCCTTGTGGGGGTGCATCAACAGCCCGAGGTTCCCAACAAGCCAGCCAAGGTGGGAAGCAGACACGTCAACCTGTGCAGCCGGCTTCGAGCAGCCAAGATCGCCAGGAAGGCAGCAACTCCCAGCCACTCCATGACAGCAATAATGATCCTGCACACCGACTCCAAGGCATCTCCACGGGAGCTGATGTGCCTGATCAAGGGTGCATGGATCGGCCGCCGAATGCATGTAATGCAGCGGATGGCTCAGAGCACGGCGCTGCAATGGGCGCGACCCCTGCAGCCAGACATTCAGAGCTGGGGAAACAATCCATTGTTGAAGTAACTCACAGTACTTCTCAGCAGAATCAGCGTCATGAGAGCAGTCCTGGCAGCACCGGGCCTTCTGAGCGCCCCGATGGAAGCATGCCTTGTCAGCATCCACATGGCAGTGAGTCAGCCTTGGGTGGGCCAGCAGATATGCACCCTGAGTGCGATCTGGCGAGTGTGGACATCGAGGAGCAGAAGCGCATCATGCATGAGATCTGGATGAGGAGTAGAGGGAATACCAGCAGGACAGGTGAGGATAATGTCAGGGATGCCACATCAGCAGCTGCTGACAGGTCAGCCAAGAGGGGGAGAGTAGTGTCCGGTGCTGGCTCTGAAATGAAGGAGGGTGCCGGCAAGCAGATGCGCATATCTGCCATGTTCAAGACTCCCAGGAAAACTTGAAAAACTGTGAATTCTTCCTTGTTTTTGCGCTTACGAGTTCAACGCATTGCTCGGGATATGGGAGTGATGTTGGCTGATTTTAAGGCCGGCAGATGGTACAGGCGTTGCTGAGAAACGTCCACCAATGTGGTGTTGAAAAGAATACTGTAGTATGCATTCAATGTGTTTAATGCCACCAATTCTAATGGCGACGACTTTGAGACAATTATAATGTGGATTCTGGGACTGCGGTCTATAATTGTGGTATCAAGAAGTGCATGTGATGATGCCATCCTCCATGCACAGTGTGCATGCATGCATATTGCGGCACATACTGCCGGTGGGCCGCCCATGGGTGGCCACTGCCAGTGGTACCGGCAGTGCACCAGTCCGGCACAAAACAGCCTGTTGCAACGTTGTTAACTTGCAACAATTGTGCCAGAGTGCCCCCGGTAACGTTACATGCTGCATGGCGCTCTGTGCTGCTGATGGGTCTCAACAAAACAGTCATCACCTGACAGGTTGCACTTGACAGACACTCTTCCCGTTGCTGTGCAAATGCAGAGCCAGGTGTTGCCTATATTGGCTGCACTGACCTGAGCACCAAGAAGAACCAACAGCAAATTTGATGCGAGGGAGCTATCCATTGGCCTTGAGGTCTTCCTGTCGTTGTGTTGATTGCAACAGCGTAAGTCCCCTCAAATGAAAATGAGGTTAAGTTGAGGGGTCAGGAGTAAGACTTATGACCTAGTGAGGATGTCTGCTCAGAAGATCCTGCGAAGTTTAGGTGGTATTATACGCCAAACAGGACAAGCTCTGGATACCGTTGGCTTGTCAATTCAGGGAAATTACGGATACAAAGAAGGAGGTGAGATTCTGACCTGCACCTTCAGTTGTCCATGCTGAGTTGTATCGCAGGTTCAGTGTGTGAGTGTTCGTGAGGTGATTGTTCCGGATGTCATGTGCAATGGATGAACGTTCCACATTGATCAAATGGCTCCCGGACGACTTCAACTCGTGAAGACTTTCTTGAGTGTTTGGCACTACTCTCACCACATTATGGTGCTGCGACAGTGCCAACACATCAGACGCTCCAAGCCTTCCAGGGAAAGCGGCCAGTCTTGGGATCAGGCGCATTTGTTGCTCCCAACGCTTCTGTGATAGGAGATGTGAAGCTGGGAACCAACTCTTCTGTTTGGTATGGAGCAGTGCTCAGAGGTACGGCGCTGCAAATCAACCCCCTTTGCAAGGTGCAGCACTTTCTTGTGCAGTGCGGATTGTGCTCATCCAGTTGAGGAGCGCCATGATGTACTCTACTGTTGTGATGCATACAGGTGACGTCAACCATATTGTTGTGGGGGACAACACCAACATCCAGGACGGTGTGACAGTGCATGTGGCCAGGCACAACCCCCAGGGGAAAGTGTCTCCCACTGTGATTGGCAATAATGTCACCGTAGGTGGGACATGCCACCTCTGATGCACACCTCACCCCGACCGATCTGCCTTCTTTGCAGAGCTTCACATCCCAGCACAGCAGCAGGCAGGAAGTGTTGATTTGGGATGTACCTTGAAGTTAACTTGCTGATTACGTGTGAATTGTTTTGTTGTTGGTTCAGGGCACGGAGCAATCATCCATGCAGCCACAGTGGAGGACAATGTGCTGGTGGGCATGGGAGCCACACTGCTGGATGGCGTCACGGTGAGCCAACCACCACTCGCTGTCCACAAGCTGATTTCTTTTATGCTCCTGCATCAGCACAGCTGGGTTTCCAAGTTCCACTGGCGATTACCTTCTCATCAATCCCCAGGATTATTTGTGATGAGTGAATGTGTGAATTTGTGCCGTCCGGTGCACAGGTCCAGAAGGGGTCCGTTGTGGCAGCAGGAGCAGTTGTGACACCAGGCAAAACAGTGCCATCAGGAGAGGTAGCTCCCGAGCACTGCCTGTTTCTTCACTTTGTCGCCTCATGTTTCTGTGCTCGCACCGTTCATTTTGTTACTCATCGGTGCTGCAATCAGAATTCAGCAGTTGCCAGTAGTGTGACAGTGACACAAAGAGTGGTCATTGGGAAAGACTTGGTTTTTCCAAACACTTCGCTATTATACCCCCTCACCCCCTCACGAGGGACTTTTTGTACGAGTCCCTCAATTCCCCAATGCACTGGGTAAAAAAGATCACTTTGGAGGCCCCTTTACCCTAACCCTCAACCAGAACCCCCAAACTCTACAACCTCAACATAAAGTGATTGGTGTGAATTGTTCAAACAATTATGATTGGTATGAATGCCACCAAAATTATGTTCAAACAATTATGATTGGTATGAACTGTGTGCTTCATGCATAGGTGTGGGCAGGCAGCCCAGCGAAGATGCTGCGCAAGCTGGAAGAGGAGGAGGCCGGCTTCATCGCGCAGGCCGCCAATGACTACGCCGCGCTCGCTGCTGTGCACGCTGCAGAGAACGGCAAAACCATGGAAGAGATCCTGGTGCGAATTTTCTCGATGCATGCAGCACAATGACAGCGCTGCAGTGTACCCCTGTCCTGTATTAGATCAGATCTGGGATTGTTGGTGGTTCTGCTTTTCTTTCTGCATGTGCTGTTGTGCCCTGCACATTGCTGAGAGCGGTCAAACCATGGTGGGCTTTTTGGTGCGTTTGCACACCCCTGTCAGACATCTGCCTTGATTTTGCAGCTAATGTGCCCACTTGGCGTCTTGCACTCATCCAGACCGCCAAGTCTGCAGCAGATTCTGAGCTAGATTCGCCAAATCAAACACCGTGGTTGGTTTCTATGCTGTGGAGAGCAAATTTTAGTTCTGGTGCAGGAGTGATCCCGTTCTGCAATGTTCTCAGATCCATGAACATCTTTTTCTACAGTTGCACCCATGTTTTCCAGATCATTGTCTTCCTCACAGCTTGTAAAGCCCTTTCTGCTCCCTTCCACCACCCAAAGTCGTGGTATCTGTTGGAATGGACGTTAGTGGAGGGCCCATTCGGTGCCACTCTGTTCCTCACTGCCGGCGCAATGTCCCTGATAATCTCCGGTGGCTAACTTGCAGGAGGACAATGCGAGGAGGGAAGACAGGGCACACCGGTCGTTGGACTATGATTCTCATATGGGGCTGGAGCGAGACCCCATCAGCAGAGAAATCGTTCACACAGCCACCCACACCTAGCGCAACAGGGTTTCCTGTGCGGTTCTGATGCATGGACTACCAGCTGCATCCTCTGTGGGACGTCGGCAAGTCATGAGCATGTGCAAGATATCATGAGTGGTTTTCTTCAAGATGTATCTAATAGAACAGGCATTCTGTGCTTATCGCTCATGCAAATTGGGGACTATTAGTAACCCTTAGAGCCTGTGATTCCTGCTCTTGGTGATCAAATACACAGACGCAGATGCCACTGTTTGCCAATGGTCCCTATCATATGATATTATCGAGTAGCTAGTGATGTCATAATGGTGGCGCTCTGTCCAATCTAATTGTGATTGATGCTCGATGCTGCACCGGCTCTGGAAATAAGCTCCATTAAATCTCATGAGGCTGATCAGGCTGATGGAGATGTCATAAGATCAAGAGACAGTGCAAACATCAAGGGTGCGCAAGCGCCAGAAAGAGGAAAGGCTGCCTCAGCATGTCATGGCAAGGCCACCTTGGTGATAGACAAGTCTCCTCAGAAAAGCAGTTACCGGTGCTCTAGAGCAGAGCTGATCAGCTGCTCATGAGCGTAGCTAATAGGTGGCACCTAATGGTGCTGCCGGCGCGGTACCGGTGTACACCTGTGCATCTTGCATGCACAACATTCCAGGTTGCAAGTTTTGTTCCTCTTTAGGAAACTGTCATCTTGATTTCAGCCAACACTGGAGTCCAGTTTTCTCGACAGCATTCAGTGTGTATTTTTCAGGTTGGAGAAAATTAGGTCTGAAAACTGCCAAATTAGGCTGTGGGAGGTGGCACCTGCCTGACAATGCGCCCTCTCAGATCAACGATGTTATTTGTTCATCGCACAGCTGTGCTTGTATTCTTATCAATCTGATCCTGTAATTAGTAGATGCGCCTAGGGGGTTAGGCCCATATCAATTCAAAACATTCTGTGAAGCTGCTCATAGTGCAATGCTGAGGAGTGCAGGTCAGCGATTTGCTGGCCGCCTGTTGTGGGATGTCAGGCCAAGCACAGCGATCCTGCTGACAAGAGGTCTGAAGCTAGATACTGGAATTGTGGGACTGCCTGTCGTACCAAACGCACGGGAAGTCCTCAAAGAGAAGATAAACAAGGTGCTGGCGGATGTCGCGGAGCAGATTCCTGAGGATACAGAATACAGAAGAGTACTTGAGGCAACGTACAACTACAGGTCATCCATCATCCAGTCTTAGCATTGTAGGACAAGGAAACCCTTTTCAAGTGCTTGCCCATCTTTGAGAGAAATCTTCCGATCATTGGGCAGCAATGAACCAACAGTCATCAACACCAGTGTCCTGAGTTTCAGCTGATGACCTTTCGTCAAGTTTTCGTGCATGCCCCCACTGCAACGCAGTCCAAGCGCAAGCTTGATGCCTGCAGGATGAAGGCTGTTGAGTCGGGAGCGACAGATGAGGAGGTTGAGGAGCAGTTCACAATGCAGTTGGAGCAGCTTATAAAGCAGTGCGATGACGAACTGGGTCTCATACCAAAGATGGCAGAATGGAAGCCATGGGACGTGCCTCCAGGTCACAAGGCAAGCACTTCTTTTGCTGCAGCAAGTCTTTGAACTCTGTCATTGCATGTGCTACAAATGGTTTTTGTTTGAGTTTTTCAAGTTGATGATGTAGCACCGGAAAAGGTCAAATGTCGCTTGTAAGCAGCTTTCTGATGGTGGTTTCCTTCCTCGTAATTCTTCCTGATGTGCTGCAGATTGAGACCATTGTGGAAGAGTATGTGGACACTGTGCCCCAAGGACAGAAGGCATAGGAGACTGTTGCAGAACGCCAGTAAATTCCGTAGGCAATGTACACTAGGCTTGCAGCTCCGTTTTCCATTCACGCTCTTGCGGCACATATTTGAGCCGTTTTGAGATCTTGCCCAGTCATCAAAACACTTGTCAGCCTGTTTCTGGCATCCTTTTGTATTTGCTTCAAGGCAGTTTGACAACCGTTGTAAAAGCGCATTACAATGATGTCTTTGCAGTGCTTCCAGAAGCCACAGCATATTCTCTTTCTGTGGTTGCAATTGCCGGAATAAACAATACTGTAACTGCTTATCGCCAGGAGTTGGTGCATGCAAAGCAAAGCAACTTGAGCACCATTTCTGCTCATTACGGAGAACCTGGTGGTTCGCACCTTAATCCCTTTGCATGTACATATTACCTTCTACATGAAACCATTGCAACCCACAACTGATCCAACCATCCCCTGGTACAGAGATGTCCTCGCTGGGCTCTGGACAATTTGAAGTCGCCCCTAAGAGAATCTTCCCAGCCAGACAGCAACAATATCTTGCCGCAATGCGATTCAAAGAATTTTGAATATGCACATATATTATGCCGGGACCTGCCTGACATGCAGACCCCCGGAATTGTGCGTCCGAACCGGAAATCATCTTCCAATGTGTGCTGTCTCAGGCCTTTGTGGCCGAGTTAATGACCTTGATGAAATCCGGTTTCAGGGATGCACCGCCCACAAGGAACCCATCGATGTCTTTCTCAGTGGCGAGCGTGTCCGAGTTGCTAGCAGAGACTGACCCGCCATAGATGATGCGCGTGGCCTCTGCCACATCGGTTGACACCTTCTCCGCCAGCCAACCCCTGATCTGTGCATGTGTTTCCTGAGCCTGCGATTGCCACTCACAGAACCACTCACTTTGCATATTCATTCCTGCCTGTCATTGGGCGTTGCCATGTCCTACTATGTCTCTCAAGGCAGATTGACATTGTTGCAGGCTGAATACATTGTACTCAGTCTGGCAAGTAGCTGTTAAGACATGCAGTCCTTCGGCGCTCCTGCACAATTTCTGACGTGGGCCGGTACTCCAGCTGCTGTCCATATTGTGCTTGCCCCGTCAAGGGCGCATGCAAGCACAACGCATGCACAACAAGTGCCATCATAACTGATGAGGCTGAGCTTGACTCTGCAAGTATGCAGGTATCCACTCCTTGCCAAATCACATGCATATTTTATTTTGGGGTTTAGGGTTATATCTAGGGTAACCCTAAACCCTAAATATAACTACCCTCAACATTTTGTGAGAGAGGCTCCTGAGGCGCCTCCATCACTGAACGACACCTGCTCTGGGGACACCGAGGGACTACCCTCAACATTTGTGAGAGGCTCCTGAATGACACCTGCTCCGGGGACGCCACTTTGCCGGTGCCGATGGCCCAGACGGGCTCGTAGGCAATCACAACCTTGCTCCAGTCACTGATCTTGTCCGCCACCGGGGCCAGCTGGCCCGCGACCACATCGAAGGTCTTGCCGGCCTCGCGCTCCTCCAGCGACTCGCCGATGCACAGGATGACGCCCAGCCCCTTGTCCAGGCAGTATTTTGTCTTGTCCGCGATCAACTGCGCGCACATGCCCGCACATGGGTTCCACTCAGAGTCTCCCTTTCTCTCTCAATTCGGTGGGTGGCAGTTTCCTGACACCTTGTGAATGCAGATGAATGAGCGGAGCAGGGCTTGGAGAGAAGGCATGGGTCAAAAAGAAGTTGGGGCCCACGGACTTCTACAACTACAGAAGCAATATTTACTGCTTTTAATATTAATCGTGTGAGCAAGGTGATGGGAGTGTGAAGCACCTCACTGGACTCGCCGATAAGAGACCTGCGCTCGGAGTGCCCCAAGATGACCCAGGGAATACCCAAGTCTGTCAGAATCTCCGCACTGCAGCCAAGCACAGGTCAAGTGAGCATTGCTCCACTGTCAAGAGTGCTAACAGCCTAGGGCACCTCTGCAGATCTCCTCGCAGCTCTTCGGATGCTGGTCTACTGAATTCTAGAGGACCTGTAAGGGATACCTGAGCTCTCCAGTGTATGCGCCAGAGCCCTTGACCCATGCATTCTGGGCAGCCATTGCAAAGTCCTTGCGGAGGCTGGACTGCACCAGAGGAATGTGGACCGCTGTGGGTGCCACCACCACCTCTGCATCAGGAGCATGGAAGTGCGCTCAGGACATTGATATTTTTCTCTCTGCTCAGACAACGGACCATCCACTGTCCAACCTCCATGTCGCAGACTACGCCTCTGGTGCGTAGCAGCGCATATGCTCTGAAATCATTCTGACAAGGTTATCTGGGATGGTTGGATTGGCCTTTTTGACCTACTGCCCCAAGACAAGAACGAGCTCTTACCAACAACATCGGCGCCTGGAACTTCACCATTATTTAGTGCATCTACCAGAGACTCCACTGACTTGACCGTCCCATTCTGCAAACCGGCAAAAGCGCAAGACCGACCTTCAAAACGACTGATGACAACAGGATTAGGTACACTTGCCAGCAAAGATTAAACACCATCTATTTCATCCAAGCGGTGGAGGATTTATACTCACGCATTTCCAGTTGCCACCTGCGTACAACAGAAGACATCAATCCATGAAGATTTGGTGTACCGGGAAGCTGCTCGGCAAAACGCAGAAGTTGCCAAGCGTACCGACGAAGAATTTTCGCGCGCCCATGCTGCCTGCGTTAATCCTGAATCAAAACACGTGCAATTTCTACTGTGCAGCAGTCAAGATGATACGTTTAGCCTTCAGGAGCTTTCGTTGGACGCATCTTTGACCTATCCAAAGCCCAAAACCCTATGGATCTAGTTGACCGAGCTGTTCCCAATGTAGTATCCATTTTTTCGATTGAATGTCTTTGTGTCGGTGAACCAAGAAACAATTGGACGTCCAGGCATGTGCAAGCACCACACTCACACCTTCCGCGAATGTTTAGAAGTCCAGATCACTTCCAGCAGAAGAATTACCTGCTGACACTCTGGATTACCCAACGAGTGGTGTTGGCGATTCAAATAAGCAGACCAAGGAACAAACTCTAAAATTCCTTCAGTCATGGGCATGGAAGAGAGAGCACAGGTACAGTTTTCTCCTACAGTTGCTCTAGAGATCTGATGCCTTTCCTGGTTGTCTGGATTTACGTGTTCGAACTCCCATACTGACTCGGCTTCCTGTGTGTGTGATTTTACCAGGCCCGACAAGTATGTCATCCTCCCATTGTCGTTGACATCCTCTCACCAGAGGTCACTGCATGGTGTTCAATGATGAGTCATCACCATCTTCTGGGCCCATCCTCCCGGCCTCATGCATCTGACATACACATTTTCAACACAGATCCAGGTTTCAAAGGCCATATATTCACAGAATTCGCCTGCCTGGGGCCGATCACGAGGTGACACTCACAATAAAGCAGGCCAGGTTCACTGCCGAGGGATTTGCATCCACAGGTGATGCTGCTCTTCCTGTTCCTCCCCTGCTGCACAATGATTGTCAGTGTCATTTTAAATTGTTGCCAACCATATTGCATGAACAGCTGCATGATGCCACTCAAGTGAAAGCACTCTGCTGTGGTGCAGTGTGGGACAGCTCGATCGTGATGGCCAAGTACTTCGAGCGGTGTGCCGAGCGCTACAGGGGGCTGCGCTGCCTTGATTTGAGCGCTGGCTGCGGCCTCGTGGGTGAGCGATGCCGCCACTAACATCCATGTGAAATTCCCAAGTATAATTCTTGAACAGTGTTGCACCTGTCTCTCTAACACTTTCAGATTGTACATTCCCTGTGCACCGGACCAGTCCATGTACCCAGGACTGTGGAGCGTGTTGAGCCCTGCATGCCTGATTTTGATCTTTCATTCCTGCTTACTGCTGCAATTATGGTCACAAATGTGGCAGTACTCGTGGGTTTATGAGGATGGTGCTGCAGGCATAGTCCTGGGCACGCTGGGAGCTGACGTGACTGCCACTGACCTCCCCGGCAATCTGCCTCTTCTCGCCGACAACTTCAATACAAACGGTGTGGGTCACATCCATTGCCGGCAACTCTGCTTTGCAGGAAGCATGCATGCTTCATGTTGCACGAGCACTGCTTTGGTGTTCTGTAGTCAGGGCTACCTAGGCCAGACTTTCCCAGTCCTGCAACTGAGCTTTTTTTCTTTTTCTTTTTTAATTTATTTGTTTTAGGGTTTAGGGTTCGGTCTTATTGGTGTAAACTTGTCTTGAGATTTAGGGTTCGGGCTCAGGGCATATGTCGCCTAAAAATCCTGAAGTACAAGAAATAAAATATACAGTGCATGTGCTGCCAGGAGTGGCGGCCAGGGTGGTGGAGCACTGGTGGGGGAGCGAAGCAGCGCCACTGTTGCCCCCCTTTGATGTCATCATTGCTTGTGGTACGCAGTCTGATGTCTCCATGCCGAAACAGAGTGTCCTTGGCTGCTCATTCATTGCAAACGCTCTCACGATTGCGAAACAATTACATTGTGTGTCTCCCCCAGTCAATGTCAGCACTGCTTGGAGTGAGCAGCCTGCATGCAGTCTCCCCGCCAATGTAGCAATGTCTTCAGCTGCTCTCTGCACGCAGTGTGATTTGCTGAGCGAATCTTCTCCAGAGCAATTGCTTGATGGTAGTATTGCACCCAGCCAAATTGCATTAATCAATTATCATTCATTCAATGTCGCCGCAGATGTGATGTACATCCATGATGCAATCGGCAATCTGATCACAACGCTGAAGGCTGTGTCTACAAAGGACACGGAGGTTTTCATCGCGCATGGGAGGAATCGGCAGGCCGAGGCGACCTTCCTGGCAGCATGTGTTGGCAGCTTTGCAGTCACTGATGTTGCCAGTGATGAGCTGGACCCCTTGTACCAGTGCAGTGATGTGCGCGTGATGCGCCTGAGAAAGTGTTGAGATACGCTCTGATTTACAAGGTATTGCTTCTGCAAGGTGCATAATGGCCTGGAACAGTTCAAGCAAATCTGCTTGTAAGGTGAACTCTGGAGCAACAGTAACAAGAGGACCGCTGATGCTACAGAAGCAACGTGGGTCGACATATAATGAAGATATCAGCACGGGCTGCATGTAAAGTTACAAATGGACTACTACTACTACTACTACTACTACTACTACTACTACTACTACTACTACTACTACTACTACTACTACTACTACTATTACTACTATTATTATTATTATTATTATTATTATTATTATTATTATTATTATTACCTGTTATCTATTATCTATTATCTATTACTAATTATCTATTATCTATTACTATTATTACGGTATCATAATTATTATAAGATATTATAAGACGCTGCAGATCTTGCTGCAGCAGGTTTGTTCGCTCACACTGATGGAGAACAATGTAGCCCTCAAGCCTCCACTTGCTCACCAGGCGCCTGCTTTTCTTGCTGGGGCACCGGCGCTTGTTCCGCGCTGTCCACTGCGGTCCATGTTGCATCCAACTGCTGCTGCAAGCTGACCCGCATGTCCAGGAACTCACTCCTCAGCGCCTCCATCTCTGTCATGAGCTGAGTGCGTAGGCCGCCCATTTCCATCTGATACTGCTCCACTTGGCTGTTCAGCCTTACCCTCCAGTCCGCCAGATCCTGCAAACCACTTTTCCCTTCGCCACTTGTGCTCTTAAACTTGCGCACCATGCACCCTTGGAAGATCAGCTCTGGGATTTGTTGTTTCATTGCAAGTGTGATCCCTGATGTCAGGTTGAGTGCACCTTCTTCAGTCCCTCCACTCGTTGCACCAGCTCTTCCTTGCTGCTTCTGGGTGCCTGCAGGATTTCCAGATATGAGATATTGGAAGAGAAATCAGGCATGTAATGGCATCCCCCGTTCACTCTTTCTTGTTGCGGTGCGTAGGCAGCAACAAGCTGCTCACCTTGAGGACAGAATTATCGATGGGTGGCCTTGTTGTCTTTGAAATCGACGGTTGGACCTGCATTAGAAAATGGTTCAGGTATGGGGAGCAAGAGTGGAAATTTCTACTGTGTGGTGCTTTAAATTGTCCTGGCCAGCTTCCCCAGAAAGAGACCCCGAATGTTGTGGTGCACTTGAATGAGGTGATCTCCTTACATGCTCTGCATCTGCCATCCTGATCGCTGATCGTCAGGTCTGTTCTGCAGCTCAGGTCGTTCAGATTGTATAGGACACGATGATACTGTGTCACTTGCTCTTTTCTGATCACTGATCACAGCACAGATCAACCTGGATCTAGTGGGCCTATTTATTCTCAGATGAATTATTCGAGGAATATGCAGACCACAGGTGTATTTTAGGCGGATCAAGTCAACGATATGCAAGCCTATCGGTCCCCCCCCAATCTGGATTCCCCGCGTGCACAGCTTTCAAAACTGCTCTTGAACAGCTTCAGTGCTAAGATCCATAGCTTGTACACATCTCGCACAACTACAACTGAACCACCTAATCTTAAAGAGCATTCCGAGCTGTCTGAGGACGTCAAGCGACGAATAAGGCTGGCACCATGGCTGCCAGGAAGCCCTGCTCACCAGGGAGCTTCTTTGGGAAAAGCTTTCCAAGGGCCATCGGCAGATTGGGAGATGAAAATAAGCTTGTGAAAACCGACGAAAGTCCACAGCTCCCCAACGCTCCGCTCCTGCGTATGTTCTTCTTTGAATAGATGTTGTGATGATACCTGCAAGGAGAGAGAGCTTGCCGATGCTGACTTGGTGGCACAACTGATGCATTAAATCTTGATGGCCACACCCGTCTGTGATGACCGGACAGGAGAGAGGTTTTCTTATGTATTTATGTCTTGTACAGAATGGGCAGGGAAGGCAGATTGGAGCGCTGGAGGTGCAGCACCCAAGCGGATCGGAAAACAGCCCAAACCCCCAATCAATCCAGAAGATGCCTACGCCCTTTATTTGCAGTCCAGGGTGACACTGCCTCCTGCTGGCGAGCAGGGCTCCGACAACGCAGAGGACGACATTCTCGCACTCAAGGCAAGACAGCACTGCTGAGGTGTTGAGTGATGGTTACAGACATCAGAACAGTCCAATCATGACGCCGTTTTACATGCAAGATTTCTATGATTTTTCTCTCTTTTGAGGTTAACAGGGTCTTTGCTGTTCTGCAGCACGATGCAGCTGTCGAGGCACACAACTCCTGGGCCATGCTGTCAGAGAACGAAAAGAATATCTTCGAGGACATTGCCAGAGGTGGGAAGCACAAGAAATACTATCGGTGCAGCACCAATAGGAACGCTTTCATTGCTTCGGTTCAGAACCACTTTCAACCTCCAAGCCATGCTTCAAATTGCGAATTTGCAATTGCTAGTTGCGCACATGACATTGCATCCATGAAGAGCAGTTGAGTCCTTGTTGTGATGAGGAGTGGCGGTGCATGCAGCACTTGAACACCGAGAATCCATATCGTACCTGAGCCAGATGTCTTGCTCTTTTTTGCGTATCAGCTCTATAGGGTTACTTTCTAGTAAAATAATTTTAGGGATCGATACCCTTACAAAGTAAGGGCATTGCTTTCTTTGATGTCATTCCATGCCATGCAGAGGACAGGGTGCGCTTCCAGGAGGAAGCAGCGCATTATGAGGTCCGCAACCCGGGCTGGTTCGGAGCCTGGCTCAAGCGCCAGAGCGCACCTGACGCTCTGGGGGGTGCGGCCGAGCGGGCGGCCGGTGGCGGCCGCGCCGGTCGGCCCCGGCCGCCGCTGACACCGTGGACCGCATTCGTGCAGGCCACCCTGGACGCCCTCAAAAAGTCGCACCCTGAGGCTGCCACTGGCGTCAAGCATGTCGAGCTCACGGTGGGTTGTACTCCAGGAAATGTCTCAGAGACTGTTTTTGAAATTATTTATGTGGTGTGATTGTTGCCAACTTGCAGTTCATTACACATATGCAAAAATAATGGGACGCCACGCAGGACAGATGCGTGCTACTTGAATCGAAGGATCATGGGGCTCTTTATGCATGCCAATGGCCTTTTGCTGACATTTCCTCTGGGGCAGTGCTCACAGTGCTACATTCACTTATCACCACAGACGTGCAAAACCCCGGTTGTTTGGGTATGATGGTGGTGTGGGACTGAGATTTGCTGCTGTGGTGTTGTGTGCAGCGCATGGCCATGAAGGAGGCTGCGCCCATCTACAAGAGCCTGTCGGCTAAGGAGAAGGCCCGTTACGTCAAGATTGCAGAAGGTCAGATCTGCTTGTCCCTCAGCACAGCAAACTATTTCGAATTGACCAGCCTTTACTATCTTGGGGCACTCACTTGTCATCAAAGAATAGGATAATGTGGAGAGAGGATGAAGATCAACAATGTGTTAAGATCACCAGCATTAAAGACTTCATTGCTGTGAGAACTCTGTGGGTCAGTCGAAGCCAAGAACAGGTGCCATATATAAGTCTTCCTTGCGCTGTGCAGAGGACAAGGAGCGGTATGAGAAGGAGGTGGAGGCAATGCCTGCCTGGAAGAGGGCCAAGCTCAGTCGCAAGGGCACTAAGGCAGCCAAGAACAAGCGCAGCACCAAGGCACGCATGATTCAAGCATTTGCACCTTTCAACGCCTCTTAAATATCATTCTGCATGCTAAACATGGAATCACATCAGCAAGTCCCTTACGAGGTCATATGGCCTCTTTATCAGACTGCCTGATGCCACGGTGCACTTCCACAATGTCACAAACAAGCAAAGACCCTGCAGATGAAGCAACACAGTGTTTGGGCTGAAAACTTGCCCAGATGTGCATAAAGCGCGCTCCTAATTGCTCAGTCAGCCACAGAGCACATGCCTCGATAATGAAACCCAAGCTGTGGTCAGCCTAGCAAACATGCTTCATCAGGAGCAGGATATCGGCACAAGAGGCATGAACCCAATGCATTGATGTGCTGCCAGACACCGCGCGGCACTCCGCCACTGCAGACCACTCACACCAGCCCACACGCTTGGAGCCCTTCAGAAGCGGTTGCATGCTTTGACATGTGAAATGCCTGCGATGCTGATCGTGCAGCGCGCGAAGAGGGCTGCTGCCAAGGAGGACCAGGCGGAGGCAGAAGAGGAGGAGCAAGTGGTGGACACGACAGGCTTGAACCCGATGCAGGCATGGGCCGCGAAACAGCGCGCGGCCCGCCGCCGGGCCGAGTGCAAACCCGCCGCGCCCTCCCGCCGCACCAGGAAGGTGGGCAGGCCCTGCTCTGACAATCTAAATATTAGTAAAATTCCGCCTCAGGTACCCTCATTAGCAGCACAGTGAAAGCAGTAAGTCAGCCTCCAAGCCGAGCGCAAACCTGCCGGACAGGTGGGCAGGCGTGGCGGATCTATGAGTGTTTTATCTCCGGATTTAGGGCTGTGGGGTGTGGCGTAGTGTGGTCTGCACATACCGCTACATACGCCAAAGGCTGTCCAGCATCACTACAGTTGGCTTGGTCCTATCATACCAAGGGTATTATCTTGGTACTGAAGGCGGGTGCACGCTGTTCTGAGGATATTAATCTATTCATTGTTAATAAACCAAATTAATTCAGTTTAAACTACTACTAATTCAGTTTAAACAATAATTCATAAATCTCTACATTACATTCAATTCATAGATGTGTTTTGTGCACGTGGGAGTGAGCGATGTTAGACTTTAACTCAGGCGGCACAGCACGAGGAAACAGCCGAGGAGGAAGCCGATGGAGTGGGTGCGGATGGCCAGGAAGCTGCTGAGCTGGCGGCGTTGCCTGATGAGGCCTACATCCGCACGCGCGCCACCGGCGACAGCGATGACAGCAGCGATGGTGGTGATGATGACATCAGCGATGACGATGAGGATGATGAGGACGGTGCAGACTCAGCGCACGGGGATTTGTCTGACATCGTCGAGACGCAGATTAACGACACACAAGTGGATGAGCCTGCCACCCAGGTGAGCACCAGATACTTGCCTCTTAAAGTGGCCTGGCCTTATCATGGCATACCGAAATGTAGGGAAGAAGTGAATAAGCTTGGGAAGCCGTGGTACATGTAGGGGAAGAAGTGAACAGCTGGGAAGCTATGTCCAGCCTGAGACACTGCAACTGCTTTGCCGGGTCTCATCTCTTGATGTTCAGATGTGTCATGGGTCACTTACTGCTTATTATAAAGAGAACGAATGTTCGAGCCAGGAATATGTGGTAAGGTCAAGGTGAGGTTTGCGGATTCATTCTGTTGACTCATGCATGGGCGTAGGGAACGGAGGATGGAGGTGTGCTGAGCCGTGTGCGCACTGCCATCAGCGCCGGCTTGGGCTGGCTGACCACCACCAAGCGCCGAGGCCTGCTCACCTCCATGCAGGGTGCGCCCCGGAGTTTAAAAATCTCAAGCACTTCAGTCAGGGTTGTAGGGTTTGGGGGGACAGGGTTCAGGGTTTGGGTAACGGGGCCCTTTTCCTTTCCTGAATGCAATGGTGGTTTTTATACAAAGAAGTCCCTAGTTTGGGGCATAGAGCAAAGTGTCTGAAGAAATAATTCGTGTCAGGGTGCGCACCAACATGCTTTACCTGCACACAGACTGTTCAAATGAAAAAGAGCCTGCCATGTTAAAGACTCATGCCAAGGATAGAGGCACATCATGCGCACATGGCATGCTCGCTTGTCAATCATGCAGGGCTCAATTCCACAAACTGCATGTGTATGCATTGCAGAGCTCTCCTGTGCTGGCTGCCAATGCCAGCAGGCATGTAAAGAGCATGCTGACTGTGTTGTGCATGCAGATGTGCCAATGACCCAGGAGGATGGAGATGCAGATGATGAGGGCGAGAATGCAGGGCAGGAGGGGCAGTGGGTGGGGCGCTCTGTGCTCAAGAAGTTCGGCAGGGTCCAACGACCCGGCACTGTCAAAGGCTTCAACAGCCGCACAAAGATGTGAGAAGAATCGCCTGCGCTTGCCTCTCAGACAGCCAACATCCCATGCCCTCTGTCAAGCACTTAGCATATGTCTGTCATGCATGTCTAACTGGGTCTGAAAGGAGCCATGCAACTAAGGGGGTCATTGGAAGAGAGGGGCAACCTTCTCCATGTTATGAAGGCTGCTGCTGAGATCCTTGTCCTTCTTTCTTTCTATTTTTGCTTGGCAATTATGAGGGAGCTTTTCATGAAGTGACATTCTGGCACTTGCAGGTACCAGGTGGACTTTGAGGGTGGTGTCAAGGAGACACTATCAGTGCCGGCAGTCAAGAACATATTGCAGCCGGTCCAGAGCGCGGCCGGGCCGCGCGGCGGCCGCGTCCCGACCCCCCGGAAGCTGGAGGAGCTGTACAACAAAGAGGAGGCGCCTGCGGCCGGCCCCAAACGGCGCAAGCGCGCCAACTGAACCCATATGGATATATACCGGTTTGGTGGAGTATTGACAGGCAGTCTGACATGACAGATGTTCCAAACAGGGTCGATGCATGCTGCAAGCACAGTGCAACAAGGCAGAGGCACCGGTGGCCGGCCCAAATGCGCCAGATAGTCACTTGCAGGACACAGTGGAATTTGCCATGCAGTGGAGTGCAGCATTTTGTACGACCCAAGATGGAAATTGAATAGAGAATTCTTCAAAGCACTGAACGCATGCAGCTGCAAGGCAGCAAGAATCAAGCAGAGAGAGAGTCAATGTTTGCCCATAATAAGACAGACACCGAGACAATTTCGCACCCATGACGAGGGCCTGACAATATCTCACCATGTTTACACACAAACCAGAAGACTTCAGGGTGTCCAAACAGTGCCTAAATAGCGGCACTGCTGCATTTCAGCGTCAGTCATGATGGTATGACATCACAGCATTGCAACCACGTGAATGATTAAATGCAAGTATACCACCCACGTCTTCCACTGGAACACACACAAAGAAGCCATGAGTGGCTGATGTATGGCAAATGCAACGCAGCTCCAAGAACATCCATGCTGGTGGGCCACAACATGTTGCTATGAAACATCAGCGCAGACATGTGGCTGACTGACTTAATCAGTTGATCAGAAATGAGATTATCACAGTAGAAGATTGGAGAGGGTGAAGCACAATTTTAAGCTGGGAACAAATACATGAATACACAGGACTACCACCACAACCTGCCTGAAAATCCCCACAAAAAGGTCAGATCTCCGATATTCGAATATGGATATTAGAATTCTGGCCTGTGCTGGGTTTCATGAGTACCCAGAGGCCACAATCAGTACCCCAAAATAGTACAGCCCACAATGCGTAGAAAAGTACTGCAGGCAAGTCTGATGGATCCATCAGTCCGGACTGGCGCTGTGAACAAAACTCGGGAGATGACTGAGAAAAGATAGGTTCTCTGGATTTATAAGTTTATGCCCTACCCATGCTGCCTCACGCTCAACCATATGGTTGCATGACATGCGTGATATCATAAACTACATGCACAGCAGCCCTACGCAGATTTCCTCCATGATCACCGAGCATATCCATGAACTCGCATGCCCGATCAGCCCTGCTATCAGCTACTTCGATGAAGGCTAAAGAAGGCTTACACTTGCTTGAACAGATCTCTGCTTGGATTCTCGCTTGGAGAGCGGTCAGTTCCAGGCTTGTTTCAGAGACATACTTGTGGCGCCCTTCTGTGAGTTTGCGCGGCGCATCTGACGGTCTGCTGCCCAAGCAAAGTGGTCACAGCGGCCAACTGGGGGGTTGCCTGCAGCCCTCCTGCAAACGTAGAACACCCGCCCTGCATGGCAGGCCGAAGCATGCATCAAGCACTGTGCTGCTGCCTGAGGAACTGTACTCCCCTCCTTGTTTGTTCAATTTGCACAGTGCAACAAGAGTGACTTGCCTCTTCAGGAAGGGTACTCATCTATGAATAAGCTGCAAGAAATATGGTGATTGGCCCCCCAGTCAACTGGAATGGCTGTGAGTGCAAAAACCTTGGAATGAGTTGTGCATTTTTAAAAAAGAGGGGTCCTGGTGAGGGGCTTACCCTGATTGACACCGCTCTTCTTGACCTGGCGGATGACGCAGGGCTCCCCGTGGCCCTTGCACAGCGGCGGTTTCATGCGGTCCTGGATCTGCTTCCAGACCGCCTTTGCTGCTGTGTTCTTCTCTGATAGCTCGCATGCGTCCTCCTCCGCTCCTGCAAGTCACAAAACAGTCACAGCTCAGACAGCAGAACACCCGAAAACATACCATGTGCAGACACCTACACACGTAAAGAAATACATACAACACACCAGTACAACACAGGAATATCATTCAAAAGGGCGCGAAGACGGATGGAAAGCATGAAGTTCAACATGCTTTTCAGCACATGCATTCCTCTGAAGCCAACATATGAGCGCACCTGCTGCACTATCCCAATTAGCAGCGGCCTCAGCTAGAAAATCATCAGCACCAGGAATCCCTTGAGCCTGCAGCTCATTCCATGTCTGCACGCCCTTTCCAGCGCTGCCGTTGCACCTGGGCTCTGCAGCACTGGCAGCCGAGAAAGCAATCGGTGCACTGGCAGTGCATGCCTCTGGCTGCTCAGCCTCACATGCCGCCATGCTGCCGGCACCTGCCCCTTGGATTCCTGCATTCTCCTGGTGCTGCATGGCGCAAGATGGCTTTTCATCGGCCGCGGCTGTGTCCGTCTCCCCGACTGTGGGCAAGTCAACCTTCTGGCTCTGCTGTGAAGGCTGGGTGGCAGTTGTCTGGGCGGCCTGCGGCTTCATGAAGGCTCGCAGGCTCCTCTGTCCGGGGCCTGCCTGCCGTTTGGGCGCTTTGCCGGGCTTCTGCGCAACTTGGCTGCTTGCCCGCTTGACCGAGGTGGGTTGCTGCCGTCTGGCTTCCTCAGAGGCTGGAGCTGACAGTCTGGACCCGGTAGATGACTGGGACGCCACACAGCACTGCGTGGCAGATGCCGATCCAGAGAGCCACAACCGCAGATTCCCCTGCTTCCCTGAACATGACATAAACGTGCACCGTAAGCAATCAAACTACCTGAAGATGGGAAGTGTTTGCTGACAGACACCTGCATTACAAAATGGCCAATCTTAGCAGAATTAAGCCCTGCTCGCTTCGTGCCTTTAGGGGAACCACCCACAGGATACTCACTTTGGGGGATATAAGTAGCCCTGCATGAGAAGGCTGTCAACGACCCATTTGAAAGGGGACATAATCTTCAACAGAACCTGGTCAACACATTGTGAGCTACTCGAGCAGACCTGTGAACTGGTAGCGGGTGCACAGCGGAGGAGGGATGTCTGCAACTGCAAGGCACGCATGGGGCGCCAGCTCAGCCCAGGCAGGCGCATGGTCTGACCCCTGCGCATCCATCCACAGGTCCGCGGCTGTGAACAGGCCGTGGAAATCTGCGCCGGCCGCCGCACCGTCGGGGCCAGCCGCCAGAATCAGGTCGATGCGCGTCCCATAATTGTTGATGCGCGCACCCGAGGCTGTGCTCCAGCATGTGTACGCCTCACGCCTGCCCGATTATATAAAAATGTTCAACTACTACACTTCTAAGACCTACCCTACAAACCTCGAAACCCTGATTATCCACTGACACCTCATCGTATCATTCTCACATCGGCGCATTGCGCCAAAGCTCAGAAGCCTCCATGATAAGCATCAGGAATCTCCCACAGGATCTCTAATGCGCAACTACTGTGTGTCAGTGTTTCATTTCCTGTCATTTGTTGTCACGTGAGCAGCTGACACGAAGGGCAAGGCAGGCAAAGCAGCAACACCTGTCAGGGTGAAACTTGCGGAAAACGTCCAAGAAGGGGCCCCCGTTGGTGGTGAGCAGTTGTGTGAGAAGTCGCCGGTCGGTGCGAGCATTGAAAGCATCGATGGGACCCGGATCGCAGCTATCCATTGGCGCCAGGCTGATGTTAAGGTCACCGAGCAGAATGACACAGCGGCCAGTGGCACGCAGTGCCTGAATCCGATGGAGCAGGCCCTGGTAAATGGGAAAATTTTAAGCGCTTGCCGGGTCATGTATGCACCCAAGCTTACATGTCAGCGCTGGCAAAGTCATGATGGCAGAATGTTCGCTTTGCAGTCATACACCCTCTGACATGAGCTCCTTGCAGAGCTTCTGAGAAGCTGACCATCCTCAAGCAGTGGTCAGATGATGCTCTAGAACAATGAGGCAAGCTGATGTGTGAGGCAGTCGAGGGATGTGTGCGTGGAAAAGTGCCTGACCTCATAGAAGCGCAGTTTGAAGGCGTATCGCTCCTCCGCGCTCTCCTCACTGGTGATGGCAGGGCCGTACACATTGACCAGCACAAACGCTCCATGGTCTGTGATCACCACGCGCCCCTCTGCATCCAGCCTCTCCAATTCCTCTTGGGAAAACCTGCGCCACAAAGTCAAGCAATGGTGACTTTGCTGCTGTCATGCAGCCCCACGGGTGGCAGATGATTCGACCCAGTACCCATTCTCTCACTTTTGGGAAGCGTCTGCAGGCACCTGTCAAGGAGGCTGATGCACGGTGCATTCAACGCGTCCTGTGCAGCCGAGAGGGGCGGAGTGTCTCTTGACTTGGTGGGTCCCTGTGGCAAGACACCTGCTCCCACAGAAGTCACGAACCATCAGCACAGGTGTGCTATTGAGCACAATGAAGCTGACAGCGGCCCTCCATTTAGAAGCACAATGGAATGCCTCTATTAGCATGGAGTGCCCACCTGAAAAGCCATCAAGGGCAGCCACTGTCACACCAGAGCGACAGAAGGTGGCAACTCCACTGTAGCCGCCCCTAGTGCGACAATATGAGAAGAAAGACTCCCTGCAACAAACATCTTTTTCTGGGGGCAATGTGTGCTTGCATGCATGCAGACAGACTGATGAGGAAACGACCTTGCGTCAAATTGAGAGTGTAAGTAAAAAGGCTTAAATATGGTGGTTCAAAGAGAAATGCATGCAGGGCCGCACCAGCCTTCTGCCAGTGCCAGGTCCTCTGTGACCTCCTGGCGGGCTAGTTTGGTCTCTTGAAAGCATACAATATCTGCATGAAAAGCACTTTGTAAGATTAGAAGTCCTGCATAGGTAACCTTCCAAGGAGTCGCACTGCATCAGGTTTGGATGAGGTGAACTGAAGTGGAGTGAGGTGAGGTCAGCTCACCTGCTTCCAGGAAGCGCAGCAGGTCAATGAGTTTGCCATCAAACCGACGTTTCAAGCAAGCCCTAAGGCCATTGATGTTCCAAGTCACAATGCGCATGCTTGTTTGACCATCGCTCCGCTAAACAACCAGACTATGCCGTCCCAAAAGTCTTGCTCGCTCTTTCTTTGTGGTCACCCTCAGTTCCTCGCCACGACCACTGTTGTTGATCACCCGAATGTGGGATTACTGCACCAATCGAGACTCAGAAACACGCCGATCCTCTGCCTGCTGTCTCTGACTGTGCCCTGTTCCCATGCACAAGCAGCCCTTGATCCTCGCTCCAAAGGGCACTTTCCTGCTTTTGACGTGCTGGACGTAATAGTCCTCTTCAGCTGGTCGGCACACAGATTGCTGCCCGTCAGGTTGCTCGACAGCGAAATAGGGTCTTCTGCTAACTGCCAAAGCTGCTTCTGCTGCAAGGATCTCTTCTCTCTCCTTCTGCAGCTGCCTTTGCTCCCTAATCACCCGAGCCACCTCCCAGATCAAAATAACAAGGAGAGGGATCATAATAAAATGCAAATCTCGATGTGTTTGCAGAAGTCTCTATGCATATGGACGGCTCTCGGACAGACTTCCGAAGTCCGCGCTATAATTCGCTGATGACCAGATCACCGTACAGCGTCAAATCCATGCCTCTTGCAGTCAACATAGGCCAAGACAAGGCCACATCACAGGGTTTAGGACGTCGCATCCGTACACTCGGAACTTCACACGTGGACGCTTGCGCAACGGCGATCATTGAAGCTTCGCCAGAAGGGGCGTTCCATAACATGCAGAGTGTGTACTGCTATGTCACTGCATTGTCACCTTTGCCATGCACTAACTTTGCCTTTGCTTGCATGCAAAAATTTTCATCTCCAGGTCACAGGGTGTGAGGGGATGCCGCGCACACATCCTTCCACGAGAGTACTAGTGTGTCACACGAGCACTCTCAGAATTGAAGCTGCCTCCTTGGATCACCAACATTGGCAACAGAAGTCCACGGTGGACCAGGGAAGTCAATTGGGGTCAATTAGGGTCCATCCAAGTCCATCCAACGGACGAAGATGGACCCCAATGGATTGACACGGAAGATTTTGGATGCCATTGGATATTCTTTGATTTCGAAGGACTACAATTGACACCAATGGCTCATCATGGACACTCACTGCTCGAAAATGACTTCCTTGGACTGCAATTGACACAGTTGGCTTCCATCTTCAGCCATGGCCTTCCATGAGCATCAGTGACACTGCAGCTTTGTCCAAGCAGCATCAAGTAAAATCCTTGGCATTCCAGCTGAACAAGGTTATATGGCAGTGGAATCAGTGGTGGTCATGAAGAGAAAGACAGCCACAAAGGTACAGAATACTGAGAGGACCTCCTACCAGGAGGTTTAGAGTTCAAATCCTGCATGCTACACTTTTGCTTTTCATAGCCTGGACAGGAATGGAAGAGCATGGACTGGTGGAGTGTGATGGAAATTTCATGGACTCCATGCTATCCATGCCAGCCCAAGGCAATCCACTAGTGTCCATGGAAGTTCATTCAATGGGAATCCATGTGAATCAAGCAGGTTTTCAATGAAGTCAAAAGGGAGCGTAACGCGTTTCCGTGTATGTCCACACAAGTCAACAGGGATCCAATGGCAGCACTCAATGTTCATACAGGGGAGTCCATTTAAGTCCAAATAGCATCCATGCCTTTCCAAATGCCACTGTTTGACTGGAGGTCAACACGAGTCCGCAGAAGGCCATTCCATTCCATGCATGGCAAAAGGCATCCATACAATTCCAACACAGTCAATCACCTTCCATTGCAGTCCATGAAAAGCGTTGGACTCTGATGGAATCTGATTGATTCTCATTGACGGCCACGGTCTCTCGTGGCTTCACATGGATGCCCCTGGACAAGGCCCCAATACTGAGAGTGGAGAGAGTGTGTACGGTACTGCTTCTGAAGGGGAGCTGTTTCTGTATCCGCGAACTACCTGCTGTCTGACTAATATAGGGCAAAGTGACTGCTTCAAGCTTGTCTTGATTTGCCATGAAGTTACGTTGAGCACTCAACATAATTTTGTATGTCCTCTGCAGTCTCATAATGATCAATCCCACGGTGACTTCCACAAGTGGAAAGAAAAAAGCTGGCTAGATACAGTGCAGAGAGTTTCCCGCATGGCTGAATTTTGTGTGTACACAAACAGCAGCATCGGCACTGCTGCTAAACCACCAGCATCTGAGTAGCTACCATACAGCAGCACCTCTCACTCTTCTGTATGTTGATACTGAGGAACACGTTACAGGAATACTGTACATTGATCATGATCCAAGAACCTCGCTAGTTGGGCTGAGTGTATGCTCCACTGGGCAGCAGCCACGTCATCAGCATTTCTTGAGTTCCTGCCATTGAATTCTATTTAATTCTGACTGCTCATTCTGCAGTGAAATTATACAACGTCATGCAGATACTCTTCCACACCAAAATGAATTGCTTCCCATCAAATGCATTATTCCTACGAGTGACATCCGACAATGCAGTCTTCCTGTGCAATCTTTTAGCTTGTTCACAATTAGAACCTGTACTTGTGCCATTGTCTCCATGGCGTGTTTGAAGCATGCCTGTTTCTTGCTGATGGTACACGGAACCCTGTCAAATGATTACCGCACACCAAGCCACCCAAGTGCCTGGATAGCCTCTTGAATTCAAGTGGCCGAGCTGTCGGGAACATCTTTCCTGTCGACCTTCTGTCATTTTGTTGTGCTTCAGAGAAGAGGCAGCTGTATCTCCCCTACACGATCTCCTAATATTCTCACAATACTGGAGCCCTTGTCCCTTGCTGGCCAGTCAGCTGCATTCTCTATGTCTTGATGATCCCCCTCACTGCCTCTGGTTTAGCCTTTAACCCGAACGCGCTTAATCCCCTGCATTGCAATTGCTGATTGTGCCGGATCCCCTTCATCTTGGTGATTTGTGACGCGACCTCTCTGGTGAATAGCCTTATTGATAATCCAGCTACCTCCTTGAAAACTCAATTGCCATGCATCTCTTGACACTATAAATGATTAGCCCTAGTAGGTGGCTGAGAAATTGAAAAGCCAGCGAACCCGCTGCCTGCTGCCTCACTGCCTCTGGGACATCAGTCTGCGCCCCAGAAGCGATGCAATGCCTTCCCCGATGTTGAACACATCAGCGGCGGTCGGTAGTTGCCGGGCCGACTTGTTGGTCACAGGGGATGCTTGCAAGCCTTGCACCACTGGCACCGTAGCAGCAAATGCCGAGGTCGCTGCTGTCTGTGCAGAGGGACCCTGCACATGCTCTGCTGATTTAGTACTGTTGCTGCTATGACATTCTCTGAATGGAATGGACGGAGATGTGGCCCAGCCAAACAGGCTTGGTGCATTGGAAAGATAAGCCTCAATCCCTCACTGATGGAATGAATTGAAGTAAATGCTAGCGCCAGTTATGATGCACTCAAGGAGTGTCCTGCAGCCAATTCAAAGGTCTACATGTGTCGTTTCTTCAGGAGAGTGCAACCATAGGACCATGCAGTTCCCGTGGGCAGATCACTGTCGCAATCACACCGGCAGCTCCTCATCTGAAGCAAGTGCCCATTTGAAGTGCAAAAAGGTGCTGAAAGATGCGGGCCATGCAACACATTTGGCGACCAAGGATAGTTTAAGGCCGCCCATCCAGTAATGGGAGTCCAGGAGAGATGATCAGAGTGGAACACTTGCCTGGGCTGCAGTCGGGTAAGCAGTTGGCCCCTGGGCAATGAGTGAACCCGTACCAAAGGATGATTGGTCCACAGGGGCCGAATTTTGGCCATAGGCCTCCACACTTGATGCCGGTGCCCCTGGAATGCAAGCGGAATCAACTGAGTGGCCTCCTTCACAAGCAGGACGCACAGACTCTTGCAATTTCCAATTGCCCTTCTCCATGGGCCTAATCTCAGCAAGCGGGTCCAACCGTGTGGGCGGAAACTTTTCCCAGTAAACTGATACCTCTACCGTTGAGGTTTAGTTGTCAGCAAAGTGCTGGACATTTGCTTACCTGAGTTGCTGGTGTAGGTGCTGCTGCCGGACAGGGCTACAGGAGCCTGCACTGAAGAGCTCGCATCGGCCATCTGCCACTTGCCGCTGCCAAAGCTGCTGGTGCTCTGGGGCTGAAACGCCTGACTGGATCCATACTGGGCCTCCAAAACAGGTGCGGGGGCCACCGCTGCGCCTGAATAGGTCGAGTCCAAAACAGGCGCCGGGACCACCCCGGTGCCTGAGTAGGCGGAGTCCAATACAGGTGCAGGGGCCACTGCCGCGCCTGAGTAGGCCGAGTCTGCAGCCTGAGGAGCGCTTGCATATTGCGCGCTGTAAGCGGCTGCAGCAGAGGGGTTGCTGTTCTGCTGCTGGTCTAGCTGGCTGCTGCCTGCGGCTTGTGTGTTTCCAATGAATGCTGTGGAGTCCTGCAGTGGTGCTGGAGCGGGTGCTGCATTGAGGTACGCGTTCTGCGCGTCTGTGCTGGCTGTGGGAGCCTGTGCGGACATTCCTTGCCCTGCACATGTGGGCAGCATGGATGACGCAAAACAGATTTGTCAGACAGGGAGAGCCACCAAGTGAGTGCACCCAGCACTGTTGTCTCACACAACTCCAACTGAGTCGAGATTCCGATAATCAAGCGCTTGCAGAACACCCTGACCAAAAGACAACTGACCGACAGCCGCTTGACTCTCGTAGCTGTCACGAGGTGCCCTGCATCAGACATGGGGTGATATGCACCATTGGTCGCTGGGCCAGTCAATATCAGAGTTATTTTTCAAGTGCGCTTCCTGTGCAGAGTAATTAGGATCACTCACAGCAGCAGAAGGTGCTTGAGATAGCATGCTATTGTCACCTGACATAGTAGTGGTGGCATCTGAGCCGCTGGTGTAAGGGTTGCCGGTTTGAACTCCACCGGTTGCGCTGCCTGCAGCACCAGCCGATGTGGCTCCACTGGCAGAGGCATACTGGCTCCCGTTGTCATTTGATATTGTGATGCCATTGCTGGAGTCGCCGCTGGGAGCCCTTGCCATGTACATCCTCGACTTGAAGATATTGTCCTTCTCAAAGTGCACGCCTTTGGGTCCAACCTACGCAGCACATCGGGTTGCACTACTGTGGGTTTGCTTGCATCAGACAGATGATCTTGTCTTGGCTTGTGTCTTCGAGCAAGCCTTTGCTCGAAGGGGTCTGTGAGGGATGCTATGGCACTGGGTACCTGTTGTCCCAAAACACCCATGTGGTATACATCCTGCAGATGTCTGGATGCTGTTGAGTGTATGGTTCCTACAGCACAATGGACTTTGGGGTGTTGCGGCAGTTGCCGCCCACTGGTAGGCCAGACGTCTGATCGGCCCTATATGTGATTCTAAAAGATGTACCCAACTGGCTGGCTGACTGATCAGAGCATCTCGCTCGTGCATGTTGCATGAGAAGGTGGTGGGAAGGGGCTATAACGGGAGTGGTAGCAGGGCACTCACCGAGAAGATGCCGGGTGAGTCACCACCATTGACAAAGGTGAAGGTACCGTCCTTGCGCAGCTGCATTTCATCACCGCTGTTGTTGTTGGTCAGCAGCTGCACTGTCCCATCTTGGGTGGATGTGATGGTGGGCAGATCCCCTGGCTGCAACGCCCTTGCAACATCCGCCTTCAGGCTGCTTGTCTCCGCCACCGCCCTGCAGTCATTTGGCAGTGTGGGTTGAAGGGCAGGTTCCAAGAATGCTGGGCTGCACCCCTGCTGTTGAGTTTAATCAGCATCCAATAATATCCATTGCACTCTTTACATACAGCCTGTAAGTCAATAAATCACTTGCATCGGATGCAGATGTCCGTACCCGTTCTGTATGGCACTGAGTGCTTGGGTGCCTAAATTTTCCAAGATGGTGGCCTGGTGCAGCCGTCGTCCCGCCTGCATCATCGGGCCGCTAGGGGGCAAATCATCGCCATACATCGCTCCACCGTTGGGAGCTGCTGCCCGTGGTGATTGCGCGACAGCGAAGCTCTGGGTCCCGATCTGCGGCCCACCGAACTGCTGCTGGAGGTGGCTCTCGACTTGCTGGCTGATGCCGTTGCCGAGAATACTCGTCAGGTCACGGAATGCGTCGAAGTTATTTTGAAATACTTGTGCATGGCCTGCACCGTCGGAAACAATGACGCCAGGCACCCTCTTGCTTATCGTGACTGTCGGGATCTTCTGCGAGTACAGTCCCCCTCCGTTTGGTGACCCCGAGATCCCCTGGGTCCCAGCACCCGCAAGACCGTATGTTCCAACACCATACGCCATTGGCCTGTCCGATCCAGAAACCATCAAATTGTCCGCGAGTTGCCCGATCGTGACATCCGTCAGACATGCCACAATGAGCGCCAGGCAGAGGATCCTGCCACCTCTCGAGTCCATCGCGCGAGAATGACTCAAGATTGAATATAGATGTTTCGATCCTTCTAAGTTAGAGTAAGTATGGAGAATTCAAGGTCAGCATGCTGCTTGACGCATGCTCTGCATCGTTTCGACAGCTTCCTGCCCCTCCTGGCTATTTTTTACTCCCTTTCTTCCCGTCGCTTCTGCAACTTTTCCAGTGCCTCACCGTCGGATTGAATACACTATACGTGGAATCATTCTTAGCACTAATATTCGTGATTTTTCATGTATAAAGTTCTCTTGAGACAAACCAAGCTGTTTGACTGTAGCGGCATGCCAATCCAAGGTTTACAATATCATGTGAATGTGACACAGGGTCGATGATTTGCCGTGTTTCCTGTATCATATGGCAACATTGACTGTCACCAATCCATATGTATAGCATCGTATGGATGGTCTCGACTCAAGGCTGTCACGATGTAAGTCAAGCGTGGCACGGGCTCTTGCGCCTTTGCATGCTCACGTTGCTCTTCAACCATACACAAGGGTAATCATGTCTTTTGTATTTGTCTATAGTCTTCACCAAATGTTTGATTAAAGGAGGACAGGAATTGCTGCTGGCTTCCCTGTGGCAAGCCTCAAGTGAACCCCCAAATTAATATTTTTGTTGACACAACATAAAAACAAAAACAACAATTTGCTTGCAGTTCTCCATCCAATCTGTTGGCAGAGGAGGGCTCAGCTCAGGTTCCAGGTGGGAAGGGATCTGCTGTTCTCATAAGGCAAGGGCCAGCCCATTGCAGCTTTGTGCTGCTTATCTCACCAACCAGCAACCAACTCTTCTACCAATACTTGGACAGGTGTCAATTGCATAATAGTCACTAGCTAAGTAAGCTAAATGAACCAGGGCCACAAATCCAAGCCCGCCGGTGGAGACCACCATCACAGCCATCAATATCTACTTGGATGGATCGCTGTCAGGCAGCCCTGCCACAGCGTTCACCAATGAGACAGCCAGCACCGCACGCTATGCTGTGATCCTCAAGAAAGGCTTTGACAGCACAGAGCTGGGCCCCCTGTGTGACTACGCAAGCAAGAACTTTGGCGTGGTCTGCTTAGAGATGCTGACCAACACTCAGACCGGCTTTCTTACACAAGTGCGCACCTGCTCCATTATTGTTACATCTACAGGCCCCACTGGAAGCCATTTTGTGCTCACTGATCCTTTGGGCAGTGTATCGTTGCCCTCATGGACCCACTTTACAGGTTCATGAATATGCATGCCTTATCAGAGCTGCCAGACATCCCACCGGAGATCAGACGCCCAGACACATGCGACAATGCCTGCAAGAAACCGGTCTCAAATGGAGAGGAAAGAAAATGACGGTGTTGTTAGAACATTCTGATTGATGGCATGCACAGGCCACTGAGGATCGAATGCTGGCATTCCTGGCAGCAGCCGGCGATGTGATCAATTATGCGAGGGAGGATGAGCATCTGCAGCTGAAAGCCAGTGAAGACCTGAGCGCCAAAGCACTGGGCACAACCATCTCGCAAGGTGCTGGGTAGTCTCTGTGGGGAAAGCCACTGAGTGACCGAAAACCTGGCACCAGTGCTTCCATCTTTTCATCTCAGAACTGATGATGTGTAGGTCTCACCACTCACCCTTTCGGAAGTCTTCCACAAGGGCAATACTGAGCCTTGTTCAGTGTTGCTTCTCAACCAAAGATTCCTGCATGAAAGGCAGTCCGCCTCAGGACAAGTCTCATCCTTGATCTACAGACTGACAAGCAAATTGTAAGGTCATGGCATGTCAAGGTGCTGAATGCCCTCCCCCTGCATGTGCTTGCAGGGCTCTGGGGTCTGGACAGGATAGATTCCAGGTCCCCACAGCGCGACTATGTGTATGACTATGATGGCGATGGAAGTGGCGTGCACATCTACATTGTTGACACGGTACGCTCGGTGTTCAGCTCAGTATGCTGCTCAGTCCTTGCACCAGATGAAGATGCATGTGCATCAATCTTTGCTTGCTCACTTCTTGTGCGACCAATTTCCTTCCACTGCTTAGTCAGCTGTTGAAGTAGCACATCTGATGAGGCAAGTTTCGCAGTGGAAAGCCAAGAAACCACGTCCCAAAAGAGCTCTTAACAACTGCCACTGCGAATTGTGATGGCAAGCAATGTCGAATGCACTGAGCATCTGTCAATATACAGTCCGGTCCCTTACATGGCGCATGCATGCATGCAGGGAATCAACGCTGCACACGAGGAGTTTCTGAGCGCTGATGGGACAGCCGTGCGGATACTGACTGGCTTCTCGCTGGATGGTGCAACTCCTAATTCGGACTGCAACGGTCACGGCACGCACATCTCCGGCACCGCCGCGGGCCGCTATTTTGGCGTCGCCAAAAACGCCTTCATCCATCCCTGTGCGCTCAACCCTGCGTCCCCCACTCTAAAGGACTTCTTCATGCATGCATGCGTGCGATAAGATTGAATGGCAACTACATGTAGTATGTTAAGGTATTGTAGGCGCGCTGTGGATTCCTACATGGTGAAGCTTGATAAGGACAGCATCCTTAGCAAAACAGTCTGCCGGATGAGAAACATCAGTCGCAACAAAAGCTCTTCAATTTTTAGTCATGCTGATAGCTTCTATCCCTGCTGAAATGATGCTATATAATCGCTCACCGCTCTGAAAGAACAGAAAGACGCCTGTAGTACGTGTGCTGTGCGCAGTGAGGGTGATTGGCTGTGATGGATCCGGGTCAATGCTGGACATAATAACCACGCTGGAATGGGTGCATGCAAATGCGCAGCGGCCGGCAGTCGTGCTGATGTCGCTCGGCGGGCCGGCTGCACAGATCTTTGACGACGCCTGCCAGTCCCTCGTCAATGCAGGCATATCTGTGATTGTGGCTGCCGGCAATGAGGGCACAGGTGATTACAAGCACTGCTAGCAAGCGCTTTGCCTTGTGGCTGGGTGCCGCAGGGATTGCATAGGGCACAGGGTGTGGCAGATGGAGTGAAGTTCTGCGCAGGAAATTTGACATGAGCTTGTAGTACTGGATACATAGCATGCTCCAATGCTGCTGCCAGAAATTTGCATGGAGAATTTGCCAGGCAGTGACCCTCTGGCAGATACCAATGCGGCTTCGCGATGCACATCCACATGTGGCAAGATTACAACACCTGACTGATCACTAGGAGCTATACAATGAGTGTGTGTGCTTGTATCACAGATGAGCACCCTGTGAGGCTAGCGCGGCAACCAGACCTTCTGGCATATTTCATCATTTTGTTTTTCAAGTCGTTTCTTATTGGACTTTGGTGACCGGCTGCGCCTCTTGCCTGTGCTTGCTGGACCCCATTCAAAAATTGAGTTGTGGTGCAGATGCTTGCACGGTGAGCCCGGCACGGGCGGCGTCTGTGGTTGCAGTGGGCGCGACACAGCTGGGCGATACCATGACCAGCTTCTCTAACGGCGGAAGCTGCGTCGACATTCTCGCACCTGGGCTTAACATCCTGTCCGCCGGCCTCGGGTCTTCCACCGCCACTGCGTGAGGGGCCTACCATTCTGCTTTCTTGGCCATCGCACTGCACAGCCTGTTAATGAGTTGTTGCTGCACGCCCTGCATCCGATGTAGCTAGAGATGTTGCATGCTGTGATTTTGCAGTCGTTCCAACCAATAGATGCGGAAGCGCAATCTGGTCTATCCTGGAAGTGCAGTGCTTTTATGGTCTGATATACAGTCATATTTACCGAAGGTGTTTACATTGCCAGTCGCAGGGAAGACATGTGCCAAGAGGCCGTCAGTTGTTTGCATCTATTCTGCTCGTGTTCCCTGGAGGCATCGCCCTTGCATGCTGATGTTGGCGAGCTCAGAGTTAACACTGTATGGCACTTCTGTAGGTTCATGAGCGGCACTTCAATGGCGGCCCCTCATGTGGTGGGCGCAGCGGCCATCTACCTGCAGCACAACCCTAGCGCCCCTCCCTGGCAGGTCATTCCATATCTCATTTCTTGTTTTTGAAATTACAGCCAGCAGACCCACATGCAGCTTCACATGCAGACTAGTGGACACTGCACCACGTCTCAGGCTTCCCTCATCCATTGTTTGCAAGTTCAAATGAAATTGATGCAGACGAACCTGGCAGTGCATCAGACGTGGCACACCCTACTACATTGCCATAAGGATGTTGGTCATCCTGGCATCCATGAAAAATCAACATCTCTGACAAGCAAGGACCTACCATCTTCCCCCACTCAGGCACTGCTCAAAGTTGATGTGGCGCCAGGTGGCTGCAGCGCTGCAGTCGCAAGCCAGCTGGAACCGGGTGTCAGAGGACAGCATCATGGCCGAAACTCCCAATGCGCTCCTGAACGCCTTTCTGCCGGCGCCCCTGGAGATTGCCTGGATAGTCAATGGCACTTCTCTGCTGGTCCTGACTGATGACAACCAAGGGTGCAGCTCCTCCACAGAAGCTCAAATAGCTGTACTCGTGAATTACTCACAAGTGTAGTAACCTTAAAATCCTTGGCATTCCTCACAAGCACATAAAGGCGCTAGCGCGCGAATGTTAGCTCACAAAGCAAGAATTATGCAAAGAGCGGCAGTTCCTGATGGACAGATCCACCATCAGCAAACTCAATGCCCCCCCTTCGCTGCATTGCGGCCACTTTTGCGTCACTGACATTGCTAGAAATGGTGTCGAATGTTGAACGCTGTAGTATGTTGTGCGCAGGAATGGGTACCAGCTGAGCGTGCAGCTGACTGAGCAGCCAAAAGGCGCTGTCAGCATCTATCCTATACCGGACGACCAAGCAGGTGCATTCTGACCTGTGTTCACACCGGCACAAAACCAACCTCCTCGTCCAGAACAGGCAAAGGCATGAGGTGTCAGGACATTGCTTCTGTGGCAGATGCATTGGTTACATTCAGGAGCTCGGCAACAGTCCCTTGGATGTCTTGCTAGTGTCTTAAGTACACAGCGTGCCCGATCCAGGAATGCTCTCAGATCACTGTCAAACAATGTTATTACCTGAAGTAAGAAGGGTCAGGACTAGGACAGGGTTCATTGTAAGCTCTATTTGCCAAACTACCGAAGTGCATCCACGCCTACAGGGAGGCTGGTGATGAGCGGGACGTTCGCTGCCAACTCTCTGCACTTCACTCCATCAAATTGGGACCAGCCACAAGGACTGCTGGCAGCTGCTGTGAAGGATAATGCCCCTGGAGACAGCACCTTTGCCATCCGCTTCTATGTGGTGGCTCCCAGCGACCCAGACATCGATGGCAACTTTCAGGTCTTCCCTGTCGTGGATAAGCGTACTCTCCCGGGAGAAAATGCAGACTTCCCACTGGTAAGTGCAGTGTACACATGATGCTACCCCTGGTGTTGAAGAGTGCATCTAATTCAGCCTGTCGATGGACATGTGAGGAGTCTTCATGCCACCTTTCATGAGACTGAAGTGTCTCATTAAAGGAATCGGCTATGAGCCCATGGTCAAACGCCGAGGCATGCCTATCCTACTTCCGTCCCTTGAGAAATGGCATGGACCATGTACTTCAGGGGTTGTTGCACATTAAGACTCTTGGAGAGCATTATCCTTCTCTACTTCACCTGAGGTTGTAGGACTCAAGGTGCTGCAGGCAAGGCGCATACTCAACAAAACCCCTATGTTCATGCATGGAGTCATGCAGGCTTTCAGCGTCTCTGTGCAATGCACGCTGCAGCTGATCAGGAGCATTCCCTACACCGGAAATGGTACCACTGTGGGCTTCTCCCAGGACTACCAGCCTGTCGGGTGTTCTGGCTCAGTACAATCATCCCTTCAGACTGCTCCGGTGCACCCCTCTTCTCAGTTTAACATGAGCAAACAAGATCATGCTGCATGATTGCCTATCGCTAAAATGTTCTATTATTTGGGCTGTCAAAAAGCTGGTCCCCAGAATTGTCTCAGAATGCCATGCTGTGCAACAATGGGGGCAATTCAGGAATCGTTTGCAGCATTGTTACCATGGCAGCCAAGGCCTTGATACAATCTGCTTTGCCATTGTCACTACAGTTGCTTGTCTATTGTGCATGTGTCTGGCCTGTTGCTGAGCTCTTATTTTTGGAAATACTGTATCCAAAAGATAAAAACAGTCCCAAAAGTTCATATAAGGACAGGTCTGCCACGATTTTCTTAACAGGACGTTGTGTACGCCTTCAAGCCAGCCAGCAATTGCGCTGTGTCGGTGTCCCTGTGTGGATCTGCCTTTGACACCCAGCTGGCGCTGTATAGCCAGGCTGATGACTGGTCTGACATGGCTGAGATGGCCTGCAACGATGACTACTGTGGGAACCGCAGCTACCTGCAGGTGCCCTCTGGTACCTCAAATGCTGTCGTTCAAAATGTAAAGTTGCCATCAGAAGTGATCATAGTGAGGTTCTCATGAGGCTGTCCTAAGAACTCACAAAGAACTGTGGTCTGTATGCTCTTCAGCTTTGCATCTGCATTGTTGACTTTCTGTGCTGCCATCAAGAGTGCTTCTTCCGTCTGTGATATCAGCTCCAATGTTCAGAGCCTGGCACCGCAATAGGTCCATGCGCAGTCAATGCTTGAAATGACTAATTTTCGTGGAGCAGGCGGTTTTGTCAGCGGGCAGCATCTACTACATTGTAATCTCTGGCTACCAGGCAGCTGCCGGGCAATACCAGCTTGACATGCAGACTCTGGATGGCTCCTCCGTGGCCGGGATGCAACTGCGCGGCAGCTACGCTGAAGCTCACTCAATAGCTTCAGTCACAGCTGCCGCAAACACCTCCCAAACAGGTTCGTACAATCCTGCTTGATAGACAGAGTGGAGCCCATCACATCAAATCTCAAACATTTTGTTTCAATATTTTGTTTTGCATTAATGTGATCATTCCATGAAACGTGGCCCTCGTCATTGCCACGAGTCTTGACAATTCATTAAGTCTCTTGTTGCACTCGAGTACAGTACAGACTCAGGGCATCCAAGTGGCAGAAGCCCCCTGCGTCAATGGCTAGTCATGGCAAGTTTTGCAGGTGTGGACGAGCCGACAGAGCCAGAGCTGTTGATTCAGCCGTGGGATGGAGTGCTGTGCCCATGTGGCGCTGCCATGCTGGACAGATCAGTCACCTGCACCGATGGCTACCAACTGCTGCCCCTGTCGAGCTGCGCTGATGTCAGCGCTGACACTGCCAGGTGCTGCCACCTCAGCAATCTTGCACAGTCACCACCTTATGTGTCGATGCGCTGCCTGCAGACTGCTAGGCAGCCACTCTCCAATCACAGAGGCCATGCTTCTGTCTATCATCTCTCCATATGAATCCATTTCCTTCTCTTTCTGCATCAAATCTGCAACTGCCTTGCTGTTGAGCTTATTCCACAGGTATTGGGCAGCCAGGAATCATGTGCTACACTGTGCCTTGGAACACACAATTTTGCTGGAATGCATTGATTAATTTTCAGCACCCAACGTTCACATGAAGGCATCAAGGCTGCTGACAAGCTGGTGTCATGTGCTGCACCAGGTATGTGTCCTGCAATGCCAGCGCAGCATGCACAGTGGGGCAGGTGCATGGGTGCGGCCCCTGGAGCACATGCACAGCCTCCAGGATCACAGACATCAGCACGGCCAGCAGCTGCCCTGTCACCCATCAATTCAGGAACGCAGCCTGCTCAGGCAAGCACCCCCTGCATGCTCCTTGTCCACCTTCCTGCAGGGAAACTGATGGAACTCAGCAGAGCATTTCTCCTTCTTATTCCATGCAGATTGTAATCCTTTGTGAATTGTGATGGTGCGTGCAGAAAGGTGCCATGTCTGGTTCCTTATTTCAGCTGTTTATGACCTCGTTCATGGTCTGAGGAGCTTCTGAACTCTTGCATAGCATGCAAGTTGTGAAGCTGGTCTCTCCTCTGCTGTAAGACATGTGCTTTGTGCTTCGGTAGGTGCACTGCATTCCTAAGCTTACTGTGAGTGAAGCAATGCATGGGATTGTGTGGCATGCCAACATGAAGGGGCACTGTGAATGAAAGCAGTGCATGAGAATGTGTGGCATGCTGACATGCAGGGGCACTGCAGAGGGACTGCAGTACCTCAGGGCAGTGCGCAAGCTATTTCTGGAAGATGGGCGCCTGGTCGTCCTGTGACACCTCCTGCAGTGGTTGCAGCAGTGCTGCTGGATTGATGACGAGGACCGTGCAGTGCTGGTCTGTGCTGGGAAGTACCGTAGCGCAGGCAAGCTCTCCCAAACTCTCGCTAGAGTGCCCTGCTCAGCAATATGTTCTAGCAGCACTCCTCAGATCGCCTGCAATTGCTGAACTGTGCTTGCTCTTGTGGGGCATGAGTGCTTGCACCAATGTGTTCAGTTCTGTTTTGACTTCATGCTGCTGCAATATGGTTAGGCTGCACAGACTAGGTGTGAGGCCCCATTGTATGGCTGCAGACACTTTTGTGTGGATGCCATGGAGCCTTGAGGCTTGGGACCCGTGAGTTCCCTGTACTTATAAAGCAATTATGTTTTGCAGATTTGCGATTGCGTTTTCCAGAGAGAAATTATCAGCTGCACCTGATCAGGAGAGGTGCAGTAGCGTGAATATCGTTCGTTGCTACATGGATACCTCTTCTTGCACTCCCGCTGCAGTCTGTTGTGAGTCTCAACTGACAATGTGCTGAAGTACAATTTTGCACAGGTGGCAGATGAGTTTTGCCAGCTGTCCAAGCCACCTGGCGCGCAGATGTGCACCGCTGAGTCAGCCTGTCAACTCAGCAGTGGGGTGGACTGCTCTGGCAATGGGCTGTGCAGCGCCTCTGCCGGCAAGTGTATCTGCAACCAGGGCTGGCAGGTGCATGTCTATCTTTGATTGTATTCAGCTGTCCTTTCACCGTTTCAGTGTATTACACACATAAAGCCGTCAATATACTGCAAAGGTCATGGAAGAATGCATTCATGGTAATGTACATGTCCTCTGCGGCAAGCAGGTCGCAGTCAAGGAGAGCTTTCTCACAGAGCTGATACCTGTAGAAGACAAAAAAAGCTATGGAAAGAGAGACATATGAGTGCAGTTCTGCAGCTGCTTGACAACGTCTATTGTGATTTGTGGCAGGGGAGCTATTGTCAGACACCAACAGATTGCGCTGGTAGTCTTGATGCGAGTGGAAACTGCTGCACCGCTGAGCTGTCGGCCGATGGCATGTGCTGCACTGTGGTGGATGCTGACATGGCATGCTGCGTCAGCGGTGAGCTGGACGCATCAGGCGCCTGTTTGGGCGCTGCCACCAGCATCGACCTGCAGGGAGCACCATGTCAGGTGCGCGCATGTGCAGTGCACATCTTGTAGCTGCATGCATGCAGCTCCTCTCCTGGCCATGCTGTCAGTGTGCTCCACAGAACCGCATTCCTAAGGAATGATTCCTTCATGCCTCTGTTCAGTGCAAGTCCTTGCACACAAACACAGTACCTCATCCTTTCCCTTGGAACCCGTAACGATGCTGCATCTGTCTCATGGTGCAGACTTTGATTTGATCTCGGTCAGGAGTCCACACATTTGCCCGAGCATGTGGAGAACTCTTGGAGGACTTTCTAATGCGAGGCACATGTATGGCAGGGCATGATAGATGCGGCAGGGTTGTGCTGCTACGGGGTGGTTGATGCGTTCGGGGTGTGCAACGGCTGGGACGCCTCGGGGAGGATCGCACTGACACTGCTGGCCGAGCCTCCAAGCGCCGCTTCAGCCGTGGCCGTCGCTGGGTACCTCGGCATTGATGCGAGCCACTTGCACTCAGTCATGTCTACTGCTGGGTGTGTGCAAAGTCTCACACTTTTCGGGGATTAATCCGCATGTCGTGTGGCCAGAGATAAGCAGTACAAGTCGATGTTATCTCTGAGCTCTGCATTGCAGTGCGATAAAAGTGTGGATGCTTTCAAGCCAGCCCTGTACTGTGGCGTTCTTTTACACCTGTGATCTGCATTCTTCATTATTCCATCTGCATGTTTATAAGATGAAGGGCCGTAACATGCTGAGTTGCCGCTGCCATGATGCGATGGTGTCCGGGACTGTATGGTAAGAATGTGTCAGCCATGCAAACTGCGGGAGGCTAGATGCTAATGTGAAGTTTGCTGGATTGTCACAGCATGCCAGCTTCTGCAGCAAGCGTGGCGAAGAGCACAGGGTCCAGTCAGCAGCGGCGAATGCTCCTTGCCACGAGCAGCGCCACTGTAAAATTTTACATCGATGCATCGACGACCAGCAGCCGAGCAACCACCTCAACCACCCTCACCATGGGCCAGGTGCACACAGCTGGCTCTGCTCTGCAGATCGGATCAGTACTGATCAGATCAATAATCAATATATATCAGATCAATATTCATGCAGGATCAACAAAAGCCAAAGGCTGGAAGGGGTGCACAGAGCATGTCTGGGCAGCCATGCTGTTCAGGGGGCCTCAAATCTAGTCAGCAGCCCAGTTTCAACACAACTGTTCCTGCGGCAACATGCACCAGGCGGGTGATGTGTACCATCAAACATGGGTTGAGAGATCATGTCGCATCTGCGGGCTTGCTCAGTAGTGGACAGCACCAAGACTCACTGCCTGCTATTCTAGCATGTCCTTGCATGATGATAGCAGCTAAAGCTCTACCATTGCCTTGCTGGCACAACACGAAACGGTGCCATTTCGCGGAATGGAGCTGAACGGATCCTGAGCAATCGACTTTGCATATCAGGTGGAGTACCTTCTTGACGTGGCAGTGACTTCTACTGGCAGCGATGCCGAGCTGGTGGTGTTGGATGTGGCGGCTGTAGCTATCTGTGGTAACGGCGTGTGTGAGACCGGGGAGCGGCCTGTCGCCAACACCAGCTCAACAGTCGGTTCTGCGGGTGATCCCTTCTTGTCGATCCATCAGTATTCCGCAAGCAGATCATTGATTGTTGTCCCGAGCAGCCAGCCACATCTGGGGGTCTATCATGGCCAACAGGTGTCATTGTCCTGCACATAGGACAGCTGGAAGCTGTGTCCATGTGTACATTTTGCCCACTTTTGGAGCCTGCTTCCTGGGTGAGCTGCCTTGTGTTCTTTGATTATGTCCTGCCAAGGCTGGCTAAATGTCGGTGTCGCAGTGCGGCGGAAGGCCATGCGGTGTGTACGCACCGGCCAGCCAAACTACAACTTATGTGGTTTTTCTCTGTTGCCAAATTATGCTCGGTTTGCAATGATGTATGTGTGGGGTAGGGTGCCCAATGGACTGCCCAGTGGAGTTTGTGCGCTGCCCAACACTGCCTTGCCAGATTGAGCTCGGTATGCATTGATGGGCTACAATGTATGGGGTAGGATGCCCAATCGACTGCCCGGTGGCTTTTCTGCCCTGCCCGATACCGCCTGGATCCCCCTCTCCGTGCGGCGGCCGGCCGCGCGGCGTGTGCGCATCGGCCAGCAGCTCATGCGCGTGTGGCCGCGGCTACGCCGGGGCCGACTGCAGCAGCTGCTCCGCCGGCTTCTATCGCCAGGGCAGCCGCTGCCTCGCTAGGCCCACCGGTGCGTCGACTGCTCTCAAGTTTGTTGCTCAAGCGGGGATGACTAATGGATCCTACGGCACCCCTATGGCAGGCTGTCTTTGTCTGCACCTCCATTCAGGAAATTAGACCTTGGTTTTCAAGATGGGCTAAGATACGTCCATCGCAATCCATGATTACCGGTAGTCCATGTCTGCTCAAAGCTCAGCATGTGTGAGGCAAAATCAGATCAAATTTTTTTGCAAGTGTTGCTTTTTGCACACATGCAGATGCCAAATACAAAGGTATGCTTTAATCAGGTGCTGTGGAGAGCGCAGCAGCTGCTTGGTTTGGGTCACATTTGCTCTTGGTGGTGTTGATTGCGGGCGTGGCTGCAATCTTGGTTGCCACACTTGCATCCCTTCTGGTGTGTTCTTGGCACAAGCGGCAAAATCTTCAGAAAAGGATTGATTTGAAGCAACAGCTCATCAAAGGGTGAGAAAACAAACTTGAAGACATTGAATTGCCAGCAAAATCTCCTAGATCCTTTACATAGGAAGGATGAGGCCTCTGAATCAACGATTTTGCAAGATGGTATATAGACAACTACTTCACAAGCACACTGTATATGGTAGCCAGCCTGCCAGGATCACACTATTCTGAGCCTGTCAAATTCCAATGGCACATAAGTAAAACCTGCCATGTGTTCTATCATGCACATAAGCAATAGCATTTTTCACCATCCATGACCGCATGGTTGTTTGACCATATAATAAATGACCCCTCTTCATGCTCCAAAGCTGCAGACCTGACATGTCCATGTACACACACATGTAATGTACAACAAAAAGTATAGCCCTTGATGACCGACAAGAATGATGTGGATACTAAACAGAAGGACCAGTAGCAAAGAGAGCGCCCACTATGGTCACTGATCGATAACCAGAGCAACACTATCACTGTCAACATTGTGCACCATGTCACACCTCGACAAAGTTCTTCAACATCCGATAAAAAAATACCCAGTTTGGGCTTTGCTGAACATGGCTTAAACCACCAATCTCCAAACAATCATCTGCACCATATTTTACTCTGGAGAGATCCTCACGCTGAGTAATCAGGTTGCAGCAGCAGATCTGCAAATAACAGGTTCAACACAGCCCTTGGGCATAAGCAAACACGCGCATCCTCCATTGCCAAATGCTATACCATTGGAGTGCCTTTGTACGCTTGACGACTCATTCCATGCCTCTGAACATTCGCAGCAACCGTGACATTGCTCTTGCAAGCGCGCACAGCCCTCGCAGTATCTAATCCCAAGCTTCTTGGGAGATCCGCTTCAAGAGGTTCTTCATCTGGGAGCCCACAACCAGCGCGGGATGCACCACAACATTGCTCCTTTCCCCAACAAACACTTCCACTTCCAGGCATATTGGAGTCCGCCAAAAGAGGCCACAATCCCAGCATCAGCAATGACTTCTCCCTGGGCCATGTGTGCGGCCAGAAGGGGGCCTCCTGCCAAAATCTCCCAGAAGAAAGCCAGGAGAAATTACTGAACACCGTGTGTGTTTTGATGCACCCCTGCACAAAAAGCCTGAAACCAGGAGGTACTGCGGTCAGCATGGGGAGGAGCCCCTTGTTGACAGCTGCATATGGCCCTCATCCCTGCCGCCCGTCTGCAGCTGAGGCACAGTGTGCATCTCATCGCCCATGGCGCCTTCTGTGTCCCTGGTGGCCAATGGAGTCCCTACCAGCACCTTACCACCCTGCACAAGCATGCTTCGATCATCAACATTACACCTGTTACAAAGGCGTTTCTAGCAACTCCCAGCCATGGCACTTTCTGGCTGTTGGAGGACCTCCACAGAACATCCACCTGAAAGGGTGAGCAGCAGCCAGTGCTTTGGACTGTGAGCTCTCCTGGCATTCTCTCCACAGCCAATGGAGAGCTCTCCTGGCTGTGAGAGTGAACGCCACTTGAGCTCATAGTCCAATATCCATCTTACTGGCCTTCAAGGTCCAGCAGCATCTAACAAACCCCCAAGTTTGCCCATCCTGGGCGTTAGGAATACGTCCAAACACAGTACCATGATAACTGCAACTGACCCACCAGCAACGCTGAACAAGAAATTCCTCATGGCCTTCGGACGGATGCTCAACACACTGACTGCCATAAGGCCTCAGGTGGCTTCCAAGGGTGTACGAAATGTAAAAATGCCAATAAGACAGGACCCCACCTGAGGCGCTTCGAGGCTGTTGGAAGAGGCCGGCTCGCCGCTGTCGCGGGCGGCTCCGCTGTCCCGGCCGCTGCCGCCGATGAGGTTGCCCTCGTCGTCCAGCTTGTTCTCCTTCTTCAGCTGCAGCCGGTATTTCTGCAGGTGGCTCGCCACATTCTCCCGCGTCAGCCCCTCCACATGCATCAACTGCGCACACGCACACACCCTTTAAAGTTCATGGAACCTCTGAACAAATGCTACTGCACAGGACCCCCTTTCCACTTACATAAGACTCTATTTCACACTGCTGATGGTAGTGCACAACCTCCCAATTCTATATTTATTGCAAGATCTCCCAATTCTAAATTCAATACAAGACTTCCCACCCTCCATGCCGAAGATGGTATGATTAATTGGATGCGTGCATGCATGCACGCTTCGCACGTGAGCGAGCAAGGTCAGAAGCATGCTGTCTGACGACTTGACGGGCACCCTGACGAGACATAAATCAGATGCGCTCAGCTATGCGCTCCACTCTTATTGCTCCTACAGAACAATTGGGCCAGAGTGCCTAATGGCGCCTCAAGCCCTAGGCACAATGCTTAGGACTAGGCCTGCTCTGCCTGGCAAAATGGGAAGGCAATGGTTGAGCTTCCCAGAGATGACAAGCACAGCAGGTGGAGAAGGCACGCCTGCATGATGGTCTTGGGCACAGCGTTCTTGAGGCCCAGCTGTTCCACTGCATCCACAAAGCACTGGTGCAGCTTCGCCGTCCACACCAGCCGCGGCCGCTTGAGCGCCCGGGCCTGATTGTCTTCCACATCGTCTGCTGTGACACAGCACAGCCTGTCAGTGCTTCTGAATACTACAACCGGCTGCGGGAAAATGTAGAAGAAGCGCAGACAGGCTCATCTCCACATCTCCATCATCACACAGCCTGTTGTAGATTTCAGGACAGCTTTCGGTGTCTTCACTGGCATGCACCCTTATAGAACGCCTGCGCATGTGTCTCGAGACCAGTGTGCAAGGCATGGACGACAGGTGAGGCCTTGTTGATCGGCAATCTACCAGGAGGTGAGGCAGGTTTGGGTTCCTCCTGCTGGTTTTTCCTTATGGGATTGGCAGCCATTGCCTGCCCTGCTGGATCCATCCATGCAGGATGTGTGGACTGCTGCTGCTGCTGCTGCGACGGTGGTAGTTGCTGCGCATAGCCTGATGCACACACACTAGCAGATATCAGAATGCAGTACAAGGTATAGCAAGTGAGTCATGCGACGACGCAAGTTACCTCATGACCAGGTTTGCATAAAGCTGTTATGTGCACACTGAAAGGAGCATTTCGCCGCACCTTGGTACTGGCCAAGGTTGTAGGGATTCGCCATGGCATTGGCAGCATTGAAACCGTACAGGTTGGCTTGTGGAAAGGTTGGGTAGCCTGCATTAGCTCCGCCACTCTGCGGCATGCCCTGCATCCCCATGCCTGAGGGATAACCTTGGCCTGATGAGGGACCAGCAGGATACTGCCCATAGGCCTGCCTGTCCTGTCCAGCATCATAACCTGTGGTCTGCAGCATGCTTGGCATCTGCTGGAAAGCCATTGTCGACGGCTGTGCTGCCCGCTGCTGCGCCTGCTGAAACTGTTCTGTGCTTTGCTGCGGAGGCTGCTGCTGTTGCGTCTGCTTTTGCTGATTGCCATTGGCTTCCCCCGAACCTCCTTCATTGTTCCCCTCTGAGGATGGAAGACCGAACGCTTGAGCTAACGCCGGCGAGATCAGGTGGGAGTTGAGAGGAGTCAGCTCATGCAGGCCCGGCAACTGCAGGAAACCTCCTTGCTGATTCCAACAACCGTATACGCTGCCATTGGGACCTTGCATTGACGGCATAGCCTGCTCGTTGGATATATCGTTTGCGCCCATTGTTTTACCAAGGCGTTTTCTTTAATATCCACGGTGCAGCACAGCAAGCCCTTACTGCCTCATTTGCTGCACCGAATCGTCAGTTCTTCTGAACAGCGAGGGCTGTGACAACACGACCGTCACTTTGCTTTCGCGGACCCGCAAAAAGTACATCAAAGATATTTACTGAAAGGAATCCGTATCTACTAATTCTGGTTTGGCCGCGCCTCGATGCTGACCTTTTGCTGACCTCGCTTTTTCTGTCTACTGAGGCGCGCTGTGGCCCATGTGCGACCGGCCCAGGATTGTCCAACCTAACCGAGCTATATGTGTGTATTGCGGACTTCATGTTTCGGTTTACAAGTGGTGAGGGGTTGCAGACAGCTCATTTATCTTGTGCAAATTGATCGGTATTTTCTGATTTCATTCCAAAAAGAAGAAGTGGTGCACTGTCAGGTTTTTCTGATATCGGCTGGCTCCCGGGCCGGGGTGCCTTTTGTCATATGTCACCGACACAGCCACCGATGAGTGCAAGATGGCATGGCGATGGTGTGTGGTGTGGCACGAATTCTGCCCGTCAACGACAGCTTGGGGTGGCTCGCCACAGATGTACAGGTTTCATGTCGAGCACTAGGCAAGGATCTAGGCCGATTGATAGAGCAACATTACCAGATCTCTCTCTAGAGAGAGAACAGTATCCTCCGTCGCGGCAGGCAGGCAGCTGCAGGAGCTTTGCGCCGTGCAGAAGCCAGGCAGAAGGTTCTTCAGAGAATGAATACAGGAGGCCAGAGCCTAGACGAGGGCAACACAGCGCTCCCAGGCCGCCACTACAGCGACAAAGGCCGGGACCTCAGCGTCCAATGGACTCTAGACAGGCACAACAGCCATCTCGACAGCAGATGCCCCAGGAAGCCAGCACTAGTCAGCAGAGGGCCCCTCCCGTCTCTCAGCAAGAGAGGAATGTTCAGAGAAGCCCAACAGGCCCTAGCACTTCTATGGCATGGAGCGCTTCCACCAGAAAACCCACACTGGTCCACTTCTGCCTGCAGTACCACACCAACTATGGCCAGCAGATCAGGCTAGTGGGCTCGCACGAGAACTTAGGTGGGAACTTATTGTATCTTGCACTCTCAATATCTCCCCAGGATTTAGTAAAGTAGTAGAGTCTGTCATTTGGCATACAAAAGGGCTGTGCATGCGACCCGGTGTCATGCATGTACAGCTTTCCTCGCACAACCCTCCCATCCTGTGAATTGCCATGTGTGGTTCATGCATTTGACAGACAGAGCGACCTGACGCCATAACCCGGGAAACGCAGGTTCCTGGCAATTGAGGGATGGGCCAGATCTGCGCTGGACTGAGGGTGACAATTGGAGGGCAACTGTGGAGCTGCCAGCAGGGACGGTGTATGAGTACAAGTATGTGCTGCTGGATGCCTACTCTGGCCACGCGCTGAGCTGGCAACGCGGCAACAACTCTGTGCTGGCCATCAAGGCGGGCGAGGAATCTGTTGAGGTGAGCTCCCCTTACATGTACGCTGGATATGTGGAAAAGGATGGATGAAAGACATGCTTCCAGCCGAGCAGGCTAGGTGCTTCACCTTCTCACTAAGGACAAGGCTTCTCGACTGTCTGGAAGGATAGGCATGACATGGGGCCAGTGCATTTGCGCACTTTCTGGGACGAGTCCAGGAACCTGAAATGAGTACTGCTGAGGGTGCTACGGGAGCACTGCCTAATTTGTTCTACCAGGTCCCAATCTATGTGAACTCCACATTGATTGACGTTGCAAGTTACTTTTGCGCTGCGATGCAGCAGTTTTAAAGGGATCTATAATGTGGCACTCTTTGTCAGTCGCGGTGAGCTGGTGTCGCTGCGCAGGTGATTGACAACTGGGAGGGCCAACCGGGGGCAGCAGTGGTGTCTCGGGGGGCATCTGTCACCAGGGAGCGAGCTCTGCTGGACTGGGCCAACGAAATGGAGACCTTGGTGACCACACAGGTGCGCTGCAGCGCTGTTGATAAGTGGTCATTGCGGATAAAATAACAATGACAAGATGTGTCATGCCTCATGCACTTTGCATCGTTGTCATGGAATGTGATAAATTGATGTTATCGATTGGGTCTGGGTGTGTCAGGTACCAATCTGCTTTTCACTCCAGTGCCCCTTTCTCTCTGTGCCCATGGATCCAAGGGAGAGTCTTGAAGGGGCTGTGTGTACACTGTTGACAATGTGCGATGGTGGGGCAGAGGAATGATCTAAGGAGAGCGCGAATGGAGTTGGCGGCTGCAACAGAGGATGCCCAGCAGTCGCGGCAGGAGCTGAGGGCGGCCCGTGCTGAGCTGGCGCGCGCCAAAGCGCAGCAGGCCACGGTGCGCTTCTGTTTCGTTCTGCCTGCCCTATATTTCTCTACCCTAAACCCTTGAGAATATACAAAGAAAAGTGTGTTTGATCTCCTTGGGCTGGGCCCCATCTGTGGCCGTGGTCCACAACTGTCTCCTGCTTTCCTTGTGCACTCAAAGGTTGTTGTGAGATGCGTTTCGTGGCTTCCAATTTGGCGTGCTCCATTGCTACCCACTGCGATAGATGCTTAAGAGAGCCCTCAAGCCCTGATTGCTGCAACAGCTGTGGAATGCGTGCATGCATGTGAGTCTTGACACATTCAAGCGCAAGAGGCTTGCTCTTGCATGCGTTTTACCATGTACATTCCAATACCCAGGAGCGGAGAAAAGCAGCGGAGCTCCAAGCGGCAAACCAGCTTCTGCAGCGGCACCTGGTGGAGACCACAAACTCTTTCCGTGAAGCACTGCAGCTTGTAGAGTCGCTGATGGGAGGTGAGTTCCTGTCTTTGCCAATCCACTCCTGCTGTGGGAGCATTCTATATTTTCAGGAATGTGTGGAGTTGTTTGTCCCACCATTCTGGCGTGCCAATATCAGCTGGGGCTCCATTATGCACAATTGTCTATGCAATGGTATTCAACAATAAATCTCGTCAATTGTGTTGTCCCTGAAGGTGTTGGGCACGTGTTCAACCACATCTGTGTGTTTTGCTCTGCAGCTGAGGATACTTTAGGGGATGATGAAGATGAGGAGGAGGATTCACAGTTGAGCAGTGGTGGGCCAGTACAGCAGCCAAGGGCATCTGAGCAGACTTTCAACGGCGCAGCCAAGCAGAAAGATGCCGATGTAAGCAAAACCGGGCAAGAGTCCAAGGATGAAAGAGTGCGGATCTTGAGGTGATGCTTGTGAAGTGAAGCAGCTCCCAATGAGTCCTCTGTATACGGTGCATGGCGCCAGTTGTTGGTCGATGTTTTCTTCAACAGAATTTATTAGTAAATGATGATGTGACTCACCCGTGTATGAGTTGACAGTTATGCGTGGTCCTTCTGTGCTAGGCCTCCCTGGTTGGAGATCTGAGTCAAGAAGTTGCGTACTGTCTGCAACAATGCCTGCATTTGCTTTTTTTCCCCTTTCATTCAGAGAACTTGCCAGCTTGCATTAAGGACTTTGCCAGAAGGGGTTTGCCATGCTTTGTTATGTGTGCTCCCTTCCACAGTTGTGGCGGTGAGGTGTATGCCTCGAACCACAAGAAGAACCCATGCCATGTCCACCCCTTAGTAGAGTCCTCTAGAGAGCATAGCCAGCAGCCAAAATTGGCGGCAGAAGAATTCAACAGCAACCATGTAGAAATCACGGACTGTCGATGAGGCCCATGTCTGGGCTGTGTCAGCATCTGTGAATGGAAATGCTTCCTAACATCATGCCAGTGACTCAGTGTGTCTCTGTCTTATGTTGTCAAAACTATACGATATGGTGTTCTCGGGAGCTCCATGGTAACATTACCGTCTGCCTGAGCCTTGAGGACCTGAGCCCAGTTCTAAGTTTGACCGTTTGACTGTCTAACGGGTACCCGGTTGTAATCTGTGCTTTTGAACCTTCTTATCAAAGCATGAGATCTCATGCTCTCAAGAGCATGCTCTGACATACTGTTCTCTAGAGATATCACAGCATGTTGATATGAGATATTTCATGCGCAAGCAGTGAGCCACTGAGAAATCTGGCTCACTGCTTGCGCATGCAGGCCAGCAACAAAGTAATCTCAACAGCTTCACGCATTTGTACAATGTTGACATCACTCCTGGTATAACCCCTTATGCCCATTGAACATCCTCATCACTCATTTCAGAATGCAGGAAAATCGTCATAAGTTAGCGGAAGCAAACAGAAAGTAAGAGCTGCCAGTAATGGCAGCTGCAAAAACAGCAACACCTTCTCACAAGATGGGCTTCTTTACCGATGCAATACAGCATGCGGCGCCAGTCTCAGCAGTCGATGTGAAGCACTTTCATTGCTCAACAGCACATAGCACACTCGTGTCAAAGCTGAAAACCATGGTCGAAGTCATCAGTGTCAGCAGCTCCTGTTTGTGCCTACAGCGCTCATCCAGGGGGCGGCGGAGGTGGGGGCTCTCCTACTATTGATCGGAACTGCGTGCTGTGGACTGCCCACTGCATGCTGTCATGCTGCTGCTGCTGCTGCTGAGGTACAGGGGCACTGCTGCCTGCATACTGATACAAAGGCGGCGCTGCTGCTGCAGCAGACTGCTGTGGCTGTTGGTAGCTACCGATGTAAGCGGCATAAGCAGCTGCCTGGAAGCTGCCGCCCAGCTGCCCGTTCGGATACCCGCCGGGCAGCTGCTGGAGGGGCTGGACAGGGACCGCAACCGTGTTCTGGGGTACTGTCTGCGCCGCGGGAGCCGGCAACGGGGTGTAAGTGGGGTGTAAGACAGCGGGTGGGTTGTAGGCCGGCGCTCCCTGCTGACCTGGCTGCTGAGGTGGCTGTTGAGATGGCCACTGGAGGGGCTGGACAGGGACCGCGACCGCGTTCTGGGGCACTGTCTGCGTCGGGGGAGACGGCAAGGGGGTGTAAGTGGGGTGTAAGACAGGGGTTGGGTTGTAGGCTGGCACTCCCTGCTGACCTGGCTGCTGAGGTGGCCACTGCTGCCCGGGTGAGACACCCCAGTTGCTGCCCTGCAGCTGGGCAGGAAGCTGGTGCCCATAAGGGTGTTGTACCGGTGGAGGAGTTTGGTACAAGTATCCGTAAGGGTCGTAGGAGGGTTGCCCGTACGCTACATGCTGCGGCAGGGGCGCCAGACTAGCTGGGAAATGCGACTGGGGTGCAGAGGTTCGAGCGCGTTTAGCAGAGTGTTCTGCAGATGGGTCTCCCTCTGCGCAAGCGCTGTAGTGCTCACGCTTGATCCCCCTCTCCTCCAATGTCATGCCATTGACAAGCGCCTGCATGCACAAAGTCTTGGACTGAATACATAACCCCTAAATATATAGGCCATTGCAGGACATGATGCGTAGAACCTGACATGAACGCAAGCCATGTCTGTTCATGGTAGGTGAGAGCCTCGGCAAGGCCAGAGAGAAAACGTACAAAGGTCTTCAGAAATTCTCTCTTTGACATGGAAGGGTCTACAAGTCATTTAGGAAATTATGTTTGAAACTGTAAACCTTACCTGGGGCGGCTGTCCAAACCAGACTGCTGGGTCTGCATTTGCAGGTATGGGGGCATTGAGGCCCGGGAATGCCACTAGTTCCTCTACCTCCCCACCATGTCCATTAACATCTCCATTTTGATCTGCTGCACATGAAAGAACCCACAGTCAATACGTTCCCTCATGAGCGCATAGCACTGTGGTCTTCACATGTCAGAGGCATGCGCACTTGTGTACTTGACAGGACAAAATTGGCATGACTCACCACATGCAGCATTGCCATTTCTGGGTCCCATCTCTGCACCACTGTCTTCAAAAATGAGCATTTCATTATCTGAGTCCTCCTGCGCCTGCCTCCTGCATCAGAACAGTGCACAGTCCATTATATATTATAATTTTTCAATGCCTTATAACCCTGAACACTCATCCTAACCCTAAGGGCAAAAGTAATGGAAAAAACAAGTCCGCGCAGTTGCCGGAGACACACCAGCACAACAAGTAAGCTGTCCTGCACAGCTATCCTTTGTTGTTGGCTCAAGTTCAAGTGCTGGCTCAACATCTTGCATGTGACCTCCGTCATGCCGCAATCCTGATTGGAAGGAAGCTTGGGAATTGCTGACCTGTAACCAGGGGGGTACCCCATCTGGCGCATGCGATGGAGCCAGGGAGGGGGGTCCTCATGCTTCAATCCCATTGCGGCTCGCAGCTCCTGTGAGAGCACTCCCGGCTCCAGATCACTAAACTCTGCATCGCTGGCACCTGTTTGGAGGAAATACCTGCACACAGTGAGGTCAAAATGACCAAGCTTGAGCTTTAAGAGGGAATAACAGTAGGAAAATGTGAACATGGCTTCATGCTTCAGTCTGCATGCCACACTCAATGCATGCTGTGCACCACAAAAAGCACTGTGCTGAACAGGAGATACAGACATTAGGAGCGTGGTGCGAAGGAACACATGTAGGCAGGTGTTGGACTCAATGCATGCTTTGCACCACAAAAAGCACTGTGCTGAACAGGAGATACAGACATTAGGAGCGTGGTGCGAAGGAACACATGTAGGCAGGTGTTGGAAAGGTACCTGGAGCTGCCATGGAAGCCATTTCTGCCCCTTTCACTGTGCTCGCTGCGCGCCCTGCTGATGGCATCCGAGTCCTTGCTGTGCAAACAGTCCTGCATGGCAGCATGCAGTGCAGCATTTACCACTCGAAATTTCCATACTGCATCCCCTGGAGCACCAAGAGCAGGGCCCGTACGTATTGCCACACCTTTTGCCGACTTTCATCAGTTTCCTGAGCCCTTTGACAGCGGGCTGCTTACCCTGACACATGACTTTAGGCTAGGTTTGACCCCTTGTCTTCAATGCATCAGAGAAACAAACTGGGGACTCTGGTCACAACAAACTCCTGCGTCCATGCTCGTGCAGAGTCTTAGATTCCTTCCAGCCCACCACTGCCAGCTGTGTGGCAAACTTCTGGTAAGGGTGACGTCTTCCGCCTGAATCTCCTCTGCAACCGTCATTCAGGCGGAAGACGTCCATCTTATTCAAAAATTTGCCACACTGCTGGCAGTTGGTGGGTTGGAAGGAATCTAAGGAATCTGCAGGAGCCATGGATGCAGGATTTTGTTGTGACAGACACATGTCTTGAGTCTGCGCTCACCTTGAGGGCGTGGTAATAGGAGCCGCAGTTGAAGCATCGAGGCCGGGGCCGCCGGGACGTGCTCATCACATACTTAGTCACCGGGGTGCCCAGGTCAGCAAGGCCGCCTGATCTGGAGCTGCTGCCCAATCGCTCCTCCAATCTCCTCTCTGCGTCTTGGGCGTCCAGCGGCTGCTCTGAGCTGCAATCATACCGTGGCACCTCCCCCGCCTGCAAGACATAAAATGTGGTCACATCACTGCTGATTGAGGGAGTTTCTGGGACATCTAAATCAGCCCTAGATGGCTGGAATGATGTAATCGCTTCTTCTTCTTCTTCTTACTTGAAATTCACTCACTGCCTGAGCTGTTTGCACCAACTCATGTCGCCCTAGCTGAGCTTGGTGACATTGTCTGTATGAGCTGAAGCTGCACCACATCCGTGTGACTGGTGCATGGTCAGGTAGAATGAGCTCATGAACCCAGGTGAGGGTGAAACACAGCAAGTTGTGTGATTGGGACACAGGGAAGCTACTGGACTGAGCTTACCATTTCATAGGACAAGTTGAACCCCAGCTTTGAGCGTTTTGGGGAGGCGCTGCGACTTGGTTTGTCCACATACACCAGGGCAGCAGCATTGCTGGCACCATTCAGCAGTGACGGGCTGAACTCGAGTGTGCCAGACAGCACAGGTATGTCGGCTGTCACCGCAACCTGTACCATACAAAGTTACACCTTGTAAAGGAACCCACTACAAACAAGCCGGAGTGCTGCGCCAAAGGAAGTGCTTGGTGGAAAGTAATCCAGAGCGGCCAAAAACAAGAGGCAGAGGCCAGACGTCTCTGAGACATACCTCGCCTGGAAATGCATGTTGGTGCCAAAACAGCCAGTCCTGAAGGACCTTCTCCAAATGAAGCTTACTTTCCCTGAGTCAGCAGGCACACCTTAAATGACGTTGAGGAAAAGGTCAAGTGTTTGTGGTGTGGTGTCATTCCATTAATCTCGTCCGTAATGGGCTTCAGATGAGGTGAGTTTCAATCCAGATGTATACATCTGCTGCAGACACTTACTTGGGAAGGGCCCTATATTGGACCTCAACGGTAGCCAACACTTCTCCACCTGGTGAAACAACCATAGGTCAACTCACAAATTCGGCAGATGCCCTTTTATCCCGGTAAACGTGCACGTTCTCGTAGGACCCAGAGCCAAATGGAAGTGCTTGCGCTGCTGCATCCGCAATGAATGTATCTGATGTCGTGACTACGTGGAATTCAATAGAATCCTTTTTTTTGACGGTAGAAGATGAGACAGAGGACCCGAAGGAAGCTTTCTCGGAGCTGCATGGATCTTTTGTCAATTGTAGCCTGCCTGCCTTCCCTGCCCTAGTTCACACCGCATCAAGACTTCCTCGTCAGAGTTGCAAGTTCTTGGCTGTATATACCTCAATTTCGCCCACTTGCTGGAGTTTTCATTCTCTTAGAAGGGTAGCGGTGGTAAAAAGGCACACAGGCCTGACTCTAAAGAGTCCAAAGTGGTTGATTAGGTTTCACCACTCTACCGCGGATCGAAGCAACCATGAATGAGATGGAGGTGTGTGGTCCTTGCATTTGCAATGATCCATACTGGCCTCAAGACGGAGGGGGGCCTTTGACAACTCCTGGCATGCCTGCAGGTTGAACGCCAGATAGACCAGATGGTCAGCTTCATTAAACAAGAAGCAGAGGAGAAGGCCAACGAGATTTCTGTGTCAGCTGAGGAGGTACTTCACATTCTGAGCAACGATCAATCTGAAATGCAAAGATTCACCCACCGCTATAAGGCTTTAGGTTCAGCCATGACTTGCAGCATAGAGCTATCCATCCATTTTGCGAGCATCTGAAGAGCTCTGGGTTATCTTAGTCGATTACTTTCCTTTTGAATGTTGCAACACGCGCAAGACTGCATGACTGAAGGCAATCAATCCTCTTACAGGACTTCAACATTGAGAAGTTACAGCTTCTGGAGTCGGAGAAAGCCAAGATCAGGAAGGAGTATGAGAGGAGAGAAGGGCAGATTGAAGTCAAGAAGAAGATGTAAGCAGTGTTTTCTACGATTGATGTACAAAAAAATGGTCTTGCCCTAGGAGCCTTTGGGGACATGATCAAGATACCTGAGTCGTTTACATTTGTTGACTTCCGATGCTTGCTGCAATAGCATGACAGCTGACCCAATGTTCAACCGAGCTTGTGAACACTGCGCAGTGAGTTCTCGAAGCAGCTGAATGAGTCGAGGATCAAGGTGCTCCAGGCAAAGGAGAGCTCTGTGCATGGCCTGGTCAAAGAGGCTCATTCACATCTTCTGGCCATGTCCAGCAACAAGAAGCAATACAAGTCCCTGCTCACAGACCTCACTGTCCAGGTCAGCATGCTCCTGTCAAGCATAGCATGATTGAGAGTGATGTTTTGCGAACAGATACAGCCCGCTCCAGCCGTTTGTGTTGCTGAAGAAGCAAATGCTACAATGTAGGCGCTGTACAAGCTTGGAGAGGCCAAGGCTGTGGCCAAGGTGCGCAAGGAGGACCTCACCCTCATGAAGGAGGTTGTGGAGCCCGTTCGCAGCAAATTCACTGAGGCAAGGCTCTCAATTGCTTCTTCCCCTCATCGTTTGAAGCACTGGAAACATGGTTCCATTCTTTGGACATCTTGTGCATGGTTCTTGTTTCAAATTGTCTGGCTGGAAAGTTTGCCTGTGATATTTAAAAACAAAAGCTTCAGGGTTAGTTTTCAAGACTCCTTTATTGAATGGGGCCAGGTGTACGGCCAGCCTGCGCCAGATGTGACAGTAGACGAGAAGAAGTTCCTTCCACCTGCTCCCAAGAGCGCCGATGATGAAGAGAGCGAGTCATGGTGAGCATCACCTGCCCTCGAAGTGCGGAAACATTACTGGCAGGGGTTCCATGCACCCCCCAAAATGATCAAGCGTCACTTCCATGCACATGGCATGTCTGTGACATGTCACAAGTGAGGCATTAAGGGCATGGCTATCTGCCAACTCAACGCCGATGGTTACAAATGTGTGTGCAACTGTGCAGCACTGGTGGCGTGGTGGTATCATCTGCCAACGGCCTCATTGTGTGCTCCAACACGCTGGATGAGCGGCTGCGCATCGCGTACACACAGACGCTGCCCGACATCCGCACCTCCCTCTTTGGCGCCGTCCAGCGCGCCTGAGCCGCCATCACTCTGTCTGCAGAATGCCCAGGCCCAGCCACTTGAGCGAAGAGCGCTCTGAGATGCCTGTCGCTGAGGTCTGCAGAGTGCTCGAGTAGCCAGCTCTTCTCAATAGGCTTTCTGTTTTCCACCCTGTCAAGTGTGAAGTGGTCTCAGCTGCAGCGGTTGCTGATGAATGCTGCTGCAGAGGTGCTGCTTGGGCCAGAAATTGGTGTGAGAATTGCAAGCAAGCGTCTCACTTGGGTCTGGAAGAGGAGCAAGTAGTTCTTCAGCACCCTTTTGCTTGGCATATGTGGTGCTTCGGGGATGTGTTTGATAGCATTTCTCCCTACAGAACCTTAATTGGGTACATCTGGTATATTTGGTCTGCAGAACAATCACATCAGGCTTCAAATTGACGCCCTGGTATATGAGCTTGTCACTCGGGTAAATTATGCTGTCTGCTGGTTGCATGCAAAATTGCTCAGTTGGCGCGCTGCTTCTCTTGTAATGACAGTCTTGCAATGTGCGTTCCATGTAGCCCAAAACACACATTACTTGCCAACTTCAGCAGTGCTGTCATCATTTAGTTCAATCCCAACATGTGAAGCACTTCCGTGGGACGACCCCTTTTGTCTTGCAGATATTCTTTCTGCAAATCATTGCCATGCTTGCAAACTTCTAGTGTTATTTCGGATTCTGCTGCAGGATGGCAGCAGCCTTCTCTCCACTTGGAGAGACTTGCGCAAGCATGCTTTATGCAACAGTGCCCACTGTTCAGGACTCAAGCATCACCGAGCAATAGATCAGACAAAATTACGCTGGCATGAAAGCAATGACATGTGGCAACCCACAAGTAAAGCCAGAGACGCATGCATTGGCCGGAAGCCACTGGACATTTTAGCTGGGCATGCAGCTTATTCAGATGTCTTGCGCTCCAAAAAGTCTTTGATGAAAAGGGTGCCCAGCGCCAGGAAGGACAACAGCACAGATGCAGAGAAGGCAGCCTCGGTGTTGTACTCCTTGTACGCGCTTTCCACGTACAGCGTCAACGTCTGCGTTTTGCCAATGATGTTCCCCGAGATGACTGACACCGCCCCAAACTCGCCCATCGCCCTCTGCAGACATCCAGCAAGATCAGTCAGTCAGTCACACCTTTTCTGGGGCTGATCAGATGTCTTGACTCTGATCGTCAGAGTCAGCACCCAGCATCACATCCAAATGTTCGCAAAGAAACAAAGAAACAAATTCCCAAGGTCATCCTGCCAGAAGAACTGTATCCTGGTAGAGCCCTAAATAATCCTGGAAAGCTGTCCCTAATGGACTGTACATGGGGGCAGATCATCACCCACTCTGATACAACAAGCTTCAGACTCACAGTCTGGCTTTCTTTTGAGGGGTACGAGCTGCAGGCATGCTGTGCAGGATGCCCAAGTTCACATGAAAGACAGGGAGAATCTGTCATCCTTGTGATGACACAGTGCTCATGGCAATCACGTCTGGCGATAGCACGAGGCGTTGCTCACAATGTGCAGTATCCTCTACAGCATGCTTACCACTGCAATAAGCACACTCATCAAGGCGTGCCAGGATTGGCATGCTGCTCCCAAGGTGGGGAAGAACTACACAACCGATAGGATGCCACACCTAGGACGCAGCCACGGGAGGAAAGGCATGTTTCTTGAAGGGCAGAAAGAAGCGCGCACCGCGTTGGTGAGGATGACACCATAGAGCAGGCCCCAGCGGATGTTGGGCAGCGTCACATTCCAGAAGACCTCCCAGTCGGAAGCGCCCAGTGTGCGCGCGGCTTCCTCCTCGGCCATGTCCATGGCCTCCAGGATGGGGATCAGCTCGCGCACCACAAATGGTAGCGTCACAAACAGCGTCGCCAGCGCCATGCCTGCGCGCATGCACCGGGTTCTCGATGACATGTGCATGCACTTGAGCCAACGCTCCAAGCAGGGTTTTAATACGTGTTTCAAACCCTAAACCCTAACCCTAACCCCTGAAATATAGATGATCTAGCTGATCCGCGGTTCACGGCGCATGAGCCGGGAGCTGCTCTGCACGCTGGGCATGCAGACACTTTGAGTGATGATGTCAGGAATGTTCCCGCACACACTGCTTTGCTGCCACAACATCTTCAGGCGGAGCTTCGAAACAATATACAGAAGCCTTAAATTTGCTATCTCTTCTAAGGGACATTGATGAATTTGGCTAAAGCTGCCCTGAAGGGCGCTGCTGTACATGGGATGCGAATTTGAGTACAGATTCGATCAAGACTGACGTTGCGGGCAGATTTGGAAGAAAAGATATTTATATGCTCGATAGAGATGGCTGTGAGTAGACATCAGTCTGAGGTGAATGGCATGAGACTGTGCTGCACACCAGGGAAGGCGAACACAATGTTGAAGCCAGTTGCCCGGATGACAGGAGCAAACCAGCCCTCCCTCCCATACAGAAGCACCAGCATCAAGCCTGTGCACCAAAAAATCCAGTCAGCAACCATCAACATGCACATACAAGACTGGCAACTCACTTGCAACTGAATGATAGTAGCGCCCATCACCAGCAAAGAAACTGCACAGGCCAAGCATGGACTCGAGCCTTTTTTGGTGTCCACAAGCACTGATGCACCTGTAACGACAGGTGATATGCTGAAGGGCAGGTCGAGCATGCTCATGACGAAGGTCTTCCCCCAGAACTCGTTTCGAGTGAGTTGCATGGCGGCCACTATGCCAAACACTGTGTTCACAGGCACCGCCACCAGAGCCAGTAACATTGTCAGCTTCACCTGAGCGACATACAAGGTTCATCATCAGTTTGTGTGTGGGAGTATGTGCTTCACATCGATGGCTATAATGGGAGGGGACAGCTGAAGATCATTCTCGTGGCAGTGGAGGCTAAAGATTGCCGAGTCAAACATTTATAGAACGCTGAAAGGATGTTTTTTCAACTTTACAAAAAGACCCAGCCATCAGGGGAACTTGTTGTAGGAGTGCTGGCAGAACAACAAGGGTGCACATGCATGAGTTTGTAGCTGCTTACAGCGTGCAGGAAGTCTTCATCCACCAGATGCTCCAGAAAGGGACCTACTCCGTTGCCGAAGGCCTGCAGAAAGCAATCAGTCTTGCTGCAGGGTGCATTGTATCCAGCAACTGCCAAGGACATTATACTGTCCGACATTGATATCTGGCAATCGAAAGTTTGCAAGTCTGCCTCAAATTTCCTGCAAAAGTGCTTGCAGGTAGACACCCTGACAAATGGGAGGATGCACACCTGGACAAAGACATTGATGAAGGGGATGAACAGCACAAGGCCAACGTAAGCGAATGCAGTTCCAACGAGCAACTTTTTGCCAAGCGTATCCACCTGCAAAGGCAGAGGGTCTGTGAGAGCGGCAGAATACAGGAACTTGGTAGCTGGTAGCATTGCGGACTTGAGCAACAGGATAACGATATGTGGACTTCACCTCGCCACTGCGTACTCTTTTAACTTTCTGCAAGCCTCCTGAGGGGCCACCAGCACACACAATAGCCGTGGAACCCCGCCTTTGCCTTTGTTCAGTGCCAGGGAGGGCTGCCCTGCCAGCCGTCCCAACCGTTTTGCGGGGCCCCAGCCCAAGGGATGTGTTTGCGTGGCATATATGGCAGCTAGGCCGTAATACAACGGTTCTGCTGCGCCATCGCACGCATGAATGCAACGGCCCAAGAGTGAGGGCTAGCCTACTGCCACTTGGTGTTACAGACTGGCGAGCGTTTAGGCCTCCCTTTGCTCTCTGAGACACATCCATAAATCCTGTGATACTACAGTCCTCTTAAAAGTAACATCGTGACCATTGAGTGTCGAAAGAATCGCCAGAACTGGCCGATGTCATCGTGTAAGCACGTTCTCCAAAGGTTTGACTACCATGTCTCAAGCATTCAAGCAACTGTAGCACTGAAATGCCTTCCCCAGTTTGAGACTCTGTTTTATCTGATCTGATTGAGAGTTCATCCACAGCCAACAACGCACGTGCAACAAGCCGATGGAAGTACGACGCCTCGGCGTAAGAGGGAATCCTTACAAGTTGAACGCGTTCACCGACAGTCATGAAAAGTTTCTGATGAAACGGCTTCCTTTTCATATCCAGTGTCGTCAAAAAGTCTTCTTTTCATATCCCACCTTAGAACAAAGCCGGGCATTTCGTGCTACGTTCGCGATATCTCCTCTACGAGTTGTGTCCGAGAGGACCTTCAGCCTGTGACAGAGCGCCCTGCCTGCTTGTAATGTTTGGGAGTGTCTGACTGGCTCACTCATACTGAGGTCACTAAGAGATAGCTTTTAACACATCAAAACTGGTCCCGTCCGAAGGAAGGTCCCTTCGGAAACAACAGTCTCAGCAAGGGGATGTTGAGAAGCCACTAGTAAAGTCCAGCTGTCATGGGACTTTGTAAGGTACCCTTGGCTTTGGTACTTCTACTTATCATCGGCTGCGTGCATAGCGAGGCACAGCTTCTAGCGAACATCAAAAACTTCCTCAGCAACGTTCCGACCTTTGGCTCCGAAGACGTACCAAAATTCAGCACCGACGGACAGTACGTTCCGAGCCGCGTGTCTCTAAAAATCCACTTTGGGAAACTATGTACTAGCAATTGTCGCGATGTCTTGATGACTGGATGTGAATAGAAGGCTTTGTCCATCCTTGACGTTAGTCACCAGTGGATGTTGCATCTTGCAAGAATTATTCTGCAAGCATCATGAAGCAAGCAAATCGATATATATTCCTACAGAATCATTGCCATATACAGCTAAAGTTACTCCACCTTTGTTGCTTCGTCACTGGATTCGCAACAGGATGCCACCCACTTGACATGCTACTTTGAGGACTCACACGTCTCTGACAAATATGTCATGTTCTTGCTTGGCCCAGGCGGGTATACGTGAGCGTGCCAGCTCCTAGCAACGTGAACTTTGGCACGGTTGACCCCCAAACCGGCACATGGGAGTACACAGACAAGAGCCTAGGCGCAGGTGTGGAGGTTGGCCCTAAGGGAGCCAGCATCCTGTCACGCAACCCCACCAAGGTGACTCCTCCAGCATGCTCCTTGAAGGAGTGATTCTGCTATGTAAGGCTGCTTTTCTCTGCCCGTCGATTTCATCCTACCCCTGTGTAAACACACCGTGCATGCAACCTTGCCGCAGAGAAGTGCATTAATTATCTGTTCCTGCTATTTAATCTTCCCTGCCTTGCCTGGGAATACCAATACTTCCAGTAATACAACATGCTGAGAGCATCTTTAAGCTTATGCTCCATCCTTTCATTTACTCCAGGCTTGCTCCATTTTTCATCGACCTGTTTCAATAGTCTGGGAATGTATTTGGGGTCAATAGCAATTATGGTGCTGTAACTTGTGTGCCATGTTACCAAAGGGGTGCACATATAGTTTGGGAGTGTATTTGGGATTACGAGCAGTTATGGTGCTGTAGATTGTGTCATGTCACCGACGGGTGCAAGTACCGAGGGTCTGACAAAGGAGGCTCCCATGCATGAGCAGGGAGTAGATGACTTCTCTCAGGCGGCGCGCATCGGCCCGGATGGCGTTGTCATCGGCCCCGACAAGGCCGGCTCGGAGGTGAACCGCGCGGCCGACCAGGCACTCGGCAACTTCGGCATTAAGAACCTCAAGTTTGGTCCCGATGGTCTCCAGATCAACGAAGGCAACCGCCTCAACTCCTCTGTGACGGTGCATCCGAACCTCCCACCCCCGTCATTATTATGCATGTATTTTATGTGTATGTGTATGTGCATGTGTTTCATGTATATCCATGTGTTTCAATATCTGTGGAGTCCACATGCTTGGACTACCACGGCTAGCAGCAATCTCCACGCTAAACATGTTGTGTGGGCAGGTGAACAACCAGGGCATCCAGCTGCAGGGCAACCCCACAGGCGGCGGCGAGAGCCACCTCTTCATCAAGCCCAATCTGAGACTGGGTGATGACCAGGTTGCCGGCGCGGCCGCGCCCGCCCAGCAGCCCAGCAATGTACAGATCAGCGTCGGGGACGGCAAAAACACCGCCACCGAGCAGCTCCAGGTGGCAACCTTCCCACTCCGGATCCAGACACAATCACTCCGCGAAGATCTCAGTCACAATCTCGTTCAGACTACATCTGAAGACAGCCAGACCCATGACTGTCACAGTAATCCAATCATCAGATGGACAGTCATGGTCCGTCAGACAGTCATGTTAGACAGTCACAATGATCCAGTCGATCAGATGGAGTCACGTTCCCACTCCGGTGGGGACTCAAAAATTGGTGTCTTCGATGCAAGCTTTATGCATGGGGTGAGGGTTGCAGGGTGGTTGTGCTCACAGCAGTTCATTTTCTGCTTGAGGTAGCTTTGACACCATCCCATTCGCGGCTGAAGTCGATGGGATGAACATACCTCGCTCCAGTGTGCTTGGTGTCATATGCTGCACTCTCTGTACTATGGACATTGATGATCATCCCATGCAAGGGGTGTGAGATGCATTGATCAAATACAGCATCTTCATTGTGAAAATAGGACTATGCACCCATCATCCAGATGTTTAAATTTTCATATCAGGGAAGCTTGATCAAGTGTTGGTCTGAGCAGAACCTGATTTGGCAGGGGTACACCAACTACCAGCTGGACCCGAGCAAGGGCACATACAGCCAAGTGGGAGGGAACGCGCCGCCATTCATGGGCGTGGACCCTAATGCCAAACCCTACACCTCATTCGCGCGCGCCCCCGGCCCCGCCCCCGGCCCGGCCGGCGCGCGCGTCGCGGCCAGCGCCGCCGCCGCAGCGCAGCAGGTCCGCGCCGAGCCTTTTCTATTACATTTAGGGGTTTATATTTTATTTTTCTCTCTAGGGTTTTTTGTTTTAGGGTTTAGATAAAGATTGGCCGAGCCCTTTCTTTGACGCAGAATACCTGACAGAAGATATTTCTCAAGCTTTCGGATTAGAGCTTAGGGTTAGGGCGAAGAGGCCTCTACAGTATGCTTTCTTCTTCCAGAATGCAACGGTGGTTTAAGGGTTTTATGCATGAAAAGGCCCTATTTGGGGGTATAAAGTGAAGTCTTCGAGGAATTATTTCTGCCAGGAGCTGACAGAAAACCAGCTGCTTGGACAGGGAATGTTGTCGGACAAGTATGCAATGGGCGGGGGGAACGCCCCAGCATGGGCGCCGGCCCCGGCCGCGCCGCGGGTGCAGCTGGTCAGCGACAAGCCGCTGCCGCGCCAGTACATGTACGGGGGGGACCTCGTGCAGGGAACGCCCCAGGCCGCGCAGGCCTACATCCAGCAGGCATGCCGCCCCCTCTTGACTTCACACTTCCCCCTGAGGATAGCCATTTAGGATGATTGTTTAAACAAGGAAATAGAAGTCATGGCAGCAGCACTGGCCAGCTGATAAACCCTGATCATGCCGCAGTTGAAAGTGGAGACATAGGAGCCATGACACACTTATCTCTGTTCTATACATATATATACCCATAAACCCTAAACCCTAAGTGCAGGGAATGCTTGTGGTCTGTACACAGTCACAGGCGGCGTCAGGGACATGCAGAGCTGCAATCCCTGCTGCAACAACACACATCAGGAGAGCATCATTTGAGCAATTCGTGCCAAAGACTGAGAGAAAGGCTCTGTGCTGCAGGTGATGGACAAGTCCTCATCAAAGGCCTCCCCCTCGGTCAACCTCCAGCCACAGTCAACCGGCACACAGATGCGCGCGAACAGTGTGTCCACCCCGGCATCTGCCCCAAAGATAGATGCAGCCGGCAGTGGCAGCAGCAGCAATGCCGTACCAATCGAGGTAGATTTTATCTACCTGTGGGAAATTGTTGGTGAATGGCTGGCACCTAAAGGGGTGAAAAAGAAGAACTCATTATTCTTCCTCTTCAGAAGTCCTTGGCGCGTGATACTGATTCTAACATTGTCCCCCAAAGAAAAACTCGCAATGGCATCGGTACACAAGAGTTTCAATTGTATGGAACCCAGCTGCCCATACATGTCTTGCAATGTTGCTAAGTTTGAGGCCCCCCCGGTATTCTGCCAATTAGTCATGTCCTCAAGCGCTTCTCTTTTATGCCCGGTAACCTCCGGCAAAACTGCAGCTCATCACAGGAAGCCGATTGCCGGCTTTCCCGGCTCGAGTAATTAACGGGAAGGTGTTCTGCCAGGAGTTCTGCCAGCCGGCAGAATGTTCTGCCTGCGGCCAAATAGTTCTGCCGCGCACCCTGTGAGGGGGTGTCATGCCGAGCTCCGCATCTGCTCATGCACTGTGTAACTTGGAACCAGCGCTTCATCTGAAAGGCACTTGCTTCTCCCGCAGGCTTCCGGCGCCCAGCGGCGCATCAGCAGTGCAACCGCTCCGGCCTCTGCACCAGTGCACGCTGCAGCACTGAGCGACTTCGGCGGCGGCAGCAGCTTCGATGTCAGGTCTCTGCCGCAGGCGGCCATGATGGCACCTGCGGAGGAGCCAGAAGCAGATGAGAGTGATGAGTTCGACCATGCAGAAGGTGTGCTGCGGCTCTCTTGCCTGTGATACTGGTCCCAAGCCTCCCGAGGCCGTTGGTATGGTGTTGCATGCACAGAGCTTGGCAACAATCTAATTCGCTTGAAATGTGTATCTGCGCTTATTGCATGGTGTGCATCGTGCAATCTACATCTTCGCGCAGACTCCGCAAATCATTAGCAATTCCAACACAATGATCCCTTGTCGAAGGAGTTACTATGACACTGCCTGTGTAAGCGCAGGTCCCTCCGCCGACCTTGGCTCGCTGGATGTTAACAGCTTCAAGAAAAAGAAAAAGAAGCACCACTCGGCACTGGCACACAAGCACTCCCACACGCCGTCCAAGCACTCCCACTCACCTCCCAAGCACTCCAAGGCACCTTCATCCGGCAAGGCCGAGACCAAGCGCCGCGAGGCTGCAGCGGCAGCTGGCGGCGGCATCGTGAACCCGGCTGCTGTCCAGCAGCAGCCTGCCCAGGTGGGCAGCTCCGGGCAGATGGCAAAGACCCAGGCTAACGCGGCCGCTTTTGCTGCGCCCACGCCTCAGGAGACCGCCGCGATTGCCAGCCGGCTCAAGGTCACTCGCAATTTTCACCTGAGCAACGTCTTGATAAATCATCCCTGATTTGTCTTGTGGACACTTCCTGTGACCCTGTATAATTCTTGTTCAGATGGGATTTTGGTGGCATTTTGAAGGCCATGCTGCATGCAAGGCTGCTTGCATAGGGTGAGAAATTGCGAGTCTGTTCATGTCTGGGGCTTTTTCAGGTCCATGGCAAATGACATATGCTTCACCAGCCGTCCGCAACGAGCACATTACATTTTCTGATGAGCAGCAAGCGTTCTGAATTTTCCAGAGTATGTGCAGGAGGTGCTCGGAAGCAGCGACGCGGTGACTTTTGGCGACACCTCCTTCCAGAGCATCAGCCCCGGAGCAGCCGATGACGCAACTGCGGGGGGTCCCCAACCCAGGGCGCGGCCAATCTCGGCCGGCGGCTGCTGCGCGCCTGATCAGGCGCGGCCGTAACAGCACGCATGCACCTATCTAGGCTCGGCCAGGGGGGCTGCTGCGCGTCGAATCAGGCTCGTCATAACAGCACGCATGCACCTATCTAGGCTCGGCCAGGGGCCTGCTGCACGCCTGATCAGGCTCGTCGCAGCAGCATGCATGCACCTAAGTAGGCTTGGCCGGTGGGCGTGTAGCCTGATCTGGCTTGTCCTGGCCATTCGTTATATGGCAGGGTGAGTGCCTGATCTGGCTTGGCACCCTTTGCCTCATCAATACTGCTTGGCCGCCGCAACACACCTGATGTGCCTGAGCCTGGAGCTGCTGTAAGGCCACAGGATCCAGATTGGTGACAGCTAGCTGTGGAGTGTGTATTCAGAGGAATGCTGTACGAGCTGAACCTCGCGCTTGTGTTCAACAAGCAAGCAAGTTGCTGACTTTTGCAGAGAAGGCTGCAGCCTTGGATATGGACACCTCTCATGAGCGTCAGCTGGACTCACAGCAAGTTCAAGACAGGCTGCAGGCCAGACTGGATTCAATTTTGTGTGTTTATGTGCTATTCAAGCCCTGGAGTGGACAAGGGGAGTTGGGCTTATATTACAGTGGTGCATTTTGTGGAGCTGTGCATAGTGTCAAGCCCCTTCAGAAGACATTGCATTTGGAGGGTGCTTCTATGAACTCTTGCAATTGACCCTTGTATATACGGTAGTGGTGAGCTATTTGGGACCATGAAGGAATGACTATATATAGCCACAGGGGTCTGTTCACTCACAAAACAATGCAAGTTTTGTAGTTGGAGTGGTTAAATTGTCATCATTAATAATGAGGCGCTTGTCGGTGCACCTGCCTTGATCTACTTCCCCACATATATGTATGTCTGAAACTCCATATGATCAGGCCCGGGCCTAGGAAGCCTCACGATCACCATATGGAGGGCTGACATGATCATATAACATGCATGGAGGATGTTACCAACATAATTGAAGCAGCTCCCCGAATCTTCTTGCACTTCTAATTATGCAAATAGATCCAACCTGGATGCTCAAATTCATGCATGTGTCATCTGGCGACTTATCAGTTGTAACGTCCCATGTAAAATGTTTTGTGCACATGCATCTTCACACGGTGCAAGACGTTGCTTGTGTGCAACATTGAAGTTGGCTTTGTGTCAAAGCTACATAGGACAACGGATGCCATTGATGTGATGAGTACAGAAGAAATTTAAATTTAAAAGGCATGAACCCAATTCTTCAATATATTCACTTGAGTTGCTGGAGCAATACAATCTATTGAACAACGCTTGTTCTAACCCAATGGCCTGGACACATATGCCTGTCAAATTTTAAAACAGGGATTGAGTAGCGTGTGCAGGGGATATCAACATACATTATCCCACACAGTTCCATCGCAAACATGTCCGATGTCCAGAAAATTAGAATGAGCAAGGATGCCACCAATCTGGCGGGTAGTTGCATAGGTGAACATGGATTGAATCCGTTGTACCTTGCAGCGCGATATTCACAGTAGGCAACTTTCACAGCACGGAGGCCACACCGGACTGCAAGAGCAGGGCACCACTTTTAGGCGCAACATTTGTCAGTGCCAGGTCAGCCGGTTTGGGCCCTGCATGTCCTCAGGCTGCCCCCCCATTCCTACCATTGTTGTTGTCAGCAGCTGGGCTTCCGGCAGCTGCAAAATGGTTCATGAGAGCGGCGAAACCGTTCAGGAACTGGAGAGGCTCGACCTGTGCACAGAAGCTGGCAGCGCTCACAATCGCACAAACAAAATGCTGCACTTGCTGACTGCCAGAGGCACTCGCCGCTGTGTGCGTTCCAGATATCGAAGCGACGCCCACACAGTTTGACCACACGCTGAGATGTGGCACTAGGAAAAGAAGAAAAGTCTACAAAATTAATAATGAGCTATCAAAAATATGTGAAGCAGAAAAGGCACATGCTTCTCAGACTTCGCCACTGGATCCAGATAGTCTACAACCCCTGACGAGCTGGAAGGCCTGGATTCACAACACAAGCCCGGCTCGAAATGTGGGAGAATCATATCTAAAAGTGCTGCAAAACAGCCGAAATACAGATGGGCAGAAATCTTCAACACAATGAGGGGATCTCCCTATGTGAAGCATACAAGTTCTGGACTGCGCTGGGAGACAAGGAATTTGCACCTGGCCACCGTGAGCCTGCTGTGCCTGGTACTCCCTGGCATGGACCCCTGAGGGCCGGTAAGTCTCCAGAGTGCGCTCAAAGTCGCTGTAGCACAGCTTCCGCGGTGCCGGCACTTCATAGCCCTCTGCATGTCCGTTGGAGTAAGCACTGTGCTCCGCCCTGTCAGTCAGTTAGTCAGTCAATCAGTCACACCTTTCCAGCCACCTAGCAGGGCTGATCAGATGGCGGAGCAGAAATATTTCTGATCGTCAGGATCAGCACCCAGCAGCACATCCAAACATTCGCAAGGATATTTAGAGACATTCACAAGATCGTGCTGGATGGCAGCCACATGATGTCAGGCCATGCTGCAAGGCCACCTCACGTGCAACTGCAATCTCCTTTCCACAGAGAGAGATTTGGTCAAATGTTTTGAGGTCCAAACTGCACAAGGCTCAACACTCCTGGGCAAATCCTCAGTGCTCAGGGATGAACAGTGACAGGACAAGTCATCGACAACAGGTGCCAAAAGTGAAGAGATGCCCTTCCACTACAAAATCTGTACACATGGATGGGTCAACTTCATGTCCAACCACCCACAAAAGGACCCATGGAATCAGAGGAACTGTGGAGTCCTTGAAGGTGGGACCAACCCGATATTCAACCCAAAGAAAAACACCCCATACCCTGGGGTGAACCTATGGAGGGGTTTTTGCCGTCGCCGGGGAAAACAGGGTTTAGGGGTTAGGGATTAGGGTTTATGCGTTACCGCGGTAGCGGGCATTTCGTTTCTACCCCCTGCGACGGCGACGGCGAGGGCAAAAACACCTATATGGTGAACCTGAGTCCATCTTTTGGCACGGTTCAGACGGATGGGGATTGGGGGCGCACATGAACTCTGCACGGCTAAGCTCATTTGCAGGTAGGGAGGCGGCCGCGGCGCAGAGCTCATACAGGTCGCTGCCGCTGAAGTTTTCGGTAGCAGCCGCCAACCGCGTCAGCTGCTCATCCTGCATTGTATCACGCCAGTAGGTGTCAGCTACCACCACAGTTGATACTTGAATCTGGGGTGAAGCACTATCATAAGATGCGCTGCAGGCAATGATGCTCTGCTCACCACCCCTGTGGAGATGAATTTGCCCTAGGCTAATTTGTAAACATGTAGTAAGAATAGTAGTAATAGTAATAACTGGGGCGCTAGGTGGAGCGCAAGGGGAGCTGGGTTGAGCGGGAGTCTCGCCTTCAGGAGATTTGGGTCGACGGAACTGGGCATTTCATGGTTGTGTTGCTGGAGGGTGATGCGCAGAATCTCCTTGCGCGCGTTCGTGTCCGGCATGCCCACCTCAAACTGCGCTCCAAACCTGGCGAGTTCCCAGTGCTAAGCACTCATATACGCATGATGGACGGCCGATCAGCAGAATCAATGTCTGACTCGTCCTTCAATGGGTACATAAGAGAGAGTACATAAGAAGAGACGCAATGGCACACTGCTCGATCCTCTTACTCACACAGAATGCTTTCCAGCGGATGTCATGGGGCTCGAAAACTCTGTTGCCTTATTGCTTGAGAATCAGCTTTGAATGTGGCTTGACACTGAAAGCACTGTGGAACACCGCCGTGAAGTGACACCGCACAATGGGGTTCCCCAATGCTTTCAATGCCATATAGCTCGAGACACTTCCTACCAGTCATACATAAGTTGCACATATAGAACAAGAAACACACCGGCGCAGGATGGCCTCGTCGAGGTCATAAGGGCGGTTTGTGGCGGCCAGCACGCACACATTGCACTCCTTGCGTGTAGACATGCCATCCCAGAGCTGCATGAACTCCGTCTTGAGCGCTGTTGTCGCCTCGTGCTCGTGCGCTTTGCGTGTGCCAAGCAGCGCGTCCACCTCATCTGTGCCAACCACACATCTTCAATATGAGGGGCCTTCAAATCCGGAGCAACGGTTCTAAATAACCTTAGTCACACTGAGTTCTGGTGTAGGGGCCCAAGTTCGACTTCTGGAGAAATCGTTCCCGCTTTTTCTTCTCTGCAGCCTCTCCTGACGAGTTGCAGCAGCCCTCAAACGATATGGCAGATAAATTAGCCACAGATGACGCCAAGGATTGCCACAAAAAGAATAAAGTGCATGAAAACATGCAGTGATTTTGCCACGAGGCCCCCAGAACACAGGTCGCCTGCCACCATCAGTTCAGAGAGATGAGCACACCACGTGGAAGCAAGAAAGAGGAGGAGCGCACCGACAAAGATGATGCAGGGCTGCAGCTTGTAGGCGAGGGTGAAGGTGGCCTGCACCAGCTTCTGCGTCTCGCCATACCACTTGCTCTGCAGCATGCTGGGCCGCAGGCAGATGAAGTTTGCGCCCGACTCCTTGGCCAGCGCCTGTCACACTCCACAACATCAGCAACCTCAGCACAGCCGCTGTCCCGTACCCCAAGTAAACTGCATGACTTCTCTCAGCCTGGCAGGACAGGTGCATCAACAAAAGGGATATGCTCATGAACAGAGGCATTGACGCTCCTCCATCATTCAGATCACACAGCACTAACACACGACCAATGCAGCGACACAGTAAAATTGCACATGCAGCACAGCATGCGATAGAATGCTGGGACAATTGGCAACAGCAACGACGCCAATTACTTCGTCACAACAAGGGGGACCAATATTTTTGCGCTACCAGTGCATGCATGCTCAGCAAGAAAACACAGGAATCCAAGGGGTGGGTTGTTCACAGCACACTCATGTGCAAGCAGTAAGGAAGTGGGAAGTTGGGGACCAAGGCAGGGCGCACCTTGGCAAGCATGGTCTTGCCGGTGCCCGGGGGCCCATACAGGAGCACGCCCTTCACCTGCTTGAGCAGGCGTCCCATGTAGAACTGCGGCTTCTGCAGGGGAAGGATCACCCTGTTTATCTGCGCAACATGCCCCACCTCAGTCGGCATTCGGTCCGTCTCAATGCAGTGACCAGCTCATACCCACAGCAAGATGTTTCGAGCACCCGGATGTCAGGTTGCCACTGAAAATGTACGAACTTCTGTGCAGCAAAATAGTAGGTTTGCAGGGTCGGGGTGTATGTCCAAGGTGCATGCGTCCTCTTACCAGGTCACTCTTCACTCGCTCGCAGCCACCGATCTGAGAAAGGGTGACCTCAATCTCATATGGGTTCACCACCTCTGAGGCCACAACCTGCGTCCACACAAGCATGTGACAACAAGGTGACCTTGGAACGCACAGAGCATGGGCCCACAGGACATTTAAGACCTTGCTGCACATCACATGAGCTGAAGCGCTTACATCTTCGTATGGCGTAGTGTCTAGCCTGATGCCGAGCCTCTGCTGCACCAGTTTCTTGCGCCTCCGTGCCTGGATGCATAGCACAGTCACCGGGTTAAAGACTTGTGGATGCAAGTCACTTGTTATAGCGAAACCCTCTTGACAGAATGACTGTGTGGGCCATCTTCTGCGCTGCACTTGCAGGGCTGAACCTGACACAGCAACCAACACTGGTTGGACCGCGAGCATCACACCTGGTCTTTATTGGCCTTGTCAGGGTCCAGATGAGAGAGCACCCATCGCATCAACAATGCACTGCCGACCAAGCTAACGCCAAGGTACACCAGCTGCATAAACGTACACATTTTGCTTCAGAGCGTCACACTATCACGGCAGAAGGGCATTTCCCGACCAAAGACGGGAGGGCATGCTCTGCAAAGCTGTACATTTAGCGTTGAGTACGACGGAATGGAATCTTGACCATCATTGCAAATAAACAGGAGTCCTGAGGTGTCAGGCATGGCCCTGACTGTCCACTCCAGGAAGAGGCAAGCGCCCAGATATCCTACTACAGGGCGTATCAAAGCTACCATGTTGTCCAGGAGTGATATAACTGACAGTCTGGACACGTTGGGCCTTTCACAGCACAATCTTATGGGGACAAGGTTGTCAGAATGCCTCACCTCCACGGCAACCTGCCTGCCACTGGCGTTCGCACGCCGTTGAGACATCTTCTTGTAATAGACACTGAAATATCTGTACAACGCAACTGCTAGGCTCATGCGCTGTAGCGAATCGGAAGGTACGGGAAGCACCCACGCGATGTGTCCTTAAAAGTGAAACTAGGTTCAAGCATCTACGCAACCGCACACTTCTGATCAGGAGACCTCATCAAAACGACATCTCCCATGCTAGATCTGCAACGCAATCAGATTTTGAGGAGCTCATGCTTCATTTTTTGCGCATTTCGGCCAGTTCCGAGGCAGGCCGATCACGCAATGACCAGTAACCTTTCCAACAGCGCCGTCGAAGACCTGTTTCGGAGAGTTTCTGTTGGAAACAAGCAGTCGAGGAGGACGTGAACCGTCGAAAGATGCTGTACTTCCCTAATCTATATTGTACATCAAAGACCCAGTGGCCGCCTGTCGTGGGTCAGGGCTTGTCGTCGGCGAAGGAACTGTGTTAATGCCGTTCCGGAAGTGGAGGAGTTTGCTCAAACCTGTGTCGATTTAGAGATCAAATGCATTTAAGTAGATCTGCGGGAACAAGTGTTTACTGGAGCATTTATTTGTCTCTGATCAGCGAAGTTTTGTTCATGGTCACTTCAGTAATTAGTGGGGATCGTCATGCCTCCTTCTGACTTCAGTCATCTCAGGATCCCTAAGCCTTACTCAGAAGGTTTTTGAGCGTTTAACCAGAGATGTAATGCACCAGCCACCTGGTCGTCAGACATGTATGACAAGGTTCCACACGGAAGCAACGCACAAGCACACCTTCAAGACAGAACGGTCTGGATATCTTGGAGGCTCTGGCTGTTGGCGTGCACAATAGCCTTGAAACCAGCCAGAGCATGTACGATATTCGAGCTTAATGACTCGGGATTTGCAGCCAATGCTGTCCACCTGCTCCACATGGAGCCAATATTCGGGGGAGACAACAACGGGACCCTCTTCGTGGACGCCACCAAATTTGCCTACAAATGCTCCGAGGGTGGTGGGTGAGTCCTCTTGCGCACTTCATTCCCCTGATCGAACCCTCTAGGCTCTGTCCTTTCTGCATGGATGCATGGGGTACCCTTGGATTGACTTGACAGGAGCCGGCAGAGTCTCAGGGGAGACTAATTACTGTGACAACAGTATGGGTGATAAAGCTATTGGCACTGTGGTGGCAGAGCGGCATGCAGCCACTCAATCGCATTGCACATGCCCAAGTGCCCCACACCGACGGTTGACTGTTACAAGTGCTGCTGCCTGCAGAAATCACTTGTGGTGATGGATACACAGGTGGCACGACTTCTTCAGGGTGGAGGATGTGTTGGTGCCCTGGGCTCCGGGAAGGGAAGCAATGGAGGGAACAACGTGCCGAAGGATGGACTTCCAGGCCATTGATGACCTGCTGCACAGGCACTTCTCCTTCAGCTGGAACGATATAGATGCCATGGGCGTCCACAAGGTGCATGCTCTTGCCGTCCTGAGAATACTCAACAGTCCTTTCATGGTGTTGGGACCACCCCCCTGTAGGTGCAATGGAGACACTTGGGCATTTGACAGATCTGCATCAAACAACTTTAAAGTCTAATTGGACGGCTTGGAGACTGTTCATAAGACAAGACAGGCATTTTTCAGGGTGCTGCTCAACAATATGTAAGAAGTGCACTTATGCAAGATGCAGTTGCCTCGAGAGGCATTCACAAGGGGGTTCTCTTTGGGCACTGCACACAATATCACCTGTAATGCACTGAGTCTTTTGCAGCTCTCTAGATAGATATAAGCACGTGTCAGCTGCAGGCTGATAGGGAGATCCGTTTGTTCTTGTGCTGTGTAGTTGTGGCGGCCACAGGAGTGGGTGCAGGACAGGGTGGACTACAAGTTGAGGGCGCTTGCCAGCTACCCACAGCCGACCGTAGGATTCCACATCAGAGGGGGCGACAAGGGGGAGGAGGATGTCCTCAGAGTGCGCTGCCCACATGCATGCCTCCTGCTAGTCATCACTTCTGTCTGCATGTTGCTAGATCTTCTGTGTTTATTGAGCTTAAAACTGGCAGGGGAGGATGGTAGATAGGAAGTTGGTTGGGGCAGGAATGCAGTTGAGGCAGGGCGTGCACTTCTTCACAGGAAACTTTGATATGTGTGTGTGCAGAAGCGCAAGACAACGGAGCCAGCGGATTTTATCAGGGCGACGCTCCATGCCTGGCCTGGGGTCAAGGTAAGAATCTTCACAGCCGTCTTAATGGGAAGGTGCTATCAAGTTTTGTGTGCAGAATACAACAGCTGGTCAGTATTCACCAGCAGAGGTGCGCACAGTAAGAGCAGCATCTTGCATGACAGTGTCTGCACTTGCAGTGCTCCTTGCTTGGATGCCTTTTCTTCCCATGGTTAAATTTGAAGCAGATAGGAGCTGGATGACTTTGCAGACTGAGGGCAGGGAGCCCCTTGTAGATTGCTTTCCGCCCGAAATATCAGTATCAATAGCTATTGGGTTGGAATGCGGGAGGTGTCTCAGCGAGTACACAGGGCGCTTCTGTATAAGCCTGACCAAGGCTCTCTCCTGTGCAGATGGGGACCTGTGTAATTGTGGGAGATGACTTTGAGCGCATCCAAGCGGCCGAGGCGCTGGCGAGAAAGCACTTGGGCTGCCAGATCTTCCGCAGCACACCCTACTTCAGGCGCGAGGGCCATGTACAGGTAGTTTGGCTCAACTAGACCGAGACAACTTTGGTGTGGATCAACTCAAGAACCCAATGGGAAAGGCAGGTCGAGGACATATGCCTCACCGCCTCAACGGGCATCTTTGGGGCTTGTTGATTTGTATGGACACAAGCTTCCTACATCATTCCGTTGCATCGCTTGCCTTTTATTGTTCCTGTGTTCGCATGCATGATGTTTCAGCATGGCGTTTCTGCATGGCGTTTCTGCATATCATCCCAGACTTGTGTAGTACCATCAGCTCGCAGTGCTCTTTTGTAGCTTAACCTTGTTGTCAAAGGCAAGGGCAACGGAGTAGAACGTTGATTGGCGCTGACTTTGTTTGCGCAGTACCATTTCAACCATCAGGAGTTTCCGGAGCGATGCGCGGGCACGGTGGACTTTCTGACAGACATAGAGCTGCTTGCACACACTGACTTTGCCGCGCTCACCTTCAACAGCGGCCTGGCCCATTTGGTGGACGTCCTGAGGGTTGCTCTGTACGGGAAACACCGCTTGACGTTTGTGGATGCCTCGAATGAGAGGTGTGCTCACTGTTAATGCATGCTGGAGCGACTTTTCACGTTCATGCTGAAGTAGCTTTCCCTCTGTATGCGGCCAAACCACAAGATGATTTGAGGTGTGATGCAACTCAAAATTGGCAAGCTGTTCCGCTGGGCAAAATTGTGAACCTTGGTGCTCTGTGCTCGAGGTTGTGCAAGCCTCCTGCAGGTTAAAACTTGGAGGCAGGAGCAAATGAGGAGGTCACATGCTCTATGCAATCGTTGACATTGGGCGTGCTTGCAAGGAAGCTGCAAGCGAGTTGTGTATGAAGTATTGTAAAGGAGGGTCTTTGTGAAACTGCAGGCAGGATTGGTGGCAGCCAATTCGGCAGTACTTTCGGCCGGTGCGGCGGAAAAAGAAGCGGGTCATGAGACGTAAGCAGCCACATGAGGCATTGTGACCGCACAAGCCAGTGACCACCCGCCTGCAACCAATGAAGCTCTTTGGGATATATTGATCGCCTTTCAACTGATGAGAGTGAGAGTGAGAGTGGTGCATGGGAGCAGTGCACATTGGAGGAGAGTTTCCTGGGCTTTTGTGCTGTTCAGTTGTATGTTGGAAGCCTTAAAGTGTGTTTGACGATCAGTAAAACCGTTGGCTCACCTTCACTTTTACAATTTGTCATGCCCAGCATGCTGTACATGTATGATACAACGCAGAGTGCTGTAAAGTAACCCCAACCACACCAGAAACATCCAGACATCACAGTCGGCCAACTGAATCAAAATACATTGGTGTATTGACCGCGTGTTTGCTGCAGCCACTTAGGCACAGCAAGAAACGTGGTCACTGTGGGGTGAGCAGAGGTATGACAAGTGAGACTGCTCAGGTGAACAATTCCTTAGATCTGCTCTGCACTTCATGCAGAGAGGCGCCTTGTGTGCACTGGCTTGTGGCCCGCAAAAGGCTGCTGGCGAAGGCGCACTTTGTCTGTCAGCGCGTCCACTTCCACATCCTTGCACTCGTCCGCCCTTTCTGGATCAGTCCCCCATTTGGCCCTGCATGGTAGCGGGAAATGTATCACTTCTCAAGAGCCTTCCTTGAGCGCCAAAAGGACCTTCACAGCAGAATATCCTTCAGCTCTTGAGCAACTGGAGCCCTCTGGCTGGCAAAATACTCTGACAGCTTTTGGTTTGAAATTGTGTTCTCAAGTCCCACTGAGGAAGAACAGCAGATGAGCATGCATTCCATGCAGCTTGGCAGATTGTCTCCTTGCTAGTGGCCTCTTTCCAGGTCTAGCTGTGCATCAATTGTCAGTATCTGCCATGCATGTTGTTGGGCAAAGTTGCTAGGACAACCAATTCTTCCTGAGGTGCAATAGACACAGCACAAACAGAGGAATACAACAGATTGCTGCAGTGCACACCTGAAGTAGCGCAGGGAGGACTGCTCCCAATTGTCCCAGCCCGCGTCCTCTCCCAAGCGCCATTCCCGGCGCTTCCATGCATTGCGGTCCACCGTCACGTTCTGCTCGGCTTCCAGCGCTTGCCGGTACTTGTCGTAGTTGTGCAGCGGTAGCACTGTTGGACGCACCAGATCATATGCCTGGAAACATGGAGTCGCTCAATGTAGCATGGTTTTGAGACAATGATGTCGCTAGGAAGGTCCGTGTCTCGGCATGTGTGCCGCATGGCATTGGTTCGTGGTACTTTCGTTCCACCCCACGTTGTCATGCCGTGCAAGACAGTGAATCAAGATGAGCTACAAACGCAATGGAGGATTGCTATGGCCAGGGGTATGCCCACAGAGGCCACAGTGACCCTCCTCACAAAAGCTCAACTTCACATCTCACAAATTCAGGTGTCCCTGTGCGCTTCAGAATCTTCTTCACCCCATGCATGATGCATGGAGCCCATCTGCGGCAGTGCCTAGCTTGGCAGATGGCTCAGACAGGACTGGGGTGCTTCTGTATGATTTTGCAAAGGTAACACATTCGATTGCCGCACCGTGAGGTGCTCGACTTCTGGGCAGGTGTTGTAGGACTCCAGCGTTTGGTAGCCGGCCGCGCGTACACGCGGATAGAAGTCGCAGTCGCTCATGTACACTGTGATGAAGATGTCATACTTCACCTGTGCAGCAACAGGGCATGTCATTGCATGGGCTTGGGTAAATCCCCCATTGATCACACCTCGAGAGCTGGCGGACCTCTGATGATTGCATATCCACTCACGACAAGTGCAGTGATGGGATCAGCAGGAAATTGATCAGACCTGGCGCACTAGGGATGTGCGAATGGCTGAGAACCAGTCATACTTGAAGTAGAGGATGCCCCAGTCGGGATGGTGATCCATGACATGGTCCATGCACCTGCAACTCATGTAAGTGGTACTCAATTTTCGAAGCCAGGATGGGGTGCAATGAACACACAGTCTCAGCTCAGTGATGTTGCATGTGGGCTGCACCACCATGCCAGGGTACTAGGGCATGATGCGATGTCATATTCACACCAATGAAAACTTTGCAGGTGATACATTACAGGAGAAGCAGCAATGGCAAGATCAAAGAGGGATGCAGGAGTTCTCCATCATCAAAGGACAGAAATGCACGGAAGTTTGCGGCTGCAAAATTGATTTGCAACGCACTGGAGGACTTCCTCAGCAAAGGATGCAGATGCATTGGAGGCCACAAGCGCCACATCAGCATGTCCCCAGAAGTAGTAGTTGTAGTCCCGCTCGATGGCGATGCTGGCGATGAAGTTCTGGAGTTGTGAGAAGGTCAGCTGCACCCGAGTGGGAATCACCTCTCCCACTATGGCGTTCACCTGCATGCATGCAGTAGCATGTCACCCCAGATGTGTATCAGCATAGCGGTTCAACAAATGCAGTGGGCATGCCCACAAGCCAAATCATTTGCTCCAAACCCGCGCTGTTGCTATCTAGGCGCGCCAGCTTTACGCTGTGCAGTATGCTGCTGTCTCAACTTGCAAGCTGGCCAATGAGTAAGCTGCAACCTAAACAGACGACTTGTGGGGGCTGAAGCATTGCTTCTGCTATCAAAACCACTTAGCGCCCCTCAGTGCTTTATGAGCATGCTAAGTGGATTGCGCTGTCTTGAAGGCATGGCATACACCATGGTCAAACAGTCAAACTCTCAATCCCCGTAAGAAGAGGTTCGTTGAGGCATGAGAGGCGAGACTGTGGAGGGGACAGCCTCCGGGACTGTAACATAATCCCTATACCCTATCAAAGGGGCGCGCTTTGGGGTCATGGAGCAAGCGGTGGCCGTCGGAGTTGTCAATCACAATGATGCGCCGCGTCCACCCCGCGGCATCATACGTCTGCAGCGACGTCCAAAACAGGTCATAGTTCCAGGAGAACAGGATGAACACCGCACACGTAGTGTCCGGCCGCTCCGCGCTGCGCCGCTCGATGAGCCGACCGCGCGCCTCAAAGGCCGCCTCCGGCTGCCTGCATGCGCAATGACATGACTAATGGATAACTCGACCATGCCCCAGGGAGACTGTTTGCGATGCTAAGGTTTTGTCAAACCAAATGCTCTTGCAGTCCATGCGCACAGTATGTCAAGCCCGAGACGGCTGGAATGATGTTTAATTTTTTTCTTCCCTGTTCCACATGCCCTCAAGGGCATCTTGCACTGTTGTATCTATCGCAGGCCTTAGCCAGAACAACCACCTCATTTCGGCATGCCCTGATTTTCGATACACCCAATCAAAGGGCAAAGTGTGAGCATGCCTTATGGTCAGAGGTCTGAGCTTGCTGACAACCCTTATGATATGGTGGACTGCCCGAGAATGTTCCACAAGCATAAAGCCTGTTGCAGGCACCTGACAGAGGATGACATGGCTACGCGGCTGTGCCTGATGCCACCATTGCCACCTGTAGCTGCAGAGCGGTGGCCATCCAGGGGAGCTGTCGTGCCAGTGCCGCAGTCGGAACAGCTGCGGTGACTGCTGAAGAGGTAGCCCAGCTGCAGCAGGTTCAGACAGAGCAGCACGGCGAGTGCTGCACCGATGCAGCTACTGTCCACTCTCAAAGAACGGAGCATGGAGATTCCGTTTCGGCCGCAAACCCTGCTTGGAGGCAAGCTCTAAGCTTTGTACAGATTTCGTGAGAGTCCCAGCACGTGCTCGTATTATCATTTCGCACGGCGATTTGTGGACGACGTGCAGAGAGGCAAGTGATGTCAACATTTGACAGACAAGTTGGCATCTTACAGTTGTATCACATTTCATTTCCTTGAATCTGATCCTCGTGTGAACAACGCAACTTGTCCTTGTGCGAGCTCACCGCAGCCCTTTGATGAAGACAAGCTGTGGAAGATCTACAGAATTACAGGAAATGTGACTGTTATCGAACCCCTACCTTTTCACCTCTTCCTTATTGGTCAATACGCATGCTCTCTTGAAGTAAAAATGGACTCCATAACAGATCGACAGACAGATGCGTAAAAGTGAAGACCGATTAAAATTCTGTGGTCAGAGAATCACTCGAGTAGGCTGCAATTATACTGCGTTAACTTTCTTAGATCGATCTCAGAAGGACTGTAATGGGTTGTGTTGTACATCGTGACTTCCGTGATGTCAACAGGAACAACAGAAGTCGGCTGTCACATCCCATTTTGGGTTGGGAGTCCCCCAAAATTTCCACCGAGGTCCCCCCTGCCAGATTCGTCCCCTTGCCGATTTCATTGGGTTGTTTGTTCGCGAGCGTACTCATATTGTGATTGATTTCTGAGGATTCCTGAGATCTGCATCGAAACAACACAAGCTTTGAAGTGCTGGAACGCCATGGCGAGAGGGGGTAGGACAATACTCCTAATCGCGATCTGCTTCCTCGGCATCTCGTGCGGTAGTCTTGCTGACACCTCAAATGCAGCAGTTGCGCAGACCCTCCAGCAAGCAAGCAATAATCCTCAGATAGGAGGAACCGCTGCTAAAACCACCGGTGCCGCATCACCCTTAAACAGCCCTTCTGCAACTTCCAACCAGCAAGCTTCCGCAACTGCACAGTCAGTGCAACCCACATCGCTGCAGGCGTCGGATGTCAATAATGCTCTTCTTAAAGCGACTGATCTTGCCACTCAAGTGCTTCAGAATGCACCGCCCGCGAATGCGTGAGTACCCGGAGGACCATCTTAGCATATAGGATCTGGGGCGATCCGCCCCAAGCACGACAGGTTTTGGGAACAGAGCATGTTGTCAGATACCAGCAATCCGTTTCAGTGAAGATGGAAAGCAATCTGAAGGCCACGAGCCAAGCAGCCAAATTGCATATATGTTAGTAAGTTCTGTGCACTCCATTTCAGCAAGGCAGCAACGCTGCAATTCATAACACTAGTGCAGTCTTTGTGGTTATGCAAAGTGTATTCGTGTTGCCAGAACTCCACAAGAGGATGATGCTGCGACACATCACCGTGCCATTTGAGGCAGGCGCAAAGCTTGCCTGTTGACTGCTGAGAGAGAGGGATGATTGGGTGGATTGCTGGGTGCTGACTCTGACGATCAGAGTCAGACATCTGATCAGCCCTAGGTGGCTGGAAACGATGTATCCGACTCACTGACCGACTGTCTGACCTCGCAGGATCATTCCGGCAGGCACCACAGCAACAGTGGACAGCATCACAATTCCCAGAGCACAGAACGGAGGGTCCATCACTCTGAACCCGGACGGCGTCACGCTCAAAAGCAGCCCCGACGCGCCTTCAATGACGGTGTGCCTCCTGACTGTGGAGAAGTCTTTTTTTCGTTGGTGGTGGGCTTCACGACAAAGAAATGCAGAGAAATGCCGCGAACTCTGCCTAGCAGTGGTGGGGTCGCAGTGCACAGGGCTATGGCATTAAGCCATGTGTGATTTGTCATGTTGCAGTGCGAGCTGATGGTGAGGGGCATTGGATGAGTCAATTGTTGTTGTGCAGATTGGGAATGCTGGAGTGCGCTATAATGAGCCGGAGCAGAACCCGATACCAGCGCAGGCGGCTGGCAGCCTCTTTCCAGGACAAGGGGTGAGGCCGGCCCTCCTGTTGCAATAGAGGACCTCATCCCTCATCTCAAATTTGTTTGTCAGTGATGTCCTGCTGCTGCTAGTCAGCAGAGAGAGTCTTTATGCCCGTCAACAACCTGACAAAGAGCATGTGAGTCCGAAACAGAATGAGTCAGACAGTGAGTCAGAGAGTCACTGCAGCCGGAAGCAAGTTCAACTGCAGCAGGAGTCCTATACTGGGCCAGGATAGCTGCGCAGATAAAACATACCTGCACAGTGTAGCCAGACATTCATTCAGCAGAAACTTCATCCTGGGGGTGGATGCTGTGCCATCTCTGCTGAGGGACCTTAGTTGGGTCATTTGAGTTGACTCACCCATACTGAGTCAGCTCTTGCCTGGCACGCAGCTGAGCGTGGTGCAGAACTACCCGATCAATGACCTCGGGACGGGGCCGGCACCAAAGTCAAACTCAAACTTCCAGCCACTCGGGTCAAACATCGGGGCGATGTCCACTCCTGCGCAGAACACTGAGGCCGCACTTGCCAGCATGGGCCAGGGCGGACACAACACCAACAGGGCCGCCACCAGCCAAAATAGCAACCCCTACTTCCGGTGCGTGCCCCTTGCCGACTCCTTAGGATTCCCTAATGCCAAATTCTTCGGCAGTTACAAACGTGTCAGAATGAGCAGACCGTGTTTTGATGCATGCTCCCCTTGCATGTTTGGGTTGCCGGGTTCAGATTGAAATTCAGGGCTTTGATGCTATCAGAGGGCGACTACATGTGCAGCAGCAAGCCCTCGAGCTATAAGGCGTGGCTCCTTGATGCCATGCGGATCATGTGACAGTCTGCGGCTTTCAAGGGTGTTTAGAGAGCTCTCGGGCGTCGATTCTGTACAGGCCAGGCCCGTCACACTGAGCAACTCAGGCCAGCACAGACTCTGAGCAGCCCTCTGTTTGGGTGCCCAGGAATGCCAACGTGCCGTCGACAGCGAGGACGCAATCGTACGCGGCGGCGATCCCGACACAAGTGCAGACCTTTGCCGGCGCAGATCCAAACGCCGTTACGGTCACCGGCCCCGGAGGCAGCTCCATGACGCTCGGCCGGCGGCTGCTGCGCGAGATTTCCTCGGACGACCTCTGAACCCACCGCGCTCGGCTGCGCTCGGCTGCGCTCGGCGGCGCTCGGCTGCGTACCGGTTGCGTGTGGGCTGTGAAAGCTGAAGCGAATGTTAGCGGCAACCGCAGCGCGAAATTTTCTCGGACGACCTCTGAATCCCGCTGCAACCAGCTGCGTGTGGGCTCTAAAAGCTGAAGCAAATCTTAGCGGCAACGGCCGCCCAAAATTTCCTCTGACGACCTCTGAACCCCGCTGCGTTTCAGCTGTGAAAGCTGAAGCGAATCTTAGCAGCAACGGCCGCGCGAAAATTCCATGACCTCTGAACCCGCTGCGCTGAGCTGCATATTGGCTGTGAGAATTGAGACGAATAGTAGTGGCAGCGGCCGGGGAAGTCTCGTCCTGCCAAGTGTTGACCAATGCTCTTGAATCCCGTATAAAAATTTTCTTCCATCTCATCTATCCGTGAATGGAACGCGATAGCGTCGTATGGTAGCTCTTAGCTGCACATACTGAAGTGCACATTTAATCTTAGATTTCAGATCACTTCTGTGACACGAGGGGACCTGAGCCAGGGTGATGGCAGCTTGCCATTGGCAGGCAGGTAGGGATCCAGCAGGAGGGAACCATTTTTCACTGAAGTGCAATGGACCATGGGTGGCTAACACTAGGGGTTGACAGCCCCTGACAGACATGGACATGAATCTGATCAGCATTACTGTGAACAGGGGTGACCAGCTTTGCGTGACTGCAGAAGGTTGGGGCTTATTAGTCAACCACCGGAAAGCGAATTGGTTGGGGCTAATAGCACTGTGCTGCACTGTGCTTGGCAAGGATATCAATAAGTAGCAGACAGCCATGTCACCATTGTGGGAATGCATAGTTGTACTGATTTGATGGGTCATATTGAATTTGCTGTTATTAATTTACAGATGTGTTGCTCCAAGCAAAGCAGCTGTCACCTTGGGCAACTCGAGTTGAACTTCTAGCAGGCGCAGCTCACAGCTATGTACCATACAAGCTGCATGCAACACCAATAGCTCATTGTTGTGGAAGATAAGATGCATGGTGATTCCTTTAGGTCAGGCGTGATTTTAATTACCGGTAATCTTCATCAAGTGCCGAACCGTCGAACACCACTTGTTCAAGCGCAGTGGGTTTGACAGAGAGCTCCAAGATGGCTATGTAGCACTCCTAGCTGCTGTAACAACCAAGCATCGAGTGTAACCTTTTGTCCATTTACTAAATTTTTTGTTGTACCCCATGGCAATGGTCAATTGCTCCCCAATCTTATGCAGAGCTGCGAGGGACTGTGGCCAAGGCCTCAGGCCGTAGGGGACCGCTTCCACTTGGGAGCATTCCCGAGCACCAGGTTGGCTACATGGGGGGGTGGCATGACTGGAGTGTCAGCTGTCCAGAGATTTGTCCGTATTGTCCCTAGTGATATTCTTGATCACTTCCCTCTCATATGTTCAACAGTTGAGTAGGAATTTTTTGCCCGGCGGCGGTTAGAGGCCAGTTGGCTTTGGGTTCGTTGATCCTGTGATAATTATTGGCTCAATCGCCCAACTCCTGGCCTCTGATTGGCAGGCCCTGATTGCCTGGCCCCATGGGATTGGGCCTGTTTAAATAGCTTGCTGCCGCAGCTGCTCCTCGTGGGTTTTACCATGTTGTATATTAATCACCCTTATGTAGTCCATCGCACTTTCCAACGAACGCGAAAGTACAGAGGAAAATTTAAACAGCCTGCCTGAAGTTGGTGCAAAACATGACGCTATACTGTTGTCTTTGCAATGAAGCACTTTCGAGTTGCCCTAGGCCGTCGGACCCAGCGGGTGTGTGTCACAAGTGTCAGCCGAGGCTCCGTGAAATCCAGGTGAATGTTGCCTCTCTTACAGAATAAGGGATGCATTCACATACACTGCTGCGGCGCTTCGGTACATGTGGATGCATGGTCTCACATCGATATTGCCCATTTGAATCTGCGAGTGCTAAACCTGTTGGCAATTTTGCTTCAGATTGCCGACGCTGGATTGCGCGGATATTACAAAGCGTTCGGCGTCCCAGAAATTGCTCAAAATGGTCCGCCATTGCCAGGTGTGCATACCTCTTGGGTGTACACACCAAAGAAGAAAGAAAGAAGGGACCACAGAACCCAAACCCCCCAGATCACACCAGATTGTACTCGTCGTGTACTTCACCGCACCCCCCCATTATTTAGGCCATGATTACCGGCAGGGGGGGCCGTCGCATCGTCGGCAAGAACTTCTTGCCGTGAATACTCCTGGCATAGTTGGTCTTTATCCTACAACTTCCCTTCTGTTGCCACCCTCCAATGCGATTCAAATTGTGTCGCATGCATTAACAGGGAAAATAGCACAGCCGGCGGGGAAGAGCCCTGATGCCAATGTCAACAACAAGTTTTTGGGCCAGGACAGCGCCAAGGATTTGGAGATAGATGCATTGTCGGGTCAGCACCCAACGCCGGATCACACTGTACACGTGCCAGACGTGCCGACGAGGTCAGTCGGCATCTAATTCCTTCGTCCCTTGTGTTGCACTGAGCGAGCTCAATAGCAGCGACTGAAGATTTATTTCGTCAAATAAATTTGTAAAATTCCTGTACAAATGCGAGCCTGGCTCATGCTGAAGAGTGCGTCCTGCAAGAATAACGCTTCAGCCATGCTGGAAGGTTGAATATTGAATATTAAGCAGCCTCAAATATCGAGTGGGCCAGGCAAGTTTACTGCCTTTTGCATCATGCAGTTGCCTGCTGGGCATCAGCACTTCAGCCATCGCGCTCCATGGCTGCGTGCTGGTATTCTGGGGGCAAACGACGGCCTGGTCAGCGTGGCATCACTGATGCTGGGCGTGGATGGAGGCACAAACGAGCTGAACGCCGTCGTCCTGGCTGGCGTGGCAGGCCTGGTTGCTGGTGCTCTCAGCATGGCTGTTGGCGAGTTTGTCAGCGTGTCCTCCCAGAGGTGGCTCCCATCCTGTGCCACTGTTCTTGTGTCAGTGTGTTGCGTGTACTACCAGTAAGTAGCGGAAGTTAGTCCCATCTCTTGCATGCACTGCCTGAGCGGTGCATCTTTCTGAAGACTTCCTCATGCACAGCAGCCATCAACTGATAATGCACCAGGCATGCCTTGTTCAAACATCGAGAATAATTGAGGCTATCCTTTTCAGGGTTGCGGAGGAGGCAGACATTGAGAAGGAGCGTTTGGAGCAGGCTAAGGGGCCGAGAGCGCGCCTGCGTGAGCTGAAAGAGCTGACAGCCATCTATGAGGACCGTGGCCTGTCATACAGCCTTGCTCGCCAGGTAAAGCCTGGCCATCCAATGGCACCCCACAATTTCTCCAAGAACAAACCCACATGCACTTACCATCCTTCCTTCCAGTGACAGTTTCAGTGGAATACGTGCCTTCCTTCTGACTTTTCAGGGGTGCTTCCCATTGCTAGTGTTGCGGTAGTTCCTTTGTTGACCTGTGTGGAAGATCCCTTGCCTCGTGTGCTTCTACAGTCAGATTTGCTACGATGTTGTGGTTCACTGCCATCATCTGCATCTGTGATGTGATGTATGCCTGTTTTGGCGCGCCAGGTGGCAGAGGAATTGACAGCACATGATGTGATTCGGGCGCATGCCCGCGACGAGCTCGGCATTGACATTGATGACATGACTAACCCCTATCAGGCTGCCGCCGCGTCCGCCCTTGCTTTCATCCTTGGCGCAGGGCTCCCCCTTCTAGCAGGCGCCTTCATTGAGGATGCCGAGTGGCGTATTGGCTCTGTGGTGAGTGCACAGAACATGCCATGAACAGCTGCTGTAATTTATTTTATTTTGTATTTTTTCAGGGATATGGTTTATGGTTTATGTTAGGGTTGAGGGTTGTTTTTTAAGGGTTTTGGTTTATGTGCAGCTCCGTGGTATGTCACTTACTCAGTCGCTTCAATCATTTCCAGCCAGGCAGGGCTGATCAGTGTGCCCCTTTGTAGTTATCAGGAAGCAAGCAAGCAGGGATGTTTGCAAATTGGGGAGTTCAGGCCTCCTTGGATGCCTGCGCTGAGGCCATTTGCACAGTGTCAATCTTACCTTTCATTGCAAGTTCATGGGAGAGCATGTTATTATAGCTGCTGCGACCCCACTGCAAGGGCCAGCGGTGTTCGGATGCATGCAACAACATTGTTGAATCCTCTTCGCTTTGCGATTGTTGATTTGTGGTCGCTCAGAGCATGCCTGTGGTCCCAACATCTTCTGATGTAACTCTCTAAATGCAATATTCAAAATGCTGGGTTCTACAGGGTTTACAAGTTGTGAGAGGGTGCAAGGGTGTTATTTCTTTCGAGAATGACCCAAGTCAGATTCTCTAGTTTGATAGATGCTCATCTGTGCACCGAGCAGGTGCTGACATCAGCTGTCGCACTGGCGGCCTTTGGCATCGTGGGCGCACTTCTGGGGGGCGCGGGGGTCATCAAGGGGGGTCTGCGAGTGCTGGTGGGGGGCCTGGTTGCCATGGGAATCACCTACGGCTTCGGCCGCGCCTTCAACAGAGGCGGCATCGCACTTCATTGAGTGCTTCTTTCCTTTGTGCCAAAAGCGCCTGCACCACAAGTATCTCAAGCACTTGCGAAGTGTAGCCTGCAGGATGCAGGATGTAGCTTCGTACATATAGCTTCGTCAGTGTGTGGTCCTCTGGTCCGAATCTGCCATGATCGCGTTTATCGTCAGTGGCCGAGTTCCTGCACCTCACATGTGTCCAGCACTCGTGGAATGTAGCCCACAGGATGCAGGATGCAGGGCCTTGTACAGTAAATTGCGTGAGGATATGCGTAGTCGCACGACATGGCTGGCCGACACATACCGTGTCGGACACGCGTGTCGAGCCCGGAAATGGGCTCGACACGGCCGATTTCTACCGACAGACTATTTGCCGTGTCCCCTGACACGCGTGTCCGGGACGCACCGGGAGCCGCTTCGGCAAGTTTTGATGCCGTGTCGTGCGACTATGCATATGAGGATATGCTGCCCCATCGAGTCCAGTCTGCGGTTGTTGCTTGCACCCTCTTTGTGATGTGCGCGATAACGATGTTTTTTCTTCTTCTGAGTTTTGGAGAGCTGGTACAAGTATTGCATGAGATCCTACTGTCGCAGGGTTTTTTTTTTGAAAAGTACATTGAATCCTACACTGCTAGGTTTCAGGAGGATTGCAGAAATCCTTTTTGCACACTGAGCGGCTCAGTGAGCGCAATTTTGTCGGGGGGCTCTAAACACATCAGGGTACAGGGTGTATATATACAGAGCCCCCTGGTTTTGTGATGTTACGGGGAGGGAGTGCAATTTGGTGATATGGTGCTTTTAGCATGATCATTTCATGAGCTGCGCATCAACTGCTGTGCACATCTGCAGATATAGAAGTAACGATGAACGATGAAAGTCTAGATAGTAACCAGAGCCTCTAAAGTTTCACGAGTCCAAGAGTCGACGTCGTGCAACTATATATAGAACTGGAGTTGTTCTCTGCAGCAGAGACTCTGCTGTAACCAGACTTGGTGGCCACAATGGAAAGTTGAGCGCTGCAGAGCAGCTGGGATTTATGCGGACTGTTGCGGTCAATTGCTAGAATTTGAAGATGGAGCTGGAATGCATTTTACATGACACACTCAGACTTTTAATTGTATGATATCGAGTATCTAGCCAGGTATGAGGGACCGTGAACAGCATGTCCTATCCCTAGAGACACTTTGCCACTACATGAATGAACATGGGTCCGCCATATGTAATTGACTCTGGTTGCTGCTATGTGAACATTGAAGTAATTTACGGTCCGCTAGCATCATACGGTTCCGCCGCGAGGGTCCATCTCCACGTTGGCGGCCCGTCCACGTCCTCTCGTGTTCAGGCAATTATATTCATGGCGCCTTTGATCTTTCTCCAACTCAACCCCAGATCGTAGCCAATTCCCAGTGTGAGTGGTACTTTGCGACGCCTCCAGGAAACATGGCACAGCCGGCGGAAAGGAGCCCTGATGGCAGTGTCAAGAAGATTCTTGTGAGCCAGGACAGCTCCCTCAGCACCAACAGTTTGGAGACAGATGCATTGCCCGGTCAGCATCGGCAGCGCTTACCGCCGGATCATACCGTACACATGCCAGACATTCCTTACAAGGAGGTCAGTCGGCAGAATTTTGCTTCGTCCTTTGTGTTGCGTTGAGCGGTGCTTGCGAGCTCATGAGCAGCGAGAGTGTTAAGAGTGTTATCGTCAAATAAGTGTGTTACTATTCCATCGTTTCAGCCCTTGGAGTATCAAATGCGAGCCTGGCTCAATACTGAAGAGTTTGTCCCGCAAATGTTAGCTGGTGAAAGCTGTGAGGTTGAAAAGTAAGCAGCCATTCAGATGCTTGGGTGCGTATGGTCAGGCAAACTTACTTCTCTATGCATCTGTGCAGTTGCCTGATGAGCATCAGCACTTCAGCCAGCGCGCTCCATGGCTGCGTGCTGGTGTTCTGGGGGCAAACGATGGCCTGGTCAGCGTGGCATCACTCATGCTGGGCGTGGAGGGAGGCACCAACGAGCTGCACCCTGTCGTTCTGGCCGGCGTGGCAGGCCTGGTTGCTGGTGCTCTCAGCATGGCTGTCGGCGAGTTTGTCAGCGTGTCCTCCCAGAGGTTGCTCCCATCCTGTGCCGCTGTTATTGGCTCATTACATTGCATCTACCACCAGCAAGAAGTGGAACTTTCCCATCCCTTGCGTGCACACTGCCTCAGATTTGCATCTTTTGAACACTTCCTCATCCACAGCAGCCGACGACTGACCACGCATGAGGGCTGCCTTGCTTCATCGTGGAGAATAAATTGAGGTGATCCTTTGCAGGGATGCGGAGGAGGCAGACATTGAGAAGGAGCGCAAGGAGCAAGCCAAGGGGCCAGCAGCGCGCCAGCATGAACTGGAAGAGCTGACAGCCATCTATGAGGATCGCGGCCTGTCATATGGCCTTGCTCGCCAGGTAAGGGCTGGCCATCCAATGTCTCCCCACAACTTTTGCGAGGAACTGACCCAAAGGCACCTGCCATCCTTCCTTCCAGTGACAACACAATAGGTGCCTTCCTTTGACTTTTCTGGGACGTCTCCCGTTGCTTATGTTGTATCAGAGTCTCTCTTGCCTGTGTGGAGGACCTCCTTGCCTTGTGTGCTTCCACAGTCAAGTGTTTCCTGTAAACTGTAGTTTCCTGTCATCATCTGACGTGATTATACCCGTTTTGGCGCGCCAGGTGGCAGAGGAACTGACAGCAAAGGATGTGATTCGCGCGCATGCGCGCGACGAGCTCGGCATTGACATTGATGACATGACCAATCCCTACCAGGCCGCTGCTTCTTCCGCGCTTGCTTTCATCATTGGCGCAGGGCTGCCCCTGCTGGCAGGTGCCTTCATCGAGGATGCCATGTGGCGCATCGTCTCTGTGGTGAGTGCTCAAGAGCATCTGTCAGTGTCCTATGAACAGCTGCTCTACAGGTCTAGCTCCGAGATGTGTCAGTCACTGAGCAAGTTTGATCATTTCCAGCCAGTCAGGGCTGGTCAGTGTGCCCCTTGGTATTTCTCAGGATGCAAGCAAGCAGGGAAGTTTTGGGAGCTCAGGCATCCTTGGATGCTTGCACTGAGGCCAATTGCACAACAGTGCTCAGTGTCAATCTTAGGCAATTTCATGGTAGAGCATGTTATTATAGCTGCTGTGACCCCGTTGCAAGGGCCAGCGGTGTTCGGATGCATGCAACAACATTGTTGGATCCTCTTCGCTTTGCGACTATCTTATTGTGGTCGCCATGAGCATGCCTGTGGTCCCAACATCTCCTGATTTGTCCCTGAATTTGCATTTCTCACCGTATTGGCCTCTGCAGGACTTCAAAGTTGTTAGATGGTGCATGGGTGTTATGACCTTAGTGAGGATCTCTAGCTTTGACTGATGTTCATCATTGTGCCCCAGTCTTAGCAAGCTTTTGAAATGAGCTGCTCCATGGGAAGTGCCCAGGGCTGCACTGCCAAGCCAGCTTTGAAGAGGCAATTGAGACAGTCTTGACTGCTGTAAACGGACTACTTATAATTATTGAGGCTCTTGCTGATGCTGGGATGGGGTGCACTGGGCAGGTGCTGACATCAGCTGTCGCGCTGGCGGCATTTGGCATCGTGGGCGCAGTTCTGGGGGGCGCGGGGGTCATCAAGGGGGGTCTGCGAGTGCTGGTGGGGGGCCTGGCCGCCATGGGAATCACCTACGGCTTCGGCCGCGCCTTCAACCGAGGCGGGCCTGCACTCCCATGACGGCTTCCATCGTATACGCCGAAAGTTTCCTCCATGATGGCTTTCCTGCTTAACTTACAACCGGATTTGTACACGAATGGCGGAAAGGTGCACTAGGTTGGAGCTGAGCTCTACCCTTCTCACTCCCCTTCAATGGCCATATGTGTCCCAAGCAGTTGTGAAATGTATTCCACAGGATGCAGAATGCGGCTTTGTACAATAGAAATGTCATTGCGTAGTCCTCTGGCAATTCTGCCTGAGGATATGCTGCCTCATCAAGTTTACTTTGTGGTTGGCTGGTTGCCGATTGCACCAACATTAGGGTGTGCATCATTGTTTGTTTCTTCTTCTCCTGCCTTTCGGAGAGTTGTGACAAGGATTGCATTGAATCCTGCTGTGGTATGTGCTATCTTTGAAAAGGGGAACGCACAATCCCACTGTGGTAGGCAATGTATCAGGAGCACTGCAGAAAGTCCACAAGCTTATGACGCCTATGACGCCTATGGGGAGGGAATGCAAATTGGTGGCATGGTGGTTTTTCCATTGTCATTATATGAGCTGCGCATCAATTGGTATGCACATTTACAGGTATAGAACTGGAATTATTTTGTAAAGAATTCTGCTGTAAGCAGACTTTTTGGATGGTTGAGCATTGCGGACCAGCTGGGATTTATGTGTGAGTGTTGCAGTCAAATACGGTAGATGGATGTTTGAGATCCAACTGAGCTGGAGTGTGTTTCTAGAACTAGATCTAGAAGACACACTTGGTCTTTCTACTAGATGATGTCAAGTATCTAAGGGTCTTGCGCTGCTAGAAAGTAGCAAGCTAGCTTTGAGGGACCCTGCACAGCATGCTCTAGGTTACACTTGTATGTGATATGTATGAACATGGGTCTGCCATATGTCAGTCAGTCAGTCGATTTCACCTGTACATGTAATTGATTCTGAGTTTGGGAGGTTGCTTAAGATCAAGAGATAAAGGACAGAACATTGACTGCTAGCATCGATGACTACCCATTGTGAACTGCATGCTTTGCTGAGGTGTCGAGTGTTCATACAGTACTCCACGACTTTCAGTCCCTCTGCGATTTCGTGTTTTGTTCACCTGGTGCTAGCAATGATGCAATAGGCGAACGTGAATCGGGATATCAGCAGGTGCAATCAGCAATAAGTTGAAAAGTATGTCCATCCTTGTTTCACCTTGATCACTGTTTCGATACATTCATCGTTCGCTATTTGGTTGTGTGCTCATGCCTCATGGGCATAAATTAAGCCTCATAGCATTAAAGCTGCTGGAAGCTTCCGACTCTCATCCTTGGAGGTCCCTGTAGTTCTATTTTGTTGTGTATGTTAGTTTGCACTGGTTGGACGTCGTGTTTAAGCGAAGCTTTGAGGCGGTTGGTATGCCACACTACTGTTTTATGTGACACGCGCGGCGATTTGTTACATTGACGGGTTCACAAGATATAGGGTTGTGGACAAGTGACACTAGATTACGGAGACAGAGTAAAGCACCGCTCCTTCACTAAAATTAGGCCTAGCATGGCCGGAAATGACTGGTGGCAAGCACCAAAAGATGCCAAAAATAGCAGGTCGGCCAAAGCACCAAACTTCGACTTCCCACGCTCTTCAGGCAGCCATCCTGCTGCTTCAAAAGGCATCCCTGCGACAGGTGCCCCACCAGCGAGTGGCAGGGGCATTCCTTCTCTCTGTGAGCCACCATCTAGGCAGGCCAGCAGAGCCTCCAGGCAAGGCAGTGCTCCCAACGTGGAGCCAAGACAGGATGTTGCTGGCGCATCTACCAAGCCTGTGCGCATTCTGAGGAGGCCAAAGCAAGCAGATACAGCAGCGAGCAGCTCTGAAAATCACCAGGGGAGTGCGATTCCGCTGTTCAGGGGAGATGTGCAAGTTCGGGGCTCGCCAGCCTCGGACGCATCGCCACAGGGGCGGCCAGTGAACCGCAAGGCGCGCAGGGCTCACATGCAGTGGCAGAGCCCATCATCTGCAGCTCAGGTGCTCTTCTGCACACCTGCATAGCATGCATTCTGCAGTTGCTTTTCACCCCTGCACTCCTGCTTATGCAATAAGTGTTCTCCCCGCATGCATGCATGTGATAATCAGCGAGAAGAAGCTCTGCACCCATGCCGCCGAAACGTCATCAGAAGAGTTACAAGTGCAGGAGGATGCATTGGTCATGTCATCCAGCGCTCCTCCAAGCTTCATTGGGCATGGCCGGCAGGGTGGCCCAGTACCGTCACCCATTGGCGGCGGGTTGGGGTCCCATCCTCTGCTGGGAGCTCCTTCCCCACTTCCCGGTCTCAATTCTGCAGGTGTGATCCATGATTAAGCTCTCCTATCAGGGACATGCTAATGGAGAGTATTCAATGCCGCATTGCATGAGGACATGGAGGAGTGAGATATGGAATAGACCTGCATGGAGCGGGTGCATGGGTTAGTACCATGCAGCTGTATGGGCCCAGCTGTGAAGGATTCCAAGAGTCTGCAAAATCTTCTGCAATGCCCCTTCAAGTGAGCAGGAGGCCAGTCAAGTGTTAAGTCCGGGCGAGCAGAGTTCCTTGGTGCTTTTAAGCAACTAGCTGTATGGGCCAATGAAACTCATCTTGAAAGGAGGTCCACCAGATCTGTGCACAGCTGTCTACTGTGTCAGAGCCTGCTGGCGTCGAGCCAAGTTCGTTTGTCTGTGCAACAGGCTCTGCCACTGTCTCCAAGAAGACACGTTTCCCAGTGTATGCTAGCCATGAGGAGCTGGGCCAGGGGCTCAAGAAGGGGCACTTCTTCAAAGGTGCCATCAGAGTGAATGCGCATGACCGCAGCCAGGCCTATGTCACACTCCCTGGCCTGCCTTCCGACCTGATGATCCGGGCACGTCCCTTGCCTCTCAAAAGAAGTCTAGTCAAGATGTTGCCGAGTCATGTCAGAATGTATTGGTTCCTCACACTTGCTCAAGGAGGGGGCTGTGCGAGAAGCTGCACATAGGCATGTACAAATGCTGAACACAGAGAGCTTGGTATGAGATCTGGCCTGCAGTGATAGATGGGGCATGGCAGACAGTGTTAGTTTTCAGGTGGCTGTGCAGGGCTCAGTGGCACAGAATAGGGCAGTAGAGGGGGACATTGTGGCATTGGAAGTCCTGTCACTCAGCTCGTGGTTCATTTCCAGCGCGCTTGTGAAGACATCCAACGACGGCGCCAGCGCTCTCCACCCTTCTGCATCCACCCCTGCAGCTCTCGGTGACGGGGCACTGGAGCTGCCTGATGAGGGCAGCCCTGAAGCGCTGCCTGCAACCGCAGCGGGGGGGTGCAGCGCAGTTGCTTTGGAGGCGCCAGTTGAAGCACAGCAGGCCAAGGGCATGTCAGTGCCTGATGAGCCTGCAAGTGGGGCAACACCAGCTGCATCCTGCCGAGGTTAATTTCCTGCTCTTGTGCATTTCCACCCTTCATAGAAGGGCCAATTGCTCGCCATGTTTGCTTGAGAGAACAGCATCTTGGAATCGGGCACTGCCAGAGTCAAAAGTTGTAGAAAGCGGTCTGAGATAGCAGGTGGGCAGGCTTGCCGGCGGTTGTGGGTGTCACAATTTCACAGGTATCCGCATACTTCCGGATTGCATGGTGAAGGCCTTTGACAGTGTTCGGGTCTTCCTTCTTGATCCTGCCTAAATCCTAAACCCCAGACCCCCAAATGCTACAACCCTAATTCGAGTATTCAAAAAATTTCAAACACTGGGATGAAGGTGAAGCTGGCAGCGGTGAGAGCGGTAGTGCCGGGCGGGTGCGGCAGAGGAAGGGCACGAGAAAGGAGAGGGTGCCCATCTCCACACATGCCGAACTGGTAGAGGCGACGCGCGCACAGCTGGAAGCGTCGTTTGGCGGCGGCTCTAAACCTCCTTGGGCAGACGCTGAAACGCCGGAACAAGCCCTCCAGATTATCAGCGCTCTGTGAGTGCCCCACCCATCTCTGTCCAGGGAGAGATGGCTTAGCAGACCCCGAATTACACATTCCTCTTGGTAAAAGTCACTTTTCTCGTGGGCACAATGCTGCGTCTTGTTGATCTACGCAGAGGGAGTTGATCAAATGTATAGCAGAGACGACTTCTAGTAGTGTCATAGCTAGTGTAGGGACGGCAAAAAGGGGGAAAAAGACTCTGACGGTCATTCTGAGCCTTCCATTAACCATGCCTTGCGGTGTTGATACTCTTTTCATGCGCATATCACAGCTATCTCATGCGATGAATTGCAGGCTGTTGGAACGGCCAGAGCTGCGCGCCACTGCGAAGGTGGTCGGCATACTGGAGCCGTCGCGGCGACGGGGGGCAGTTGTGGGGGTCCTCAAAGAGGAGCCTGGCGGGGGGGCCCTGCTGCTCAACCCATGTGATCCGCGCCTGCCACGGTGCCTTGTCAGGTCTTCCGAGCTGCCGAATGACCTCAAGTCCACCCTCAAGGTGAGTGCTTCCAGTTCTCTGGCGTTCATTGTGTCTGTGCAACACTGTTGTTGCAGTGCCTTGGACCCCAGCATTACAGGTTTGAGCATACCTCGACAAATCTGCTTGTCTTCATGGTCTACATTTTCTCCTAGCTTCCTGTGGATCATGGGAGGATGCTTTTGATCGTTAATTGGCATCCACAACAGAAGGCACTGCCGGCTTGTGGGTGTTCAGGGGCAGTCAGTACGTTTTGTCAGTCACCCACGGAGAATTTTTTGGATTACAAACACAATGGCATGCAGGCAGAGGCAAAGAACTTGGTGAGCAGCGAGCGGACGCTGGTATCGGGCATGATCGAGAGCTGGGACTGCTCTGCGGCGTTCCCTCTGGCGCAGATACGCTCCAGCCTGGGCCAAGCCGGTTACCTAGCCACCGAAAGCAAGGTGCTCTGCACCCTGAACCCTAAATTACTCCCCTGGAACAGTGATATTTCGGTGCAGCATCCACCGTGTACTGAGCCCTGGCCTTTGCTTGCTGATCATATGCATTATCTGGGAGATAATGTAGTTCATCAACAGGAAATGCTTGACCAGCAGACGCTCAGCTGGTCGATCATCCAGTGCTTTTGTCATGGGCAGGCCATGATGCACATGGAGGCAGTGACGGACGAGCCCTTCAGCGATGCCGTCATGGCCTGCCTCCCGGTCACGCCCTGGTCCATCAGCGATGAAGAGATAGCTCGCCGGCGAGACCTGCGATCCACCAGGTGCACCAGATCTCACCCTCAGCGATCAGGAAGCCGTGATCTCATGCAGAGAACCTGGGTGCAACTGCTTTCCAGTATGCTTGCCGACTTTCCATCAAATTAGTTGCATGAGAGGCTGCAGTCTAGGCACTGTCTTCTCTGCGGCATTGGCCCGTTATGGCGCGGGACCTGTGGGCCTGCTAGGCAAGGCTGCCTCACTTGATTGCTGGACACTGATTAGCCCTCACGTGGTGGTGTGCGCGTACAGTTTCAGGCCTCATTTGGAGGTGCGCCTATTTCGGGATGTGCAGCCTCTTCTGGTGGCGTGCCTATCCAGGACGTGCAGCCTTATTTGGTGGTGCACCTATACAGGATATGCAGCATCGATCCGCTGACGGCGCGCGATCTGGACGATGCGCTGTCGGTGGAGCCGCTGCCGGGCGGCCGCGGGTGGCGCGTCGGTGTGCACATCGCTGACGTGGCGCACTTCGTGGCGGCTGGATCCGCGCTCGATGCCGAGGCGGCCATGCGCGGCACGAGCGTGTACATGGTCGACCGCGTCATCCCCATGCTCCCACGGCTCCTGTGCGAGGAGCTCTGCTCGCTCAATCCTGGTGTGTTTTGTTTGATCAGGATTGTTCAGTGTGCTTCCTTGAGGCTTTCAGCACGATCTGTAAAATGAGATTAGCAGGGGTTGGTAAGCGTTCTTGCATGTGTGCAGATTTACTTGTACGGAAACCAGACCATTGGAGACCTGTGCGGCTCGTGTCATGTTTAACACTTCAGGATGTTTATGCAGCCAAAATCAAGCTTATCCTGAGTATTGCTAGCAAAGTAAACTTCTGGAACCATGGTGGGGAATATGGCACTAGAAATAATATATAGATACCTAGATATTCTCAAGGCAATCTTTCAGTTTTTCTGGGGCTGCCGGGCCCTGGGCAGAGGTTTCAAAATGCATCTGAAGCGCACTGCCAGCATCACACATTCTTTTTGATTTTGGCAGGGGTGGACCGGCTCACCTTCTCGGTGATATGGGAGATGACTGAGGAGGGCAAGGTGCTGAGCCAATGGGCGGGGCGCACAGTCATCCGCTCCTGCACCAAATTGGCCTATGAGCATGCGCAGGCCATGATAGAGGGCACCTTTGATGCTGCCAATCACCCAGCCGCACTGTCAAGTCCCCACACATGGCTCCAGGTACTGCTTTTTCCCTCCCCATGTTTATCAGTCCATTGCCATCACCATGGAATTGACAGGCAGACTTGCAATCCAAGACATCTGATGTGCCACATCAAAGCAGAGTGTCCTGCTGCATTGCGTGATGCAGAATGATGGTTTTGGAGAATGATGGTTTTGGAGGAGTATGTGTTTTTTTATTTTTATATTTTTCAACCCTCAACCCCAAAATATAATATGATATATACCAGGCATGCAGGAAATTGGAGCACAAAAAGTGGCGGCAAAATAGTTGAGGTTCTTCTGTGCGTAGGTGGTTGAGGACGTGCTCACACTGCACAAGATAGCGGCCGCAAGGCGGAAGGCGCGCTTTGAAAACGGTGCACTGCGCTTGGACAATGTCAAGCTCAACTTTGAGCTGGATGCGGAAGGCAACCCCTGCAATGCACACCCTCATGGTGCGCATGGTCCCATTGATGCCTCCACATGAGGTTCCCTTTCTTTCTGGCATGATCATGCTTCACTTTTCCCTCTCAACCTTTGCAGGAGACACATGTCAGTCTGAGCATGGATGTAAATGCGCTGCCTCTGATCCTCCACCCCTTGTGTCTCCTACCTTGTTCCATCGATACTGCACAGTGTGGAGTGTTACATGGGCTGCTTTTGTCCACTGTGAGAAGCATGGAGTTTATCAGTGTGAGGACGGAGCCAGCGACTACCTGCATCTCTTGGCCCAGCACAGAGGATGCTGATTTCCTGTCACAAGTCATTGGAGAGCTTCATGTGTTACATGCCTTTGGGCATCCTGCCGAGCAGATACTGAATGCTGAAAGCACGATGTCATCGCATCAAATAGCCAAATCTCACTGCATCATATAGATGACAATGATCAATTTATATTGTCTTGTGTATCCTGGACAGAATGATGATGCATGTGTGACAAAATTATAGTAATGTTACTGATGGCTGACAACTTCTGCACCTGCTGCAGTGCAAAGGGAGGCGAACCAGCTGGTGGAGGAGTTCATGCTGCTGGCCAACATGGCGGTGGCGGGCGTCATCGCCAAAGCATTTCCTGATCGCGCGCTGCTGCGCCGACACCCGCCCCCGCACCAGCGCAAGATGGAGGAGCTGGCAGTCACTGCTGCCGGCCTGGCGAGTCACCTTTACTACTCTCTCTCGTCACATCTCGCAATGTCTGTGGTCACGGCTTGCCATTTCTTCAGTATGATGATTATTGGGGCCTACGGTGGCGGCTGGGACGCATTTACCCTCCTCATGTGCCAAGTGGATGCCATAGTGGACTACTGGACTCACGAGGACGGTGACCATGCACCTTCCACGCAATATTGCAGGACTTTGCTTGAAACGTATGTGCTCACAGATCTTGCAAGTCAAGTGTGTCCACTATGACATCCACTTGGCACTCACGGAGGGTAGAAGCATCCCAGTCGCCGTTGAAGGCCCCGATGATCCGCGAATCTGGTTAGTACGTCACATGTACATTAACGGCTTCTGCATCGCAGTGTGCCGCATGTTTCCTACCGCTATTGCACCCTGAGTGATTTTGCCCCCTTGCGCTCGAGCCAAAGCTTTCTCTGGGGCACTGTCTTTTACCGAGGTTGTGCGGATGTTGCTTCCACCCTGTGCAGCACTAGCTGAGGTGGTTTCGAGCTCGTCTCTTGTTATGCATGAGCTGTAGCTGAGGTGGTTTCGAGCTCGTCTCTTGTGATATATGAGCTGTAGCTGAGGTGGAAGCCTGGGAATGCGCTTGCAGGATGTGAGCTTGGACGTCAGCTCAGCCGCGGCGCTGCAGGCATCTCTGGCTGCCCTGCGCGACCACCCCGACCCGCGCATGCTGGACATTGTGCAGCTGCTCGCCACGAAGCCCATGCAGGTGAGGCAGCATCGGTTTCACACGTGGGTCCCAATGTCCTAATCCACCACTATTCCCTCTAGGTCTCGCCCTGCCATGTGCAGGCATGTGACCTCGATATAACTAGCACTGAAAACGCAATGCATTGGACACAGATTGTGTTGCAGACTCTGTGCCAGAGTACAGCTGACCTGGATGGAAGGGACGTTTCTTGATGATCAAGGTCTGCTTGTGAGGACCTGCTGCATGTCATCGGTTCAGGGTGAAAGTCATGAGGTTTTGGGAGGTAACACATGGGTTGTGCCTGGCACTGCGTGAAATAGCGTCGTGGACATGTCTGCATTTGTCCACCAATCTGCATGCTGCGTGATATTCAGCTGGCGCGCTACTTCTGCACGGGTGAGATAGAGGATCCGAGCGCCTGGGGCCACTACGCGCTGGCCGTGCCAGAGTACACCCACTTCACGTCCCCCATCCGCCGCTACCCCGACATTGTCGTTCATCGCCTGCTCGCTGCCGCTCTGGCGCTTGGTGAGAGCCACCCCTGTTGCATATACCCAAGGTCTACAGTGATTAGCCCAAATTTGTCCAAATCTCGAACCCGCCATGCTCTCAACAACCTGACTTTTGGGATGGCATGGGTGGGCAGCATTTGTCAGTGCGCATGATGACCAGACAGCATGCCGAAGAAGATTAAGGGGACTTGAGCCTGGCGCAGCACTCTTTGCATGCGATGGCCTGATGAGACCCCCTGTCTGCATCGCACAACTTAGTTCCCTGCGGTTCATTGCACTGTTGTGTCGTGCCAATCGTTTGAAGCTTGGCTTGAACAGATGGGGAAGAGGCGGCAGTGGAGGTCGGCGAGGAGTGGTGCGCGCAGCAGGGTCTGATGACCACACAGCAGTGCGCGGACGTGGCCAAGCACTGCAATGATCGCAAGCAGGCCGCCAAACTGGTGCAGGTGCGGCAGTGCACTTTCAAGATATTCGCAAATGGTCTAATGACATGCGCCTGAGATTTCTTCAGTAGCAAGATCGGTCCTCCTGCCCTGAGCACATGCAGCACACTGCTCAAGGCAAACAGGTTGATCTTGCTGTTGATTACTTCCAGGTGGCTGGGTGCCAGGGGTTGGTGCCATTCCCAAGCTGCATGTGAATAGCATGGGTTCAGAACAGAGCAAGTACTAAATTGCAAGTACCGAGAACCATCCCCATGGTTCGCCTGCGGTGCATTGCTTGACAGATGTGTCGGTTGCATCTGACCAGCGGAGTCGAGTTTTGCTGGGCAGCTTTCAAGGGATTCGCCTCAAGCGGATAGCAAATGAGTAGGCAGGCATCACAGGCCACACAAGCCAGTGCAAAGCGCTCATATACTGGCTTACATTGAGACTGATGTGTTTCCCCTACAGGAGGCGAGCATACAGCACACACTGTTTAGGGGAGGAGGACCAATCAACCTCTTTGCGAGTCTCAAGTTGTTGTGCCAGGGGCTGTGCCACTCCCATGCTGTAAGTGTGACAGGATATTTCATATGTAACTTTCACACCCTAAAAAGGGATTGTGTCCGCGCTACAGGAGGCGAGCGCGCGGCTGTATCTGGCGGTGCTGCTGCGGCGGCGGCCGCTGCTGACAGAGGGCATTGTCATGGGCCTCAACGGCGCGCGCTTCCTGGACGTCTACATCCCCGACCTCGGCACCGAGTTGCGCATCCAAGTGGAGGACATCGCGCCCGCGCCTGTCTACGGCGACTGGGATGCCAAGGCCAAGTGCGTGCCTGTCCTGCCATCTTGCTCAATACGGTTTTCCCCCTTGTTTTGCAGGGTAAGGACTTTGGTAATATTTTTCTTTTTCTTTTATAGCCACTCTAATCTTAGATTTGCATAGTTCTAGAATGCAGATATGCAGCGCGGTAGGGGCTTACTTCTAGTTGGCATCATACTCGCTGCGGGTTTGAGAGGTCCCATGTCTGCTTCATGGTCGTCTCCAGCAATTTGTGCCAAGTGTTTGGCCTTACCATTCATCTCACAGACTGGGGCAGGTATGGCAGTCATAGCACTGGCTGTCTTGTTGTAGTAGGCGTGTGGGGAAGCTTGATGCACTGTTCATTCCGGAACGAATCATTCCGACTACCTTCTGTCCAGTGACACGACTTTGCGGGACAGATCTCTAGGTCATTATTGTATTGAAGAAGATCAAGGGAGCAAGAAAATGTGGGCAGCGGGCAGAGAAGGGGGTTGCCTTGGGCAGGACACTGGAGATCAGCCGCCCCAGGAACGCCCCGGCAGACGGCGATGCGGAGCGGCCGCACCCGGCGGTGCTGGCCGACATCGACAACTTTGCGGCTGCGCGCGGGAACGCCCGTCCGGCGGCGTTGCCCCTCCAGCTCAGCATGTTTAGTCGTGTGCCTGTTTTGGTGTCAGCTCGCCAGCATGGTGCCAGCGGCCGCCCGGCAGAACCGTTCGCTCGGCTCTTCCTGTCTGGCTGACTGGACTAGAATAATGGAGCTAAGTTCTATTGTTGCTCCTGGTGTTAATTAATTATAATGCAACACATTGTGGTTTCTGTTGAAGAAGAAGGAGGGTAACCTCTTCGGGTGACTGGGCCACATCAAAGAAAATAAACTCGTACTGGTGCTCCTTTTGTTGGATGCCAGACACTGTGACTTCTGCTGAGTTCAAGGGTGGAGTATAAGTGGATTGCTGACATTCCACTTTTGCACCACCTGCAGGCTGCTTGCCCCTACGGTTGGGAGGCTACTATTGCTAGGTTTGGCTGCCACCCAAAAGAATGAGCTGGCCTCCCTCTTTGATTAGAATCTGTGGCACGTGCCAGTGTACATCAGTGCTCATGCAGGAGAGTGTGTTCGATCCAAATGTTGACTGTGTCTTTCATGTACTCGAATACGAATTCGGTAAAAGCACCAACAATGTGCACTGCAGAGATCAGACGCCACCACAGTATGCTTTCACAACAGATTGAACATCAAATTGGGTCGTAGCATAAAATGTATAAACACTGCATTGCAACCAGCAGACCTGCCTCACCAACATGGAAGGTTGAACAGCTTGCACAGTTTCATTATCATCCTCCATCCCCTATCCCTCTGTATACTCTGGGATACTCTGTATTCAGAGATCTTCTTCCTCATCCTCATCTGAGGATTCGAATATATCATCACCATAAGACAACTCCTCTTCGTTGATTCCCATTTGACCGCCAACCCCATCATCAACGTCAACATGCAGAGGGTGGCGACTGCAATGCATGTTAGGGTCGACAGCCTGTCCTGAAGCCACAAGGCAGTCCAAGCAGGCACCACACCAGCACTCACACGGGCGCTGTCCTACAGGGTACCAGAACATGGACTTCCAGTGCTTCTTCCTCCAATAAGTGCACTCGATGCCATACAGGGCCACAGTCGCGCACAGCTGTAGCGTTTGTGTGCTACGCAGGACGCCATACCTTGCTGCAAACCTTGGCACTGCCAGTGGGAACCCACTCAAGTCCTCAAAGTCTAACTCTAGGCTGCCGGTGGCATCTACCTCAACAGTGTCCCAGGAAACTCCTGCAGGAAAGTAAAGATCGAGATCCTGGCCCGATATGCGGAGCTTCTCAATTTGAGCAAATGGCTTTAGATACAAGACGGGTTGCGCAGTGCACACATGCATGTCGAGGATCCGCAGATTCTGCAGCGGGCTCAAAATCCTCTTCCAGAAGAGGTCAACAGAAGCTGTGTCTGGCATTGGAAGATCAACTTTGAGGGCGTGGATGTTGGCCAATACGCATTGCCACATGCTGTTTTGCATGTCAGTAGTGGGAGAGACACCAATGTGCACTTGACAAGCCTTAGGCACCTTGATGCTTTCTGGTACAATAGCCTTCAGCACTAACACCCGCAAGTGCGGCAGGCCATCCATCTCCAGCATACCCATTCTCAACACCTCGCTTCCATATCTTCCTAGACTATGCAATGACAGAGTTTCCAGGGCTGTGCAAGTAGGCACGGCATCACAGAAGTTCCCTGCATCCCCGTGGAATGTCAAAATGAGGTGCTTCAGTGTTGTCAATGACGGGAACCATGGCGAAGAGTCTACACGGGTCACCAAGATCTCCAGCTTGCAAGTTTGGGCGAGAAGCCATGACAGGCAGGACAGCAGCGAATCAGAGCAGGGGTGCGCATCAATGACGAGCTGCTGCAACTGCTTGATGCTGTACAAGCCGCTCATGACACCTTGTGCAATCGGTCGCAGGGAATGCGCAGACGAGCACAGAACATCGGCAGTGTCCAGCATCCTGCTTGCCCACTGCACACCTGCAACGTGGCAACTGCAGGATCGGACTCTGGCACCTCAACTATCATGAGAGCACGGCAGTGTTGTGCTGTGAAGACAACAGTGCTTCTGCGATGTCTTCACTCATGAAGGGGTATACATACTTTCCAAGATTTAAGGCCTGGCAAAGGGATCACCCGCTGCAGGAATGTTCTTGATGGTGAGGTTCTTCAAACATACAGCCTTCGTTGATCGACAAGTGCCAGATGCCCGAGCCCAATCCCGCAGCGACATGTGCGCAGCGACTCTCGCCCATAATTCCGCTGGCAAATCAACCTTTTTCAGCTTCCCATAGGACATGTTAGGGGGGCAACCTGCGCAGATCAGAGAAAGGCTCTCAGGGGCTCTCAGCGTCTCCTTTGTAAAATACAAATGGAATGCAGAATTAACTAGAAGAGTGCACACCTGTCAATCAAGTGGGGGGTTGCTTATGATGGGCGTGAGGACGGTAACTCATACCCTCGTCCATGCCTGTTATGCACTTGTATCTCTGCTCTAGGGTCCAGTTAAACGCTGATTCAAAAGCTTGAAGTCGGCGACATTGCCTTAGATGTCTACGGTCTAAGTTAGACTTGCATTGGGCAGCTTGCAATTGCCTAGTTCATCGGGCAAATGGCAAATGTTTTGGGCAGAGGGCAGATCGGGCCAGCAGTTGTAGAAAAGCCATGCAAGCCTTGCGTTGCAAGGTCTTCCAGCAGGATGTTCTGGCGCAGGTCTCAAGTATTGCTGACCATCATCGAAGCTGCTTGTGTGTGCAGAGAGTTCTCATCATGCCATCGTACTAAAGCAACTCTTAAGCCTCCAGAGGCTTCGGATATATCCGGAGGGCACTCAGTGCTGTTACAGGCTGTTACAGCCTACAACCATTAACATGCCTTCATGACAAACATGCGGCCTTCTGGACCTGCAAGAAATCTCCTTAAGCGAAGTCCACCCATTTATGGTATGGTAGTTGGTCCGTAATCTCAGCTGCATTTTTGCAATATATTGCAAAAAATATATATGATGGGTGCACGTGCCCGAGTCCTGAACTACTAGTGGTGGGCTGCCCAACTTGGGCAAACGCAGAGTGCGCACATGGCGACCTGCTCTACAAGGTGCTGGTGTTCCGCATATGCCTCTTATGTGTAGCAAATTCCAGCTGAAGCAAGGTAACCATCTCTCATGTACTACATGTAGTACACAAACCTCACATGCAACTCACAGCACTGCCAGCGTATGCACATCAAGACCTGCTGTGTCTGTTCCTGGGTACTACGTATACGGACCAGACACAGATCCACACAAAGCCATGATTTAACATTGAGGCCGCGACAGTTCCAGATCTCCTCAAGTCTGTGATTGGGTGTCGCAATGATGGCAATAAGACTGCAGGCTATGGACACCACCACGATGTGTTTACCAAACAGGCTCAACATCTATCCTGGTTCATAATGTAGCATGTACATTCTCCGTTGCAGCCAGCAGACCTGTCTCATCAATCTGACCCTCATAAACGGTGCACAATTTCTATATCCATCATGGTATGCCTTACTCTTCATCCTCTTCCTCTTCATCTTCTTCCTCGTCCTCGTCTGTAGACTCCCCCTCTTCCTCAATTTCCATGACTAGTCCGCCAAACCCATCATCATGCAGAATGTCGTCATTGCGGTGCATGTCAGGCTCCTCCAAGTGCTCGACAGCCTGTCCTGAAGCCACAAGGCAGTCCAAGCAGGCACCACACCAGCACTGAAAGGGGCAAGTTTCTGCAGGATACCAGAACATTGGCCTGCTTTGTTCCTCGCTCTGAAAAGCGCACTCAATGCCACTCCGGCCAAGGCCTGTGCACAGCTCCAGTGCCTGGATGCTACCCAAAAGACTAAACCGTGCCGCAAACCTTGGCACTGCTAGTGGGAAGCCCTTCAAATCCTCAAATCTCAGCTCTAGATTGCCTATGGCATCTACCTCAACAGTGTCCCAGGACACTCCTGCAGGCAAGCTGAGATCCAGGTTCCTACCCTTTATGCGCAGCTTGTCAACCCGAGCAAGTGGCATCAGATTGAAGGCAAGGTCGCCGGAGCACACATGAATATTTAGGATCCGCAAGTTTTGCAGATGTTCCACAACCCTCCTCAGGAAGACACTCACAGAGCCTTCCTGCGGAAGATTGGAAACGATGCTGTGAATGTTGGTATGTACGCCCTGCCACTTACTGTCTTGCATGTCGGCATTGGCATTGGCATTAATTTGCAGCTGACAAGCCTTGGGAACCTTGATGCTCCTGGGTGTGATAGCCTAGGACAGCACAACCACCTGCAAGTGCGACAGGCCTTTCAACTTCAAGTCACCCATGTCCAACACCCTGTCTCCAGGTCTTCCTTGGTTATGTAGTGACAGAGTTTCCAGGGCTGTGCAGCTGGGCACGGATTCACAGAAGTATCCTGTATCCCCCTGGAATGTCAAAATGAGGTGCTTCAGTGTTGCCAATGGTGGAAAGCATGGCTTGCTGCCTGCAGGGGTCATCAGGACTTCCAGCTTGCAAGCTTTGGCTAGAAGCCATGACAGGCAGGACGGCTCCGGATCATCCAAGAGTGCTTCAGCAACGATGAGCTGCTGCATGTGCTTGACGCTGTGAAAGCCAGGCGCGACAAGTCCTGCAACCTGCGGCAAAGATTGCGCAGACAAGCACAGAGCCTCGGCCGAATCCAGCATCCTGCTTGCCCATTGCACGCCTGCACGCGGCAATTGCAGGATTTGACTAAACCCTGGCACCCAATCCCAAGGGAGCACTGCACATGTTGTTATTGTAGAGAAACCCACTCTGTGATGAAAAGGGGAACTTCGTAATCTGAGGCCTGGCAAAGGAATTACCCGCTGCAGAAGTGTTCTTGATGGTGAGATTTTTCAGACGTACAGCCGTCGTTGACCGACATGTGCCAGACGCCCGAGCCCAATCTCGGAGCGACATGTGCGTGGCGACTCTCGCCCAGATTTCCACTGGCAGATTAAGTTCTTCCAGCTCCTCTTGACTCAATTTTGGGGGCACTCTGAACAGAACAAAAAGGCTCTGTAAGATCGGTGAATCTCCCCTTTTATCAGTCACCTAAATATAAGGCTTGCAGGTACAAGGAAACCGGTCCACACCTGTTGGATCAAGTGGGGGGCGCGCGCGCGCGCGCGAGCGCGCGCTCAGGTCGGGCCTGAGGACGGTAAGTTATCACTCTTTTTACGCACAAAGACATTCCATACCTGCCTCGCAATTGTTTCACACTTGTATCTGGGCTGCAAGGTCCAATAATACAGTGATGTAATGCTTCTCGACCGGGGACATTTCGTCGGGCAGATTGCCTGGGCCCACTTATGTATCCCTAAGGGATAAGGGAATCCCTAAGGGATAGTGAAAACGAGTGAACAACCTGCTAGCCTAATGAACCTGGACAGTAACACAATCTGTATCGTCACCTGCAGAGCATCTCAACACAATGCAGACCCAACTGGCAGTAAATACCCACAACAAACGTGCTGCACAACAAAACTACCTGGATAAGTGCAGTGGGCAGAGGGCAGACTGGGCCAGTCCATGAAATTGGGCAGCACTTGTGGAAAGCCAAGCAAGCCTGGCATCGCAACCTTGTATACGGCAGGATAATTGGAGCAGGCCTCCAGAGTTGCTCTTCCATCATCAGAGGTGCTTGCCCGTGCACAGCGTACTCATCAAGATGGTTCTAGAACAAATCTTAATTAAGCGCTAGCCTGGCTGAGCAGGGGGCACTCTACAAATGTGCCAGCCTGCTAGACCTAGTGAAATCTTGTCAAGCGTCTCCGGATCCACCACCATTCATGGTGTGGTAGTACGTTCTGATATCATATACTAGCTGGAGTTTAACTTTAATGGGTGCCGTGGCCAGGTCCTGACCATGGTCCTGAACTGTTCCAATTGGGCTGCCCCAAATGGGCAGGACTCATGAGGCACAATTTGCTAAGTGCGCACATGGTGACATGCTCTTTAAGTTGCTGGCGTTCCCTTTCTGCTTCTTACGTCCAAGCAATTTCAAGCTCAAGCAAGGTGATCATCTCTCATGTACTCAGAACTCACATGCAACTCACAGCATTTCCACCGTCTGGGCATTCAGACCTGCCATGGCTGTTCGAACCCCTGGGTGCATGCAGGAGGATATCTCTGGCCACACAGTGCAATGTTCCGAGGAAGTTATCCTTACAGAGATGATTGTCATGGATGCTGTACTCCACACACACAGACCCATATATTGCCATGAATCAACGTTGAGGCCACGATAGTCCCCTATGATAGAGGCCCTATCTCCTCTGCGGTTGCATGTCGTAGTGATCTGGCAAGTCGCCTGCGCCGCAGAAACTAGACGCCACCTCAATAGGTTTACAGAACAGGGTCGACATTTACGTTTGCTAAAAAAACAGCATGGACATCCTGCATTGCAATTAGCAGACCTGTCTCACCACTTGGACCTAAGGAACGGTGCCCATTTCACATTCATCGTTCGTCCTCTATCTTCCAACCCCTAGTCGTCCTCATCTGAAAAGTCGTCGTCATCGTCCTCATAGTCATCTAACATCTCGTCTTCCAGAGTGCCCACGTCTCCGCCAAACATATCAATATCAAATATATCATGCAGAGGGTCGCGCATGTGGTGCATGTTGGGCCCGACAGCCTGTCCTGAAGCCACAAGACAGTCCAAGCATGCACCATAGCAGCACCCAAAAGGGCGGTGTCCCATAGGGTACCAAAAGATCGACTTGCACTGCCTCTTCCTCAGAAAAATGCACTTGATGCCATCCAGACCAAGGAGTGTGCACAGCTCTAGCAATTGGGTGCTACACAGGAGGCCAAACCGTGCTGCAAATCTTGGCACTGCCCGGGGGAAGCCATTCAAGTCCTCAATGTCCAGCTCTAGCTTGCCTGTGGCATCCAGCTCAAGAGCATCCCATGACACTCCTGCAGGCAAGAAAAGATCAAGATCCCTGCCAGATATGCGGAGCTGTTTCATGCGAGCGAATGCTCTCAGATTGAGATAGCGGTGCGCAGGAAACACTTCCATGTGTAGGATCTGCAGATTTTGCAGGGGGTTCACAGCCCTGTTCAGAAAGAGGTCAAGAGAGGCTGCGTCTTGTTGCGGACGGTCAGCATTGATGCTGTGAATATTGGCGAGGACGTCTTGCCACATGCTGTCTTGCATGTCAGTATCGGCAGAGACGTCAATGTGCAGCTGACAAGCCTGCGGAACCTGAATGCTCCTGGGTGCGATAGCTTTCATCACAAACACCCGCAAGTGCGGCAGACCATCCATCTCCAGCTTTCCCATTCCCAAGAGCCTACTTCTAGATGTTCCTTCGCTATGCAGTGACAGAGTTTCCAGGGCTGTGCAGTTGCGCACAACATCGCAGAAGTTTCCTGCATCCCTGTGAAACTTCAATTGGAGGTGCTTCAGCGTTGCCAATGGTGGGAACCATGGCCTGCTGCCCGCAGGGGTCACCAGGACTTCCAACTTGCAAGCCTGGGCAAGAAGCCAGGGCAGGCAGGACAGTGCCGGAGTACTGAAAGGTGGTGCAAAGATGACGAGCTGTTGCAATTGCTTGATGCTGTGCAAGCCAGGCGCGACAGCTTGTGCAATTTGCCGCAAAGGCTGCGCAGTCAAGCACAGAGCCTCGGCCAAATCCAGCATCCTGCTTGCCCACTGCACACCTGCAAAGTGGCAATTGCAGGATTCGTCTGAACCATGGCACCTTTTATCCATGAGACCACGGCACACGATCTACTATGATTTCAAAACACTGCTGTAAGGTGTCCGACGAAAGGACAACATACACCTTCACCAGACACCTGGCAAAGGGATTACCCGCTGCAGGATGTCTTTTGATGGTGAGGTTCTTTACGCATACAGCCCTCGTTGAACGACATGTGCCAGATGCTCGAGCCCAATCCCATAGCGACATTTGTGCAGCAATTTTCGCCCATACTTCCGTTGGCAGATCAACTCCTTTCAGCTTCCTTCGAGACATTTCAGGGGGGATCCTGTACAATCAGAAAGAGGCTCTCAGGGGCTTAAAAGCCTCTCCTTTTGTCGAACACTATTGAAAGACAACGTGCAAATTTAACCTAAGTGGTCCACACCTGTCAGTCAAGTCGGGGGATTGCTCAGGATGGGCCTGAGGACGGTGCGTCATCATCCTCTTTACTGCCTAAAGACGTTCCATACCTGCCTCTCAATTGTTTTACACTTGCATCTGGGCTGCAAGGTCCAAAATTGCGCTGGCTGAAAGCTTTTAGAAGGCGACATTTGCGTTGGGCAGCTTGCAAGGGCCCATAAGCTTCACCGGGCAGACTGAATGGCAAAAGTAGTGGGCAGAGGGCAGACTGGACCAGTCCATGATTTGGGCAGCATTTGTAGAAATGCCATGCAAGATGTGTTCCGGCAGGACTGTTCTGGTGCAGGTCTCCAGTGTTGCTCTTCCATCATCAGAATCGTTTGTGTGCACATGTGTACAGAGCCTGGGCATAGAGTACTCATGAATATACTATACTAGCTAGTGCAATTCTCAAGCGGCCGCCATGGCTGTTCCGACCTGCATGCAGCAGAACACTCTTGACCATACATGTACCTCACGATTGTCACGGATGCTCTACTCCACAGCCATATCCACATAGTGCCATGACTTGACGTTAAGTTCCATTCTCCTCTGGGTCTTCGGTTGCAACTGCATGTCGTGGTCATCTGGCAAGTTGCACTGCAGATTTTTGATCACACCTCAATATGTTTACAGAATAGGGTCGACCATTATTTTAGCCGAAAAAAAGAAAGCATGTACATCCTGCATTGCAACCAGCAGACTCGTCTCACCACTTGAACCTTGGAAACGGTGCCCACTTTCGCAATCATCCTCTGGATCCTATCTCTCATCCTCTGGCCATTGCTGCATGTCGTCCCCACGCTCATCTGATGTCAGCATCATCATCAACTTCAAACATTTCGTGTCTGCCAAACCCATGAACAACATCACCCATGCACAGGGTTGCAAATGTGGTGCAAAGGAGGCCCGACAGCCTGTCCTGAAGCCACAAGGCAGTCCAAGCAGGCACCACACCAGCACCCAAAGGGGCGCTCTTCGGCAGGGTACCATAGCACGGAGCTAGGAGACCTGCGCTATTGTACCCTCCGACAGGCGCATTTGATGCCTTTCCGGACCAGGCCTGTGCACAGCTCCACATGAGAATGTCACGCTGAGCAGCCAAATCGGGCAACTGTACCCGGGCGATGGCGTTGCCTCCCACCCGCTCCTCTCATGAACGAGGAATATTTGGAATGGTGGGTCTGCCTCCCACCCTGGCTGGATTGCCAGAACGCGTGAGTCATCAAGTGCCAGCAACTCTGAAAGTCTGTTGCTTTTTGAGTTTGTGAGTCAAGATTCAAGTGATATTGGGCGCCTGTACGTGCTTGCAGTCGCACGTTTCGCGCATTGTGAAGTGCATGTGCTTCAGGAAATGCTGCATGACCCAATAAAGAAGTCCCCTTGGACATTTTTTTGAACATTTGTCAGACACCAGGTCAGCAGATGCAGGTAAGGCTCTCTGGACATAATGCACGTACTGCTTTGAAGGTGAGCAAACACAGTCCTGCACTCATGTACAGAAGTCGACAGCCCGGAAAAGAGACAAGTTTTAGGAGTCGGCTGGTTTCAGGTCGCACCTCACTGCTGATGTACACGGCCTCCTCGGGGTTGTCATGGCGCAGGGTGCCTTCTGGGTTGGGCCCTGTGTCAACCCCTTCGCGCATCAACTCTTCATCGGGGCCTCGCATGGTGCTTGTCTTGCTGCCTGCTGCATCACCATCCTGCACCATGGCCACAAACTGTGACATACTTCAGCTACGAGGCTCATTTCCTGGCATTTTTCTTTGAGACCAGCGCCAGAAGACCCCTGCTAAATACCGTAACGATTAGGGATGGACTGAATTAACCTTACCTCAAGCAAAAATCAGACTGTGTCCATTACTGCCAAGCCAACCAAAATTGCAAGATGCTGCAGGGCTTCAGAAGATGCCCACACTCGATCGTGAGTTGTCAAAGGAGGGACTGTCACTTCTAAATGGCTCAAACAGAATAGAGGTCAACTTCAACCATCGGATTGAAGCCTTGAACGAAAGAATGCCAGGTCATACTTGTGGAGCGTATTAATGCAATGCCAGAGGACACATTTACTACAAGCCACAGCAACCAAACATGTGGTGGCAGTACCTGGTGCTTTGTGGGAAAGTCCTTGAGGGCGAGCACCACTGGGATTTCAGAGGGCTGCTTGTCAGGATGCAGGGGTAGCAGAGCTGCCTCGGCCACACCCTCAGAAGAGATGCACCCTGCTGTGTCAATGGCCATGACCCTGATGTTGTCCTTTGCAAGTGCCTGCACAGCAGCATAGAGACACTGCAGTGGACGCTATTTTAGAGGCTGTCTCTGACAGGAACGGCCATTAAAATTTTCACTGCATGCACATTGAGCACCTGCGCTTGCAGCAAGCGAGATGGCAGTTAAAACAGTGATAGCTCTTGGAGAAATCTCTACACAAGGTGTGCCTTTGGTCAAGACTGCAAATTGTCACATGAATGGCAACATCTGGTTTGTGGTGCCGCGTCAAGGAAAACAGAGGAGAACACTGGTGCCTGACACACTCCATGATGCATAACATGCTACGGACTGACTCCAGGATTGCCTATTGCCCTTGCTATACATGTTGCATGTGACAGGCCAGGGAACAGCAAGTACACCATGCGGGTGTCCCATAAAGCTTTCACCATCCTGCAACAACTTGAAACCCAGGGGTTGAACCCACCTCGTGGTTTGCCTGGGTGAATTGGAGCATGGCTGCAGCAGCGCTGGCAGGCTCAGTGCAGCTGCTGTCGGCCACACTGATGATGGCTCGGACATGTGAGGGGGCCCTGGTGCGCAGGTGTTTCACCACTCGCCATGCCAGGCGTACCGCTGTGTTGTCCTCTGACTGCTCGCCTGTAGGCAAGCGTTCCGAGGAGTTGACTGCTGGCTATTCCAGGTGTGACAAAGTATCCCAAAGCTGCCATAGAATACTTGTAGCGCGCTTCTGTGCTTTGCAATGCCGAGCTGAACACCCAAACTGAGCTGCAAAAACAATAGCCAGAGCATCCACTATCCACTATTGACCAGTGAGTGTTTGCCCAATTGGTTTCCCGGCAATGGGTGCATTACTCGTCTCCTCGGTCGAGAGCATTACAATATTTCATAATTGCAATGTGATTCTGTTGTCCCCACCGCAGCCCCTCACGAACCCTGACGAATATGGGGTGGCATGTTCATGTTAGCGAGGTGGGATGGCGCACCGTTTATGCATTGAATGTTTGCAGGTGGTGCAGAATCAGGGTATGCTTTGCAGATGACTACGAGGACATCAATGTATCCTTGTCGGGAGATGGTTGAGTTAATGAGCTGATCAACGGCGCCCGGATCCTCCAGATCAACGTTGTGCACTCTGTCGAGGGTGAGCCTAAGTTGCTACACTTGCGTCCCAACTGCATAATAACAGTTCTTGTTGTCAACTTCTTATATAATGGAGCCTTAGTGCTGTCAATTCATCATCTGAGTTTTGCGGAAGGACAGCATTGCGGGGACCGCTGCAGTCGCGGTTGGGCAACCTGATGTCGATGCGAGCATGGCACACAGGAAGGCGAACCTTAAACAGTGTTCTTTTTCATGAGTCAGACCGATCAGGATGATTCTGCCGCCTTCATCAGCAAATCGTGTTGCTATGTCCCGAGTAGCATCGACTAGTCCACCAACAATCAAGCAGGACAACGGCCTGCTCTTTTGCATTTTCGCCATGTTGGATGATTTTTATGAATGGTATCCTGTCGAGTGTCAGCAACAATGGGGCAGCTCTGAGTTTGATGACGAATACAGCTTCATTTCGGATAAGCCCCTTCGAACCTAAAAATAGACCGTATCTTTGCCGTATCGGGGGTAATTTAAGCAGCAGATGAAAGTGCATGGAAGCTACACCGCACAGTGAACGCAGTAATGAGTTTACACGAGCTTGAAATTTCATCACAACCATGCAGGAAAAAACATTGCACTTCACATGTCCCCTGTGCAGGGTCCAGTCGCTGTAGAATGGTTCATCGACAAAGACAAGTGTGTGCTGTGCTGCTGCTTGCCAAAAAGCTTGTTCTTTTCCCAATGTCTGCAGGAGAAGGACTCAACTGTACCCCTCTGTCTTGTAAATTACCAGTGCAGCATGGCCTCTTGAAGAAGGGGACACTTGTCGAGTTGGCATGATTCTCTATTGGGTGCAAAGAAAAAACACATGTGCGATTCATGGATGTCTCCACCACTGCATGCTCGGTCTTCGGCCGCACTGCACAGCTCACAGACTGGAACAAGATGCGAGTCATAGCAATGGCTGTCTATCATGCAGTTAATACAAGCCTCACAGCACTGATCGTCCCGATAAGCATCATCCAGCAACAACATCTGCTTGCAAAGAAGGTTTGATTGATGCAACCTGGCTTGCATATGGCTTACAAACATAGCATGTACATCCTGCATTGCAGCAAGCAGACCTGTCTTACCAACCTGAACCTCAAATGGTGCACAGTTTCACCGTCCATCATGGCATGCATGTGGCTTACACTTCCCCTTCTTCCTCATCCTCTTCATCAAAGATCTCCTCTTCCTCATCGGAAAAGAGTCCGCCAATCCCGGGCCCGTAATCAAATTCAAAAATATCATGCTGAGGAGGTGGATGGTGGGGCAAGCCAGCCTCAGCCACATGTTCCACAGCCTGTCCTGAAGCCACAAGGCAGTCCAAGCATGCACCACAGCAGCACCCAAAAGGGCGCTGTTCTACAGGGTACCAGAACATGTACTTGTCTTGCTCCTCCTCCGGATCCTCAAAGGCGCACTTGATGCCGTTCAGGGCCATGGCTGTGCACAGCTGTAGTGCCTGTGTATTGCGCAGGAATCTGAAACGTGCCGCAAATCTTGGCACTGATAGTAGGAAGCCATTCAAGTCCTCAAATTTTAGATTGAGCTTGTCTTTAGCGTCTAGCTCAAGAGTGTCCCAAGACACTCCCGCAGGCAAGTAAATATTAAGATTTCTGCCTGAGATGCAGAGCTTCTCAACCCGAGCAAATTCCGCCAGGTTGAAGACAAAGGACGAAGAGTACACATGGAGGTTCAGAATCCGCAGGTTCTGCAGGGGAGTAAAAGCCTTGTCTAGAAAGACTTCAAGAATGGGTGCGTCTGGCATCAAAATGCTGGCATCGATACTGTGGATGTTTCCTAGTACACCTCGCCACATGCTGCGTTGCATGTCAGTACCACAGTAGACTTGAATGTGTACCTGACAACCCTTCGGAACCTTGATGAGGTCCTGTGCATAAGCCTTCAGCACAAACAGTCGCAAGTGCGGCAGGCCATCCATCTCCAGGCCACCTAGTCTGAACACCTTGCTTCCCATTCTTCCTTCGTGGGTATGCAAATGCAGAGTTTCCAGGGCAGTGCAATTACGCACGGCTCTGCAGAAGTTTCCTGGATCATTGAAGAATGTCAGCTGGAGGTGCTTCAGAGCTGCCATTGGTGGAAAATATGGTCTGCTGCCCGCAGGGGTCACCAGGACTTCCACCTTGCAAGCCTCTGTGAGAAGCCATGAGAGGCAGGACAGCATCGAATCAGTGCAGGGTGGCGCATCAATGATGAGCTGCTGCAACTGCTTGATGCTGTACAGGCCCTCCGCGACACCTTCTTCAATCTGCTGCAAATAGTGCGCAGGCAAGCGCAGAGCCTCGGCCGATTCCAGCATCCTGCTTGCCCTCTGCACTCCTGCAACGTGGCAGTCGACGAACCATGGCACCTCGATTTTTGATGAGAGCAAGGCAGATGCTGTACTGTGATCAGAAATTCACTATGTGATGGTGTCTTGTGAAAGGGGAACATAGAATTTCCCAGATCTGAGGCCTGGCAAATTACCCGCTGCAGGAGTCTTCCTGTTGATGGTGAGCTTCTTCAGGCGTACAGCCCTCGTTGAACGACATGTTCCAGACACCCGAACCCAGTCCCGCAGTGACATGTGCGCAGAGACTCTCGCCCATAGTTCCGCTGGCAAGTCAGCTTCTTTTAGCTCCTCTTGGGACATCTCAAGAGGCACCCTGTCAACATCAAGAAAAGGCTCTGAAGGGCATTTCGTCTCTCTCTTTGTCGAACAATATCAGAATCTGTGCGAAAATAACTTTAAGAGTCCACACCTGTCGAATCCAGAGGGGAGGTTGCTCAGGATGGGCCTTAGGACGGCAAGTGATAACTCTCTGTTATGCTCGAGACGTGCCATGCCTGCCTGGCAGTTGTTCCACACTTATGTCCGGGCTGCAAAATCCAACGAGCACTGCTTCAAAAGCTTTTGTACGGCGAGTATTGCCATGTTGCATCGAGCAGCTTGCCTGGGCCCAGAAGCTTCATTGGGCAGATCACAATTGTGACGTTCTCCAGCACAGCCACCTCCCCTAACCCTTAGGGGTATCAATGCCAGGGTAGCACTGCGATGGTAGCTACTATAGTTGACTGAATACTCTTGAGACTCTGATCAGCAGTGGGCGATGGGCATGCTATGGTCTGGGCAACGATTGTGAAAGCCCTGCAAGCCGGCGCCTACACTGCAAGATGTCCTTTTGGCAGATTATTCTGGTGGATGTCTCCAGGCGCGCTCTTCCATTCCTCAGAACTGCTTAAGCATGCATTCATCCTAGACGTTCTTGAACAACTCAATTTGAGTTACTCAAAGTGGAGGGCACATACTTTCCTCGAGTGCCTTCACCACCATTAGTGCCTTAATTGTTTTCCAGAGTGAAGGAGAAAAAAATCAACCTACAAACTGATGATACCATTTCACAGAATTTTCCAGAGCCCATTTGGCCCAATGCCCAACCCCTGTAGATGTGCTTGAACTCTCGACTAAGAGATCCCTTGCATGGAAGCTCGTCTGCTGACACAAAATGCACAAAATGCACTATGACTTCACATTGAATCAAATTTCGTCACAACCATGCAAATGAAGCCTTCTGCAGGGTCACAAACCCCATGTAGTGTCCAATGCTTGAACGTGCACACTCAAAAGAACAAGAAGACAGGCCTCCTGACAAATGCTGGGACTGGTCAGGCCCTCAATACTGCTTAACATGCCACGCATAAATATGAATCTGCTCAACACTACAAACCAAATGAAGAGGAACAAATTCACATACTCCAATCTATTGCAACTGCTGTTTCAAACACGTGTGCAATAGGACGCAGATCAGTAGAAGGGCAACTTCCCCCGTAAACCAGAGTGCTGACAGAAACACCTTACAGCAATGTTCATGGGGCGGAAGAGATTTGTGTGCTGTCAGCTATCCAGCAAATAGACAGATGAAGGGACGCTATGGATGCTGATGTACACAGCACCTCCCTGGACCAACCTGAATTCAAGGTGCAAAATCTGTAGCCCCAAACTTACCTCTAGCTGCAAATGCGCTGATAGCCCGACAAATTAACAATGCCAACAATGCTGTGCACTGATCATCATGATGGAGAGTTGAAGTCACAGCAAGAGGCTGTGTCCATGGAATGCCATATTGGGACTTGATTTCGGCTGAAGGGGCCCTAGGCGCCCCCATCTGCATTCATTTGTCATCGTGAATTTCCCAGCCTTCGAGGCGGCGCACAGACTCCTCGATGGGCACCTTGTTGATGCAGGCGTCCCGGACTTGCATGTAGCCCCTCTCGTTGAACTCCCAATTCTGCACACCACTGCAATATTCAGGCGTGAGGCATGAAAAATCACAAACTGATATTCCAAACGATCACAGAGATGGCATTCAAAATAGCACCCTTTCACCAGATGCCTTCAGCTGTGCGACCAGATGCTATCAGATGCTTAGCTAATTCTCGCATGCCAACACCTGCTTTGGACAGTAACTGTGATGCAAGGCAATGAGGAGTCTTGAACAAATGGCTGTGCTTCCTCAAGTGTATCAGATAAGAGTGGTTTTTACTGGGTACATCAGGAAAAATAAGGCCTGTTGGCTGGGGGATGGATGAGCGCACCTCATTGCCATGCGCTCTGAACCATTTGCCGGTGTCATCATGGTACTCATACTCAAAGCGCACAGCAATGCGGTTGCCACTGTAGCACCTGCATGATGTCACCAGTTACAATGTAATCATCAGTTACAGTGTCATCCAGATTGTTGGATAGAGGACGATATACTTGCAGCGCTGCAGAACCTTGAAGATGGTAAAGGAAAGATGGTGGAAGTTTGCCTCACCAAAGCTCCTTGACGAGCCTGTAGTCCAGCTCCTCCTCCCACTTCGCCTTAAGGAAGGCTTCAATTGCTTCACGTCCTTTGAAAAACTTGTCGCTCACATGCCATTCAGAGTCTGCATCGCAACGAACCCACCAAACCTAAATGTCAATATGCCGTTTTGCCATTTCTGATTAGTACAGAAAGCTAGAGTCTGTAAATGCATGTCTAAAATCGTCAATTTCACCAACATGGAGCCTCTTGCAACACGTGTGAAGAAGAGACATCGAAAGGTGGACGATGGCTTGGCTCGCCTGGTGTGTATGACAGCGGCACTTTCTTGTAATCTCTGGTGTTCCAAGCATCCTGAAACCACAAAATGTACTTCAGTCGCAGATTGTACATCACGTGAAGGGCCACAAGCCATAGCACTGAACCCTAAAAGCTTCGTCTTCAGCGGACCTGAGCGGCCTTGGCCTTCTGCTTTGCTGTTTCTTCGGTGAAAGGCGGAATTGGATACTTGATGGGCTCCTCTGACGTTGCAGAAGCAGCTGTGAGCACGCGAAAGGCACGCGCTGTGGATCTCACCTTGCTGCTCAACCGATGAACAGGCAAGGGCTGTCCAGTCAATGTCCGGCTTAACAGCACCATCATGATTGTCCTTCTATCAAACCCGCGATATCCGCTGGGTTGTGGGGATCCGGTGAAGGGTATTGGACCAAGCTTAAGACAGTGCAGACCTTACGTGAAGCTATGGCGGAAGCTTCCGCCAACTTTGGCACAATGGAAGAAACGCTGCCATGATGTCAACACAACACAACGTTGTGCACCACCCACGTGGGTCATCAATCGGCCCTAGATGGCTGGATGATGTGTAAGACTCTTCTTCTGAGAACCAAATAGTGCATTGCAGCATAATCGATTGATATTGGGGGCATACACTGTACACTGGGCTTGGCAAGCCCCCAGAGTGAGCTTGTTAAAGCCAGGGCAGGACTGTCAAAACGCATGGCATGGCATGGAAAATGATCTGGGGTGCTCACGGTTCTTACACACGAGCTCCACATCAGCATTAGATCATGATCTCCTGTCCTGAAATGCTTGACTTCCATTGGCAACATGCAGTATTGCAAACACCGCAGATCATCATGGACATTGAGGCCTGCCCATTGTGTGCATATGTTGCTAGATAATACTCCATGCAGAATTATGTCGCTTCTATCCCCTAGATAACGCCTCTCCCTAATTGTCAATCTCCATGCACGCTCCAGGAAAAACTCAAGCAAGTCAAAGATTGTCTCGCCTTATGCAATTAAAAGGACACCTGGCGCCCTGCAGCTGCAAAAAACAACACCACATGCGGACCCTTCAAGAGCTACTATCAGGGCATGCAAAAGGTACAGGAGAGCGTGAATACAGACAACGACAACATGTGTATATGTACAGCGATCGCAAAAAATACTGGGTAGCAATATGTACAACATGTCGCTTAAATGCTGCATGGACACATTCCGCTTGGCAAGAAATATGCAAGAGCCGGCACAAAACCCATGGCTCAAGCACGTACATGTCTCCTAGATATCGGCTTTACTTGGATTGCCAAAAAAAACAATGAATTTTTGGAGCCTGAAGTTCTTATCAACAGATGGTGATATGGCCTTGAAAACTTGCCTGAGTCTCCGACACTCATTCCTTCAGCTATATATGTACAGTCTCCCAATCATGTGAAGGACTGACTATGTGCTCATCAGTTCAAAATTGCAGTGTGCCAAATTGCATTGCGGCAGGGTTGATGCCCCTGCATAGGGTGGGGACTGAGCCTGCTATCCCCAAAGCATGTCAACAAACTCCCGATAGGTCTCCGGGGAAGATCATCACACCGCTGATATGTTGCTGGATCCAGTAAAGATGACTGAAGATCTGCTCCGCTGAGGCCTGGTGTTGCTCGCTGAAGAGCCCTCTGACTCTGAACACAGTACAAAGCTTGTCCTGCTGCCAGTTCTTGCTGTACCCCCCTGCCAGGTCCTGATTGGCCCTTCCTTCTCACCATCAGCTTGACCCGAGAAACTCTGCCCGCCTGCATCCCTGCCCACTGAATTGCAGAGGACAGAACTTTGCTGCCCGGATACACTCTCCGGCCTGCTTGTATCCGGCCCTGGAACGCCCTCTGACGGCCCCACCAGCGCTTGATCTGGGTTACAGCAGGCGTTCCCTCCGCCAAGGGACCCCACCTGACCTTCCCCCAAATCCAACCCACCGTGACACCTGCCCTGTTCGTCCCGTCCTCGCAACGCGCCCTCGTGGGAAGATAATCTGCCGGCCGTTACAGCTTCTGCTGATGCGGAAGCTACATCCAGCCGGGAAGTGGCAGCCGCCGCGTCCTGATCTGGCACTGCTTGCCCCGGTCCTCCCAGGGCCGAGCTGGGCTCCAAATCTCGCGTGGTGTCCTGATCTGGCAACGTCCGCACCGGTCCCCGCGGCACAGAGCCGGCTTCCAAATCTGGCGCCTGACTCTCCGGCGCGCTGATGGCACGGACGTGCACTGCGGCCGTAGATTGCGGCGCCTTCGGCCGCGATGCGCGCTCGGTCTGCGACGGCGTTCCTGCCTTGCGCAGTGCCGTGCGGCGGCGCACAACGAATCCAGCGATGCCTGAATAGGCGAAGAAAGTCTCAATACTTACACACTGCTTTAGCAGAGACGTGAAGAGCCCTGGTAAAGATTGGGATTGCATCGCATGCGTGTGGACATAATGCATGCAATGCCCAGTGCAGAATCGTACATCGGCCAACCCGATTAAGGATAGGTAGAAAGTTGATTTGGGCTATGAAAATGCGTACCCAGACCAATGAGAAAAGCCGCCAGGATGCCCACAGCAAGTCCAGCAACATCAGAACGGCTCCAGGAGATGGACGCAGCATTTGTCCCCTGCAATGCAATCCCATCACGCGGCTCAATATTGTTTTCATCATAAGAGTCTCCACACATGCATGATAACTCCAGAAGTGCCAAAGCTCTGAGCTGCTCTGGCAAGGAGCCCTTGCATTGGAAAAGGTGGTCCAAGCTGCAGTGGGATACATGTCTTGTGATGAGCATTACCAGACTTGTTTTGTCTGACTCGTCTCATGGCACCGAACAGGAGACAAGCCTAAATGCACATCAAGCCAGCAGCTCAAAATATCTCCTAAGTACAGTCAATGCGTGCAAGTCAACTCCGAGATAGATACCTCGCCAAATGATATCCTTCCATGGGCATACTAGTCATTGGCCAAGTGTATTGATCGATGTCATCTCAAAAGTGTGCAACCGGGGTGTAAATTAAATAGTTACAGGGGATTTATCCGGGGTGGTGCAGATTGCTCACCGGCCCTGAAGAGGCGCTCCCAAAGAAGGCAACAGCGGATGCACCGAACGGCGCGGGGGCCATTATGGACTGCAGGGGCGCCGCTTCAGACGCGGCTCCGGTCCCGTATACCGGCACAGCCGTGGGCCCGTAAACGGGCCCGGCCGCGGGCTGCTGCGGCTGAGGCGCTGGCTCCTGGAGGCTCGCGCCCTGCACGCTGTGGTAATCCGCGGTGTACAGCGGCTGCCACAGGTTCTGTAGAAACAAAATATAGACGTGACATCGATTCTGCAGCTGTGCTTGTAACAGAAGTCCTGTGCCCTAATATTTAAAAAGACAGTGTGCTCCCAGCTATCTGGCAGGTTGCATTTCTGCAGGCAACCCAGGCTGTTTTGCCAAGCTGAGTTGGTAGTTTGTAGCTGGTGGTGAAGAGCAATTATCATGTGAAACAGAGCACATGGTTCTTTTGGTTGACGGCACGAGCAGCTTTTTAAAACATTCAATTTTTACACGCATCGTCCTCATTAGCTGAGGTTTGCATGCGAAACATCGAGTGCTACCTGCACCGAAGGGGGCACCGCCAGGGGCCTCGGCTGGGCGGGCACGGGGCCGCCCGGACCGGGGGGATCCTCCGCTGATGTGGCAGCTGAGTCACCGGCTGAACTGTCCTGCACACCGCGTGTGACGTTGTCGGTGCTGCTGTAGCGCGGCCGCCAGCTTGTGGGAATGTTGCCTGCCTTGCCGGCTGCATCGGCAACCTGCTGGCCCGGCAATGGCGACCGTATCGGCCGCACCCTGTTGACATAATATTTTCCCCTCGAACACTCAAGTTAGGATTTCGAGTTAAGGGTTAGGAGAAAGGGGCCTTCACGATCATATATTTTCTTCTTGAATGCAGTGTTGGATATGAATCCCCAATCAAGGGTACAGAGCAGATTGTATCAGCTTCTCGTCTGCGTCATGAAGGCAGAATGCGTTCAGCAATTTCCACCTAGTTCACAATGACATGTCTTTCCTGAGTCACAAACGCTCGCTGTGGAACATCACACCTCGAATCTCTATAGAGTCAATGTATTGCTGGAGGACTCTTCATCAAACGCAACAAAACACTGGCAACCACTATTCGCAAAATGGTTAGGGATCAGTTGGTTGAAATGGGGGGGGGGCACCTTGTAGTGGTGGCGTTGGGAGGGGGGGCGGGTGGCAGAGCGCGGGGGTCCAGGAAGGGCGAGAACGGGGGGAGCGGGGGGCCCGGCCGCGTGCATGGCACTGGTGGGCTCTGCGGATCTGCATACTGCTTCTGCCGACCAGCCGCCGCATCTCCTGCGGGTGCTGCAGCGAAGCACACCAACACTCGATCATTCTGCTGCGGAGTGGGTGAAAAGTGAGCGACAAAATGACAGGCCAAGGGAAAGGTGAGACTGAGAGGAACAGCTGCATCGCTGTTGTCAAACATGGTGCAACGTGCAATGAAAATTATGATTTTGGGAGAATTTGTTCGTGAATTCATTGCATGCGGTTGTTGTAATCCAGGTGTACGTTCGATAGCAAAAAAGATCAGCAGCACTCTGAGCATGGAGAAACCTTACAACCAGAAATCAAGGCTAAGGTCTAGTTGTGTGGCCAACATACTGGGCGAAGAGCAATATCATGGCTAGGCAGGCTTTGATTGCAAGAGTTCTGTGGCACTGAGTCACTTGGCAAAAGCACACGGTTACTGTCATGTGCACATAAGAGAGGCGCACCGCTGGAGGCTGTTCTGAGCGGCGTGTATGTGAACAAGCTGGTCTGATCGTCAAACTCTGAGCTGCCTGCTTCCAAAACGGTCATGGCTGCCGCTGGGGGTTGCAACCCGGGAGCAAGGGGCATAACAAGGGGGCATGGGGCACCAGTGGGGGACTCAAGGGGCGCAAGGGAGGGGCGCATGAAAATGAGGCCATGAATGTCGCCCCCAATCAATCGGGTTTTCAGCACCGGTGCCTTTGCAGCCTCAGCAGGAGCCATATATGGCATTCGAGACCGGTGAACTTCAGCAACAGAGGGGGCCCATGCAACTGGAGGAAAATCTGCTTGTGTCGGCTGCTTGCTGAGCGCCGAAAAGGCACTCGGTGCCATTGCACCGGTACCGGAATGCGCATAGGTGCTGACGGCCAGTCGAGGCGCTGACACAGGTGGCTGCGCCCGAACAGGCTCTGTGCCAGCTGGCGCTGCATGCAGGAACGTCTCTGGAGACCTAGTCAGCAGCTCCTGGGAAGCCGCTGACTCAGCCGCTGGCTTGGCCTCTGGAGATGCCGAGCTCTGCAACCTGCCGCCGATGAAGGTTACAGGGGTTGGAAGTAGCAAGAGCTTGCCGCTGTCAGGGGAATCATCACTGTTGTACAGTTCCCCTGCATGCTGACTGTGCAAAGCGTTGCCTGATCTGGCGCTGCCGGGGGTCCAGAATGGGGGCGTTCCCTGTGGGGTTTGGGTGCGGGAGGGGGATAACGCAGTGGCGGGGGAAGTAAGGGGGGACCGACCTGAGGGCGGGGGAGGGTTTTGGGGGAGGTAAAGCGGCCCGGAGGGGGGCGGGAGGGGGGCGCGGGGGCCCGGGACGGCTGACGCGCTCGGCTGCGGACTGGCCGGGACACCAGAGTTGGTGGAATAGGAATTTGAGAGAGTGAAGCGGCTGCTCTGGCCATAGCCTGGCGGAGGAATACTCCCATTCACCACCCCCTGTTCAAGAAGGGAGATGTCAGAGACTTGTCCTGAAGCTGTCAGACAGGGCGTTCTGGCCAGACCAAGGTGCCTACCAAGCTGTCAAGCTAAGATAACAACCAAATGCAAATTTCATCAACTCGCATAAGATCAAGAGATAAAAGAAAATCAAAGCTGTGTATCAACCAAAAGATGCAAGAGCAGGTATGGCACATGGAAAGCATGGGGTTCTTCCCAGTTACTCGACCCGTAATCCCCCTGTGTAGGAAGAAAGGTACCTTGGCTGCTGTGATAGCCAGCTCGTATGTGCCGAATTTTCCATCAAAGCCGTCCACGATGATGCCGTAGGCCACGCCAGCGCGCACATCCATCTGTGCAATGCCAGCTCACTTCAGCAGTGCAAACTAGGAGCTTCTGACTGTAGCAAGTGCCATGCACCGCTCTTTCAAATAGTGCATTCATTTTGAGCAAAGCAGCAGGAACAAGCACTGATCCAGCTACACAGGTATGTTGCACTAGGTGTGACGGCCAAACCCCTCTTGTTGTGCCAATTCAAGCCTCTTCCCTCCATGAAATTTCCTTCAAGAAGTTTTTGAAAGAAACAGAGATCTCATGATATCTCATCGGTGGTAAAACTTTCATTCAGAGCCATTGATTAGAGAAAGACATCCTAATTGATACCATCAAATATAAAATAATAGGCAAAGTCAGTATTCAACTTGGCTGCTCAATCACCTGGAATATATCAAGAAGCACTAAATATACTAGACAAAAGTTGATTTGCAGCAGTTAGTCACCGTGAGCTTCGACTGGTAGCCGCAGAAGTCATCGTTGCAGGCAAGGGGCGTGAGGCGCGTGCCCCGCGGAGATAACAGGTCCGCCACCACATACAGCTTCGTGTCAAAGGCGTCCGAGTGCGCGGCCGAGGCGCACAGCGATATCGTGATCTGCGCATCCTGCTTGGGTGCGAAATAGTATGCCACGTCCTGCTCCATAGCATGCACACGCCATCTCAGCACCAACCTTATAAGAAGCAGAAGCTCAGAAACCAACTTACTTGGAAATTATGGTGTGTGCAAACCTCCTGAACCCCTGCTTCCTTTGCTAGAGGACTGAGCAGCACTGATTACTGGCTCCGAGCAAACCTGATTGTGTAACAAGGTGGACTATATGAAACACAAGCATAGCTTAGTCACTTGTGGAAGACAAGCTAGGAATTCATGTAACAGCATTACTGTTACACAAACTAAACTTGTGTTTCTGTCGAATGTGGCGAGAACACAAGCCAGGCTGCTTTCTTATGTTCCACAAGCAGCATTGCAGTGTAACACAAGCTCATCGTAACTTATAAAATAGATCATCAATCTATGTAACATAAGTGTGCTTGTGTTACACAAAGTACTTGTGGTACACACATGCAATTTCATAAGTTAGAATTTCTCCGACGAGTCTGACCATGCTGATTGTGCATGCTTCTACATAGAAAACGACCAAGCTACATGTTGCGGCGCAACCCTTCCTCACAGCGCTTCTCTGTGCAGAGTCTACGGCACGGAGCAGAAAGGCATGGCCGAAGGGAGGAAAGTTGCTCATTCAGAGCGGGTCTCCCCACGTAATAAAATAAACAACAATGGCTTGGAGGGCCGAAACAGGCACACCTGAACAAGCCCACACCCTAAACCCTAGATAATAAAATTCCTACCTTGCCGCCGCCCTGGTCGATGTATTCCCCCGGGCAGTTGACTGTGTAGTCGTCGTTGAAGAAGTAGGTGTTGGCGCTGTCCCAGAAAGGCAGCGCGTGCACCACCTTGGGGTACTCCAGCGTGTCCCCCTTCTTGTCTATCACCTGCTCACAAAAAGAACAGGGCACTCTATGAGGGGTTAAGGGATAGCATCTCTGTGGAGATGTGAGTTAAAATTAGCCATGTGGTACTCCAGCGTGTCCACCTTCACATGCGCCAGGACCCATTTGTTTTCGGGTAGATTTTCAGGAGGTTTCAGGGTAATAATGGAGCTATGGTGTAGGGTACTTTCGACGACACAGGGGTAGATAATCTAAAGTGTTAAGAATTTAGCAAAGTGAGGGCTGTGGGGCTTTTGCACACAGAGGCGCGCCCACTTCTCATGCTTCAAAATCTTTGCAGGGCTGGGGGTTGATGTGGGACCAAGGTGTAGGGTTTCTATAGGTTTAGGGGGTGGAAATCAGGGGTGAGGTCCTGTCGCACCCGCAGGCGCGGCCGCTTGCCGTCGTAGCGGTCATCGGCGCTGCGGAGCGCCATGTCCACGTAGAACTGATCGCTCTTTGTGGTGAGCCAAGCCGACGCTCCAACACTCACCCACAGCACCTGACCAGAGAACATTTTCTCAAAGACTTCAGTCAGGGTTGTAGGGTTTGGGGGGTAGGGTTCAGGGTAAAGGAGCTTTGCAGCGAAGTACTCCTGATTGCAATGGTGGAATCAGGTTTCAGATACAGCAAATCCCTCATTGGGGGTATAGATCAGGGTGTTAATTCCTGCCCAGCACCTGCCACCAAACCAACCCTCCTCTCTTTCTCTGGGCTGACAAGTTCACCATCACTAGCATGCGTGCTCACAAACTGAGAGCATGGAACAAAGCCCAGATTGACCACGCATGAGAACATGCTGGCATGCCATGTCCATCACAAGATGGAGGTACGCCTGTCGCTGCAGTGTACTGCGCCAGGAACAGACATGCAATACTCACTGTACTTGCTGTCTATAAAGAACAATGAGACTCGGGAGGGAACAGCACAGCATGGACAAAATATGGGGGGACCATAGTGGGGGTAAGCTTTGGGAGCATGAGAAGGCAAGTCGGCGAGGTGGGTGTTCACCTGGGGGTCCGCCCAGTTGTCGGGGGTGAACATGAGCTCGCCTGGGAAGACTGTCGCCCGAGCCGCCTCAGATATGTTCACCGCGGCACTCACCATGGCCATCGGTGCCTGCATTTTATTATTTATTTATTATTTATTTTTTATGTTAGAGTTTTGGTTTATTAGAATACTATTTTAGGCGAACCCTAAGCCCTGAATTCTAAATCCTTTTTTTTTTTTTGAAAATACACTCGGCAATGCGCGGGCTAGTCAATGCCTGTGGGACTTTGTTTCTCGTCCGTTCACTATCTATGCCCATCCCTTTGCTTGATCTGTTCTCTAACGAGGTCTATACACGGCAATCAACTGGCTTAAAGAAAACAGGAGCGCTCCTTTGCAAGAGAGGAAACCCACTTGCATCAGCGCCTCCAGCCGCACAGCATGCGTGTCAAAGATAATCATGTGGGATGCATCATATGAATTCTGGTTACCCTTTCTTACCCCTTTGATACCTGCAAACTTGAAGGGGCATGGACGCACACCACCGGCAAGAGAAATGTTAGCGGCAACTGGTGTGAGCTGGTGTGAAATTGTGACCATCGCCAGCCGCGATTGGTGTGTCTGACTAAATCCTAGGATAGCCTAATTCAAACCCTGAACCTTTATTTTCAGCTGAACCCTGAAATGCCCCCCCCCCCCCCCCTGGAGCATCAGGGAAGAAAGTGGAGCGCACCTCGGCGAGAGAAACATTGACGGCGATTGGCCCGAAACCGGCCTCGCCACCAGCGATCGTGAGCGTGTCCGGCTGCGCAGAGAGCGCATTGAACATGTCGGTGTTGACCAGGATGGGCGGCGCGTCATCAAGCACATGCGCATTGAAGGGGCCGCTCTCTGCCGGCTCAAATACGACGCCCCAAATGCCTGACGCCTCCAGAACGCTCGCCACTTCCTCCGGAGTCGCATCTACACACGCCAACATCCAAATTAAACTTTTGCTTCTTCTGAGGGATATACAGGGCATCGAGACTATTTGTAAACCCATGCATGTTCAGGCTTTACTAACCATGCAGAATGACGATCGACACCTCACCCCCAATTCCTCCAGGCTCGCGTGCAATCCATTCACTTGGACTTTGAGGTACAGCAATAGATATCTTTGGCAGTACCTGAATATGGTACTGCCAAATAAGTGCCCGAACAGACCTTGGTGGCAACAAAGGTGTTATCTAAGGATGCCTCTAAAATTCAGATTTGGAGGGTCAGAGTTTGATTGTGAAGGGGGAAGCGGAGGCATTCTGCAGGTATTTATTTCTGTAACTTTGAGGTTTTAAAGTTCAGGGTATTTTATTTTTCATCTCTTTTATTTTCACCCTACAATATAAGAATAAGAGGGAGAGGGAGGCAGCACCGGAGGCGTTCTGGAGGTAGAGCGCGGCGGTGCCGGCGACATAAGGGACGGCCTGGGAGGTTCCGGAGCGGAACTCGGTCGCGCTGTCAGAGCGGCGGCTGGCCGATATGATGTCCTCGCCGGGCGCCCACATGTCTACGCAACGCCCGTAGTTGCTCGCCACTCCCGGCGACATCCACAGCCGCGCGTCGTCCCTCGCCGTTGCTCCCACCGTTATCGCCAAGGGCTCCCTGCTCGTATTCATGTCGCCCCGGTGTTAGTGTTCTTCCCTTGAGTTTGGGGGATTTGGGGGTTTTGTGGTTTGGCCTTGTCCCTTGAGTTTGGGGCTCCTTTTCATTACTTGGCGGCTGGCAATGCCCCGTTGCCAGGGGCTCCCTGCTAGTATTCATGTCGCCCCGGCATTAGAGTTGTTGTTTTGGGTCTGGGGGGTTCGTGATTTGGTTCGTGACCCTTGAGTTGGGACTCCTTTTTCTTTCCATTCTTTGGGGTTATCGCGGCCGGCAATGTCCATAGCCGCGCGTCATCTCACGCCATTGTGCCGGCTCTTGTTGCCAGCAGCTCCGGGTTCAACTGTTGTGTGGAGGACAAGATCAGGTGCAGGCAGAGGGGCCCTTCAGACAACTGCATGACTTCTCTGGCAGACTTGAAGGCTGCCTGCCATATCAATGAGGGGCACTCAAACACTGTCGTCAGGAGTCGAAAATGTCTTCTCGGGAAGCCGACGGTTTGGGCTTTATTAAAAAAGCACACCTCGCGGGGGATTTGGCGCAGGCGTCTGAGTCCTCATTGCCGGCCGCCACAATGACAGGAACGCCAGCGATGACAAGCGCGCGCACGGCCATGTCCAGTGCGTACTGCGGCTCGCCCCCGAGCGCCATGACCACCACCGCCGGCGCCACATAGTGCTCGCGCACCCAGTCCAGCCCCTCTATCACCTGTGCATGCCATGGCATCCCAAGGCTGAGAGCACTTGGGATATATGATGAAGGAGGATGATTGAGCGACACGAAGTGCTCGCGCACTCTGTCCAGCCCCTCTATCACCTGTGCATGCCAAACCCCAAATGCTGTCAGCGCATGCTACATAACTTCCTCTTGATCTACCGAGGGTTCATGTCACCATGATCTACCGGGAACCCAGCACCAAAATACATTACAGTACTCTTCTCATTGCTGCAGACCAGCACGTACTACAGCGCGCCCGCATGCCACGACAAATGATGCTTCAGCTCTACGCTGCCGTAGTCACAGCACGCGTTAAAGCACTACGGCACCAAGTCAGCCGCCTAACACCGTCGATCACAGCCCCTTGGGGCTCAGGACCCGTACCTGCGAGACAGTGCCGTTGCCAAGGCACTCGAGTGAGCGGACGGCCAGCAGAGAGGCGTTCTTCGCGACGCCGTATGTGAGGCCGGCCGCGGCGGCCGCGACGTGCGTGCCGTGGCCGTTGCAGTCGTGGCCCATGCGCCCGCTCTGTAGCGACGTGAACACCTCGCTTGCTCTGCTTCCCGCGCTGCCGTCGCCGTAACGGAACTCCTGGTGTGTCACGTGGATGCCCTGCAGTGCCCAGAAATATTTTGTGGACACTTGCGCATGAGGGTTATATATCTTCGGGGTTAGGATTCAGGGTTGCCCGCGCTGCCATCGCCGTAGCGAAACTCCTGGTGTGTCACGTGGATGCCCTGCAGCGCTGCAGCGGCGGAACACAGTCAGGAGCATTGCATTGAAATCCTGGGAATGGTTTTCACATCTTTCCCTGTCTTCTCCCTAATGACGCTGATGAGGTACTGAGGCTGCTCTAGTTGCACTTGATATCGAGCGGCACCGCCAGTTGATATGGAAAAGAGAATTATGCCACCTCTCTGAAGGTACAAACTACTCCGGCTATGCTGTTCTGGCCAGGCTTTGCAGTTGCCTTAGACCCTACAACCGGACAGGCCCTCACCGCGTCGATAGTGTACATGTTCACATTGGTGCCGAGGTTGTAGTAGTCGAAGCCGCCATTGAGCCGCAGCGCCAGCTCATGTGATGGAAGGATCATGCCTCCAATAATACTGTCCTGACCAGACTTTCCAGTCGCTTCATGAACTCCAACTTCAGGGGCAACTCACCGTGTCAACGATGTAGATGTTCACATTGGTGCCGAGGTTGTAGTAGTCAAATTCGCCGTTGAGCGGCAGCGACGGCTGGTCGATGCGGTCGAGCGCCCATGGCGCCGGCCGCTCGGCCGCCAGTGCACGCACCTCCGTGTCCTCGTGCACCGACGCCACCTCCCCAGAGTACGCCCGCAGAAACGCCAACAACTCCGCCCGTGTGAACTGCACGTGCATTGCACAACTGGTTTCCTCACAATGTCCCTGAATTCAGCACTTCAAATCTGTGGTCCTAGTGCGTGCACTGAGGCTGCCGCCCCCCGAACACGCCCGCAGAAACGCCACCAACTCCCCCCATGTGAACTGCACGTGCACTCATATCACATCATGTGATGGAGATCACTCGCATCGAACATACAACCTATATGACATCGAGCTCACTAGTATGGACTCAAATGATCGAGCTCACTTGTATCAGATCATGCCATGCGTGATCACATACTCAGCGCAAATGGTTTGCGTGATGTTCCCCGATTTCAACACTTCATGAATGTGGTCCAAAGATCTCTGGTAGCCCCTGCAACGACTGGCTGCCAGGTTCCCTGCATGCGCTGTGCGCCACCCTCCTGCTGGAGATCTTTGCAGCACAAGCCAAGATTTGCCGGACTCAGCAGTGCTCCTATAGCGCAAGATCAGACAGGGTGTGGACGCAACGCACCTCCACAGCAAAGCCCTCGAACACATTGGTGAAGCGCGCAGAGCAGTTGCCATAGAAGCGCCCGGTGTCCGTGGCTTCGGCCTCGGTGCAGGCCTCTGCTGTGGGCCCCCCAGCTTTCCACACCACTATCCACCTGCATGAGCAGCAGACAGCGCTGATCACTGCTGAATTTAGCCGTTCATGATAAGGATAATGTCCCCACTTGCACTGTCTGAATCCTGAATGCATGCACAGGAGACACCGATGACCAGTGCTTACTATATCCATTCATGATCAGCAAAATGTGCCCACTTGCACTGCCTGAATCCAGCCGTGAGCGGATGCGTTTCATTGGCCCCCTGACAGGTCAGCGGTTTGCAGTGATGAACAGTGCTCCATTTGTGGCATCATGCACTTCAAGCCACCCCATGGCATGCTTCCATGTGGGACACCACAGCTTTCAGAATGAGCAGGAGTGGCTAGCAGCGGTGCACATATAGAGCGGAAAATGTCCGGCTGGGCTAGGATGGGATAAGGACCTGTGCTTGGCTGACTTTGCATTGCTGGGCGAGTCGGTCGTGGCATTCGCAAAGGACTCTGTATGTACGCTGCCCGCAGAGCTCCTGTCCACCTTCTTGCTCTCAAAGCTTGTGACAACCTGTTTTCGGTTCCTGTACCAAACACAGGTGCAGTGTGAGAGTACTTGAAAGCATTTGGTTGGGGTGACTAAGACGTTGCCTGCAGGTGCAAAGGCCGAGCCCAGAAGGCACAGACAGGGGTACTTAAGCGTGCACATCAGAAGGTGTATGTTGCTTTCTGCAGAGAGGATGTGGCCAGCACGCCAACCTGCAGCTCGTGAAAACTGGTGCTAGGTCTTTCTGGCCCAAATCCATCATGCAGGCCCAGTTGGTCGAACTTGGCGCATTTCGGGGCAGCTGTGCAGCGGCACCCAAGTCATCCATTACAATGAGAGCCGCAAAGATCAGGCACAACGCCTGAACTCGACAGAGCCTGGCACACAGTGGCACAGGACCCCACGATGCCATTGGCACGCAGGCCGTTACTAGCACCCAGGTGAGCGCCGATGCCTGTCATTCCATGACATCCTGGTACAAAATATACTCCTTCTGCGTTACTTAGTGTTCTGCCTGATTGAAGATCTAGTGCGTGCAACGCACGTGATATCTCTGATATGAACTAGCATGTCAAGGAATGGGCGATACCAAATCGCAGACTTGATATCGCAACTGATCATACATAGGGGATTCGGAGACCCCTGCAACACAGATTACAACCCACCCTTTGTCCCTACAAAAGTCAACACTGGTGACGAATGACGCCAAGCCGACTTCAGGTGTGAGTGTCTGGGCTTGCGTGCACCGCTCGGTCTTTTGTATGTAATAGACTATCGAGTGCAAACGATCGTTGCCGTACTTGGGGACCTGACACTTTCCGGGAGATTGTAGAGAGGTTCGTCAGAAGTCAAAAATCACCGAGGGAGCAGTTGGTGAGCCCGAACGAAATCCGTAGAAGGGAAATCGACGGTTTTACGGACTGTTAGGTGGTGTCACGGGCTCTATCTGTGCAGCGTTTTGCAGCAAAACTTTTGCTTGGACTTTGCCCAGATGTCTTCACAAGTAGGGACGTCCATGCACAGCACAGCACGGTGATAACATTGCACAACAGCCTGAGGAGGCTGCACTCGACGGGTATCCCATAGTGGAAGCGGCATTGGCCAACCTTTGGTAGTTCCACAGTGTGGCGAGGTTTCTGCAGCGAGGCTTTGGCAGCAGAGGTTGACTGATGGCGTCTCAGCGCACCAAGAGAACCATTAAGGCTCCCAAAAAGTATGTGGAGGCAGAGGGTACGTCGGCGCGGCATCTGGTTAACTCTGCCTGACGACTCTTGTGTCAGATCATAGACTGTCAGAATTGTGAGGGAAGGCGGTGGCGAGGCTGTCTGTCCCTCACTACTGTTGTCCAAGCACCATAACTAGAGGACTGTTGTGCCGCGAGGAGGGGTCTTTCTGTGGAGTAGAAGTCAGCTTTGTGGATTATCAGCACAATATCACTCTAGCCTGGTCAGAAGCAAGGTGGCCGCCGGTTGCTGCATGTAAATTTTGAAAGTGCCACAGTTTCTTGGAACACGAGTGGGACCCGATGGGCATGTTTGGTATTCACTCCTCTATCGACAGTGCATAGAGATTTGTTGCTGGTGCAACATCGAGTGGGAGTGCATCAGGCTTATTGTCCTCCCTGGGTGATTGTGCATTGTTCACACCGAGAAGATTGCATACTTCCTGAGACACAAGCCCAGCATCAGCCTGTAGACCAGAAGATCACCTTCCTAGTTTTTGGCACTGGCAGAAGCCACCCTGCCACAAGCGATCCACGTCTTGTTGTGACCGGAGCCCCATTCCTTTGTTGTTGTTGATGTTTCGTACACCACGTGAAGCTGCACGAAGAGGTCTCGAGCCCGGGCACATGCACAACCCTTGGATAGCCCGTTCCGTTTAATGTAGCAGGGCTCACCTCTTGTATGTCACATCAAGTATGGGGTTAGCCGTGTAGTGTAGAAGTCAAATGAACCTCCGATCGTTAATCGGTTTTCCCGTGGTAAGATCTTGCTTTGGTTGGTGCACAGATGGAGCCGATGAGGACTCACCTTCACCCAAGAGAGAAGTCTTACGGCTTGTGCGTGAGGACGAGGCGGATGACCTACTCGATAAGGTGGTGTACATACAGTGGACTGAAAACGATGAGTTTCATGGCGACTGGTTCCGAGCCAGGATAAAAAAGGTCAGCCCTTTGTCTCCTGGACATGCAAGCTTCATGCTCCTGTTGCATGCATGCCTTGCATGGCAACACTTTGTAACAGATGTCAGGTATATGATGTATTCAATCCAATGCTGCCAACACAATTGTTACAGAGAGGTGAAACTGCTGTGCTGAAGATGAGCGTGTTGTTGCAGTTTGATACGGTCAAAAAGCTAGCAAACATCTGGTACACGGAGACCAAGGAGGCAGAGAAGGGCACCGACCTGCGAAACTTGATTGCGCAAGGCACCATAGCTTTCAGTGCGTTTCTCATGGCCACAGATCCCATGCATGCATCTTGCCTTCTGTTTCCGCAGAGCCTCATCCAACATGGCATGCCATCTCGATGTCTGACGGGCATTAGGCAGACGTTCTATCCCACCATATTGCTGCATGTGTCACATCCACATCTGTCTTATTGTCTTACCAGCTCCATGTCTCCCTGAAAATGCATCCTGCAGGATTGTTCACATGCATTGCTTCCTCTGCCTGCCATTAACTTTGATCTGCTAGCTGGGTCGGTATCACATGGATTTGCACTCTGCAGTGCCATAAACCTGCATGCATACACGTTGCATCTGTTCAAAGCTTATCGAGGGTAGTGCCAGTCTGGCAATAGCCCAATGGGACTTGCATGGCGTTTCAAGGAGTATTCATCGAGCATCAGTCACTAGTAAGATCAAGCCTTTGGTGCGACAGGGGAGGAGCGGAGCAAGAGCCACAAGCTGCGCAAGGACGAGCTGGAGCTGCCAGAAAGGATTGACCCGGAGCCTGACACCGATGATGACAGCCAGTATGAAACGTCCGATGACGAAGGGGAGGAGGGGGATGACAGTGAAGAGGGTGATGAAGACGATGATGGGGGAGATGGTGGAAACGCGGAGGACCATGGTGATTCCAGCAGGGGGAAGGGCCAGAAGCGGTCGAGGAGCAGGAACGAAGAGGTGCGGGGTGCTTCTTTGGAGACACCATTCTCATGGTGTTACCACCTGGGCAAAGAACAGGGTGCTACAATCTGTTGGAAGCTCCTTTTCCAATGTCCGGCAATGTGTTCTTCAGGTTGATATGATGAGCGCACTGTGCACAGGAGCACTGGTTCATTGCATTGCATGACCTGCAGATTAGATTGCTGCCGACAGATGCCTCCATTTATGTGTGCATGTCCTGGTTTGGACAAGGTGCAGAGGCGTTTCAGTCTCTGCTAGGGGTCGATCTTTCCCAGTGCTGACAGTGGTTGTCCTCTGATGCTGCAGGACAGCAGCGGTGGTGATGAAGATCCGCAGAAGGATGGAGCGGGGGCCCCAGGCAGCAAGAAGGAATCTGAACCAGCGGCCAAAGCAGACGAGGGGGAGAAGAGAGGCCCTCCAGGCAGCAGTGCCAGCAATGGCAGCGGGCAGAAAACAGCGGCAAAGCGCGCGAAAGTGGATGTGGCTTCTTCCCGGCCTGCAGCGTCCGTGCCATCCAAGCGCCAGGTGTCGCCCCCATGTCAAGTTTCCATAGTGCATGCGCTCCCAGCTGTGTAGTTGCACGGCCTTCTCAAGATGTGCTGGGCAGATCAATGGCTCTTTGCCCTGTGGGGAACTGACCTGCTGGTCCATCATCAGCTGTGTGACCAAAATTGATGGCTCTACTTTGGGTTGGCAATTCAGCAATTTCGCTGGGAGACCATGTATATCTCATGGCAAGCTAAGGTGATGAGTTCAATCGATCTTGATATCAGAGAGTATTTAGACAGGTGTCCTGTTGAAGGACAGCGATGATGACATGAGACCGAGCGCCATTGTTGGTGATGTGGCACGTGATGTCAGCGGCGGCTGAGGACCTGCACAATGGCTGGCAGGGAGTCTTAATCTACACATGGGCGGTACCAGAACCTCTTTGAGTGCTTGTGGGCTGCTTTGCAGGTGATGCCATCGACCAAGGCCCAGGAGCTGCTGGCAGCGAGCAAGGATGATGAGGACATGAGGGCGGCCGAGCGCGCGTCCAAGCAGCTGCTGGCCTCCATCCTCGGCAAAAAGGCTGCAGGCGCGCCCACGCAGCAGTTCTACAGTATGCCGCTCACTGCCCTGCCCTGCCCTGCCCTGCCCTGCCCTGCCCTGCCCTGCCCTGCCCTGCAAACGTCAATTTACATGTGCATGGCATACATGCCTTGGTGGGTTGTTTGTGCGGCATCAGAGATGTTTGGTGGTATGAAGTTCTTGCTCTGACGTGCCTCTGCTGCTGTGGCTTATGCATGTTTGCTGTCCAAACCTCTCGCTGAGCATGCACTTGAAGAAATGGCAGTCAAAACACCAGACGAGACTGCATGCTCAGCGGTGGGAATGGACAGCAATCGGACCATACAGCACAGCTATCCTGGGCTGCCCTCTCACTGCTTTGCTGATCGGACCACTTTCTTCTGGCCTTGCCAAGACCAGACTGGCGGTGGAAACAGAGACATTGGATGATGTGGCAGTGTGGAATTCTGTTCTTTTTCTTCCCCCAAGCTTCTGGTGTCTTCTGCTCCGGCACAAGCCATGTCAGAGCGCAGCTTTCTTTGGTAGTTGCATGTGTCTGCATTTCGTTGAGGGCGTTGTTTCCTGCTTGCAGGTGGCAGTCCTGCCAAGCTCCAGCCCAGACAGTCTGCTTCATCTGCACCTCCAAAACTGGCCAAGAGCGCCAGCACTGCCAAGGAAGCTGAGTTTAGGGACAAGGCAAGCACCTTTGCTTCTCCTGTGTGAGGACAAGTCTGTAGGGGACGTGTCCCTGCAAATTTTGTTGCCGATGATAGGGGCAGAACATCACATCTGTTGTCACGGGGAAGGTAGCGGGTCTGAACAGTTCGAAGGGCCCTTTGGCAGCTCCCACGAGGTCTGTACAATAACCAACAGGGCCTTGCATGTATCTTCTGAGAAGAGTGCGACTGGTTCAGGGCTAGAACTTCTAACCTTGGTTGTTGCTCGTCTAGTGTGGCAGTGAGCAACACCACAGTTTGCACATGTTTCCTGTGCAAACCCACAGCTTGCTGAAAGGTACATGCCGGTGTTTTGCTGCAGCAAAGGAGAGAAATGAAGGAGAGCCTGACAAAAGCACTGGAGGAGCTCAAGGCTGGCGGCTATGAGGGCGATCTCCCGGACCCGGCCGTGGTGGCTGAGCGCATCGAGGCCACCATGTACAAGCACTTTGGTGGGCCTTCTTCCCCAGTGTATCATTGCCATCTTGGTTGCTGCTCGGTGAAAATGAGACTGATAGCCTTGCCAAGGAGTCCTTCTGCAAATGCCGTTCATGACCTGCAATTGCCTTCAACGCGGGTCCATCTTGCTGCAGCCGCCTTTTGAATGTCATCACCCATCACTGGCACTTGGTGAGATCGCAAGCACAAAAGATGGCAAGTTGTAAAAAGTCGGGTTTGCTTAAGAGTCACCTGGGCGCATGTGCAGGAGGGATGAACAAGGAGTACGGGGCGCGCAACCGCAGCATTCAGTTCAACCTGGCGGACAAGACCAACCCGGACTTCCGGGCCAAGGTGCTGCGGGGGGACCTGGAGCCCCAGAAGCTCATGACCATGCACACCCAGGACATGGCCTCTGAGGTGCACTCCCTTTCCCTGCAAATTGTCTCTCTGGCGCATGCCTGTGCATTAGAAAGAGGAGCCAGTCCTGTGATTGCCAACATGTTGTGTGGTGTGGTGCATGGCAGGGTCTCACACTTTCTTTTCGTTTTTGGGGTTTTGTGAGGTCTGGGTAGAGGACAATCAACTCTCTCTCTCTTACTACAGTTGAAGAAACAATGACATGATGCATCGGAGCGGTGTCCCCCTGTCTTCAAGCAAGATGTGTGTCTCTTAAATGGGGAGCTCCAAAAGGGCTAGAAGGTTCAGAAAACCACTTGAAAAACCCTTGAGCAGCTCGCTGCTTGTTGTAGGAGAAGCGGCAGTGGCGCGCACAGAAGGAGGAGGAAGCGTTGAAGAATAGCGTGCTGGACACCGCGACGGCCGCGCGATTTTCCACGGCGGCCGCGCTGCAGGCGCGCGGCCGCACCGGCGACTCGGCCGCCATCGACTGGCGCACCAACTCCCTGGCCGCCTCCCCACCGCGCAACGCCCCCGCAGACGACGCGGCCGATGCCGCAGCAGCCGCCGCCGGTCAAGCGCCTGTTCAGGCACAGGGGCCCCACACGATCAAATCCCAGCCTTCGACAGGTGTGCCATATTCCCCAGTGTGAAACAAGATGAAAGCTCGATGGCTTTGGACCCCTTTCAGCTCCGGGCTGGGTGGTAGTACCCATCATGTTGTGTGCATACATGTATAAGAGATGATCGAGGCAATTTTGGTTTCTTGTATTATTGGTGGGAGAAGATGCCGGGATGAGAAATCATGGCATGGATTTCATTGCAATGCTGTTGAATGCACTTAGCTTTGTTTGGTCTGGGCAATGGAAAGAATTACTGGACTAGCTGCAACAAATTGGTTGTCACAACTGCAGATTCGGCTTCGGGGCTGGCCACCAAAGACAGCGGGGTGAAACCGGCCCTCAATGGCGGCTCAGCGCCGCATTCTTCGGCCGCCCCTGCCGCAAGTGCACCCGTGGCCTTCGACTGGGACAGTATCAAGGTAGGCAGCCCTTTTGTGGCCTGCTTGACAGTCCTTTGAATCCCCCAATTCCCTCCCATCTACCCCTATTCTTCAGTTCCTCGCAGTATCTGTAGGCAGCTTGCAGTGTACGGCCATCAACCACATCCAGCGTTTGCGTCTCTTGTGTGCGAAACAGTTCTTTTGAAAACATCTCATGACAATGCAATGATTTGGCAATGCAGGCCCAAGCGCTGCAGGAGGCCTCAAAGCCGAATGGACTTCATCACAAGGTCAAGACAGAGGGAACGCCTGCAGACAGCGCCATGGGACATGTGAAGTCCGAGCATGTGAAGCATGAGCACGATGAAGGCGAGCCGGAGATGCTTGACTTCTCACCAGACAGCTTCTGGGACGTGCTGCCTGATCTGGCACCCCTCATCGCGTCCTCTTCTGGACGCACCCCTAATGTACGCCCCCGACCATCTCATGAATTCCACCTGTTTGCACCTCAGTTTTGGTGATCATGTGAGCTTCCAAAGTATTGCTTCCCGTAGGTCGATTTCTAAGGAGCCAAATGGTACATGCATGTGCACATGCTACAGTGACAAGGTGTTGCTGATGTGATAATGCGAATGCTGGTCAGTACTGTGCATGTGGAAGTGAGATATGTGAAGTGCTGCAGGTATGGTCTGCCAACATTGAGGTGCCGGGCGTCCAGACGTTCGCCGTCACTGCTGACTACGTGGGTGGCACTGCTGACATCAGCGAGCTGATGGGCGACATCGAGGTGCGTGTGTCAAGGAACTAAGAGAGCGTCAGGCCTTGCAACAATTTGCTACTTGAGACGTCCAACATACTTGATGCTATTTGCGAGGGGGAACTGGGAGGGGGGGAATGAGATATCAACGAGGACCAGCAGTCATGATTTGGGGGTCACATCTACCTAATACTTCGTGCTACTGAGGCATACTGAAGGGAGAGCTGTGATAACAGGGAACGCAATCTGGTTCATGTTCTATTGTGAGCAGGACTGTGTTGCTTTGCTTGTGCAGGTGAAGATCCAGGGCCGCCTGGCTCTGGATGCATTGGTCCGCTTCTGTGAGGAGCTGCGCAGGTCACGCAGCCGCACCTGCAGTGTTGCACTCATCAGGTGCGCGCACATGCACATGCCTATACCTGTGTTACCTCGCAACTTCAGAATTTCCTTGCTTCGGAAGGCCTCTTCAGTGGCAAGCTAAGGTCTTAAAGCGGGAGGTCACAAAGGTCTCTTGTTGCATAGCTCTGATGCTCCTCGGTGTTTCTGACCCGTTGCATCAATTGCGTAGATGGGGTGCATCAGCTTGGCTGATCAGGATGGGGTGCACACTAACACATTTGACGATTTAGTGCTTCTTCCGCTTATATATGGTTACAAGGTGGTCATATGTCTCATGCCCCACATGAAGTGCGTGTTATGAGCAGTGGCAGCCACTTTGAAAGCTTCTGATGAGTTTGCTGTGCTATTTGTCAAGCAGCAGTACCTCAGCCTCCAACCTCTCAGGCTGTAAATGGTTGGAGGGGCTACCATTCCAAAAAATCAAGCCAATGCAGCAAAGCATTTAGGTGATGTCGATATGTACAGTTGTCCCTCAGCGCCTGAGGCCTTCAAGGAGCTGTCGGAGCTGTATGAAGGGCGGCAGAGGTGCGGCGTGTTCCAGAAGGGCCAGGGCACAGAGGTTTACCTGCTGCCCGGCTGCGAGCTGTCAGAGCGTATTTTGAAGACGGCCATTCGCGTGGCGCCCCTCGACGTTCGCGATGGAATCCCCCGGATTGTCGGCGCCAATGAAATGCTCCTGCTCTTTGTACATCGCCGGGTGCGCCACTCAATGGTCGTCATCCTTGTATGCTACATTGCTAATCCATGATGGTGCAACCGGTTACTTCGTCACCTGAAGTGCTTGAAGTGTTGGGGCAAGATATGTCGAAGCATATATCCTGGCCCATGGGTGATGCATGGCCGTCCCTTGTAGCACCAGAAAGGCATCATGATTGTTTGAGGTGCACGCACTGTCCGAAAGTACAGCGGAACTTGTCCAACAGCTTTTGGGAAGTGCACCGGTTACATCCTCAGCCTCAGTGGAGATGTTGTTGTTTTTCTCTGGCTGCATCCCGCAACTCTGAGCACCTGTATACCATGCCAGAAACTTGACGTGGGTCATGCTTGATCATTAAATGTCCTCAACTTCTGTGCTGCACAGGATTGGAAGCAGACAGAGCGGGCAGCCGGACTGGCAGAGCAAAGGGCGGAGCCGGCAAAGGCCTCGCCATCCTCCCCAGGTGCAGCACAGGAGCATGCACCGGCACCGGCCTATGGTCCCAGCGCACCTGTCGGTGCTTCAGGTGCGCACAGTCGCAGCTTCTTTTTTCCCGCCCATTCCCCCCTCTACCGATGTATGACATACCATGGTTTTTGCACACTATTTTCCCACTGTGCTCCTGACTGCTGCAGGCTCTGGAGCAGGGGAGCAGGCGCAAGAGGTGCCAAGCAATGTATCTCCAGCGCACACTGGCAGAGATCCCAGAGCGCCCAACGGTGGCTACATGCAGGCAAGCACAGCGCCCACACTGGTCATGCAGCACACCCCACTCCTGCCTTTACAGTACTTTCTATGCTCTGCTCCCCTTTGCAGACATTACCAGGCGCTTTCCTGGCTTGGTTGCACATTTGTGCCAGGTGCTCCCCAAACCTTAGCCAGCCAGGACTCATTCGGCGGGCTGTCCTTTAACTAGCAAGCACATAATGCTACGTCCCCATCCTTTTCAAACACCCAAACATACATGAAAATGGATCAGAAATAGCATTGAACACAACAGACTTTGCAGAGATTCCAAATCAAAAACATCAATAAGTGTTGGCGTGCATTCAGGGGCAGCAGCAGCAGCAGCAGGTGGTGCCTGTTCAGGCCGCAGCCCCCGCGCCTGATCAGGCAGCGGGGCCCCCCGCCAGGGTGGCTCTGCCAGCAAACCTGGACCTGAGCGCTCTCGGGAAGCTTGCGGCCGCCCTCGGTGTCGGCACTGTCAAGATGCCGGCATCCGCCCAGCCGGTTCTCTCCCAAGGTTGGTTGGATCCCCTGCTGGATGGTGCTCACTCTTGACAGTTTGAGACTCGCAGAAGATCAAGAGAGACAGGACAGTTGCATATGTTTGGGGTCAGATCCTGATAGGGTGGCAAATCTTACCTAAGTCTCACCCGCAGCTTGTGAATTTTTGATAGACATGCATTGGGCGGTGAAATAGGAAGTCTCCAAACCTTTTCAATCTTTTGCTCTGGATTTTCCCTTATTCACCATAAGTTTCCAAGCCATTTCAACCTATTGCTGTGAGACAGGGAAGGAACATGTGCAGTAATGCGTTGCATCAACTGCAGTTGCTTCGTTACACAGGCCCTGATCCGCGCATGGCGGGCTCGGTGCAGTCGCAGCCGATGCCATACCCACAGCCGGGGGCGTTCCCGGGAGCGCCACCTGCATCGCAGCTTCCCCAGCCGGCGCAGTGGGCGCCCAACCAGAGTCAGCCTCCCCCCAATCTTCACCAGCAGCATCAGCAGCCGCACCAGCATCAGCAGCAGTTCATGCAGCAGCCGGGGCACTTTGGTGAGCCGCAGTTCATTCCCACCGACCAGCCTGGGCAGCCCTTCCAGCCTCAGCAGCCAGCTTTCCAAGCCCCCAACCAGGTATGCATTCATCGGCAGCAGAAGCTACCAGATATTCTGGAGGCAACAATTGTTCAATGCACATACTCGTAGAGCATTTGTTCCTCGGCAGTAATTAAAGCAGCAGTGCTCTGCTGTGGTAGCATCCAGACATGCACTGGCCTGGTAACAGATGCTCATTCTCCAGCAGCAACAAATTCCAGCATCATTGGTGCAGCACTTTCTTTAGACTGTCCCGCTGGTGGTCTTGATGCTGTACACTAGACTCAAGCGGTCACATGTTTTATACAGGGCGCGCCTCAAGCAGGCCAGAGCTACCAGCAGCAGCCGCAGTCACTGCCGCGACCGGTGACTCTGCCGCCACCTCAGCCAGCACCCATCACCCTGCAGCCGCCCGGACACGCACCGCAGCAGCCGCGGCCGGCGCCAATTACTCTGCGGCCGCCACAGCCGGCAGGTGTGCAGCAGAACCATGTCCATCGCTCTTGCCTCATAGATGTACAAGCGGAGTTCTCGTGTGAAAGAGAACTTGCAAAACCACATCGCACTTGACTGCCATCTACTTGTAAATTCGGATTTGAAGGTACAAAAGGGAGTTTGCCGACGGCAACATCAAGTCTGTCTGCCGATGTAAAGATGTAGAGGTACAGAAAAGAGTTTGGCGACGACAACATCAAGTCTCGTGATCCGTATGAGTTTTGCTGCACATGCAGGGCCGCCAGCACCAATCACACTGCGGCCCCCGGGCCCGATCACGCTGCGTCCGCCGGGGCCGCCAGCGGCGGCTGGGCGCAGCGGTGGCCGCGGCGGCGGCCGCAGTGGCCGAGCGGGGCGGGCCGGCCGGGACGGCGGCCGCGGCACAGCAGCCGCTCCGGAGGGCGGCCGGTCCAACCGACCCAAAGTCATGGGCCCTGGAGCAGCAGGTAACAAGGCCATCCCTAAAGCAAAATTGAGCATGCTGTGAGTGCCAGCATGAGCGAGCATGTAAGAGTTTGCTCAGCCCAAACGTTGCTTAATAGAAATAAAAATACAAGCAGCCGCGTCGGAGGGTAGCCGGTCCAACAACCCGAAGTTATGGGCCCTGGAGCAGCGGATAACAAGGCCATTCCTTCAATGCCAAGTTGAGCGTACTCTTAGTGTGAGCACGAGTGAGCATGTAATAAGTTGCTCGGCGCAGTGAAAGGGGGGTCTGTTGCTGCTGCAGCTGTGGCGGGTTATCGACCGGTGTCACCGGGGCACAGCGGCGAGACCAGGCGGTGAAGCTTCTCTTCGGGAGAGAACTTTTCTATGTGCATGCATTTATGCTTTTCAATTTCCTGCCTTGTAGAGTCTGAATCTAGGTGGGGAAGCAGCTGGGAGTGTTAAGATAAGGCCTGTGCATGTGGAGCCACTCGCTTGCTGTCAATGTTTGTGCAGACCCAGACAAACTTTGATGATGACGCGGTAAGAGGCTGATGATGGCGTTTGCACCTTCTCTCTGCCGCTGACTTGCCTGTACAATAAGAACACTAGAACATGTTTCTGCTGCCACGTTCCACGTTAAAAGTCCCTTGGTGTTTGACCTGCAAAGTCTTGTTAACGTTAAGCTGCTGTTTCAAACACTGTTGCTGGCAGCCTGTTTGTGTTTGACCCAGTGATTGCGCTGTAAACGTGGCTCATGATGGTAATGGAATTCTTGTGATCATGCAACACCACAAATATCAGCAGAACAGCATAATATTGCCAAATTGTTGAACAACACACTGCCCCAAGACGACGAAGAAGAAAATTGCCCTCTTCTTGTGCCCAGATGGGCTGTAGGGCTTTTATTCCCCCTGACAGAACGTGGCTTTCAAGGGAATCAACCCGATGAATCACCTCGCTGCCCTCGATGACCCAGCGTCTTACAACCAGCTGCCCTCTGATGCTCAATTTCTCAACGACAGATATGATCGCGGCTCATCGATGACCATACAAAGGCCATATGTGCCGCTTTCTGGCGACGGAAGCCCAGAATTGTGTGTGCAATAGGTGGGAGCAATCCTCGTACAAGGACGTTGATAGGCAGCGCAGGACGAACATTGTGAGACAGCAACAGCGGAGAGGAGGGGTGCTCCCTGTGAGGGAATGTTGGCCGTGAAGCAGGTAATTGTTAGCAGAAGCAGGTTCATTTCGGTTTGGGCCCGGAATGAACAACCCGCTGTCGGTAGACATCAGCGGCGGAAGCCTCCTAGACTAACCGAAATGCGAGGCTCGTGATTTGGAACCAGAACTGTACATATAAACGCCTAAAACTACATTCATCGACATCATCGAGGTGTTTTGAAGGGAGGGGAACAAGGGCGCGTTAAGCTCAGAGTTGGGCAGCGCAGGATTGCCTCCATACTTCAGAACAACTTAGAGGGGCAGGGCTCGGGGCACAAGTTGCAGTGCTGATGTTAATCTACAAACTCAATTTATGAGTTAATAGGGCTGGAACTCGGCTGGCAATATCGGCGAGCTAGCGCAGCAGTTTGTGACATCGGCTTATAACATCTTTTGTGTCACTAAGACCCTTTCCGTAGCCATTCAGTATTTTAATATGACTTTGCAACCAGGAGTAGCTTCTGCGAGATTTTGCCTCGTGTACAGCCGTCAAGCGAACAACCTTAAAGTTGCGGTGGAAACGGTGTCTGGATAAGTGTGCTCTTGTACTGGTATTTGGCGTCTTTCAGCCTTGCCACTGCATTCGCAAGCTTAGCATGGTGAATTTGTTGAGTTCCTTGGTTCCCCAGAGGCGACGTTAAAGTTCAGCTGAAGTTCCCGGATCCACTGATCACATCCACCAAAGGTTTCGCTGTGCATGTGTAGGCAGCTAATCTTGCTTACAGGTAGTACGCTCTCCTTTTGGAAAAGTGAGCTGGCAGATGGAAGCTCCTTCTGTCCTGGGACCAGAGGAAGATGCAAGCAAGTAGTGATCTGTTGATGTGGATTGTGCAGGCCTGCGCTGCAGTGGTAGTGCTGCTGCTGGCCACGGCTGTTGCAGTTCAGGCGCAGTCGCCGCAGGGTAACAGGGAAACGGGGCAGGCGCCAGAGGCATGCTATGACTCGCAAGTAGCTAACGGCACTGTCATCTACACCCGATCTGCTGGCCCCAGAGAAACCACATTCATATTCTTGGTGCGCGTGATGCATGCACCTTACTTGGCTCCTTTTCATTTCACCTGTGTTGAACTTCCTGTGATGCCGTCTCATTAAATTGTCAGAGTATATGTGCTCACCACTTCAAAAACTTGAAGGGGTCTGGATGCTCAATGTTGGATCTCCATGAGATGTGCGCAGTTGCCCCAAGAAGCATAGGCCCACACATCCTCAAGCAAGCATTAGCAAATGTAAGTGCAAATGCGCGGTCGCAGAGGCCAACCAAGGCTTGAGGCTTTCTAATAGAAAGAGTGATCTCTGGCATGCAGGTGCAACCAAAGCAGCCTATCACATCGTTCGCTGTACGCATCAGCGACGCTCTTGCACGCGACCCTCGGAGGATCGTGCGCGCGGATCCCAGCGATGGCCAGATCACAGGATACACCCCAGCAGGTAGTCATGGACCAGCCAAAATTGGCTATTCTTTTGTGGGCTTTTGGAAAAGGATGGCAAGCAGTTTGTGCACCGCAACTGTGCTCGGTGTTCAGCGAAACGGCCCTGGATTTTCGTGCCTTGGGGAAGATCCCTAGCCGGGCCATCACCACTGCCTGTGACAACAAGTGCTGGCTGCTTTCCTTCTCATGCCATGCCGTGCGCGCAAGCTTTGCAGCACGTTTCCAACCGGGGGAGCTGGAAGTAGAGTGATCTTTTGTTAATCAGGAAGTCTGACATTGCTTCCTCATGCAGGGGGGCCCTCATACCAGTGGCCGGTGACATCATCGAACGGCACCAGGCCCCTTCAGTTTGCGCTGCATGTCAGCAGCACCAGCCGCGGCCTCAACAACACAGTGCAGCTGACAGACATCTGCCAGCAGGATGTGACTGTCACTGACGCGTCCGGCGCCACAGTTTTCCAGCAGCCGCCGCTGTCCAGCAACCAGCCCGGCTCCTGCATGTACGCCCCATGTGCCCTCACCTGCGCCCACATGTTGTTTGGCTGACCCAATCCGCCCCTCTGCCAGCCTTGCATCACCGGCAAGGATGCGGCTCGTGGCCAAACGATCGCTTTTGGATATGCTTGCTGGCGCTGCCTTTGAGGGTTGCACAGACTTGTTTTGAAGAGTCCGCTTCGAGAGGCTGTCGTAGTGCTGAGTTGGGCGTGTTGCGCAGTGTCTACGTGGGCAACTCGACCGGGTGCGGGTTTGCGCTCTTGACAGACAAGGAGGGTGTCGTATCCCAGCAGCTGCCGGTATCCTCGAGCAGCCTGCAAGCGCCCGCGGCGGCGCCAGAGTTTGCGCCTGTCGCAGCACCAGCGTTTGCGCCAGCCGCCGCCTCCGCCCCGGAGGGTGTGTTGGCGCCAGCGGCCGCGCCTGCGGCCGCACCGGCGCTGGCGTTCCCTCCGCTCCTTCCGGCGGCCGCGCCGGCACCGGCCGTGACGGAGGGCGCGCCGGCTCCGCTGGCGTTCCCTCCGCTCGCCGGCGCGGGACTCCTCCCGGCAGATGCGCCGGCCGCGGCCGGCCCGCCCGCTGCGACAGCCCCGGAGGTCGCCACGGCCGGAGCGCCGCTGGCTGCCGCTCCGGCTGCTTCGGCGCCGGGCATCGCCGGGCTGGGCTTCCCGTTCCCATCGACGCTCGCAGAAGCGCCCGAGGCGGCTCCGATCGCCGCCCCGAACGGCCCCGTGGCGTCCTTCTCGCTGCCGTCTCCATCCCCAGCGCCGTCGGCGCCGTCGGAGGCCCCTGCCTCGAACGAGGAGTCGTCACCTTCACCTTCGCCATCTCCATCTCCATCATCGGGCTCGGGCTCGCCGTCCCCCCCGCCCCCACCACCGCCGCCTCCCCCGCCGCCACCGCCACCCCCGTATGCGGACGCGGGCTACCGCGCCACCATCGGCCAGAATGTTGCTGTTTCCGAGTCCGGGTCCTCCCCCTCACCATCAGGTGCGCAGCAGTCCCCCAGCTGGAGTGCACCCTGCACTGACATGTTTGATTTTCTCGGCGAGTGTCACATTCGCCCACCAGGTGCAGTTACGGATCTGGGTGATCTGAACGGGATGGAAAAGCATACGGACACTTTGACCGGCGTGCTTGGGTTTTGCAGGGGGCAGCAGTCCACCGCCGTCTGGCGGGACAGACTACAGGGGCTCTGACACGCGCGGTAGCGATCCTATTGGCTCTGACACGCGCGGCAGCGATCCTATTGGCTCTGACACACGAGGGAGCGACCCCTATGGCAATGGCGGCAGGCCCCCCCAGTGAGACCCCCCTCGTAGCATTCGCACATCATTCATGTCGGAAAGGTCCGCTGGATGGGCTTCTGTGGTTTCCTGTCAATATCAAGCAACAACCATCAGACTGGGAAAACACGCTCAGGCACTCACTTGTATTGCAGGGGTTAATTTGTACAGAAATAATTCCCCAGCCCGCGATGGGCCGAGAGGTATGGGTCTGAGTTTGCAAGCGTCGCGTTCAGCAGATGGCAAGTGAGCGCACGGACAATGTTCTTACGGGCTCGGCTTGTGTGCCAAACACAGGCCCCCCGGCGCGCCACCGCTACCACCGCTGCCACCGCTGCCACCGCAGCCGCCTCAGCCGCCGCAGCTTGTGGCAGAAAACACCCTCGCAAGCCCGAGCCCGAGCCCTTGAGGAGTCAGGGCTAAAGTGGTCCCCTCAGGGCTTGGAATCAGGGGGGTTTGATGAGGGGCAATAATCACGGGACCCTGCATGCACGTGTACCGTCAAAGAGCTCCCAGGAATGAGGTCAAGTGGGTGTGTGTGTGTGAGGCTTGTCAGCATCAGGGTTTCTGTGCGCGCCGGGGGAAGAAGTGCTGAGGGGTGATTTTGGAGCCCCTGCATAAGCAGTTGCGGCACCGGGGGTGACTGTTGTAGGTGGGTGGGTGTGCCTTGTTTTGCATACAGAAGCTGCCTTTTTTTATAGAGCGGCTGGCCGACTGTTCTGCGCTGGCTGTGGTGGCAAATCCACAGGGCTCACATCTTGTGAGGAGTTCTGATTTTTTGTACAGTCACGGTAGAGCAGACGCCTCCCTGGAACATGGCGGGCTGAAAAGTGATGCGCCGTTCTCGAACTTTGAAATAGTTAGATCTCAATTTCGCTTTACGTTCTGCAAGTTTTGAACAAACGAAATGGCAAATGATGGGTGAGAGGATGTTGTTGCACGGGAAAACAGAACTGTACTGGCTTTTCTGCTGCCTGATTAAGAATGATGATGAGGAAAGAAATAAAGTTGCGAATGCTAGGCCTAGCATTCCACCTAGGTGGAAGAATTGAGTTGAGTTGCAATTGCAAGCTGCCCACTGGATCTGGCATCAGCAAATGTCAAATTGTTCCTTACCTGTATGCATGGTCTTTGCAGATCCCAAGATTCAAGGCTATGTAAGCCGATATACGAATTACAGAACCGAAAATCAGAGCCATCATGGGGATCCCATCTGAAGTTGATATCTTAATGACAGTACAACACACAAAAAGTTTTCCCTCTCAGCCTGTGGCATTCAAAATATCTCTCACCCAATGATTGTGCAAATACATGTGATCATCATCATCAACAGAAAGGGAAGAAAACGTGAGGTGCGGCACCACTCTCAGGAATTTGTCTTTGCACTCGACAGAGGAAGCTCGAGTGGATGCAAATGCACCACAATTGCCTAGTACGTACGAGGCTTCTGACCAATAGCAGTTCTTGCATTGTCCCTGCGTGGTCTTCAATATGCAGGCCCAATCCCAAGTAGTAGATTGCCAAAGTATGTGCCACCATTAGGGCAGCTAGCTCCAAGCGCTTAAAAAGCACTCATGGGGAACCAGGAATTCATCAGGACACAACCATCAAGCCTCAGCTGCCAAGAGCACTCTGTTGGACGCTGCTTGCCGCTGCATGTCTTCCACCGGGTTACCGCGTGGAACGCATGAGAATTCGGAGACAATGTGCCTGGTTTGGCACTGCCTAGTTTGGAACTGCATGGTTCTCCTCGGCATCAGCAGCGGCCTGCGCAGCAGCCTTCTTGGAGCGTTCCCTTTCCAGCAGCATCTCCACAGTGCGAGCATAGGCCGCGTCACGCGTGGCCTTCTGGTACGCAAACTGCAGCCGCTCAAACTGCACCACAGCAAGGCATCAGAATGATCGAAAACGGGGTGCTGCTGCCCGGAGCTGCTGGAGCATGTGCTTGAAAAGCCTGAAATTCTGAGATAACAGACACCTCAAAGTGTCATGGTGACAGTTCTCTGACTAGGGACTTGCACTGTTCAAAAATGTGTGTGCAAGAACATTTAGGTGACCTTCCGCAAGTGTGCCAGATCAGGGTGAGATGCAGCACAGCAGCACACCTGCATCTTCTCACGCTCCAGCGCGCTTTCAAGCTCCTTCTTGGCCTGCTCCAGCATCACCAGGTTGCGCCGCGAGTCCCTCAGTGTATTCAGGAGGACCTCTTCCAGTGCTGTCGGGCGCCTGAGTGGCAAGGTACACCCCTCAAGAGCACATTTGTTGCATTGCTTGCCATGTCAGCATAACTCAGCCCCCTCGGAAGACACCAAACTAAAACTGTTGCTAACAGCTTCAGTCACAGGGCAAAATCCACCGTTCTCCTCTAACGGGTTTAGTGTGCACATCACATTGCATCTTGAGATGGAGGAGGACTCTGCAGAGGGATCTCACGCTTTTTTGTGAAGCTTCACGCCGTGAGAGTCAAGAACATGTCTTGATGGACATCCAGCTGATCTGCAGGTTCTTCATGCTCTTGCAAAGGTCCAAAATGCAATGCTGAAGTCTCACACTGCTTGCGCATTGCATCTTGGAACTTTGCAAGAGCATAAAGAAACTCCAGGTCAGCTGGATGTCCATAAAGACATGTTCTTGACAGTCACAGAATGAAGCTCTTCAAAAACATGTTTTTGCACGCTGGCATAAGTGAACCAGGAACTCACCATCAACTGGGCAAACATGCCATTTACTTATGTGGTTTTAATGGGCTGAAGAAGCACAAAATCAGGGTGGGGGTTACAACTCACGGTGGCTCAGGCTCCCGAGGCTTAGCTGGGTCCCCAGAGGTGAGGACCGCGGTGTCGCCACCTGAGCGCTTGAGTGCAGCTTTCAATGCATCTGCAAATTTGCTGTTGCCTGCAAGCGCTGATGGAACCTCCACCTCAGGCTCGCTGTCCTCGTTGAGCACATCGTCGGTTTGACCGGTGGTGCTCTCTTCTGTTTCGGCCTGTGCACGTACCTGCCTGCATCTCTGCTGCTGGGGAATCTGCAGTCCCATCTGCAAACACAGAAAGAAGGTCCTTGACGGCTTGAAAGAAGAAGGCGTCGAAGTATATTGCCAGTCAGGTCCCATTGGCAATTGTTGATCAGAATGCAGCTGTGGATGCCAATAACTCACACAAGTTTGCGATTGGGGAACACGTCCGTGACTCGCACGTTGTTTTCCACCAGAGACATCATAGGCCCTTCAGTTCATTTCAGTTGTACGACCTTCTGGACTCATTCAGAAAATGCTGGCGAAAGTGACATATTAGCAAGCATGGCCAGCCTGCACAACCAGTAGATAGCACGCAAACACCTAGTATGGATTATTTCTATGCAAGAGGGCTCACACAGATATCCTCGTGGAGAAATAACTTTTGGAAAGCACAGCATTTTTCGATGATATTCACACCCGTGCAATCACGATGCCATGCTTTGCCCAGTGCCCTCACCCTGATACAAGGACGTTCGGAAGGTTGCGTGTAGTGGTAAGAGTGAGGCGATGATCGCCGTATCTGTGTTCCTGGACGGTGCATTGCAGCAAAGCCTGGCAGAACCTGCCCCTGCATGCTCCTAGCGTTCATGGCCACAGGTATTGGTGCAACCGGAAGGGTGATGAGCTAGCACAAGGCACCCAGCAATCCAAGAGATTCGCCCTGTGTAAATTCGATGGATTTCCCTGGGGATATTCTGAATGGGTGGAAAGCGTTCCGAGGCCAATATCCGAGGATCTTCTTCCTCCGCCAGATCTGGCACCAAGCGGGCAAGCGAAAAGCTCCGAGACGTGTCGGAAACGGAGCAAACCCCGCTTGCAAGATATAATTCATCTTGCAGTCGTGTGTCAGAAGGAATCGATATCCCACATTTTCATGTTAGGCTCTGTTCCCTGTCCAGCCTCGACAGGTTTTATAAGGCATGCCTCTTGTAGCCGATTGAAAAGGGCATCACGACAATATAGAACGTCAGCGCAGGCATCCAAGTTTGTCAAAGTTCAGGGACCACCTGAGGATTTTGATCACAAGGGTGTCATATCTCTTGGAGCTAGCCAAATCATTGAGAAGCAGTACCCTCAGTTGCTGGACTTAGCTGAGAAAGGCAAGCATGCAGCCTACTCTCCTCGCCTTGGATTCAAGCTGGGCCATAAAAGACAAGGAATGGCATCTTCGACCGCGTCGATGCCCACTGATCGCTGTATTCTGTGCAGGAGTGTTGGCTGCAGTACAGAGGCCTGCTGACTATGTGGAACGGCGAGATGATGGCTACAGGGTGCGCACTGAAGCCCACGTTTAGATCTAATCTGTCTAGGATGTTCTGTTCCGGCCATTTCATGATTGTTGGACTCACAGTTTGCTTGGAAATGGCCAGGAGCCGGAGCTTCTTTTTGTAGTGGGCACAGCTCACTTCTCAGAGCAGTCGGCTGACGATGTCAGGCGTGTCGTGGAGGTGCTGCCTCTTCTTGTCTTCTGTTTCAATCACACGCGTGCCGGCGTGCTGTGTATGTACTGATAAATTGCGTATAACCTTTGTTGTGGCTGAGATCAAAGCAGAGATTTGCCTGTTATGACTGTTGCTGTATGGAACAAAGACAGATGTCCTGAGTGGTGTCATGCAGGCAGTGCAACCAGAGAATGTGGTGCTGGAAGTGTGCAAGAGCCGGGCCGCTGTCATTTATGAACCCACACAAAGCGCCAGTCACGGTCGGACTCCCAATGACATGAGCCTCAGGTTGGCCTCAATGCTCCTCTGTAATCGCACAATTTATATGTGACGCCAACAGCCCTGTACCCACGCGAATACGTTTGTCCTTGGTCATGTCAGCATGGCCAGAAGCCCTTTTCCCTTCGCGGCATTAAGGCAGTTTTGGCATTGAAGGGAAAAAACCCAGAGTGGGTGAAAAAGGTCTTGGGAAGCTTCTCACTCACATCAACAAAAGAGGCCAGGGGCTCCAAGCATCAACCACCACAGATAGCCGTTCACCATGTGCAAGTAGAGCAGCAGGATTCTGGTCAACGACATTGATTATGTGAGCAAGCTCTCATTTGATAGGTGAGTCAGGCGTGCAAGAAGTAGATTTTGGGTTGTGCATGCAGCGGGACGAATTTTGCGGCGGCGCTGCTGCGGAGCGCAAGGCTGGGAGGGAACACCGCGATGCTGCTGCGTGCGGTGCTGTCAGCGCAGGCTGACCGCGTGTCTGCCGCGCTCGGCACGCGCAGCGGCGTCGAGATGCGCGCTGGCCGCGCAGCGGCCGAGCGGGTCGGGGCGCAGATCGTCCTTGGTGGGTGCTCAATTTGAAGGACGTTATATATGCAGGTCTGAGTCAGACAGCCAAATGTGGTGCGATGAGCTATCTTATGGTGTGGTGTTTGAACTGCAAACATTTGTTTGCCGTGGGCTTTTAGCTGAGCCCCTCGGCCCATATGCTTGTTTCACAAACCCGTATTGTTTTCATCCAGCACGGTTAAATCAGCATCCTTTTGCATAGGTCACCTGTGCAAAGCCTCGGTGGTACAGTTCATAGCTCATTTAGGCGCCACTAAGAGCTCCACTGAACCTGCTCCTGTTTGCATGCCAGGCGATCGGCCGATAGAGATAACACTGCAGAGGGCGTGGGCTGCGCTGAGCTGGCGCCAGCGCTTCCAGCTGCTGAGCGCGCTGTGGCAGAGCCGCGGGCAGGCTGCTGATGTCAGCGCTGATGCCGTGGAGGCCATGAAGGACGACGACGTCATCAGCTCTGTTGTTGCCGAGTACAGCGCAGCCTTCCCGGAGGCATGTCTCTGAACATGTCAGACTCTCCGCGATCCAGACATCTGTTGACTTTCTAGAGTTGCTCTCCAGCATCACTGGCAAGTAAAATTTCATTGCCTGTCAAGTTGACCGAGCCATTTCCTACTAGGAGAGCGTTGAGACATGCACGTGGAACACAGCTGAATGGACCTGGCATTTTTCTGTTCAGCATATCTTGCGCATGACGGCGAGGCAGGTGCAGAGAAGGGTTTCGGATTTCAGATTTCACATTTTAGATTTCAAGATTTGAGCATGTGCAGGTGGTGAGCCCGTTGCTGCATGAGAGGGACATGTATCTGGCGTGGTCCCTCAAGCGCTCAAAAGCGGTCAATGGCAGCCGGGCGGTGGTGGGTGTGGTCGGCAAGGGGCATCTGCGGGGGGTCCTCTATCACCTTGTCACCCCGGACTCCAGCGGATTACGCTTCAGAGACCTCGTCGGCAGCAAGGTGAGCCAAGTCCTTGACAGCGCCTGGCCATACGTCCTTAATAAGCATGGGCTGTCACTCTGGCGGTGAATGGTGAGCATGCTTTGAACACAGCTCTCATTGCTCCTGTGCTAGCGCATCAATGTTGCAATATCTCACACTACAAGGCACAGCCACAGCCTGCCCTTTCAGCTGTGGCACTCAAACGGCTGTGACCATGGTGGCAAAGAGGTTCATGGAAAGATGGTATTGTTGTTTTCGGTTAGGACACACGACGGATGCATGACTCGAATTGTGTGGGTGCGCCATTTGCTGGGAGACTCATATGCAATTGTGCTCATGATGCCTGTGAATTCCATTGGGATGTCCGTGCTCGGGTGACTTTCATGGGTGGACACTAGTCATCACAGGTACATTTCGTTGTTTTGTTGGTGCGGTGGTGGCCAGACATCTAATCAGCCCTAAGCGGCTGGAAAAGATGTAATTGACTGACTGGCTGACTGCCCCAGAATGTTCGGCTGAGCCGGGGCGAGCAGCTGCGCCGGGCCGGCAAGCGGCTGGCGCTGGAGGCGCTGCTGGCCGGCAGCTGCTACGCGGCCTGGACTGCCGCGTTCCCTCCAAGCTGACCTGGATTTGCTGCTTCCTCCATGTGAAATGCCGGCGACACTCGGCAAATTGCCGCCAGACACTTGGGGTGCCTCTTGTACAAAAGTGGTGTAGTAGTGCCTGGCAGCCCCCAAAGCTGTGATTTATTGAGGATTCAGCGATGATGGCTGCTGGATGCCTGGAGTGGATTTGTTCCTGTCGAGTAAGATGTTCAGATGTAACTTTCCCATCGGGTCTGCATGCAACCGATCTGCGAGACATGCAGCGTTGTGTTTAGCCACTCACTGCCGCATACCTGATGCACACTGCTTGTTGTCGGTTAGGCTAAGGTGTAGAGTAGGTGTCAGGGGGAGATATTCTGATGCTCTTCCAGTAGATTGGAACCTCCACATGGAGGTTGTAGATGGGACTAGTACGTACTAGTACACTGTTTTGGCATTCTGTGAATTTAACCACTGCTCAGCATACATTCATTTGCTGATAGAGTCGTCACGGTACTGCTGTGTGTTCGCCCTTGTTGTCAGTCGTACTGTTGAGATGAGGTCAAGTTGTGTAGTTGCGATTGGCAAGCCCAAGCATGGGCTGCAAATCAGCTGACCGCAGTGAACCCACAATTAGCTGATTGTAAGTGAAACGAATTGCCCACAATTTAGTTGGACTGCGTATGTCCAGCACCAGACTGTGGATACAAGTCACTCGTATCTACTCAAATATCTATTGACCTCTCCACTCGTATCTACGTTGCATGGCACCACAGAGGGGAGAAGGTGCTAGAAGGTGCTGGCATCAGCATGGGCCGAGGATGTCTCTCGAGAGGTCTGCCGAGAAACTGGAGAATTTGAGACGACAATGGGGAGCGTCGCACCATTGGAGCGCCGTATTGTGCAAGACAATGATTGCCCGGATGGACTTGCAGCTGCTCCTTGTGACCTTGGCCTGCTTTGCTGCGCATGCGAGCAATGCCGCGGAAGTCGAGGACGCCAGCTCCTCCGTGCTGAGCAACAATGGCCCGTTCTACACCAGTAACTTCGGTTTGCCTGTTTACAATAACAACGAGTCCCTCACAGTCGGCGCTCGAGGTACCTGCTGCTCCTCTCTGAGCTTACGTTGAATGCGGACTGCTTCAGCACGTTGGGGTACTCACGTAAAGGTGTTGTGCATTGTATTTATCTATTTGCATACAAAAAACTTTGGCATGCTTTATGGATGAGGTTTGATAGAACTGCACAAGGAAGAGGAACTTCTTCGAGCACTCGATGGCATCCCTTTCGCTAGATGAGCTGCTGTGTCACAGTCACTGGGTGGTTCAAAGTCGTGTGACAACGTGCAAACTAATTTCAGTACGCAAGATCGTCTTTTTGAAAGTTTAGAATTATCTCAATAGGAATTCTATAGGAATTCTCCTTCATTGGTGCCCTTCCCGACCTGTAGACGACTGGAGCACAAGCTTCTGGATGGATACAGCGGAATAGCACAGGACGTCGTGTGCAACGCAGGTCCTGTTCTGCTAGAGGACTACCAGATACTCGAGAAGGTTGCAACGTTCGATCGCGAGAAGATTCCCGATCGCGTTGTGCACGCCCGAGGAGCTGTGGCTAAGGGCTACTTTGAGGTGCCTTCCCTGCTGCGGTTAAGATCTGACTTCCATTACCAGCGAAGCCCAGCCATTTGGACTTTTACAACGCTTGGGAGCCCACTCTTACTTTGACTCAGAACCATATCTTGCATGCAAAAGATGAGCAGTCTTGCCAGCATCATGCAGGTGACAGATGACATCACCGCATTGACTTTTGCGGACGTCTTCTCGGCAGTCGGCAAGCGGACGGACGTTATTGTGCGCTTCTCAGTCGTGACTGGCCCCACTGGCTCCCCAGAGTGGCTGAGGGACCCGCGCGGATTCGCCATCAAGTTCTACACCCAACAAGGCAACTGGGACTTGGTCGGCAACAACATCCCGGTGAGCGCTCAAATCAACTCCCGATTGCTGAGAGTTGCTGCGCCTGTTGATGACAAGAACTTCCCAAAATCTGTGATGCATCTGCTCATGAGACTGCTTACACCCGTCCATATTTCGTCATAACAGTGACGCCCTTCAGTCCTAGCATCACAAAATGGCACTGCTTCTCACAGATCTGTCATCTCTAGAGACACAGCTTCTTCAGCTATAAAATGATGGTGGGTGTCCATGTTACTGATACTGTCAGTCTACAGAGAGCCTCGCAACAAACTGTTCAGAGCAGTCACGGATCAGGTGAGCCGAGTGGAATATGCCTGCAGGTGTTTTTCATCAGGGATGGTGCGGCGTTTGTGGATCTCGCGCATGCACTGAAGCCCAGCCCGGTCAATGGCCTGTCAGTTGCATGGCGCACTGCCGACTTCCTGTCATACCACCCCGAGAGCATGCACATGGTCTGCTACCGCCCCCTCTTGATGCAATCACCTCTTCTGTTTGAACAGGCACATTAATAGTTGCAAGGGTGTTGTTCCTGTGCATCCATTGCACGGGCTTCAAACAGAAGGTGGCCAGCAAATTGTTGCGGCATGCAGCAGCTGCACACTGATTTTTATGTGCACATCATTGCCGGTCTTGGATGTCCATAGGCTGACATCTTCCTGTATGCATGCCCGCACTGACACGACAACAGTGTGCTCCAGCTACTTTTGCCATGGCCCTTCTTCTTTAGATCTTTAGGGGCCATTCAGAGCTGCCTCCACAAGCAGTCCTGGATGCGTTTGTGTAACACTCTAGAGGCCATCTAGGGTGCTTGGAAGTAATGGGCCCTTGCGTGTGGTATCTTCTGACAGGAAAACCCGAGAGACACCTATTTGTCAGGATGTGGCAGGCGCCCCGCCAGACCACACGCTGTGCCTCATTAGGCACCTCACCCCTGTGGGTGTATGTTCGTTACAGTTTGCCTGTCGGATGCGCAGGTGACATATTTGCTGGATGATGTGGGCATTCCTGCCGACTACCGCCACATGAACGGCAGCAGCGTCAACACCTACACCCTCATCGACAAATCTGGCAATGTCCACTATGTCAAGTTCCGCTGGGTTCCCACCGTTGGTGAGACTTCTTCAAGCACTTTCAAGACCCTTGCTCCTCTGTATGAGCTCCCTGGGACTTTGTCATGCAGTGTCACTTGCATTCTTCACAACTGATTCAAGTTGCTGTGCCGTCGGCGAGCTGCCGTGGGCACAATGGTCATTGCTCACTTTGACCATCGACATTGCTCTAATTTGACGTATAGCCTTTGGATTAATGGCAACAGCAAACTGGAGACCTAATGACAAGCTGTTGTTCTGGGGGCGCCTGCTCCTAGAGTGCAGGTGCATTTTGCTGTGGAAGAAACAAGTCTTTCTTCGTTCGTGCTTGAAAATGTGTGGCTACCCTTGTGTTCAGGGGAGATGTACCTCCTGGATCAAGACATTGGGAAGGTGGCAATGGCACACCCAGACGGTTCCTTTGCAACAGAGGACCTGTTCACAGCGATTGAGGCCAACAACTACCCCGAGTGGTACATGTACATCCAGACCATTGACCCCTCCGCCTCCATGGCCCTCGACTTTGATCCCCTGGACCCTACAAAGGCAAGACACTACCCCCCAAGACACCCTATGGAATGTAATTTGTCTTGCGACACTTGTGTATGGCAATACAGGGCTTGCCCGCGCTCTGCAGCTCTTTGATGGGTAGTGAGATCACTGAAAGCCATTGAGCTCGGTTGTGGGCCTCAAGTATGCATGCATGGGACACTTTCTCCTCTGCAGAAAGAGAGAGGACTCAATGAAATGCAATCGTTTCAGTAAGTAAAAGTTCTGTGCGGTCCACTCATGCTTGCAATGACATGTCTGTTTATTGCAACAGACATGGCCGGAGGACAAGTTCCCCATGCAGCGTGTGGGCAAGCTGGTCCTGAACCAAAACGCAGCCAACTTCTTCAACGAAAATGAGCAGCTCGCATTCTCGCCTGCCCACATCGTGCCAGGTACTTACATCCCATACAGATTGTGCAAAGCGCAGCAGCTGACTCTGAAGCTGTGATTGCTGCTTGTTGTTCAACACTGGGGCCTGGACATGTAGTTCTTTGCTGACAAATTTTTCGTAGATTTGCCAGCGCCATGATGGCATCGAATAGGCATAGAACTGCAGTAGTCTTAGAATTTCATAATTTTAAAGAACAAGGATTACTTTACCTGCTGTAGATGGTGATGCAGATGATGTCAACGCAGCAGGGAGAGAGCCCTCGCTACTGCACAGAAGGCATCTTCACTGGACCAAGAAATTAAAAGCTTTTTTCTTGGTGCAATCGCTCAAGGGATCAAGATGTGTCCTAGTGGCATGCAGGCATCGGGTACTCGGACGACAAGCTGCTGCAGTGGCGGCTGGTGGCGTACGATGACACGCAGCGGTACCGCATCGGACCCAACTTCGGGTTCCTCCCAGTTAACGCCCCCCGCTGCCCTGTCCACAACAACCGCCAGGATGGTCCCCTCAACTTTGCCAACCAGACCGGCGCCGTGAACTACTACCCCTCAGACTTTGCCAACCAGGTCCGCCTTTGTTTGTTTCAGGGGCGAACCTGAATGTTTATGTGCCCTCAGTGCTGCACTTCAGATGTGAGCCTGAACTGGCGCTGACTTCATCTGAGCCTGAACTGGCGCTGCATCGTTCACCCTGGCGGTGGTGGCTGCGGCTCGAGGAGCATGCCACACTGGTCTTCCTACATTTAGGGTTAGGGTTCATTTAAGGTTCTAAACCCTTTAAATATAACACCTAAAACCTTAGACAATGCTGCACAGATATCTCCTCAATGTCCCTCTCTTCTAAGCCAGCTTCGGTTTGGCCTGCTTCTGATTTTGGCTTACACTGGTGTGGAACCTGCATGTTTTCCTGCCCCGACTCTGCTCTGGGCAAGCTCTGATCCTGTTGCCTTCAGATTATCAGTGGCAGCTTTTTGGAAGAATAATCTTGTGAGTGTCTCCAAGGTTCTCTGTGAATGTGTGAACATGATGCTGGGTGCTGACTCTGATGATCAGAGCCAGACATCTCATCTGATCAGCTCAAAGCGGCTGGAAAGGGTGCAATCAACTGACTGCTGAGTGGAAGTGGCGCGTCATTCACATGACACTCTTCTTATGGTTCAATTTCTCTGGCAGGATGATCTGGTGAGTGTTTCCAAGTTTCTCTGTGAATGTATGGATGTCATGTTGGGTGCTGACTCTGACGATCAGAGTCAGACATCTGATCAGCCCTAGGTGGCTGGAAAAGGTGTAATCGACTGACTGACTGACTGACTGGTGTGGCAGCCTCTTGCAACGGTGTACCCCGTGGACAGCAGCACCGTGGGGCCGGCAATGCGCATCCGCACCATCATCAACAACACCGACGACTTCTCCCAGGCTGGCGCGAGATTCCGCTCCTTTGATTCCGCTCGGAAGGTGCGCGCATGCAGTGGCACATGACGCCGTCTGCCTCATCATCACTGCCACTGCTCTTGCATCGAGCCTTGCTGTGTTGCATTGCTGGTGGAAGTGATGGGGCCGTGCGACTGCCTGCCCTGCTCTGAAACAACCTGAGCCGACACCTACCACAGCCTCGAAAGATGCCCCCCAAGCGCCACGCATTCCTGGCCGGCACACAACTTGTAGCAATAGCTACAAGGGAGACACTCCGCTGCATGGATATGCAAATGCATGCAGTGCAATTACTTGGCAGCGTGGCGTTTTTTTTTTTCAACAAAATGTGAAGGTCTGAAATGTGCGGTTTGTGCAGGCTCGGTTTGTGCAGCGAGTGAGCGGCCTGCTGAGTGCACCATCGGTTACCAATGGGATTACGTCACGCTGGATGTCCTACCTGCAGCAGATGGACAGCAACCTGGCTTCCCAGGTGAAATATCTCTCTTTACCACCGGAGATGATGTTTGCTGTCAGTATGTCTGCCTGACGAAGATAGACATCACCATCATGATGGGTTCCAATTGCAGAGGCGCATGAGGACCGATCATGGATTCACAGGTGTCTCTGAGCAGGTTTGCTGCCCAAAAACAGGTGTCAAATGCTGTGGCGAGCATGAAGGCCGCTGCTGCAATGGGTCCTGGTGTCATGCAGCAGAGCCAAGCCGGCCGCAGAATGTTTTGAGACTAATGCAAGACTGGTATCAGCATTCTTGTCAGACCAGACTTGTTCAACCCATGGGCATGTGTTTTGCATGAACCAGTTATGCTCAAAGTAGCTATGCACGTGAACAAGAAGATTGGATATATGTTACATAAGGGTGGTTAGGAACACAAGCGCCCTCATGCATGCATTGATTTAAAAAACTGTGCAGGCCTTCTTCATGCTGTACAGAGGGCAAGGGACGATGTAGCTGCCTGCAATGGCTTCACCTGTGCTTAATGTTGTGAGACTTCCTGTCAAAAACAGTACACATACCATAATTAGATGATAGAGTAATTACATATGATATTTCTTTCAGGTCCAATGTCTCATTGTCGGACTTGCACTCGCATCAAAGCCCCGGTTCAGTCAGAATTTCGACAGCAGAGACACCTTCTAGTCTGACGCATCCGCCGGTTCAGTGTCAATGCTCAAGATCATTCCAATCACAGTTCAACAACCTCATTCACAACAAACTCAATCAAATACGGTCTTCACCCTCGGCACTCTGCTCTCGGGACATGCAGAAATCACTCCTGACAAAAACATGAAGCAACTCGGGAATCCTCGCTGAAGAACCAGTGTCCAAATGGCGCCAACAACAGAAATGCCAAGATGGCAGTTCCCAAGAACATCGTTGCGGGTATATTGCTCCGTCCCCCCTCTTGTAATCTTTTCACGTTCACAAGCACAGCGTGCAGAATTTTTGTCAAGGCTTCTTGACCACTCTGAGCAGGGGCCCTACAGTGGTCTGCGTCTGCATCAGCGCTCCCGAGCCCACCAGGTCACGGATATGCCAGCGCATGCCCAGCGGCGAGCTGTTCAGCTTCTTCTTCTCCAGCTCCTTCACAAACATCTCCGGGTGGCGCCGCCTCGTCAGCATGCCCAGCAGCTCCTGTTGTAGCAGAAAGAGCATTGTTTGACAACAGGACACATCAAAGTCCCCGTCTCCGGTGTTGCTTAATCCCAGCGGCGCGCCCTATGTGAAATGTTGATGTGGATGCGTGGATTCGAACAGACCAGACCTCAGCTAGCAATCTACTGATGCACCAATGATGCACCATCCTGATAAGATCTCGAGCCAAACTCCAACAGTCTTCAGAGGGCACTCTGTCAGCAGCCGCCAACACACCCAAGTGCTTAATTTGTTGCTACAAACCCGAGAGATGAAGGCCGCCAACTTGCAGAGGAAGGCACGGCAAGGAAAGCAAATTACTCACCTTCCTGCCGGCAATAATGCCCTTGACAATCGGTCCCGCATTTGGCACAGCGAAGAGGAAGCGATCAGGAACCGAGTGGCGCGTCAGCAATCCCACATGCAGCAGCAGCGAGATATGCGCCTCCGTCACCCTCTCGTGCGCCTCGCTTCCCCTGAAACCCCGGGCACACCCGTAACTCACCATGAAGTGAACAACATCAAAGAAGTCTACAAGCAGTGGGCAACCTTGAACAAACCGCAGAAAGTACTGATATGTGAATTATCCGGCACTTCAGCCTTACCTATCATCTCTTGACAGGTGCCAGATGAGGTCTGCATGAGAGATGTCGATGCCTGTGCAACTCGGCAGGACTCGCTGCTGATACCATTGCAGAGCAGCCAGCACATTCTCAGCTGTGCCTTTCTCCTGCCCCAACACAATCCATAGACTTGAGATCTATTCCTTATGGCTGCATCTTAGGGACTTGGCAGCTTCTTTTGCAAGGAGCAATGTGGCACCTTGACACACCAAAGGAAAGAACATAGGGGGGCACCTGTTGCAGTTGTGTTATTCGAGCAATTATCCCTTGGTAATCATCCGTTGGCAGGTATGCATAGCCATCGTGCAGTGTCAGCAGTTTGAACAGGCGCAGCTTGTTTTGAAGCCTGCAAGCCCGCAGCATGAGCGTCAGCCATGCCACATTTAGACCCACGTGACTGATCACACAAATCAGCCTCATTTGCACTGCCAATGTGTTCTACGTGCTAAGACCTCCCCCGTCCCCAGCTTGATCAAAATTAAACTTAAAGCTCCCAAAGGTGTGAATTTCAAGGTGCCTAAGCACCCTGCCTGGCTGCTCACCTGAGTTCGTCAAGTTGTCTGTCCACAATCGTCCTGTCTTTGACAATGCTATATATCTGTGACTTGAGAACCAGAGGCGGCACATCTCGGCTCCAGCCAGATGGGAACTGAGCTCTTAGCGCAAGCACAGCTGCCAGAGTGTCATTGGGAAGCTCGCCAAAATCGTCGTCATCAACTTCTTCTGCGTTTTGTGGCATTTCAGCTGCCGGCATTCCAGCAGGCGCATCAACAAAGGCCCCTTCTGGGACACTGCTTTCCTCAGCAACCTTTGAAGCTGCCTGCAGCTACCAACAAAAGTATTGCATTCTCCATGGAGTCACCATCTTCCTGTAGGGTCTCCATGTGTACAAAATGTACATCTCATCACTTCAAAATGTACAACTGACCATGACAACATCTTGCGACTTGCCCACAACTGAGTGAGCCATCTTACAAGTTTTTTCACTGCATTTCTACCCACTGAAAAATGTGGCAATCAAGGGTCACCGTACAAAAGACTAGAACAAGCATTATTGCCTGCGACTCCTGGAGCTAAAGATCTCTGGAGAGACTATCAACAAACAAGATATGTACCTGGATGTCATCGTCATAGATCCTGGCCAGACGCCTCCTCTTCGGAACACGTGCCATAGATTAAACAGAAACTTGAGAGATCTATTTCATCGCTGTGATGTATGCGAGCGCTCAATGCGACGGATCTGCCGGTCCAAGCCAGCTCCATATTGAAGCCGAGTGGTTCACCCCGTGCGACAGTGGATGAGGCATCGAAATTCAGGAACCGTTACCGACTCCACCTTTGTGATCCGTACTGGTGTCACAGCCTTGCTGCAAGAGCGATAATTTTGGGTCCACAGTCCCATTTGTTGGGTGATGCACGCATGCACACGCCCATAATGCTTGCACAAATCTCTTGATTTCATGAGCAATGTCTGCTCCAGATTCGCTCAGATGTGTTGATGATCTTTTCAGGGTAGACCACTCCAAGTAAACGAGCAACGAACAACGCCATGTGGCACTCCATGCAATGCAAACCTAGTTCACAGTTTTAACAGTACAAATGCCTACACCCTCTCAGTTTAAGCTACCTACATCATGTGATCTCACACAAATGGTACATCCCGATGCATGCCATGGCTCCCTGAGAACGATTGGACTGCAGATAGCCCCTGCGGCAACTCGGAGTTGCTCATTGGATTGTCACTGGTGTGCTGGAATGACAGTACAGAGCGTCGCGGTATGCTCCCATGCAAAGCTGCGCGCCTTGCAAAAGAGAAGTGCATGCCTGCCAGCACAAGAGCATTGCACTTGACTACACAGCACAAGTGCATTATGCACTAATATCCCAACACTGGCCTGCATTTCCCTGTGTCTGCTGCTGGAAACTGCTGCAATGCAAGGTGGCAAAAGTCCATGAGACCACCGGCTGCATGTAAATAGCCGATTTTCTCAAGCAATTGGTTCCAGCGCTAGCAAGGCTAGGGCATCCTCCACCTCAATCCAGTCCCTCACTCGCCGGATGCGCTCATGCGTCGGCCTGCACATTGACCGACACCTCAGAGCAGAAATTTGTCAGCAGAATGGTTACGGCGGAAGCACCTTCTCATTGGGCACAATGCTTACACCTTTTGGCGGCAACACCTCACTTCTACAGTGATACACTGAGTGAAAACCAGGTTCCAGCCAAATAAGCTGGCTGCATTGCAGAGACGTTGCTGTGACACCCGTCAAATGTCTCACTGTCTGTCTATCTTATGGTGCTCGGCTCGTGATTTATATTGTTAGGATCAGTGCAGATTAAGGAACACAGGCCCCACTGCCCTGCAGTCCAATGGTCTAGATATCCGATCAGTCTACAACTGTTCGCCTTTGTACAACTTCCGATCAGCTATCCCCCTCATGAAAAATGGGACACCTTACCCGTCGGAAGTTTTGCTCCAGGGGTAGCTGTCATTCCAGTCATACAGCAGCACATCGATGCCAGCTGTCGCGCATTCCACTGCATAGCGGGGGTTGTCATCTATGAGCACCGTCGCGCCGATGTCCCTGAAAGCAGACACACAGCAGCTTTATTTAACACGGTCCTGAATGACACATGCATCCATCACTGGAGCTCCCCCATCCTGTCACAGGACTCAATGACACAAGACATTCCATGAGATACACTGAGCAGGTACTGCACAATGTAATTTTATCATGAGGTCGCCTCCTGTGCCATGCAGAGGTCCTCCAAAGTGAGGGGAATGGAGCCGAATGTGCATGTCCGTAGTGGCAACAATCCCTGTAGCTCACCTGCAGATTTCTGACTTTGCCTTCGATTTGCCCTCCAGCGCCCAGTGGTTGCCAAAGTGGACCTCTGAGAAGATGCCAGGAAAGTGCTTGTCAACCCAGTCAAGTGTGGGCTGCTGTATGCAATGCTGCCGTGATGTCACCACGACCAGCTCACATGTCTGGCTCAGCCGCTGCAGGCTGTGCAAGGCGCCTGCAAAAGAACCAGTCACAGCAACGACTCAGATAGAAGACCCCTTCACTGGAATCTCTGCCGCAGTGAAGCAAGCGCCAGCTGTGCTCCTTGGGAAGCTGGACCAGTTGCTTGCTCCCTTCTCAGTCCAATGGGTTTAGTGAATATGGAGTACGTGGTTCAAGAACCTTGCCTGGGATGGGAAGAATGCCTGCTGCAAAATGGCGCGACTTGAAAAAATCGTGAACTATATGGTTAGATTCATCCGTTGAGCAGTTCCAAATCTGCAACAGCAGCAATCTCTTCTGAGGTCAGAAAAAGCTCATCGGAGCAAATATTATGCAACACCAACAAACCGGAGAAGCAGGTATAATCAAAGGATAGCAGCGCGCCTTTGCAAATTCATATACTGAGTAGTCTGGGATGTCATACAGAAGGCCATACTCCTCGTGGCAGAACTTATTTAAGCTATGCAAAAATCTGCCCAGGACTGCATTCACAAACGGGCAGAAAAGTTTAGGCTGAATACCCTGCCAACATGCTGCATGATCCCCCGTTAAGTGGAAAACCAGGAAGTTCACAATGGTATGGTATGGTTCAAAAGCCAGCCTCACCTTCATCCACATCCACTGCCACTCGCAATTTTCTCCTCCTTCGGTGTTTTTGCACATTCGGTTCCCTTGGAACTGACCTGACTCCACCCCCTAGCACTTGCACGTTGTTGACGGCAGTTGATGCAGGCTCAAGACTGACAACCGAGCTCTGCCTTGGCCTGGACACCTGCTGTGGAATCGTCGTGCGTTGTGCTGTGCTGCGTTCTGGCTGAAACGCTGCCACTGAGGTTAAGGGCTGAGCAACAGGGCGCAGGCGAAGGGCCAGCTGTAGTCGTAAGGACTGCGCTGCTCCCCCAAAGAAGGGCGCCCTGCCCGGCAGCTCATGGCAGTACGAATGCAGCATTGCTCACTGCAATGGAGATTATCCCATATGCAGTGAAGCGATGGCTACCTCATGCACAGATGGATGCAAATAGATGCAAAATGAAAAGGGGTGCTGCCGCTCCCTGCATACGCCGTCTGGATGGGCGGGGGGACCAGGAAGAGGAGGGAGGACCTGGGAAAAGGAAAAGCCGAAGCGGCAAAACGGATGTGCTTCTGGCGAAATGCCTCTGGGAGCTTGGGAAGACTGCATCATTTCATGGAGCACAAGACTTCGCCCACACCTGTCACAGCAGGTCGGCAGTGTACATTGCTGTGCTATGCTAGCTAATACTAGTACTATAGTACTGCTAGTACAGTAGCTACAGCCGCGCGGCGCTAGCCATATGGACTTTTGGATTGATTAATGCCAAGTGCTGTAGTACTTCTATGGCAACGCCCAGATCTGTACCAGGCCTTGTACTTCAGGCAGATTGCTAGGAACATCAGAGTCAGACAAGTCTACACAGCAGACACTGCTAGCAGCGCTCGTTGACATCTCAAGACGTTTCTCCACATGGAGCCCATGTCAAAAATACCCATGATGTACAACTATAATGGCCCAACTGTGCTCGCCACTGGAAACACAGCCGGAAAGGCTTTCTAGCCAGAACGGTCAACTAATTCATGGTGCATTGTACTGCTGCAAAGAATTTCAGGAGAGTGCAATCTTGGTCTGGGAGTCCATGCCGCGCATGACCGAGCCCAGAGGATCCGAGTAGATGTTCTTCCAGAGCATGTCAGCAGGGGGAATGGTTCCCTGTTTTGCCTTCTCCACTGCATCGTCCACCTCCTTCTTGACAGACTGCATGCAGCACACCTCCGTCAACAATCAGGCACATGTACACCCAACATGTCGAACCTGCCGAGTACCTACACAGTGTCTGGTACTTCTTTGCCTTCAAGACATTTTGATACCATGAGATCCAGAGATAAAAGATGTTGCAGCAGGAATCCCACCCTTCCTCTGCCTGGTAACTTGGCTGATCACAGCATGTGCTCTGTGCTCAGCCCAGAGCTGCTGGGCACAGAGCACCTGCTCAGATCAGCAAAGATACCAGGCAGTGGCAAGATCCTCACGCACTTCTGGATCACTACACACTGCAACATAGTTGCTTGCTGGTCTGCTTGCATACCCGCTGCAGTGGCATCATCCGGAGCAGCTAATTATATCATTGGCAGCAATCACAACATGGTCGCAGCCCTTTGGCTCCTGGAAACATAGGGGAAGCAACTTCTTAGGACAGGCCCGGCGGCCGCACCTTCTCGACCTTTTTGAGGTCGGATGCCTCGGCGAGGCCGCGGTCGAGGAGCAGCTTGCGGATGTGCTCGACAGGGTCGCGCTGCGTTCGGATCTGGGTGATTTCGTCGCGCGTGCGGTAGGTTGACCCGGGGTCACTCATGGAGTGGCCGTGGTAGCGGTAGGTGTCCATCTCCAGGATGATTGGGCCGTGCTCTACTGCGTACGCCTTTGCATGCGCCACGCCCTGCGCGCGCCGCCAGAGGAATGAGTAACACGTTGTAATCAGTCATGTACAGACCGCTTCCCTCCTCGGAGAAGCATGGCGATGTCTGAGAGGCTTTGCTCTAGTTGCAAATGCCTTTGCATGTGGGGATAACCCTGCACCCCACCTTGAAAAACAGTTGGGGCTGCTCTCAGGATCTGTGCTACCCACACAGAGGAGCGAGAAGGGTGCAGAAGCACCCAAGTGATGCTTGCCACATGAGATCTGCGAGCTGGAATACATGCCGGGTACATTGCATGTACTCCCAGTTGACGATCTACGACAGGACCAGAATTGACGGATTGGATGCAAATCGCAGTTGCTACCAGATGTGTGTAATCATGAAATGAAGCAAGAGACCCAGATGCACCAGCACTCCAATAACAGGAAGAGGTTGCGTGCTGCACAGTTGTCACTGGAGAAATCAGGGGCGCACATGCTTGACGGCGAGCGCATCCATGCCGTCGATTTTGAGGCCTGGAATGTAGTCACCACGTGTGTAGAATGCGCTGCTCTTGGAGCCTCTCCACTCCGCCGTACCCATTCCTGTACCCAGAAGCAGAATGGTAAATGATCATGCAGTATAGTGGTTCTCCCAGTACTTGAGAGGCCTTGCATGTTCCATGCAACTAGCAGATGACGTCGGTACAGTGATGTAGTGCAATGTGCTCACCATAGTGGTTGTTTTCGCAGATGAAGATGACGGGCAGATCCCAAAGGCCGGCCATGTTGAATGCCTCGAAGATCTGCCCCTGGTTTGCGGCGCCATCTCCATACCTGCGTCAGAAGTTCCTCCATAAGCCTTGCAATGCAAGTCACCACTGTCACATGTTTCCACCTGTCACCCGCACTATCCTGCCCTGCTTCCTCCTGCAGGGTACTCACACACAAATGCCGGCTGCATCATCCTTGGTCAGTGGGCAAGGCCCCTTTGCCTTGACCACTGATGTTAATCTGCTTGAACCTGCAGTTCTTGCATGCTGAGCAAGAAGGGTTTAGCCCGGTACCATACAATGAGCAAGCTGACCGCCAGGGACCAGTAAAGCAGGTCAAAGTGCCCCTGCGAGATGAACTGTCCTTGCAGAAGATACAAAGATGAGATGGTCATCTTGCATATGACGGTGTGCAGGTCGCTATATGCTTCCTGCTCATCTCATCTTCGTATCTCCCAAATCGTCACAGGTAGGAACATCTGGACACAGGGTCACAGATATAGTAACTCCTCATAGGAAGAAGTTGTGGGTACTCACAGTGCGTAGGCAACGCTGCCGTCTTTGCGGTATTTGTGCGCGTAGCCGAGGCCGGCCCCGAGCGGCACCTGCGCTCCCACGATGCCACAGCCGCCATAGAAATTGTGCGCCTTGTTGTACATGTGCATGCTGCCGCCCATGCCCTTTGTCGCGCCCTCCACCCGTCCCATCAGCTCTGCAAAATCCCAAGGTGATCAGTCTCTCCATGAAAAGGTCATCATCCTGCCTAGCAATGCGCCAGGACGCCCTGACACTTGGGGAGATCTTTGTCTTGGATCCCGGGACCACATCTTCTGTCTTCCGAGGACTAGCTTTTACCACTCTTGTGTGTAATTGGGCACAAGCGCTGCACCCCAGGAACAACAGAATGCCCCACATCATTGAGGGTCATGTTCCAAAATACTATGCAGCCAGCACTTTCACCGAGCAATATTGCTTGCCATTCTGATGAACAGCATTTTGTTGGGCTTGGTTGTCGTCCGGCAAATGTGGGTCTCAATAGCTGCTGCATGGGCAGTCCCACCTGCAATGACGTCAAAGACTGTTCCACCGCGGCCCAAGTGTGTGCAATGGTCTCTATAGGAAGTGATGATGGAGTCCTGGTAGGTGGATGCTGCCTCCAAACCCACGATAACTGCCTCCTGACCGTCGTATCTGGGGATGCACAGATGGAATGTCAGATCACTTGGCCTTCAAACAATCTGGCACACCAGGTAGCCTTTGGGGTTCGTTGGTACAAGTACAGAGAGGACATGGAAAGGATTCTTACAGGTGGCAGAAGCCCCTGATGAGCTTGGACTTGTACAGCATGTCTGCAGCGATCTCCATCCGCCTCATGCGGTACATGGTCTCAAACATCTGCATCAACTCTGCCTTTGTCGTTGTCACGGTGGTTCCGGGGGGCTCGATATGATGAGCCTTATACTCTCTCACCTGCAGACAGAAGAGGAAGGACTGCGCTCAGTGTGCTTTGACCTTTGGAACTCTTTCAATAAAGAGGCAATAGCTGAACTGTGAACCGTGGGTAGTTCGATCTCCGATGAGCCGCCTTCCACAGCCAAGAACTTGACGCAGAATTCCTTCGACAGAGAGGAAGCCCTGCAACCCTAGGTCCATCTGGTTTACAAAACGCACGCTATTCTTTTGAACCATCAATATATTCGGTGATGCGTCGATGTAGAGACGTTATCACTTACTGACAAGCAGGCGTGAATGGTCCCTGGCTGTCAAAAGTCAAAGCAGCATCTGCCAGCCACCTAGATCGTTTACTGACTGGCGTAGGTCTCCGATGAAGAGGACCGCACCTCAACCTCAATGGTGTCATCTCCTGCCTCAGCTGCGTCTGCAGCGAACCTCCTGCACAGGTTAACACTGGCGAGGGGCGAGAAGGTACTGGCTGATGCTCCCACTGATTGCTGCAGCACACCAGCGCAGCGTGGGAGCAGCGTGGCCCCCAAAGCCCGTGGGAGAGCCATTGAGTCTTAGCTTGCGATTGGACCTTTGAAAGCTGAATGAGCAGCGCTGTCAACGGCATATGGTTCAGCCAGCTGAGCTAGGGTTGGAGAGTGCCTAGATTGGAGCCGCTTGCATGCCATTTCAACGTCCCATTCGTCAATCGGGCCTCATTCTGCTTTAAAGTGCTGCAGTGAGGATTTCATTATGCAGCTTTCATATATCCTCGGTGGCACCAGTCCAAGAGGGCGACACATCACGCATGCATGAGCACAGGCGGTTCTTGGACTTCCAAGTTGGCTGGACTTATCAGTAGACTGATGTCAGTCTGAAAAAACACTTGTTAGATCCCATGGGCATGGCCGAGTTGGGTAGGTACTCAACTCTCGTTTCAATGTGCTGCACAACCGCATGCACTCTGGCCGCATCACTTTGAACCAAAGCACAACCTGCCTCCAAGAACTCCAAGTCTAGGTCATTGATCTGTTGATTGCCATCAAAACAAATTGCAAATGTAAAAGGTTCTGCCAACACCAATGCATTTGAGGCTGCATCTCACCTTGTAGCCCTCAATAATATTAGTATCACCTTGCAAGCTCATGCAAGGTGAGAAGCATCATGGAGCGGCTACATGTCACTCTCTGGATACTCCTGCCAGTTTTCAATCACAGCACAATCCTCCCTCCGAGAAGCAGAACCTGCTCCCTCCTTCAGGAGTCCTTCCAGTCCGATCTAATTTGAGGTCCCTGGCACTGTCATACCCCCCTCTTGCTCTCGCCAGACAATTCCTGCGTCCTTCAAGACAACCAATTTCCACTCAGGCTGGGCTGTGTGCTGCAGCTTCTAAGTGGAGCATTTTCACCTCTCACAACTCTGTCTGTGTCATATGGACACAAGGCGCTGCCGATCGCAATACCTCAGCAGAACCCATTCCAAGGAGTCAACACGGCGCACACTCATGAATTGAGACACCCCTGTGCGGCAACAAATCCCCCTTCCTTCCTTCCTTCCTTTGGACTCCCATCTTCCCCTGCTGCACTATCCAATCTTCCCAGCAAGACGCTCGATGGAGTGAAAGTTTGGCACTCCACCTCCTTGGGCCTCCACAATGTCCATTGACAAGCCGCCCGCTGCTCACAGGCTAGGAGGGAAGATTGGGATGCATGTGCAAACAAGCTCAACCCCGAGCTTGCGGCACACCTTCGCTGCATGCATAACGCTTCAAAACCAGTCCTGCTGGGCCGCTCTAGGCGGCAACCTTGGAGGCGTGCGCGCCGACAATCTTCTCCTGGATGTGGTTGGGCACCACGTCGTACTTCTCGAGCTGCATGGAGTATTGCGCGCGTCCCTTGGTCATGCCCCGCAGCGTGCTCACATACTGGAACATCTCCGACAGCGGCACGCTTGCCTTGATGAGCCGCAAGCCGCCCGGCTGTGCATGCAATATAAACCTCATCAGTAAACACCACAAATAAACCCTTACAAAGAATACTATGAATCTTTAGCAGTGCTGAAGAGTGACCCACTCAAGATGGAGGGTAACCTAACCCCAGAAGGAACAGGGCAATCAGCTTTCACACCATTTTTCATGCCAGCAACATGAGTGCGCTGCTTTGAAAGCAAGCATCAAAGATGCACCTATTGGTTCTTGTGTGATCCTGCACCAAGCACTGGTATTCTTTTTTGCACCATAAACTGATTGGCATCATTGAAAGATGCAGATGGAGCACTATACCCAGCAGTGGCTTTCAACTTGTTGGGTGCTCAAAAGAAAGAGCGGAGAATACAGGAAGCACACCTTGTCGACAAACTCCCCGACCATGCCACGGCGAGAGTTGAGGTCACCGATGACATCGCCCATGTGCTCCTCTGGCGTGGTTACCTCCACCTGAATAATAAGGGTCAAGGGTTATGGTTCAGGGTTTCACAAACCGACAGAACTTGAGAGGTGTCATGTGTGAACCCTATGCGATGAAGTGGCGCGAGAACCTTTTTCAGCAGATTCCACTGGCACAGCGAGTGCAAACTTATGGATTATCTATTTTCGAAGGTCGACACCTTTTGACTGGTCTGCATGCCATCTGTGGATGGCATGCAGCGGAAAGATGGCATGCAAAGAAAGGACTTTCACAGCAGGGCCTATCATGCCATGATGACATCGCAAGGGCTGTTGCACCTGTCATCATGGCATGATAGGCCCTGCTGTGAAAGTCCTTTCTTTGCATCGATGTTTTGGCAGTTTGTTAACTCTGACAATCGCACTTGCACTGCAAGGAAGGTGCATGCTGGTCCCACCTTCATGATGGGCTCTAGGAGGCGAGCATTTCCCTTGCGCATGCCCTCACGGAAGGCGGCGCGTGCAGCAATCTGGAAGGCGAGCACACTGGAGTCGACCTCGTGGTAGGAGCCATCGTACAGGGTGGCGCAGACATCCACCACTGGGAAGCCGGCCAGCACACCGCTGGACATCATCTCCTCCAAGCCCTGGTGCAGATGGAAAGGGAAACTGTCAGGGGGTGTCCCAAAACAACGCGCAACGATCATATTCAGCAAGTGCATGCCAGATGAACTTCTTATCTAATCACTGGTGAGCTGAAGGGCTGCTGGCTCCCAGATGTGATGCAAGGCTTCCCAAAAGATGCCTTTCAGTACAATTCTAGTGGGTCACAGAAGCAATATCTGCTAACAGTGTGGACATGCACATGGCTTTGATCAATGGCATGATACCATCCACTGCGGCTTTATTGGCATATGGGGGTGCACCATGCGCCACTCCAGTAGCAGGACAAAACCTAAGAATACACCCTGACCCTTACTTATGAACCCCCCAAAACCCTAAGTTATTGCATTGGAGAGATGAGCGGGTGCACCTTGGTGACACCGGGGATGTACTCCTTGGGCACGGTGCCGCCCTTGATCTCCGACCGGAACTCAAAGCCGGTGCCGGGCTCGCCGGGCTCGAAGCGAATGGCCACCTCGGCAAACTGGCCGGACCCGCCGCTCTGCTTCTTGTGCACGTACTTGATGTCGGCCGTCTTGCTGATGGACTCGCGGTAGTTCACCTGCGGCGCGCCCACATCGCACTCCACCTGCATACAGCAGAAATTTTAACACCTCTCGTAGGCTTCTTTGGAATAATACGCTTGGAACATTCTGCAAGCATCACCCCTGGCATGCCAACTGTCAATGACACTTTCCTGCATGCTCCGTTCATTATACATCAGCAAAGATTTCCATCAGCATATGGCGGATCTGTCTGCTGCGCATGCTGGAAAGCCTACACGCCTTGTGCATGCATGCCACAGCCGGTTTACTACAACTTGGTGAGCCGTTCTCAGGAGGGGCTGAAGTTTACAGAATAATGATATCAAAAAGACTTCTGAAACAATACGGCATCGGCAACATCTGCTTACCAGCAACAGCGGATTATTCAGAAAGTAGCAGAAACAGAAGGGCCTTCAGAGCAAGCGATGCTGGGTAAATATTGGCATATTGAAGTAATCACCTTGAACTCGCGGCGGAGGCGGTCGACGATGATGTCCAGATGGAGCTCACCCATGCCCTCGATGACTGTCTGGTTGGTCTCCTCATCGCGGGTGAAGTGGAAGGAGGGGTCCTCCTGCGCCAGCTTGATGAGCCCGTTGCTCATCTTCTCCAGGTCGCCCTTGCTCTTTGGCTCGATGGCAATCTTGATGACCGGGTCTGCATTTCACACACACACCAATTCTGGTCAGCAGTGATGAATGAAAGCACAGCTGCTGGCAAGAAGGAAGCCACCACCACCTTGGCAGGGACTGAGCAAGTGCAGGCAAATGTGTGTCCTTGTGGGCCGTTGGAAAGGCAGTAAAATTGGGCTGATAACATGGAGCCAGGTACATTCACACCCATGCAAGCTAAGATTATGACTTCGGGTTGCAATAAGAATGCATCGGAACAAAGATGACTACTTTGGAACAGCAAGAAAATAAAATCAGACTGAGAGAAGGGGCTGCACACCAGGGAATTCCATGCGCTCCAGGATGATGGGGGCCTTCTCATCGCACAGAGTCTCTCCGGTGATGACATCCTTGAGACCGGCCACGGCGATGATGTCACCAGTACGCGCGATCTTGACGTCCTCACGGTTGTTGGCGTGCATCATCAGCAGCCGCCCGATGCGCTCCTTCTTGCCCTTGTTTGCGCACAGCGCATAGGTGCCCGCCTCGAGAACGCCACTGCATCACATGCATGCGTTGCTTACATTTCCTCTGGCACTTTCTTCCCTTCTGTCCGCCTTAAGCAGGGGGCACTGAATCTAAATCTAAATCTAGATTTAGTACCCCCTGCCTCAAGTCCTTCAAGGGGCTCTAATAGAGGCTATCATGTGATGTTGTCCCCTGCTTTGACACATGCATGCATAGAATGAAGGAGCATGAAGAGCCCATCAAGTCACTATCCTCAGATCCTTGCATGATCTCAGGATGCCACTCCACGAAAATAAAGGGCCATCTGGCTCTGAGCATCACTGCATGGCAGGAATGCCCTTCCCCTCAACAAATGGCAATTGGGAAGCTGAATGTGCTGGTGAAAGCACATGTCGCGACGCAGCAATGGTGACTTCAACGCGGTCTCTTCTGTTTGACATGGCAGCATGCGTCAAAACAACCAGGCATGCAACAACAGCAACGCAGCTTTGGCATGCCGCAATCCTTGCACAAACAGCTTCTGCAGGAAAAAGGATGGCCACACCCCCCTCGAGGGCCTGGAAGCAGCAGGCACACCTGTAGATGCGCAGGAAAGTGAGGGAGCCGACGAACTGGTCGGCCATGATCTTGAAGGCGAGCGCTGAGAACGGTTCCTCGTCGGCAGGCTTGCGAGTGAGGGGTGCCTCCGGGTTGTCCACCTCTGATCCCTTCACGGCTGGCACTTCCAGGGGAGATGGCAGGTATGCGACCACTGTGCCCCATAGTAAGAATTAGTCAACATGTATGCAAGGATTCGGCACCAGAAGCTTGCAACTCAGCCACATTGTCAGGCCTTGGAGCACAGACATGCCCCCAATGTATGTTCTGTGGATGAGCACTGCTAGAAACAAGCTGTTCTGCCCCTTGCACTATGTAACACACCACCTGCTGTCCACAAGAGCAGGAACATCTCACCATGCTCAGGCATGCTATAAGCATGTCAAACACAATTATGGTACATGTGTACAAGCATCGGGGATGTGCTCTCAAAAGCACAGATACGAGGGCGAGCCTACAAAGTAATCTTGATAGTGTGAATGAGCAGGCCCTTTCACCTGCGTCCAAGAGGGGCTGCACGCCCTTGTTCTTGAAGGCCGACCCGCACAGCACAGGCACAAAGGTGTTGGCGATAGTGCCCTTGCGGATGAGTGACCTCAGCGTCTCCTCATCAGGTGTCTGCATGCCATCAAGGAGGACAGCTCAGCAAGAAGAACTCTAATGCTCAGCAGGTGATTTTCCCTGACAATGTCCTTGATGGAAGGCTTCATTTCCTGTTGGATTAGTTGGTCCACAGTTCCTCTGCAAGCCTTGACGAGGAACTCATGCAGCTGATGCATCAGGTTGATGGGCTCTGCTTGAAAGCTTGGAGAAGGACACAGGAGCAGTATGGGGCAAGGAGTAAGGGATGTGACTCACATTTCCCTCCAGGTAGGCTTCCATGGCGTCATCATCCACCTCGCAGGCATCCTCGATGAGCTTCTCGTGCCACTCCTCTGCCTGCGCCTGCAAATCCTCTGGGATGGGGCCGATGTCAAAACTGGCTCCAAGCTCCTGCAGCAATCCCACAACAGCCTCTTTTGGACCACACCAACCACACACCTTACAAACAACGATGAGCTCATCAAATGCAGCGCATCAACCCGGCTTCTTCATTACAGAAATTGTCTCATTGCATGAGTGACAACCGACCGACGGCATTCCTCATACTCTAGCCTGAGAATCTAGGATAAGACCCCGGTTAGGAATGCTTGTATAGGCGAAGGAGGCAAATGCTTGATTAGGCAAAAGGAGGGAACGCGCACCTCGCCATCCCATGTGATGGCGTTCATGGCCACAAGGTCAATGACGCCCCGGAAGTTGTCCTCGCCGCCGATGGGCAGCGTCACGACCACAGGCCGCGCGCCCAGGTTCTTCTTGATCATGTCCACGGTGCGGAAGAAGTTGGCGCCCATGCGGTCCATCTTGTTGACGAAACAGATGCGCGGCACGCCGTACTTGTCGGCCTGCCGCCACACAGTCTCACTCTGCGGTTCCACGCCCGCCACGCTGTCAAACAGCGCCACCGCTCCGTCCAGCACCTTGAGAGCGCGCTCCACCTGTGCATGCAACAGAAGGATACTCTCAGGACGCTGTGGTATGCTCCGGTATGTCACAAAGGCGTGTGTGTGCCTGTGTATATTTCAAACTGCGCCATAAGCTCTCACAGGACTGCGGTTCACACTGCCGATGCATGGGCATCAACATGGGTGATGGCCGACACTGGAAATGCAGAAAGAAGCTTGCAAGGATTGGAGCACGCTCTCTTTGCGCAGATCATCGGTGCATGCCCAGTGACTAATGTCAAAATCCTGGCAAGTTTCCTAATGTGACGGCAGTAGTAGCCTCTCAAGCTCGTGCAGGGACCTTCCGTGCAGAATTTGGTCTTGGAATTTGGAATTTGGTGAGAATGTGCTAGGGAGGCCTAGGATGCCAGTCGAAATGCTTTGGGGCTGCAAAGCATCACCTCGAGGGTGAAGTCCACGTGACCAGGGGTGTCGATGATGTTGATGAGATGGTCCTTCCATGTGCAGGTAGTGGCGGCAGATGTGATGGTGATGCCACGCTCCTGTTCTTGGACCATCCAGTCCATTGTGGCAGCACCCTCGTGCACCTCGCCAATCTGCACACAGACTCAGTGTCAACGCACAGCAAGCAGCTGGACGACAAGGACGTACACTTGCGAGGGCGAAGAGACAATCGCTGATGACTGCACACTCGTGACACTTCCTCAAACGCAGCACTTTTCAGCCATCGGCATTGCATTGAAAGCGTGCACGCTTGGTGAAGAGGGGGCACATGCCCCTGCAACTTGAGTGTTCAATGGGGAAGATGGACATGCCACTCATGAGATGCTCAACTGAGCACATGCATGCATGCCTGAAAGACACAACCACCACACTACATCGTCCGATTGTCAGTGGCACATCAAGCAGTCAGCATGCGTCGTCGGTTTTCCTGGTACCTTGTAAGACTTGCCCGTGTAGTAAAGCACGCGCTCGGTACATGTGGTCTTTCCGGCATCAATGTGGGCGCAGATTCCGATGTTCCTGTATCTGTCGAGCGGCACGATCCGCTTGGCTGCATTGCAGAATGAAAGAAGTGGCTTAGGTGTGTGCCCTCCTTGAATGAGCATGGCTGTGTCGTGTCTAGCGAAAAATACAAGGAAGGAACAGCGAGCAGGATACAGCATTTTGATGACGCACTGGAATCGCCATCAGCAACAACAGCTGTCCGGATTGTGGAGGTCCTGCGAGGTCCTGCGCTCTTGAGTGGGAGAGGAGCACCCTGAGAAACAACAAGGCTGCACTTAATAACCTATCCACACGTATGATAAGATGCATTTTGGATCTTCTGAGACAGTTGGTGAGGCTGCCGGCTAAGGAGTCTGGATACTAGAGATTCTGTCCTCTGTTAAGAACTGCACGCTGGGCGACACCTTTTCATTGGACGGTGCTGCTAGTTGTAAAAAAGGTAATCAAACAACAGGCAGCCAAGTCCTTGGCAGTTTCCAGCAAGAAAATTCAAGAGCAAATGGCTAGGATGGAGCTGGCTGTGCATACTGCACAGATGCTATACGCACCTTCGACCCATTTCCAGCCTTCTTCAGAACATTCTGCTGTGCGCCTGTGGTGCCTGAACATCTGGGCAGTGCCCCACTTTGCTGTAAGTTGGTGCTAGCTGCAAGAACGGGAGACGTTGCCGACCTTCCCAGCGCCGACTGCTGCCCGATCATGATGTAAAACGTCAAAAACAACTAAAACAAACTTTGTATCAAACTTCACCCGTGTATTCCCACAGGTTCAATACTTTTGTTTGTGCGGCCTTGCAGATGCCACACACCTCATCTCGGACCATCCACAAGAGCATAGGGTTTTGCTCATGAGGGCTCAGATAACTCAAGGGTCATACAAAGGGGAATGTGTCTATACAGGCGGAGAGCAAAAGCGCATGGCTCCCAGACATGGTGCACAAGCCCAGCCATCGCCAAAAGACAACACTGTAACTTGTAACGAGCCTTCGTTCAGCTGTATTCATTCTCTTGCGGGCAGAGGCGGTGAGTAGTCCATAAAGAGATCTCATCAGCTGGGAATTCAGCTTAGGGGCAGCCATGGCCCGCAGATATGATTCGAGAACGACAATCTTTAGTCCAGAAGGCCGCTTGTACCAAGTGGAATACGCCATGGAGGCCATTTCGAACGCAGGAGCAGCACTCGGTGTCCTGGCTGTTGATGGAGTTGTGCTTGCAGCAGAGAAGCGCATCACGTCGAAGGTTGGAAGTCTCTTGATACTGCTCTGTGTTGTTGCTTTTGACTCATGCCCAATGTCCACGCCCGTTGAACCTGTGATGTTGAAATTGAGCTGATGTCCTTCAGAGGGATGTCGGTGTTTGGGCGTGGTAAGTCAGCTATCACAGTCAGATATTCGTCATTCCAGTGACATATAATACCTTCTTAATTACAGCTGCTTGTTGCTGCAGCTCTTGGATACAAATGCAGTTGGTGTGAGGAGGGAGAAGATGTATAAGCTCGCGGATCACGTCGCCTGCGCAGTTGCTGGCATCACAGGTGAGTACTCACTCTGCTCCGTTTCGTGCATCAGCATGATAGCAAGTGAAAGGGGCCTGGATCAGCAGCAGCTGTACTGCATTTTCAGTATTCAGGCGTGGCCCATCCCTGAACTCTTGGCTGGCATGTGCGCACAGCCGATGCCAACATCCTCATAAACAAGGCCCGACTAGCAGCGCAGCAGTACGAGTTCGCCTACCAGGAGCCCATCTCGGTAGAGCAGCTAGTGCGCGCGCTATGTGACAACAAGCAGGGATATACCCAGTTTGGCGGCCTTCGACCCTTTGGCGTCTCCCTTCTCTATGGAGGCTGGTGCGTGACCTTCCCAGCTGCCACACATACTAGCATACAATCATGAGGAACATGCAAAACCAGAAGGGGCAGGATGTACCTGGAAAGGGATGAAGGCCTACCTGCCAAGGTGTTCAATGCACAAAATAGCAGCACCTTCTGGGCGTGGTTGGGCTGTTCTTCTTGCCTCACAACTCCAATCCAGGGACTTACACATGACTTTGTTTAAAATTATTGTTGTCAGCATTTGCATACCAATGAAGTTCAATTGGTAATAGGGATGAGGACAGAGGATTCCAGTTATATCAGAGCGACCCCAGCGGCAACTACGGTGGCTGGAAGGCAACTGCCATTGGCGCCAACAAGCAGGCCGCGCAAAATCTGCTCAAGCAGGACTACAAAGATGACATCACGCTCGCGGATGCCATCAAGCTTGTAACTAAGGCAAGGTCCCCATATACTAGATCTTCTTGCCTGCTGTCACTCCAGGCATCCCTTGTCCAAAGCCCATACGTGAGAATTTGAGGTGAATACTACACTGCTACTTTGTCTCGGCAAAGCTTGGGTCAAGCACTGATGCAGCATTGAGGATTCCAGAATGGTAGGCTGTCTGGTGCATTTGGCTCTGCTTTCACTGCTTGGTACATCTGCAGCATGATCTGGAGAGTATGCCCACGGAACCATGTTTGATATGCATTGTTGCTGACCGCAGATTCTGAGCAAAACCATGGACAGCACGTCTCTCTCCCCCGAGAAGGTTGAGCTGGCAACCATCTCAAGGAACACAGCTGGCCAGGTAAACTCTTGCAACCAATCTGCACCCTTTTATCCGGGGTCTTGATTACCATATCTATGCTGTTGCCCACTGATAGCATCGAAAGGGTAGTGCATCTAAAGATGGCACTCCACTAAGAAACACTCATGTCCCAAGCCCTCGTGCATTCACTGTGTTTCTTTATCTGCATTGTTGCACGTTTTCCTGGTCCAATCAACTACTCTGTGGTTTGCAATTTGATTGCAGTCATGGTCCAGGGACGCAGCAGGGTTGGCCGAGGCATGCTGTTTGGGAGGTGTTTCGCCGGGACAATCTCATGTCTCCTGCTTGGAGTTGTCAAGTGGAGCAGCATGGACATGTCTGGCAACGGTTCCTGCTTGCTGTCGCAGGTGGTGTACCGGGTGTTTGAGGACGCTGACCTGCAGCCGCTGCTAGATGCTGTGAACGAGGAGACGCAAAAAGAGAAAGAGAGCGAGTCCTGAATTTAGTAAATGGCCACAGCGGCCTGCCGAAGCCCCACAGCGTCTTAGTTCCTGCTTTTGTTGCAACGTGCCTGAGTTTCAGTGCACAGCCGTGACACAAGCTTTGCTGTAACCTGTACAATACATCCAGCAATCTCAGAAAATTCCATCTGGGATCATCCATGATGGCGTGTCTGTTCAGCCGGCTGCCATGCGCTGGCCTTGTTTTGCTATCTCTAGCAAGTGCCTCATTGGTGCCTGAACAACAGTGGTCATGACTGTTATTGACTCATGGGATTTGCCAACTACTTCAAGGGATGTTCTTACATCCCTTTCACCATATGATCAAGATTACTCATCACTGACCCGGGGGCTGCGCCAGGTGAGGGGAGACATGTGCATGTGTCATGCGCAAGGCCTGCTTGAGAGGTGCAGCTGTGAAAGAGCAGATGCACGCGTTCTCAATCCCTTGATTTCATCGCCATAGTGGCCTGTGTGGCATGTTGCTGGGAAATCTCACTGGATATCTGCAGCTGTGACGAGAGGAGGTGACGGGGAAACGCCACGCTGAGCCACGAAGCTGGATTGATCAAAAGCACTGGAACTTTTTCAAGCATCTTGAGCAGACACTTACCAAATTGTAAAAATGGCTTCCTTCACTGCAACATTCGCTCCTGCTCTCCCAGCAAGGTTTACCGGTGCTGCCATCAGGTCCCAGAAGGCCAGCAGGGCTGCCGTCAAAGTGTCAGCAAAGGGCGATGGAGCCCGTGTGGACAGATTCTCAAAGGACAGTGTCATGTGCGTGACAACTTCAAAGGAAGTATAGCTTGTTATCTTTATCGTGGGTGTGGATCAAGCAAGCACAAGTACCGTCCCAAATGCTACGAGTGAAAGGAGTTGCCTTTGGCCTGTATATGTACTTCACATAGGATCTGATCGCTGCACTGCAGTGGACACTAACGTTTTGTTCCATTGCGAGGATAGTTCTTGTGCGAGCGGAATTTGTCATCTTGTTGCTTTGCTCTGTTCTGGGTATTGACAACCTAGCCATCTGAAGTTGTATGCGTGCACTGCAGTGTGTCTCCCTCAATCCTGTCGGCAAACTTTGCCAAGCTTGGCGAGCAGGTGAGCTTCCTCGGGTTTACCCTTGATGGATCATGTGCCAGGCTGTTTGCAAGGCTCCCTGTCAAGCAAATGCAGTCCTTCAGCTTCAAGCCCTCCCATCCTGTCCAGATCCACTGTTATGTGTTCTAAGAGGCCGACTACGCTGCTGTTCAGGTGACTGCTGTCCTCAATGCTGGTGCACAGTGGGTCCACGTTGATGTCATGGACGGCAGATTTGTGCCAAGTGCGCACCCAACTACCCCTCTCGATATCTTTGTGGCCGGCATGCACAATGACAGCTCCTGGTGGACTGACTTGATGTTGGGCACACTATACAGATTGTAAAGGTTTCTTAGCAGTTTTCGCTGTGCAGACATCACAATTGGTCCTTTGGTGGTCGACGCCCTCAGACCGCTCACAGACGCTCCCCTCGACACACATCTGTGAGCTTCCTACCTCTTGCGTCCTCCCTGATGGCATGCAATGTCATCTGGTCGAGTACACTGTTGACTGATCGCATGCATGCACTCTCTACTGGTCCAACATGAAGTCTATGAGAGTAGCCATCATGAAGTCTTTATACCTCATGTGTTTTCCCTGTTGTTTCTGCATGGCTTCCTCTGCATGCCTTGTCCATCTCTGTGATGGAATATGATGGCAGGGGTGTTGATGTTGATGTGCTGAAGGGCTGTGGCTATGCAGGATGATTGTGGAGCCGGAGCAGAGGATTGCAGACTTTGTCAAGGCGGGCAGTGACATCATCAGTGTGCACGCAGAGCAGTCTTCCACCATCCACCTTCACCGTGTAGTCAATCAGGTGAGACTACCTCCTTATCTTCCCTTCCATTGCGAGCACAGAACGGCAGTAAAGAGCGCCAGAGTGGCGCCAGTGGTCACTCCCTTTAGTCGCCGCTGCTTTGCTGTTGTTGCCTGACACTGGATGTGACCTGTGTGCTTGGGCTCCTTTGGCCCAATTGTTGTGGCACCATATTCCAAGCATGCTTATAGCGTCAAGCTCTCGTCAATGGAGCATACTTGCTTCATGATTCCCAACATATGGGCTGCATGCATGATGTGTTTGCATACTCCATTGGCAAGTAGATTGTTTGCACACCTCCGGCGAAGTGGGTGCATGTAATGAGCTTCCCACCAGAAACTATGGCCAGTGTAGAATGCTATGCGGCAGAGAGCGTTTGCTGAAGGGTGCTGATTTTGCGGGTGTGGGCTGCAGATCAAGGACCTTGGATGCAAGGCCGGCGTGGTGCTCAACCCAGGCACATCCCTGACCACCATCGAGGAGGTACCACGCTCTTCACTGTGCATCAAGTGGCCTGCACCAGATTTCTTGGCTGTGCTGAATCCAATCCAGCAGTTGCAGTTGCTGTTTCTTATTTCCGTACTCAGGGCCACATGTTGTGTATGTCCTCCTTGGACCTGCAAGATTTGCAAGAATTGCAGTTCTTCTCTGTCCAAGGAGGACATAAACTGCATCTCCGTTTGGGTGCTTTGTGACGAGCATGCTGCTGTGTTATCTACTTGTTAGGGGGGGAGACTTTGCATAGTGATCTTGTGCTGTTACAGCCTGATTATTGATTTGGGTGCTGATTTGCAGGTGATCGACATTGTTGACCTGGTACTCATCATGAGTGTCAACCCCGGGTTTGGCGGCCAGAAGTTCATCAACACACAGATTGACAAGATCCGCCGGCTTAAGGCCCTCTGCAACTCCAAGGTGCTTTGCATGCACTTTAGCCACACATGACTTCCTGCTTATGCATTGTCTCAGTAGCAGGTGCAGCTGGTTGCTTGTCAGAGCACCCAGCACATGCAGATGCCGAGGGATTTTAACTTTCTGCAGATGACAGGTTGGGGTGCCCAAGTTTTGAGAGGGCTTATGTCTGGTGGAGTTGCAGTTCGAAATGTCAAGTTTTTGCTCCTCGACTACCAGAAGGGCTGAAGGGCTACTTCTCCAGCCTAATCTAGTCATGTGACAAGGCCCACAGAGATCCTGAAATATCTTCTGCGGGTATTCTCAGGGAGTGAACCCGTGGATCGAGGTGGATGGTGGAGTGACCCCAGCCAATGCATACCAGCTCATCGACGCGGGCGCCAATGCCCTCGTCGCCGGTTCAGCCGTGTTTGGTGCCAAGAGCTACAAGGATGGTGCGCGCACTTCCTCCTGTCGAGTGATTATGACCGGCTGACACCTCGGGTATATCAGGGCTCAGGGAGGGAAATTGAAGTCCAGAATTGCTGCATGTGATATGCTGCCCTTGAAGAACTAGCTTTGCCATGTATGCATTTCCTCATTCTGTGTAGTCCACATGATTTTACTGTCAATTCAGGCTTCACACAGAGCTCATGGTTCAATAAGTTGCTTGTGGTGTTCTGTGCAGCCATCGAGGGCATCATCAACAGCAAGGCGCCCTCAAATGGAGTGCCAGTGTCTGCTTGAGTAAATCCCGACCCTTCAGAACGCATGTGGAACATGCAGATGCAGTACAGTCTCTCAGCACATGACAGGTGTCGCTGGGAATAGTCTACATAGAGGTGACAGCTCAATTTGAAGAAGAAATATTCGGGTGTTGGCATGGAACGCAGTTGATGTGCCTAAGATTGCCAGGCGATGTCTAGAGAGGAGAGTGAGTCCAGAGAGATGGGTTATTGCAGCCCGAAGTACAGAGCCTCCGCAATTGCGCCACAGTGTATGCCTCTCTGTTGTTTGTACAATTTTTTGATGTATCAGGAAAGTTGACGACAAAAATGCAGTGCGCATGTGAGCAAGCAACCATGGTTTTTGTTTAGGTTGCAACGCAAACAGCAGCATCATACTCGTAAGAAGTCCCTTAAATTAATACCATGTCTCCCCTTATCTAATTGAGTGGGGTGTGACGCTACTGCATGATTGAAGGGTGCCCGATGATGATCACTGAGTCACAACAATCTGATGAGACTTTGGTCGGTACTCATCCGTGAGGAAACGACAATAATCATCTTTCGGGGCTGAGGGCACTCCATTTCAAAATTCCATCCTCTTCATGGCTCTCCAATACCACATAGTAGATCGTGCTGCTGTTGCATTCTTGCTTGCGCTGGCTGCAAGACGCTGCAAGATCCACAATTAATTCACAGCTGAGAGCCCTTTTCACCTCATGTCTTCCTGCGCAGACCACATGCGAACAGGTTCAGTGTGATTGCCAAGCACAAGAAATCACCAGAGTGTTGCCAGAACAATAAAAAAACCCCTTCATTAGAGGCCTTTAGGCAGTTCAACACCACCACCGACTCCAATGAGAGACGATCTACACTGCACCTGCCAGAGCTGACTCATCGGGCTGCAGCTGCAGGGGAACCCGTAGTGCCTCTTTCTAATGAGTAACAGGAGTCCCAGTCCTCTAAATGCTCCTTTATCTTACAAGGGCGGCTGCCAGCAGGACAAAATACCAGACGTGGAGCGCTGCATCAGCGCCATTCAAAACATTGAGCACTGTGTCCCAGAGACTCTGCCATGACAGCCGGCCGTCTCTTGCCTGGGCCCACAGGAATCAAGTAAGAATTAATTTTCCAGAAGGCTTGCGATCAGACTGTGAGGACCACCAGTGGCAGTCATGTGCTCCTGGCAGTCAGTCAGTCAGTTACATCTTTTCCAGCAGATGTCTCGCCACCATCGCGTGGCCAGCAACCAACACAACAACCCAGTGTACAACCATGATAAACGATAGTCAAGCTTGACCACAGGGCGTCGTCTCTTGAGACTGATTCATGAGCAGTGTACAAGCACCTGAAGTCTCTGGATGTTCTGCTGCAGGCACCAGCGCCGCGCAAAGGTTGCCAGCATTGTGTAAAGTGTGTGAAAGGCTGCATGAACCGCTAGCACAGCTCTGGGCACAACCCACCTGTCCAACAAAATGACAATCGCGTGCCTATACTGGCTGGAGAAGAAGAAGAAGAGGCGATTACAACTATTCCAGCCATCTAGGGCTGATCAGATGTCCTATCATTCCCCACATCTGCATGTAAGAAGTCCAAACAATCCACGACAAATTTGGCAACCCCCTGGCTGGAGGCGGCACCTAATCTTTGAGCATTCTATCAACCTGGTCCAGACTGTGCATCATTGATACTCTTATGGTGGCAGGCAGCAATGGAGGCTTACCGGATGGGGCTAGCAAATGCCAGCAGCCAGAAGAGGACCAACTCGGTGGCAAAGTATGCGCCGGTGGTATAGCATTGCAGGAATGAGACGTCTGGCTGAGCTGGCACAGGTGATGAGGCCATGAGGGGCACAAGGGGCTTGACATGGAGCCAGATGTAGACTGCCTCTACCATAAGGAAGGCTGCCAATTGGACCCTGCCGCCAGCCCTGTGTGCCCAGCAAATCTTCTGTGCTGCACAAACTTCCAGGATCACAGTACTGGTGAAGGTTCTTTGGTTAGATGTGTTACCTCTGCGTGCACCAGACCAGAAGGCTTAGCGCCATCCACAGCAACGCTACAGGAGATTGCAAAACTGAGTCATGTACGGTATTCAGATTTGAGGGTGCATGCTGTGTATCGGCTGGTTCACTGCTGGGGATTGCTCTGCACAATGCTTGACGTTTCCTTATCGACGGCTTTAGATCACATCGAGATAGCGCTCTGACTGCTGTTTCTTTTCTTTGGACTGGGAGTGGCCCAGCACGTATTCGCCTCAATGATGAGCAGGGTCTAAGGAACAGACGGGTGAGTGCCACATGCCGGGTCTGCAGCAAGCTGCGATAGCACTTCGATGATTGGACAAGAATCGACGGTACTAGAAACATGTAGTACGAGATCAGGAACAAATATGGCCGCGTGGTGGCGCAAGTTATCAAACGACTGTGGGATCCCGTGTAATAAGCGATCCCTTCACTTGCTGGCGCAAACGTTCCAATGTCGATTGCAGACGGGAGACCTTTAGCACATTTTTGCCGAAACACATTCCGTCAAGGAACATCGTGTGCTTGATCAACACAAGACAAACACTGAGAATGGTCTGAAAATGGTCCAAGCTCAGGGCAGGCCATAAGCGTCCTGGTTCGAAACTTTGGAGGTCAGCTACTTTGCTCTTCCTGTCTCAATAGCTAAATATCTTGCTGGACATCGGTTAAAGTACGACTCTTCAGTTGCAGGCTGCATGCCTGGTTGACTTCATTCTCAAAGAACTCAGTTCGCCAGGTCGGACATCAGTTCATCGAGTGCCACGTGATAGCCTCGGCTAAAAGCTGTTGTCCAAAGAGGGCAGAGGAGATATTCTTAGCCAGTAACCATTCTGAAATTGTCCCAGCGCCTGTTTGCAGCATCTGCGTGTGGGCACTGGCTCTTGCTCGGGTAGTAGGTAAGCAGTTCAGACTAACTAGCTGAGCACAGAATTCTGTGCATAGCTTTACACCGTCGATTATGCCTTTTCGGGGAGCATAGTCTACAAGATGTGCTCTAAAATACTTTGGCCTTAAATCTGGTCGCAGATTCTTGCAACCCCCAAAAACGTTCTTGACCATACTTCCTGTGTGCAGACTCTTAGCTCAGGCAGACAGAAACTTGCAGTGATAATTCGCAAAGAACTTATCTTGATTTTTTAATGTAGTTGTCACCCCTTTGGGCTCTTAAGGGGAAGATGGAGCTCCACGTGCACCTGCTGTGCAGCATTGCCAGGGTGTACAGGGCTGCTTGATGTTCTCCAAGTAATCTCGAGCCAGAGACCAAAGTATCCCAAAGGGATAGTGGTGTCTTGTGTAGGTTGCCTATGGGGCTGCCAGAGCTTGGACCATACGCCAGCCCGGGCAGGCACAGTGGACAAAAGTATGGCGATGACTTCATTACCAGGTCGAGCGAGTTCGATTCCACACTTGAGAAGCTGTCTCCGCACTTGCTGGCGCGCTTGAGCCTGCAACCAGGTGTGCCTCTTCTTTCGGCCTGCCCACATGGCCCCACTTGCACTTCACCCATACATAAGAAGAGTCTGCTATGGAGCTTTCACATGGGGCTCCTGTGGAGAGCCCATTCAGCCAGTGCATGAAAACAAAGGACAGCAACTCACGGATGATCACATCCGGACATGGATGCCAACAAGCGAACACAGGCACACATCAGTGAGGGACTATCCACACATCAGTGTGGATACTGCTTGCGTTATAGGTGTACAGCGACAAGTTCCGGTTTTCAGTCACTTCCTCGAGCAGGTAGCGAGTAGGGGCAGGAAGTCAGCGGGCATTGCTCCTTGCTGTCACACAGAGCGCCATTGAAAAAGGGACAGCGGTATCATGGTGCAGGGGTTGGCGCAGTGAATGGGAGGGGATTCGACACGCCGGGCACTCCCGGCAGCAGCAGCAGCGGCACAGGTACGCCGTCGGAGACGGCCAGCGGCGGCGGCCAACGCTCGGGATCCGGCCAAGGCAGGCGCCGCGGAAACCGGTGCGCCATATACACAGCACAGTGTGCCGTGCATGTACTAGAGTTGTTGTATCACCTGATGGCTGCCACTTAAGAAACACTTGAGCTAGGCTGCGCTCCTCATGATGAACACCCGCGCACGTCCATGATAGGGAGCAGCACTCCAGGCCCATGGCAACCAGGAAGTAAAGGTGGAAAGAAGAGCTACAAGCAGTTCCTTGTATCCCTTGGAGTCCATTCATGCTCACTTGTTTCAGGAGATCCCATAAACCAGTCATATTGACATACCAAACGGAGTTTGACATGATGGCTTGTTGTGCAAAATGCTCTGCTGCAAAGCTTCTTATGGGAGGGCTGATGTGCTGCATAAGGTCATGGTCAAAGCAGGCGCCCTTGCCCAATGTGGCAGGGCCCCCCGGGCTGACACCCCCCTCTCGCGGCAGTGTGGGTAGCCTGCCCAGTCCCCCCTACTCGGCAGATGTCGACCGCGCCTTCCAGCAGCGGCCCAACTACTTCCCAAAATGTGAGCGATAATCTGTTCATGTTGCAACATTGCTTAGCCATGTTGCAAAGTGGCCCTTTCCCACTGATGTTGTCATCCAGGGCATGCTACAACACACCGAGCGAAGATTTTTGGTGCTCGCAGCTGTTGTCACGTGTACTGCAGACACATTGTGTATTACCAGGACGTGCTTGCTCCGGCTATTTTCCTTTCTTTGTCTGCATATCCTAACAAAAATGATCGCCGGTGGTGTGGCAATTATTCATGCAGCGGTGAAACTTGCCTGGTTGCTGAGAGTGTGGCGCACCATTGAGACATATCTGTTGTGGCACTGCAGCGTTTGACAGGCCGCGAAGCGCGGCAAGCACTCCAGAGTCCACCCCATACAGGCCACGACAGGCGCCTCACCTGGAAACTACCCCATCGGGTTCGCCCACCCGTCACCACCGGGACCCCCCGGGCTCCCACCCACGGGCCGCCCGGCCACAGCAGCGGCCGCGCAGCGGCAGCGGCCAGCCTCGGAAACTCGCACTGACACCTGATGCAGGTACTTCCGACATATTTCACCGTCTCAGTGGCGGGTTGATGGGGACGAAGCTCTTGTGTCCAGCCTTTGTGCTTGGATGGTAGGCAAGAGATGACCAAGAGCAGACACGTCATGAGGACAGGTCAATTGGGCAGGTGTCAATGACTAACGGATGACTAACTATAACTAACAGGTGCTGCGGCCGCACGCCTGTTGCGCGCCGGGCTGCGCACCGAGCCGCGCGCGCGCTCGGAGGCCGGCTCGGAAGAGGGCGCGCCGCTGCAGACGGGGCGCTTCCCCCCTCCCCGGCCCGCGTCCGCCGGCAGCCGCAGTGTCAGCTCCGAGGCAGCGGAGTCGGTCACCTCTGTCAAGGCGAGTGCTACATACTCCATGCAAGTCAATCCTGAGACTAAATCCATGTCTTGTCACGTGGTAAGAGAGCAACATACATAGCATAAGCTCATCAGATAACCCCTACATGCAGATGTCCTTGAGATGAGGCCCAAAACTGAATGGTGTCAACAGGAGAAAAGGGATCCAGCAGTGGGAGCTGGCAAGAAGAGTGCCTTGTCCCCACGGCTAGACATCTATGCGAGTGCTGGGCCAAGCGCAGCGGATGGTCCAGAGGTCACACAGCCGGCGGCTGTGCCACTTCCGGAAGTCGAATGGCCGACAGCACAGGAAGAGCGGGAGGCGCGCGAGCGACTGGAGATGCTTAAGGTGGGTCATATGCGCAATAGGTGCACGCTCGCGAACACAGAAGAAACAGACGGGGTGACTGGCACAAGGATTGGCGCTGCAGTCAATGCAGCGCGCAAAATTAGCAGCTCTGGGCCGCCAGAAAGCTAGAGACGACAATTTTCTCTTTTCTTGACATTTCCCGAGATCGAAGAAGAAGAAGAAAGCGATTACAACATTCCAGCCATCTAGGGCTGATTAGATGCCATGTCATCTCCCACATCAGCAGTTACGACATCGAAACAATCTATGACAATTTTGGGAACCCCCATCAAGTCTTTTTCCTGCCACATAGTGATGTGAGCATGCGTGCAGACGGAGAAGGAGAAGGCGGATGACCTGGCGCAGCAGATGGCGAAGCAGGCGGAGCAGCTCGTGGCCGAGCGGGCCGAGATGGCAGCGCGGAACGCGACGCTCGCGCGCGAAAACGCGCAACTCATGGCGCGGCTGGAGTTCCTCGAGGAGGCGGCGGCCGCCGCGGCGCCTGACAGCTGCGGCGATGGCGTCAGCGCGGAAGAGCTGGGCTTGCTGCATCAAGCACTGCAGCGGTGCGCTTGTCAAAGCAGTATCCTGGCTCGATCAGAAACCTTCCATGTCTTGCTGCATCATGATGGGGTGAGCAAAGAACATCGAATGAAACAAGAGGGAAACGTTGCCTGTGTGCAGCTCCTACCACTGTGAGGCAATAAGCATGGCCTCGTATGTATGCAATCTTGCTGTTCTGCTAAGGAAAAGTCTTTGCAGTGAAAGCTGTGGCACACTAAGAAAGGCAGGCAGAGAGTGAGGCAAGTCCAAAAGCTTATCCGAAGACGTTGCAGGAAACCCCGTAAGTTCAGCACCCCTTTCTGCATGTTGGAAACCCAGAGCATTGTACTTACGGTATTTAGTTGCAGAGCATGCAAACTCAGCGGCAGCTGCTGTGCTGCAGGGTTGAGGAGGAGAAGGCCCTGCTGGAGTGGCAACTGCACCAGCAAGGCGTCACCGGGGCACAGCTGCCAACTGACTTCTCCGATGATGTCTACTATGGGATGTGAAATCCCGTTCCCTGCACGTGAACTTGCTGCCCTTAAATCTGCATTTGAGAGCGTCGACATGAAGGGACTAGAGAACTGCTTTTTATCTGCATTGTTGAGCGTCGACATGAAGGGACTAGAGAACTGCTTTTTATCTGCATTGTTGAGCGTCTACTGTACTACACCTAGGGGCCAGACATCAATCGTATATATATTTCATGCATGCTGCTAGAGATATTTATGGGCGCCCGCACTGAGAGACCACCGATCACTCGCATTTCATGGTATTGCTGCAATTCTTGTTGAAGTCTTTGTCAGGCTGACAATGTCAGGTGTGCATCTGTAGTGTAGCTTCACTCTGTGCACAGTGCTCTGCATGACTGTATACGGAGCTTCAATTCATGTACTGTACAAGTATGCCTTCAGGGAGACTGCTTGCAAGAGCTTTTGAGATGGCCCATGACCCGGGGTTCCTGAGTTTGAAGTGAATCAATCCATGATATGCATGTTTAAGGATGGTCTAATGCGTAGGGGGTTTTTTCACACCATGATGCATCAGGTGCAAACGTGTAAAATATTTGAAAAACAATAAGGCGGATGTTATGCAAAGCTAGTCATGTCGACAGACGCAACGTCAGAGGCTGTGTTGAACAGGGACAGATATGCAGCAACTCCTTGTATTGATCCTGAATCGATACATTTACACATCTCCCTCTTACCAACAGCCTGGCATATGCTGAATCCTTCAAAATCTGTGACACATTGCTCTGTCGAAGGTGTCTTCAATAGAACCATGCACCTACAGATCTCTCAGCTGAGCATATTAGGAGCTGCAGATCCCCCAAACAAGCTACCTAGCTACGTGTTGAAAGGTGTCCATGCATGCATCTCTGCAGGGAAATAAGGCTGCTGCTTATCGGTCCTCTAGCAAAAAATACTATTATGGTACAATTCTTCCCTCAAAAACCTCTCATGCAGGCATTAATCCTGCCAAAACTCAGCAGATCCACGTCAGGCGAGGCAGCTTCTTGCAAACTTCCACCCTATCATATTTTGATATGGTACATTGCAGCAGCCAACATAATTTTTTTTGAATTGAATTTAATGTACAACTGCTGCCAACTAAAGCACCTGCCATCTGTAGCAGCTGGATTTTCAAGTACCCTCCCGACCAGCAACAGCAGTCTGCACCGTTCAAAGATTGCAGATGTAGTCTAAATACCTGCTGTTTTCAGAACAGCCACACCGCTCTTTCGCATGGTACAACACTCTCGTATCTTGATTCTCCACCATGTATTGTCACTGAGGGCATGCATCCGACACCACTGCAGGACAACTGAATTGTCTTGCAAAAATGCTGCATGCACATTATTCTCACATGCAATATCAGATGCATGAAGATAAAACAAGTGCAGGATTACCCCACATCGTCACATACACATCATTTCCAAATCTCTCTAGGCGTCTTCTCGGTCACCGCTCTTCTATTTTCAAGCAAACAGAATATCAGTACCTTAAAAAGAGAGGAGTTCCATATCACACGGCAGCTTAATAACGCTGACCTCTCCTCCCAGCTCCAGACAAACTGGCGGAGGTCGGCTTTGCAGCGATAACATCAGTGTCCTGCAGAAGCTTCTGCATCAAATTGTGCTCGCGGATGAAGGCCTCCAATTCCTCGCGCCCCTCGAGAGCAAGGGCGCTGATGCGCTGGGGCGTCAGCGGCTTCTCCATCTCGTGCTCCGCAGCCAACAGCTTGCTGATCTCTGTCAGCGTTCGCGGCGTGCCGTCGATCAGGCCGTACCGCCACTTGAGAATGTCCGCCTTCCGCTTGTCTTCCAGCACGTCCAGTGCTAGTCCGATGACATTTTGCAAACCCCTGCACGGCCCCACTTCAATTTCATTTTTGACCCTGGACGACTCGTAAGTTCGTTTGATGCAGCGACAAGGAATAATGCAACCTCTTCACTAATGCCATGGACAGCCAAGGTTTCAAACTTCATGCAGCAACTTCTCTATATCTGTCTGCACACACGTGAGCATGTTCACTGAGATCAACCCTCTACTTGAAGCAAAGAAACCCTGCCTTAGCTGCACCAAATGGTGGAGAAAATGCAAGAATCGTGAAGAATGGAGGAATGCCGTAAGGTGCTGCTAGACGTGCCGAGTCCATTAAAAAATCTGAAAAACGTGCAATAAACGTTAAGTAATAAGCTGGAACCACAAGGAACCTGGCTGCCCCAACCCGAGATAAATCCCACGAAAGGATGTAGGCACATGATGTTGCTTCCCACCTCTCCTTCTCCTCACGGTAAAGATCATACTCAGGCACATCATCCGCCACGCTGGCGCTGCTGAACATGTCATCGCCGCTGCGTGTGTCATCTCTGGCTGCATTGGTGAATCCGTCCCACGCCTTCACGTCTTTCGAGCGGGATTGGAGCAGCAAGGCACGCTCAGGGCTCACACCCACCTACCAGCACCCCAGACAAAGCAGCTCAGATTGGCATTATTTTTATTATTACAGGTCGGCAGACCCAAAGCCAAATGGCCATAGGGCATACACACAGCGTGTCTGCAGCCACACCGTGGGGCTCCAACCTAGTCTGCATGGCATGTCGAATGGATATGGATTGATTTCACATGCATGGAATCAAACGCTGTAAGAAAGTCAGAATGAGCAACAGGCGGCTAGGCTTTCCGAAAGCATAATGTCACAGAATTGTTGATTGCACCAATCTTTGCAGAGTCCTTCCCTCACAGATAGACCCTGTCAGTAAAGACTGAACTCGTATGCCATATCACAAATATGTTGCAAAGATCAATGTGCATCAGAAGAGCCCTGGGTGGAAGTGACTAACTCACCTGTGCAGCAACCTCGGCAAGTGTCGGCTTGCGACCAAGCGTCTGCGATAGCGTTCCCTCCACTTCTGACATCTTCCGCAGTAAATAATGCGCGCGCCGGGGGAGTCTCAAAAGCCCGCCCTCTTCCCCCACCACCTGCAAACACCAACAATACCTGTCAAAACACCACGGGCAAAGCTTTCACTGACGTTCGTAGTACATCATATGAGCACAGCTGCATTGTCTTGCGCTGCAAGCAGTCCAAGCTGATGCAGCAAAAGACAATGCAGCTGTGCTCATCAGGAATATGGCCCAATAAACTGAACTTGACAGCACTTATCCTGATGCACTTCTGAGAATATGCAGCTACATGTCTGGCATGATAGCCGTTTTTGTACACAAGGACTTTTCCCTACTTGAGGGAGACACGTGAAACAACTCTCCTACTGCACGAGAACACTCAACACTGCTCCAAGCAATGACAGGTTGGATGGCAGTTGCACTCACCCGGGATAGGCGCATGAAGATGTATGCCCAAGCATAGGTGACCAGACGCGCCCCCTTAGACGGGTCAAAGTCCTCTGCCACGCGCAGCAGCTCCTGCTGGGCGTCCATCAGCAGCTCATCCCGACTCAGCCCCTGTGCAAGCACATGCCGGCACATGTCAGCAGCTGCCGCATGGACTACAGTCCTCTGCATCCCTGTGCAGACAAATGCTGAGCAGTGCTGAGCTATGGTATGGACACACCCGTCTTCAATGCCAATCAACAAAGCACGGGTTCGTTGTGTTTAGATCGGTAAGGCTACAGGTAAATCAAGAGGATTGGTGTCAATATCAATGCATCAGTCGTGCTGCTGGGGCATCACATGCCTCCAAAATGCTGTGTAACCAATTGTCACAAGCTCATCTGACAGGCCTCCACTCCCTTGAGGGAAGAATCGGAGTGATTCTTGCAGAGTTTGCTTGAGGCAGACGTAAGGAAGGTTCAGAGCAGAGCAGAGCAGACCTGGCCGCAGAACTTGTATGTGAACTGGTACAGCAGGCCCATGTTGGCATCTATCAGGCGTCTGCTCGCAGCCTGCCCTGCTGCCAGAATGCTGCCCAGGGCCTTCTGTGAGGGCAGCCCCGCCAGATCAGCCCACTCAGCATCTGACAGCTGGTGGCCATCTGCCGCGGCCGCCTCGTCCCTGATCTGCTTCAGCTTTGCTGCCCTCTGCGCAGCACCCACAAAAATTATTACTACACACCTGCCACGCACACTCCACACTTGACACAATAGCAGCCAGCAAAACAACCTGGTAGCATGCTAATGACTTCGATCCAATGTTGAGACCTTGCACCACAACAGCTTGCAGTCGGCTCCTAAAAATTGGGCACTGCCGTTGAAGTTCTGACAATGACCCTCGTAGCCAGGGTAGGGCGCATGTGCACACCTGGATTGCTCGGCAGACCTCAATCTCCTCCTCTCTGCTCAGGAACCGCGACTTGGGCTCCTGCTTCCTGGCGAAGTCAACACCGCTGCTGCTAGCAGTGGCATCGTTTGAGCCTGGTGCTGCACTGGGCCTCAATCGCCTCCTGCCTCGCTGGCGTCTGCTGCTCACTCGAGCTGCATCGCTGCTGCCGCTTTCACCTGCCCTCCTAGCACGCAGAGCATGTGCACGCCTGCTTGACAGCTCCCTCTGCCGCCGACGTACCAGTGATGCAGGTGTTGCCAACCTTGCTGGCTTGCTGGCAGTGCCCCTGTGGAATCATTGGTGCATGCCATCAACATCAGATGCTGCAGTGGGAAAGGGATCATGGTGACCTGACAAGTTGGTCCATTTCAAGGGACAGAGAGCGGGAGACCCAAGGTTGCAACAAACTCATGAGACTTCACTCACGTCTGCTTTTCAAAAATCCAGCATTCTATGTGCTGTATATAACGTTGGCATAAGACAGAGGAAGACGTAATGCCAAATACTGCGAAATCGTTGGCGGGTGCAGCTTACCCTTGGGACCTGTGGGATGCAGATGCTGTGTCCTCCTCGAGGGGGAACTGCTGGCGTCCGAGGCGCGCAATGTGAGGCTGCAGGGCTCGAGACATGCCTTCATCAGTGAGGTCCTCCTCGTCCCAAGAAACAGGTAGGTCAGAGACTCTCTCTAAAGTCTCTGCCTCGCTCCGTGTTCGGGCAGCGACCTGAGTGCTGAGTCGCTGCTGCTGGACATCAGTTCTGCGCTGAGGTGCCCCGGAAGACGCTGAGCGCGGTCCCAGTGGCCCAGGAGCGCTTGTGGAAGCTATACACGGACAGCGAGACGCAAGCGTTTGCCTGACGCGGAACGCGTTCATTATGTGGATTCCTTAGAAATCCTAGTCTGCCTATGGATGTGTGGAACGTCAGAAGGATGCTACAGGGTCCGGTTTTCGCACGATAAGACTGCCAAACGGGTTCTACAGGTGACCGCGAATTTCGCAGAGGCGTGGCAAGTCCCAGAAGTCTCGTAGCTGTATCTTCTCATGACGTTGTCGACTGCGGCGTTCCTTGTCGAACGTGGGGTCAAAAACGTCACGTAGATTTGCAGTGTTGGAAGGGTTTTAGTAAGATGACTAAGCTAACGAGAGAGGCTCAGGCTGTTCTGGAGTGTTGCAACAGAAGTGGCAAGTGGAGTCATTTGTAGGATATTGGGGCTCTTGTGTAACTCCTGTACTGTCGTTGGGAGGAAACGGAACCGGAGTAGCTACCCAGTCTTGTGGTTCTCTGACAAAATGCAGATCTTCTTTGATAAAACGTCTGCCCTGAATGTGGAGGCCCAGGACACCGTGGAGTCAGTGAAGATGATTATAGAGGTATATCGCTGCTGAACTTATCCGATTCACGGATTTCTCTTTGTTGTTAGGCAGGAAAGCTAGATTGCAACACAGTTTCTAGAAAAGTATGGGCATTCAGGGAAACGTCTGCGAAATTTTGCAGTGAGGTCAACAAATTGGGTGTTCGCAGGAAAAGACGGGCATCCCATGCTGCCATCAGCGCCTTATCTATGCGGGCAAGCAGCTCGAGGATGACAGGACTTTGGCGCAGTGTTCTGTGGAGGCTGGCAGCACGCTGCACCTCGTGCTGCGCTTGCGAGGAGGGAAAGGAGGATTTGGAGCATTGTTGCGTGGTGCAGGTGCGATGTAAACAGGACCATTTCACCATAGCCCATCCCTGTAAAGTTGCACCACAGCCTGTGCACGGTCCCTGTGCAGCCAACACCTCTCAATTGAACATGGAAACTTCAAGAATGACCGGAAGGAAGAGTGTGGTGGGTCAAGGAGCGTCTGATGTGATATGTTGTCAAGGCGTTGACACGCAGGCACTAGCTTGGCAAACATCCTTCTTTCTGCTTGCGATGCTGAGGCTTTCACAACTGCAACACTCAGAAAGATAAGAGTGTAATAATACTCAGTAAGATCGATATTTCTTAGTGAGCAAGGATTTATTAAAGTAGAAGTATAAGTAAACTTCTGTGGATGGAACGCAGGCCGTGCTGCGCTGACGGACAACTTTGACGCGTGCCGGGATCTGAGCGGCCGGCGCCTGCGCCATGTGAACGCTGAGCAGAAGCTGGCGGAATGGGCGGCCCAGGCGAAGGAGCGCGAACTGGAGAAAGTTGGGCTGAAGCACATCCGGGCCCAGGAAAAAGCCGCGCAGCGGGAGGCCAGAGCTCAGGTGTGCTTGCAGCAACTTCGTTCCCAAAGTCTTTCCAATCAACTTGGTCCACAACAAAGGGTGATGGATACTTTTTGGGCGGTGCGCACACCATTCCTTCCCGTTCTGTAGAAAGTCGAGGCAGGAGTGATTACAACCTCTTGGACAACTGACCGTGGTCATGTCCTTCCCAAGAATTCTGGGGGCGACGACTGGCTCAACTAATGTGTCTTGTTGCAAGTGCAACAGAATCATTTACAGTGAGTGCAAGTGATAACCTGCTGCAAGTCCCTGCACAAGGGCAAAAGGTCCGCAAGCGACTCGCTCCCAACTTTTGCACGTGGTGGGTCAGAGTCGAGCCATGGTCAAGCTTTCTGATAGGCTTTGAGCTTTCTGATAGGTTCGATCTTTCTGAGATGCTTTCTGCACTGTTTGGCATCGGCCATAGGTGACATGGATGATATTCGGAGCGAGCAAGACGCTTTGCTAGAGGCTCTCTGACTGTGTGGCATGCGGCCATAGGTGGACATGGATGATATTCGGAGCGAGCAAGAGGCGGCGCTGGAGCGGGCGAAGGATGCGGTGGCGAGCGCGCTGGCCGCCGCTCCCGACGCGCAAAAGGCCGCTAAGCGCGCGGCCGCCAGCGCGGCCGGAGACGGCCGGCCGGCCAAGAAGCAGCGCCCCAGTCGCGTGCTGGGCGATGTGCTTCCCAGCGACTCCGAAGATGAGGAAGGTGCGCACCCGCTGTCAAACACTCCTGCTGTATCAGCTGGTGTCCGTGTGCATTATTTCTGTTGCATCTAGAAAGGATGCATCATTTGCGTCTCCACGACAATTGATTTTCCAGCCTGTGAATCAGAAATATAAAGCAGCTGGAGACTGCAATCTGCTTGAGCCTGGATCATGCTGTAATTGGTCGGTGCCGGGGAAGCCATTGAATTTTTCTGTTTCCAATGCCTGTCTGCATCGAGGCGCAAGTGGACAATTTGGTGGCCATCAATCACTACTGTTATGGTGGTCATGGCACTCAATCAGCTCTGTTTTGGGGACGTACAGAGGAGGATGAGGAAGAGGAAATTGAGGCTGCGCCATCGCTGAGCAACAGCCGCATGGCCATGATCGTGAAGGAGGGCACCACGGCCAGCGGCAGCCACAGCAGCGACGGCTCAGAGCAGGAGCCTCTGCACCTGCCGGCACCTGCCGGCCAGTCCCCCAGCGCACAGGTGCCCTTTACAACCCCTAAACCCTACACCTCAAATGAATATATAAAATATACTTCTTGTCCCTAAAAATTCACCGTGCACCATGCTGTGCTCAATGACCCCTTCCTTGCTGCACGTTATCTCGCTGCTATTACTCGGGGATGTTTATATGTCAGGCGCATTTGGGCCGTAATGGTTTGTTTCTGTGGCTGGTGTCAGTTGCCAGCATCCTTGCATGGGACTTAGGACCTGCACTTTCTTCCCTTTGGTGCAGAACATTGAAAAAGGTTTGCATCTGTGCTGCTAAAGACTCGGAGAGAGCAATATGTCCGGCGCACTTGTGCTGGCTGCGGCTGGTTAGATCTGCCAGCATCCTTGCATGGGAGTTGCGACCCGTACTTCCTCCCTTTTGGTGCAGAACATTGAAGAAGATTTGTATCGGTGCTTGCAGGCATCAGTGTCAGTGATGGAAGCTGCGGCAGCGGCTGGTCCGGCCGCGGCCGAGGAGGCCGCAGCAGCCGCAACCTCGGTGGTGGACAGCAACGCGGGTGCACCAAGTTTGGATCTGGCGCAGGTTGGCAACATCAAACCCCTTTGTCGCCAATCTGCCCAACAACGCCTGCAAAGTCGAGACTCGATCAGTGGTTTGAGAGGCTGTAGTAGGTGCAGACAAAGCTGCAATATATCTGTAATGCAATGAGACCCAGGGGATCACTTGATCGAGTTTCTTGGCTATTGTTGTGGGATTTGGAAGTTTTGTTCAGAAGGCCAAAAGATAATCTGGCGCAGGTCAGCAGCACCTATATTTCTCTAACCCTGATGCCCCATATTAGCATAATAACAATCCTAAACCCTTAAAGCTCTAAATGAAAAAGAAGGCAAGCAAGTAAATAACAAACCCTAAAATAAAATGTGTAAAAAAGTTATGAAATGGAGGATTTGGCGCAGGTAGGCAGCACGGCGGCCATGATGGAGCCTGTCTCGAGCGTGGCCGATGCGCCGAACGGCGCAGCCGGCGCGTCGGTGGTCGACAGCAGCCTCAAGGACCGGCGCAGGAGCAATGTGGTGGATTCTACGCTGGTGCGTCTGGACCTGGATTTGTGTTTGTGCAGTCGTCAGCTTTGCTCTGTCTCTGGCATCAATCCTGGTCAGGTCTCTTTTGGAAGGCCATGTTGATGTGGCCAAGCTGTTGCATGAACTTTATTATGCTCATGCAGAAATGTGTACGAACACATGCAGTGTTTAATGTTTTGCATTGTGGCAGAGTTCATTGGCATCTTGAGTTATTCTAGGAGGCCGAATGCTCAACTCAAAAAGTGGGTGTGAGGTCTGAGAATCTTCAAGACCCAGTGTCGATCCATGACTGCGTATGCTGACCCTCCTCTTTTCGCTTGCGCAGGCCGCACCACACGAGCCGGTGGATCTGGCGCAGTACAGCAGTGCATCAGAGCTGGAGGCGCTGGGCTTGGAGCGGCTGAAGGCGGAGCTGCAGCGCCTGGGGCTCAAGTGCGGCGGTAGCCTGGCTGACCGCGCGGCGCGCCTCTTCCTGCTCAAGCACACCCCGCAGTCCCAGCTTGACAAGAAGCACCTCGCTAAGCCGTCCAAGAAGGCCTGAAGGAGTTGCTTTTGGTGGATTTGCCTCGGAGGAGGCTTCTCAGACCGTGTGAGGCTCAAAGAAGACGGGCATGAGCACCGGCTCTGTCCCGACTCGACAAGAAGCACCCTCTGCCAAACCGCCCAAGAAGGCCTGAGCCTGTGCAGTGCGTTTGGGATAGGATGCGGTGCAGCATGCTACTGGATCAGCCTGGCCTGTGGAGAGTACCGTTTGGTAAACAGTCTTGGTAGTAAACAGTGTTGGTGTGATGCTCAAGGGATATGAGCATGAGCACAAACGCTATGTGGAGGGACAAGAAGCGCTTCCCCAAATGCAAGATGACAGAAGGCCTGGCAAAAAGTTGTTTTGGCTCTTCTGGTGGGAGTGCGGGACGCTAGCCGTAGGCATGGCACCATTGCATGATGTTGTAACATCTCGGCCACGCAGGTACAAAAAGCACATTGCCAAGCCAGCCAAAGCATGTGAGAAGAGCATGTATGCGGTAGTCTTCTTACGTGGAAGGCAACATAGCACTTTATTACGCCACAGAGCTGCAGGAAAGGTGTTGGAAGAGTATCAGCTTCAGTTATGGTACACCGCAAAAAACCCCTGACACAAGCCACTTGCCCTTGCAACTACATGCAGGTTGAAAGCACCTATTATAGACAGCCGTCGAGTTGGTGGGGAGGATGCAATGATGCACCCTGATGTGGTGGGTGACTGTGTCAAACTTGAATTTGCTGCAAGCTTGCCATAAGCCTCGGTTGAAGCGGAGAAGCATATGCATGCTGGTGCGCATTGGTGCCACACAGTGTTCCGGAACACTGTGGGATCCCAGCAACACCACTGATGATGAGAGCGCTGCTAAATTTTAATATACATGGAGATCTAGTACCACTAAGATTAAACTTTCGGGTGATAGAAGCTAGGCATGTGCGGGCTGCAGTTCAACTCTCGGAATCCCAATTTTAAAGGGAACAATATTCTGCAATTGTATGCACCTTCAGATTGCATAGGAGTCCTATGATAGGAGTCCTATGATAGGACTTTTGGCAAGGCATGCAACCACATGCATGACTTTCCCTGGCGAGCCAAAGGCCATTTGGCTCGCCTGAGGCGGTCTGCCAACTGTCTGTCTAGATGTACTTTGAGCCCAAGTGCAACCTTACTTCAAACTTCTTAAGCACCATGATGCATCTGCTGTCTATCGGTTTCACATGGCACTCGCCAGACTGAGGGTTAGTCCCTCAGGGACTAAAACACTATCGTCGTCTTCTGCTACAGTTGTGCGGCCTGTGAGTCTCATCGACACTATCAATTTGCAGTTATTATTTACCTGCCCTACCACCATTCATCGTTCTTCATCATTGAACGGGGGGCCCATCCCGTCAACACGTATAATATTATTAGGGATAGGGTTACGAGCTCATTAAAATTCATTCTCCCAAAACAACAGCTTTTTTCCCGAGTTGGGATATCCCGACAATACTCGTCTGAGGGCATCAGGCTGGGAGAAGGAGTCCGAGTCCGACAGAAATGGCAGCAGAGCTGCTGCACTGGCCAATGGCAAGAACAGGGTGAGCGCTTCTCATGTGAACAGGCAAGTAGGGGTAACCCTGCCTCTTTGAGTGTCTGGTTACTGCTTTTTGTACCGCTTTAACTAAGTCACTCCCTCGTCGACGACTGAGTCAGTCATGATGCATAGACTTAAAACTCCCGGGTGTGCTTCACCGGCCTTGACATCCTCTGGTTGTAGCTGTTAGACGACGCAAAGCCAGTACTCCTCTTGCTGTAGGGACTATAAGAAGTTTCTTCCCTATATTACAGCCAACTTGTCCACCAATACCACCCTTGTCTAAACGAAGTGTTGTCGACACTGTCACTGTGCAGGCCCTCGCGTGTTTCACGTCGGGCTATTTCAACGGCTTCTATCCACGTCGGGTGCCTGTTGGCCCTTCACTTGGCAGGCATAACTGGTGCGACCGTCCCACAGCAGCTGTTATCTCTGGGATAAAGAGAACGGATTCTTAGATAGCGACAACCGTCCGAGGCACCCTTATGTGCCTCGCACTGTGCCGAGCTTATGCTTATAAAGTTCAACTGACATCCAAGTAATTAAATGACTTCCAGCTGGATAAATGACTTAAACATGTACGGGATGAGGTGCAGGTGCCTTTGCCACACCTTATGACGATTCCGATTTGACCACGCTGGGAACGTCGTTGAATCTGGAAGGCGAGTGCTGCTGACTGAAGCTGGAAAATATGGAGTACAGTGTTCAGCCAGGTTGCCAAAAGATTTAGATGTTCAATATTATGATGCAGGCAGCGCAAGAACACGGAGCAACACTGGTACTTCCTGCTCCTGTTGAAACAAGCACTCGATATTTTAAGCTGAGCACCACTCGCTGTTTGTTTGTGAAGGCGTGACCATATAGCTCACTGTCATCTATCGTCAGCAGTGGCATTCACATTAAGGTGCATAAAAGCAGAGAACACCAGCCTGGCAGGCAGATGTGTGAGAGCGTAACAACCTTTTCCATGCGGTCTTTCTTCATGCAGGTTATATTTTGAACCCACTGAATTTCCCCAGCACGCCTTTCGATGATCTTCTGCCTGCCAGCAGAGGCGAAGTCCAACGTGACGAGCTGATCATCAAAGAGCTGGTAGCTGATCAGCAGAGAAATAGAGAAGTAGAAGTGCAGTTGGTCAAGCAAGTCAATGCACTGACCCCGGTGAGCGGCATCGCCTCAGCTATTTGATGCTGCCAGCAACACAATAAGGTTAATGTCATTTGTAACGAGGGTGACACACGTTCATCATGCTCAGGGTTTCAACGGGACCAACGGCATCAATGGAGTGAATGGTATGCAAAATCTTGGCATGAGAAGGCCCACCCGTTATTTTGAAAACTCTGCTGCAATCATAAGCTATATGGAACCTATGGAAGGCATAGCAGGTTTTATCATCAACCAGCAAGCATAGGCAATGAGGTGTTTGTTTTTGCATGCAGGCACCACTGGAGGCATCGGCACCACAGGCGCCACCGGATCCACAGGCCTCACAGGTGTGTCCTCCTGCGCTCACATGCTGTCTCATTCTGCGCACGCCAATCTGCAACTGCAGATAGGTTCACATTGGCATGTTTGATCCTGATGTATATCACAGTTCCCATCACAATGCAGCTGAGAGCCTCCTGAATTGTGCAGGCGCCACCGGAGCATCAGGAGCCACCGGCCTGACAGGTGTCCTCCTGAACTTCTCACATGCTGTGTCAATGTGCACCTGCTAGTCCTAACGCATTTGCAGTGGCATGCGTTTTCCCAATGTGCATTGATGTCATCATGCACATGACAGTATTTTGAAACTGCAGGCTCCACCGGAGCCACCGGCATGACAGGAGCCACTGGCGCAACAGGTAAGTCCTCTCCATTTTCACATGCTCTCTCACTCTGCGCCCTGCCAAAAACCCGAATCTGCAACAGGCTCATATTCGCATCTGATGTGTAGCATGGCTGCCATTACAAGTGCATCTGACGGCCTCCTGGAGTGTGCAGGCTTCACAGGAGCCACAGGATTCACCGGAGCCACAGGATTTACTGGAGCCACCGGCGCAGAAGGTATTTCCTCTATTTCCACATTTCGTCTCATCCTGCATCTGCCAGTCCCCCATATCTGCAATATGCTCACAGTGGATGTCTATTCTTGATGCGTGTCATAGTTGCCACCACAATGCAGCTGAAAACATCCTGGGGTGTGCAGGCAATACTGGAGACACGGGCGCCACAGGAGGCACAGGCCCAACAGGTGTGTCCTCACTGATTTTTTCAATTCCTCTCCTGCCTCCTCCACAATTGCAACATGCTCACAGTGGATGTCTGTTTCCAATGTCTATCCCAGCTGACATCACAGTGCAGCTGAAAACATCCGGGGTTGTGCAGGCAATACCGGAGACACGGGCCCTACAGGAGCCTCAGGAGGCATTGGCCCAACAGGTGTGTCCTCCCAATTTCTTTCCTGCCTCCTTAGCATCTGCATCAAGCTCACAGTGAATATTTGGTTTCCAATGTGTAGCATAAGCTGCCATGGCAATGCAGCTGAAAACATCCGGGGTTGTGCAGGCAATACCGGAGACACGGGCCCCACAGGTGTGTCTTCCCACTTTCAAAATTTCGTCTTGCACCTGCCAATCCTCTGTGTCTTCACTACGCGTATATTGGTATTTCTTACCCAAATGTGACACACTTGCCATTGGAAGGCACATGATAGCCTTCTGGATACTGCAGGCCCAACAGGAACTGCAGCTGTGGTAGGCTTCAACTACGTGAATGGTGCCCAGGTGTGGCTGTCGGTGTTTTGCTTCTTCAGCATGCTGGGCACCTTTTGCATGGTGCAGGAGCTTATATATTCATTTGTCTCCCAGTATGGCTTTCTCTCTCAATCTTGACTGCCAATTGGTTTTCCTCCTTGCACAGTTGAAGTACATGTATGCCCCAACGAGGTATCATGCTTGTGGTACTTAAAGCTCTGCTTCTCCTTGACAACAAAGTACGCAGCACTGATTGGATGACTTGCATGTTGCGACCAAGGTTTGAAAGCAGCAGGATGTTCTTGGTACAAAGCTGAAGCGGACTTGTGCCCCCTGCAGTATTTTATTGCACCCGCAACGGGCGACTATTCCTTCACGGTGGCAGGAGGCCAAGGTGGAAGATCAACAGGGGGAAACACGGGAGGCCTGGGAGCAACAGTCAGAGCCACAGCATTCTTGCGACAGGGAGCCAATGTCACCATCATTGTGGCGGGGAAGGGCAACCCCGGCGACCCTTCATTCGAAAACGTTGCAGGGGCAGGCGGCGGGGGCCTCAGTGCTGTCTACACCAATGGTGATGGCGCACCAACTATTGTAGCAGGTATGGTGTCCTCCTGAGGGAACACGGACCATCATTGCCATTTCAACCATTCTCAAGTGAGAATTAAAGTGCTATCAACACGACTGCGAAAATGCGGTTGTGTCACAGGCATGTTTTCCATTACAATTACTCTAGCACCTCTATCTGGTAAGATCCTACCTCTGTTGCAGGTGGCGGCGGTGGCGGCGGTGCCACATCTAATACAAATCTTTATGCACCAGGACAGTCATCAATGGCATGCGATACTGCGACCACATCACTACCAACTGGTGGAGAAGGAGGGGTAGGATTTGTAAATATGAATGGATCACCCGGGCAAGCAGGTGCAGCACCTCCTTTGTGCCAGTCTGTGCTACGTTGCATCCTGTGCCTTGTTTGATTGCAGGTGCAAGCCGTTCCCAAAGAAGGAATTCTTGCAATCCACACATCTTTGATCACATGATCCAAGCTCATGCAGTGGGACAGCAGCTTTACTACTGCAAGCGGTCGCACCCAATGGTTGCATGAGCTCTCAGTTTTACATCATGGTTGTGTAGGAAGTGGTGGGAGTGGAAGTTTTAGGGGAGGTGGTGGGGGTGGCGGAACTGTGGGCACTGCTTCGAGCACTTATGCTGGTGGCAAGGGGGGCCCCAACAATTACCAGGCGACCTCCTTTGCAGGCGTAAGGTTCTAAAGAGCATGCATTGAGAATGTACCTTTGATGTCCAAAAAGCCATCCAAAATACCCCACTACAGTGCAGCTGCGGTTTGTGTGCTTGTCTACTGTGCTGCTCGCAACCATGGTATCATTTGTGCTTGCTTACCGTAGGATGGTGGGTATGGCGGTGGCGGAGGTGCGGGTGGTGTTGCTGGTGAGTAAAACACTTATCGGCACCCTTTAATGATAGCTCGTCCATAAGGAGCCTCCATGTCCCCCAATTCTTTCTTGCTGCCCAATTTTGCGGCTATCTCAAGGGTGCATGCATGTGCTGGTGTAGGCGGTGGAGGCGGTGCAGGCTATGTAGGTGGCGCAGGTGGCACCTTCACAGACTATGCCACAACTCCCCCTACCCAGGCCGGCGCCGGGTCCTCGTTCCTTGACGCGTCCGTCAGTGGCAACTGCACGGGACTGCCCGGGAACTCAGGCGATGGCTATGTCACCGTGGCGCTGCTGTGAACATACAGGCGCTCACCACGCCACTGGCGCAAGTTTTCCTTACAGTGAAGCCACATGCCATCCGGTTGAGGTCAACAGCAGGGCAACATCTCAATTGAAGCTTGAATCGCCTCCTCAAGGCGCAGTCCTAACCAAGTAGCCCTGGTCGAGGCCAAGGCTCACTCTTAAAGACACCGTGCATTTGAGAGTCTTGAGATGTGCGCAGACTTATGACCCTGACTCGCAGTGCAGTACATGGGCCGGTGTACATCACCGTGCTAGTAAAGGTTGTGCCCCCAAAGTAATCATATAGACCTCGGTGAGGCAAACGTGAAGCCTGACAGCGTAGGGCACCAACAGGTGTGGCTGCAGCCGGGGTCCTTGGGTCCATGTGCATGCCGAGGATGCAGCCTTGTCAACCTGCTTTGGCACCCGTTGGACCCAGCATGTTGCTCAGGAGTTGGCCTTGAAATTTAACAACCTGAATTGTGGTTGTATGGTGTTCGAAGAATTCTACCCAGCAAGGGTTGTAGTATGATGTGATGGCGCCCAAGGCGACAGATCAGTGACATTCACCGTGATCGCAAATTGAAGTCAATCGCGAGCCTCATTATCGGCTGAATGCAAGCCTAAGCTCCATATAGTGCAAAGTAGCATTATGATGAGTACCATATTCCTGAAGGAAAGCAATTCTTTTGAGATAACATGCTTCGGTTGTTGAGAACAGCTTACACCATGGTTGGCCATTGCCCAATTCTTGCTAGTGTAGAGAGACAATCTTAATCACAACCTGTGCCAACTCTATACACTGGATGATAGAATGATACATTGACTGACTTTAGAGGGATCTTAATTGTAGACTGCAGCATTCATACCAACGTGCACGCCACTTGTGTAATCCCCAAGTTCATATAGCTGTATTTGGAGCATGATCAAATTCCGACACGCTTGAACCTTGGTTATATGATGGCGTATGTTGCAGAACTTCAAATGAAGTTCCAAATAGAGGAGCATCACATTCATGTATTTTAATGTTGGGACATTGTGAGCGCACAACATCAATATCACGTCCTATTGTTCTTCAGAACAGCGATGAGCCTGAACGCCTCCTCATGCTGCAGGTCTGTCTCGAGGTTCATTTCCCCATAGAGCCCCTCGATGCTGAACCCTGCCAGCCTGGCAAGCAGATGCACTTCCTGTAGCGTGAACACCCGCTGAGGCACCACCTCGCTCCCTATCAGCCGCCAACCATCCTCCTCACTTGGATCTGCACTGCTCACTGACACGCTCCGCTGCAGTATCTGCAATGAAATGCAGCGGCACTGTGAGGATCTGAGTACATGCATTGCTCACAAGCCTTTCCACCCGAGCGTTGTGTGGCCATAATTCTGCAGTGCTCATCGCCACATTCCGCTGCAGTATCTGCAATGAAATACCAGCAGCATTGTCAGGACCTAAACACATGCATTGCTCACAAGCCCCTCCACTCGAGCATGGTGTGGCCGTGATTCTTCTCTTCTGATACTTACATGGCTTTGCTGGCGCGCATGCAATGCAGCAGCACTGTCAAGACCTAAACACATGCATTGCTCACAAGCCCCTCCACTCGAGCATGGTGTGGCCATGGTTCTTCTGTTCTGATGCTTTACTGGCTTTGCTGGCGTGCATGCACGGACTGCTGCACCAGCAAGACCACTTCAACCCATCTGCTCCGGTCATAAAAATGCCCTTTGTCTACAAACTCTGTGTGCCTGCACCCCAGATGGATGGTGTGCTTTTGTATTGAAGAGCATGGTGAGTGCTGAGGGCCCTCGCACATTTTGAAGCCAACATACGATGGAGTTGGTGCAAGTTATGGCACCTGTGTGTAAGGGTCAAAATCGTCCAGCGGCGCTCCATAAACCATCTTCAAAGCGCTCTCTCCCTCACTCTCACCATCCAGTTCCCATTCATCCCCCTGAATGCACAAATTCCCCAAATTGCTAGAAAATACACTGCATGGGGAGTCGATAAATGCATGTGGGCCATGTGAGTGAAGAGCCTGCGTTATGACTTCAATGCTGAAGCAGGAATGGAACAAAAGTGCTCCTGCAAAAACTGCTGTGTTGTGCAAACAGAGAAAGCAGGACTACTGACAACTCCAAAATAAGGGAGGACCTCAGTCACTACAGTATCACACCATATCCATGCTTGCTGCAGCCTCTTGGAGTGATGACCGACAGACCCTCACTCACAGCACTGCATCATGCACGGCTCCCAAATTTCACATCGAGAGATCCAAAACAGCACGTTGGCTGTGGCATGGCTAGCGAAAAACGCTCATTTGATCAGGACAGGACCTCGATAAGAGCGCCATCAAAGACATCCGCTGGATGGGCAAGCTCGAGGACCAGTAGTCCTCCCGGGCGCAGCGCATTACCGGCCGCCTCCAGCCAGCGCAGCGCGTCATCATTAGTCAGCGCATGTGCCAGCGTGCCCAGCGGCAGCAGCGCCAGGTCAGCGGGTGCGAATCCCTCCTGCACCAATCCGCAGAGGACAGCCCATCAATTGGTCAAACAGAGTGACATGATGGTAGGTTGGCCGGACACTTGCCAGGACTAAGTCATGTCCGTCTGCAAGCACTGCTAAAGGTATCACAGGGCATGAGACGCACCAACTGCATGCACACTTCCACATGCATTCTTATTTAATTTGCAGCCCGATCTGCTGGCACCTGCATTTTTATATAGCCCAGAAATCTCAGGCGCGACAAGGGCTTCTGGATCTTGTACTTCAGGATGAAACCAGACTGGTTGGCAACCAGACTGTTGATATGGTGCTGTGTGAGCCTGTTCAAAGGGTTGCTTGTCAGGTCACTCACCGGCAAGGCATCCCTGCTGCCGAAAACTTCCTCTAGGCGCCCATGCAAGAATGTTACGACGGCCCCAGCCTCCGCTGCATGCCTTCGCGCAAACTCCAGCATTTTGGGGTTGTCATCTACCGCTGTCACGAGGCCGACCCCTTGCAGAGCTGCCTCCACAGCATGCCGGGCCGGCCCACACCTGCCACCATGCACACACTTTACACCATTATTCCCACAACCCTAAATCTTAAACACCTAGATATCCCTTAACCCTGATGAATGCCCATGTCCACCGGGCTAGAATTCCAGCTCGGCTAGCGGAGGAAGCTTGCCCGGCATGAGTGGTGCCATTTGGGGCGCATGGCCCTCTTGCAACTGTGTATTGTGAGCTAGGAAGGCTCTGTTGCTCATATAAACACCTGCCATGACCCACGCATCTGCCAGCAGAGGGAGTAGGAAATGGCATTCTTGGGCAGGGCACGGAAGGTCACCCAAGCTCCAGGAAGCTCTCTGGCCTTTGGCCAGCCTTGCCTTGTGCTGAGTGCCTGGCATAGGCTCCCATCAGGAACTTCACCTGCATCGCAACACCATTGTAAGGGGCTGATTATGATACTGCCATTCCCCTGATCACCAAGGCCATGGAGCGAGTAGATGCCAAATAGCATTTAGTGGTGTTCCAACACAGTGCAAACAGGAGAACTTCAAACAGGGGTTCCTGACCTCCTCATTGAATTCACGTTCACCAAATACTCGGTCATACAACTCTGGCTCATCGTAGAGCGACCAAGGCGACAGCTTTGAGTCTTGTGTGGGCTGACTGCCAGGAACCGCATCAACGTAGACGCTGCCAGCTTTTGCGCACAACGACCTTGATTCTGCTTGCAATAATTTCATAAATCAGCACTTGGATTTGTAACAAGGACTGCTTATGACCTCATCAAGGTTGCCAATGCCAACGCCACATTTGGCAGATCCAGAGCATACCTTGAGTGCGTTGCTGTGACAAATAGTGTTGCAAATGGGATCTTGTTCGTTGAATTGGTACATGGAGATACTGTAGGTTTCCACAATTGTTTGACAGTGTTCGCAAACAGTTGGTGTGCGCGACATGTGCAGCCATCGCCGACAAAGATGTAGTGCACTTGATCAAGAAGTGCGCTGCAGTACAAAAAACAAGCATTTACATCTTGTTTTGCGCCTCATATGCTGAAGAATCGCTCAGCAAGCCTGCTGTAGTCCTGATGGCACCACAGCAGCTAGTGAGATCTGTACTTGGAAACCAGAAAACGTATACTCAAGCTGAACAGGCAGAGCTGGCAATAATTAAAAGACGCTTGATCGTTTTGTCAGACATTCGGTCAGGAGTTCTAGAAGGAGATCTGAGCAGGTGTCAGCAGGTATGAAATAATCTCCAACGATGCATCCAAGGCGTCCGCGTCCGCATGCACCGGCAACTTCGCTTCTATGCATCCTTTCTCCCGTAAGCCTTTACGTTTTGTATCTTCAGGAAACGATTGTCTCACTGTCTTGACAATTCGGTCCCGGAAGCCAGGTTGAAAGTGCCAATTGTCCTCGAAAGAAGCAAGTTTGCACCGAACAGTGTCCAAGGTTTCGAAGGAGAGTTCTCAGGATGCTTGCTGAGCATCACTGATGCCACTGACATTCCGTCCCAGTTGAGACGAACTTTTATCACCAGTTCACACCGGAAGGGGTTGCCAGTCGACTGGAGTAATAAGCTCCTCTTTGTCTCTCGTAAGCATAGGACGTCCTCGTGTTGAAGCGCTGTATCTTGAAGGTGACTGGCCTTTTAGATCGCCATTAAGCATCAGCACACTTTACAATTTTATTGGGCCTTGATACAGCATGCCATGCTCCCATTCGTCACGTCAGATCCCTAATTTCCTGGCCTCAGTCTGAAGCCAACTTCTCTAGAAGGTTGATGGCTCGACCAGGCTATGTGCACAGGCAGTAGCTCACAAGGGCAGGCGTGAAGTCTATGGGAGATCTCCAAAGGGGTCCTCGGTTCCGAGGGAGGATACTCTACCAGTGTCTGATCAGTCTCCTGCTATCCACAGCCGCAGCACATGCAGGCAAGGAGACCACGAACACAGCCGCTAAAGGCCTTGCCATACTGCTAATGGTTGCTTGCCTTTGCAAATGCCCAGGCTCCATCTCTGGAATGTCCAAAAGACTCAGATCTATTCTGGTCAACCTGCGTTCTGTGCGACGGCCACACGCTCAGAACACTTCCGGAAATGGTTCGAGTGCTGATGCATGTGCAATTAGTACCGCTGAAATCGAAATCAAGTGACAACTGTGCTCTGCAGCGAGATATGGTAGGAGGCACCTTTTGGAAGCAGATTTTGTGCCTTCCAACAGCAGCGCATCCAGCAGCACCACTCCAGCAGCCAGTCCCGATGTGTCCAGGTGCTAGTCACGCTCTTCACAGTCAACACTGGGTTCCCCTCGATAGTCTTACTGCAGTGGGCAAAGGGATGGAGACTATCACTAGAATACCGTGTCTGTGCGACGGCCATCCTAACATAAATAAGATGTGTTTGCAACCCTTCCAAGACATGAGTTAAGTAGGTGTGGATTCTTCTGATACTTTCTACAGCATGCAGATATGCACAATAATGAGCCTTCAAGTTGGCAATTAGGCAGAGGCTTGCCGACTCATTGGAAAAAGCTTGAAGTTGGAGCATTTGCATCGCATAGCTTGTAATGCAATGAGTGCTGTTGTGCAGGTCGATGCTGTCTCCTGCTGCTACACCCCCTGTGATGACGCCACAGTCGAGCCCGCCACAAAGGAATGGCTCTGGCGAAACAAGTGCGACAGCAGCTGAGCAGGCGGGAGTGGTGCGTTCTGTTATCTCCACAAGACACAAAAGGGTAGCCGCATTTCTGCATGCTGCCCTATTCACGCATACAAAGTAGCTGCAGATTTGCTTGAGCCTAAGCCTGTGCTCCGGGTCAGCAGATGCTGCCTCCCTTTGATACTTGAGCAGACATATGGACTTCTCTTGCACAGAGGTCTGAACAACTCCATGACCGTTTTAAAGATGTACAAGCCTCGTTTAACACTTTTCCACCAGCCTGCAGTGTCAGAAGACTATGATTGGCTGGGTGAGTCGCAGCCCTGGTGGTGATTATGTAAGCACAGGCCCAGATTCTGAAAACAATCCAAAAGGGACCGCTGCAGTGTACCTTGGCCATGGTGGCATGGAACGGTGTGGTAAACTTAATGCTGCTGGGTACAAAGATCGCCATGCGCCGCGGTTTGTTTGTTGACCTCATTCCTTTGCATGCAGTCGTCCGATGTGTCGGGAACAACATGGGGGGCGCAGGCACCATCGGTTGCAGCAGAAGCTCCAGCCAAAGCCCCCCCTCCTCCAATCGGTGCCCCCCCGCCTCCTCCCAACTGGCGCAACAACTCCACTGCATCCCCGGCCCCGGGATATGTGCCGTTCAACCCCACCCCCATGTTCAACACCATCCTGATAACCAGTGAGCGCCTGCACTCATGCCCTTGTCAAGAATATATGAAGGACTGACCGTTCTGTGCATCAACAGCAGCTTGCCTTTGACTGCACGGTCCGGTGTGATTGCAAGAAAATATCCTTTCGGGTACTCTGCATCTAGTGGCTGAGATCAAGTAGTGGAGCTCAGCAAATAATTGTCATATTGCTGGAAGCAATGGCATGGAGTTGAGGTGCTGTCAACCAAATTCTGTGCAATGTCTGATCTCCCGGACATAGTGTTGTGCTCAGTAGGTGTGGGCATTGCCGCGATACTCGTCTGCGTCATCGGCTGCATGGTGTCCATGCGGTTCGTGCGATTTGGTCAGCTGCCGACGCCATCGTCGGCTTCAAGTGCGTGTTTCCATTTCCTTGTCGTCCAAGCTGACTCCGACTACAGGGCGTTGCTTGATTGTTATCGCCTGAAGTCAAGTCCAGGCAGCAGGAAGCAGTCTAGTGAAGTGCATGTGTAGCAGACTGGGATTGCAGGCGGCTAGGTACAAATGGTTTGCTCTTACGATGTCCCGAACAATCGAGCCTCCCAAGTAGATTTCACCCCGCTCCCTTTCAGGGTTTTTGTGCATTACCGGGTCCTGAGCTCGAGCCAAAAGACAACACATATCACTCTCAGGATCCACCCTGATGATAATCTCACTTCACCTAATCAATAAACATTTTAATATGAATTCAACTGCGCTATTTTGAGTGCCGCAGGGAGGCAGAGACAGGATGAGGCAGAGGGGACAGGACTTCAATCAATCAATAAACATTTTGTATATGAATTCAACTGCGCTGTTTTGACTGCTGCAGGGAGGCAGAGACAAGATGAGGCAGAGGGGACAGGGGGAGTGAAAATGGAGCCGAGCGGCGCGCCCATGCGGCGGGCAGTGCTTGTTCATAACCCGGACAATGACATCTGCTGTGGCGTGGAACTCACCCCGACTGCAGACCCACCCGTGGATGTACCCACGCCTCAAGTGTGTCCCTGTAGAGCTACTTCCTGCGCTGAGTTTTGCCGTTAAGTCAGCTGACGATTGAGATGCGTCAGAATCAGTATCGGCTTTTGTGCCCCAAAGCATGGTCCTCCTGCAATTGCAGCTCTGGCATGGCAGCAAGGTCCAGTGGCTCAGTGGAGATCCCAGTAGCCTGCAGGTTTTCTTCAATTCTGTGGGACATCAGCGCATTGACAGGAATTTATCGGCATGTGTTATTGTGCAGGGCGGCAGCATATGCATCTATACCTGTCTGCCTTCAAGGGCGGCTTTTAGCAAATGCTTCAGCGAGTTTCTGAGCAATCTTTGTGTGCTGCAATAATAGGAGGATACCAAGGCCTCATCAAGCTCAGCAGACGAACCTGGCAACAGAGGGGGACGTTTCCATGGAGACAGCTTGTCTGAGATAGAATTGAGATAAGCAGCCAAAGAGTGAGTATCGGATCAGCTGCTCTTACCGCAACCTACCAGCAAGCTCATCAACCTTACATGGTTGAGATGTCCATTCCAAATGATTTGCAAGAAGTCACGTCTTCAAAAGAACTCTCCATTTGCAAAAAGTCAGGTCTTACAAAAACTCAGTGAAGGTTTGGTTCCTTCCAAGCCGGAGTGCACCTGCGTTTGTTAGAACTTGGGTTTGGAGCATTGGCAATCAGTCCCTTCGGAATGATCATGCTGATAAAGAAGCAGAAAGGGACAGTTGTTGCGAGCTGGCACTCTCCACACAGCTGTTGCTGCCAGAAAGGATACTGCATGAGTAGGAAGCGAAATTCTTGTATTGACAGTTGATACAGCAAAGACGGGGTGCATGATGCTTGTGGCAGAAGCGGAATGTTGTAATTACCACCTGTCGTCATAACAGCAGTGTTCATTGCAGCTGGCCCAGCATAAAAGCTGCCAAACAAGCGGGAGACATTGTTGATCTGAAGTATCAAAGCCTGGTCTGAGAGCAAGTGTGTCCCCTGCTGAATGCGAGGTTACTGTCCTGCAGCACGTGGGATGAGAAAGGCTGTCTTTGTGCCAAATCATGTCCTAGTAGGTATCATGGTTATTGGGTCCTTTGCCGGATTTTGCGCACTGCAACAGTGTTCAATTTCTTTGCCTTGAAACATTGCAGCAAGAGTCTGTAAAACAACTAATCTATGCATGTGGAGGAAGACACCATCCTTGTGACGTCTGGTCTGTCTAGAAGAAGAAGAAATAAAAGGTTACACACCACTCCAACCAATACGGTGCTGGTTCTGATAAATCTCCACTTTTCCATTCATTTCACAATATGAGGGCTTTGCAAAGGGAAGCTAGAGCTAGCAGCCCAGCCCCAGAAGACGGATCATACGGGAAGGACGTGACGTGTTGGCTGCGCACGTGGCTGACTCAGATCATGTGGGCCCCACCTGCCTGCACTTTCGGGCCACACTGCGAGGATACTGCACTGTTGATTTATTTTCTTTGTGAATTGATGTGTCTGGGAGTTGAGACCATCAATGGGAATACACAAATATTGGGTTGCTTGCTTCCTGCTACTTTTCGGTTTCGATCTTGTGCAGAGCGACAACTACGTCTACATTATTAGCATTAAAGGTGAGTTTCTGAATTCAATTCCTAACAAGTGAACATTCAAAGTAAAAGGGCTCAAGTGATTGAAAGTACGGCTTTACTGTTCCAGATCTGCCTCGAGAACAGCAGTTGGCTGCCTCTGTATTGGTGGGCCTTTTAAACAGAGCAGCTGAACGGCCCTTCGCAATTGGCGAGATTAACCCAACGGATGCCGCATGGATCGACTCAGCTCAGAACGAGGAACCTACCTTGCAGAATTCCACATTCCTACAGGTGGCATCCCTCGAGGAGCTTTGTGTCACTGCCAGAGGAAGAGGTGCGGATCGATCAGATATGTTGATGGTGCTCCCTCATGATCGTTGAGTCACTGTATGCCTATGACCAAAGGCAATAAATGCAGAATGCATTAGAATAGCGACCAATGCCTTCAAGCTCGTGCACACCTTGCAACACAGTAGGCATGTGGATTGACACACCTCATCCGAGGCATTGAGAGTCCTTCAGTAAGCCGTGCAGATGCGGTGCTGTCGAGAGTGCTCTACTCACCGGATGAACCTTGGAGCATTGCAAATGTGGCCACATTGGCCGGCATCCACCTGAGCGTACCGGTGCCCACCAACTCATCCACCGTCGCTTCAGTCATATCTCCCCAGGGATTCTCGCTCTTTGAGGATCTGCCCGTAGCATTTGATACTCGTGGACAGTGGGAGGATGCGCCTAATGCCACTGCATGGGCCATTGCCAACTTGTACCCGATGTGCAACGAGACCGAGTCCCTTGTGGTTCTCCAGGTGAACTTCGCGCAGAATCTGTGTGATGCTGGAGTGCTTGGACAAGCCTCACTGAATGCTTAAAGTCTCATCATGGGTTTGGGAGCGGGTAGGAAGAGCATGGCCCTTACAGCCCATTGGGCCCCATATATCAGGCCCATATTGCTAGGCAACAGGTTGTGGGCGTTCAGATCCTCCAGAATATGTCAAACTCCCTCTAATGCATTGGTGAAAGCTGAAACATGAAAATCCCGATGGCTGTCTACTAGTGATCCTGCATGGGAGCAAAACTTCTGTCATTGATGGGCACAGTGATGCTACGCTAGCAACGCCAGCAATATTGTCTTTGCTTCCACGATGTGCTTGCATGTGCATGTGCTTGCATGCATGTGCTTGCATGCAACTCAGCAGTGGCCGGTTGCTGCAGGATCCGGGCCTTCTGCAAGCCGGCTACCTGGCAGACCTGGTAGCTGCCCGGCAGCTGTTCGCCTTCCACATGCCGGACATGTGCGATGCGAACTCAACCTCAGCCGCTCTTTTTGACACCATTGCTGAGGCTGCTCGGTTTCAGGGCAGCCTGCTCTCTGTCATGGGCTACTTCCCACAGCAGGAGGTGTGCCCCTTAACCCTTCACTGCATCGACAACAACTTTCACCATGAAAGGTCCTGACAGTCCTTCTTGGTACCACCATGTTGTTCAAAAATAACCCCAAAAATAAAAAACCTGGGAAAAACCCTACGACCCTGAAATAAATAAATTCATGAAATATATAAATTTAAGAATATGTTGTTCACACGGATTTCCCTCTGCTTGTGTGAGTGTCAGAAGTATAGCAGATCAGCTCCAATGTGACATCTGACAATTGCTTGGCATGCCTCCAAGGTGGTCGCACTGTGCAGCAAGCACCATACTGAAATTTCATTGGTCTCGGACTACTGCTCGTCCTTGTCGTTCTGGTGAGTGCACCTTCCCGCTCCTTATTTTATCTACCAAATCTGCCCTGACTCTTGCTACTTGCTGCCCTTGTCTATTGCATGCACTTCAAGTTTTGGAACACAATCTGCCATGGACCTGGGCCAATTGTATTCAAGAGCTGGGGGCAACAGAGAATCTTAAGGGGGTTTTCAAGATGGGGCATTGCGGCGGCACAATCCCCAAGTAAAGAGCCGTCAGCTGTCACCATGGAAACATGCCAGATTTCATATAGTGTTTATGTGCTTCTCTGGTATTGGCAGGTCGCGCATGCCGCCTGTGACAGGCCCGCTGGTGCAGTCGCCGCCGCTCGCTGCGAGGCCATACTCACGCCTGCGCACCTACATTGCCATCATCGCCAGCGACGGGGACAACATGCAGGCACGCAGCTGCCAAAGCAGTCAGGAAGGAAGAATGTGTCGCAGCTGTTCGCAAGGAGGAAATATCAATCTTGCAATAAAAAAGGCATTCTGGGAGGACATGACAGACAAGGCAAACTTGCACGGTGGCTCTGCCAATCCACTACAGGACTGCTGCTTTCTGCTTCTCAAGGCAACCAATCAGGAGCGGCAAGGGTTGTTGAAACTGGGAAGAGCTGTTGCCGCAATTTCTGGGGGGCAGAAAATGCCTTCAAACACATTGCTCTATCCTTCGCAAAGAGAGATATGTTTGTATAAGTCATTTCTGAACTGTTTGAGGAATGCGTTTCGGGGCTTCTGGCCTATGAGGCATGGTGCTGGCCATATGTCGACATGTCAATGTGCTGACCGTACGCTGACATGTCATGGTGCATCAGATGGCATTCAATGTGAAGCGACAGCGAATGGAGGAGCGGTTGAGCGAGTGCCAGGTCATCGGCGCTGCATGCCCGCCCCTTGCCTGGACCATCAGCAATCGGCTGGCAGAGTTTGCACCATTCGTTCTGAAATGGTACTTCAGGTACCTCCTCCTTCCATTCTGTTCAGTATCCCACTAACATCTGTGTTTTCCTAGCAAGCCTCATGACAGGTGATTGCCTTTTGGACAGTTATGTGGTGTGCAATTGGCACTGTGATATGTCATTGTTGTTAGCTTGTCGAATAAACAGTGTCAACACTCTGGCACTGGTCCTATATACTTATGTCTTTTATTAGATATATCACATGGCAATGGACTATGTTTGTATGGGAAGTGTTTTGTGTCGTTGCAATGCAGGCAGGGGGCGACTACAGGCAAAGACAGCTTCCTCATGGGTCCTTCAGGGTTCGGGTTCATGCATCCAAGCATCATCGCCCCAGACGACCCGCTCATCGATGTGATGATCAACCGTACCGCGACTGCTGCTGCCATGCTGTCCTCGTCTGCGTGCGTTCCCTTCCTGTCCCTTTCCCCGTTCTGGAAAGGGCGTGCATAAACTGTGCTAGCATGAGAAAAAAATTGAGAAGATTGTCCTAGGGTGACGGCCGCCGTCAAAATGCTGCTCTGCTGCATTTGTGTCCTGTGGTGGTCCCATCGACTAGCATGTGAAGTGCGGACATCTTCTTACTGTCAAGGGTTGGAGGGTTAATATGTTAGACCCTGGAAGATTCGTATGATTGCATGATAGATGTGCAACATTTGAACAAGCTGGTATCAAGCACGGGTTGGTGGGCAAAATTTGTGTTTTGCTGCATGACAGAAGGGCTGCACTTGGGGAGTCCCCATGGATATTTTACGGAGCAGTGTTTGATGTTTGCATGGAACGCGCCACAGGTATGTACACTGGGACAACTATGACAATGAGCCAGCCATGGTGAACTATCTGAGCCGGCTCAGCAGCAGCAACGGCCCTATCCAGGCGGTGTTCAGCCCGATCACGCCCTATGTGCCGGCCAAGATTGGCAGATTGGAGACCTTCAGGGAGTCGTACCGCTGGTTTGGCACGGAGACGATCGCCAGCGTGGCGCAGAAGCTGGGAGGTTTCCCCCTGGGCAGCTTAGGGTACCTGTACAAGCTGCCGGATGTGACTCTGGATCAGGTAGAGAAATCCAACCATGCCATATCTGTCTCATAATATTATTTATATTGTTACATATTTCCAGCCCTTATGGACTAGGTACGTCTAGCAGCGCCTTGATGGCGTTTCTCCAAACTTGACAATTTCTCATCTGTCTCTGCCAGCCACAAGATGAAAAGGTTTGAGGTCTCAAATGCGGCTGCGTCATTGTACGCCCTTATGGCGCCGGTCGCCAAGAAGCCTGAGGTCATCCAGCATCCTGAGCAGCACACCTTTGCAAAAGCGTAAGAGACAGAGCTCGCAGGCCTTTGGAGAACGCGATGCAGAGTCTGAATTTCGCGCATAGTGGACAGTGTGTCGACAGATTGTTGCCTGATGTCAACAAGTTGGATCTGCATGAAGTGGCGTGCGACAGGCTTTCTTCTGCCATATGAGGGAGTAATAAATGTTCAGGTGTTAGGGTTTGCATTTAATATATTGGAGTTTTTAGGGTCAGGGTTATGGCATGCAGATGGAAGCGCTGGCGCATGCTCTGCCGCAGCACGTGCACAGCTTGTGGGCTACCTATGTTTCACCCCAAACCCTTAAAACCCCATAAACTGAAACCCCTAAACTTTTGAGAGGGTAAGAATTTAGGGATGGGATGGCATGCAGGTGGAGGCTCTAGCGAAAGCTCTGCCGCAGCATGTGGAGCTTGTGGGTTACCGGGAGCTTACTGAGCTGGCGAAGGCCAGACGCGCCACACTAGCCGCTCCTCCTGGCCTGCCCTCTCAGCGCTGACAGACAGGCTGAATCATTTGCAGACCGGTATGTGGTCCTTTGGGCTACCAGGAACTCACTGAGCTCGCCAAGGCTAGATGCGGCACTCTAGCCCCATCTGGCCTTCCCTCTCAGCGATGACGGACACAAACATGACAAACATGAGACTGCATGCATTGCAGACCGGTATGTGGTCGATCGGGCTACCAGAAAGACTGAGCTTGCCAAGTGTGGCGCATCTGGCCACACACACACACACACAGTTATGGCCAGACGCGTCCATCTGGCCTGCCCTCTCAGCGACGAGCGGGCACAAACATGAAGGACCATGAGGCTGAATCTGCAACTGATTCAGAGTTCGGCAAGTGTGGTGAAACGCACCACTCTTTCCCCCATTCGGCCTGCCTTCCCCGCGCTGAGACATGTGCTACAAATTTTGAAGGCAGCTGGAAATGTTTTGCCTAGGGGTAATCAACTCACTAGGGGTGAGTTAATTACCCCTAGTTTTGCCAGCAGCACATGTGCCTTCCAAGCAACCGTCATGAGCTGCCATCTCAGCGCTGAGAAGCTCTCAGCGCCTTCACTGCCAAAATCACTCCCAGTCATCCTTCTTCTTGGGTCAAAACTGATAGAACCTTCTCCCTTTCCTGTGCATGCTGGGAGCGTGTTAGTGATCTCTGACAAACTTGCTGAGATTGCAAGGCGAGGATGGCATGCCGGCCCTATAGGCCTCCTGTCCCAGCACCGATCGGAGCTGAGAAATGCACTGCAAACTGCAGAGGTGGAGCTGAGAAACTACCCCAAAACTTACAGATCAGCATGATTTCATTCTTTTGGAAGGCCCTGTAGCTGTGGCCCCAGATTTATGCTGGCAGGAATTTAGATGTGCCTGGGGCCTTGCAGTAGGAAGGCTGCAGGGTGCCTTGGGAAATTAGGCTAATCGTCTGCAGCTAGGTATTACCATGACACTTAGGATCAGTTTTCTACTCTCACCCCAAGCATGCGGCGGCTGTGTATGTATTATCAACCCCTGCTCATAACCCTGACATCTTGGATGATGTCAGGTACTCTGCTGAAGAGTGGAGTCAACTAACTTCTCAGCTCAGATTACATAGGTGTGGGCGATTTTGTTTCTGGGCCCTGATGAAGGATTGTCTGACATTGCTCCTAGCCCTGACAGAAGAAAGAAGGAAGCGATTACATCATTCCAGCCATCTAGGGCTGATTAGATGTCCTATCATCTTGTCTTAGATGATGTCAGATACTGCGCTGGAAAGTGGAGTCGACTAACTTCTCAGCTGAATTTATATGGGCAAGAGCGTGTGGGGAGATTTTTGTTTTTTTGGTCCTGACGAAGGACTGTCTGACATTGCTCATGGCCTGCAAACTGGAAAGATGCCATTCATGACTGCTGAGAAGCTGTTCAGAGTGTTCTTTTCATACAGCAGTGTCGTGCAGCAGAAGGTGACTGATCAGAACAGCCATTTTGTAGCCCCTGGAATCGGGGCTTTGCAGCGTTGCAATGTGCTTACCAGCATGTGTGTGCTCCTGTATATGCCTGCAGTCTTTCTAGTAATTTGTTCTGCACTGGTTGTGGTCATTTCACAGAGTTAGTGTACAACGTTGTACAAACAGGGTCTGTGCAAGTTGTCGGCCAAACTATAGTTCTTGTACTGTACTGTCCTGCTTCCTAAATATTAATGTGTTTGCCCCTCGATAGGGTGTGAGGTTACTGAGACTTGAGCCTGAGCCTTGTCAGCTTGCCATGTGATCACATGAGAAATCTCATGAGAAAAAATAACATGCGTGAAATGCAGACCTTCATGGCAAGCAGATGCTTCCCAATCAAGTATGGTACTGTACATCTTGTACAGCAGCCACTGGCCACATGGGTGCAGGAGAGTAGGCTGCCCCTGCATAATCAGACTGTGACAATGTCCATGATATCTTCGCTGTAGACTACTGTATGACGTCTGCATGCAGCCAACAGATCTGCCCAGTTCTAGAACAGTGACAGCTGCCTAGTCCTGAGCAACACCCCGCCACCCCACATACATCCCATTAAAAGTCCCCTTGCCCCATGGGGCTCTGGCTATACAAAGGGTGTATCTAGAGCCCCCTTTTCTCCCCGGGATTACCATTCCTAGGTGCAAGTTGCATCTTAATTACCCCTATAGGTCCATCAATGGCACGTGCGGTTTTGAACGTGGAATTGGAGGGAGGGATGTATGCTGATCCGCAGCATACCGATGGTGCACCCAATTCGAAAAAGCACAGGCCTGTGATTGCGCATTTTTGCATTCATTGTCGCATCATTAGTGCCTTCGTGCATCAGTTCCTTCTGGTATCGTCACAGTGCCATTCCCTGCAGTCCTTGCTGTGTAAATTGAGGGACGCCTGTTATTGTTATTTAAGCTTCCTTGGATTTCAGGTAAACTTAGACACCATTTCAAATCTACCTAGACCAGCATGGCAATAAATATGAAGCCGGCGTCGAAACCCATCTTGAACTATACCTGAAATATCTCCACTGCCTCCAGATCTCCAGATGACATATCGCTGTCAAGCCCATGAAACTACGGATCGAGACATTGACTACGCTCATTTGATTTACAGGCTGGTCCAGCACAATCCGAGGAGGGAAGTATGCTGTGAGTAGGCTGCGTCCAGCTTCACATCTGCGAAGGTACAGTGCCGATGCAGAAAAAGCACCAAGCAGCCCTTCCACGGCTTTTTGTCTTCCATTATCGTGGTGGTATACGAGTCTCTCCTTGAATTTGCACTGCCCCAGCTCGTAATTTACTTGACTATTGTTCTGCAGGGCGCCAGCATGAGACGCTGCCATTGCTTCTTCCTCGTCCTGGTGCTGGCAGCAGCATCTGCAGGATCTCTTGTCGCCTCTCAGAAAGCTGTCAGCGAGGAAGAGCACGTGTTGCAAACCCAGAGCAGTGCCGCTAGCTTAGGCCTTAAACGGCTGCCTGATGAGAAACCTGAAGATGCGCAGCTGCCTGTCAGAAGAGCCGGGGCGGCCGCACATAGAAGGGGGGCCAGACTGAGGCTGCGGAGAAAGAGGAGGGCTGAGAGGGAAGCCAAGATTGGCAACAAAGACCCGGGTAATGCCTCAGAAGGGGTGGGTGGGGCATCTGGCGAGCCCGGTCTGAAGCGCAATGATGCTGGAAATGACGACAGCAAAACAGGCTCTGGCACAGGCAGAGAGCAAGGCGAGATGACTTTGCAAACATCCATTATGGCGGCGCAGAGCCAGAATGCGGATTCACTGCTCTTGAAGGATGATGGCGGATCGGACTCTGAGCCCATAAGTACAACAGACTCCGCCACAACTTCTTCCGCCAAGGGTGCAGCGGAGCAGGAAGTGAAACCAAGTCTCGTGGATCAGATGCGACCGGGGGACCTTGGCGGCAGCCAGAAGAGCACAGAGCCACTGCCGCATGACGGGTGGACCCAGGTGGGCAGTGATGACCCGGGGGACCCGGACAAGGAGCACTCTTACCCCGCGCTGGACACACCTGATGACGACCCTTACGATTTATCCAAATTCGGGGCAACCGTTGGCAGAAACCGCGCGAGCGATTTGGAGGCAGGGGACGGCGTGCAGGCAGCCAGCAAGGATGCAGGCGACAAGGCGGCAGGCGGCCATGGCGGGAAGAATCCTCGGCAGCAGAGCGGTGATAGTGAGTCGCAAGCCGCCTTGGACGGGGAGCAGTCGAGCGACGGCGCACGATCGAGCAGTGAAGCCGGCGACATCCCCGACAGCGCACCGGGGAAAAAGCCGGCAGCCGGTGGCCGCGGCGATGCCGGCGCGAAAGAGGACGCCAGATTTGGCAAGGTTTCAGGTGGCGGCTCGAAGGCCGGCAGCGCCAAATGTGGCTCGGGAGCCAAGTCTGACGGTGGCGGCTCAAAGGGCAGCGATGCCAAAATTGGCAGTGGTGGATGGACAGGTGGCGGCGCAGGGGCTGACATGGCCAGTTCTGACAAGGAGCCCGCCGAAAACTTAAAGGGCCTGCACGACGCCATTGCTCTGCTCCAGAAGGGCGACGTCGGCGATGGCGTCTTTGAGCTGGGAGCCAATGAGGTATGCTGCTTCACCATCTGGCCATCATGACCCCTAGTAGCTGCTGTTCATTAAACATTAGGGAACCCCTGTTGTCCTGCCGAAATGGACTGATGCCTTGACACCTGAAAGCATGTGGCTGCTCCAACTTGGTTGAGATTGGTGCAGTGTGCGCATGCTCGCCAGCGGTTTTGGACTTTCAATCCTAATGCAAGGCCAGATCACGTCAGTAGTCGCTTGCTAGAAAAGACCAAAGGTATTTCCTTGAGCTGCAGCCAAAGAATGACTCCACGCCTGGTTGCTGACTCCAGGATGAGGAAGACGATGGGGAAACAGTGGAAGGTGGCATGACAAAGGGCGCGGCAGGGAAAACCAAGGACAGAAAAGACAAGAAATTCCAGAATCAAGACAACCTTGCAGGCAGTGCAAAGACTGCAGGCCAGAACAGTAAGGCTCGAGCCAGCAGGAATGAGCAGAGCAGCGCTGACAGGGCTGACCAGAAGGGAAAATCTGGGGCTGACAGAAACGAGCAGAGGGACGCTAGCAGTGCAGAACAACAGAAGAAGGCTGGAGCCAGCAAGAGTGAGGGAAGCACTGCTGAGAGCACAAACCGAAAGGAGGAGGCTGAAATTGATACCGCTGACCAGAGCAGAGCATCTGACAGTGATGGGCAGCCAGAACAGGCAACAGGGCAGAAGGACAGGTCTGCGCCGCGTACCTTTGACCGCCTGCTGGACCACTACAAGGTGGCTTCCTTCTTGGATGTGCCATGTGGAGATGGAGATCAAGTGTCCAACAAGGTGGACCATTTCCCAACGAGCCACCCTAGTGACATCAGGTGATATCCTGGATCCCGGCCCCTGCTATGGTATGCGCATTTCTTAAGCACATTTATGATCCCCTGTCAGGATCCTTCGAAGTGCAGCTGTGGTGTCCTCACGGCGCATTTGCCTGAGAACACGTTGGTAAGGGAGACGTATGCTGAGTTGAAGGGAAATGATGCTCCTGCTGAAAAGGGGAGCATCAGCATGTCATGATATATCTCATCCCTCCTGTAACAGCACTTGGCTCCATGCATGTAATGTCATGAATGCTCCATGCATGTAACGTCATCAATGCTCCATGCATGTAATGTCATCAATGCTTCATGCATGCACTGTCATGTCCTCAAGCTCCTGGGATGGAAGCTGCTGCTGTGTATGGCATGGTGTCCCACCAGTTTCACAGCCTTGATGCTTGCATGCCTGTGTTCTCCTGTCTTACATCCCTCTGATTCGTTGACTATTTCCAGGTACATCGGGGTGGATGATTCGGAGGCGGCAATCGAATCGGCAGAAAGCGTGCATGGTGACACACCGAATTGGAGCTTCCAAGTCCAGGACTATGTGCACAGAAGCCTGCCCAACGCGGATCTGCTCGTCAGTAGAGCGGCCCTGCTGGTAGGCACACCCCTCAAGCATGCATGCTTCTACATGAATCGTGCTGTAAAGACTCGGTGCTGTGCTGTTCCAGATGGAAGTTCATTGAGCTTGGTTGTGGGACATAGTTTGATACTGCCTTCACAGTGAAGGTTTTCATTGGTGGTGGTTTGTATGAACTCAGCTTGTGCATGTTCCCAGAGATCCTATCTTGCTGCTCATTTTTGCACTATCTCCTCCTCTTTCATGCATGCACATACTTGATTGCCATTGCACTGTGATTCAAGACCACGGTTCTGTTCCTGATGCTCTGCCTGCAGCACTGCTGATGCTTGCATGTGCTGCTGCAGCGGCCAGACATGCTGACGCTGGTGGACATGCTGGAGAATTTTGCGCTCTCGGGGGCGAAGTATTTGCTGCTGGGCTCCTTCGAGAAGCTGACATTCACGGTTCCCAGCATCAGCACAGAGAGCGACAACAGCAAAGAGAGTGACCAGGATGAGGTTGAAAGCGTGGTCATTACTTACTCTGTGAGCCTGCAGCAGGAGCCTTTCAGTCTGGATTCCCCACTGCAGGTTTTCTCCGAGCCGGAAGGCTTTGGCGCCAAGTTTGGCACCGCGGCAATATCTGGCAAAACTGCTGTCGGAGGGACTGCTGCCAAAACTGGCGAGAGTGCAAAAGCGGACATAGTTGACAAGTCTGACGGTGATGCCAAAACTGAAAAGAATGCCAAAGGAGGCGTCGAGGCCAAAGCCGGTGATGGTGTCAGTTCTGAGAAGGATGCTGCGAGTCTTGATGATGCCGAATCTGGTGTGGCCAACAGGCAGATGCTGCTGTACACTGGGGACTATCTGCGGCAACAGGATTTCTCTGACATGCGCGACCGGGCCGAGCTCTTTCTCTTCGGACTGTAAATGCCGTAATGTGGCTTTAACAGGGTGCAGCAGCAGCAGTGGTATAAGAGCAAGAAACATAGGACAATCAAGGGCGTGCGAGCGCCAGAAAGAGGAAGGGCTGCCTCGCACAACAAACATCAGGAATGCTACAAGTCCTACTGGCCCAGGTACTATGATAGATCACAAATGTAGCATGTGCAGGAGGGCTGACATTAGTCTGGTGGATTCGCCGTTGCACACGATTATCATTACCTTGTCACAGTCAGATGAGTGACTGTAGAATGTTGTCGGCGTGTCAAATCTTGTCGGGCGGTTCTCCATGGCCATCTTGGAGTTTCCCAGATGCTAACAATCAATTGATGGGCTTTTGACCTGCTCGTGGACACACCATTTATGCTAGCATGCTCAGACCATCACTATATCAGTGGTGTTGCAGTCATTTTGGTTGAGCATGACCGTGCCTTAGATGCAGAGTGTAGTTTAAATTCACTTCTTTCAGTGCTCATGATATGACCAATCATGCGTGCTCATTGATAAATCTTCTTGCCGCCGTTTTAGCATGTGCAGTACCTTTGCATGCTGTAAGATCTTCAGTCTAGATATGAGGAGCAGCTTCATATACCCATGATACGAGGCAGACATAAGAAATCTTGATACCCGTGCAGTGCATGAGGCACAACCTTGATCTCCTTGACTTCCTCGAAATCTATTCTTGGTGTGTGTGATGACGTCATCTGTCTTGATGAAAACCGAAACGTGGCAAGACAATTCTCACTCAGCAAGCTAGAGACAAAGACTCGAGAAACCAACTTGGTGGTGCTTGGAGCAAGACAAGAAACTGCACATATTGTTGAGTGCAAGGATCGGGAATCACGCCTGAAAATTCTACGGATGGCAGCAGGCAAAAGTGCCTTGTACTTCAACTTCATTTCCCAGCCTAGTCGGGCTGTTCTGCTTTTTATAAGGCAAGTTATGCTGCTTAGCACAAAACTGGGTGCTCAGTCATGTATGTTGACGCCTTTTCGGAGCTCTGATAGTGGATCATGATCTGCTAGATCTCTTCAGTGGAGTTTCAGACTTCGCGGTCTTGAACGTGGCGAGAAGTGTATGTCATAGTGCTATTTTTGGAGCTTAAACTGTGGTCACTGTTGTCACTGTGCAGGTGTAACCAGCTACCTGTGGATGAAAAACCAGTGCTTCTGCACAAAAATCAGCAGAGCACTCCGGAGTTCCTGGCCATCAATCCTCTCGGCAAAGTCCCAGCCTTGAAGGTGTGTTCCTTCCTTTGTTACCAGCATTCACATCCTGCACATGCATTGCCATGCAGCTGGTCAGAACAGGCACTCACAGTGCTGACAGACTCTGGGAGCTGAGACTGTTTCTGGAGCTGCTCCTGTAGGATGATGATGGCTTCTGCTTGCCAGAGAGCTGTGCCATCATGAGGTACCTTGCTGCCAAGTACCGCGTGCCTGACCACTGGTATCCAGGTGAGAAATGCATGTCGGAGGTGTTTGGGGTTTCTTCCACGTTCTGCTGCTCTTAATGTATGGATGGCGAACGTCTGTCACATCAGCATCCCTGCAGCTCATCATGGGAACAGCCCTGCCAAATATTTGTCATGTCAGCTTTCCCTAGCTTTATTGTCCTAGCAACTGTTGAACAGCCCCCAAACTTGAGGAATGCGAGTTTCTTGGCCCTTCAGATTGAGCATGCTGTGCGGCAATTTAGCTCCACTGTGAATGCAGGGGACGCGAGACTGCGCGCAAGGGTGGATGCGGCAATGGACTGGCACCACATGACCATCCGACGGGGCTGCACTGCCCAGGTACAGACACCAAGCATCTCCTGGACCTGCTAACGCTACAAACGCTCCTCTTCCCTGCATTCCTACATGAAATTCAATGGAAAACGCTCTCTCCTCCTGCCTTGCTTTCACTCTAAACTTGTGTCTGTCATGCATTCCAGCAGCTGTGTTCCGCCGAGTGCGTCACACCCGTTCAATCCTTAAAGTATGTGAGGATTCTCTGGCAGGTGTGGAACAGAATCCTCGCGCCGATGTCCAAACAGCCGAGCAGCGAAGCGCAGGCGCGAGATGGTGAAGGCATACTCAGGAAAGCGCTCCAGGTCAGCACCTCGGTAGCTCCCCTGCATTCTGTCACCATGTTCGACATCATATACCCGAATTATTGTGTCACCAGATTTGGTCTTCCACTACAGGGCAGATCCTGGGTTGTCTGTCTGCTCATCTCATGAAATGGATGTGTTGGGCGTCACAAGCTGGTGTGGCATTTTGAGGGGCGGAGTTGTTGTGGACAGGACATGGAGGACTTCTGGCTGGGGTCCACCCCTTATGTGGGGGGGGAGCACATCAGCCTGGGGGACCTGCCCATCCTGACAGAGCTGGAAACACTGCGCCTGCTGGAAGGAGCGCCAGAGGTGCGCCCTTACTTTTTTGAGGGAATATGTCTGAGCTGGAAGGGCATCAGTGGTCTATCTCAGGTGTCCCATCGCCCAGCAGTCAGCTTCAATAAGATAGATCTCGCATGGATGCGCCGCAAAGCCCCTAATAGAGTCACTCAGCGGCAATTGTGCTCGTGATACATCCTGAGGAGACTCTTGGACAAGTGTCTCTGTCAGCCAATTAGAGCGTATCCGCGAGCACATTTGTCGCTGAGACTCCTCTAGGGAGTTTCTGGGCGCATCCATGCAAGAGCTATTAGGTGGAAGCTGCTTCAGGGTGTGGACTGCTCGTATGTCTGAGGTTGATGGTCAACTTGGTTCAAACGCCTACTTACCTTATGGGCAGTGCGAGCATCAGAATTTGGGAAGGGGACACCTATTGTTCCTAGAGTGTCCTTGTTATGATTTAACCTTCAAGGGCTGTTCTGCAGTATAGAGAGACGGCGATCAAGACACAGGGAATTATATCTGCATGCCCTTTTTTCAAGGCAAGGCGGGGAGTTATCGGGAGCGTTGAAGAGCCAGTTGCAACTTGGTGAGTGCAACAAGCTCAAGAGTACTCTTGAGTGTCAGTGGTGCTCCTGTGTGCTGCACAGGGCCCCACCATGGAGCAGCAGATGGCAGACTTTGCCAAGGTGCGAGGCTGGATGGTGCGGGTGCGTGCTGAGTTGGAACCGCACTACTCGTCGGTGCACGCCACCCTGGACAAGGCCGTGCAGAATGCTGTGCGGCGCAAGCAGCGGCAGCTGCAAGGAGGCCAAGCAAAGCTCTAGGGCAGGGAATATTCCCGGAAGTTTGAGCGTCCTGTTGATTCCTTTTTAAGATTGTTTGTACAGTATCGTTTTTCCGGATCCGGCAGTATACCAGGTTCTCAAAATATCCTTGTAGCTTCCTCTTTACACTGATGTAAAGAGTTGTCCGCATGCATGGCATCAGCGGGCAAGCCTCGGAATTGGTGCCACTGGAAATTTAAATGCATCACCCAAACCTTCCGAGCCCCCTGAAGGCAACCCAAAGCCTGACAGAGGAACAATGACTGGCACAAGAATGCAGCGATCGAGGCCGAGCAAAACTACTGATTTGCACAACATGGTACATTACACGGCAGAGTGAAGTCAAGGATTGAACCACCCAAAATGGCACTCTAAACCACAAAACAGAAGCAACAGCTGATCGACACCCATCAGTGGCTCAATAAATGGATGCCTCAATCGTCTCGTACAGAGCCATCATGATGAGGTCATGATCTGAAGACGAGCACTTGTGGAGCGCTCGGCTCCGCCGTCTGCAAAGAGGACAGCGCGCGTGCAGCGCAGCCGCTGCCGCGGTCGGCGCACGCCTTCAGAATGGCGGCCAGGTCGCGCTCCGGGGCGGGGCCCCCCGGTGGGAGGAGCAGCAGCTGCCGCGCAGCTGCGCAGCTCAGGCTGCGATATGCGGCGCTGAGGACCTCCATTGCGCCCTCCCTCATCTGCATGCAAGCTCTTCGTGTATCAGTTGATGATGTGTTTTGTGTTGTGCCGCGCATAGTTGTCGGCTTGCCTTCATGCGCATGCATGCAAGGCTTCATATATAGGCAAGGCCTTTGTGGGACACCCAGGACTTGGGAAAGAAAAGCAACAATTCTAGGCTGTGACTGAACAAATGAAACATTGGGTTTTAGCCGAGAAGGCTAGGTACAAGTTTAGGCTATTCTCACCACAAATCCACCAAACCCCTTCTCCAAGACCTGGGCAACTGGAAAGGGCAAGATCATCTGATGTATTTTTTTCCACTTGCAAGTATTGTTCCAGGGCTGGGAGGCCAGCTTTAGCGAGAGGCTGCAGTTGGAGCCCCACCTGCTGCAGCTTGGGCTGCAGGATCGCGCGCTGCACCCAGCTGCCGCGTGAGTAGCAGCGCAGGAACGCCGCGCAATCGCGCGTGCGCACTGCCAAGTGAATGCTAAGCGCGAAGGCCACCTCTGGACACCTCTGCAGGCTGTGCGGCAGCCGCCTCAACACTGACGCCACATCCATGCTCTGCATGCAAACACATTGACCTTGATGTCCACTGGCCCTTAAAAGGGTGTGAGTACGGACATAAACCGGAGGCAGACATCCTTGTAGCTTAAAACTACCAGTAAGGGGCATCACTCTGTAAGAGTTACAGAGTTGTCTTGCCATTCAGGGGCAATGGTGGCCTCAATTGCCAAAAGCCATGCGGGTCTATCACTCGAAAAGACAGTCTAATGGATTCCTGGCAATAAAGAATCTGCTCTTCCGAGGAGCAACGTCTCAAAGTCTGGACGCCAGGTGGAAAACAAATCCCTGCCGTGTCCATCTGCTTAATTTGGTGGGATGCTCACAAAGTGCAGCAAACGCCGCTCTTGAACAAGCATGAATGCATTTGACAATCTGCAGAACGGATCTGCGCAGTGTCTACCTGGGGAGTTGGTGGTATGCACACAAAGTACAGCAGAAAAGCTCCAGCAAACTCCGGCCACCGCGCTAGCACAGCAGCATTTCTGCCGCCGTTTGAGCGTTCGTCAGGAGGTACACCCTCTGACGCCCCGTCATCATACCTCGCTGCTGCACCTTCCCAGCTCAAGCTCTGCAGCTGATTCGCCAACTGAACAGATGGCCGCACAGCCGCGGCACTCCCCTCTGCTGCAGGCATGCTCGAGCTGGTGAGCGACACAACCTGAGCAGCCGCGACACCTGTCGGACTTCACTAAGAATAATTTGCATTTGGATTGAGGGCTCTGGAAAGGGCAAGGAACCAGCTAAAGCGATTGTACTGCAGGAGCTAAACGTCAGGAGGGTTGCAGCCGTACATAACAATAGTGGAACTTGCCACTGCATAGCATCACTGCCCAAAAGGATTGAGGCATATGGGCCCAATCCTATGGCGACAAGCTTGCACAAGGTGCTGTCTATCTACAGGACCTACGCCAAGGCCTGCACATTGCTGCCCATGCCCCATGTCAGGCTAACAGTTCTGCCTTCACTTGACAGTCTACTGAGATGGAGCGTAGGAGGAAGGAGGTCTGGATAGAATAGCTCTCGGGACTTGTTAAGGGGCGGCACTTGCACATGCCTGGCACTGAGCAGCCAGCAGCGGGTAGGCTGTGAGGACCAGATGCTGCGCGGACTTCAAGAACTCTGCGAAGTTGCGCGCGCGCAGGCAGGCGTCTGAGGAGGCCTCCAGGGCAGCCACCGTGAACTCATCCACCACCTGGAACATGTGGATTTCGCGCTATAAGGGTAGAGCTGCGTTCATGAAAGAGACAGCGGTTGGAAGTTGTCCAAGGTGCTTCTCATCAAGCTCTTCAATAAGAGACCAAGGAAGGTGGATTCAGTGGGATCTTTCAGGGAATTGATCATTAGAAGACGGAATGGTGTGACACTAAAGTAGTGAAGAGCACTGGTGGGTCTGGACTTGTTTAGAATAGATCTTGGTTTGACAGAGGTGATCTATGGTGCATGGGAGGGAGACACTAGCCTGGTGCGATAGAAGAGACTCCCTCAGAGACCTGAAGCGAGGCACGGTGTCCTCCCAGTGTGTATGTCCTGCAAAAAGCGCACCAGGCTGTTGAGGGCACTCACCAGAATGCGCATGAAATGATTGGAAGTACTGGATGGGAGTCAAGCATGCTCAACCATTCGTTCCCACCCGCATGCTGCTCAAGGAGAGCCGCGCAGGTTGATTGGAGCCGGGCAAAGGCCGCTCTGCAAGCCTCCATGTCTCCAACCATTAAGCTGGGCCTGGGCGGACTCGCACGCCTGTCAGCCAACATATGAGGGCTACTGGTTCTGTGAAGTTAAACATAAATTAGTGCATCCGTGAAGTACGTCTCTTTGCCCGAAGTCGCAGAAGAGATTGTGGCACTCTAGAACTCAGCAAGGAATAAGCAAAAAAAAGAAAAGGGCAAACTGATTTGGTTATCGCATACAACAATAATTACAGTGGTCAAACGTAACATGCATTCCAGAGTGCAAGCAAAACTTGCTGTACCTTGGTCGATGTGCTCCATTCATATTTTTCAGACTTTGATTTTCAACCGATGCTCCTTGAGTCAACTTCGATGTTCGAGTGTAGCAACTCCAGGTGCATATTCAGTCCCTCCACGCAAGTCTGGGTGTTCCACGCAGGTGATCTGCTTTCGTACTGTTCTAAGGTTAGGTAATTCTGAGCAGGCGTTACGGCTTCGTTACACACGAACTTATGGCGAGACAAGTAGGCAATTCTCACTTATTCGCCTGTTGGGAGCATCAAGATTTAATCGTTGCTGAATACAGAAGCACGCATCAGTGTCGATCGGGGGCAACGTAGTAATGAAGATCTTCGTGAGGGGTGACAGGACAGCAGCGGTGACAGTAGAGTCTGGCTATGCCGTTGAGGCCTTACGTTCCGCAGTAGAGGCAGCGACAGGTACATATATCATTAATTATCACCAAATTTGTTACTTCGGAATTGCACTATTGTTATTTCGAAAGTGATAACAAAATTGCCCTCGGTACGTTGGCAAAGAGATGTGCAGATGCATTTCCATTCTTTGGTGTCTATAGGAATTGCAGCGGACGAGCAATGCCTTAGCTATGCGGGAAAGCCGCTCAGGGATGGAAACAGTCTGAACACTTTCGGCATCAAAGAAAACAGCACCCTGGACCTTTCTCTGCGCCTGCTTGGAGGCGCCAAGAATTTGCAGCTCACTATAAAGCCTCGCGTGCAGAAGGACAAATGGTCCTTGTACTGGAAGGCAAGATCTTGCACCTTGGAGCAAGTGCTGGTATCCAAGCCCTTAACATCACTCAACTGATTCATCTTGATGGCTATGCTTAGCTGAGATCAGTATGGACTTTCGTTGACACAAGGCTTCAATCAGCAAACAGAATAGAGTTTATTTGGATATGCAAGCGCATTGTAGATTCGCAGGGTTGCCATAAGTCAATGCTTAATGTGGCACTTTTCTATGCACAGGAGTCAATGGAGACAAAGACAGAGATGCTGGAGGACATTAAGCTGGCTCTGCCTGCAACCACTCGCGTGGCAGAGATGCAGAAAGAGATCGAGAAGAAGATGGGCTGGGAACCCACTAGCAAGCTGAAAAGGTGCGTGTACTGATGACATGTAATAGGAAGCATAACTCAGCTGATCTGAATCCTTGAGCCAAGTTGCTGGCCATGGGGAGAGGATCACATGATTATGATCAGCAGGTCCGAACCCAATGTGCATATCATGACAGAAAAGGCCCCCCAGTGTGCACCCAGCATATGAGTTCAGAAAGTTTTTGAACAAGCTGGCAGTCATACTCATAGAAATACAAGTTCCAAAGATTTCCAGAAGTGGAAAGCACAATCTGAAGCAACAGTGATTGAGGGGGAGCTTATGTGCGATGGTGCGGCCTTGTGGCTGCAGGCTTGAGGGTTTCAAAGACCCCTGGGAGACAACAGTGTTCAAGGGGCGGCTGATGCTGCCAGACGAGACCCTGGAGGAGTGCGGCGTTCCCTCCGGCGCTCAGCTCATCTCCGTGCGCCGTGTGCTCGTGCCAGATGGTGACTCAGAGCCACGTCACCTGCTGACTCACTATGATGAACTATTGACGCCCATCCTGAGCTGTGTGGCAACACCTTACTAAGCAGCAGCGTTCCTGGCATGGTCATTGAATTGAGCCTATCATGGAAGCATTGAACGCCACTTGGTTGACTCAAGAGAAGTTCCAAAGATTTTTGAATCTGGCAACCCCTCATGAAAGTTTTGTGCTATGTTTCCTTGTGACCGACCTTCAGAAGAAGGATTCCTTTCCACAGGAATAGTTCGACAAAAGCTGCATATCACGCTGCTGACAATAGAACTTCCAGTTGCTTGTGGAGGTACCGTATTTACGGATGGTTGACTGCAAGATGACAAATCTTGCTGTAATTGCTGTACCCAGGCTGGAAGATGATCAAGGAGGGCGAGGAAGATGACTACATCTCCAGCGATGAGGACTGGTGATATGGAAGACCACAACACCTTGAATGACATGTGGCCGCCTTGGTGCAGTGCCCCTGACGTATATGTCATCACAGAGACTGGCGATCACAGGCTGTAGAGAGTGTATCACCAGAGGACCCTCCCCAGCAACTCGAGCTAAAATCAGACAGATACACGGACAGAACTAGGTCTCACATGGCCAAGCATGGGTAAATTTTACTTATGAGTACATGACTGTGCTCGCACCAATGGAACGCATGCGCATTGCAGGCCCGTAGCATAGAAAATGTCAGAACAGTTCAGTTTATCAACCAGGAGCAAAACAAAACAATCTCGGTTTATGACTTGCTCAGACAACCTCAGATGCACGCTCCAGTCGGCAACAAGCAGAGCTTGCTGCCTCTGCAAGTGCAGATTAGTAGAAAACAACTTCACACTGTTGTACATCTGGGCATGACTCTCCATCATTTGTTCTGACTGCCAATGCTTGGTGCTATTGTTATCCATATCATCCTGGCAGCCCCGTCTCAACTCTGCTTGTTCGTCTCCTACCTTCATATAAGAACCGCAGTAATTGGTATGCCCGACTTCTCATCGGACATGTACATCTGATCAGCCCTAGATGGCTGGAATAGATGTACGGTAATCACTTCTTCTTCTTCTTCTTCTCATGACATACTCCACGCTTTTCTGTCATTCATCATATCCAAAAGTTCCCAGCACACACTCTAGAGAAGTTGTCGTGTGCGAGATATATAACAATGTGAAGACCAAATGCCACCCATGCGGTAGTCATGTGCCATCATGTGCCGTCATCTGGCGGTGCATGCTGCTGTGGCGGGGGTGCTTGTGCGGCCAGAAGGGGCGCGAACCATTCCAACAGGGCAGGGCCGACCTGAGGGCCCAGCCCATCCAACCCGGGGCCGCCACCCAGCAAGTCCATCTCATCATCCGTGTCTGCTTCATCCACCCCTGCAGCGCACAACGCATGTTCGCACAATCCTGGGGTCTCACACCGAGCCGATACCCGGACAGCCAGACACCCCTGGCATGCTTTAGCAGTGACGCACGTGCTATACCAGATTCCAAGCAGCATGGTGCAAGCCCCTTTCGCATGTGCTCACAACCAGAGTACGTGTGCCCACACAAGATGTATCAATATAGGCAATGTTTGGCGTCCAGAAGCGACCTTGCAAGCAGTCAGCATGCAGACAGGGTCCTGCTAGATCGTGTGCAAGTTACTGCGCACCATTTGCTTCGATGGCGAGCCGCTGACTCAGCAGGCCCCCCTCCGACAGCGCCATGAGTCCCCCCCGCGCCAGCATCGGGTCCTCCCGCACCATGGCCACCACCAGCGGGGGGACGGTCTCGGCCACCGTCGCCGGCGCCGCGGCCGTCCGGGCCCGGCTGCGGCCGCCCGCTTGTTGCTGTTGCAGCACATTCGCCGGGATAAAGTTGTGCAGTGGCTTGCCGAGCACCTTCACATGGTTTATGCAGGTGTACCATGCCATGTCCTGCTCTTGCCTCTGCGTCCGGCCCAGCAGCTCCACCTGTTCCAGCATAACAGTACCTTCAGAAGCTCTCTCCTTATGTTTCATGTTACAGACCTGTTAGAGGCCAGCTGAGGCCAGTTGATCTGCAGGAACCCACTTTTTACTCCAGTCACACCATGCCCCAGCCAGATATGGATTGCCAATCATCGTAGAGCATCCAACAGTACAGAAAAGAAAAGGATTGGAGTCGTAGCCCCCAAGCACCCATCTCACTGTGCTTGCATCCTCTGAAAGAGCATATCTGGATTGAACAGTGCTACAGAAGACTGACCAACTGGGGTCCAATGCTGTGAGTATGACGTCGCCCTAGAAGGGGAGGCATTACATAAGACTCGGCAGCAAAAAATTGAACGGATCTCTGGTGCATTACAAGGATGCTGCTACCTTGATGAGTCCCCCGACGCAGAGGCGGGGCGGTTTGAATTCGAACATCTGCAGCGAGTCGTTCTGGTGCATGGGGAACGCCTCTGTGCGGGTCTCCCAGGCGCCAAATCTGGCATTGTTTCGCAGGCTAGCATAGCCTGCAGCCTCGCAGTCCTCTCGCAGCAGCTGCGTCTGCTCGTCTTCTTCTGTCGTGTCGCCGTCCAACGCTGGGTCCGGTCTGGGTTTCAACTCCTCCCCACAGGAGAAGACAAAGCGCACTGCCTTGGGCGCATAGATCGGGTGCCCCTGAGTGTCACAGCACAGCAAGGCAAGCTCATGTCTGGAGGACCCCCAAACTGCGAATCCTCCACCACATGGCATGAATGAAGCATGCCTGTTTTGCATGCTCGTGCAGTGCACGTAGACATGCTGCAAAAGCAACTCCTGAGAAAGCATGCGGATCGCTGGTGGAGCCACTTCCACAGCCTTGGGAATACTGGAACACTACAAGATACCCCTTGACTGTGGGGGCCAGCCGCAGCACTCCAGAGGCTCTACTGACAGGTGAACAAACCAGAAATATGCACAAAAAGGGCGAACAGAACGTGACGCACCCGCTGGAAGAAGGCCAGGAAGAGCATATTGCCAACACCAGGCACCAAGCACAGGGGGAAATTCGCCTTGGCCGTGGCATCCATCCGCAGCACTCCAGAGGCTCAATTATGAGAAAACAGACAAACACGGCTGGAAACAAGCGAAGAAAAATGTGGCGCACCCGCTGGAAGAAGGCCAGGAAGGGCATGACGCCGATGGCGGACACCAAGCACAGGGGGTGGGCGAGCCGAAGGGCGAGCCACTCAGAAGAGTTCTCATCATCGCTTCCCTTGCTGCTCCAGTAGCTGCCGCTGCGTATGCCCAGCGCCGGGTTGAAGCGGTGCAGCGGCGTCACCACATTCTCCACACTCTCCTCCGGGTTGTCTGCGCGACAGTAACCACCCTGGAACTGATGTGTTCACCACCCCTACCACACTCCGGGTTGTCTGCGCGACAGTAACCACCCTGGAACTGATGCGTTCACCGCCCCTACCACACTCTGGGTTGTCTGCACGACAGTGACAACCCTGGAATTGATGCGTTCACCACCCCTACCACACCCTACTCAGGGGGCTCTAAATACACCGGGCCCCCTGCTCTACTCTGGGGTATCTGCACGAAAATTATCTGAGATTGGTATGTCCCGTCACAACCACGCTACGTGGAAAGCAAAGCCGATTCTGCAATGCCTGGATTGACGACGCGCAGCAATGTTGGTACCGTATTTACCCCTTGGGGATGTCTTAGAAGTTAGCCATCATCACGATCAGTATGCAACTTTTGAAATACATCATGGGGCATCAGGGTTGCTGCACCTGTGGATGAGGCAGACAGTGCATTGGCCAGCAGGGAGTGCTTGGAGTCTGGGGCTGTCAGCTCGCAGTGGAGCTTGTAAAACGCCGTTGCCCGCAGCACTTCTTTTGATGGCTGGGAGGCGTTGCTCTTTTGGAGTTCTGGCATGGCTGCTTGGAGTTGAAGGCCCTGAAAATAAGCAAGTTGAGCATGTCAGCATTCAAGCATCATGCCTTGTTGTTGTCTTTTGTTTCTATTTGCATATATGATGGTGCCATGCGTGCTTTGCCACAATTGATATAATGGACATTTTGTGCTCACCTCGACGAGGATGTCAATGTTGAGGGTCCCCAGCTCTGGACATGCTCGCAGGCACTGCTCCCGCCAGAGATCATTCTCCAAGACTGCACAAATAGCGACAGTGGTTACTCTGTGCAAGTGGCTAGGTGGTATCAGACAGTGCGAGGAAGCAAGGGAGCAAACGGCTACCTATCCGGCGGAATCGTCGGCAAGCCCATTCAGCTGTGCTCAATGAAGGGGCATCCAGACAGTTCAATGCCCGTGCAAGCAACTCATCCTGCAAGTTGCAGCACAACTTGTCAAATTGATCAGTGCCATCTGTGAGTTGGAACAAGAAGCGTGTCCCTTGATTGCAGTCAGCAGAAAAATAATAAACGTGTCACTGTTATGTACGATATCCCACCGGTACATCATTTAGGGATGGATAGGCAGAGTCGTGGGTGTGGTCATGGAGTTTCATGTCTGCAACGGCTGCTCCAACATGGGCTATACCCATATGATTTTACGTAAATAATATGCTACAGTCTTTCTAAGATTTTATTCTTCAGCCGAAGAGCCTAGCTTAGCAGAGACAGTGGAAGGAGTCAGAAGTCCCAACAGTTCGCAAAAGACTTCCTCCGAATTGTGCGCTACGTCAGAATACGTTCAACACGTTGGACATGCACAAATCAAAGAACCAGATTTCTCCGCATGTCTCGTTGAAGTACAAGTCCAAAAGTACAGGAGAAAACCCTCTAGTATACCCTCCAAGATGCTGCAGCTTCCGCGCACCTTCGTCAGCTTCCGAAATGCGTCCTCGCTTCCGACAACGCCATTCTGTTCGAGTTCAGCTACCGCGTTACAGAACGGCCAGTGAACATTGTGTCTTTTAAAGGAGACGTTACGTTCGAGAACTTAATTTAAGCCAGCGACCTCTGATTCGGTCTACTTGCACAACAATGACTGATCAAGATGTCCTCGAACTAAGCAACGAGATCACATTTCTGTGTTCCTGGTACGTCATTCCGGTTGTTGTATCAGCGTCTTGAGAGAGAACGGGGATCGGGGATGATGCATGTATTTTTGGAAGTACTGACGACAATCGCCACAGACTTCTGCAACACTGTAGAAATCTGATATGCCTGATTATGCCTGATGTACTGCAGGTTTTGTCCGTTCGCACAGGTAAGTAACCACCCCGCTCGTGGCGCCTCTCGATCAACACCAGGCGATGGGACCACTTGCATCCAACCATTTTTCCTGGGACATTGCTGTTGATAAACGATCTGCATGTATACACGGTTTGATTTTCATGTGGCTACCTGGTTGGCAGCGCACATGGATTGCTCTGCTTGAGAAGGGGCTACCCTTCACCTACAAGGAAGTCAGCCTGAGGAACCCCTCAACAGGGCTCTGGTTCCCCCTCCAAGAAAAGCCCAAATGGTTCACTGCTCTCAACCCGCTTGGCAAGGTGCGATTGCCATTCTTGCCTGCCCCAATCCCTGGCAAATGTGGCAATCATCCTTCTTGTTGTCAGTATTTGATGGTGTAGCCATGTGCTAAACATAGAAGTGGGAAGGATGTTAATGAAGTGCATGAGTGTCGAGCAGGTGCCTGTTCTGGCGTACAAGGATGAGAAGACCCAGCAACCACACAGCGTCTATGAGTCGCTCATCTGCAATGAGTTCCTGGAGGTCTGCCTTCTCCTTCCTGCCCTTCCCATCCATCCAAATCAGAACCATGAGCTAGGCGTGGAACCAGGGCGCACACGCAGAGGGCCGCATACCTGCCATTTCCTTTGTGATGGCCGATCAACAGACTGCATGTCAACGGGAGACATCCGACAGATGATGTATCATGCATCTCTTTCCTGCCTTCCCCAGGGATCCTCATCAGAACCATGTGCTTGGCGTAAAGTAAGGACACATACACAGAGGGCCGCATCCACGCCATTCCCTCTGTGATGACCGACCACCAGACTGCATTAACATGTGATGCTGCATGATCTGGCTGATGGCCTACATCTGGGTTACCCCTAAACCCTACCCTAAAGCCCTTGAATAAATACCCCAGGATTTTGCGGCGGCCCCGGGGCGGCCGCCGCTGCTGCCGCCGCATCCGGCGCTGCGGGCCAAGGCGCGCATCATCATGGACCACTTCAACACCCACTTTGTGCCGCTCTTCTACCGCATCCTAATCAGGCACGTGGCTTCACCTCGGACTGGGCCGTCCAATTTGCCTTGAATACTGCTCCCTGCAACAAGACACCCACTCTTTGCTTCTCTTCTGCTGCATGCTCATCAAGCATGCCACAGTCACCAGCTATCCCGCGTTGAATGGCGAGAAGGAGGCATGGACTCCTGTTGACCATTTAGGCGATATCCACAAGTGTCATCTTGCTTTTTCTGTTCCACCATAGCCAGAACGCTGGCAACCCGTGCCATTTCAGACCCAAAAAGCGTTGGTTGACCTGTATTGAAAACAGGCACTGCACCCCTGCTGTGCATTCAGGTGATACTTGCAATGTGCATTCTGCCTCCCTGTTGTGTCACAGCCAGCATCAGGATACTCAATGTGTGCCGGTTAGCTTTTGGAGGGAATCAATGGATAGCCATGCTTCTTGTGCACGCAAAAGCATGCCACTTGCTTGAGCACTCAGAGGACAAGGCACTTGTGAAGCAATTTTGAGGCAGCCGGTTGAGGAACGCATGTGCATGCATGTGCATGCAGGCAGGACAAGGCGCAGCAGGCTGAGGTGGCGCAGCAGCTGCAGGCAGAGTGTGACTGGCTCGAGGACAACGCCGACCAGGCCGGGCCATACTTCTTGGGTGCCGAGTTCTCCCTCGTGGTGAGGCGTTCCCTCTGTGCCCCACAGACACTTGCTGGGCAGTTCCCACTGCTGCCGGTTGCCTTTGCTCAGGGTGCGCGGCAGAACTATTTGGCCGCGGGCAGAACATTCTGCCGGCTGGCAGAACTCCTGGCAGAACACCTTCCCATTAATTACTCGATCCCGAAAAGCCGGCAATCGGCTTCCCGTGATAAGCTGCAGTTTTGCCGGAGAAACCGTGCATAAAAGAGAAGCGCTCAAGGTCATGACTAATTGGCAGAATACCGTTGAATAGTTCTGCCACGCACCCTGGCTTTGCTACTGGCAAGAGCCCAGTTCTGCTCGGTGTTGAGCGCCGCTTGCTGCTGCTGTGTGTGCGGATTTCCACTGCATGTCCAACACCCCAGGCCTTTTAGCTATGGCATGCGCAGAATGACAGCGAGATTGATAACTTGGGCACAGAGGAAACAGCTCGCTAGGAAAGAATGGTTACCATGTATTCTAAATCTTTTGGCTGTCAGAGTGAGATCAGCAAGTAGCATTCTATCCACAAAGACCATCGTTTAAATGTCTGGTGTTGCTGCAGGAAGACAGGCGCTTCCGGAAATACTTCGGTTTAGCTTGTTTTGTTGAAGGGTATTTCTTGCTTGTGTTCCTTTTCGAGATTGTGATTGTGGTGTGACAGGACTGCGCAATAATTCCCTGGTTTGTGCGCGGCTATGTGCTGGAGCACTTCAGGCAGCTGCAGCTGCCGCCGCAACGCTGCACAAAGGCAAGACCGGGTTTTCCTTCCTCGTGCTTTTGAGGGTTTAACCTTAAATTCTGAACCCTACCCCTTCAAAATAAATAAACAAATAAATATGAATATAAAATATGGATGGCATTGGTTATAGAGCTGCAGTCCATTCTTTGGCTCCTCTCGTGCTCCTGTCACCTTTCCCTTCTATATCAGGTTGCATGCTCTGATGGTTTCCTTTTTGCAGTTCTGCCCAGACAGCACGCATGCAAGAATGCTTAAACCGTGTCACTGGGAGAAGCTTCAAGGCTACCTTGGATGCAACAGACTTCCTCATGTTGCGGGAACAAGAGAGGGTTCCTGAAGTAGCTGATGCTGGACAGTGACTGGCAATTGTATGTAAACTCAATCTTTTCAGAAAATGCTCTACTGATGATGCACCAGTGATGAACCAGAGCGGATAAAGCAAACCTTACATATTTATGGATCTTTAGGGTGTGTATTTAGGGTTCCAATATCTTTATTTTTAGGGTATACTAGGGTTTAGATGTGTTCAGCCTATGAACCAATAAATGTAATTTTCCCCCAAGTAAAATTAAAAAACAGAAATGATGTGTCTGCAGCTGCAAAAGTGGGTGAAGGCTGCGATGGAGCGGCCATCGGTGACCGGCACCTTCAAGGCGCCGGAAGAGGGCGCGAGTTATGAGGACAAGCTGCTGGAGCACTATGTCAGATACGCGGACGGCAGCGCCAACTCCACCAGCGCAGCGGCCTTCAAGTGATGCAACCTGTATTTAAGGGTTTAGAGTTACTTTATATTGGGGTATTTAGGGTTCAGGATATACCCCCGAAGTGGGGGTATATTTTGGAAGCGGTTTTGTCAACTCCCTGTGATGATGGAGCGTTCTGGGGGCTTTTGGAAGGTCGGTGGCAGATTTTTTCAGCATTCTCGTTCTTATGATCGAACATTTTCCAGTCCTGTTTTCGGCAGTAGGGGAGGGGAAGTGCATCGTGTGAAGAAAGCGGTCTATGTCTGCAGCAGTACTTCTGTCTCGGAAGTTCCTAGTTGGAAAGAGGATGTGAGCTCTGGATGACCAGGCACTCTACAGAGGGAGTTCTTTTCATGTGTACTGTATTGAAATTAGTTCAGTGTAGCCTTATAAACTACAGTGCTGCTTCCACAGGCTAGATGCAGCAGCAGGCAGCAGAAATGTATCAGTTGCATTGCATGGAATTCAACATGTATCAAGCAAATGAGCATTTCGAGACACACATCAGTAAATTCTGACCTTCCCTCAACTCCCCCTAGCCGACCCTCAGACCTCCACTGCAACAAGTACAACTTGTAAGAGTATACCACCCCTTCAAGCTATGTTTTCTTACCAGGTGAATACAACAGCTGAACAATGTCTTGTTACAGTGCTTATATTTCCTGCGAATGAAAGATCGTGGCATCGCATCACAAGGCAGGAATAAAGGCGGCCAAGAATCAGGCCAGTTCCTTGCGAGCGTTTGCTGCTTCCATTCTCATAGCATGCGCCGCGGCTCCTGTCTTCACCAGCGCCACCTGTCTCACAACCACCGTGCAGGTCACAACCATGATGAGGACCTCGAACGTGTATCTGAGCACTGAGGCACTCTGCGCGACAGGGACAACATAAGAGTACGGCCCTAGGACAGTGACCTGATTTGAAATCGATCATGGCTGTCCAAGTGGCCCTCTACATTGGTGCATCGCTCACATGGAAATCACACTTCCCATCATGATTGGTGTCATTGTGATGATACCCATGTTTGAAGGAAAACACGTCAGAGGACCGACACTCATTTGTTCACACGCGCTATCCCAGCCGAGCAAAAAAAAAATCAGGAGTGTTTCAGTGGCAGTACAACATACTTCTAGAAGAAGAACGGCACGTCTCTTGCTTACATTTTAAAACCACAAATCCTAAACCATAACATAGGGAAATGTGGCAGGCGCACCTCCTCTTGGTGGTTGTCATAGCGGAAGCGCATGCGCAGGTTGGGCACATTCGTCTTGTGAATGTCATTGCCCTGCGGCCCCGGCAGCCAGTAGTACTGGTGCACCCAGTGCATCTTCACCTGCGTTGCAATCATCCAAGATAACTCAGAAACTACTGCAGAATGCAAGATATTTCTCTCAAGAATGAGCTCCTCCGCTGGCCTTGACTTTTTGGGCCCCTCTGGCACCTAGTACATCTTCACCTGCCTTGGACTGAGTGAAAATACCTCAGGAACGACCGCAGGAGACCAAGGTTCCACCTCAACAGAATGGGCGAAGAGAATGAAGTCTTCGAGAAGGGCCTGAACTTGCTGCTGCCCTGGCACCAAGTTCAGGCGACACTTGAGGAACTTCATTGTCCTGACCCATCAACCAACAACTATGCTCCTGCAAGGAATGAGCGCAGGATACCACGATTCCACCTCAACAGGATGAGCGAGGACAAAGAAGTCTTCAAGAGAGGCCCAAACTTGCTGCTTTCCTGGCCTCCAGTTCAGGCCACCTATGAAGCCTTTCTTGTCCAGGCCCATCGAGCAAATCACCAGGCAACAATGCACATTGCCTGCTCTTGCAGATTGAAGATCAGCATTGTGTCACACTACCTTTCTGAAGTTATGCAAAACCGAAACTCACACTCGAGAAAGTGGTTCTCATGGCCAAGCCATGATCACTCCCCACATGTGCATACAGGGCCCCTGCTCTGGGGAGTCCCCAAGAGAACGAAGAGAGTGGTGGCGCGAGGCCCGCTGCCTCAATTTTCAATTTACCATTCTACAATTCAAACAATGCCTTAAGATTTAGGGCTTTGCATATAAGCCCTAAGCCCTAAAAATAAGCACTATTTAAAAATGGATTGAAGAAAATAACAAACCTGGTGGGGGAACCCGGAGTGCAGCACGGAGTTGCGCGCGATTTCGCAGAGGTCGGTGGCGGACAGCTTCCACACCTGGGCCGCCACGCTGTACTCCTCCACAAGCGGCTCCTTGGTCAAGTGTATCTGCGGGGCGCAATACACCATTTAATGGAGATTCTGAATGGAGATTTTCCTGGCTAGCGTTAAGAGTGATTTGCCCGACTGACTCGCTTCTTGGTCAGGTGGATGTGCGGCGCATGGATAGTGATGTATTCTCTGATTGGCGTCAGGATGCACTGTTGACTACCTTTCCACATTTGGCATTGTGAGAAGGAGGTCCGTAGGCAAGAGAGAAGCACGAAGGGCCACGGCGATCTTATTGTGCATTGCAGCCCACCCAAGCATTTTGCAGAGCTCACCAAAGCAAGCAAAACCGAGAGAGGTCAAGGCAGAGACAGAGGAAGGCATATGCGGGCCATGTCAGTGCCTGTGACCATGTGCTGGCATGTGTCCGACATGTGCCGGCATGTGCACGCAGTGAGGAGGGAGCGCGCCTGCACGGGGTCGTCGGTGGAGAGGGAGAGCGAGAGGCCGCGCGCGAAGAATGTGGGGAACGGGTTTTTGTGGTAGTCCAGAAAGAGGGAGTTGTTGGAGAGCGGGGACATACAGAGGCCGATCTGGGCCAGGTAGAAGAGGTACTGCAGCGGCAAGTTCTTGCGCAGGTTGATGCCGTGCGCTATGTTCTCGCACAGCATCAGCGCGCTCACCAGGTGGTCCACATCGCCTGCCTCGCCTGTGCATGGAAGCAGACAATTTCTCTCTCTTGGACATTTAGGGTTGGGGTTGAAACCCTAACACCTTACACCCTACCATTGCGAATTAGGCAAGTGTGTGCGGACCGGTTCAATGTGGTATGCAGGCATGGTCCAAGATCTTCAACCTCAATGCTCTTCCAATCAGACTTCTGATCTTGGAGACTCACGTCACACGCTGCTCAGCCTGACCTCATCAACTGCCCAACATCACAGAACCCATCCACAGAGTAACTCAAACGGCATGTAGGTAACTACACATATTGACATTTTTACTTCACCCTTAAACCCTAAATCCTAAGGAATAAACCTTACAAAATGAACCCTAAGGTCATTCAAGCAGACAGGGGCAAAAAGGCAGCGGGTACCAGCATGAGGCCGAAGTGCGAAGGTGTTGAGGCTGCGGGCCTCTCGCAGCTTGTTGAGAATGTAAAAATTGGCGTAGGTGAACACTTTAGTACGGTATAACCGTGACCCCTAAACCTAAAGAATGGACCCTGAACAAATAAAACCCTGAAAGTTCCAAGCAATGAGGGGCAAAAGGCAGGGCATTACCGGCGTGGGGGCGAAGCGCGAAGGTGTTGAGGCCGCGGGCCTCTCGCAGCTTGTTGAGAATATAGAGGTTGGCGTAGGTGTAGAAGGCATAGTAGGCGTACGCCGGGTTGTGCTTGAGGTCCCATTCGCGCGGTGTCTTCATGTGCTTCGCCGGCCGCCGCTCCGGCTTGCTCTCGTCGTCCACCATGTCAAAGCCCACCACCTGACAAATGACACATGTGCCCAGGTATTGACATACATGTTTATTTTCATTTATTTGGGGGTTTAGGGTTCATGGTCTATGAAGAGTTTAAGCACGTTCGGGCACTTGCAATCGCTGGTGTGCTTCTCACAGCAGCCCATTGCATGGTCTAGAGTACACCAGTGACAGGGAGAAGATTTTTCAGTTTTGTGTTCGAGACATGCATTCAGGTGAGACATACTCGAGCAGAGGACAGGGGGCAGTGTCAGGAAAAAATGGGACCTTCAGAGCAACCTTCCGATCTATTTGCAGCAAATTTATAACAGCAGCAGCACGTACAGCTAAAGTTTACTTGTGATTTGAAGTGTGTTCAGGTACATATAGAAGGATATCTTTTCACTCCTAGTTATACCTTCCGGAGGAAAGTCCTGCTGAGGACTCCTACTTCTAAGAGGTGTTTACAGATTTTACTATTATTAAAACCCTAAACCCTAAAGATATGAAGGGTGGTTGAGGGTACTGACCTGCTTGAGGAAGAGGTGGAGCTGGGGGTGGGAGTTGGGGTCGACAGTGACCTCGAACAGCGGCGTGAAGATGTTATCCAGCAGCTGCTCAAAGTTGTCGACTAGGCCCTGCGCCTTGTAAATGTCGTACAGCCGCGGAATCTGTGAGGCCCCATGCACATTTTCTTAGCAGCATCCTTGAGCCCCTTGCTTACTCTCACGAGCGCACTTTTCTTGCTGTTCAAGAACTGCATTTCGGGAGATGGCACAGGGCTGAACTCCATGCCATGGCATGCATTTGATTATGCTTGAGTTATGGGTATCTCAGTAGCAGCCAAAAATCTTAATCTCTGCCAAAGTTTGCGCATGCTAGCAAGTCATGGAGTCGTTGCACGCTTTGCACGCTGTGTGAAGCCTGCGAGGCAGCCATGTGTCCTTGCAGACAACGCAAAATTAAATAATAAAAAACGAAATATCAATATAAATAGAAACCCTACAAGATTAAACCCTTAAACCCTAAAATAAAAATACAAAAAAAGTACATTCCTGATGGGTGACTTTCAACACCCATCGGCATGGTTTGCGAACAAGGGCCAACCTGGATAAGCCAGACCACGTTGTCAGAGTAGAGCTGGTTCTGGACGATCCACGCAGCAAGGATGTCCCACTCCACACGCTTGCGGCCGTAGATGGAGATGCGGTACTCCGCGTGCTGATACTTGCTGGCCTCCAGGTCGCTCAGCACCTCCTTTGTCAGCTCCGCCAAGAAACTGCCGTGCAGCAAATTGTCCTGCAAGCATGACCTTTAGCCGTGAGCTTCACCTTGCATAATTATGTGGATGTATGAGTAGATGGCTAAGTTTACTGTGCCTGCTGTCCCAGGTCTCATCAGCTCTACATGAGTGCCCCCAAGGTCCAGCGTATACCTAAACTTACTAATTTTTTATTATATTTTCAGGGTTCAGGATACAGGTTTAATATAAACCCTACACCCTGAAGTAATCTGACAATGGTTCCAGTGTGCTATCTCAGATGTTCTTCAAAGTGGTGCCGCCAAAATAGTCAACGCCCTATTAGGAAAAGAAAGACAGGAGGATCAGCGCCTCATCCACATCAACAACAGCTTAGACTCTGGCAACAATCGGTAGGATTTGTCGGCCACCTCTTTTGGGTCCCAGTCATTATCAAATCGGCTTCCCCACCTGAGCAATACTTGGTCACCATGCTTTTTCTGCCAAGGGAGCAACGATGCGAAGCGGGCGCGCCTGCTTGATGAAGATTAGGGCTTAAAGCCTACATAATTTTTTAAAGGGTTCGGGGTTGGAGACTGTAGGGTTTAGGGTGTGGCCAAACCTGCTTGATGAAGATTTCGCGCAGGCGCGACTGGCCGAAGGGGTTGTACTTGAGGTTGAATCGGTCGAATCGATGGAATGTGTTTTTGTCCGCATGCATGTCCAGCGTGTCCACGTTCAGATCATACCTGTCACAGTCCCAGGTCTTCAGCACTTATGAGCTCTTAAGAAGGTCGACGGACCCTCCAGAGTTTGCTGGCATAGCAAAGTATCGCATCCAATAGCATTGGGGAAGCAACGAGGAGACTCTGTCCGGCCTCAGGCTGTCGAATAAATCCAGCCTTATCCAGATCTGGTTACAAGCTTATCAATTGGACGACTAGCATCTACTGCAATGCAAAGTGCATGCTCAGGGATTGAATGGAAGTACACACCATTTATGATGATATTGTATGGTCAGGACACAACTTTGAAGATGGCTAATTGGTATAGAAAGGGACCACAGCGCGCACCCGGTGAGGTGGAGGGACTCGAAGACCTCTTCGAGGGGGAGCCAATATCCTATTATTTTTTGGTTACATTTACAATCAGGGTTTTTTATTTTAAACCAGAACCCCTAAATGTAAACCCTGAAATAAATACTGCATGGAAAGAGACCAAGGCGCGCACCCGGTGAGGTGGAGGGACTCGAAGACTTCTTTGAGGGTGAGCCACTTGCCATCGCGGAAGATGACCACCTCGTCCGGCTCCTTGCGCAGCTTGCTCTTGATGAAGCGCAGCAGGTGCTTCTGGTGCATGCATGCACTGTGGTGCACATGTGTGTCCACCTGCGGCCACATGCTAGAATTAAATAAGTAGGGCTAATTAAATACTAATTAATTACCCCTATACATAAGTGGGTGGAAAGCAGAGGGGACACAACCACCTCTCATGTGCGCTGGAAACCTGTGTTGCAAAGCGAGCAACATATATATAACACCAAAATCAAGGAGAAATACAACCATGTTTATTAAGGTCTCCATGCAGTGTATGTCGACCCTTGGCATGACCATGACTGTGTCGATGAGGACAGTGTGCAAGGACATGAGCAGTTACCTTGCGGACGTTGTAGAAGTCGCGGTGGGGGGCGGACTTCTGGGCGAGGAATTCCTTGTCGGAGTTGAGCTGCTGGTGCAGGCGGAACTTCTGCTCCAGCAGCATCAGCCGGTGGTGGCACAGCGATTTTGTCGGGCCCATCGCGCTGATGCGCAGTATCCTGCACCACCCAGAACAACTCAGGGGTGTCATATATATATCTAGGACATGTGTATATGTAGGGTATATAGGGGGTATATAGGGGGTATCTACAGCTATCCAGCAAATCGAGCAAAACACCATTGAGCTGGTTTAGCTCGCATGCCTCAGGTGGCACAGCACTGAAACAGTTAACCCCAACAGGGCACACGTGCCCCTTTTTTTCAGGGGACATAAATATCCTCCACTCATTTGAACAAGACAATTTTGAGATTCATGGATGCTGTGTCCCCACCAGTGCATGTCGGAGAAGAAGTCGTAGGAGTTGCCGGGGAGAGGGAACGCCTCCTGGCTGCGGTCATCGCCGTGGTAGACGCGCATGATGCCGTCCACCAGCTCGTACTGGTAGTCGCTGGGCTCCTGGGGGGTCCATTCGAAGGGGTCCGGATCCACCAGCGATGGCTTCGCCACCTCCTGCAGATGTGCCAGGTGCTCTGGCTGCACCGCTGGCTTGAACAGCCATTTCTCCCTGCGAAACAGCAGTGAAAGCAGGTCGATTGGTGGTTTAATGTTCTATAATTTAGTAAGAGACGCTCGTGGATTTGCCCGCACAACAGGCACATACAAGCCAGGAGTGAAAAGTCCCAGTGCAACCATGCACTAGCCGGTCCATTTGTGAGAGGCTCGAGGTTGTAGGGCTGAAAATTATGCTGGTCCAAGCAGTGCATAAAGAGGATTTGGACAATGGAGCGTGGACCAGTGCAGCCTTTCCCTTGAAGGGTAAAGCCCTTGCCGGGTGGCACCACTGCCAACGCTTGGTGCCGCCACCTTCTGATGTTGCCGCTACATACCACTGAGTGGCGAAAGTAAGATGCGATGACCACTGTGAACATCATATTTATTTAATGATTTTATATTTATTTTAGGGTTTAGGGTTCAGGTACCCTTAACCCTAACATAAAATAGAATACAAACCCTAAAACGTAAAAAATTGTATATATAAAAGAAAGAGTGGCTCGCCTGATGTCCAAGCACTGCTGCAAGAGAGCGCAGACATCCTCTGTCTCTTCATTCATGGCTGGCTCGGGTGTGATGACTCTGCTGTACTGCTCATGCACCGCAGCATCCTCGATAATCTGCACACAGAAACCAGCCTGTTCTGCTTAGCAACGCACGATACACCATGCAAGCACGCACGTGCTTCCTTATTCCATCCGCCACGAGTAGACCGCATAGCTTTGGCTCATGTCAAGAGCCGGCCGGCACAGAAGCTCACTTTTGCCAAACACATTTACCGCAGCTTAACAGTATCCGGCAGCTGTACTGCTGATGATATTATGGCATTCCTGTCACATGCAGTGCCAGCACATGGCGGGTCTCTCACCTTGCCCTCCAAGACGAGGTCGTTGACCGAGTCCACCGTGGCCGGGTTGGTGCTGTGCGCAGACACGTTGTGCGCGTGCGTGTGCGGCAGGTGCGGCACCGGGTGCTGGAATGAGTGCGGCACGAGGGTCTGTGCCAGTGCATTGGCGCTGGCATTGCCGCTTGCATGCGCGTGCTGCATCAGCTGTGTCTGAGGAAACAGACATGCAACCCTCAGCCACATTTCGAGCGAACCGGTGTGAAGTTTTCTGAACAGGAAACTCGGCCAGGATGCAACAGAGCGATTGCTGTTCTGTGGCTCTGTCATGCGACGCAAACAGAAGTTTCTGTTCTGCAGCGCACGAAGGAGCACAAAAGAGCGAAGGCTTTCACAGTCCAATCAATGGGCTGCTGTCTTCCGCACGCCAAATGAGGCTGAGCTGTACTCTCAAGCCCATGTGCAAGTTCTGCAAATGGCAGGGAGGAGGATATGTATGTGCCTGTTGCGCCTCTCTCCCGATGTGCATTATGGACCCACCGAGAATCTCCGAAGTGACCCCACTCAAAAGCACGTCACTTCTTGCAAGGGGCACGTTGCGAAGAATCGCGGTTGCCCACAATGCCATCAGGAGAGCGCGCAGTGAAAGGGGCTTTGCAAGGGGCGCACCTGTTTGTACTGATCCGCCATGTAGGTGTGCGCGCGCAGGACGGTCCCCCCGCCGGTCCCCCCGCCGCGGCCACCGCCGAGGCCGGCCTTGAACAGCTGCTCCCGCTGTGCTGGTGTCAGAGACATGGCGCGCTCGTCCGCCTGCAAAAATCATAAAGTTCCACCATTCAAAGACTCAGTGGTTGTGCCCGGTCTGTGAAGCGTAGCACCTCCTGTGTGAGCAGCAAGCAGCTGCAGACAGATTGAACAGCTGCTCCTGCTGTGCTCATGCCGCGTTTGTCCGCCTGAGAGAAGGAAGTTCCATCATCTTTTATAGACGTGTGAAAAACTAGAGACCACAAGTAGAGTAACATTAAGCTTTTCATGTACAGCTGCTCCTTATGTGCTGTGCTGCCTGTCAAAGACATGCCACGTTCGTCCGCCTGCACACTCGGGAAGTTTTGCCGATCATCCACTCACAAAAGTAGCAGACCACATGCCACAGCTGCATCACATGTTTCACTCCCGCGTCCATCACTTCAGTTGAAAAGGTTGGATGCATGCTGTGACTTTTGCTGAGCCGGTTTGGAAGAGGCTGGGAATGAAGTCGATGGGTGCAGACAACTAAACTTACCGAGACATTGGCGGTGTCAGGCACTGATGGCGGCACCGAAGGGGAAGGATGGTAGCCCGGCATCTCTCGAGACCGCGCCTCATCCTCCTCGGTGATGTTGTCCTGCACAAACCAAATCGCCTCTGATTCACCCCACAGTCAATCTAGGAGTAAATTGCGCCTCATCCTCCTCGGTGATGTTGTCCTGCACAAATTACAAATCAAATCTGATTCAGCCCACATTTGGTTTCTAGTCAACTCAGCAGGACACTTCATCCTGTGTGACCTTGTCCTGCACAGTTCGATTCACCTCTGTTTCAGCCCGCAGTTGGTTTGTATTCAAGTTTGCAGGACACTTCATCAGCGCAAGCAATTGTGTGGCTCGCCTATGCCATGCAGTTCTTTCTGGCTCCATGCACGGAAAGTGCATGTATGTAAATGTGCATGGAGCACAAACCAAGGGAACAGTGAAACAGCAGCAGAGTATCATCAGGTGCAGGCCACCATAGCAGCCCTGTTGGCACGGCAGGTGCATGCAGCCCTCCTATGAAAATAGCAGGGATATTGCAAAAAGCACAATTCAAGTGCAAGTGCAAGGTCTCTTACCCGATGCGACACCTGTCGGTCTGACGCATTTGACCGGGTAGTTTCCATGCCCTGCCAAGCACAAGTTCATGTCAGAAATCCCTGCACCGCTGAGGCTAAGGAAATCTGTGCAGCTCCAGTGTAAGCATTGTACACATATCCTCCTTAGTTCTGGCATTGTTGCCTGCAATTGTGTGACTGCTCGGTGCAGCAGGGCAGGGGCATAATACGGTGCTCTGCACTAGATGGAAGGCACTGATTAGCACCGTGTTGACGCGGGGCTGTCTCCTGGTGGAGCCATGCATTGAGCCATTCACCCTCTCCCTGAAGGGTGTCGCTGGGGTAGACTCCATGACCTGGAAGCAATTCATCCTCGCTACTAGAGCTTCGTGCATCCCAGACTAAGTACACCTGCAAGCTTGCTTTTGTGGATGACACAACCTCTCACATGCAGACAGGCTAGTTCAGGAGTGCCCTTGACAAGAGAAAAAATGGCAGAAATGAAGTCAGTAACACACATCCTGCTGTGGGTTCCTCCTCTTGTCCCAGGGACCCTCTGGATGGGGGGTCCCTCCATTGGTGTTAAGGTATTCCCCGTTTTCTCCGTTGATGGCTGAGTGCCTTCGCCGCCGTGGACTCACAGGCCTTGCAGACACCAACAGACATATTTCAGCCATGTGGCCATGCCAGCACATTTGATCATGGACTGAGCAGCACATAACTGTGTGCAACCCTACAAAAATTCTTTTAGTGTTGGCTTTGCGGTGCCTGAGTGCTATACGTGCTGTCTTGCTTGCGTCGAGGATGCATCAACATGCAGTTAGGTGACGTAGCAGTGGAACACCGACAAATACTTCGAAGACACCGCCTTCTGATCAACCAAACAAGCAAGGCTAAAACTAGTTTGCGACCAACTGTTTGATCACGAGGTATACACTCCTTTTTGTTGCTGCACACCTCAAGCTAGTTTTGCTGCGTTTGTTACGCACGCGGCCATCCTTCGTAGATGTGGCATATGCATATGTGAGGGCCACAGCTATTGTACCACCGATTACCAGGCCCCCAGTGAACACCAGCCACGCTGAATTCCTGCCACTGGTGGATGTGTCAGGCATGGCAGCTAGGAATTTGCCAACACCTTCTTGAAAACTAAGGGCATTCAATACTCTGCTATACCCATTCACTCAACTCTAATGCACTCGTACAGGCGCATTGTTGGTTGAAAATTCCCCCACACACAACTACTCGCATAGCATCAGGCAGCTGGAGGCATCTTCTTCTTCGTTCGGGCAGGGTACAATCTGTGTATGCATGACGGACAGTAATCTTGGACGACCAGCCGGAACGCACGCCGCTGGTAGACGGTAAACCCAAACACTTCACGTCCGTTCGAAGGATGGTGACTTGATGGGCATCAGAGCGTCCTCCATTGAAGATAGCTTTTCAAGAAGCGTGTTTGAGCTCCTGCACCCGTTGTCGTTGACGACCGAGCCCTAGAAGTCTCAGAAGGTCACCCTTGTGCACCATCTTCACGCGCAAACAATTTGATATTATCACTTTTTAGCATTTTATTGTCCAGCGTTGGCCAGGCATCATTATGCTCGACGGGTACGCAGCACAAAAGTTAACGCCAGCCAGGAGTACTTGATTCAATGAAAATAAACAATCATCCATTAATTCTATGTGACTCTGCAAGGAAACGGTGTCCATTAGGTATTACAGAGGACTATTAGCAGAGCATGTCTTATGTACAGACTTCCCTGATAATATTCAAGGGTGCCAACAGGGGGGCCCAATAAGCATACTAGGAAAAACACTGCAAAGGAAATACTTCCATCTGACACATCAGAACTTGAGTTGTACCAGATTCCCCTTTCCCACGTGGTGAACCAGTCATTTATCACAACACTCTTCTTGCCAAGCAAACCCGATGTTCTCCTATATGCTGCAGGATCTAACAACCACATCTAATGGTCGCAGAAGGTGTGCCATCAATGTTCTTTCCAAGGCTTCCCTGATGGTCTGGAATGAATGGGTTCATACTGTGGCTTCAAGCCAACTGTCTCATGCAATCATCTCTTCTTCATGATGGGTCTGTGATCAAGGCAGAGGGGCTGAAACCCCGGAGAAGCCTTGATGTTTGCTACATGCCTAGCTATAATCAGAGTCCCTTTTCGGCATGCTGCTGAACAAGATCTGGTTGATTGTTTGGTAGCCACTGAAAAATTTGGCAGTCTGTGGTCCTCTGTTGGGAGAGCAACTACCAAATATGAACACAGACCCTTTTGAGAAGACAGTAGGCATGCCAGGCCTCGTTTGCAATAGTCTCAAATAGAGCACAAAATGCAGCCGCTGTCCACCGATTATCGCGCTTCATGAGAGCAGAACATGCAGTGTATGCTCTGCTTACTCCCTTGTCCTATCAAACCCAATGACTGTTCTGCAACAAGATTGAAATGGCGATTCATGGAAGCAACATGCAAAACATGCTCTGTGCATCACTTCTCCAAACTGCCTTCTGCACATCACAACCAAGGATTGACTGTGACATTGAATTCACTGCGGCAATGATTTAAACACGGGTCCGATCAAGCCTCATGAGGCTGATGGACCAAAAGGACGGCTCATTTCTTTCCATTGCCGATAGGATCTGACCCCTTTGTGTCACTTCCTATAGGATCAGACCCCTTTGTGTCACTTCCAATAGGATCAGACCCCTTTGTGTCACTTCCAATTGGATCAGACCCCTTTGTGTCACTTCCAATCGGATCAGACCCCTTTGTGTCTGAGCCAATCGGATCGCTCCCCCGGTAGTCAGTAGTGCCGCTGGGGGGAGCCTGGGGGGCCCCACTCCCGCCACCGCTGGTGGCCCCACCACTTGACGGTGGCTCGCCGCTGCTGCCGCCGGCGGGGGGACCTTGTGCTTGCACAGTGACGCCACCGCTGGGGGGTGCGCCCCCACCTTGTGGAGGTTGGGGAGGGAGGGGACCCTCTCCGGAGATCGGCTCGCTGGCTGGAGGCGTTGCCTCCGCCGCGCTTGGCTGACTTGGGGTTGACGGCGTTCCCTCTTCTGCACATGCTTCAAACTTCAGTACACCCCTAAAAATTCAGAACAATTTGCGGTTGCTAGAAAAAGGAATGCCGCCCAATAATGCAGCCTGAGGAGACAATAAACAAAAATCGACCCCGGGCTCTCATTTTTACACACTCTTCTGATGGAGTATGGAGTCGACACAACCGAAGGATCACCCGGTCTTTGAAGTTACTCATGCAGATCACTTTTCAAGGTACCTCAAAGGGGGGCAACCTTGAAAGAGGCTATGCCCCATGATTCTCACATCACAATTTTTCTGGATAGAATTATCCTCACTGTTGGCTGCAGGGATGGGCCTGGAACAGCACCTTGGATGGGAGTGGTGGGTGTGTAGCTGCCATAGGACTGGCCGGGCAAGTATGCTGGCGGTGGCGGAGGGGGGGGCGGCGGTGGTGGCGGTGGCGGCGGAGGGGGCGGCGGTGGCGGCGGTGGAGGGGGGGGCGAAGGCGATGACTCCTCTCCTCCCTGCATGCACCAAAGAATGCACTTGAACGCAGTCTCAACGCAAACTCTGAATAGCATTCGTGAGGATCACATCCCTGCTTGTCCAGTGTATTGTTGGCTGAAGAGCGCCTGATCTGGGAGCCCGAAATCTTGAAGGTAGCGGCCTTGTGTGTTGGCTTGTCTCTTATCCTTCCGCACAGAAATTGATATTGCACACATGTGTGATGTGTATCAGAGCCCATATTGAAGCCAGCATTTCGGCAGATCACACCAGAAGGATCCCATGGAGATCCACCTCTGCCTGAGAAACAGGCTCTAGTGACCGCTGTTGTTCAGGAGAAGGACAACACAAGGTAGTAGGTCTGGAAAGCATTATTGATCACGTTTTCAGGGACAGTTGCTGACCTGGGTGGATGGCGCGGCAGGTCCACTGGGTGGCTGCCCTTCTTGGCCGCTTGGTGGGCCGCCCGCCTCTGCAAGACAGACAGATGCAAGTTCTGTCAGACCTTGAACTACAAATTTTTGTCAGGACACAGAGCTCCTTTGCACTCACATAAGGTGGATCTCTGCCGATCACTACATAGCATTCAGAACAATCCTTCTGGTAACAAGTCTATTCAAATTCAAAAATTTGTCTACAACAGCTTGTGGATGCCCACACCAACCTCGTGAGAATAAGTACTCAACCGATCTTGTAGATATGTCACTTTACATAAGCAGCAGGTAAATAGAGTGACTGGAATGCAGCTACAAATGCATTTGGGAAAAAGGGAAAGAGATGGCGCCTGTGCCTGGCGTGCTGGGAGGGAGGACAGGAGAGGGAGGTAGGATGATGCCGGGGGATCCTCCGGTGGGCCCAGCTGGGGGGATCTCTGTCGGGGGAGGTCCACCCGCTGCAGGTGGGACCACTGCCGGTGGTGCACCAGCGGGTGGGGATGCCGATGGGGGGACCTGCCCTTCCAGTGGTGGGGACCCCCCGGCGGGTGGTGCACCAGCAGGTGGGGATGCCGATGGGGGGACCTGCCCTTCCGGTGGTGGGGACCCCCCGGCCGGTGGCGCCGCTGCAGGTGGGCCCCCCCCAGGCGGTGGGGATCCTCCCACAACCACTGCCTCCATCGGAGCCTGCAGCATGACAAACTCAATTCATACGCAACTATATATGGTCCTCACCAACTGATGGGCTTGGGCAAACTATGGGCCTCAGTGCACCGCTGCCTCAAACCTCAGACATGAAGTTGCTACCTACTGGACCTCACAGCACTGCAATAAGAATAAGGCACCTGTCACCCGGGACCTTGACCCCCCTTACTGTTCGCCTTTGCACTAACCAGGAGTGGTGAGAGTGTTGAGCCAAGGAGAGCACTATCCTATAATTTGGTCATTGCAGGACCACAAAAGTTGCCCAAAGACAGCTGGGAGCTTCGGGCAAAATAGCACACCTGCGCTGGCGCAGCACTGGGTGGAACACTGGGTGGGGCGGCAGCGGTGGGTGGAGGAATGGCAGGCTCTATTGTTGCTGGTGCCTGTGAAAAAAAAAAGCAGCAATATTACGTGAAGTGACCACTCTGCATGCGAGCATTCAGGTGCCCAACAGACATGCTGCTGGCGCCTGTAACCAAAATGCCTTCCATCTCAGCTCCTACCAGCTGCAAGCAGGCGCTCCCGTGAGCATTCACTTCCAGCATGCTTGGTGCCGCTGAGTGCAGCAGACCTCCAGCAACCCTTCTCAAAGCTCCCGCCAAACAACCAATCCGATTTTGCCAACATCCCATCTGTATGGGCACTTTACCACTTGCAAGGCTCACTGTGACAGGGCATACAAGCCTCTCCGCTAGGCTGCACTCCCCAAGTCCTCTTCTTGATGGGCAGTGCAGATGAGATCGACTGTGGGCCTTGACTTGCAGGGGAGTGAGTCACGGTTTGGGGTTTAGGGGTTGGGGTTTAGGGTTAGGAGTGAGTGAGTGACGGCTTACCGGCGTTGGTACCGACTGTGACTGCACCTCCGCACTGGGCGTGGGCGCTGCTGCTGGCGGGCTGGCAGCAGGAGGCGTTCCCGGTGTCTGTGCCAAAACAAGCAGTGTTCAGCCAGACAATCAGGTACACGAATATCACCACTTAATCCTAACATGACAATCTCCAATGTCAGCTGTTCGACTCCAACTCCAACCAGCTTCGCTGGGGTTGGCAGCCTGTCGCAACAACTGGAGGCGCAAAAGCAGAGCTTCTGGCTTACAAAAGAGCAGCTGTTCGGCATGTTCATGCAAACACTCAGCAAATACAGCTTCAGACGAGAAGAAGAAAATCTGTGCAACCTGTCGGAACAGCAAATGATAATTGTCACCTTCGACGCAAAGTCATGCAGGGTAGTGAGGTGGTGAAAGTACCTGGGCGCTCCCAGTAACGATGCTGCCCTCTCGTCGCGAAGCCGAGGAGAAGACCCTCGTCGTCACTGCCGGCGCCTGTGCCGCTGGAGCACTCTGGGAGGGAGCCGCGGCTGGCGCCTGGGCCGGAGGAGCCACAGCCGCCTCAGGCGCGGGAGTTGCGGCCACCGGCGGGACAGCGGCAGGCGCGATCACCGGCGCAAGCGATGCGGAGGCGACCGGCGCACCGATCGGCGTTGCGGTGGCGAAGGTCTGCGAAGACGGTGGCCCGATCGCTGGCGCCGGCACGCCGGCCACCGGGGCCGTGGCCGCTGCCGCGGCCGGACCGGGCGCAGCCGCCACGGAGGCGGCCGGGCCGGGGGCGGCGGCAGCGATAGGCACGGAGCGGCTGGAGGGCGGGCCGAAGACGCGGTTGGCGGGCGCCTCCGCGGCTTCGGCGGGGGCGGCCGCCGGCGCAGAGGTGGCGAGCGCGTACGTTCGCGAGGTGGGCGGCCCGAGGACGCGGTTCACGGCTGCCCCCGGCGCGGCTGCGGCCGCGGCCGGCGGCTGCGCCGCCGGCTCGCCGGCCACCACGGAAGCCGCGGCGACTGGCGCGCCGATCGGCACCGCGTTGGCGAGCGCCTTGATGCGCAGTTGCGACCCGCTGATCAAGCGCGTCTGCTGGGCGGCTGTCGGCGCAGGCGCGGGTGCAGTTGCGGCGGGAGTCGTGCTGGAGGTGGCGTACGTTTGGGTGGATGTGATGCTGGGAGGTCCGCTCACCGGGGCTTCACCCGGGGTGGCGACGGCTTTGGTGCGCAGCTGCGGCGCGCTGAGCAGCCGTGTCTGCAGGAAGGATGCGGCGAGCTGTGCAGTGGTGCTCATCTCCGGTGCTGCTGACTGCGACACTGCGGAAGGTGCCGGAGCTGGTGCATTTGTGGATCCAAGAAAGCCCTGTGCACATTTGCAATCACTCGATATTTCTGGGATGAAGCACATTGGTGGGAAATAATCAATTTGGTGGTAGTAATGCGCAGAGCGAGACACAGCAATGTACTATCTGTATCTGGCTGTCCAGTATCAACAACAATCTGAACTTCGTTATACCAGCAACTTGGCAGAGGGTTAGTGCAGCGAGACTGACGTGTCGGGCAGCTGTGCAGAGAAATAGTTGTAGCAGTAGCACTGATGATGCCAGCCACGGTCTTAAGGCCTGCCACCTCATGCAGCTGCGTGTTCTGCTGCCAACTAAGCTCTGCTTCGGCCTTCTGGCCCGGGGATGGGTACGGTTACAACCCTTATCGCACAGGCTTCTAAATGTCCCCGGGGATCGTGTGCCTGCCACATGACAACAGAAAGCGTATTTGAACAAAATCTGTGCCACGAAACGGTCGTGTCTATTTGACTGCAGGCAGAAGGCGGTGAGCGGTCGTCCTCGATCAGTGCAACACTTGCTTTTCTCAAGCAGGCGCCGCCCTGCCTTTCAAGTCCGACATTTGATGTTACGAGTGGACACAAGGAGCTGTCGCACCTATGTTGTTGCAAGCTCCCAGTTTGTACCTTCTTCAAAGCGCCGTCACCCACCCTACATGTCCCAACGCACAGTCACAATGTTGCCGAACTCGACAAGGAGGCCAATTGCGATTGCAAGGCTGCAGTACACCCTGAAAAACGTTTGATGGGTATTTCAGGTGCAGGCAGAAACATATGGGAGAAAATGAGCTCATAGTGTAGCTCCGTGTCTCAAACACTTGACGCAGGAATCCGTGAGGCTCTTTGACTCTTACCTCTTTCATCCACGCCTGCCTGTCGATCATTCCGTTCTAGCAAGTGCACCGGTTTACACGAGGTTCCAACAGTCAGGACGCTTGACTGCTTCCTTCCTGGACCTCCGACCGTGTGTCAGCCAGACCAGATCAGGATCTTGCGTTGCACCACCTGCTGTACAGAGCTCTTCAGCAGTCACCCACTAAGCAAAATATGTGATATCGGGTGTTGCTCTAGCGTTAGATGGTACCAGGTGCAAGTTTTGGGCAATTGTCAATTATCGGAATGTTGCCGTTGCTGCTTCTGTCGTTCCGGAATGATCAATTGGGTGGGCTGCGGTTATGCCACGGGTTTAGGGTTAGGGTTGGCGACGAGTTTGAATTTGAGCTGCAAAACGCCACCTACGACGTTTTTAGGGCCAAGATTTTATGTACGCATGCAACCAGAATTTCAGCCACCAACCCCGTAGAAGTGGTGTGCTTCTCATGGGCTCTCTCATACCAGTTGCAGCCTGGATTAATCTTGGGTTTCTTCCCAAAACATTACACGTGCATATGGACAAGAATCAAGAGATAAAGGACATTCAAGGGTGTGCGAGCGCCAGAAAGAGGAATGGATGCATGTCCAAATAAATGCCTTGTGATCTGTTCAACAGATACAAGTTGTAAGCACCTGGGCTGGTATGAGTTTATTTGCTCCACTCGCAGTGCTTGTTGTGCTGAGGCAGCCTGACCTCTTTCTGGCGCTCACACGCCCTTGATGTTTGCACTATATCTCTTTTTCTTTTCCTAGGTGACTATACACATGTGTCGTGCTGAGTGCATGGCTCATTTCTGACAAACCTGCCTCATCGCCCACTTTCCAGGAGAACGACAGGCATTGACGGTCTTACATTTATGTACTGGCCAGATGGGTGCCTAGATGTCAAAGTAACTCGCAAACTTCCGCACAGGTCTAGACGGGAATCTTCCTCAGGATGCACCTACTGATATGTCTCACACTATGTCGACATAGGGGCAGCTCACTGCTTGATCATGTCATGGCCACGCCCAGGCATCTACGCAAAGCATGGTCCCAGACAACCCCGTGGCTTTTTTGAGCAACCAGGGACGCCAGGAATGACCGTCTGCCAATTCCTTCTCCCGAAACACAACACTCAGACACCCGCTTCACTGACATACATGTAGATCTCAGCGGCCCCTGTTTGAGGCTTGCCGCCGCGCCTTGCCGGGCCGGTTCCCCCGGCCTGGCTTCCCTACGCCACCGCCCCTCACACCCCCCGGGCTCCTGCCACCCCCCCTTCCACCGCGGGGGGACCTCCCACCCCCTCTGCCCCTTCCGCCGCCCCCTCTTCCTCGGCCTCCCCTGCAAAAGCGAAAGATAGCTTTGAATCGCAGTGCGCTTCTGGAGGGTTTCCATGTTTACTTCTGACGCATTGCACCTGGTTAATCTTCATATCACAAGCTGCAGTTAGTGCAGTGCAGTTCACAGCTGCCATCTGTGGAGGTGACGCCCTAGAGCTGAAGGAATTCCAACAACAAGTCTCCTTTCAAAGCAAAATGCACAACGCCAGGGCACACTGCAATGTGTCCTGATTGGTAACCATTAACTGGTACAGAATGGCAGCGTGTCTGGCTTGAGTCTGATACTCAGGCGGTAGCCCAGTCTGACTGTTCAATAGACAGCATTGCCAGCAGACTGGTTCGAACGGGTGAGAGCAAGGAAAAGCAGAGATGAGAACGTGATGCATACCGGCCGCCACGAATGCCGTCGTCAAAGTTGCCCTGTCGGAAGCCGTCCATGTTGGCAGCGCTGCTGGCGTCATTCTGCTTGCCCAGGCGCTTGCGGCCGCCAAAGCCAAACTTGGCGTCCTTGGCCTCCCGTTTCCTGCTCACCTTTTTCTCGCCTGGCAACAATGCCAGAACCCACATTCAGTCGGCCCTGGCTTCACTCTAAATGGGCTGCTTTACAGGGGGTTGTATCGACAGAATGGTGAGTGAGGGTCCAGCTGGTTGCAATGTGTTAATAATGATTGTGCGGCAACGTGGTACGAAAGTGCCCTTGCCAACCAAACACAAATGCAAAAATGTCGTGTCTGGTTTCATGTCAGTTCTGTTTAGCTGAATGAACAGGCCAAGAGGCTCTGCTGCTGGAAATCTCATAAACTGCTGCAGCGACCTCCAACACGCAGGGACGAGACGGCAGCAAAAGCCGGGCACCAGTATGGCAAGATGCTCTCCAGGGCAAATGCCCCATTGGGTGTATTCACAGGCCACCGGGCCCAGCACGTGCATGCTCTCCCTATTCAAATGCCAAAGTCATGGCGACTAATCATAACTGACGGTGACTATTAGGTTGGTGGGCTGCCCACCTGGGCGGATGCGCTGCCCGGGGGCCATGAGCGCCTTCTGGCCGCCGGGGCCGCCGCGGCCGGCGAGCTCCTTGTCGAGGTCGAGCTCCCCGGCGAAGCCGTCGCGAGCGCGCTGCTTGCGCAGCTTCGAGATGGACGCGATGCTCGCCTTCTTGGCCTGTGCCTTCTCCTTCAGCCGCTCAGCCTGCACCTGCTTCGAGTACTTCTTCGCCTCCCGCTGCTTCCGCCTGCGCCGCACCCGCAATATCAGCAAGTGCACCTTTCCACTTGGCACATGTTTCCGGGCACCTCTTTGCTTAACCCTGCCACCGCATGTGCCCAACAGCTGGCTGCCACACTTAGAAGATATGATATTGAAACCTCTTTCAGAGTCCTTCTTCGCCTCCCGCTGCTTCCGCCTGGCCGCACCCACATTATCAGCAAACCTTGAGGAAGGGCACCTTTGTCAACTTGACACGTGCTTTGGAGTACCACTTCGCTTCACTCTGCTTTTGCATGTGCCCAAACAGCTCTGGCGCTTGGCAAAGATGAGATTGCCATGTGCTTCAGAGCCCTTCTCTTTTGCATCAAGCCACCTTACAAGCAGCCGCAAGTAGTCAATAATGGCGGCTAAAATTCAACCCTACAATATGTTACCCCGACATTAGCCAACGGCACCCACCTTTCCTGGGCGCCCTCGATCTCACTCTGCTCATGCATGAGCTGCGCCTTGACGCGCGCCATGTGCTCATCGCTCTTCACCATCTCCGCGTAGTAGTCCGGCGGCCGCTGCCACTTTGTGCCCATCGCCTCTAGTTTCTTCACAGCGCCGCGCGCTGCTGCCAATGCCTGCCGCCAGGACGAGCTTGGGTCATGTTTTTTAGGGTTTAGGTAGGGTGTCAGGTTTAGTAAACCCTTGAAAATACATTTTGACCCTCAACCCTCAACCCAAGGACATGGAATATTTAGACCTGGACAGATTGACAAGATCCCATTGAAGTCACAGAATCTGCCAGGTTACCAGGATGTTAGGTGGGATGGCAACAGCTGGACATAGATATCTTGACCGACTTGGACATCAAAACATCAACCAGATTGCAGACGCCCGGCTCAAATGAGATATCCCGCTAATGCACTACGGGTATCAGGTGGGCATTTGAACATTAGCAGTCGACTGTAGAAGAAGAGGGTTTGTATGTGCAGCAGTGAGAGAGCGTTAATCAGGGCACCTGATTGTAGAAGGCTAACTCCCTCGCCAGGTCATCGTCCACATCCTCCACTTGGGAGGGGTCCTCCCCGGTAATGACAAGTGATTCGTCCCAGGCAGCCTGCCAATAAGGGCATGCCGTCTCACAGATGCAACTTGAGAGGCAACTAGGACACTAGTGGAAAGTCTCTTGAGCTTATTGGCGCAATAATGGCCACTGTGGGGATGCAAGCGGAGGCAGCTGGTACCTCTGTTGGCCAGGAAATGTCTTCCAGCTTTTCATGCAAGCCCTCTGCATTGTAGATGGGTGGCCGCGCTCCAGCGTCGTCAGCTCTGCCTGCTCTCTGCTCAGCACTGTTGCCCTCCTCGTCATCCTCGTCTGCGTCTCCAGCTCCCATCGCCAAAGCTGCCTCCTTCACATGTAAAACTTTGGACTTCATACAGCGGGCTTGGAGTAAATGCATGCTTTCACGATCATAGAAAGTCTATAAGACAGGACAAATATAGAGGATCTGAAGCAATAGCGAGCGAATGGACGCTAGCTTGGTAATAGTACAGAGACTGCAAAAAATTACACACTCATTCGGGGAGTCCACTTCTATGACACTTTCAGAAGCAAAACTCATATTAAAACAACTTGTGCAACAAACGATACCTCTTCTGCAAGGGAGCTGTACTCCTCGTCGTCGCTTGAAGACGACATTTGTCCTGGTTTCTTCCACTCAAGGTCCACCCAAGGAATTCGCTAGTTCACCTGCTTACTTATCTGTTGAATATATGAACCTAATCACCCCTTTGATAGATCACTCGGGTTTTGCCTGCAAAAATCTCTGCTCCGACAGTGCGGCTGTGCTGGAAACAGTCACATGACACGCACGTGTCGTTTCCTGTGATGAGTCAGCACTGCAACCTGCAAATTGCATGGCGCCCTCAAAATTTGCGTCGACTTAGTCCAAGTGAAGTCTAGATATTCCCTGTGTGAAGTCTTTAGTTATTGAACTCCGTCTGATTGCCATAGCCACACGGAACATCTTGACTTCCGAAATAGATGGAGCTATGAAGCACGGATTTGTCTGGCACATGCTCTGAAAAGCTTTCTTGGGAATTGAATTGTACTTCTAGCAAGCTTATATCAGCACCTGCCGTCCATGTCTGGGATCAGCAATTGCTGAGTTACTTTACAACTCACTGTCGTAAGGCGTTGTAACGTACAAGCTTGTACAAGTCTATTGCTGCTGCATGCATTCACCTCCATACACTCAATTGCAGTAAGGAACCTGCTGTATACTGCGATTAACTATGCAATCCTGCTTACCAATACCAGTTGTGCCACTGCGCTAATTGAGACCTTGACAGGACGGTTCCTGGGGTATCTGAAGCACCGACAAAGAGCAGCTCAGTGCATATGATAGCATGCAGAACGTCACTCGTCGAAGTAACGGTGCTACAACCTTGGACGATGGACAAATTCTTCAAATGGCCAGCACATCCACCAACGATACACCCGCAGCAGCAGGTAAAACACTCAGAGTACGGTCCACGCTGCAGTGGTCCTGCAGTCTTTAGTAAGAGCACACTATTGTTGCCAGTTCCATCTCGATGCAAGCGTGGGAGAGCCTAATTCATTTTCATGCGTTGGACAGAGAGGGCGGCGCTGCTACAGGGACAACCAACCAGTGCCTCGACAGCTGTGCAATCACCAGCTGTCTGGTGTGCATCATGTGCCGCATGATCCTCTGATGAGTTCTTGCTTTGCTTATGTGCTGCCCAGCCTGTACTATCACACTCGCACACAAAAACATGACCACAAACAAAAGAAACCCTTTTCGTGCTTTGCTGAGAGGAATAGCTTTCTTTGCAACGAACTGAACCTTCAAATCACTGACTTGGCATGCCTCTGTGTAGGCTCAGCCCGAGAGCATATGTGTGGCTGCTGACCTTCATATGTGGCATTGGCGGCTTCCTCTTTGGGTAGGCCCCCTCTGCGACCAGCGTGAGACTCTTGACAACCCTGGTCACAAGACATTGACAGAATGCATGTATTTTCTGTGCGGGTTGCAAGTCTGCCAAAGCATCCTTGGGCCAAGGAGGCTTTTAGATGTCCTCCATGCTGTCCACCTAGAGTGCCTGCGTTTTGGGCATTGTCTGAGGTGAATGGCCCCGAGAGCCAGCTCATGCATGCATGTAATGCCACAGCAGACCACCGGAAATGAATGTTTTGGCTAGCCTGCATGTAGATCTGGCTCCATGCATGGTGGTGTGGTTGCTCTGTGGCCTCTGGCTGTGGTCTGACTGATGCTGTGGTAAAGGTGTGTAGAACATGGGTTCAGGTATGACACGGGGGTCATATCGGGCGCGCTGCCATACATGCAGGATGATGTTCTGGCCAGCTACCAGACAGATGCAGCCAGGTGTGCCTGCATCAACTTTTCCTCCTTCTTAATTAGTAATTATTGTTATTGTGATTGTCACATTTTAGAGACCTTTGGGAGCCACCTGGAGCTCATAGGTCTCAGCACCACTGCATTGCCAACCATCCTGTGCAGCCTGTGTGAAAAGTCATTATGGCTGAATCCCAAATCTAAAGCAACGAAAGCAATGCCTTCTCAGCCCCTCCACTCCTTGAAAGTGGGGCGTTTTCAAGAAGACACACCGCTGTGAGCACATCCTGATCAGGCAGCATGGTGTTCTCGTGGCACCCCAGGGCAAGGGTAGAAAGAGTTTGTTTGGTTTCCCCCTGGCAGAAGGTGAAGAATGGCCTGATCAGGTGCGCTGATGTGGCGCAGGCTGAGCTGGATTCAGGGGTTGATCGTGAGTGCGGCGGTGGGGGGCGCAGCCGGGGGGTCCGCAGCGGGGGGCGCGCTCAGCGACTGGCTCGGCCGCAAGAAAGCGCTGCTCGCAGGCGATGTGCTGTTTGCGGCCGGCGCTTTTCTCATGGCGGCGGCTCCTGGCGTCTCCGTCATCATTGCAGGTCCATGTTCCTTATCGCTTTACTTTTTTGAAATCTAGTTCAGGGTTTCATTGTACTGCCTTGTATCCCTAACCCCTGAGTATACCGGCGCGTTCCTCATGGCGGCCGAACCTGGCGTCTCGGCTATCAATGCAGGTCTATCATTGATCTAGGGGCTTTCAGGGTTATAACCACTCAATGCCTGGGAGTGATTCTGATTCTGGTGACTGTGCTGATACACATTGCTGCGTCAGCATCAGCTCGTCTTCAACAAATTTTCGGGGTGCATGACCAGGGCGTGCTTTGGTGGGCCTGGGCGAAATTCTTACTCTTTGGTGACAGTACTGATACACAGACTCTTAGCGTGCATCACCTCATCTTTACAGTATTCGGGGTGCATGAATAGGGCGTGCTCTGGTGGGCCTGGGAGCGCTTCTTATTCTTTGGTGACAGTACTGATACGCAATATCTGAGTCAGCATCACCTCATCTTTACAGTATCTGGGGTACATGACCAGGGCGTGCTCTAGTGGGCCTGGGAGTGGTTCCTGTTCTGGCAACGATGCTGATAAACATTACTGCGTCGGCATCAGCTTGTTTTTTACACATGGATTTGGGTGTATCACCAGGGCGTGCTTTGGTGGGCCTGGGAGTCGGCCTGGCGTCGGTGACAGTTCCGGTGTACATCGCTGAGTCAGCGCCTGCCGATGTGCGCGCCACACTCGTGACGGTGAATGTGCTGATGATCACCAGCGGGCAGTTTGTGGCGTACCTTGCTGACTACCTGTTCACATTCGTGCCTGGAACCTGGAGGTGAGTGAATGTGCCCGCTTGGGTGTGCTTTTGCGGATTTCAATGCTTGTCCATGTGCCCAAAAGTGGAAGGGCCTTTTTGGTAAGCGGATAGATTGGTTTTTAACACCTTCTTTAGCTGACCTGGCGTGCATGGGAGGGTTTGTGCTCAGATCTGGATGCATGCCTCTAGAGCTGTGCATGGTGCACCATTTTGGTGGCGCCGCGGCCTTGACGATTGCCTGTATGTGTATCATGTTTTGTCTGCTGTCACCACACTACTATGGAAGACCGAAATTGCAATCAAACATCGTTTCCCTCCTCACCAACGACATCAGCGCACACTTACCCTTGCAATTCGATTTAAATTTCTTTGTTTTGGGGTTTAGAGTTTGAACCCCCAAATACCCCAATATAAAAGCCCTTAAGCCAATGGATACGTTCGTAGTCGAGGCAGACATGCTGTCATGCTGATGCAGGTGGATGCTTGGGGTGGCGGCAGTACCTGCAGTCCTGCAGATGGTCGGCCTCTGCTTCCTGCCTGAATCACCCAGGTGCGCTTCAGTTGTTCAATTTCTATGGCAGGATGATCTTGTGAGTGTTTCCAAGTTTCTCTGTGAATGTATGGATGTCATGCTGGTTGCTGACTCTGACGATCAGAGTCAGACATCTGATCAGCCCTAGGTGGCTGGAAAAGTTGTAATCGACTGCCTGACTGACTGAGTTGTCAACCCCATGCCCTGGTCCTCCGGGTTGTTAGCGGCCTCTTGAATGTTATCTTCTGCAGCACACTGCGAGGTTTACTGCCAGGAGTCACGGCGCAGGGAAAAATCCCTCTAACACATCACTTCATATCCCTCAACTAGGGATTTTCTGTTCAAAACCCTGAATCCACCATTGCATTGTGGAAGAAAGATCATTACTGTGAGGCCCTTCATCCTAACCCTAAACCCTAATACCCCAGACGCTTCGATCCTATTTAAAGTGTCTGAAAAATTTTTCGGGTGTTACGGCGCAGGTGGTTGCTGGCGCGGGGGAGGCAGCAGGAGGGGAGGGCGGCTCTGGGGAAGCTGACGGCCAGCGCTGATGTGGACAGGGAAGCTGCTGACATCAGCGCTCAGGTGGATGCTGACCGTGCAGCCCGGATCAGTGTGTGGGCTGCCCTCGGTACTCCTGAGCTGCGTGCACAGCTGCACATAGGTGACCTCAGCTGTCTATGGTGTCTCATCGTGCAGTTTCATTGCACTTCCTTTATGTCCTTCTCAGAGCCACTCTAAACCGCTTGACTCATGGTGTCTCATCGTGCAGTTTCATTGCACTTCCTTTATGTCCATCTCAGAGCCACTCTAAACCGCTTGACTCATGGTGTCTCATCGTGCAGTTTCATTGCACTCCCTTTATGTTCTTCTCAGAGCCAGTCTTAACCACTTGACCATAGCCCAACCAAAGCGAGTCCTTTTTGGGCGCCCCTTCTTGACTCTGACGGTGTCTATGGGTGAAGGACACGATTTTCAGTGACATGACAGTACCCGCATGCAAGGAGTATGACCAATAATATTACTCCCTTCAAGGCCATGCTGTAGAGAATGAGTGAAGTACCGTAGTAATCACATAAACCCCGCAGCAATCTGAAAATGGATTATTGAACGAGTTCGCGCACGAGGTCCGCACAGCTGTTGAAATTATATTTTTCGGCCGAGCAACGATGCTTTTTTGCGTTTTTCACTAAAGATGTTCCCGAATATCGAGGTGTTAAAGCTCCACGCAGGGCGTTCACGCAGCCGAACAAAGTAGTATTAAACTAACCGCACAAGCGGAAAAGTAATTATTTTACGCGGGGTTCATCGTTATTACAACGGTAGTTGTATCAATAAATTGAGTTGCTGCGTGCGCAGGCGTGGGCCTGCAGGTACTGCAGCAGCTGGCGGGGATCAACACAGTCATGTACTACACCCCTGTCATCCTGGAGCTGGCGGGGGTCCATAACAAGCGCACAGCCCTGCTGGTGCGCCCACCTTTTTTTTGGCCTTACCCTTGGTACGATACCTTAAATCCTGAAACTTGTGAAAATATAAAAAACGGAGCAGCCAGCGTATGCATCCTTCCTTCTTCACAGCAGACACAAGCCATGCATGGCAGTGCGCCTGCATGTGAGCAGCCCCTTTTGCTTTGGGATATTATTTGAAGAAACAGCACTCTCTTTACTTTACCCCACTGTGCTTTTGGATTAATGGCATCCTCAAGCATGCCATGCTCCAGGCTCTGCAGGTGCCATGTATGGAGCCCGTTGATGGGCTCAAGTCCTGACCCCCAGGAGGGTCAAGGGGTGTGCGTGTTATCTCCCTCCAACCCTCAGATTTTCTCCCCTTTTTCTTCTCCTTATGTCTTTCTCATATGGAAAGTCTACTGTCAAGTCTGGGACTGGGCATAGCTTTCCCATGCCGTGGCAGCCGAGCGGGTGTCATGTGCGCGCAGGTGGCTATGGCGCCGGCAGCCGTCAATGCGCTCGGCACTGCTGTGGGAATGGTCACCATCGACAAGTGTGGCAGGAGGTGTGGTTTTAGCACTCTCGCTGCCCTGATTGAGTAAATTCATGCAAATGCTATTATATTGATTCAGGCACATCAGGTAAACTGCCCCAAAATGGCATGACAGGGCCGCAGGTGCATGAAAGTCACCCTTTTGACAGGTCCTTGTTAACACACTGTGGAGTGCAGAAAGCTGCTCCTCCTGAGTAGCCTGTGCGCACTGGCAATCACAGTGCAGCTGCTGGGGAATGTTGAAACCGTGGTGCGGGTGCAGGAAGTTGCTGCTGAGCAGCCTGTGCGGAGTGATGCTGGCGCTGCTGCTGTATTTTTCTTTCTTTTGTTTTATTTCTTTATTTTATTCAGGGTTAGGGGTGAACGTGGTGCGGGGTGCAGGAAGCTGCTGCTGAGCAGCCTGTGCGGAGTGACACTAGCTTTGCTGCTGTTGGGGGGCGCATTCAAGGTGTCAGAAATGCATGCGCCACGAGTGGCACTCACAGGAAGCAGCTGCCCGGCGCGGCCGCTCCCGGGCACATGCGCGGAGTGCTTACGGCAGGTGCGCGCACATGCCTGCGTCCTGCATTCTCAGAAATACAACTACTCATTTATTAATTGATATGATTTACCAAGATTAGACAGGTGCATGATGCATGCATTTGTCAGGCACATGTTCTGTTGAAATATATATTAATATATATTTCAGGTTTATCAGATGCCTGCATTTTTTCGGTTGTGGATGCCACAACCCAGAGCGTTCTGCATGGCAAGACGGCTACCTGCTGCACAGCAACAAAATACCTCTTCGTGCATGCAGGGATGCATTTTCTGCGAGTCAGCTGCGAGCGCTGCGGCTTCAGGGCTGTGCATGGCGAAGGGCGACGGCTGCACTGCAGGACCAGAGGAGGAATACTTTGAGAACAGCGCTGGGTGCCCCTCGGGGTTCATGCCCCTGGTGTTGGCAGGTAAGAACCATTTCTCAAACTCTTCAGATTGTGTTATTTTCTCCAGGTTCTCCGACTAGTCACCAGGTCATTCACTCGTTTTCACTGTGCTCTATATTACCCAAGGGATTTTATACATATAAGCCTAAATCCACCATTGCATTCAGGAAGAAAATTTGTTACTATGAAGGTCCCATCACCCTAACCCTGAACCCTAAAACCTAACATCTATAACCCTAACTGAGGTGTTTGAGATTTATTTTTCGGGGTGTTGGCAGGCCTGCTGCTGTACCTGGCTGCCTTCTCTCCGGGGCTTGGACCTGTGCCGTGGGCCGTCAATGCAGAAATCTTCCCATCGCAGGCATGTTTTTGCCGCATGCTTGTCGGCCAATCCATGATTGCGTGCAGGGACTAGTTCATGACAACATTCACTACTACATGATGTATCATTGGCATATTAGCATGACAGTGAACCCGAGTGGAGTGGCCAAGCAAGTTGCACCTTATCTGAGATATTTGCTTGCAAAAGGGTTTGCTACCGGTGCTTGTGGAACTGTCTTGGAATCAGCGCCACCTCTCAGCAGTTGGCCGATTGTAGCCCCACGGTTGTGACTGCATATGTAGGTGCGCGGCTTTGCGAGCGGCGCGGCCGCAACAGCGAATTGGGTGACAAATGCGGCGGTCGCGCAAACGTTCCCAGTGCTGACGCGCACGCTCGGCGGCTCCGGCACGTTCTGGCTGTATGCCGGCATCGCGGCGGCCGGGGCTGTCTGGGCATTTCTCACACTTGTGGAAACACAAGGTGCGTCCATATACTTTCCCACCCCTAAACCCTAATTATAAACCCAAAAAAAACATAGGGGTAGGAGCGGCCGGGGCTGTTTGGGCATCCCTCACAAGGTGCGCGCCATGTTTTTCGCATCCACCTTCGGCGAGCAGGAGCTGAGTGGAGTGCATATGTTTGAGCGCCTAGAACAGATGGTACATGATGGACTGCTTGTAACCCCGGGCATGAAGAGTACAGATCCATATGGAAGTTTAGCAATGTGTTTGCTTTCTTGAATGTCCCTTATCATAGCGGCGGGGGCTGTGTGGGCATCCCTCGACACATTGGTTCGAACTTTAGGTGCAGGAAACAAAGTTGATTGGTGTTCGGGACATCTTGGGCAACGGCACAGTTGGTTCGAGAACTTCACATGGCTGGTTCCCAAATGCCGGGCTGCTGATTGTTGATTGAGTGCCGAAGCATTTCACCGGGTGTCACATGCATTGAGAAAACACACTTGCATGTTGCTGTTTTCTCTCTACATGACAACTGCTGATCCTCAATAAGCCTATGGTGCATAAAAGGAATTACATCTGGCTGGTGTTGTCACAGGGCTGAGCTTGGAGGAGGTCCAGGAGATGTTCAAAGCAAGGACCAAGATGAGACAATCCGGGTCCGCGCAGCGTTTGCAGCCCTGATAATAGCAAAGAAATATGCATAGATACCAGAATTACATGCACTACATTATTATTATTATTATTACACGTTTTCCAGTCCTTATGGACTAGGTACGTCTAGCAGCACCTTTATGGCAGCCCTCCATTCATCTCGGTTTTTGCATTTTCTCCACCAGTTATATGGCAATCCTATGGCTTCCAAATCATCCCTGACATAATCATTCCAACTCTTCATAGGTCTGCCCCTGGTCCCGGTTCCCGATATAGTACCAAACATGAATTGTAAGGGCAGTCTGGTGTCACCCATCCTAGCCACATGTCCAAGATACCTCAGCCGCCTGTATCTAATCAAATTTGCAACCTCTGGAATATCACATTGTGCTCGTGTAACTGCATTTGGTATCCTCTCTAAAAGGCTTATCCCCAATATCCTCCTCAAACATCTCATTTGAAATACCTCGAGTTTTCTGATATCTTCATTGGTGACTGCCCATGTTTCACAACCATACAGCAATGTTGACTGAACAATGACTTTGTACAATATAACCTTTATCTTGACAGATATGTTTTTATCTTTCCAAACTTTCAATCTGCTCAGCTTATGGTATGCCCCACCTGCCCTACTGAGTCTTGAGGCAATCTCTGGTTGCATTGACATGTCTGCCGAACATATGCTTCCTAGATACTTGAACATCTGAACTTGTTCCAGGGGTTGGCCCCTGAGCCAAAACTGCTCACTGCTATCATCAGTCTGTGTCCCACTCTGCAAACAGAGAATTTGAGTCTTTCTTATATTTATATGCATGCCCCACTGGATGAAAACTCTGTCAATAATGGTCAAAGCTTCTTGTAGGGCTTCCTGTGTTTCGGCCACTAGAGCTATGTCATCGGCATACATGAAAATCCAAATCATGTTAGATGCAGTGGGGTTCTTGCACTCCCTGAGGTTGCCATCTAGCTTGTACTGCCAAGTGATCCCCAGGTGCCTAACTAGTGGCTCAAAAGCTCTAACGACTGTGTCAATATAAATGTTGAACAACAAAGGAGCATTCACATCTCCCTGCTTGAAACCTGTGGCCACATCAAACCATGAATCTGGTTGTCTGTGATCCGCCTGCATGGCACAGGTGGTCCCCTCATGTAAATCTTGGATGAGATCAACACCTTTTGTTGGTGCCCCTCTGCTCCTAAGTATCTGCCAAGCACTACATTACTTGCTTGAAATGCTGCATTCTTTATGTGGGGATACCGTAAACCTCACATGTGTGTGTATGCCATTCTGGGAAGGGCATGCCTTAACATCGATCTCAGCTGTGGGGATGTCCCTCTCTGATGCAGAAGAGCATATCGCTCCAAACTGGCAAAATTGCCTCCGTCCAGCTGTAAGTTTTATGTCTAGACGTCTGTCCAAATCTTGGAATTTAATGTAGAGCATTGAACTGCATGTGATGCTCACACAATTTGTATTGTTCTCAGTTGCAACTGCTGGGGCACAACTATTTTCTGTTGGTTCGTCAGTGGGCCAGTTTGTAGTGGTGAGTGCATAGCTTACTGCATAAGATACTTGATGCATTTTATACTGCTATTTGAAGAGGAGCAACCTGTGCAGTTTTTGTGACTCTTAAGTTGGTGACTGCGTGCACCGTTGCGCACACTGCAACAGTCCAAGATTTCTTGACAGGGGCCCTGGTGGGGCCCTTACAGATATGCAGATATGTTAAACACCTTTAAAATTCAAAAAGTAAAAGGTTTCCTACAACAGTAACACAAGTGTCTACCTTTTTGAAGCTTTCATTGTCAACTTGAAAGCATGCAAAAGTAAGTGCAGGTCATTGCTCAGCGCAGAGTGCGCTTCATTTTTCCCAGAGGCCAAAAACGGTACCGGTGTTCCTGAGAAAAGAGTAAGTGACACAAGCTAGAAGCCTTGATTAGATGCAGCCAGGGACTTCCCACTGGACACCGCCTAGCTGGCACCCAATCATGACCACCACACATCCCTTACCTCGCCCAAGCATTGAACAACAATCTGGCCCGACACTGGCCTTCCCTGAGAATCCTGTCATAGCTGCATGCTCCCGACACCACTGCCATAGCAGCCTCAAGCTAATCAGTGCTCGACTCTACTTCTCAGATTATATGTCCCGGCACACACGTGACAAACAAAAAAAATCTCGAGTGTCACAATTATGCTGGGGTTTAGGATTGCTATGGTCTCCGGGACCATTCGAATGAATTCATGAACAACAGCAAGTGCTTTGGAGGATATGGTTGGCCATCCCATACCTGACAACCGCACCCGAATACCAGATGTGTCCCACATCTGGAGTGATTCCTGATGTGTGTTTCCTCCTTTACATTCACTCGCATCGTTTGTCGTGCTGAGGCAGCCTTTCCTCTTTCTGGCGCTCGCACACCCTTGCGGTTTGTCCTTTATCTCTTGATCTTATGGTCTCGGCGCTCCTGCTAATGCTGCAAGTGCGCGCTGAGCCCTTGCATGTCTACTTCCCGTCAGCGTGTCGTGTGAAAATGCCCAGCCAAGCAGTCAAAGGATTGCCTGCCGAAATTCCCTGCATTGGAATTGACACAAGCTGCACGGACCTCAAGCCTGCTGTCTCTGCTTGATGCTGTAGCTCCTGTTCAGACTTCGTACTGCAGTCCCACTTCAAGCAGCCGGTTGGCGAGGATCCAGAAAGAGGCGATGGGAGAGCGGCTCATCACTGCCAAGAAGCCACAGCCGTACTTCAACAGCTGTTGCAACACCAGCGTGTGTTAGCAAACTCTGTACACACAGCATGCCTCACTCTGCCTGCCAGACCCCATGGAGATGCTCTCCTGCACTTTGTCAACTAAGTGGGGGCAAATCTGGGTGGTGTTGTATGCTTCCACATATTGCAGCTGGAAATCATCATGTAATGTGCACAGAAGTTGTGTTGTGCACCACTGCCAAGCACCTTTCTGGAGTGCTCCTGGCTGGCATCCTCCAAGTCAGCGTCGGGTGGTCCAGGTTCTAGCGACGAGAGTGATTGGCTTCTTCCCGCTCTTCGGTGCACTGTTGCCAGGGAGAGGCATACCAAATGCACCAGATTCCATAATTAGATTCTCTATTCAATTGAGGGTCTTAGGGCGGCTGTTATTGAAGGAACTCCTTGCCAGATGCGGGCAGGCAGCGTTTCGAGCGAGAGGGCACGACCCCAGCACCGGCTCCCACTGGACAACCCTTCAAGCACCGGTGTGGATGTCATAACTTCCATCCTAGTAAGACGTATGCACTGGAGCTGGTTTAGTCGAGGCAACACGCAATGAATGAAAGTAAAGCGCGGCGGTTGTCCGGCAGCTCCTCGGGAGGAGGAAGCTACAGCACCTGGAAGCTACCTCCCGTGTGCCAGTTTTGGCATTTGTGTGTTTGGGCAAATTCCTCGTTCAGTCCTTCTTGATCGCTTGAAGTGACAAGAACTGCCTGTGGTGAAGCAGCCAAGATCTTTACGTAGATCTGGCCCTCTCTAAAGGACTTCAAATAGGTCTGGTGCCGGCTGGCATGCACTGCAGGGCTGCGCAGCAAAAGCTTTCATGATTAATTGGCCATTAATGCAACTAGTTCTTCAAAGTTCTTCAGGACTGAAAAGACGACAACTTGAGATGCAACAATTACTTACATCTAATCTTGTCTGTCATCAACTCTGGCTTGATGCATCATATCATTCAACTGAAGAAATCGTGCTGGAGGCAATATCACAATCTCCTGCTTGGAGCACAACCTTCACAATCCACTGTAATGCTCTGCTCACCAACCACTGACTCACAATCCCAGGCATGCTGGTCTAATTATGCGATATCATAATCATGAAGAAATTCCAACGGCTGGCAAATGCCCTTCACTCTCAGAAGTGCTCGCCAGAACACCCGAAACCAAAACCAAGGAATTGCCGATAAAAAAAATCACAGGATCCCAACCTTGCTCCCACGGAGGTGATCAGGGAAAAATACTGCGCATTGCTGTAATATCTGTCTGCTCGCACTTTTGTTCCAAGCTCTCAGACTCTTCTATCTGGCTGTACTTTTCTTCAGCGTCCTCACTAACAAAAGACACAAAAATAGATTCGGGCTTTAGCCTATGCTGAGCTTGATGGACTTGCACACTGACCACAGAAAAGAATTCCAATGTTGACCAATGCGGTACAAGATTCCTTCCCCTCGTTTCAAAACTTTTTCTTCTCGACAGATGATGGCTCTCATACGATGATCTGGCTCACAATCTGGCTCTCGACTAATCGACTCCTGACAAGTGTTATGCGCCCCTCCTCTGCGCTCACATCGCTCCATCTTCACCAAAACTTTGCCTGTCACTTGCATGGCGTGTGTGCTGCCCCTGCCAACCCTCGTCACACTTGCCTGTATGGATGGAATGTGATCTGTTGTGCACCTGGGCCGGAAGCATCTGTGTTATCTCTAGTCACAGACCTTGCTGTGCCGAGGCAGCCTTTCCTCTTTCTGGCGCTCACACACCTTTTTGTCCTTTATCTCTTGATCTTATGTCCTCAACAGCCTGCTGTCGAGAGGCTGCGATAGAGCTGCCGCTCAGGCTTCTTACTGCGGCTGTCATCCCAATTGATGATGTCAACCTGAAAACAAAGGGAGCGCCCATTAGTAACACCCCTTCTTTTCAACGGAAAGCTGGGCAGGGCTTTGACTTAGGAGAGCGCGCGTGCTCCAAGACGAGAGATCCCCGAAGGCCGAATATCTAAGAGCACTGTATCCATGTGGTATATACACCATTGAATAGACAGACTTGCATGTTGTCGGGCATAGTGTAGCAGCTCTTGTTGAGTAAAGAGTCCATACATATCTTCCCGAGTAAAGAGTCCATACATATGTTGTTGAGAAAAGAATCCATACAGTCCAGGACTTCACGAGCGCAGAGAGATCATGAAGGGCTCACCGTGTGCTGGTAGATCAGGCCCCTGTCATTGAACTTGTATTCGGAGATGCCATCCAGATTGACCAAGGACCGGTCCAGTAGACGAGGGAAGCAACGCAGCTTCCAGCGAACTGCCACTGTCCGGGAGTCCCTCTCCCAGATCCGCTGCACCTCCACCTGTATTCAAATATTATTACTACTACTATTATTATTACACATTTTCCAGTCTTGCATTGCTACTGTATTGAGAAGTATTGCTACCATATTGGACTAGGTACGTCTAGCAAGCCTCTTATGGCATCCCTCCATTCTTCACGATTTTGCATTTTCTCCACCAATGATATGGGCATCCCTGTGGCTTCCGAATCCCCCCTGACATAATCGTATTCAGATATCACAAGAAATACATAGCAAGGTCTATGTTTGTTTTGTTGTTTCGCCTTCCCATTATACAACATGGCCAGATGCGCCAGAAACTTGGCAGATGGAGTCTCAAGAACAACGCCAATCAATCTCGTGCTGCAGCATGGCATGAGAAATATCCGTAATGTGCGGACATCAGCAGAGCTATAGTACAGCATGGCAAGAGTGGTGTCAGGAAGATGCCGAGCAAGGCACCAGCATTGGTGTGCTGCAGTGCTGCACTGACTTTCAAGACTAGTGTAATGCACAGCAGGTGACTCCTCAGATTGTGTGATTGTCCAGGTTCCACCCCTAGTCAGCAGGTCATTTACTTGGTGTTTCACAGGCAGCACTTCCCTTCAAGCCTAGGCACTCAGATTGGGAAGTGCCCCTCAACTGCGGAGTCTGAACATGCTTCTTATGCCTGTGATAATATCCGGCCCCAACTTCAACAGCAGTGCACAGTGATGTGCAGTTGGAGCAAACCACAAGGTAAGTGTCCACACCTCGCAGCGGCTGAAGATGAGGCTGGAGTGGAAACGCAGCAGCCAGATGTGCTGCGAATATGCCTTCCTGCCCACCACTGACGAAAATATCATGCCGATGCGAGGCCCGATGTGATCCAGGAATACCACATCCTCTGTGAAGATGCTGGTGTCAGGCGCCTGCTTGAAAAACCTGCAAGCAAGTCAAAAACTTCCAGATTTCTGCATATGGATCCCACTAGGTACTACGTACTTCTGCGCACAGAAGTAAGGTGCATACGTGTTGAATCTGCAAAATATTTGCAGGAAGATATCTCTGAAGTCTTCACAACCACAAAAACAATCTCATCTGCTCCGCCTGACAATAAGTGAGCAGGACAGGAGGCTTTCTATTGCAACTGCACTCCTGCTCCAGAAGGGGCATACCTTGGTATGTCCTCCCTGAGAACACGCAAAGCCCTCCCGTAGTTCAAATAGAACTCTCTCTGCTGCTGCAAGTGCTTGTCCTGCTCTGTCTCGAAGCTCAGGCTGTAAAGGTGAAACAGAGGCATCTCCCGGCCCGACGTGCTGAGCTCCATGGGATTGCTGCCACCAGACGGCTCCAGCATGGTCTGCCAGGGGCTTCTGCACTTCTTGTTCTGCACGCGTCCCAAGGCGCTGCCACCGCCTTGCACTTTTACAGGGCGCTGTTGCACGTGCTGCTGAAAGGCAAGCGCGCTGGGGATTGGGCTCAAGAGCGTCTGCGCCATGCTGCCAAGCTGTATTCTTTCGGGATTCACGTGAACATCGAAGTGCTAGGCTTGCCAGTCAAAGATCCTGGCCAGTGCGGCCTCCTGACGGGGATATTCTTCAACTCGCCGAGAAGCAGACGCCTCGATCAGCTCCGACGGCGGAGGAGCGGCCTTCGGGATTACAAAGGCGCAGGCTCGTCACAGACGAAGGCGTAATGACGGCGTCTGGTGGCCTGTGCTGGGGCTTGCAGCCTTTGTTTGGGAACACAATCCCACTACAATCTCGACCGAGGAATGGAACGCCTGTGAACGAGATTTTTTTGGGGCTGCCACCCGTCCAACCAGATCAGGCAACTCCAGCCCGAGCCGTGGCTTTGGTGCACTTTCTGCTCTTTTTTCAGAGCATCGCTTTTGTCAAATTTCACCATTAAGAATGGCTTCAACGTCGTTTGTGACCAGTGCTAGCAGTATGGGATGCCCTTGCGCTGCTTCCACCAGGGCGCAGCCCCCCAGGCTGCCCTGGAGATTGTGCAGCCCTGTTCGGCGCCCTGCTGTGATTGCCAACAGCAGATTTGGCAGGCGATGCAATCGCAGATTTGCGCTTGATGACTTTTTCCTACAAGACCGCGTCAAGGTGGGCAGCTTAGCATTGTGGCCTGGATTATCTAAATGCTGCACCGCTGTCCTGTGTAAACACTCAAGATTTCTCTCATTTGCCAGTACTGCGAATGTTACTCGTATTGCTAAGGAGTCGTCATCCTACCCTATCAATGTCACTTTCTTTCAAGTTGCTGGCCTATTATTGTGTACTGATAAGGCTTGTACTTCTAGTAACTTCTACTGATGGGGTGCTTCACTAGATGCACACTTATAAATAACCAGATCAGAACTGGATGTGGCTACTCAGGTGGTCGTAAGGGCGGAGCAGGAGGACTCTCAAGCAGAGACAGCTCCAGAATCAGAAACAACGGAGGAGCCAAGGTAGGAGCGCTAGGAAGGGCATCACTTGATTCTCCTCGTGAAGCACAAAGACTCATGACAGTGTGACTTGCGCATTTATCAATTGATTGGGTGCATCTGGGCGCATTTTGTGATCTGTTTCCCGACTTCTTGATTGCTTCGAGTGCCCTTTTGCAGCACCTCTGCCCCTGATGGCGATGCAGTGGACAGCGGCTCAGGAGGCCCCAGCGACATCATGGCACTGATAGAGACCTCTTCTGCTACAGACGAGGTGTGGCCGAGGACCTTGCAGCTCCACATACTTGCTTGGACTCCCCTGCCTTGCACAAGTTGTGGCATCGCTTGTCTGGATGCAATGCGCAATACCGAGGATGCATGTTCCATTTGAAATGTTGGCACAGCAGATCTGGTGAAGCATCTCTATCCCCTTTGAACTGACGGGTGAAGGTCTGGTGCCCACAGGAAAAGGAGCAGCTCAGAGCAGCAGCGGCGGCGTTAAGGGAGGAGACCAATGAACGAAGTGCAGCATTGGCCAAAGCAGAAGAGTCGCTGAAGGTGTCTCAGGAGCGGTACATCCGCCTCAATGCAGACTTTGACAATTTCCGAAAGCGCACGGTGTGTGGCCCCTTGAAATCACCCAGCCCATCTTCTTCACATCCCTCCCTCATGGAAAGCTCTGTGCACATTGCTTGTTTTGGGGTGTATCTATTCCTGCCTAGCTTAGGAATTTGGCATTGCATGTCTGTTTCTCATTGACTGTCTGCTGTCTGTCTGCTTTTGCTGGATTTGTGGGAATTATTGTCACACGTTATGTGTAATTGAGGCATTGATTATAGCACACTCTTGATGCAACAGGCGGGAGAGAAGGATCAGCTGAGTGATCGAGTGAAGGCGGACACAGTAAAGGCGCTGCTGGCTGTCGTGGACAGCTTTGAGATGGCGAAGGGCACTCTCAAGCCCGACTCGGAGGCAGAAAAGAAGATCGACAGCGCGTACCAGGTGCGCCTGCCTCCATACACCACAACAGATTGTGTTGAAGTGCTACTTGCAATGGCAAGTCGGCACGCTCGGCTGCATCTCATTTCGGGGCACAAATGCAAGCTGTAGCCACCCGTGGTGACATGCTGTTACAAGTAGCGCTTGCCTGCGCAGCAAGCGCGCACAAAACCTGCCATGAAAGGATTCATTAGTGGGTTTTTAGTGTGTTAAGATGTCCACACACACTTCAGCTGATGCTGGCTCAGCTGCAACTATGCTGCAAAACGAGATGTGTGCACAACTCTGGTCCAGGTAGCAAACAGACTTGCGCAGAAGCAGAAAACAGTGGTGTGTTCGTGAGTGGGTGTACACAATCACAGCGCAGGAAGTACATACTGAGTGTGTTTCTGTTCATACATGCAGGGGGTCTACAAGCAGATGGTGGAGGCGTTTCGCTCACTGGGAGTGGAAACAGTGGCAGGGGTGGGCACGCCGTTCGACCCGGAGGTGCACGAGGCGATCATGCGCGAGGAGCGCGATGACATGCCGGATGGCACCGTGCTGAAGGAGTTCCGGCGCGGCTTCCGGCTCGGGTCCCAGCTGCTGCGTGCGGCCATGGTGCAGGTGGTGCTCGGTTCAAACTCCCACCGCATTATCTCTCTTTTTCTCAGCTTGGATTTTTTGTGGCACATTGTCTGCCCTGCCCCACTGCTTGCTGTGTCATACTTGTTCAGGTTTGAGGTCCTTGAAAGAAGTCATGGAGTGTCTTGGATCCTCCTGTCTTATCTACAATGCGATGGTGCAAAATGCGCAATTCTGGGTGGCTCTTAAGCTTGTGGGTCTGGCCATGTGACAGGTGTCCTACACAGACAAGGTTCCAGAGCCGGCCGCATCAAATGGAGCAGCGGCACCAGAGGAGGAGGAAGCAGCTATTGACACTGAAGTTGCCGAGCCAGCAGCACATAAATCTTGAGTGCTGGGCAGGGCCCCATGTTGTGCCTGCTATACGTTGCCAGCTGATTTCAGCTGTCTCATTTACACGCCTGTCATCATGTGACTCCTATCCATTGCCCGCTGAGTTCTGTCATCCAGTTTGTGGTTGCTCAGATTGTGCAGCCAGATCCTGCAGACATTCATGTTCAACAATTCCTTCCCATAAATGAGTCATTATTGCAGACATGAATTGATGGGGATTGTGGAGCATTGCTTGTTGAGATTAATGCATGGAGCTGTGGGGAACAGACGTACATCTTTGCAAGTGCCGCACTGTGTGATGGCAGAGAATGCCTTCAAGGTGACCTGAAGGACCAGCCCTCTGTGATAATGCTGTTTGACATTGAGTCGATTGCATACAGGACATCACGAAGCAATGCAGCAGCACAAGATGGTTAAAGATGTCATCCAAGAGCGAGGCGCATTGGGTGAGGAATAAGGAATGGCTGCTAATAGTGTGGCCTTCAAGGCAAGTTGCCAGCGCTACGAGTAGTGACTAGTAGTCACAAGTCACATGCTAGTCACTGGCAGACTGCCAGTGGCAGTTTTGGCCCACGGCCACTGGGCCACAGTGGAAGGCCAATGGAGAACTTTCCACACCGCAGCCATTCCATGCGCATGCATGATCATGAAAACGGTATCATCGATGGGCCTGCTCTGCTGCTGCTGCCGAAATTTAAATGAATAATTCGTTAAAGACGGCTTGAGACTTGCAGAACTGACAAGTCGCTGGGTAGGTCTGTTAGGGACTTAGAACATACATAAAGGAAAGAGGAAACGCGAATAAATATTGAGGCAAAATTTGCGAGAGCTAGGAACAGCTCATTCGGGCAGTTTGGGCAGCAGGAGTCACATGCGTGGCAGACACCGTGGCAAAAGCGGGCAAACGCCTCCACGTCATCGCCATGACATGATTTCATTCCCCGTCGTGTACACAGCAAATTTTGCAAATCAGAAAAAGGCTAGGAGCCATGGGGATGCGCAGCTTAGCAGCACATGCTGCTAAAAGGTTGCTTGGATGTACAGCGAGCAGAACAGCTGCTGCCAGCGTCAGCGGCAGATCCTTCTCAACTGAATCGGCCTACCCGATCATCGACCACACTTACGATGCTATAGTGATTGGTGCTGGAGGAGCTGGCCTCAGAGCTACCGTGGGACTGTGTGAAGCAGGCTTCAAAGCAGCGTGAGTCTGCAAACCTTCAAAACGAATATTACAGCGCTAGGCAGAGCTGTACACTTACGCAAGGTGTAGTTACGTCGACGAGGGACAGTTGAAGATGGTTTAATTTTCGGTCAGGCTCACTGCTAGAGTTCCAGACATTAGTATCATCGTTACTGTTAGGGTTTGTCAACGCTCCACTGTATGAACGCGCCCAAAGTTGCTGTTTTTATTCTGTTTCAAGAGTCCTAGCATCTTACGTACATCTTTGATATCATCAGAAGCTAGGATCTGACTCTTTCCAGCCTAGAAAGCTGTATCATGGTTCTTCCCACTACAGATTCAGAACTGTAGGTTGTCTCTCTTAGATAAGCTACAGCAATTTCCGTCTCAGTATAACGTTGTTCCGATGATCTTTTGACATTCAAAGTCCTTATTATGCCGACAGTTTTCAATGATTTGCCAGGTGCATCACAAAGCTCTTTCCCACACGCTCCCACACAGTGGCAGCACAAGGTGGCATCAATGCAGCGCTGGGGAACATGTCGGAGGATGACTGGAGATGGCACGCTTATGATACCATCAAGGGATCTGACTGGCTCGGCGACCAGGTGGGAGGCCAACCCTTCACACCTCTCGGTTCATCTAGCCAGCAACACTGTGGTACTCAGGTTATGGGATCACATGCATCATTCGCCTGGTCAAGCTGCCTGTGAACAGCTCCTGCTTGTTGCCAGCTCGGGAGCTGCTGTTTTGAAACCCACATCCCTCCTCAGGATGCACTGCATGCATATAAGCCGGACATCTGCTGATGTGGCGCTCATCACAGGAGACAAGAGTACCGCGCTCATCTAAGGATGTCTGCTTGTGCAGGACGCTATCCAGTACATGTGCCGGGAGGCGCCAAAGGCGGTGATAGAGTTGGAGAACTACGGTTTGCCCTTCTCGCGCACGCCCGAGGGCAAGATCTACCAGCGGGCCTTCGGCGGCCAGTCGCTTGACTTCGGCAAGGGCGGCCAGGCGTACCGATGCGCGTGCGCAGCCGACCGCACTGGGCATGCCATGCTGCACACGCTGTACGGGCAGAGCATGAAGCACAACTGCCAGTTTTTTGGTGCGCGCGCTGAACGCCACATCAGCACATCTCTGGCCAAAGCCGTACGAGGAGCCCAGAATGCTGGGCAGCTGGTTGGCTCGCAGTCTGAGCGTGCATGCATCTCTCGTGAAGACTGCCTTGCTTCCCGAGTAGGGCTGTCTGCTGGCGGGCTCTGTGCAGGCAATGTAGGTGCATGTAGCTGCCTCTGGCCACATGGGGATGGCATTCTTGATACGATTTGGGGCTGGTGCGGGAGTGACTGACCCTTCATGTCCACGTTGGCGCAGTGGAGTACTTTGCACTGGACCTGATCATGGACAACAGCTGCTGCTGCCACAATGTGATGACAATTATTAAATGATTGGAGAGTGATCGACCCTTTCCATTCACGTGCTCGAGTGATTGACCCTTGCTGTCCAAGTGCAGCAGTGGAGTACTTTGCACTGGTCCTGATCATGGACGACAGCGGCACGTGCCGGGGCGTGATGGCAGTCATTGAATCATTGGAGCTGGCGCGCGAGTGATTGACCCTCGTCGTCCATGTGACTGACCCTTTCTGTCCGCGTGTGTGCGCAGTGGAGTACTTTGCACTGGACCTGATAATGGACGACAGCGGTACGTGCCGGGGCGTGATGGCACTGTGCTTGGAGGACGGCACGCTGCACCGCTTCCGCGCGGCGCACACCGTGCTGGCGACCGGCGGCTACGGCCGCGCCTACTTCTCCGCCACCTCAGCTCACACCTGCACCGGCGACGGCAACGCCATGGCCGCGCGCGCCGGCCTTCCGCTGCAGGCACGCTCAGAGACTGTGCCAGATGCGCGGTTGATTCCTGTCTGTGCGGTTCACTCCGATGTTGTATCTCCGCTCACACCTGCACCGGGGAAGGCAACGCCGTGGCCGCGCGTGCCGGCCTCCCCCTGCGGGGTTCTGCTCTGATCAGCTGCATGGCCCATTTGTTCCATTGAATGTTGTGATAAGGGCTGTGAGAGGTGCTCCGACAATCCTGGACAGCATGAGTACGCCTGACGAACATGAGGTGCAGAAAGCCTGCAGTAACGGGCTCTCTTTGTGCAAGCAGGAGCCCATGTGACAGGCATGGGCTGCAATTGATGCCGCGGAACTGTGTGTGTCACTGCAAATGTGACTGGGTGCTCTAAATGTGTCTGATTCAGTTGGTTTCTGGCCTGCTGCAGGACTTGGAGTTTGTGCAGTTCCATCCGACAGGCATCTATGGCGCTGGCTGCCTCATCACTGAGGGCTCCCGAGGTGAAGGAGGCATCCTCCGGAACAGTGAGGGCGAGCGCTTCATGGAGCGGTGATTCTCGACCTCTTGAGCCTGCATGTGGTTTTTCTCTCTTACGACACTGAGAGAACAGTGCTCTCTTACGACACCGAGAGAACAGTGCTGAGGCTTCTGTGATTTTCCTTGCCTCTGCCATGCATTGCAGGGCGTTGCCTCCTCCATGCATTGCAGGGCCTGGAGAAATTCCTAAAGCCTTTGTAATCTCTCTTGCCACTGGCACTCATTGCAGACATCCAAATTTATGTCAGATGGCACATAGCTGTGTGATTCCTTAGAACTTTGAGGGTGCCCAGGTACCCTGAAAGTGCGCATGGACTTATCACAATAGCGGCATTCTTGGCTCAAGTGTGGCTCCTTTGTGCAGGTATGCGCCAACGGCGAAGGATCTGGCGTCGCGCGATGTGGTGTCACGGTCGATGACGATGGAGATTCGGGAGGGGCGCGGCTGCGGCCCGGAGAAGGACCATGTCTACCTGCACCTGAACCACCTGCCTCCCGAGCTGCTGGCCGAGCGCCTGCCTGGCATCTCCGAGACAGCCGCCATCTTTGCCGGCGTAGACGTCACCAAGGTCAGCCGTCTGTCATCAAGCAGTGCCTTGACTTAGCCCGTCAGGTCTAGCTGTGGACTCTGCAATGCTTGTTCAGAGCTCGACTTGACAGGCTCAAGGGCTGTCGCAAAGCAGTGCTCTGACTTACCCTGGGCAAGTCCGGCTATGAACTCTGCAATGCTTGTTCATTGCTGGCAGTTGGCAGGCTAAGTCAGAAGCTGCATAAGCTGTGCAAGGACTTCTCGGGTGGGGTTGGCGTTAAGCGTGTCCCTGGATGGCACTCTTCGCTAGGTCATGCTGTGAGATTGCCTTGGAACTGACCTGCAAGTCAGCTTCATGGAGATGTACTATCTGTCCAGCTAGCTTTCTCTGCTCCTTTGACAAGGCTGGTCTGATCCACTGCTGAACAAGGCTGGTCTGTTCCACTGCTGAACATGATGGCACTTCATCATGCCGTTTTTGAAAGTCCGGCATGTGCTAGGTTTGGCAGCGCATGTCCTTGCCTGGTGCGGTCTCTTAAATTTGGTACGATCATGACCTGTGGGCCATTGGGTGGTCCCTGAACAGGAGCCAATCCCGGTGATTCCCACCGTACACTACAACATGGGCGGCATCCCGACCAACCTGCGCGGGCAGGTGGTGAAGCCGACGGCTGACAACCCGGACGCCATCGTGCCGGGGCTCTACGCGGCCGGCGAGGCGGCCAGCGCCTCCGTGCACGGCGCCAACCGGCTCGGCGCCAACTCGCTGCTGGACATCGTCGTCTTCGGCCGCGCCTGCGCCATCACCATCTGTGAGTATACCCTCTGTCACATTGTTGCTGCTTCTCGGGACTGTCCTTGTACTGCAATTATCTCGTCAGAGTCGCTTGGGAGCGTAACACGCTGCTGGACATTGTTGTCCTTCTGCCGCGCCTGCGCCATCGCCATCTGTGAGTATACACTCTGCCACACCCTTGCTGCTTACCAAAACCAGCTCGGCGCCAATTTTCTGGACATCGTTGTCTTCGGCTGCGCCTGCGCTATCGCCATTTGTGAGCAGACTCTCAGTCGTGCCCTTGCTGCTCCCTGGACTGTTCTCTTAGTGTAAAGTGTAATTGTCTTGGAGTTGCCTGGGAGCACAGCATGGGATGGAGCTTAATGGTGCGGAAGACAAAAGGTGGTTGTGTTGTGCCACAAGATGCTTGAGCGCTGCTGTGTGAAGCTCGAGCATTCAAGTGGGAACAGGCTTTTTCATCAAAATGTGGCGGTGCTAGTCAGCATTCCGCCTGCCCTTTTGACACGGCGGCATCTTGAGACATCCATTCATTAATGTTGGGCGTCAGGAAGCCAACAGGTTCATATTAAAAAGTTAATTAAAATTGTACACAGTGTGGCTACCATAAGCAACCGACAAGAGGCAGATAGGCCATTGACGTGTTTGCAAGCCGGGGCAGAAAGTGCATGGCTCTGTCGGCTGAAGTGTGCATGTTGGAGTCCAACGGAGGAGTGCAAGCCGGGTGCGCCACAGCCGGAGATGCCGGCCGACCGCGGGCGAGGACACCATATCGCGTTTTTATATTTTACCCTAAACCTAAAGTATATATATCCCTGAACCCTAAATGAGAACAAATGTTCGAGCGCAGCGGAGGAGGGCAAGCCGGGGGCGGCACAGCCGGAGATGCCGGCGAATGCAGGCGAGGACACCATAGCACGCCTGGACAAGCTGCGCCACTCTTCCGGCCCGCTGAGCGTTGCGCAGATCCGCAGCAACCTCCAGAAGACCATGCAGGCCGACGCCGCCGTGTTCAGGACCCAGGTTGGCGCCTGTGATTTCTCATCTTCAGCTTTTGTCAGCATGCATCAGGAGGCAGGCTATACAGAACATCAGCAATGAAGTCACTGGTTTGTTTCTCGGTGCCAAGGCAGATGCAGCAGACTCTACTATCCCCTGTGAGACTTGCTGAGGCAGTGGCTAGCAGCAGTTGCTGTATAGCATGAGGGGAATCATATGGTACACCACAACAAATTTGAACCATTGTAGTGGGTTCATGTGCTGTGTGGCCTGCCTTGTGTCTTTGAGGTCTGTCTGAAGTGTACATGCAAGCTGGGGTGAAGATTAGGAGCCTCCATTTTTTCTTGCGTGTTGCAATGGCTTGAAGGCTGATTGTTGGTGTAGGAGACGCTGGAGGAGGGATGCAAGAAGGTGGATGAGATTGTTGAGTCGCTGAATGATGTGGGCCTCAAGGACCGTTCGATGGTGTGGAACACCGATCTGGTGGAGGTGAGCTTCGTACCTTTCCTTGCCAGCATGTGCTACTGTGACTATTTTGCACTGGTAAGTGCAGAAGAAATGGGTTAGGAAGGTCGGCACAATTGTTGTCCCCCCATGCTCACTTTGGAGAAACATCAGCAACGCAGTCATTGGCTTGTTACTCGGTGCCAAGGCGGATGCAGCAGACCCTAGCCTCCCCCCTGAGACACTTGCGGAGGCCGTGGCTAGCCGCAGTTGCTATACAGCATGGGGGGAATTATATGGTTAAGCAGGTCTTTCAATGTGGAAAGGTGGCATTCGTTGCCTGATCAGGCAATGGATTAGGAGATTTGATGATGTCTGTCGTCTGATCAGGCATCATGGATTTGGAGAATCAGGCAGAATTTGCTGATGTCTGTTGCCTGATCAGGCAATGGAGCTGGAGAATCTGCTGATGCTGTCGGCGCTGGATGCTGAGAATTTGCTGATGTCTGTTGCCTGATCAGGCGATGGAGCTGGAGAATCTGCTCATCAACGGCGCGGTGACAATCCACAGCGCGGAGCAGCGGAAGGAGTCTCGCGGCGCGCATGCCCGCGAGGACTTCACCACGCGCGATGACAAGAACTGGATGAAGCATACCGTTGGTTACTTTGACTACAAGGCGCCGGGCAAGGTGAGCAGCCAGCCACATCCCTGATTCCCCCTGTAATCCCCCCTGTGATTAGGGGGAACAGCCCTATTCAGAAGGCTGTCCTCTCATCTGAACTCATGCTGCGCATAGCGTTGACGCAATTATCAAAACTTTCACCATTGCGGGTTTGCCTTCAAAGTGTTCACTCCTGTCACTTGAACTGCAACAGGTCCTTGTAGATATGGCGGTGGTTTCACCTTGGGTCCTCCTGTCTGAAGAGCAGTGTTTTAGACAAGACATGACGTAGGCTGTAGGCTGCTCTGCTTGTGTAGCCTCTCATGAAAGCAGAAGGCAGGCAGCCCTTGGTGCTCACCTGAACGCTTGCCTGAATTGGTGAGGGAGAACTATAATGGCCGCTTGAGGGACGAGCAACACATGCATTTGAAGCAGGAGTCCTCACAGTGGGATTGCCTCAGCACAGGGTTGTTCATTAGGAGCTGTACTGCGTCAGACATTTGATCAGCCCTAGGTGGCTGGAAAAGATGTAACCAACTGACTGACTGACTGCCAGGGTTCAGACACACACAGACTTGCCAGCCCGTCTTCGCCAGCAGCTGATGAAAGGTGCTGATGTCTTGTTTTGCAGGACAAGGTGAAGATCGCGTACAGGCCAGTGCACGATCAGCCCATGGATTCGGAAATGGAGCATGTGCCTCCCAAGGCCAGGACGTATTGAGAGCGCAGCGTTCTCGCTCTGCAGAGCGTCTGACTGCCAGTCGGACCAGTCAGTGACTGGTCGCATGCATGTACGGTCATGTAGTTGCGCTCTTTTAGCTATAGCAGCGTGAAGGTCCTGGAGTTGGGGTTTTCCTTCTGAACACCTGTTCCAAAGCGGCGTCTCTGCGGCACTGTGGTTTGTGATCTGTGTGGGTTTGTCAGGTCGTGGTTTTAGGCTTGCACGTCGAAGATTTTTGCTGTATGTGATGCATATTTGCAATGAAGAACTGTGGTGTCGTGCAATTGGCACGCTGAAGTCATTAGGTGTAGGTGATTCAAGTCTATTTGACTATGGGACTGTAAAGACATGGTGAACTGCAAGCTGTGGGGAGTCTTTCGCTTTGAACGGTAATATGTAAGATGGTATTTTATTTGGAGCCAAGACCCGCACAGCAGATATACTTCGGGGCATTTCACACATATCCTGTTCACAAGAAGCGCATGAACAGATCCCGCCGAGCACCTGGCCGCCCCGGCAGTCCAAGAACGCGGCCTTCCAATTCAATCTTCGAAGAAATAAAGGTTCTGATCCTTTCTGGTAACTGCACAGGTATTTTCCAGTGTGCCGGACGGCAGTGAGTGTCAGGTTCAATTGCGTAAAATTTCGCGGCAGGCACAGGTGATGGTCAGCCCGGCATGCCTGCAGTCGAGCCTCTCTTGAGCAACATTAGTCCAAGAGTGGCGAGGAAGGCACCAATCGCTACGCTAACGTGAGTGTTGTTCATGTCATATCCAACGCTGCATTGTTGTGGATAAAAAGGCAAGAACAATATCGGTTGGAGGCCCGCCATTACATGTTGTTTCACAGTGCAGTTCCAAAAAAAGTGCAGGCTGCCACGGTTTGCAGTCTCTCTTTGGCGGGCAGGTGCACGCAGCCAGCGTGAAGGATGCGATTGTTTGATCGACACTAACTGGCACTTTTTGGGTGAAGTTTCCAGCTGCTGTCGCTTTGGGCGGGACAAAAGGCAAACCCAGTCAGCGGGACAACTCGTCCACGTGGTCACTTTTAGATTCCTTTGAGATTGGCTTTTGTTGAACTTCACGCCGCTTCACGTGGATGCATCGGAGCACAATCTGAGTGCGCTGTTACGCTGGCAACAGCGCAGGGCCGCTTGTGGATTGCCTCGGCACAGTGCAATCGCCTGCGCGATCATAGGCAAGATCATGCTCACGATGTGACTCAGATTTGCTTGCATGCCATTTCAGTGTTCCAATCCAAAACCGTAGACGCAGTCAGCGATGTGCGCAACATGACTCATCGGAGGTGCCTTCCATATCGCAGACGTCCTGATAAAAAGAAACTTGCATTGACGTTCTGCCAGGTGTCACTGTAGATAGCAGCATCGTGGGGCATGTTTCAGGTGAGACTGCATGCATCAGATAATTCATGATCGTCATGATGTCATCATGGCTCCGAGCAGATGCATGGACTCTGGCAGATGCATGGACTCTTGCCCGGCCCCCTCATGGCTGATCACTGATGCGACTCGCAGTTGTCAGTGGCCTGCATGTTCTTAGTAAGACTAATGAACCGGTAAAACTATCAAATGGTTGGAAGGCCAGCATTGCGTCATTTCACTTGCTGCATCTCTTGTGGCATGCATCTCTTATGACATGTGCAGACTCATGAGTTTTGCTGTGTAGCACGGCCTGTGAATATGCATCTGCGATATCATATGATCGTCATTAGTAATAGCCACGCGTGTCAGATTTCATTGGTTTTGCTACTCTGACAAGCCATGCGCGCAGTACTGACTGGTCTTCGCATTCAACCAAGCGGCATACTATGTACTAGCGGTCACATGCATGTCAAACTCTGGCTGCTGCTGAAGACCTAGTGTGGATTAAATCCACTGGATTTGACGCTCCCAAGCCCCACTTCTCTGATGGTCTGGGATTCAATACAAAAAAGTCACACCCTCTCGCCCTTGGAATATCCCTCGGAATAATGCCACAATGGTCATCAGCTACCTCGTTGAATTCAAGGCCCACTGGGGGACACTTAATCGCATTCTGTAAGATATAACGAGATATTCTAACAAAACGGGGTGTCCATATGACCCCCTTGTGTCTGTCGCGTCATTGGCGTATGCGATTCCACCTGAGATACTGCCACCGATTATTTCCTGGCTCCACAAGTGAAGTTTCGGTGGCATGTTTGCCAGAAGCCCACACGACCCGACTCTATGTCCACTAGATTCTCCCCTGCCCAGCATCTCATTGACCTTTCTAGTCACCGCTTTTGGCCTAAACCCTGAACTTTCGGCAGACAACTCAGGGTAATCGGGGATCCCCAAGCTTTGGAGGTCAGTAAAACTTCAGCAGAGCGCGCTGTTGAATGAGCGGGCTCTATGGCAAATATCTCGCCAGTCTCGTTCTCATTACACATAAAAATCAATTCTGGTATCAAGCTCCCACTTTCGTGATCTCATCAATCGATCCGCCATTCCCACTTGCAATCAAGCTCTTGCATCAGCCAAACCCCCACTGTACCCACTGCACCGGGCCAGCGTTGTCGTGCGCACCCTGAGGCTCATGACGGACTTTCAGCGAACTGGAAAGGTGTGTTCTCGTACCAGAGTTTGGGTGTTCTGGTTCCCTGCTGCCGCTATTGACAGCGGATAGCTCTTGGTGCCGCTGCTGGTCGTGTTTTGAGTCAATGTGCAACGGGGCCCCGTGTTCCTGGGCGATTTGATTCCTTCTGAGGTCAGGGCTCGGAATATCTCAGGACGGAACTTTTGCCGATCAGAGAGCATATTGAGTTTGGGGTCAAGCAACCGGTATGCCCTGTTGATGGGTGACGCCCTGGAGTCACGATTTGAACAGTGGTGAAGCCACGGGAGGGTCAGCCTGGGTGCTCCCTGTGGTGGAATGCCATTTAGAGCGTCAAGTAATGTGCTTTAGCCCCAAGCCAGGATTGGGGTGCATTAAAAGTTTGTGGGCGCGCGCCGATCAAGGAGTATCTCTTGGCGTCAGAGAGAACCCTGTGTTGGGGATGCCCCTTCTGGTGGTGGCCGCCCTTGAACCAACTCCCTATCAATGCCAGGGGCTTCTCTGTTGTGTGTATCAGGAATGCAGCATTGGTCTGTGATCAGGACCGTGTCGTGGTCGCGCTGGGCCCTGTTTGCCTCGTGAAGATCCTCGTGGGCCCGCTGAACAATGGACGGTGCCCTTGCAGGTTTGTCGTTGCGGCCAATCACCATCCTGGTAGGGGCAGGGGCCTCGATGTGCCTGTAGATTAGAGCTTCAAGCAGCCCCGCACGCCGCCCTAGCACCCCGCCCCCGCCACCCTCCATCGTAAACGTCACCACAAGATGGCACACCACGGTTATTCTGTGGCCGATGAGCTGCTGGCTTGCAGCCCCTTCACCTCGCTGGTGTCGCCCACCTGCATCACATCGGCCGATCCCTTTCAGGGACCCGGCAAGTTTGCCAGGCTGCCTGTCAGTGTAGCGGGAGCTCAGCAGCTTTCATCGGCAGTGGGCTGCAAGCGCAAGGCAGGATGTGCCACAGATCTTACGCCCTGCAGCTCACTAATGCACATGTCAGCCTGCCAAGCCGGCACCAGCCGCCCAGCATCTCTCGATTTAGAGGCCTCGTCTCCTGACTTCAGGTGCTCTTTCCTGCCATCAATGCTCAAGTCAGGGTTTTGCAGACATGAAGACTCACTCTCAAACGTCAGCAACAGCTGTGCTGGCAATGCCAATATCATGGATATTGGTGTTGGTAAATTGCCTAAGTTAGGTCTAGGTCATTGCCTCAGCATGGCAGCATATTCACTTGCAAGCACCATTGATACGTCACCAAACCAGACTCTCTTGATCTTTCTAATATATGTTCTTGGATATCTGAGCCGATAGTGGATTCCTGTGCCATGCAGGCATGAGTCCAAGCGACTGCACAGCCTGGAGAATGTGGGGTCACTGAGCTCTCTGCAGTCGGAGTCAGACTTGAGCCTGCTACTGGACATCACAGGGCCTGGCCCGGCTGCCCAGCCGCAGCAGGAAGACACCGGCCTCCTGTTCTGTGAGGAGGTGTGCACTTGAGCCTTCTTTTCCCTTCCCTGTGTCTCTTGCAGCCTGCACATATTCCACTGTCACAGTGTGTGCAGCGGGCAGGCAATCCCGGAGAACCCCTATCTGGAATGAGACAATCAGTGTCAACTCAGTAAAGGTCGCGGCCGTTCTATGGATTCATTCATGCTGCTGGTTTATGGGGTGTGTTGCGCTCCCAGAGGGGCGCAGAGGGAGGGGTTGTTGAAGTCCACGGCTGACAGTGATTTATGTCGATGCACTGCAGGGCTTGGAGTGCGAGGAAGCCAGCCTGACATCATCGCAGTATGGGCAGGAGTCCATCTCCCCCCGCTCCTGGGATGGCGTCAAGGAGGACACCCGCTGCCGCTCTGCCAGCACCTCGGACAGTCAGCACAGCGAAGGTGACTCACCTTCCTCATTATGATGAGGGCAGCATGCTTGGCATCCATGTTGGGGGGCCTGCACCTTGTTCTCATGGCTTGCATAAACCTCTTACAGACTGCATGGATGGCTGACAGTCAGCACAGCGAGGGTGATTCATCCTTCTCAGTTTGATGAGGGCAGCATGCTTGGCATCATCCATGTCAGCGGGGGGTCTTCACCCCTCAGAGCAGCCCTGCTCTCATTGCTTGCATCAACCTCTTACAGATTGCATGGATGACTGACGTTGAAATGGACAGAGCAGAGACGAGGCGGTCTTGTTCTCATGGCCTGCATAAGCCTTTTGGTACAGACTGAATGGATGGTTGGCATTGAAACAGACAGTGCTAGTGGCAAGGACAGAGCTGGGATGAGGTTTTGGGAGTGAGTGGGGAGGGCGCGAATTAAGGAGGAACTGGTCTTGATGAGCTATGTGTTGTTGCCTGAACAGGTGCAAGCTTTGTGCTGCCTAAGCGGGTGTTCCGCCACGAGTTTGATGCCAGCAGCTCACCTGAAGACCATGCAATCATTGACCCTTCCGCCATGTCACACACCCCCTCCCCCTCAGGTGGGCCCATCTGACCTCTCCACTTTGCAACCCCTGACACCGCCTACAAGCACATAAGAAACTTGTAAGCCCGGACAGGAAATGACCTGCCCAATATCAGCGGACTTCTTATATCAGCAGGCCGCTCAATACAAGAGTCAGATGGACATGTCATCATATGCCACAGATGAATGCTCCGCCAGATCACTTTGCTTAATTCAGGCAGATCAGGTTTGATCGATACAGGCACCAAGGATACTGACAGAGCACTGAGGTGTGAGCGCCACTTGTGCAGGCAACTTCGCGTACCGCCACATTCCAGAGGAGTCGCTGATCGGCTGCATGGCCGCCATGTACGGCTTCACACCCTTCACGGTCTCCGTGGGCACTGCCTACTTCGAGAGGATCGCCGCGCGAGACCCGACCCTGCTGGCCGCCGCGCGCGCGACCCCGGAGTTCACCGCGTTCGTTGCGGCCACCCCGGTCGAGGTGCCCGGCAAAGCCGGCCCACCCATCGGATCCGCCCACATCCACCTCGGCCCCAAGCACTGGTGGGCGCTTTCCCCACTCACACGGCTGCCTGCATCCAGAGTGCGACTTCACTTAGTACAAAGTGCTTTTGCAGTCTGATCCACGCACAGCCAAGGGAAGGCTCTGTGTTGGAGGTGCTGTGTTCCTCACATTGCCGATCTGCTCTTATAGACTGAGGTGGAGCTGCTCGGGCAAAGAGCGCACAGGACGATACTCTGCATGGTGTGTTTGTCGCTGTGGTATCTAAAAGGAAAGCTGTGGGTGCTCATGCAGGCTGACGGCGATTCACCTGGCCTGCATCTACATCGCTGCCAAGAACGTGGAGTTTGTGCCCTACAAGAAGCTTCTCTCAACCATGCTCTCCCACGTGCACAATCGGGAAGTCCCCGCCAACGCGGCTGCCGAGCTCGAACTCGAAGTGCTGCAGGCGCTGCAGTGGCGCCTTGGCCCATTCTTCCGGCCCGCGCAGTCGGCCTGAGGCCCGTAAGCTGAGTCAGCTGGCTGGTTCCAATCCGTGAACCAGCCGCCACGTAATTCTTCCGCGATCCGATCGCAGGCAATAAGATCCGTTCTCCCAGCGCAAGAAATGGAGTGCTCGCTTTCGCGCATCTGACAATGGCGTGCGCGCAAATCTGGGAGTGTTTGCATTGCTTCCCACGGATGGACATCTCTCAAGTCTCCCTGGAATCTTGATTGGAATGGGGGGAAAGGAGAAGGCAAAACTGTCAAGAATTACCCTGGGCTTAGCAGCCTTGAGTTTGCCGGCCCTGAAACAATGTGTGGGTTCCTCGTCCCTGCCACAATCATGCGCCCAGTCAAGGTAGAACAAGGGGGTGGAGTCCTGCATTTGGGGATCGCCAAAAGTGGGGTTTGTTTTGGCATTAAACTGCAATTTCATCATGGGCGCAGCAATGAAAGACACACACACTTGTTTTAGCTGCTGAGTCAGCAGCAATGAATGCGAGAGAGAGAGCTGCCCTCGTATTCTTTGGGACGCAGTCTGTTGAAGATGTACTTGTCACGGCGGCAGGGTTAGGCATGTCCTCTATGTTTTTGGCCGGGTCCTATTTCCAGGCATTGCAGCGCATCATGCCCGCATGTGCCAGCACATGCGCTGTCAGCCTGCAAGGCGGTCGGCCAGGGAATTGTGGATTGGCTGGTCCCTGACAGTCTGTATTACCGGTGGGTTCCTGTTCAGGCTTCTGACAGGGTGGATAGCATGATGGAAGGGTCAGGAAGCGAGTCCTCTACAGGGGTTTGCTGGGATAAGAGGGAATCGTGCCCTGGTGTTGTTGGCACATCGGTGGTGTGTGTAGACAGGCTCTGTTGGGTGCCGCTTTGCGGCCTCCAAAATTATTTATAGCTAGGCCCTGAGACCTGGATGTTCCACTCGCAGCATTTGAATGCGCTGATGTCACTGCTGCCAGTGACTGCTAATGCTGACATCATCAAGTGCGCTGTGTGAAGTGGGCCTACCTTTCTTGTTGTACAACATCGGCTTTTGCTTACTTACCTTCCTACCTTACTCGTGTGAGTTTAGATGAAGCTGGTCCCCCTGACTACAGTACATTTAATTACCCCAGTTTCAATGTGCGCAATGATTCTTGCGCAGCGGCACCGCTTTGGGTGGATAAAGCACCATCCACCCTTGAATGATGTAGGGTTGCTGGAGCAGTGCTGACATGTGACAATGACTCTTGCTACGTTACTGTGACTAGAATTGTGCCGTGTCCCCTGGCGCGGAGAAGAAACATGCTTTGTCCCGGAAATGGTCCGGTTGTGATCTGACTGAGATGTTGTGGCGACTGTTCGCTCGGTTCTTCAGATGCACTCTGTTGTACACCGTCTGGGCTGTCAAAGAGGTGTGTCTTGAGAGGTGGGGGTGGTTGCCTGATTTGGGATGCTGACATGGACAGACCTAAACAGGCAACCAGCTGAGGTGGCAATGGATCCAAGTTTGGCGTGTGCTGTCATGCGCCTCAGAACTGTGAGGGAGTCTCGAGATGCGTCCTGGGATGCCAGCGTGCTTGGCTAGGAAACTGCAATGCAGAAATTCTTGAAGAACAAGAGGACAAATGCGGGTGTCGTGGACTGGAGTGGGATTGCAGTGCAACGGGGTTTGAGAGTTTGCAAATTACTGTGGATCAGTCAGGTACTATTTTCTCTCTTTCTGTATGGTACATGCAAGTCGGCAGATGGCAGCAGCCCGAACAGTAAGAATAGTAAAGGTTTCCAGTCCAAAGTTTATTTGATACATGTGCTGTCCGGAGTGCAAAGCATTAGGAGGTGTGTGTTCACGTAAAAGTGTACCGAAACATGTTCGTTTGTAGTTAAGGTGTCCGTGTTGCGCTTAGCGCTTTTGTATGCAACCTTTGGAGATTTTGAGTGTCTTTAGGGGCCATCGGGTGCCTGCACAAATGGCACCACTTTTCAACTCCATCTGTGCCGGGTTTCTGCGGCCTAATTTTGCTACTAGGCAGGCATTGCATCTGTGGCTTGTGCGCAATATTGTACCGACCAAACTGTTGTAATGAAATTTGTGCCAGTGCAACCACCAGCTCATCTGAAGCTGCAAGTACTCATGCTAAGCCTCAGAGACCCTCCGATCACGTGAGCTAGCTTGGGCCGTGAGGGCCATAACTAGGCCTTGGGCCTGCAATTTTCGTGCGTCATGATGATGCATGGTATTGTGCTCACATGCATGCAAGCTCTAGTACTAGTTAGTATTATTACAGGTCGGCAAACCCAAAGACAAATGGCCATGCATGCAAGCTCTACTAGAGCATGCATACTAGCTAGTGCCATAGAGTGCCACTCTTCACACATGCACAGGATGACATTTATATAATTGTTGAGTACAATTTTACTTTCAGCAGAAACTTGGCACGTTCCCCCATGCCCATTCATATGTCTGTGATTGTCCTGCATCTCTTGATCTATGTCTGTGAAGGAAGAGGACGCCGATTGGAGCATTGATCACCTGTTTTGGTCCCACAGTCCATGTGGCAGTTTCCAACCCATTGATTGGCCCAGGAGGTTGCTTTGGAGGGAAGTACATTGCACCTCCTCTAAGAGGAGTCCTCTTTGCAGCAATCGAAGATACAATCGGGGAGCTATGATCTATGTGAACTAAATGGCGTGTATATAAAGTGGCAGAGACGGTGCACGCCTTGTAATCCTCCTCTGTCTTTGGTCCTGGTGTTCTGTATCTGACGACGCTTTCATAAGTCTTTGCAGTTGTTATATTATTGTGTTTTTGTACCTTGGAAGAAGCATATTGCCAAGACCTCATCAGGCGCCACTCCTTCAGCTACTGTTTTCCACAAAGGTGCCAATTCTCTGTCTCTGCTGGTCAGCAGATCAAGACCGGAAAAGATGTGGCTGCTTAAAGTCAACAAATATGCAGTACAAAATTTAATATAAAACACTTATATCCCCTATCTGTAGAAGCAGGTCTTTTATTGGACAGCGCTGCCAGCACTGCTTGATGTCCATCATTGTCTCTGACAACACGTCTGCAGTGCAGGACTAGATCGGGCTTGCAAATTTAAATCATTCTGGCACTCCCTGCACGAGTATGAAGGTCGAGCCCTTGGCCGAGCTGGTCGTCCTGCAGCACCATGACTTGCTCAGCAGGGATGCCGCAGTTAGGGCGAAGCTCTTGGCAGCAATAGAACAGGTGGGTGCCCCGAAGCTGCAGATGTCGAGTCAGTCTATCTCTACCACGCTATGACATGATAGACATATTCTGTGGTTTGCGCCCTGCGAAAGTCGAGTGCCGTGTCTTTCAGGCCTATGGACCCCATGGGCTGGGCATTTTGACAGTGGCGGGCGTTCCCACTCTCCCAGAGCTGCGCCAGCAACTATTGCCCCTCAGCGCTCAATTTGTGGTGCGCCAACCCTTCTCACAACCGCTGCGCAATTCTCCACTCAGTGCCACCCTTCTTCCAGAAGCACTTCCAGGGTCTCTTCGTAGAACCTTGCATGCATCCATTCCTAATTTGCCTGCACCTGCTCAATGCAGTACCTCATCAGTGTCACAAGACTTCGGGAAACAAAACATGAAATGTCACTGATGTTCGCGTCCCGATTGGCGCGCATGCATAGCGGCTGCCAGAGGCTGTTTTGGCGCAATATGAGGATCCAGCGAGCAGCTACAGCTTCGGGTGGAGCCATGGGCGGGAGGCCATGGAGGATGGTCGGGTTGACTCCCTCAAGGGCTCCTATTATGCCAACCCCCTGGTGGAGAATACTAACCTGCCGGAGGACCTTCAGTCAGAGTACCCTTCCTACTGCAGGTGAAGACTCTTAAGACCTCAGACTCCAAAGCTCTACAAATATGCAACAGTGACAAAGTCATTGATGCTATGCTCTCAGCACATGCAGAGGCAGATGTTGATAGTTTTGATGGTGGATATGATCCCATGCTTGTTGCTCTCTTGAAGCAGAAGGTGGTTGCAGATAATGGTTTGTTGAGCCCGGGTGCAGGAACTCCTGCTCCTTTCCAAGCTTGCCATGACATGCTGAAAGGGCACACTAGGTGTAAAAAGCAACGGACAAGAACCTCTCATAATCTCTCTCGCTGTCTGTGAACTGCTTTGTGCTGATAAGCCCAACATATGGTCAGACATTGAGCTGCCTAAGAAGCACAGCCGGCTGTTGAATCCACTCTTCTAGGCGCTGTGATGAGCTGCACTTAGCTGCCGATGAGCTGTCGAGGTACTACCTGTGTACAGCCCAGCTGACACGTTTGCTGCATGTGGTGACAGGCCGAACATATGGCCAGACAGAGACTTGCCGGAGCTGCGGCCGGCATTCCAGGCGCTCGGGCGGCTGCTGGCCGAGGTCGGCATGCTTGTGGCAGACCTCTGTGACGAGTACGTCCAATCACAGGTGCTTTAGGTAGCCCTGCCATGGGAAGTGTGCAAGTCTACACCTCTTCTGTCGCTTGCCAAGATGTATGCTGCCAGGGAATTGGTGCTTGGAAGTGCACCCCACTTGTAGATTGTCCTGGCACAGTCAGGCGATCATACAAGTCCCTCAAACTTCACTATCTAGCCAGACACCAATTGGTATTGCCTGGCTTCCCTTCACCCGGCTCTGCAGCGTCTAGAAACAGAGCCAGCTGCAAAGGACACTGATCAGGTGCTCCTTAGTGTGCCACATCAGCATGCCAGCTCAGCAGGATCATGTGCTGCGACCAGGGCACGGCGCTGCCGCCCGGCAGGCTCCGACGGATCATGGAAAAGGGGACGCCATGCTGCAAGGCGCGCCTGCTGCACTACTTTGCCGCGCCCTCAAACGGCTGTGAAAGTGGAATAGGCAGTCCTGCCAATTGGTGTGGCTGGCACACTGACCATGGCTCCCTCACAGGTGCCGCCTCTCAACCTGCCACAATCTCCAGGACAGATACTAAAGGGGATTCGAGCACTCAAATCGTCAAACAGGGATGTCTCATATATTGACATGAGCAACACCCCAGCCCACCTTCATGCAAGATTGATTGTTAGTTCTTGGACAGATGCTGCGCTGGTTTGATGGCCCTGTGTGTGGCACGCACTGCCTCTTTTAAGGTTTACATGCTACCAAGCATACTCCATATTTGACCGTGTACCATGCAGCAAAATGTTGGGCGCTGCTGCCCAATCTGCATTGCCGCACCAAACTTCTGGCGTTTGGTGTGACAAGAAGCATGCACTGTGAGTTGCACGGGACCTGCCATCCCACATTTTATGAACTGCAAAGACACTCTGACGACGGAACCAACAAACGACCATCGAAACCGACTTGATGCACGAGTGTTTTGCCGCTGCGCAGGGCTGGTCAGCGCAGTGTACATGAAGGAGGGAACGCCGGTGGAGAACCCAGACGCCAGCTCAGGCCTGCACATCCGCGACCGGTGCGGCCGAGATGTGAGGGCGGCCTTCCCGGCCGATCACATCGCATACCAGATGGGCGAAGCCATGCAGGTGCGCGCTGGCCTGTAAAATTTATATAATTTGTTTATATCTTAGGTTGGTGAGGTATTTCAGGGACTGGGGAATACACGCACGCTGGCCGTCCCCTCCTGCAGCTGAAGCCAACACCTGCGTGTGCACTTTCCATCAAGCTGAAGTAGGACAATGCTAAGGGTAATTAATCTTTTGCTAGGGGTACTTAAACTTTAGATATTAATTACCCTTAGACAATGCGGAGTGCCATGTGCCGGCATGTGCGTGCAGGTGCATTCGGGCGGCCTGCTGCGTGCGACCATGCACTGTGTGAGGGGCGCTGCCGGTCCGGCAGCTGCTGGTGTCACCCGCCACTCCTTTGCTCTCTTCATGCAGCCCAGGTGACTGGTCTCTTCATCTTCATCAAGGCGTTTACTGGCTCAATTTCTTTGGCAGGATGATCTTGTGAGTGTTTCCAAGTTTCTCTGTGAATGTATGGATGTCATGCTGGGTGCTGACTGTGACGATCAGAGTCAGACACATCTGATCAGCCCTAGGTGGCTGGAAAAGGTGTAATCGACTTATTGACTGACTGACTGACTGGTGTTGTATGTGTGGCGTCACATACGTGGCGTTATACGTGAGGTTGGCCAAGAGGATCTCACCTGACACAAACTGAGCTGCAACAGAGACAAAACTTGAGGACTGTGAATGGTCAGCTCCATTCGATGACTCAGGACTGGACCAGCTCAGGAGGTGGTCTCGAATAGAAGAGGCGTCCTTGTGAGCAGAGCTGGGTGAGATGTTGGAAGAAGTTTCCAGGCCTGAAGGAAGCAGCTCTCTGGTAGCTGCAGCCATTTGCTGTGCGTGGAAGATGTGATGGGTTCTGTGGAAAGGCTGTCCTGCTTTTCAGTGCGTAATTTCTGGAATGATTTTCGAGTGGGATGTAGGGGCAGGAACTATCTCTCAAACACTTTGCTCTATGCCCGCCCAGCTAGGGGATTTTGGTATCGAAACCTAAATCCACCATAAGGAAAATTATTACTGTAAAGGCCTCTCCACCCCAAACCCTCACACCAACTCTACAACCCTAGAATAAATAAATATATAAATATTTTCCGGGGATGCAGGTGGGATGAGGCCATGGAGCTGCCAGAGGGCGCGCAGGCTGCAGAGGTGGGCGTGGGTCAGTACAGGCCCGGCCTCAATTTCGGGCAGTTCTCGGAGCTCACAGTGAAGCAATACTACCACACAAACGGCCGGGCAGTAAACGCCTGACAGATGCTTTCATAGTCTAAAACGGAAAGAATAGGACCTGCAAGAAGAATTTGCTAAGTCCAAGGTCTGCATAGCATTCAAGAGCGTGGCACAGTTCATTGGCCTGGCAGACTTGCTAAGCTTCGGAGAAGAGTATTATTAATCGGCCTCAGATAGCTGTATCAACAGTGATTTATTGGTGCATATTATATAAATTTTTACAGGAAAACCAACCTAGGAGTCCATCCAATGCAGACAACAGCCCCAACTGTATGCGCTGTAGCTAGTGCTAATTCAACCAATGGGATGTGTAGATTCATTTGCCAATGTTCATTGATGAAGCTAGACTAGAGGCACAATGTGACTGGAACTTTGCAGCTACGATAGAGGCACAGTGTGAAAGGAACTTTTTTGCAGCTACACTTAACTGGTGTTTCTACTTGGGGAATGGGCAGCCAAGACCCCGCACGCACTCAAAACAGCAATGTTTTTCAATTTTCAGAATCAACATAATCCTAGGAAGTAAATACAAGAAGACCCTTGTTGCACTTAGGAGAGGTTGCCAGCCCGACACAATGCAGGCGTCTCCATTAATCCAATATTGCAGCTCATCGAATGCATGAAAGCAGCTGGATTTCTAACGGATCACAGAATTTGGTGACCCCTCGCAAATTAGTTGCATATCTTGAAGGACTTTGTGTTGCCTTGCAAGGGACCTGGAATGTTGCCAGACCTAGCAGTTAGAACGCTGCTGCTCTGTCCTGCACCCACAGAGAACCCCATTTGTCAACAAGATAATCACACCCATGTTGCGCTCTTCTGCATGTGTTGACATTGTTGATGCGGATATTGGGCTGCTTGACGTCCAGATCTTCAGATGGGTTGCTGTCAGGCATCCTACGAAAGCACCGCGTTTGGCAGCTTGTTGAAGTGCCTTTGTATTTGAGTGGGCCAGGAAACCTGATGACACTTCCTATGACCCGCTTTGAAGCAACCGCAACGTGTAGTGAAGAGGTGGCGCGATGGCTGATTTGGGGTTGTAGTCACGCAGGTGCAACACAACAGGATGTACATGAAGGACTGCAGACTTGCAAGCACTGCAAATAACTCTCACACAAGCAGACTGCAATGCATGTGTCCTTCTGTCTGCACCCACCATTGCAGTCACGGGAGCTGTACAGCGTGATCGAGCCGTAGGAGTCGAGTTCGTACGACTTCCAGGGATTGCCCGAAATCAAGTTCTGCAGGCAGGCAGCGCCAGATCTTAGCGGCCAAGAGTAAAATAATTGACGTGCATGCAGTAAAGCTGCTGACGAGATTCCAGCATCGGTTTCAAATCGGTGACTCCGTCTGCAGCTTACCAGGTTCGTGCAGTCTCCACAAATACCTTTTGGGGGCAATGGCCCACCATTGAAACTGCTCGAGTCGCCTGAAAGATTTGTATTTGCATAGAATCGCACCGAGACGGCGGTGGCCTGCTGGCTTGTCGCCAGCAGCAACACGCTGACAAGGGCGACAACGAGAACCATATTTGGCTGCTTCATATTTAATGCAATAGCTGCAAGACTTTGACCAGGTATACCTGCGTAGCTTCTGCTGATCAGCAGAACTACGTCGTGACCTACCTCGTCTTAACCAAGACCTCGTGTGCAATGCTGCCAGGTGTTAGTGCTCATTGGACATGGGATATGCCTCGAAACATCCCAGGACGCTCTGACGTTCGTTCATGGCTCTGAAGGAAAGCAGAGTACCATCAAGCATGCAAAGACAGAACAAGGAACTATTATTTTTTTACACCCTTTCCTTTCCCAGTGGCCACTGCCAATGTCGTATATACCCTAGCAAAATTTGTTGCCACGTCACCTACCCTTTGGAGCTGATCTGCACTGACATTCCCGCCTTGCGAGTATATTCTAAACAACAAATCAGCGCTGTTCAACTACTGCCAGAGTGACGGATATTGCTGACTTCAGGGAGCAATCATGTCCCCTCGTTTGGGGACATGGGATTGGGCCATGAATAAAATAGCGGGCGAGCAGACTGTCAGCCTAGTTGGGGGCCTTTCTGGCATGGTCTCATCGTACAGCAGTATCAGCAGTCTACAACGGAGCACATTCACCAGGTTCTTTCAGAGCTGCAACACAATCATGAATGGCACCACTCCATACAACCAGACTTAGCACTACGCAGCACTCAAGCAAGCACAGGGCAAACATACACAGCATGTCTTAGTAGATATAGTGTTGTTCAGGCGACAAACGCATCAATTGACATATTTCTTTAACCGTGCAAGCATGCCAGCATAGCTAGAAAGCAATGAAGTTGCATGTGAATTTTGCTGCTTAGACAAGGTATCCACAAGGGCTCTCCACAAGGCACTCTCACAGGCAGGAGGGTTGTCTGCGGATAATCAGTTGCACAGCCTAAAAGAGTCGGTGTGCCCTTGGAAGGGGCTGGGGAGATTGCCACTGCCCGTCAGCCTTCCACTGCTCTTGCCTGCCGGACCAATAGAAATGAGCCTTCAGACACAGACTGGGTGCCTGAGACCCATGTAAACTCAGACTGGCATGCACACGCATCACGAAATTTAGAATGGGTTTGATGGCCAAGTCCAAATGCTAGCTGGGTCGGCCACTAAACTGGCACTCAGCAGCATTTGCTCCTTCTATATCCTTGGAAGAAGACCTTCAGGAGTTGCTGAAGGGTTTGCTGCCAAATCTCATTTCTGTCACCAAGAAAACTGACAGCAGAGTAGGAGGGAATGGGTGTTTAAACCAGCTCACCATGGCAGTAGTGGGAATCGTAGACGACGATAGAGCCCGGCCCATCGATCTCGTAAGATTTCCAGGAGTTCTTGGTGATGAGATGCTGCATGCAGCATGAAATCTCAGCTTTGCGGCACTGCACCAGTGTGACTTCCAAATTTAGAAAAGCAGGACGGTTGGAAGTTGCAAAACGGTGGACAAGTATACTAATCTCATGATACGACACCCACTAAGTTCTTGCAATTTCCACAGGCGCCTTTGCCGGGCAAGGAGCCAGCGTCATAATTATCCGAGTCTCCCGACAGATTCGTGTTCTTGTAGAACCTGACTGATTCGGCTGCAGCGCACTGGCCAGTTGCCAGCAGCACCACGCCAAGAAGAGCCAATACGGAAGCCATTTTCACTTGCTTCATCATCATCAGACATTCCAACTTTAGATCGGTGGATGAAGTTCAGAAATACTTGTGAGGACGCGGACGTGAGTAGGTGCTGCTGACGTCCAAGAGTTGCCACTTGTCTTTAATGCGGAGAGATTGGCCCGGAACGTCCCGCAATGCTACATGTTCGATGAAATTTCCCATGAGTTGCTCTGCACTGTAAATGCAGGCGTCGGTGTCGTGTTGTGACACAAAAGCGTCTGTGTCTTGTGATGGCGGTGCAAGTCCAAGGAAACGGTACCTCATCACCATCATGACTCAGCATGCAAGGGTGCTTTCATGGTCCTATGGGTTTGGGTTTCGTACACACCCAATCATGCGCAGAAGCACTGCATGAGACCAATAAATGTGTCTGGAGTGGTTTTGAGGAACCTTGCTGACCAAAGTACTGGTGGAGGCTCCACAGATCGAGTTGTCTGAAACTGTCTTGTTAACCTAGAGCAAGGATAGTTGTCTTATCCTGGCGTACATGTCTATAGAGCTTGTCAACTGTAGCATACTGAAATGGTGAGGGGTGGGGACCCATAGAAGACACAGTCCTGAGCTACGACACCGCCGATGGGAGCCGTGAAATAGTAACTATGGGGTTGGACCGTCAGCTTCACGACAGAATCAGTCTCAGAAGTCAGCATGAAACCCTGGAAGGCTTTGGCCCTGTCAATGGTGGCGATCACAGTTCTTTTCAATGTGCTCCTGATGAGAGAGATGCCCGACGGGTCAGCAGGCAGCATCCGCACAGTCAGGAGCTCTACCTCAGATAGCAGCCACTCAACAAACCTCAGAAAGGCTGAACCCGTCCCTCGAAAGCTGGGCTCGGGAGATGTCAGGGGTTCTATACAGATTTCGAAGCCTGGCTTGCTGAAGAGGTGGATCCTGCGAGGGAGCGCAGCGTCTGAGAGCGCAGCCACTGAGGGCCCACCACTGTCACAAGACGTTCTTGCAGACAGGACAGTCCCGAAAGGCCAAAGTGGGGAGGAAAAGTATGCCAGCCACCCACACTTTGCAGGCCGCACCCCTGTGGTGTCTGACACCCAGCAGAGCTCAGCCAGCAGTGAAAATCCTTCAGATGGAGGGGTAGGAGCGATCGATACATCTGGAGTTGTGCATAGCGTGGCAGCGGCAGATGAGAGCACCGGCACAGGCGCTGTCAATGCGTCTGGACTCATAGCAGAGCTGAAAGAGGAGCTCATCGAGCGCCCGGCGCGGCTGGAGAGCCTGTCGGAGGCATTTGCACAGCGGCAGGAGATCATTGCGGCAGTGGCGGAGACCAATGGCAGCGCGGATGCTATGGTGGTGTCTGAGGCGCTCCCACTGGCTGTCAATGTGAGCCAAGGGCTGGATATCACCAAGGATGCTTCAGCAGGAGATGAGCAGCTGCTGCAGCCCCAGCAGGAGGCTCCGTTGAACATTGGAGACCAAGGTACACGAGACCTTGTCCTTGAGAGACAAAGACAAATACAGCATCGTGATCTCCTGCCTGTCACAGGGATCTGCCTTGAGAATAATCTGGAACAGGGCGAGAAATTTCGCTATCTCCACGGCCTCAGGTGGCTTCCACGAGGTCTGTTACTTGTACCTAACAGGAATGGCAATACTTGGTTATCATCTTGGTCGCAGGCGTGGCAGGTGGCGTCACATCACTCGGCACAGGAGACACCACAGCCGCTCAGGTGGACACCAGCAGCGGCAGCTTGGCAGCTGGCTCGGGGTCGGAGGAAGCTGCCGCGTTGGAAGGGCAGCTGCTCGACAGCTGCGTGGACCTGGAGGAAGGGTGCATTGAGTGGGCGGCCGAGGACGGATGCATCCACCATGGGCCGTCCTTCACGTTCGAGCGGTGCCGCAGGAGCTGCGGCGTCTGCGGGCAGCCTTTCCTCACAGACGTGCCTGAAACTGTGCGACACCTCTCTGCTGCATCTGTGCTGCAGCTTAGTGTTGTCTAGGACATGTACCGCCCACTACCTGGCCCAAGAGACTCTCATACACGTTGCCAACATTGCCAGCAATTGGAACGTGCATAAAATGCCTGCCATGTTCCGTGGATGCTTAGATGAGATCTTAAAATTCTCCAACCCCTCCCTCCAGCCACGTGGGCAAGTGGCATGCATGACATGCCTTGGTGACAGCCTGGAAGTGTAGAGATGAGATCAGCGATGCTGATCCACAGGTGACGCTGAATAACGGGGTGGTTATGCCGCGGGTGGGCTTTGGCACAGCAGGCCTGGGGGCGGCCACTGAGGAGGCCACCATGTGGGCGCTTGCCAGTGGGTACCGGCTGCTGGACTCGGCACAGGTGCGAAGAAATTTCATAGAGACATACACATGGTCCCACTCGCCAGGGGAACCTGGCGAGTCTCCAGATGAGCTTTCATTACCTGCGAGTCTTAGTCTGGGGTTCGAGGCCTGTGCACTGTGCACACGGCGAGCAGTGCTGGATCACCTGCTTTTTGAAATGTCATGTCATCAGGGATGTGGGTTGGCTTGGCTTTGCAGGCGCAGGAGTGGTATCGGGAGGATCTGGTGGGCTTGGCGGTGCTCAAGTCGGGCGTTCCCAGAGAGCAGGTTTTCCTGACATCCAAGCTGCACCCCAGGTGCCCGCCCCTCCTCATCTTTACTTTCTTCTTCATCTAATACTTGCTCATATGGGGATTATGTTTGCAGCGGTTTCCTTGACTTGTAACCACGAGCTCTTCCAAGCCTTCTGATGCATGTGGACTTGCACGCACTTGCAAGCTGCATCACATGCTTGCATGTGCCTGTACTTCCACATGCAACTAGAAGCTTTGCCTGCTGCGATAAAGAGGCACCGTCCTAAAGATGCACAGTGGTTATCTGAAGTTTGTCACCTTGACAGTATCAGCCGCAGTGCGATACATCATCCACATTTGCTTTCACCAATGGGTAGTGGTGCGACATGCGTCCCAGAGCTGCAAACTCCGATTATGCTGTCATTGTTGTCCGGCCAGGCATCATGACCGCGATAAGGCCCAGGCACAAGTCAGAAACTCAGTAAGCGTCCCCTAGTCCCCTCACCATGCTGAGGCAGCCCCTCCTCTTCTGGCGCTCGAACCTCCTTGAACCTCCTTCGTACTGTATCACTCTATAGAGAGAGTGGTTCTATCTTGGTGCTGATGCTGTTGCATGGGCAGGCATCATGGGCGCGACGAGGCGATGGTACAATTCACAAAGGCAGAATCTCAGTGAACGGCCCCAGAGTTCCTTGAACATGCTAACTCTGGCATTGCTGCCTGGCCAGGCATCATGACCGCAACGAGGTTAAATGGCAAAGGTCAGAAATTCAGTAGAAAGTCAGTGAAGTGCTGAAACTGTCACGGTTGCTTGGGCAGGCACCATGGGCGCGACGAGGCGATGATACAGTTCACGAGGTCGCTGAGCGGGCTGGCAGTGGAGGAGGTGGACCTGTTCCTGCTGCACTACCCGGCCTGCTGGCCGGGGCTCTGTGGGGAAGGCTTCACGCCCAAGGGCACCTGGCACGACAGCTGGCGCGCCCTGGAGGACCTCGTGGACAAGGGACTTGTGCGCGCCATCGGTGCGTGGCCCCCTTAGGTCCAGTCTTGGGTGTCAATTCACAACCCCGAAGTTGAAGGGTTATCATGGTAGATTGAGCGCTCCCTCGAGGACCTCGTGGACAAGGGGCTGGTGCGCGCCATCGGTGCGTGGCCCCCTTAGGTCCAGTCTTGGGTGTCAATTCACAACCCCTAAGTTGAAGGGTTATCATGGTAGATTGAGAGCGCCCTGGAGGACCTCGTGGAAAAGGGGCTTGTGCGCGCCATCGGTGCATGGCCCCTTAGGTCCAGCCCTGGGTAATAAGCCCTTAACCCTCAAGTTAAAAGGTCTACCCTGGTAGATGAGCGTGCCCCTGTAGGAGCTTGGAAAGGAGGTGTCAGCATGCTTGTGCCATGCATTGGAGTCTCAACCACTTGGTGTACAGAGGGGACTCTGCATGCATTCAAGATATACAGGTCTCTTAACATGTGTTTTAAGAAGGGACTTCTGGCTCAACCTGCTGTGCAGTGCCAATGCCAGAGTGCAACATTCTGCAAGCCCGTCACTACAGGATTGGCACCCCCAACTGACAAGATGAGCTACAAAGGGAGAAGTAGGCAGGGGGGAAGAAAGTTGAGCTGGTTCAGTGGGCGAGAATGCATGAAGTCACATGAGTGACCCGCCGCAAGTTGTCATTTTGACAGGCACACCCAACATCAATGATACCAATGAGCTGGCAGCAGTACCTAGTTTGGCAGCATGAGTCATTCGACTGCCATGTGCAGGCGTGTCCAATTTTGGCATCGATGAGCTGGCGGAGCTGCTGGCCATGGCGCGCATAAAACCCGCGCTCGTGCAGCGCCACTCCGACCCTCTCGCGGCCGATGCGGAGGTGCAGGCCTTCTGCCGCATCGCGGGGATCCAGTACCAGGTGTAACCCGCTGAATGGCTCTCGCTCTACGTCTCTCTTGCATCACTTGCAGACTTTTTCCCAGTGACACATGAGAACGCTGCAGGCCTCCTGCCGCATCGCAGGGACCCAGTACCAGGTGCGACCCGCTCAGGGCCTCTTGCTCCATGTGTCTCTCATGCTCAACTAGCAGCGTTCTCATTCAGACATGGGAATGGTCAGTCAGTCAGTCAACTGCACCTTTCCAGCCATCTAGGGCCGATCAAACGTCTGACTCTGATCGTCAGAATTAGCACCCAGCATCACATCCAGACATCCACAGAGAAACAAGTTTTTTTAAAGGTTTTTTAAGCCTAAACCCTAACCCTAAAATATAGGAGACATTCACAAAGGTCATCCTGCCAAAAGAAGTGTACAATGGTTCTGCTGGCGTGGCAGGGGTACAGCACGCTGGGGTCGCAGTGGCTGAGCATGGGGATGGAGGACAACCCAGTGCTGACGCACGCGGCCGTGGAGCGCATCGCCAACGAGACCGGCCGCGACGCCGCGCAGGTTGTCCTGCGCTGGGCGCTGCAGCACGGCCAGGTTAGTCGCTCTTAGTAAACGTATGCTAAGGGTTAGGAAATGTGATGGGTGCTGCAGCACAGCCATGTCAGTCACTCTTAGTAGCGTATGCTAAGCTTAAGAAATGTTATGAATCCCTGTGATGGGCGCTGCAGCACGGCCAGGTTAGTCGCTCTTAGTATCATGCGCTAAGAGTTGTGAAATCATGAATTGAACACAGAAAGAAGTGTCAACCACTTTGCTGGCAGGTCTCCACCGGCGTCGCCAGGTTCATTCTGTCCTTTTCTCCTGCCGCAAAAGTGTTTGACATTTATTTTCTGGGGATTCATATGACTACTTTGTGCTGCACAGTTAGAGATGAGGAATCAGTGGTCCAGCACTGCGCATAGCAGTGTCGCCATGTGACTATCAATCTTGCTGCCACTATGTGGCACGCAGCGCGTTGATGCCCTTGTTGCGTGCAGGCAATAGTGCCGCGCTCGTCCAAGAAGGAGAGGATAGCGGCGAATCGCGAACTGGACTTTGTGCTGTCTGCCGACCAGATGCAGCGCATTGATGCTCTGGACGGCACTTTCCAAATCCCAACCGCCCGCTAGCGCTCAGACACAGGACATGTATGCATGTGTATGCCGGGGCATTACTGTACACATTAAGTGCAGAGATAAGGCTGAAGGCAAATTTGACATGCGAAATCGGGCTGTCGTCTGCTTGATAGCGTGCAGGAACATGCAGAAGATGCACTGCGGGCCAGGGGCAGGCCAAAAGGGCTTCCTGGCCCAATTTTCTTGCGTGTCAGCAGCTTGCTAGATTGGAAGCAGGATGCATCATATGAATGGCTCTGTCTATGCATGGCGTGACCTTATCAGAATGGTGGTTGATGTGTCAGCGTCAGCTTGACAAGCAAATGATTGAGAGCTTGCTTTGGCGACTGTTGAACAGTGCTGTGACACCTGTTTGACAGTGCTAATGTCGCTAAAGCAGGATCTGATGAGGGGAAATTCCTCATTTATCACAGCAACGTGTCTCTGTCACCGTGACAATTGTGACAATGTGACGCGGCAGGTGCTAGTCACGCTACTTATGAACTTTGAGAAGTGCACGTGTGCAAGAGTCCAAGAGGGATTGTGTGTTTTGGAGTGTGTGATAGACTCAAGGTGCTAGCTGGAATTGCCAATCTGGCTGCCAAGAAGCAAGTGAGGATGCATCCGACAAGTCAGCCCGCTGTCCTTTCTGCACTGGCTGTGCCAGAGCAACAAGTCAAAAATGATGATCACCGTGACACAGGAGCTTTGCCTATTGTTTGCAAAGAAAGGGCTGTACAGTCCATTGACGCCCATGCTGATGTAATAATGCAAGGCAGGGTCTCCGCACTGTCCATGGGATGAACCTGCCGGTGTTTCTATACTTCCAGGCTGTCTCAACGGCCTTGTGGTAGCAGCGCAGGTCTGAGCATATCTCCACCTGATGCAAAACTGTTCCTCATTAATTGCCTCGTCTCTCGGCCTGTTCGCTGACTCTATATTCACCTCCCCTTCGTGGTTTGTCCACAATCAGTTCTCAAACATCATGCTAAGCTATGCTATTCATACATACGTGCACTTCATTCTTGCTGCTGCTGCTGCTGTTGCTGCTGCTGCTTTTGCTGTGTTTCGGCTGCACTAGCGCCGGGGTTAGCAAACTTGCGCATGAAGTCAGCCGCTCTGCCGTCTTGGCCAGTCATCGTCTTCTCTCCTGTCCAAGTCGGATGCGACGTTGTGTCCTGCAGAGACAGAAACGAATGGTTCTGACAGATCTGAGACTTTTGCAAAAAGTCGCTAATGACGTGACATCCTTGAAATGTTGAGATGGGAGAACAAGCACTGGTAGGTGAATCGTACAATTTGCAGTCGCATTGGCCTCGTGGCTTTGAGGATGCTCTCTACTTGTATTGTGGCTCCATTGCGCAGGACCAGTGTCATGGTGTTTACCAGCGGGTGTATACCACGCTTCACCATTATGTGAACCGCTTTGTGTGATTGTACTCACGGCCTTATACACTTGGCCTCACAGAAGTGCCACCATGGGCCCTGAGTTTTTCAAGGTGAGGGTACCCCCCGGGAAGAACACTGCTCGACAGTGATTTGAAGATCTGCAGTGTTACACTGTAGGACTAGTATTTTAAGTTTCAACTTTGACTAGCGCAAAGCTCTGAAGAGAACAACGGATCTGGAATACCAGCCCGGGATCAAGTGGGTGCCACAAAGCTTGTTTATAGAGTTCTTACTCGCGCACGATATCTATAGCAAACAAGATTCCCTTATGCTGTCCCTATTGACATCAAATTGCTCCTGGTTACCACGAATCACCAGCTCGTTTCTCTTCTGATGGCATGACTGCGCGATCAGTCATGGAAGACGCCAAAGTAGGCACCGAATAACGAGCTGTAACGCCCTTGTCGCTTCCAAACGCTGCCTGACTCTTATACCAATCACCAAGTGCCTGAAGTTTACAAAATGGTTGAGAAGAACCCGTGGTGGAAGAACGTGTCGGGACCATTCCCCACGTGGGAAGGACCTGTGGGCTGCAAAGAGGATGGGGGAGGTTGCCACTATGGGCGTGGCAAGGTTGGCAGGATGATCATTCACAGGGCAGTGCATAATAAGGATAAAGAAGGTACACCTCCATTGATCGCTTGTCTTATAGGGCCAAGTCCCAGTTCGGCGAGGATGATGACACAACAGTTCTGTTTCTCGGTAACTGCATAGTGCCAACATTCCGCGATTCCTGCAGAGATACTAGATGTACTTCCAACTTGTCAGTATGAAACTATCAAATGCACTTGATAGAAAGTGCGTTGTCGACTGACGCTCACTGGACGCAACGACATCCTCCACCACTGCGAACAAAACTTCAGCTTTCTCGCTGTGAAACAGGAATTACTGAGCAGAATTACTGGCCATTTGGTTTTGGGTTTGCCGACCTGTAATAACAATAATAATACTGAGCAGTCACTCCATGAATGTCTGTCCTGCAGCCATTTTGGCAGCAGTGGAGGCAGGCAACAATGTGAATGAGGTGGAAGCAGCAGGAAACACCCCATTGCACAGCGCAGCGTATGAGGGATGGCTGGAGGGCGCCGAGCTGCTCATCGGGCTGGGCGCCAAAGTGAACGCCTCCAACAATGCCGGGGACCGACCGTATCACTGGGCGCAAAATATGGGACACGAGGACATGATGGCTCTGCTGGTCAAGGTGGGTGTACCCCACGGTCCTGTGACACGCCTGGAATGTGCATCTCAGCCTTGAATGGGAATAAACTATATTCAATGAAGTTTGCAACACAAAACCCATCCTACAATCTGATGGGTTGTTGATTAACAGGATACATTAGAGTGCATCAGGCCAGTTAGAAGTTTGCTTTTATGCCATGAGGTTGCTGTGAGCTGATGTGGTTCTGTGTGTATCCGTGGCAGAATGGCTCAGAGACGACCATGGGAAAAGTCATTGTGTCCGACCACATCCCAAAGGTCAAGGTAAGCCATATACAGTACTGCACAATTAGCCACCTTTATGCCAAAAACAGAGCAACTGTCAGGCCCCACGCACAATTTTGCGTGCAATGGTCCGCCAGCACAGGCAAAGTGGCTGCCGGAATAAAACCAGAGATATTTCACATAAGACATAAAAGGCAATGCATGCGCCAATAGATTGGCTCCCGCACGGTCACTTTCATTTTGAGCCAGAACCGGGAACGGTTATCTTTTTGAATGATACTCTGGAGAACACCTTGGAAGTATTGATACATGCTGATTGAGGGAGTTTCTGGGACATCTAAATCAGCCCTAGATGGCTGGAATGATGGAATTGCTTCTTCTTCTTCTTCACCCATGGGGATTGGTGCAGGATTTCTTCGCAAAGGAGTGCTGGGCGCATCACCCCAAGCCGTACGCAGAGTTCATGGAGTGGCGCAGAAAGGAGGATGAGCGGTGGGAGATGGAGAGGGGACGCCTTGTACCGGGCATGTGATTGCTGTCTGAGTCATACTTTCAACTCGCAGCTGCATATGTGATACGTGTGGGACAGTGAAAGGGTGGCAATCTTGCTGTCCGACCTTTGGTTCACAAGCTGCCCTGAGCTTGTTCAGTGCAAAAGTGCTGTACAATGATCTCGAAGGGCAGCTGCAGTCCAGAGGACATACCTGAACAGCTGCAGGAAAATTTGCATGAAACTTGCCGTCCATGAGGTCAAACTCACTGCATGGTATTTGCAAAGTAGTCTGCCAAATACACTCCTTCCAAGGCACACAGTAAAGCACTGCTGCTGGCATCTGCATCAAAATTACCACCCTGGTATCTTTCCGAGCTTTCTTACCTCCAATGCTATCACAATTTTCTCTCAGCCTCAACATATACAACTGAGCCAGAATAGTCAAATGCTGGTCAGCACAAATTATTCACTTGCCCTGCAGATATGCGCACTGCAAAAACACAACAAGGCAGAATGCAACCATGAGCTGTTTGTAAACAGCACTGAAGGACACCATACAACAACTAACAACAGGCTGCTCATAGACTGCAAGCTGCAAGAAGCGCCACGGTCTCGGGGGGCGTGTCCGGCAGGCTGGCTGCCAGAATAGGCACAACATTGAGTGCTGCAGGATCAGGAAGTGCTGCTGGCTGTTGGGAGGAAATTGACCTGCACCATATGATTAATAGCTCAGGATCCAGAGCTGCTGGGAACCCGTACTGCTGCTGATGCATCCGCACATCACAGTGAATGCCAGCATATGATTTGTGCACGAGTGTTAAAATCCGCAAGCTGTTAATGACTACCTAAGGGAAGCCCATTGATCTTCAGCAAGCAGGTCATCACCTCATCAACACACGAGGTTCTCGGTTGAAGCACAAACAGCAAAAAGGCATAAAAAACTTCAGACTGCTTGTAACCACAGGCTGAAAAGTATAAGGTTGACCTGCGGCGCTTCGATGGGGTGCCGGCTGCTGTGGCATGAGCAGCTGCGGCCGACGCGGCAGCTTCCTGCAGAGCGGAAGCTGAAGTCTGGGCGTCGGGGACCTGCATCAGCGCCAGGAAAGCACCAAACAGCTCCTGCACCCCGGCATTGCAGCTCTACTCAATTTCACCTGCTGCTTATGAATAGGTCTCTACAACAATGCAGCCCTTGATGAATCGGAGACTAAGATTCCCCAAGACAATTCCGTATAGTGGTCACAGTGTTTCAAAACAGGGGAATGTGAAGAAGCAGCTGGCCTTTGTGCAGTTACAATGAAAGCTGCACAAAGGCCACCTGCTTCTTCACATTCCCCTGTTTCATTAGAGGTGGCAGTTTCCCTTCCCGGCTGTCAGACACATTTCATTTATTCTGTGAATCAATGAAGAAACGCTTAGCAACGCAGGCTATTTAAGCAACTGTGCAGGGGCTCTCATACGATCTACCACTCCCAATGTATGCAGCACTGCGAGCCTCATCCTTGCCCAGCAGAGCGCTAATCAGTGTTGAATGGCTGGGTGAGCAACTTTTTAGTCATAGGTGCATGCGCACCAGCGCCCAGCTGGAGCGGTGGGCGACAGGGAGAGCGTCTACTGAAGGGAACGCCTTGGACCGGATGTACAGCTGCAGCAGATGCGGAGGGGACGCCCCGGGACTGGCGCCGCTCGGAGGTTGCCACGCCGCCCTCCACAGTCCAGTCACTTTCTGCCACAGTGTCTCCAGGAATGCCGGGCGCAGCAGTAGCTCCCACTCGTTGCTGTCACTGCTGCCACCATCATCTGGCCAACACAAATGTATCTTAATATTGTTATCTAACGTTTTCCAGCCTTCGTGGACTAGGTACGTCTAGCAGCACATTTATGGTATACCTCCATGCTTCAAGATGGTCTGCACTTTCCCCACCAGTTATATGGCATTCCCACAGCTTCAAGGTCCTTCCTGACATTGTCCATTCCAATTTTTCAGATATCTTCCCCTGGTCCCGATCTCGGTATATATGTATCTTGCCACCTTAAAAAGCTGTGTACTCATCTGGAATCAAGCCTGAGAATGACAATGCCTTTCCCAAAGTAAATGCTGCCTTTTCAGGGTCTCAGCCAATTGACTATTGACCCACTTGCAAACGCTTGCAAAATGCTCGGTGCGACATGAGCATTATCTCACTGTGCATTATACTACCCAAACAAAGACACACTGTCTCATTGAACCAGCCGCCGTCGCACAGCAGCATGCGTACAGCTCATCGTGGTGAATTGGGCAGAAGAGAGGGAACGCGCGACAGACCTGCGTGGCCGTGCTGACAAATGTGAGCACATGCCAGGCCCATGCCGCTGCTGTGATAAGCCAGCGCCAGCTTGAGGCTCCACAGGGGTACAGTCAGACCTATTCCTCCAGTCAGCGCCTTCAGGCCCCAGCCACCCTTGATCCCTGTGTCCCGTACACAACTGTTACATGTCATTTGAGTGCAGCGGTTGCATTGAGCAAGAAGTGAGACATAGAAGGATGGAACACCTTTGGGCTCTATGAAGGTCCTCGACTGGCATACTATCCTTTTCCAGATTACGACAGAACTATGCACTCTACATTTGTGCTGCATGAAGTTCACTACACGGGCTCTGCCATGAGCACAACGATGAGAATTCACCTGCATCACTCTCTGTCCATCTGTTCTGGGCACCAGTCACTATTTCCACCAGGCTGTAGAAGTACAGGTAGCTCCCCAACAATTCCAGCTTCTCCTGCAGACAGAGAGCAACACAATTGCGCTCAGAAGTTGTTGAAATACAGCAAGCAGGCAGATTATAGGACCTACCGCACAAGCTGACAGCCAGGGTATATCACACACTCAAGCACCATGTGCTCAAAATCAACAGGATAATGGCATGCCCGCTTGAAGCGCTTCCAATGCTTTTGTGTGGCAGGCATGCCGAAGTGGCCAAAATACAAACATCCACAATGTTGAAGAGGGGCCTGAAGAGGCGCTGATATCACCTGTTCAATGCATTCTCGTAGACAGGTGCGGCAGAAAGACTGGAAGTCAGTGGAAACATCCTTGGTAGGCAGGTGGGACGCCCCAGATGGATCGGTGGCAGATGAATATGGGGAATTTCCAGAAGCCAAACGCTGGGCAAACGCCATGATGAAGGGGTTGACCCCGAGAGTTGAGCACCATTGCACCAGGTCGAAGCCGCTCGCATTGGGCCCAGATCCCTGTATTTTTATACAATTTGTTTTATCTTTTGAGGTTTAAGATATATGTTTCAAGTATATATTCCCTGAAGCATCATTTATAGATCCCTGCCACGCCCAGAAAATAGAACCAATCGAACCTGCATGCCAATGCAATGACGGCACAGAAACAAACAGGAAACACAACAATCGTGCAGATATGGCGACAGAGCTCCTGTGCACTCTGAGTTGAACGACCAGGCCAACAAAGTACTTCATGGCGGCCTGAAACGGTGCAGCTCACAGGCCAATCCATGTGCGCAAGACCAGGTAAACAACTCCCATACAAACTGTTGCACAGAAACCATAAGTCGGGAAAGATTGCCAGGCATGAATCTTTTGTGCGCCTGGCAAGCAGTTTTAATTATAGGTTCCTTAGGGTTCAGGGTCGATATTTTTAGGGTTTATAGTTTAAATGTCACCACTCACCTCATTCAGGGTGCGAGACAGCAGGCAGCGGACGCCGGAGGGGTCGTGCATGTAGGAGAGCGCGTGGCTCTTGCGCTGCACGTACAGTGTGCGTGTCCTGAACAGGCTCGCCAGGGGACCCCCCCTTGACCCCCCGTCGCCCACCGCAAGCCGCTGCTGCCAGTACCTTGAAGTGCACACGTGCACCTCCTCCACCTGCCGCAACATCACTCACATCGCCACTTTTATTACTGGGTAAATAATTCCATTACCTGTGTTACCCATATTGACCTAGTAGGCATGTTGTGCATGTAACTGGTGAAATGTCAATTGACCATTTTCCGCCAATAGAGTATCCTGGGAAAGCTCGGATTTTCCATCCGCTTCTCCCAGTAATTCTAGGAAGAGCTCCATATGTCTTCTGCCTGCTCCTTACCGGGAAACACTTCCAGTGCAACTTCTTCTACCCTAAACAAGACTACTTTGCCATTTAATGAAGAAGCAAATAAATACAAAGCTTGCGGAACTTGCTCACACCCAAGGCGGCAGAGACCGCAGTATTTGATGTGGTCATTGACAGCTGTGAGCAAGAGGCAATTGGTGGAGGAATGATGGACAGTTGGGGCCCACCTGGTGCTGTTCAGGCAGCAGGCAAGGAGCAGTCCGCTTGACAATGGTGCCATCTCCTGCGCCCTCTACGCTGTTGAGACGTTCAGGTTTTGTGAGTGGTATCCCGGTAAGCTCTGCAGAATCTGCACCCCGGCGCAAGAGCTAGTGAATGCATGCTCTAGCATCTAGACCACATTCCCGGTGTCTGCACAATTTGCATATTGGATCCATGCATGCAATTTGCAGGGGGTCTCGACAGCCACTTGTGTGCAACCACTTTTAATCAAATTTGCCGAGCCATCTTGCATGTCAAAGGAGAAGCTGTACAGAAGCACGCAGTGCAATCCCTTTTATACAGGACAATCATATTTGTATCCTTTGACGTGACAATATGTATTACTAAAAAATCTTTAAAGGAGCAGTGTACACAGGGTACCAAGTGGCCTACCCAAGTCCAGGAGGTCCTCGTGGCGGATGCGCCCGCCAGTGCCAGGGGTTGGGAAAACCGGGGGCATCTGACCAGGGGATTTACCGGGGCGTAAATGGATATGGAGCGGTACGTACACCCTCTCGTGCGTGTGCACATCAACCGCATCCACGCAGCGTGGCTCTGATGCCAACACGTACAGGTGGCGGAAGGCCTGCAGGTGCCAAGGTCACATATCAAAGCAGGTATTGATGTGCTGACAGCTGAGTTGGTAGAAGATAGGCTTGATAACAGGCGCAGCAACCTTGAACTCACCACTCAAGCTCACAATGTTGCTGGACAGGGCAGATACAAACGCCAGCGCAGAGGAGCAGGAATAGCCTTGAGCTGCGCCTCACAACTCTGCCACTATTGGATTGCGACGGTTATGGCACTGTGGCCTCCCTGCTATCTGGGTTGGGGCGCCACTGCAAGCCCTGAGATGGCATGGTATGCACACACAACTGCGGCGTCTTCACGCGGGTTGAGGCCTGCCCAAGCAGTGCTCTTGCCGAAACGGTGCGCCACATAAAGCCTGCCCAAGCAGTGCTCTTGCCAAAACGGTGCGCCACATGAAGCCTGCCCAAGCAAATGCCTCCACACAGCGACATGGGGTCTTCACTTAGAACTTCAAAGCCCCTGTCCTGGCGCATCGAACAAGGAGCCGCATATTTCTGTGCGGGACCTTGGCCTGGCGTTGAGGAAGCCAGTCACTCCATGCTGCGAGGACTGAAAGTAAACACAGACAGGATCCATCAGATATATCTGATGGAATACAGCGGATTAGCACAGGGTATTGGGGACAGAAATCACCTGCAGGTGGCAGCGGTGGTCCATGGTGGAGGCAGGGAACCGGGGGTACAGCGCGATGACGAGTGCGGCCGCGGCAGCATCGGTGGTGGCGAAGGTGCGCGAGCCGCCGCCCAGGAAGAGGAAGCCGATGGCCATGCTGAGCGCCATGTGCGCGCCGTAGTTGCGCGCCGGGCCGGCCGGCGGCGGCGTCGGGGCCGACACCAGCGGGTGCAGCCGTTTCAGCAGGCCTGCCAAAACAGGCACTCACAGCATCTTCCCAGGTCATAAGTGAACCTGTCACTTGCAACTCGGATCAATAAAGGCACTTGGACTTTGTGAAGCACAACTTGCTTCAGGAGGCCTGCCAGGACAGGCATGCACAGCAATCTACCAGATAATGATTGGACCTGTCACTTGCACTCTTGGATTCACAAAAGACATTTTGGACACCTTTATTTAGCTGAAATGCGGCAGCATCGAGCTAACATGCGCTGTACACGAGTGCGCACATCAGCCTATGCACGCTGAAACACCGCAACATTTTTAAGTGACAATCACTCACGTTGCTGTGGTTATCCTGGTGCTGGGCTGTTGACGAACGGCTGGTGACACCGTGGGTTCTTAAGGAGGAATGAGCACTCACCTCGCAGCAGGCACAGTGTTTGGAGGTGCCCCGAGCCGGCCATGACTGTGGCGAGCGCCATCGCGATGGTGCACACGCAATTCTCCAGTGCCATCTTGTCTATCCGGCCCCACACCGCTGCCGCGCCTGAACAGACAAATGCAACATGAAAAAACAACCGTAGGAAATTGTAATTGAAAGGAAAAGCATGCTAAACGCAATGTTGCAGCACTAAGCGCTTGCCGGTGCCACAATCTTGCTAGCATGCAAACATCTCCAAACACATCCTGACTTGGCAGTGCACAGTGTTGTTAGCGCTCCTGGAGGACTCTGAGGCAGTCAGGATGCATTTGAAGATGTCTGCATGCTAGCAAGACCCGCTACATCAGGATTTCGGGTCGCAGCAGGCGCTCACCCCCCGAGCTGTCTGGAGCAGCGTTCTTGGCAGCCAGCATGTAGTGAAGCTTCTCAGTGAGCACAGTGCGAGCGGCAGGATTGGCACTGCCCGCGTACTTTATCCCCAGAGCCAAACAGGCTCCGGTGACAGCGTTCACATGCGCCTGTGCCAGTGCCTCCAGGTCTACTTCGTGGCCTGCCTGCTCTTTCAGTGCTGCTGCCTGTTCTGGCGTCCCCATATACTCCGATACAGGCCCCTGCACAACAAACTTTTATCAGGTAACACCGACTCGATTCCCTTGAAATGACGTATCTTGGTGACATGCATGGCTCCTTCAGTGCTGCTGCCTGTTCTGGCGTCCCCATGTACTCCGATACAGGCCCCTGCAAATGCACATCATTTACCAGGCAACACCAAATCAACCCCTTTCAGGTTTGCATTTAGGTCTGCCTGTTCTGGCGTCCCCATGCACTCCGATATAGGCCCCTGCACATGCACATCGTTTACCAGGTATCACCAGATTGCTCCCCTTCCACCTTGAAATGGCGGACCTTGGTGACATGCACGCCTGCAAGAAAAGGAAATTATTCTTGCGCTTCGCTTCATTTTCATCATCTAGGGACGTTGCTTGGGCAAAAGAGGCAAAGCTGGCCTGTTTGCTAGAACAAAATGGTGGGTTCCGCTGCTGCCCGATACTCAAATACCCATGCAGTTGCATTCCTAAAGCGCCTTGATCTTGCTTCCATCACACATGGAAACGCACCATATGTCTTGTACATTTAGGGTTTAGGGTTTTAATTAGGGTTAGCTAGGGCTACAAACCCTAAATCAGTGCTCACCTTGATCAGGTCGGGCAGCTGGGACTGCACCCACTCCTGAGTCGGCTGCACGCTGTCCCACATGACCAGATTGCGCGCCAGCACGCGCAGCAGCACAAACTCCGGCTTGACATGATCCAGCGCAAAGTGGGTGTCGGGGACCGCGAAGGAGGCCGCGATGGCCTCATCGTTGGTCTTCAGGTACATCAGCGCCAGCGCCAGCGTTGCGGCCGGTGATGTCACATCCATATTCACATTGTTGCCCTCCAGCACCACCTGGTGACATATGCCAACAGCCTCAGCAGTGCTTTTATGGACCTTGGGAGGGCTGGGGAAGTGAGGTAGTCGCTGTGACAGAGGGCTGCATGGAACATTCTTGCAAAAGTGTGGAGTACTGGCATGGTATGAGCACTCCTCATTGCAAAGTAATCATCTGATCTGTGCTCGACTGGCAATTGTCCTCTAGGCCGCTGACATACAGCACGCATTGGCTACCTGTCCAAGCAAGCAGGTGGCAGTCTAGCACTCGAAGTAAGGAAACACCAGCTGTTTCCTGTGCGAAGAATTTAATCTGCCAGCCTCCTGACACGTCTTTGTTTGCGCATGTGATATGTGATATGTGTACGGTATGCAATGAGATGCTCGGCACATGGATTTCGAGATGGAGGCCTGACGCCTGCAGGGTGATTCACCTGTGATGACGCCTGCTGCGACTGCTGCTGCTCCTCGGAGCGGCCGGCCGTGGCAAAAATTGGGTCTGCGCCCAGGGTGGGGTCGAACCCGGACAAGCCCTGGCCGGCCCCGGTGCGCATTTCGTCGCCTGACCTCGCGCCCCCTTTACTGCCCCCTGTCATGTAGTGCCTGCCGCAACCCAGCAGCCTCGGTGTCAACTTGGCCAAAGTGCGTGCAATTTTAGCACTGCATGCCATGTTTACTGTCTCCTTTTTGGAAGGCCTCATATTGTGTAGCAATCAAATGTGTTTTTGAGGCGACCACAGGAGGCGCACGGACAGTGTGTGCCCTCTGCTTGGCACGATCATGCCATGCACAATGTGCTTCAGGTGTTTGTCCTTCTGTTGTCTGGATGACAAGGAACAGTCGGTGGCCGTGAGGAGCCATGGCATACCAACTGCGCTTGGGCATTGCTGGGCGTCTTCTTTAGCATCGTCTTGCCTGGCATGCCCGGTTTGGGAACTGTGGCATGAGCAAGGAAAAGCCGCATCGATGTTGAAGAAAGCAGAACACAAATATAGAAGATGAGTCAAAGCCAGTGTCGCACCGCAGGGTATCCTCAACTGCCAGGTCAGACACCCCAATCGCGCTGCGCCCCTTGCCGAGGGTGATCAAGCCGAGAGCCAGCCCAGCCGCCAGCGCGTAGCCCTCGCGGTCCTCGGCAAATGGCGTTCCCTCCTTGAGGCCCCCCGCCAGGTCCTCCCCCTCCAGCGAGCCCGGCCGCCGCCCGATCTCCTTCAGCATCACCTCTATCATGTGCCTGTCGCAGCACAGAGACTTGACAAGGACGTTTGCAGTCCTGACCCCAAGACCCTAAACCCTATATAAGCGCCCTAAACTATGACATGCAGGATACAGTAAAGCTCAGTAGGGTGATGCAGCCCAGTGTGGCAGCAGCAGTGGATCACAACGATCAAGAAAGTATTGCATCTGTTATTGCTGGCTGCGACATACACCACAACTTTATTCTACCAGGGATTGAAGCTGTGATGTCACGTATCACAGACCAGTGATCTCAGTGTGCGGGACCTGGGAAGAAACACTTGCTCCCAGGGCACTAACCCGTGAGTCTTGGGAATGAACAGCTGTTATTATGACTCCCAGGCCTGTCAACTTGGTAATGCTCAGGCTTCAAAGCCCTATGCTACCATGCGTGCCCACTCAAAACAGAGGCGCCAAATAGAACCAGCACCACACCCCGCGATGTCCTTCTGCATGACAGAATTATGAATCTTTGGGGAGGCACGGCGCTTCGCAGTGCATTATATGATAGTTCAATCTATACCGCTGTGGACCTCACTTTTCTGCGCCCCATCCGTGTCTACTCACAACATCATCCCTTTGCCTCCATTGCTCAGTGATATGAATGTGTGCTGAGGTCCCTAAGGCCTGGCATCACAAAGTGATGCATCTAGTGGGCTCGTTGGGGCCAGTGGGACCGGCGTCCCTCCTTTTCAAGAAATAGCAGCAAGAAGTTGGTGGTTGTTGGTTGTTGTCGTCAACTGTGTGTATACCAAATGGGGTGCAGTGTCATGCCTGTGGCAGGTTCCTCTGTAGAGCAGGCCGTAGCCCATGAGGGCAGCAGACTGCACCAGAGGCGACAGTTCCACCTCCAGAAAATCGGGCGGATGGCAGGAGGGAACGTAGAAGGACATGATCTTCGCCGCTGTCTCATTCATTGACCCTGAAACAACAAGGTAGCACTTTAGTCGACCTGATTATAAGGAGTGATGTTAAACATGAGTTACCCTCATGAAAAACTATCGTAAGAATAACAGCAATAGCCCCCGCATTGGCTTTGTAACACATCCATAACTCAGGTTTCTGGAAGCCCTTGCACTGTGGCAATGCACAACAAGAGAGACGCTTCCTTGAAGTCATGATTCGGTCTCTTCACACAACAAAATCAAAAGCACAAGGCGCAGGTTGGAAGAGGCGGCAACAATGTGCAGGGATGTGATGGGCAAGTCTGGCTTTACCTGCTTTGGCTGCACCAATGCCCAGGCAAACGGCCATTGTCGTGGCATCATGGGCTTGGGTCAGGTATTCCACCAGGTCCGTTGCCAACAGGCACGCCAGGTGGCCTGCAGAAAAAAAGCACCTAATGAAATAAGCGCTGGGCTACTCTTTCGGAACCCTCCAAAAAAGTCTCAATCGCCACTTGCCACTGCAATCCCTGTCTATGCACATAAATTTTCCTTGTGTTTTGGAGAGGCAGAAGCCACATGAACACCGGACAAGCCAAATTGTGCTCTTGCACAATTTCACAGGTGCGATCCACTCAGCCTCTTGTGGGGTTACAGACAGGACAGTTGAGAGGACATTGTGTGGGTCCATGGATGGGGAGGAAAGGCAGGTCACCCTGTGAAGCCGAGCCCCATGATCATGCCAGCATGGGTGTAATTGCACCGGGCAAGGCAAAGTTCTGCTCACACACGTTTTAACACTTGAGCCTCTCGCGGGCTTTGTAGACAGCACAGTTGAGAGGAGAGAAGGAGGAAGGGCAGATCACCTGTGAGGCCGAGGCCCATGATCATGCCAGCATGGGTGTAGGAGGCCACCTTGGGCTTGTTGTATCTGATCCATGTCCGCGTCATCTGCGCGCAGCCTGGAGCCATGCGCAGCCCTGCAACAAGGCAGCATGCTTGACTGGTCCGGAGTCTTGCTTGGAATGGTCAACACAGCCCATGTCATGAGGCGGCGACACAACGTGCAGTGAGCGCAGAGCATCTGACACACGAATTACTGCGCAGGGCGTGAAAAGCCGAGGCCCCAATCTGCTTTCTGGTACACTCCCGGTTGTCAATGAGCAGATGAACTCCCTGTGCTCTCCAAGCAGGCACCAAAAAGGCAGACACTGGCGCACATGCGCTTATCTGATAGTGCACCTTTCCGGAAGCAGAGCGTCGCTGAAAACCAAATGTTCAGGCAAAAGGGTGACATTGATCCGCCGTCCCTTTGTTCTTCAGTTGCGATCAGGTCAAGACATGCCACCTGATTTGACTGCCGACAAAGTTGATAAGTCAGGAGTTGGGTCCGGCAGCGCGCAGCTGCGGCAACGCCTTTGTGGTGCTCAGGCCACATGCGGTGATGTCGGCAGTGGCCTGAATTTTCACGAGCTCCGCAGGCAGAACAGGGGGACATCTCAAGCGTGACTTGAGGCAACTTATGTTGCCGATGGAAATGGTAATTCAGGGTCTGCACCTGCAGCAACGCCGTTGTGGAACTCGGGCCACGCGGTGATGTCGGCGGCCGCGCCGCCACCCGGGGGCGGCTGGGACGCCGTCAGATCGAGGTTGACAGTCGCATTCTGCTGCTGCGGCAGCCGCCCCGACAAGCACAGCGGCGGAATCGGCAGCGGCTCCGTCGGCAGTGGCCGCATCGTGCCTGCATTTGTTGAAGGCCTTTCTGAGTCGCACTGTGAATGAATGAATGAAAGACTTGTTTCCGAGCCGGGCAGGCTATGTGCTTTGAGACTTGAACGCCTGGTCTGCAGTCCCCATGCATGGATGAAACTCTTATGATATCGAAGACAGTTGGGGATATAAGTAGATTATCGAGAAGCCGTATCTACACAAGAACGAGGCTGACTCTAAACTCACCAACCCGCATAACTGAATGAAAATGTATGCACGTTCTGGTGTTGGTGAAGGTCACATGGAGTCACAAACGACAGCTTCCCCATTTTGATACCTTGGAGTATTTACGCGACATGGGAACAGAGAGGGTCACACTCAGACCGCGCGATATCATGCCTTGCAGACTCGAGGAGACATGGGATTAGCGTGAGTCAGACTTAGACAGTACACTTTGCTGCCTTGGAAAGCCCAGGAGACATGGGCATATCGCGTGTCAGACTTAGACAGCACGCTTTGCTGACTTGGAGAATCCAGGAGACATGGGCATATTGCGTGTCAGACTTAGACAGCACATTTTGCTGCCTTGGAGAATCCAGGAGACATGTATTTACCGCATGACAGGCTTAGACAGAACACTTTGTTGCCTTGGAGGATCGGGGAGGCATGGGTATACCGAGGGTCACACTTCGACCGCACAATTTGGTGGCCTAAATTTATTTAGGGTGTAGGGTTGGAGAATTCGGGGGACATGAGCATACCGAGGGTCAGCGCAGCGCGGCCGAGAGGGAGGGCCATGGTGCGCATGCCGAGGGCCATGAGGCGGATCTGCTGCGCCTGCATCTGCTCGGGGTCACCCGCCTCCGGCGCAGCCGCCACCCGCAGCGGCGATGGCTCATTGCTCGCCAGCAGGCGCCGCACCTGCGCGCATGTTTAATTTTTGAGATCTCAGGGTTTAAATTTAGGGTAATATACATAGGGGCAACCCGCAACGGCGATGGCTCACTGCTCGCCGGCAGGCGCCGCACCTGCGTGCATATTTAATTTTCAGGGATCCAGGTGTTTTTTTTCAGGGTTTTTATATTCAGGGTTTGTCATAAAAACAACCCCATCAAATACAAACCCTAAATATTCCACTGCTCTCTTTATGGGCGACTATGCAACTAACTGCACTGAAATAAACGATGCAGTGCGTGATGATGGTGACTGATTGCCATGTCAACATCCCTTCATGCCACACACTCCACACACTGCAGTGAAAAAGATCTGGGACATCGTTGGTGGCTCGCTACTGAAAAGCACTTGCAAGATCGCCATATCTTTCACGCCATGCATCACAGTGTTCCACTTTCGCCACATGAGATTATGATCCTTTCCTTCCACTTGTGACTGTGAGATTGTGCATGTGGAGTATGCGCCAGTTGCAAAGCACAGGTGACTGCCAGACTGACAAAGCACCTCTTCCAGGCGCTTGTCGCGGCCGAAGCGCAGCTCACAGCCGTTGAAAAGTCCTTCAATGCCGTCCGAGGGAACACTGCTCTTGGACAAAGCGCTCTCCTTCTGCCGCTCATCTGACGCTGCTCTCTCCGCTAGCCCTTCACCATTGCACAACACCGTTTAAGCTGCAGCAGCACGAAGCCACAAAGTAAACACAAACATTCACCAGCCTGTAATGTCCGCCTCAATAATAAAAACACCACTCTCTGAGCAAACGGCTGAACAAAAATCGTAAACGCTGTTGTCGACAACAACAAGTCAACAGCATGGCTGCTAACTTTTCCTGCACAGTACGGGAAAATTATGAGGACAAACGCATCTGTCCTGCAAGAGCTATGCAGATCTTTATCCACTGTCATGCTTCACCTTTTCCAAGTGACGTCATGATTCACACCAGTTATTCCAAATCATGCTGTTGCACGGCTGTAAGCTTGGGATGAAATATTTTTTTTTTCTGAGACTGCACCTGGTATCAGCAGCCGCTGTGTGTACGGTGTGGCTGGTGCAGGTGTATAGAAGTCTTCGGGGTGCTCAGCAGCTGAGGCAGAAGCAGGCCGCTGCGGCTGCGGCTTGGCTTCCTGGCGCGCGCCTGCTGCCGCAGAGCCGGCGGCAACGGCGGCAGCCGAAAGCAGCGAAGAGGCTGCAGTGAAAGGCGCTTCTGGAGGCCCCGGGCCGCCACCTAAGCTCAGGCGGCTGCGCGCAACTGCGAGCACATCATTAGTTGTTGGTCGTCACGCTCTTGCGCAATCACATCCAAGTGATATTGGGTGTTTGTAGGTCACTCAGAGGGTACTCTGGAGATCACAGACAGCGGATCACAACATGCTCATCGCTGTTGCTCGCTTTGCACCCGCACAGAGTGGAGTTTTAACTTCTAGTGCTCTCGTGTCGGGCTGAATAAAACGCACCAAACAAAGCGGAAATAAAAAATAGCAGACCTGGTGCAGGTGTCCGGAGCTGCGGCTGCCACATGGGCGACAGGGCCGGCGCTCGGCCGCGGCGCCCGGAGCCGCTGTGCTCCGCGCGCAGGTTCAGGCCGGTTGCGCCGAAGGCCCTGGGCGCCTGTATTGGCGCGCTCCCTCCGACGGCGGTCCCTCCCCCGTCCGCGCTGCCGCTGCTCTGATCCTTCTGGGAGGCGGCCGATGCCATTGCCGCGAGATCCGCCCGGCCCACCAGGGTGTATGCAGCGGGTGGCCACCCTGGAGAGAACAAAACTGGTGAATTTTTCTCGCTGCAAAGCGGCCCGAACTCCCTGTGTAGCTGTTTCATCCTGAAGGTTGGCTACAAGCAAGCCGAGAGAGAGCGCCTAGACGTTCAGGCAAGTAAACAGGTGCACTCCTTATGAGTTTCCCTGGGATCTGCAGCGTGCGGATAATGAAAGAGAAAGAGTCAAATCTGGTGAATTTGGTGTTAAACTCTACAGTGGGCATGTGCTCGCACCTGCCGGTGGGTTGCTTCGGCAGCGGTGGAGCGCTTCTCGGATGGGCAGAGCTACGCCCACCGGTAGGCTGTCAAGATCCCTCAAGCTCCATCCCTGCAACACCAACGAAAAAACATTTCTGTCCCGGCCTTGGAACATCAGCTTTCCCCAGAAGAGCAGTGCATCAGAATATTCTCAGCTGTATCTCAGCAAGAATAAGAACTGGCATAGAAGTGACTGTCTCTGCAACTTGCTCCTGGAAAGGTGAGGGCGGGATCGGTGACAGCTGCAAAGTTAAGATGATGCTCTCATTGTCATGGGTCAGGTATATTTGTCGTGCATGCTGCGGTGCAGCGCCTTTCTCAAAGTTGCACATGTTGGGATGATCAGGAGTAATTACCCGCTGCCAAAGCAGCATGGCAACCCCTTCGCATGCGCTGGTGACTGTATTGCGCAACTTCTGTCTGCTGGCAGTGCTGCCACCGCCACTATGAAGCTCCTCACAGCACTGACCTGCATTTAAACATGCGTCACCCTTAGTTCAACATGCATCATCCTTAGCAAGTCAAGTCTGCTTGTAACCTGTACACACAACGCTCCTGGGATCCTTTGATCCTCAAAGATGGCTTGTTCTGCACCTAAACCCATGGCTTGACGAGAGAAGGTTGCAAGAAAATTGGTGTTAACTGCTTATGTAGTGCAATTGATTTGTAGACTTGCAGGGGAGATAGAGACTAGTGCAATCAAAGCAGCGACAGTACCTCGGCAAGTGTTCAACCTGGGGATGCAAACCTGACACAGAGGCGATGTCATTGTAAATGGCTGCCACGTCAGCGGAGCGAGATACACAGCTGCACTCTGACTGCACGAGTGATGGCAGCCAGTGGGAAGCTTCATCCTGGTTGCCGGCCAGCATAGCATGCAGCGCCTTGTGGATGTCCGCTGGACGCCCCAAATCCTGCTGTGCTGCTGTTGTGCCCATTTTTGCACCTGCAATTCCAGTTTTTAGAGCTTCTTCAATCACCACAAATTCTCATTCACTTTTCGCTTTCCCCAGGTGCAGATGACAGGATGCAGACTCCTCCCTGTGCTGTGCAGCAACAACCACAATAGACTCAATACACCCATCGGCAATCACACCTAGATATATAAGGACATCCATTAGTGTGACAATTGCTGGAAGTCAACAGAAGTGACAGATTATGCGTCTGAGTCTCCTAAGCAGCGAGCTTTGCCTTGAAAACTCGGCATGGGGATGTCAGAAGCAATGCCCGGCCCCATGTCCCGCTGATACTGGTCGACATATGCCCAAGCTCCCAGCAGGGCCGCCAGCTGGCTCAGCAACTGCGCCAGCTTTGGCAGCAGATGCCACCTCAGCAGGTTCAATTTGAAATCCTGCAGCCACCAGCAGAACTTCCTTCCACCATGGATTGTAAGGAAGGAAGGAAGGAGGACCGAGAAAGGTCCTCTATGAACATACATGCAGCACCAACAGCGCCACCCCTGTAAGAGTAAGAGTGCAAAATGAACAGCTACTGTTCATATTTTTTATATGCACAGAGACTTGCACGTGCCAACAATAAGTGTTAAGAAGCTGGAGCATGTCGTGCTGGCAAAGAAAGACTGCCACATGACACTGCTTGGCCTTGATTGCTGGCACGCTCCGTGACAACGTCCTGAACAAGATGCATGGCAAGGTAAGTCGTTGGTAAGGCAGGCACCTCATAGACTGCATGTAAAGCCAGCAGCGCCTTTCGGACGTCTGGCCGCTCACTGACATCAGAGCTGGAGGTGATGGCAGATGCTGACGACGACTCGGCTGCTCTTGCTGCTGACTCTTCGCCCCTCAACCATGGATACCTCCGATCACGCACCAGAGACCTGCAGTGCATCCCAATTATGTCATCTTCTCCTAAGGCCTCCCGAGCCTGGTGGCCAGCTGCAAGCACCTTCCTTAGTGCCTGGTGCTGCTTTGTCCTGGTGTTGCCTTTACCATAGTCGCGTGAATCTCAGCGTAGTGTTGCACAAAGGCATCGTATTCAGGAAGATGCGGCTCAGCTCAACCACTGCTCTTCTGGAGAGTGCTTGTAGCAAACTTGCAACGTGTTCCAAGGCCGGACAAAGTCGGTTGTGTCAGGCATTTCTTCACTATTCACTATCACAGACGATTGCCATCTCTGAGCCACTGCAACACATGTGGCTCAGACACGGGTCGGCCCATGGAGGAGCTCAACAAGTGGCATTTGTTAGACCATCTCTGGTTGACTGCATGGGGAAGGTGGCCAGAGGAGGTCACTTGTGCTGGGCGGAGTGCAGGAGCGCGTCCCAGGCGGCTGATGGCCCGGAGTTTTCGCTGCCTCCGGGAGTTGCAACCGGCGTGGCCGCATCGGTGGTGGCATCAGTGGACTGGGACGCATTGCCGCGGTCCCCCCAGCCGCCATCGGTGGTGCCCCCCGGCCGCCGTAGCGGGGGGCCGCTCAACGACACCGGATCCCTTGCCCACCGCAGCAGCAGCGCCGCAAAGGCCTCCCATTCCCTCTTCACATCTCCGGCAGACGCCCCTGCTCGCACACAGCTTTTCTCCCCTCAGTCACCCTCTGAGGTCTTCTGGGAGGGGGTAGTGAAACAGAAGCTATGCCTGGATCTCCCTGTTCTACTTCAAGTGCGGGTGACCCCGCTCTCACAGAAGCACAGAAGTACACTCTTAGTTACCATATTGTCATGTTCCTCTATCTTACAAAACAGCTTTCCAGTATGCACTGCTTCACGTTCACAGCTCAGCAGTCTAGCCCAAGATTCTGCCACAAGCACATATACAGAGGAGCCCACCCAGGGGTAGCTTGCAGTAGCATGGCGCCTGGGCAACAGAAATGCATGCCAGAACGGAGGACTCCGTCATTTCCTGGTATAGCAGTGAGAACGTGATTGCCAACACCAGAGTCCTGAGATGCTCCCAGGTTGCCTCCGAGTCTCACCAGGAGAGGTCATGAAGCGGCAGTAGAGGGCGTGCCATACAGGGAAGTCCAGGGCCTCCTTGAGCGCGTCCAGAGCCAGCCCGGGCAGCGGCCGCACCTAACGATTACCAAGGATCACTAAGGATTACTAACGGTTATCTAGAAGTTGTACGCACATGAGATGCCTCTGGCGCCATTTTTGAATTCTATAAGCATATCAGCAAGTCACAGGCCAGCAGCCCCCAGCCATTTAGAAATCACAGGACAACAAGGCATTTCCGCTCCTATTGGATAGAGAACAAAGCAGCAGCCGCACCGGCGCGAATGGCAGCGCAACGCGCATTGCGCGGCCGTCGCCAAACTTCACTGTCACCCTGTCTCCGACGGCGTCCTGCGCACACGACAGCCGGCATACTTGACGTGGCAAACGAAATTCTGGAATATTCCACACACAAGACCACTTGGCATGCCTGCTGTTTGCAGGGTCATCTCAACAATATGATCCGTGTGGACAGCTTGCTGTGCCTCATGCTCTCAGAGTTAACTTGATCCGCTTGCATGTAAGTGGACAGAGCCGTACAAAACGCCCGGCTCATGTCTCACCCATAATTACTTGACAGAGAGAGTGAAATTTGACCGAGACAAGAGGGAACGCGAAGGGAGACTCACCACCAAGTCCACGATCTCCGGGGGCGCTTCCAGGGCCTCGCCAAGGCCGGCCACATTGGGCCCAGACAGACAGACCCCCTCGCTCCCCGGAGACAGGTCTCCGGCTCCATCATAACTGCTGGCATCATCCATGGAGCAGTCTGAACCTCCGCCTGGCGAGCTCCCCTGGCCCCGCTTGGCCTTCTGTGGCGTCTCCGCCACTGCAGCCACAGCACTTTGTGTCGACACTTCTCGGGTAGAACACCAGTGCTCTGCTCAGCAGAGTCTGATGTGAGTAAAAGAGGCTAAGACATCTCAGTCAGTTTGCCAATCTCCCGGAAGGAAGAAAAGCTGCTGGCATTAGGTCATGAAATGTCAAAAGGACAGCTTGTGAACATGCCCCGACAGCTGGCACAGTCAGACAGACTAGTTGAATCCAATTTGGCACCGTTGAATCCGCCATAAATAGGCCACACATATTACCTCGCGGTGGTGCATGCTTTTGCCACGCAGGCACTTTCTCTCACAGTCCCTCAAGCGCTGCATCCAAGAAAGGCTAGTACCTCTTCATGGTGCAGTTGTTTTGGCAGGATGATCTTGTGAATGTAAGCAATTCTCTATGTGAATTTCTGGATGTGATGCTGGGTGCTGACTCTGACGATCACTGCCATACATCTGATCAGCCAGAGGTGGCTGGAAATGGTGTAAGTGATTGACTTGACTGACCTCTCTCTGTCGGCCTTCCAGCACCGCTGATGGGCGCATACAGCTGCAGACGGCCATGCGCACGCACATCAACTGCCACATTGCACACGTGGCGCGAGCCGATACAGAGGGAGAGGCGGCCAGTGCGGTGCAGCAGGAGGATGTCCCGGGCTGGGAGGCCCCGGGGGCCCGTCGGACCACCGCTGACCCCCCGCTTCCGGGTGGACTCCACTGCCGCCACTGCCACCGCGTCCAGCCTGAAGACCTCCTGTGCATGTTCATCGCAGGCTTTGTGACTGGTGCCGGATTATTTTGTTCCATCTCACCTTCCATAATAACCTGCTTGCATGCTCAATCAGTGCTGTGTGCACTCCCATTTGCCTCAACACTGATATTACATGAAAACCGTTTTCCTCAGTAAGGAATGAATTGAGCACCCCCCAAATGAACGCCTTGTCATCACTGATCAGCTGTGTAAATCTCCTGGTGCAGATACTTTTCATGGGGGGCACCTCGGCGCGAAGGGGTTGCGGTGCATTAGTAACGGGCAGGCGCACGGCAGTGGCGCATGCGGCCGATCTGCTGTGCAGCAGCAATAGAGGAGCATCATCATGGTCTGTTGCTAGGTGGCCCGTGTCCGGGCATTTATCTGCGCAGGCGGAAACAGAATGATCACAGCAGATTGGCTGGTTTTTTCCTGCTTCCTGGCCATTCTACAAGCCCATTGTCACAAAGAGAGAGGGTCTTTCAACGGTATTGGAGCGCTAAGCGTGACGTGCAACCTCGAAAACAAGTGAATATTGCAATGCATGCTGCGACACCACGGATCACATTTTATTTCAGAAATACATGCTATGCCATGTTGTCATGCAACTGCTTCTGGAATCTTAGAAGAGGTGGCCAAAACCATTACAACCGGCAAAGGACTGTGCAGAACAGATACTGAGGATGCACCTGCTGGGAAGTGCTGCTGCCACATGAGGCAGGCGACCAGCTTGGGTTGGTCGCGCAGCTTGGCAGGCTCCAAGCCGGCCGCGCGCGCATTGGCCGTGGCCGCTTCGGCTGCGCGAGAGACAGGCGAGAACGCCGCTGGAGACAGGCGCCCATCCGCCAGCCGTAAGCTCTGCCTGCATGGTTGACAATCAGTCAGTCAGTTACATCTTTTCCAGCCGCATAGGGCCGACTAGATGTCTGGCCACTGTCGCGTGGCCGGCAGTTAGATTGTGACAATTTGTATTGACAGGGCGCTCTGCGAGCTCAGAGGAACTTTTAGGCCTGTCAGGCCACAAATGCTGTGCTTGCAGGTCCCAGCTGGCGCCAAATTACATGATGCACTGGCCAACCCAACTACAGCAGCCTATCACTGCAACCGTCCGTTCCAAGGGCGATGACCAGTGGGGTGTTCCAAGATTGTGTCGGGTAGATCCAAGGTGTCGGAAACTGCATGGGAGCCAACGATTCTCATTACCTCACCGTGCCTTCCCCCTCGGCGCTTCGCACAGCACATCATTCTCAAGATCGATACATTGAAGCCATGGCTGAGGAGAGTCTCGAGGAGCGGTTCAAGAAGGCCGTCTGGCTCATCCGCAATGGTCCTAAGATGGATTCGACCAACGAGCAGAAGCTCACCTTCTACTCCTACTTCAAACAGGTGGGGCGTCATGACAGAATCTGCACGCTAAATCTCAAGATCGGCATTCTAACTGTCCTGTGCAGACTGCATAAGCAAAATTGATGGATTGATTTGAGTTATCGACTGGCCGGACTTTGACGCTGGAATGTCTTCAAACTGTCCTTGATCAGGCAATACAAGGTTGGCCAGTGGCGCCAGAAAATTAAACCATAAGAGCCCAATGATCTTTCCATTGTTATCGAGCAAATCTTATAGCATTGTAAAGCTATAAAGCAGCCGCAATACAGCATACTTCCAAGGCGTCAGACTGCCCATTAAAAGCAACTTCTAGATTCGAAGTCCAATCACCACGTATTTGTGTGACCTGCAGGCCACTAAAGGGGACGTGCAAGGCTCCCAGCCATGGCTTGTGAACGTCGAGGCCAGGGCCAAGTGGGACTGGTGGGCCAAGCTGAAGGGCATGAGCAAGGAGGAGGCCATGCAGCACTACATTGACCTGCTGGGAGACCCAGAGATCTGGGAGAACCACGAGCTGCTGAAGACTACCTACAAGCCTGAGGAATTCGATCTTTCAGCGCTTTGAGCAGCACACCTTGAACAGGTTGCTGAACAGTTCTAAAACATCTTTAAGGCTGCGGGAACTGGAAGTGAACATTTCACCAAGCGGCACCTGTAAGCCTAAACTATTTGACACCTGCTCGTGAGATCATGCGCCATGTCTGCATTGCATCACGTTCTGCATAAATATCATTTAGCAGCAGCTTTGTGACTTTTTGCAGGCCCCAGGATAGATACACAAGTCTTGCCACCTCTGCTCACACTTCTCCATCACCTCGTGAAAATGTCACTTCAAAAGCCATCTGGTCCTCTTCTCAACAGCAGCATCTTGCGAAAAGTACTGACTTGTGGCTTGAAGGACAGCTGAGACGCCCGCCTTTGCCCTTATATATAGTCCAAGACTTCCAAGTCTCTGTTGTTATGACCTGGCCCATCTCTTTCCCACAGTAGCGCGCACCTCTTGCTGGCGGATTGAGGGATGCCATTCGGGGCACGAAGGAGTTGGGCAGGGGTGCGCGGCTGCAGGCCAGCAGGGATTTGCGGCGCTGGATCTCCTTGCTTGATGTGCCAGAGAGCCGCTCTCCCCAGCCTCTGCATGCATCAACTCCCTCAGAGAACAGCTCTTCAGCGCAACATTAGGGGGCACATTGCGCAGGTCAAACGGCGGCCTTTCTAGACCCGTTGGCAGGAGCCGCTCTCCCCAGCCTCTGCCTGCATCACCTTCCTCAGAGAACACAGTGCAACATTAGGGGGCACATTGTGCAGGTCACAAGGCGACCTTTCTAGACCCGTTGACATGAACCCTCTTGAGAGACATGCAGTGGCCAATCAGTACATGTGGCCGGCCCTCCTTATGACATGGGCATGGAAGTGGACCACTAATATGTTTGCTGGCAAGAACTGAAGTCTGCAACCTATGCCACTAATCCATAGCTCCTCAGTCTTCACACCCGCAGCCCAACTCACAGCACAGGAATATTGGCTTTTTGAAGACAGTCTGCACAAGGCGGCTTATGCTTTGTGCATACTGCCTGACATCCGACAGTGTAAGAGATGTGGCAACAATCACCTTGCTGTAAGCAGCAATGTAAGGAAGCTCCGAGGAGGACCAGATGATGTGCTCGCCCTGCCAGGTGGCGCTGATGTCAGTGCTGAACTCTGATGTCAGCGCCTGCACCTCTTCCAGTGGGTGAGTCAGGAGGCTGCATCCGGCGCCTTCGGTCCCCTGTTGGCATGGGGAAAGTTGCATTAACAGAATGTTACAGGATGAGTCTGAACACAAGCAGACAGCCTGGCAGATCTGCTCCCATTTGACGTTCTGCATCCGCTACAAGGAAGCCACCCAGCCTATGCTCCTTCTCAAGCTCTTAGGACTCTCCCTGCATGCCTTCAGCAGGATGAACGGAGGACAACAGACAGCACAGGCACTTTCGCGCCGAGTCAGGTATGACAATAGGTCGATGGCCTGCAGATGCTTACCCACTGGGGAATTATGAATTAATCGAATTCTCATACACATCACTTTCACAATCCAGCAGAAACCCCCGGGCTATCCCATTAGTTCTGCAATTGTTTGGCAGAGGTCTGTTGAAGGAGAGGGGGATACTGTTGCCCTGAGGAGAATTTAAGGCAAAGATCTCTAGAAGAATTGGAAAGACTCTTACGCTGAGAAGGAGGCCCTGTAGAATTGGGTGGAGGGAGGTAACCGCAGCTGGCACAGGCACAGTTTGCAGCTGGCCGCTCAATGTGTATGTTGTGAGCGCTGAGTTCTGCAGCATGCATAGCGTGGATCCTGCCTCATTGCCCGAGAAAGTGGCCCACGCCACCTGCACACCACACAAATGCATCTGACATCAAGATCCTGGCGCTGTAAAGCTTTCCAGCCTCCTCAAGTCATGGTCGACAATGTAGAGAATATGCAGGATATCAAATCAGTCCTAGATGGCTGGGATGATGTCATCAATTTCTTCTTCTTCTTCAGTTGCTGGCCACATTATGGCAGCAGTGCATGCTCCATCAAACTTTCCATGATTGCCGTGCTCCAGAGGCCATTGCATGCCCTGCAGGAAGTTCCCGACGCCACTGCATGGCAAGAGCTTGCCCATGTTGATGCTGTGGAGATGGCGGGTCCTGACCTGCAGCACTGGAGACTCCAATGTGAAGCGGCGCCGCACAATCCTCCCAGCACTCCAGACAACCCTGCCAAAATGAAAACCGCCCTCAGAATCCAAATTCTCTCAGCAGTTTCTGAGAGACCGCTCGCATGTTTTGGGACCAAAAGACTTCATTTCCGGCAGACTCGTACAGCATGATGAGGTACAAGTGAGATGTTGAGAAAGGATGGTTGCCTGTAAATGACTGCGTGGGCTTCTTACCTATTTCCGCGCCAGCAGATCTCTTCATCAAAAGAGTCATTCCCCAAAACTGATGATCTGCCTCCAAAATGGAGACGTTGAGGCTCACTGAATGGCTCGTCCTGTATCAGAACACACAAGATTATGAGGAAACATTCAAGAAGTTCACGTACTGCGACGCATCTACTCCTTTGTTGCAGATTGGAGGCAAGCACCTTGCTCTCTGGTTGAGTTGCAGGAATGCTGTCCTGTCCTGTTCTGTGAGAGAGTAGTAGGCTTACCAAAACTTCATCAGAGCAGGCTTTCTGCAGGCATATCTTGCCGTACGAGGAGAAGACACCAAGGCTGATGGCTGCCTTGCAGGTCAAGTTGTTGCTGATTAACTCCATAAGACGTTGAAGCGTGAAACCGACGAATTACGCCCGGATTTAAAAGAATCATTTGGATCGCTGTTTCTGATAGGACGTCGTGAGGCAGCTTTGGCGATCGCAGGGCATCGGAATGTCCCAGTTGCGACTGACTGCATTGCTTCACCTTTAGCCTAGATACAATCTCAATAAATTAAGACTGAGGTGAAGTCGAATCAAGCAACATATGTGCTTCGTTTTGTGCGAAATGTGGCAATCTTGCTTTTCTGAAGCATTGATGTGTCATGAGGTCTTGGAATTGCAGGACGTCAGCAGATCTGGCCATGGTGGCCATGCCCAGACCATTTCTTTTTCTTCTTCTCCTCCTGCTGAGCAAGTCTTCATAGGTAGTAGATCTTTTTTCAGTGTAACAGGTACACCAAGTCATTACAATGGGTGCCCACAATTGCAGAAGCAAGAGTACGAATTTAAGAGTACACAAAATACAAATTGTCAGGGATGCTAGAGCCACTTTGCAGGCATTGGCATTCAGCACATGCCTGCACAATAACATTGACCAGGGGAAAGCCAATAAAGAGCTGACCGCACATATGTAGTCATCCCAAGTGCTTTTCAAAGATGACAGTGCAATAGAGCCTGTGACATCGCAATTTGCCATCCAAACACCGATGGAAGATCCAATGCCACCATGCTTTCCGCATGCCACTGCAAGTTCCCGCTTCTCACAAAATCCATGACATGCGACTGCAGACAGCCTGGAGTGTCCCAACTCTCTGATGCGTGGGGCTGGAAGGCGCCCCAAAAAGAATGCTATCTCCCAGACTGACTCCCTCTCGTGAACCAAACGGGCCCAGATTATGCGCGAGCACTCCTCAATCCTCCAGGTTCTGCGTTCATGTACCTTGCCCTCGACAGGAGTTTTTAGAGCCTAAGCCAATGCGTGAGGACTCCCTGTCCAGTCGTGACCTCCAGGAGCAGGATTGTCAACACCGCCAGCACTGCAAACACCAGCCATAACATTGTCAGCATGGGATGTGCACCCAATGTTGATTTAAAAGACAGTATATGGCAGACGTCTATTGCAGTGCTGCTGAAACGCACCTAGCCTTCTTCGGCTGGAAAAGCGTGTAATAATAATAATTGTAAGTATAATTATTATAATAATAATATGAAGGTTGCACCCTCAAGCATTGCTGTGCTGAGGCAGAGCATGCCGGCAGCATTAAACGGCAATATACTGCTGCATTCCATCCTTGATAGCGAGTGCACATCTGAAAGTGCATAATGCGAACTTGCAGCTGACACAACGCCAACAACACAACGCCGGGAGGAGCAGAAACCTGACAGGATGCTTACCTACAATGCACTTGCACTTGCATTGTCAGTAAGCTTCCTCTCAGCTTTTCGCGCCCATGATTTGCAAGTGCATCACCCTCACATGCACATGAGCAAATCAAGGACTGCCAGAAATATATGTTGGTGAGCAGACATCACTACGTACTTGCGATGCGACCGTTCCAGGTCTCCGCGCTCTTGGTCCAGCCCCACTGCCACATGCGCACAGGTGCCGGCAGCACGCGGCGCTCCCGGTCATACGTCTGCAGAATCTCCTCCACACGGCCTGGCAGGGCACGAACAGAGCCTAATCAGGATGATTGTCATTAGAAGGAGATATCCTAGATGACCCTTTGACTGCTTTCCAAAGCATTCCTTGAAGGTGTCTACCTCAACATTGGCATCCCTGAGCTTTCTCGGCACATGCTCCTTCCAGTAGGCCTTCAAAGTCAGCTCTGAAGATGACCACCATTTCCCCTTTCTTCAGCTTCGCCTTCTTTGCTGACCACCACAAAGAAGACGAAGCTCAAGAAAGAAGCAGTAATTGATCATCTTAGACCAGGCCATGGAGGCCTGCGGCAGACAGTTTGTGCATGAATCGCTCAAGCGTGCCAAGCGGGAGGTAGACACCTTCTCCACTGCGACTCTCCCAGCCAAACAAGGGCAAGACCTCACCATGAAGTGTCCTCACATGAAAAGATTTCTTAAGGCACTCATACCCTTTTGTAGACGTATCATTACTGAGTGACCATGACGCCCATGATGGCCTTCTGGATGTCTTGAAACCCGAGACACTTTCAAATCCCTGCTAGAATTTGACACCATGTACATCCCCAGTAGCTATTAAACGCTGGAAGAGAGGTGAAACTTGTTGTATGTATATTCAATACATATAATATTACTGACTAGCGCTCACCAGGAATGGGCCCCAAATTCATGCTGTCATCCAAGGAGGGAACGTAGCCGGGCCGCGGCGCAGCGCTCGGCAGCTTCTCCAGCACCATGTCAGCCAGGTCGTTGATGAACGTGGGATTGGTGTTCAGCGCTGGTACTCGGCCCCAGTGCTGCAACAGAGAACGGCATCACACGAGGAATCTGCGCCGTGTGCTTACACAAGGTGGGCAATGCATGCTCGCATGATCAGTGCTCGACCTGGGGCTGAATGCTGCATCGGTGTTCAGTGCTTTCACTTGACCCCATTGCTGCAACAGAATATCCCCAACACATGAGAATTTTGTGCAATGTGCTAAAACGAGCTAGGCGACACATGCTTGCCATGAACAGTGCTCAACACATTAAGCTAAGTGGATGGGTCCTGCATTGGTGTGTTGTGAGGCTGGGCAGGCCGCAATTCGCCATGTTCTTGAGGACGTATTGCCCACTTGGATCTGTATATGTTGGCGCTGAACACGTTTGCAGATACAAGTGAGCAACATGTACTCTTGAAGATGACGATGGCAACCCTCCCAGCCTCATAATCCACCACGAGCAGCGATTGCTTGACTCATATCGGGACCAAGAAGACCTGCTCGCTAGCCTCGAATGAGAGAAATCCCAGATGCCCCAAATGCCGCTGCTTGCCTAGGATATTGTCACTCATAACAGAGCTGATACCAAGAAGTCTCCCTCTTGGCCAGTCAAGATTTAAGAGGAACAGAGTCCTGCATGAGTGCCTACCTGGACACCGGACTCCAGAGCGAGCTCCCGGTACTCCATGTCGATCTCCTCCAGGGTCTCGATGTGCTCTGACACAAATGAGATGGGCACTGCCAGCAGCTGCTTCACTCCTGATGCGCCCAGCTCCCTGATTTTTGCATCTGTGTACGGCTGCAGCCACTCCACCTGCCGCCACAACAGAACTGTTAGAAAACAATGTGATTTACCTCCAAGGTACTGCTGCGCCCTACCTGTCAGCAGGGCGCATCAGACTGGGGCACCAATGCCACGACCACCTTTCCCATATCCAGGTTCGCAGTGCGGTTGGACACTGCCACGCAGCCCCGATGCCAAATCTTGACTCATTAATCATTCGGCCGGTGGGCTGCATGAGAACATCCTCCTGCACTGTAAATAAGGGAGGTGCTAGGTCATGTTCTACAAAGTGAGGCCCATGACCTAGCACCTCCCACAGAAGTTGTCTGTCCTGTCCGGTCCGGTGACCGAGGATTGCACTTCTTTTACTGAAATCATCTGCTCCAACCAACCTCATATGGCCATGAATGGCCTCATGTACACATTGGCAACAGCTTCATGGTGCACGCAAACAACTCAAGAAGGAAACGCTGCCTCCAGCTCGCAAGATTTTCTCGGCAAAAAAGCAAGGCTGACTTACCGGGCCGACGCGAGACTGGTAGGCTAGGGAGTAGGAATTGTGGACACCTCGCTGCTGCAGCCGCTGCATGATCATTCCCACGCACTGCTCCATCTCGTCCCTGTATGGGTCCCCATCCTGAAAGAGCACACTCGCCAGTTGGAATGCTGCATGTGACCCAAAAGACCGCAGCAGGGCCCAAGTTGCCCCTGACTTTGACCGTCAACATGCCAAGCCCATGTGAAACTGGGAATTCAGCAGCCATGTCATGGTGGCGCATTACCTAAGCTCCCAGCCAGGACCCTTTCTTCTAGCATAGTCTGACTTCATACATGAAAACACTTTGCCGAGCTGACCATATACCATCACAAAGAAGTGAGCAAATACATTCCAAACAATTGCATGTGAGGACCATGCAGCGCATCATGTATGCTGCAAATGCACACACACCTGCTCCACATAGGAGACAGGGACGCCATGCGCGCTGAAGAAAATCTCTGTCTTCTCGGGCGAGTCGAATTTCTGCAGCTCCTTCTCTATGAGCTCGGCCATTGCCCTGAGGTAGCCCTCCCGGAAATACCTGCGCCGCCAAATATAAGTACAGCTCATATCATGATCAACCAAAGGGAACCACCTGACACAACAATCATGATGTGCGATATATTGTGCAATGACAGCCAACAGGGGGACCTTGGTGCCCGTCTGACCATGGAAACTGCAGTGCCTGGACTGCATTCAAAGCAAACACTGATGCTGTCGAATCGAAGCCCATCTTTCCCAGGCAATTACTGCAAAATCAGCTTACATACCACTCTTGTAAGGAGGACATGAATGTCATGTGTGCCTCAAGCAGGGATTCAAACAGAATGCGTGGGAGGCTGATGTGCAGAGGGAGGGACAGAAATCTTACCATGAGGCAATGACTGAGTGTTTGAGGCCACTGAGGTCCGGGTCACTTTCAAACATCTTCTCCAGCAGGCGCAGGCTGGACCCAGAGGTGGAGATGGAGAATTGGGGGTACAGTGGAATCACTATGAGGTGTGTCATGCCATCCCTCTTGATCTGCGGCACACAGCCCACAAGTCAGCCATGAAGCCCCTCCCTCCATACAATTTGGACTTGACAGAGCAGTTGTACTTCAGGACTTGATTTTGACTTGCATTAAATCAAATCAACTTGTTTATTTCAGCTTGCTGCTGCTGGGTAATGCAAGTCAAAATCAAGCCCTTGAACGCAACAGCTCCGTCAACTTTCCCGCCCACCACGCTCGACAGGTGATGCATGTAGTAGGCAATCGGCGATGTCTTTTCCAACAGTTCAGGACTGAACCAAGGGCCAGCAGCGCTTCTAAAAGCTCTAACAATCAGCAAACACACGCATCCAGCCATTACCCTCTCGCTTTGAGATCAAGGTTGCTTTAGGACGACCCCTGAGGAACAGCACGCTTCCATGCACTCCCCTACTTCCAAGCATTTTCAGCTCTTCCGATCTGGTCTGCCTCCACAAAAAGCCCACCTCCTCCTTGGCATTCTCAATGAACGGGGCCCACTAGCGCATGCCCACATACACCTTGACATGCTTCCAAGCAATCCAGTACTGTCAAACACTGCTCAGCTCTTACGATCTAATCTGCATTCAGAGAGCCTACCTCCTCCATGGCGTCCTCGATGAATGGAGCCCAGTAGCGCATGCCCACATACACCTTGGCATCCAGCCCCTCGCGCTTGAGAGCGGTGGCCAGCGCATCGGCCTGCTGCTCGGTGATGCGCCGCAGTGGGGAGCCGCCCCCGATGCGCTTGTATCCCTCGCTGCTCTTGGGTGCTCGCAGCCCGCTGATGAGCTTCGCCAGCGGCCGCTGCAGGAAGCGCGCTACACACAGCAAGGATACCCATTCTCAGATAACACGATATTTTAATGACCACCACTTACTCCTGCCCACCCACTTGCCTGGCTTGTGTTCTCAGCAATAATTCAACTATACTGAGGTACTACCGCACACGGAGCACTGTTTCTTGGCACACTTCAACATCCCCTTGAACCAGAAGGAAGACCCTGATGCTTTGAGCAGGCCCTCATAATATCAATATGATGTTCAAGGCAGCAGCAAGGGTTGCAGGGGCATGATAAGGGAGGTGCACCGTATGGAGGCAGGCGGATGATGCTGTCATCTGCGAACAGGTTGTACAGGAAAGGCTCCACGTCGTCCAGAGTTTCTGGACCCCCCAGGTTCAGCAGCAGCACCCCCACACGCTCGTGTGGCGGCAGCTGCACGCCGGCCGCGCCACTGCCGCTGGCCTCATCGGCGTCGCTCCCCCTCATATCGCTCGCCTCCCTCGAGGGAGTTGCCACGCTGCTGAGTGCCTGCGGCGGCGCAGGGAACCCCGCTGTGCGGCTGCGTGCAGTGGGCTGCATCTGAGAGCTGCTGGCGGAGCAGCAACATCGCTCTGGCTGGGGGCGCCTGGGTGCTTGAGGCTGAGGCCTGCAAGTCAGGAGAGAGACTCCAACAATTAATGGCTACGGCATAACGCATGGCGAGCTTACTCACTGCACACGCTGGGATGTTGTGCATGCAGAATGCTCTGCAGACATCGCTTTCACTCCAGCAGGACTCCCCAAGACAGGTGTCTTGGAAAACACTTACACCTATGTGAAGTCAAGAATCCTGCTGCAACAATCTTCTGATTTTTGCTAATTGCATGGACTTGCATCATTGAAGGTCAAGATTGTGGAGTATTGATGGCCGTCCAAAGCGATAGTCTGTTGTACCAGCTTCCTGTACCAGCATCAGAGCTGCAAACTTTGCAAGAGCATGATGCCTCTTCTTAGCACTCGTACACTGACGGAAAGAGTTTTTGATGCGAAAAGTTACTTCCGGGCACTATCTTGCGTCTACTAAACGCATTGGAAAGTTATGGCGAGCTGTGAGCCACTCACAAGCTGCAGAGCTTCGGTTGCAGCTGCACTGCATGACTGTGTGGGCTGCTTGAAGGATAACCGATTGCGCTGCAAGGCAGCTGACGATTCATGCTCCCCAACTGAGTCACTCCACCCTTTTCACTGCTAAAAAGCACTCTGCCTCCGCTCAATTCTTCACCTACGCCCCGATAAAGTTCTTGGCAGTGCGTCAAATGCTATTTGTCTATGAATGAAAGGCGAAAGCTCATGCGTTTCATCTGACCGTGATCGCCTGTGGAATTCTGAGAAGTCAGCGGACCCTCGTGTGGACCTCGAGCGTACTTGGCGGTGACGTGGCATTACCTGCGTGCATGCAACCCATCAACCTCGGACTGCGCTTTCCTTCTCGTAGCAGTTTTGTGTTTGCCGTGCTGAGGCAGCCCCTTCTCCTACTGGCGCTCGCACGTCCTTGATTTTTTGCTATGCATCATTTTATTTTATCTTTGCCCAAAAACAGAAGACATACTCCCATGGGTCGCTTGATCGTATCATAATAATCTTTCTCGCGCAGTGGATCATGCAAGTGCCACCCTGTCATTCATTTGTCGCACATTGTAACAATTGGGTGCTTCCGCGATCTTGGGTGTCACATATTTTAACACGAAAGCGTTCCTCCTATCTTCTGAGAAGGTGCCGCCACCCGGTGCTTCCATCCGTCCTCTACAGTTATCTGGACAATCTATAACATAGAGCTTGCAGGTCAATATGTGTTGTATAGGTGCTCTTCGAGGAGCAGCACTTCTTCTGCGGGCGTTCAACCCGACGACACCTACCTTGCAAAGGAGCTTCAGAGTGGTTCTAAGTATCTTCACCGCTCTTTGCGCGTCTAGGACGTTTCAATACATTTCTCAGACTGACCATGGTGTGGACCGGCTGAAAGGGCGTTTTAGGCCACCTTATTTGTGGAACCTGGTCTCAATGATCTGGGGGTTGATCTGTGGGTTCCTGGACGTGAGGTGCATTCTGGTTGCTGCAGAATCAGCTGGCTGCGAAAAGATCTCAGCATTGTCCTGGTGAACCCACAGATTCCGCAGAACACTGGTGAGGCCTTCCGTAGGACAGCACTTGTAACTCCTTGCGTGCAGTCTTCAAACTGACGCAGCAAACCTGCCAGATTTCAGGGAACGTACAAGTCACGCGCTCAAATTTTAATTTCTTTTGTGAAGCTGTTGCGTGTGCAAAACCAGGAACAATTGCTAGGACGTGCGCCGCCACTGGAGTGGGGCTCCATCTGGTGGGGCCCTTGGGCTTTGAGATAGACAACAGCCGCCTGAAGCGCGCCGGCCTTGACTACTGGCCTTATGTGACCGTCAAGATTCACGATTCTTGGCAGGTATTCCTCAATACAGAAGCACTGTTGGATGCGATGCTGGGTGCTGACTCTAAACGACCAGAGTCAGACATCTGATCAGCCCTAGGTGGCTTGAAAAGGTGTAATTGACTGACTGGCATGCCACCAAAATCTGTAGCCGCCAACCCGCTCATAGATTCCCGGAAACCTGTCAAAGTGTTGCTTTCACACGTTCATGGAATGCCCCACAGCCCTGCATTGGCTCAGGTTGGGATCTCTGAGAAGCTTTTCTAGTGCCTGTGTCCTATCATATGCACCCTGCTGTATGTTCAAAAACCTTGGTTCTGGTCCTGACGCTGCTTAGATTTGACAATGTGCGTGCAGGCTTTCTATTCATTTTGGTTGGAGCAGCAGGGCCAGAAGAGACTGCTGGCCTTCAGCAAGGCAGGCACTCGTCACTATGCAACGCCAGGTCAGCACAAATGCGTTAGCAACAGTCCGAAGCAAGCTGGCATGATTCTCGGTTGAAGTGTTACTTTGGGATGTCTGTGCTTGAATGATTTGTCATGGGGTGGATACAATTCATTACAATTGAACTGCGGGTTGTTGTGTTGGTTGCCGGCCACGCGGTGGTGGCCGGACATCTAATCAGCCCTTTGTGGCTGGAAAAGATGTAATTGACTGAGTGATGCCAAGATGTGACAGCTGCTGCTCTGTGCTGCTTGCCAGGTCTATACAGGGCAGGGGACTGGCTTTTATTTGGGGCGGAGACTACAGGGCTGCCACAAGAGGTGAGCTCATGAGCAGGTTGACTGGGAGTCGCGAGGACACTTCCTGCATTTGTGTTAATGACATCACCTACTCCTGTGTGTTGCAAATAATTGTTATGTACAAGGACCATTGCAGCAGTGTGACAATAGTCAAGAAGGCTGCTCTGCACCTGGCAACAGCTGGATCTCAGAAAATAAATGTCAACCACTCCGGTTAGGGTTGTGGAGTTTAGGGGTTAAGGTAAAGGGGCCTTTATAGTAATAACTTTTCTTTCCGACTGGTGATACTGATGTTCTTTTAAATCAGATGAGCCATGTTATTGGTGGATTTAGGGTGCACAGAAAAATCCCCTAGCTAGGGGGTATAGAGCAAAGTGTTGGACATTTAATTCCTGCCCATCAGGATGCTATAAGTAACAGTCTTTCTTGTGTGCAGACATATGACTCGGTGACAGAGAGCGGGGGGGAAGTTGTGCGGGTACCCATTGTAGAGACGCATGTGCGCTCCCTGAATTTGGCCGTCTCACAGGGCATCGGCCTCTATGAAGCAATGCGCCAATTGGATGGGCCCCACTGACCAACAAACTTTGAGGCTAGCGAGCAAGTTCACTACGAGCACTCAGGCTTTATGCACTGAGAGCATTCACATGTGCGGATGCTTCGAAGGGAAAGGTTACAAATGCAAGTGCTTGAATCCACCGGATGTATGTGAAACGTAGCAGCTAAGCATGGTCAGCAACAATCAAAACTGAAAATCAACTGAAATTACTGAATGATCCAGATTACTGACATAAGTACAGTGAGACCATTGAAAATGTACATGTAACCAGGAATCTTGGTGTGCAAGTTATTGTCTTGGAAAAACAGTCGTCCTATTCCAAGGCGCTATAGCTAGTGAGATCAGTTGATGTCAGTCTCAGCAAAGTCTACTTTGCAATACAGCATTCGCGTGGATGCTGCTGCAGGTCTTCAGAAAGGCAAAAACAAACCCATGCAGTGTTGGAAGCCAAATTATAAAAGCCAGGTTTGAACCATGCATGACCAACATACTCTGGCACAGAAGCCGCAAGTGACTTCAGCAGTTCCATTTCTGGAACTGCACTGCAACACAATTACTGCAGTATTTATTGTGCTGATCAGGCAGCCGTTAACATTTCTCCTCTGGCGCTCGCATGCCCTTGATAATTTGTACTGTATCTCTTGATCTGAAGTGATTTCAGATACGAGAGCTCAAGCCAACGAGGCCTTTGAAACCCAGCTTGACCACGCCAGCCACGCCCTCTTCAAGAGTCAGGTCCTTGGGTCGCTGCAGCTCTGCCAAACCAGGCACCTGCAGGCACCAGTAGGGGGGGCAAACCTCTTGCTCCATGAAAATTCAATGTCCCAGCTGTGTCACATGACACAATCGTTCTTGATCTCTCCTGATGGTGCAATGCAATTCCATCTGTCAATCCTCCTGTTTTCCTCGCATACCTGTTCTTCTTGGAATATCCTCCGGACGATATTCACGAGACATGACGGCAATTGACCCAATGCAGCACTGTCGGGTAGTTGGCCATTATGCGAAGTTCTATGTCCCATAGGCTTTGAGGTTTGACCGCCCGACAGGATGCCAAACACTCTCCACCACACCACACAGCACACCTAGGATGCTGCAACGCTGTGTGTCAAATCTCCACCACTACTCCAACTTCCACAAGGCGCTCACTTGGCACATTGAAGGCGCCAGAGGCTGTGCGGCTGTTGGCGACGCAGGAAGTTGAGTGTGTGCTCCAAGAGGAAGGTGCGGATGACGCCGGAGAAAGGCTTGGGGTGGGTCATGGTGCGGCCCATGACATACACCAGCTTCATGTTTTTCTCGGCCGGTTTTGGAAAGTGAGAGACGCGCCTTGACAGACCCGGCCCAGCGCGGCTGGTCGCGCAGAGCGCGCAGCGCCTCCCGCAGCGGCTCGGCCTCGGCTGAGTCAGCCGCCCCCGAAGCGCGCAGGTCGCGCAGCTGATCATTGTACTGCTCGTTCAGCGCATCTGCCACTCCCCCTGCATGACGCACACAGATCAAGACGGTTCTACCATCAATTTAATACCTGGAAACAACTGCCACTCCCCCTCCATGATGCACACAGATCAAGACATACAGAACTTTTGGCAGGATGATCTTGTGAATGTCTCCCAAGCTTCTTGGTGAAATGTTTGGATGGGATGCTGGGTGCTGACTCTGACGATCAGAGTCAGACATTTGATCAGCCCTGGGTGGCTGGAAAAGGTGTAATTGACTGACTGACTGACTGACTGACCGACCTGCGTGACATCTTTTAAACAACATGCATTTGTGGGAGTTGAAAATGGTTTCAAGCTCTGATGCGTCACGTGCAACGCAGCGCAGTAAACCTGAGAACAAGTGTCCGCCTGCTGCCGCAGCGATCTCTCATCGAAACAAACGCACTTTGACATACCACGAACATGGCACTTGCAAACGGAGCACTCGATGGGTTGAGGCGATTGAGTAAGGGTAGCACCTCTGATGGCGTCGCTGAGGCCTCGCGGGAGGACACCTGCCAGTGTGCCCAGAGCCGCACTGCTGGCGCTCACTACTGGCGACATGAGCGAGGGCCGTGTGCGGTGCTGCACTGCAAGTTTTTTCAGTCGCTCCAAAAGCTCCTTCTCTTTCTCCTATCACACAACAATACGACTTCTTAGGGATCTGTTTTTGCTTGCGTATCCCTTTCATCATGCCGCCTTGAGGCTTGCAAGGGCTTCCAAGGACTACACATGGCCTCCAGCATGTCGAGGTCTGGGTCTCCTAAACCACGACCACTCAGTGGCTGCATTGGGCTGTAGAGGTATATTGACCTGGAAATATGGAAGATCCGGTCTTTGGCTCCCGACTCTGCTCTGTGCTGCAAACATGTTCACAGCTGCTGCTTCTGATGCCAAGTTGGCTCTGAGGATCTCGCTGAACTGCTTGCGTTGCTTGCACTTCCCATTGTACGCAAAAGCTTTCGAATTTGCGCTGTCTGTACTCCTGCTGGTGCTTTTGTTGCTTTCTGTTGATGATTGTTGGCTCTGTGTGTCCACTGTCACAGCATTGCCCTGGCTGTCCAGCGCGAGAGCGGAACCACTTCTCGCTTTGTAGTATGCTGTTGATGCACTCCCGGCAACGGTGCTAGTAGGAGGCTGCAAATGTATATTATCTGTGATGAAGACAGGCAGAGTTTGCTGAGACATGGCACCGTTCCTGAGGCCTCGTTGTACATCCTCGCAGTTGCCTGGGCTTAGGGTGTCTTGATACAATCTGCCACCCATAAGACGTGAAGTATTCCGCCAAAGGTGAACGCGTCCAAGTTTGCAGGAAAGCATTGCGTATCAATTTCTCGGGCAAAGGCCCGTGCAGCATGGACAGTACTCAATGTGCCCCAGTTCTCAGAAGGATGCAACTTTCACCCCGGCTAGACGATAAGATTAAGTTTGACCAGCAATGAAACAAGCAATAAGTAGGCAAGGCACTTTGGGGACCTCGATTCTGATGCTTTCGATGTATCAGCTTCCCGTGCACGGAGACCTGCTCGGTAGGGCGGCCACGTCGCCTAGGACTTTCTTCCCTCGATACGAAATATGAAATGCTGCGATTCTTTGGGCAATTGTGATTTATACAATTCGACATGTGTACCAATGTATTATTGGTTGTCTAACATTAGCAGCTGCTCGCATAATGGGCTGTGCAGCAGGGGTACCAGATACAGCATGCATGCACAGGCATATTCGCAAATCCAACAATTTGCACAATGCCCTCAACTTTGCTGACCCGCTAGAGAAAGCATAACAAGGCTCTCATGAAAGCACACATACACTGGTATTGTATGGCTCTCTTGAGAGGGTGCATATTGGTCAGTTCTTTGCTGAACCAATCAGACAAAATCAAAGATACTTGAAGTGTTGGGAGAACAAGTGCCCATCTATGGACCTTCACGAATGGAAGTGTTCCCTGCCCATACCTCAGGAATTTGAAGAGTCCTTGCAACATCCTGATGAGGCACTTGTGACATCCATAAGCGGTCACCTGTCTTGCCACGGTTTTGTCTGCAGCCACTATTGCGCCCAGAATGGCTGTCCCAGACCCCACAACTGCATAAGAATTTCCATATGCATAGCACCAATTGCCTTGAGGCACTCAGCAGACTCGGCCACTGTCCTGGCTGAGCTATATTGTTCAATAATGTACCTCATCAACTGCTTGACTGGCCAACTGCAGTGCTCATGAGCACGACTCGGCTTTTAGCCCAAGGTCACTGACACCCAGCTTTGTTGACTCGCCAGATTGCTCTGTGCCAGTCTTTGAACTGCTCAGCACCACCAGCGCTCAGTACTTGTTGATGCCGAAGATGCGGACCTTGTGCATGGCGGGGAATTTGGCAATGACCAGGACCAACAACACAATCAGGTTCAGGCCGAGCGGCTGCCGTCGGTAGTCTGTGCCGTGGGTCGCAAGCAAGAAGAGCGCGACCGGGACTATTGTCAGAAACTTCCGCGTGTTGGTGTTCTGGACCCCGTCATCCAGCTGCTCCCAGAAGGTCAGGTTGTCATACTTGCCCTGCGCGCCCAGCATGAACACCAATTTAGGCAACCGAATCAGCCCTCAAGGAGGTTGAAAACAGCAGTCATCATTGGAGTTTAAGCTAGGTGTGCACCAGCATCCATCCACACAATGAATGGAGGACATCCGCATTAAGAGCTGCACCAAAGAAAGATGATTGCCCGGTTAGTTCTCTCATGATGAAAACACCAAGCGGCCTTGGCCGTGGGACATCACAGGAGCTCAGAACTTGACACTATCTGTTCATTGATCTGCCGAAAATTGACAGACAGCTCGATGCAAGGCGGAAGGGAGTGATATGGGTCACTTTCAACTCTTGTCTTTCAACTCATTTGCACTTTCAACTCTTGTCTGTCAGCTCATTTGCCCTGTACCCAGCTCGCTGGACCAAGCCAAGCATGCATTGTCAGGGCCTCAGAACACCGCCAGACAGCATCAGCATTCAGTACTGGTGAAAAGGAAGTGGCTCTTCCATACCTGGTCCATCTGCACTGGGGATCCCTTATTCCAATGAAGGAGATAGTAGGTGATGACCCCATGCAGCAGGTGTACATAGGTCCACGCAAGGCCAGAGTCCATGAAGAGTGAGAGGATCAGCCAGCCCAAGCCTATAAGCGCCATGATGAAGGTCCAGGCCCCAGGCGCGCTCAGCCACTCCACATTCTTGTTCGTGGTCACCGGCTGTGAGGCCCTCCGAGTTGGAGACAAAGCACGCCCAGGTGACATGCCATTCTGTGTGACAGTTGATGATGCCATCTGGTCGCCGCTGTTGTGCTCAACGCTCGCAGACACCCTGCATGCCAAGCATGACATTTTCTGGTGGGGATCCCTCTTCCACGTTGGAGAAGTATGCGCCAGGATGTTAAGCCACATCCCCAAGACAAAAACGATTTGCACAGGTTTGATGAGCCAGATGAAGCTATCATCGGAAAATCACCAATGGATCGCCTTGAACATGGCCCCATGTCCTCCCTGTCAACTCTGTGCAGGAGTGCCAGACTCGGTCATGTTTTGTGATTGCATACCTGTGCTGTCTGTTGGTGTCCGAGGAACGGCTGGTGACGGCTTTGTATAAGATCTATGTCTGATAAAAGTAAGTGGATTAAACTCCTGCGTGGCACCCCCAAGGACAATTTCTATCACTCGACACGGTCGCTTCCGCTGGTTTCAGTTAGCCACAATTTCCAGTACTCAACAGAACTTTTGTGATTTATGTCAATGCCATCGATATAACAGCAATTTTTCTTTGCATGCGGGGGCATGCCTGCGAAACAGGCCCTCAGTGACTTCCTCTGGACTTCACCCTGCGCTTTACTTCTGAGACGCTGTGCGCACAGACTTCGAATCCGTGTTTGTCAGGTGATGCAGTTTCCCACGAGCCACGTAAGAATCTTTCGCTCTCGGGCGAACACGCTAATAAGCACAAGTCACGCTTCACGAGAGGACTTAGAATTGTAAGTGCGAGTTGAATATGCTCAACAACCGTCACCTTGTCAAGATCTTAGGAACGCGGGAGAGCCTGCACTTTGTATGACAATTACTTCACGCAGGGTTCACTTGCAAGTTTCATCTGGACATTCCTTTGGGGAAGTGGGATCTACTCAGCAGCTAGCCCCTCATCAGGTGACTAACCCATCCCCTGTCCCACCTCTCAAGGCTCATATTCTTTTTCAAATGAATCATTATCATCATTTTTTTCTTCTTCTTCACTATGGTGTGCAGTGAAACACTTCCCACAAGCATTGCTGTGAGAATTCTTCCACAGCATTCTGCACGGTTTTGCACTCGCAGCAAGCATTCAAAAGTACTCACTCAAATTCGATACACAAAAAAGATGCTAGCAAGACCTTGACACTGTTTTGACATATAATGCACATGCACAGTATGAACAATTTGATTAGTCACAGTGTTAGAGAGCCTCAGCGTCGTGCAACTTGATTAGTGACTGACTACGTGTGGTACTCGGTGTACAGCATATTTGATTCAAGTAATTTGATGTTGAGCACTTCATTTGTTGCAGTGCTCCCAGGTGACAGACTTGGCAAAACTACATTACATCATTGGTACATATGCAGATGGCCACAAATGTTCACCAGTCATTTCCCATACAAAACAACCACTACTGGACACTACCAGAATGATGAATTCCGAGTACTTCTGATTCCAAGTGTCTTTTCGTGTGTGACCAATGTTCAAATCGCAGTTTTTCCTGCATCGATGATGCCATCAGCGCAGGACAAGATTCTCAGGAACATCACTCGCAATAGACTGATCAGACATCATGACAGACAACCAGCACTTCCCATGTTGTCTGCATACACACTTCCCAGAATACGCTACACCCGCAAAAAACTTCCTCTAATCTGTTTAAAAACTGTTTAAAAAAAGCAGTTGGGTTGTATTGCACAACTTCATTCCACAGGCACATGCAGCCCGCAACCCCATTCTGCTCACCAGTTTCATTCCTCTAGCACTGGACCGCCAGTGCCACTAATCATGCAAGACATGTCTAAAGAAAAAATGTTAGAAAAAAAAACCATCTTCCTGCTATCAGGATTCCTACCGCTATGTTGACATGAAAGATCACAACACATTGCACAAAGTGTCGACACAGTGCCCTTTAATCAGCATGCTCCAGCCAGGGAAGAGAGCTTGGCACATGTGTGTGGGAAATATGCCTAATCTGGGACGAGAGAATCAACTGCCAACAAGAGGCTCAATATACAAGTGGCCAAGACCTGCTCAGCTGCAAGCCTGCCAACTGCGCACTTGCTGACAACCAATACAAAACTCCCATCGAGAGATGAGACACACCAGCATTAAAAGAAAAACAGATTGCAAGCACCACCGTCTCTGCACGGCTGGCTCTCGCATCTAAACTGACCGAAGCACACCCAATTGTCTTATTCTGTTTGCTATCTGACCACCCTCATCCTGAGGCTTTTGACACATTGGTGCTGCACGAGCTGTGGACTGCAACTGCAGCACAAAGAGCAGCGACACCATTGCATGCGCCGCACATTCCACGGACACCTTCCTTAGCTAGTACCGAAACGGTGAGAGAATCCTCTGCTCAAGACTGGGAATACTCGGGCAATGTATGGCGTCCAAACTTCGGACAGAGTATGCCCAGGCATGCGGCAACTACCCGCAACACAGCTCAGTGATAAAGAATCTGTGCCACCTGTTCCCATGGGTCCGGGCGCTGCAGGTGATCAGATACTGATTTTGGAACTTCAAGGTGCCAAATAATTCGCAGGAGAGGCACCAAACCACACCTCTTACTTTTCAAGTTTTCAGACACCTAGTGCTGGAAGCAGGACATCGCCAAATCAGGCTTCTGCAGCGAACAGAACGCCAGCGGGGTGTGACACGTTGGCGACATCAGATGACATGACTTCGCGCGGCAGGCGCGCCAGGGCACGGTAGTCATCCTCGGTCAGCTCCCAGTTCAGCACATCCAGGATGCCCTGTGCGCATCACTCCTCCCTGTGACCCTTGTTCGTTTCTGTGTGACAATTTTGCCTGTTTACTGCTGCTCTGGTATGCTCTTTGGGATCCTCTCCTGCTACTCTTGACATGAAGTGAAAACAAGACACAACACCCATCGCTTGTGTATGAGCGTACCTAAATGGCAGCATAAATCAGGTAGCTACATGTCCTCTTTATCCCTTCCCCCACTTTCAGATTCGGAGTGGCTGACTAGCAGTGACATGGGTTGAATCAGCAGATACAGCCTGCCATGGATCGGTGCTTCAGTTTTAGTGAATGCAGTGGAACACACCTGGACGTGCTCATGGGAGCCGGCCTTGGGAGACACAGAGGTGCCGTGCTGCAGTGCCCAGCGGATGAGGACCTGGGCAGGGCGCTTGCCCAGGCTGCGGGCAATGTTGGCCACCAGAGGCGCGCGCAGCAGCGCTGGCACCTCCTTGCGGTGCAGCATGTACGCTGTCGCCGGCCATGAGGATGCCATGACATGCACGCCCTGCCATACACATGACACATAGCATTAAACCACATCCTGTATGACTGATGGCGAGTTGTGATGGAGCACATTTCGAGCACAGCCATCTACCCATGTAGATGGCTTAAGAGTGCACTGCAGGGTGCAACCATAAACTCCGACGCTTAAAGAGACAAACAGTTGATTGTGACCAGTAGGGACACCTGCAGTTCTGAGCGGTAGACATGTCTCAATAATAACAACTGTTTGTCTCTAAGCGCTCAAGTTCATGGTTGCACGATCGAGACACCTCTACCACCCAGAACTGCAGTTGTCCTGATACTGATCTAATCTGTCTTGAAACCTCTCACCATATAGCACAAAGCACACAGCCCTGATAAAGAGTTGCTTCAGCAGGATTCTCCCAGCACACCTGGCATTTGCAGAAGGCGAGCAGCTCGTCGTTCCGGTTGCCAGGGTGCACCTCCACAGAGTTGACAGCCGGGAAGATGCGCGCGGTGCCCATCACCTCAGTCAGCTGCTCCACTGATGCGTCCTGCAGGCCAATGCTGCGCAGCTTGCCCTCGTCCACAAGCGCTTCCATGGTCTCCCAGGCAGCCTGTACAAATTTACGGTTAAGGGTCACAGAATGCTGCGTGAGGGCAATAGTGAAAACAAACATGTTGGAGCATCCAGGCTACTTCGTATCATGAACCCCACGTCCGCATTCACAAAACATTATAGGCTCCAAACAGAGAATCCGTCAAGCGAGTCTGCTCAAAGACAGTGCTGACCAGTCACGCATTGTTGTTGGATACTCAAGATGCCGACAGGAAAACGTCATTTGTTCATGCAAGTCTGCTCGTGTTGGGAGAGCACCTGGCGGCATCATCAACTTTGTGGAAGGTCCATGGGATGATCATACCGCCAAGTGCATCACTTGACACAGCTCTTATCCTTCAGACCAATCCAGGTAAATAAGTGGCTCTGCAGATGGACCAGAGCTAGAAGGAGACACGTGTGCTGACTCACCTTGAGTGCATTCATGTCGCTGTGGGCGGGCAGCAGGCACAGGTCCAGGTAGTCAACCTTGAGGGACGCCAGCGTGGCGCTGACCTGGCTGCGCACATGGGCGGGTGTCGGGCAGGCCTCGCCCTCGGGCCACACCTTGCCGGTGATCCAGGTGTCGGGGCGGTTGACCAGCCAGTCGGAGTAGATCTCTGCCAGCGCCTGCCCAATCTCGGCCTCATTGCCGCGCTGAGATGACACATCGACATGCCTGCATGCAGAGTTGTCCCACTCGTCAGTCACTCTTTGAGCCATGCAGAACAAATCATGCAAAAGCCGACACTTCAGCACGGCAGCAGCGCTTGCTGAAAGCCCTGCATCGGGAGCATCATGTTTCTGATAGAATGAATGAAGAGCGCAATTCCAGCCGTATAGCCTAGGTGCTATCATGCTTATACTCCATTGAAAACTCTGACACAGCCTTCAAGGATTCCATAGAGTCACACCACAGTGAGTCTCCCATTGACAATGGCATCCTACTATTAATGGGAGACGACACTGATGTGACTGTATGGAATCCTGTTGCATGGCATGGGAGATACATACCTGAAGCCGGAGCGGAGGGCGTGCTCGACAGTCTCCTGCACATTGTGCTTGAGCCAGGTGCTGACGCCCAGGATGGGCATGTGGTGGCCGCTGGACAGCTGCACCGAAGGTGTGCTTGGGAACTTGTACATCGAGTTGATGAAGCGCAGGCGGCATGCATCGGTCGTGTCCTCGTCCCACAGGTCCTTCATGGTCCTGCAGAATATGTGGTATGCCCCTCAGAAGATTGAAGTAAACTCCATTCATACTCCAAGCATCACAGGGGAAGTAGTGCTCACACACACACAATACAGTAACAGGCAATACAATGACCCATGAAAAAGCTCCATTACCTATTCCAACCCTCACAGGGGAAGCAGTGCTCACACACACACTACACTAACAGGCCATACAGCGACCCTTGAAGGCCACAGGAATCCCATGACAACCAAAGTGAAGCGCCTTGGTCCAAACAAGCATGACAAGCAGCCACAGCCATGTCCATGCTGTATGCCTACACCCTAAATCCTAGACACTGGGGAAGCCCTCAAAACCCTGAAGGAAAACCCTTGAACCCCACATGATGAGTCAGCACCTGTAGGGGCCCTCGGGGCGCAGGAAGCGGATCCCATCCACCAGGCGCAGCTGAAAGTCGATGGCAGAGATGCGGTCGTAGTCCTCCTTGGCCAGCTGGAAGTTCAGCACCTCCTCCAGGTTTGACTGCAGACAGCAGCACCCACAACTCAGCAAACATTTCTTAGCTGCCTCATGTACCCTGTTCAGCTACCTCACACTGCATGAAGCTGGGAAGGGCGCGTCTTGGAGGACTCACAATATCTTGTGAGACCGAAACAGGCCCCACCTTCAAGATGTGTAAGTGGGGGATAGCAAAAGGCAGGTACTTTTTAAAACAACTCGAGTACCTCTACAACGCTACAGACAGACCCAATGAGTCCCCAAATCCTGCCAACAAAGTCCAAAACAATTGTATGCAACCCCTCGCTGATTCTAGCCAGATCCACAGCAAGCATGTACTGAACCTACATGTACATGCTTACATGAGGTGTTTGCATGTCTTGAGAGACATGCAAACACCTCACTGCACTTCTGCTGAATTTTCACCACATTTAGGTCTGTTGCAACTCTGTCCTAAAAGGTGCACACCTTGATGCGGCCGGGGTTAGAAGACTTGGCGAGGATGGAGGTGCCATGCTGCAGGCCCCAGCGCATGATGATGTGCAGCACATGCTTCTTGTACTTCTTGGCGATGTCGTTGATGACTGGATGCTGACTGGCCGGGTCCGCGCGGCGGATGACGGCCTTGGCGCTCGTCCAGGGAGTTCCAAGGGGACAGTAAGCGCTGACATGGATGCCCTGGCTGCCGCAGTACGCGATGAGTTCATCATTGCGCCAGATTGGGTGCACCTCCACCTGTTCATGGCAGCACATCTGATCAGCCAATTAACTCTGATGAGTGGAATTAATCAGTCATGTGCGCTGACACACACAATCACATGCGCTCATGCACACAAGGAAGTCTCAGAAGTCATCGAGCCACAGGTAATGCATCACCACAGCCTTGCATCGCGACATGCAGGAAACATGAGGGGCATGAGCAATGTTTTGTGCATGTGAAGAAGGATGCCTGAAGGAAGGTGCATTCTGTTAACTGCACATGCATAAGAGCAGTGCAGAACAGACTGGCACCTGGTTGACTGCTGGGCGGATGCGGCAGAAGGACAGAACCTCCTCCAGCTTCTTGATGGAGAAGTTGCTGACGCCAATGTTCTTCACCAGACCCTGCATGCACACAGGAACTGTCAGATGCTACAATAAGGACCCACCACCATGCACAGCAACATGAACACTTAACGATGAGGAGCACGTGGAAGGCTGTCACATGTGAGGTTCACTGCCATAGGCATGAGAATACAACACTGTGCAAGTCAGTGGGAGAAATGCATGTGAGACTTACAGCGTCAACGAGCTTCTCCATTGCTGTCCATGTCTCTCTGATGCCGGGGTCGATGCGGTCGCCCTTCTTCTGGGGCTCTGTCACCGGCCAGTGAATCTGTACGTGGCCACAGCAGATTCAAAGCTACTTCCAAACATCCACATATGCCTTCTCGAGCAGATCAGACCAAAGGAGATCACATGCCCTCTCTTTGGGCATCCACGCAATGAGCATGCCAGAGATCCCATGCCCTCTCTTGGGGGACCCATGCAAGGAGCATGCAGGAATATAAGTACAGCACTGAACCATTCGTGCAAGGGACTTGACAATGAGAGATGAGCTGAAACCATGCATACCAGGTAGAGGTCCAGGTAAGGCGTGCGCAGGTCGTGGAGAGTGGCCTCCAGTGCAGGGCGGACATCCTCAGCTGCATGATCTGTGTTCCTGCAGTAAAACCCAACAGAATTCATATAGGAACACAAAACTAGCGCAGAACTTCAGAAAGACATACACACCTTCGTTTCTGTCTCTGCCCCATTGTATATTAGTCAAGGGGCAGAGACAGAAACGAAGGAGAAGGAAGGAAGGCAAGCGTACGACATGAACTCACCAGAGCTTGGAGGTGATGAAAAGGTTCTCGCGCTTGGCATATTTAGCCTTGAGGGCTGCATGGAGGCCGTTGCCAATAGCAGGCTCGTTCAGGTAGTGACTGGCACAGTCGATGTGCCTACGGAAACAATCAAAAACTTTTCGCCCTTTGCCTTGTGTTGCCTTGTGGCAGTCCTCTTTTCAGTAGGTAACGTATCAAGAGACTAGAGGGCAGTCCTCGGGAAACGCGCAAACGCGCGACACTGTACGACGATCCTTAACATCGACAGCCAGTCCAACATAGGGATAGCAAAACCCACTTCACAGGCAAGACAACAGAAACCCACACTGACCTGTATCCAGCCTTCAAAGCGGCAGCCACTGCTTCGTTTGTTGTCTTCTCATCAGCCTTGAAGGTCCCCAAGCCGAGAAGCGGAATGCGATAACCGGTGTTGAGCAGCGCCGTTGGCTGCTCCGCAGCAAGCTGCAACACACCTCGCACACTTACAATAGCAACGACATCTTGGATTTATTGACTCTTGTCAACACCCCTCACGGCTGTCCTCCTTCGATCTCTACAGAGAGCGAGCTTCGGTTATTGTGCCGGCAGTAGCATGGCAGGGCCACGTCGAGCTGACAAAGGCCCGGTGGCACTGCTCAGGGAAGCAACATTGTCACGTTGCGTGCTAGCATAGGCTCATTTACATCCCGGAAAGCAGACATAGCTCCCCTTTGTCATTGAGAAGCTGTGTCTGCCCCCGATGGTGTACGGGTGCGACTGTAAGCCCGACCGACCAGAGCATGCCGGAAGTGCATGGAGACAACAGGCACCATTGAGAACAAATTATGGTAGCATCTTCAAAAGTCTCACCGAGCTGATCTTCTGCTTCTTCGCTGCAACTGCATCGCCATCCTGCGCCTTGGTGGCTGCTTGGTTGCGTTCCTCAAGGAACCGCTGCTCCAGGGCCAACTTGGCCTGGCCAAAATTGATGCCGGCGAGCTCCTGGCTTGGATAGCGAGTTGCAGGCTGTGCCATGTTGAGATTACAGCGGTTGTCCTGGCCGGTACAAGCTGTGCAGTACACGAGAGATTGGAGAGCAAAGCCTGCCTCACAAAGGTGAAAGAGATTGCTATGCTTGACGGAAACTTTACTCTGAAGACGGCTGGAACCTGTTGAGGCAGGTGAAGCTAGGATAACTTTGGACGGCTGGGAGAGATCGAGTCCAATGAAGATCTTGCAGGAATGGCGCTCTCTGAGGCACAAAGTTCGGCACCCACGCCTAATCAGGAGATATTTCGGTTAGTAAGCAGCCACGATGGCCAATTCTGGACCTCTGGCTGCCGGATTTGGGTTGAAGCGCTGGAGCGCTAGATGTAGCGTAGCTTCCAATTAATAAACGAAGGTGCACTTTTTGGGGGGAAGCCAGCAGCCATGAGTCAGATTTGCAATGGGTGGTCGGGCCAGTGTACTGCTGGGGAGGGTGCGCCGCGGGACGCTCGTCGGCCTGGGATTTCCAAGGAAGCCCCCCAAACTGGTGGCGGACATGCGCTGATCGCTGTTTGCTTGCCCTGGTACTATGCATGCTGCCTCTTCCAAGCTTGGGTGCTCGCTGATCAACGCCGGATTCCCTCGCAGCGTCTTAGGTGCGCTTGTGTCCCCGGCGATGTTTCGGATTGATCAGCCTTACGGTACAGTCGGTCTGAAGGGTCGTAAGTCGTACAGCTGCTGATGCAGTTGACCTTGTTACGTTTTCAAAAGCCTTATGGACACCTCTGTTGTCGTGCATATGCATGGACAAACATTCCTTGCAGTATGTTACAAATTTTTTGCTCCATGGGGTCCAGCTTCTAGGGAGCAACCCAGGCATTCCTAAGTTGCAAAATGGACATCAGAGCGTATGCAGTTTTGAAACCATGTTTGAGTGCGCGCAGAACATACACACTGAAGCATGAAAGGCCGTTTCTCACAGGTGCCAGGCGCCAACATCCACTTCGCAGAGAGGCAGTCACAGCAACAGCTCCTCCTGTGGAACGCTCTGGGCCCGAACAGAAACTCTCCTCCAGAATTCCTACGCAGCTTGGTGAGTTAGTAGGGACAAAGCTGGGACAAGTGAATATTCCCTTTTGTCAAAGCTGGTGCGCATTGGGCTCTGCTAGTCCTCAGTAGCGAGCTTTGAGGCCGGCATTTCTCCCATCCAAGCTCCTTGTGATTTCGTACTACACGTTTTGGAATCCTAGCACCTTGCATGCATGAACTCTGCATGCATGAAGACACATTTGCACACCTTTTGCATGTAAATTTCCTGTTTGCGCAGAGACAATCCAGATTGCAGGCATCACAATGACAACACCCTCCGATAATCGCCCAATGCCAGACCTCAGCACCATCAAAGCTGTGCTCTTTGATGTGGACGGAACGCTCACCAACAGTGATCCCCTCCACTTCAGGGCATTCCAGGACATCCTGACACAGTACAACTATAAGGTCCGCCCATGACTGCACTCCGCATCCCCCCAGTGTAGGCTTGGAAGGTGCCACGCTAGTACTGAAAACAGCATTGCTTGAGGATCAAACGGTTGTCACAGCTGTGAGTGAAAGCAAGTTCTACTTCTAGATGATCCTGGCTCAGCAGGCACTGGTGGAAGGGCTCATTCTGCTCTGCAGGATGTGCAGGGGTTTTTGCTGAGCTGTGTCAGGGTTGGTGCAGGGGTACAACGATGGCGAGCCGATCAGCAGGGAATTCTTTGATGAACACATCTCTGGTGGCCACAACATCCTGCTGTCCAAGTTCCTGTGGCCTGACCGGGACCAGGAGTGGCGCGACAACTTCTCTGACGAGAAGGAGGCCCTCTTCAGGAAATATGCCGGTGCGTCCCACCGCCCAGTCACTTGCTTCTTGTGGGGTGTTTGGGCCAGCTAACAGGATCACTGTCAAACCCTGGTGATGAAGCAAAGTCGATGGGTAAAGTCCAGTGCATGAGCTTCACTCGTGGATCAAAACTCCTGGCAGCAGGTTGTGCAGATGGATTCGTACATGTTTGGGATGTACAGCATGCAATGTGCAAGTCTATTTGGACCTGTGCACTGGGCATCTGGCATGTTTCCAAATCGTCTTCCTCGCAAGTCTCTGCTAATGAGTTGCTCTTTGTCCCGTCCTTCTTATTCATGGCCACTGCCCCCTGTTCACAGCCTGCATGACTAGCCATGCAGGAGTAGGAGGCAGTACTGAAATGATCCAATGGTTGTGAAGACCACCAGAAGTCCAGTGCTGCTCATGTGGCCCTCAATCAATGTACAACAACTTTCTTTAGCAGCATTTCTACAAAATTTTACTACTTCTCACAGTTTTGTCCATTTAAACCGTTGCTGCTGCGCAGACTCGGTGCTGGAGCGCGTGCCGGGGCTGACAGAGTTCATCGCATGGATCGATGAGCGTGGACTGAAGAAGGCCGCCGTCACCAACGCGCCCCGCGAGAACGCTCGCGTCATGCTCGCCGCGCTCGGCCTCGGGTGCGCGTTCCCTCCCTGCACAGGCACTTGCGATTTTGTTGCTGCACTAACTCTAAACTTTGTTTGCATGCAACATTTGTCATCTCCAGGTCACAGGGTGTGAGGGGACGCCGCGCCCTAACACATCCTTCCACGAGAGGCACATGCAATCAAGAGATAAAGGGAAAACATCGAGGGTGTGCGATGATGCGCATGGTGGCCTGATGTGTTGGATCTAGTTGGACTGTCCTGACACTGCTTGATCAGGATGATTCCAAGAGACTCACTGTTCAAGCGCATGCCTGCTCAGCATCTCGAATGATCTTGTTGTGTACAGGTTCATGTTGTGTCCCTCAGGTTGGGACAGGGGCTTTTGAGCTTTTGTAAGATCAGGGGTCTTGTGATCAGCATCTGAAAGCAGTTCTGCCGCTGCATGCAGGGAATACTTTGACATTGTGGTTCTCGGGGAGGAGTCAGCGCGGCCTAAGCCGCATCCGGACCCGTACCAGGACGCGCTCAAAGCCTTCGGCTTGCAGCCGCATGAGGCCATCATCTGCGAGGACTCCCCCTCAGGTGCGCCTGGCGCTCTCGAGCGATGCAAGTTTCGAGGGATTTAAGACAAATACTAGGGTGTATAGGGTGAATGTATACACCGGTAGCACATAATTTAGTACACCGGTATATAAGGACTCATATACCGTACAGTATGTTGGTCTGATGTTCCCTTGGGGATTGTCATAAAGCACAGCAGCACAGAAAACTTGTTCGTCAAGTCTGGACACTCCGCAGCCGTGAAGGGTTCTCCTAAAGAAACAGGATGCCATGTGTGCGGCATCTCGGGTTTCAGTTGGATGGGGAGACTCTTGCAGACATGGTGTCGTTGCTCTTGTCATAAGTGGTTAGCTAGCATGCACAAGAGGAGGGCCCATTGCAGCGCGCTCTCGAATTTCTACCTGTCATGCCAGGGATCAGCACCAATGACCCTATGCTGCCAGGAAATTTACTGAAGCAGCAAGGAAGCTCAATCTGGAGGGCTGAGACTGTGGTTCTACGATTGTGCAGGTACTGCGGCGGGCGTGGCAGCAGAGGTGCCAGTTGTGGGCATCCTGACCAGCCAGACAAAGGAGCGCATGCTCAAGGCAGGCGTGTCATTGACTGTCACTGATTACCATGAGCTTGTGGAGCGGGCCAAGGCTGACGTGGCAAAGCACCAGAATGGTGCTGTTCCCAATGGCCACACCTGAAGCGATAATAGGTTAATTTCCCTTTTCACATGATTGTAAGAGGTGGTAGGTTATTAGGGGAGAATGGACGTTCGCTGGTGCAAGTAAAGCCATGCCAGTATGGTCTCTGCTCAAAATTTTTCATGGCCACATCAGGTGGCTACATTATTCACTGTGGGAATGCCACAGTGTCACGCACTGTTTCCCAATAAGGAGCTGGCTTTGTGCAAATTAGATGGGAATGTTTTAGTGGTTTTGGGCGTGGCCTCTGCTTTGTTGAACTCTTGCAGGAGTTTTCTCCTTGCAAAGGCAGCGATGTCTGGATTGCCAGGAAAATTGAATGCCAGCTGTACAAGGCTGAGAGTGTATTCTTTGGGTGGCCGGGCGTGATTAGCTTTGAATGGAACTTTTGTGGTTTGCCGGCTACCTGGCCAAATCTATAATGCAGGCAGATTTGATCAGCATTGTCACAAGCTGCCAGCAGTCATCAGCATTGACTTGACAACAGCCTTCAAGAAATGTAGGATCAAGAGATGTAGGAGAACTGTATATCTCACGATGTACAGTTGCCTTGCAGCAGCATGTCATGATTGTAAGAATTGGCATACTTTGCACATTCTTCGGTCCATCATGCAGATTCAAACTTCAAGGCCTTGTCACCTTCAATATATTGATGGAAAAATATTGTGCATACATCAAGACGCAATGTCTTCATGTTCGGAACACATATGAAGACTTGTTCTTGCAGCCTGCACAGACAATATTGATTCATTTGTATTGTGATGAGCTTGATGACTGCTTCATGCAAATTGGTTCCTGCCATATTGAACTCGGTTCCCTTACTATGTTGCATTCGGTTCCCTTCTTGCAGCACTGCTGGTGCTTGCACATGCCTAAGAGCCACTTCCACACCGAGTGGCTATGCCAAGCAGCAAATCTCACACAAAGCTGCTCATGAACACCTTCTCGTCCCACGGCAGGACATACACAATATGACACACTGGCAATATTGGCAATATTAATACAGTGGCTGAAGACCTTCATATACAAGGATGCAGCAAGCCGCGGCACACAAAACTACCAATGGTTGCAGAGTGCAGCTCCTAGGTTCAAGATGCTCTCCCTAGAATTCCATCAGTCATGCAGCTGGCAGTCCCAACAAGTCCTCCTCCCCCTCATCTACTCCCTCTTTCCCTCCGCCAATGTGCCGCGGCGAGGAACCTCTGCTGCTCTTTAAATCTGCTCCATCCCCATTCTCCAAACCCCCCTCATGCAAGCCCTCATCGCTCCCCTTGACCTGTGCCAACTCGCCTTGTTACAGCTCCCCTTGACACTCAACTACAGACAGCCCCAGTGGTGATTTGGCAGGTCTACCCAACAATGTGCTACCTTTCATGATGACGAGTTCACACATGCTTGGAGAACACCCCAACACATACATAGACGATATGCATAGATGATACCTGTTCTTTTTCTGTGTCGCTGTCACCATTCTCTGCGCGGCTGCTCGGGCGACCGACAGTGGCGCTCGGCAGCTTCGCTTTGACAAAGCGACCGCCATCCTGGAGGTGGAATTGGCCCAGCAGCGGGTTCGCCGCCGCTTGTTTCAGCTCGATTCCCTGCAGTCAAACAAGGAGCAGAACCTTAGAAGAGCCTTGTGAGGCAAGCTGGATTCAGCCAAAGGCTTGCCGCTTAGAGGTTGGGGACCAGAGTCCCGGAGCGAGCGGCAGACTACCGCAGAAGGCCAACAGCTGAAGGCCAGGAGAGTGAAGAGGGTGCACCATTTGGAGTCTCCTCGCCTTAGTGGAAAGGCAATGCAAGAGCAACGTGGGCAGAGGAGCCCACTGCACCAGTACCTCCCAGTATATCTCACAAAAGGGTACTTCTGTATGAAATATTGCCTTCCATAAATATCAGGGCAAGGATCGGGAAAGACACATTCTCCCCAGGAATCTCCTCAATATTGGACCCTCTCTCTCTCGGAATAGAGCAGAGCACATAAGAAGAAGGGCAGCATGCTCACCCCTTGCTGCGCTGATGAGCGGTCGGGGGCGTCCGCTGCACGCGTCCCTTGGCCCTTGGGAGACACTGCCAGACCGCCTCGGCTTCGCTGCGTTGACATCTGCACAGTCATCGCCCATGTCAGTCTCTTTGATCCAAGTCACCAGTCAGGATAGCGCAGGACGTGGGAGGCCCCACCATTTTGCAGCGTACCATGGGCAGCTGAAGAAGAAAAAAATTCCAGTACTGGGGGTTACATCATGGCCTACTGAGACCCATGTAAAGGTGCAATCCTTCGCTCAGCCATGCTCACATGTGGAATTGCTGACACCTCCATACACCAGTGTGGGTGGTTGCTGTCCCAATCTCCACACCCATGCAGTGCTGCGAATGGCATGTATTGCACAAGCACTTCGCTAGCATCTCTAAATCACCACATCTATCTCCGCGCCCATGCCATGCTGCGAACGGCACATGCTCCGCAAGCACTTTGCCAGCACTTCTACGTCCCCACAGTGAGGTCCTGCACTTCGGGAATGCCGCGCAAGGGGGTTTGAAGAACTGGGGCGCAGGGGCGCCAACAATTCTCGCAATTAAAAATGTCTTGAATTTATGGTTCCAAGCGCTCATTCACCTGGTGCACAGGCGGCCGGCCGGCGCCGATATCCCAGGAGGGGGCGGTGGACTCGGGCGAGCTCCGGCCCCTGTCATCGTACAGGTTGGACACCGAGGGAGGTATGAGGCACTCTGCGAGCGCCGGTGTCGGTGCGGTCAGAATCGGCTGCGCGTCATCGTCAAAGTCCCCCGGCCACAGCTGCCAGTGACGGCTGCTTGCGCCCCCTGCGCACGGCCAGCTCGCGCACGGCAGGCACGCCGCCATGCGCTCCAGCACTGTCGACCCCTCCATGCCTGCGTCAGAATAGGCGCAGCTTCAAAGATGCGCCAGAACAGGCATAGAATCAAGGGAGAATGTGTATAGACGTCCAGTACTGCCAGGCTTATCGGCATGCCGCCATATGCTCCAGGAAACGAGACCCTCCAATCGTTCCAACAGCACAGCCAGTGCTGAGATGTGCTGCAGCACTGCAGAAACGTGCAGGGACGCAAGTCTTTGTGTTTTCTGTGAAAAAAGTAGCAGGAGCGGCAGCTGCATGCAAGTAGGGTTTGACTGAAACGGACAATGACTGGCCACTGGCGAAGCAGCAGAGCTATAACAAAATCTTTTCGGCCAAATTGGCCAAGGGACTGACAGTAACAGGAGTGACAAGGATGGGCGACTTTGGACAGAGTGGGTGGCACAAGGCCCTTGAGATCCCTTCGAGGGGATATTGACTTCCCAATTAATATACGTGGTAGACGAGTAATGCATGCAATTTACTGCAAATCAACCGAACAAATAGAAATATTGCCAGGAAACGCTCACCTTGGTAGAAACCTGACGAAGGACCGTGCTTCCGTTCGCAGAAAGTTGAAACCGTCAGATTCCTTCTAATCACTTCAAGAAAGGAAAACCACGCTGTCCCACAAGAGCCAACGTTTGCAGGTCCACGAGGCGAGACCTTGGATTTCCGCACGAAGTATAAGAAATCTAGCTGTAGACCAGTCTCAATTGCATGAGAGATATTCTTATTCTGATCGCAAGATTTTCGTCGAGCAACCGAAGAGACAAAGACTGGTCTTTACTTCAGCAGAAGGTGTTCTGGGAAACTTCTGGTGACCAGAAAACCGGCACCCCCGGACCTCAAACCCGTTCTTTTGAATCTTGAACAGCTAAATAACCTCTCTTGACGACAATTTAGGATTGATTGAAGGGGAAATCACTGGTCAACCATCAATTATGGCATCAACTTCCACGCTGTTCTTGCCTCCCAAAATTTATGTCCTACCGATTAGTCATGTGCATGGCTGAAGACTTCCAAGGACTGGTGACCTCGAGGCCCATGATGGGCCGCCCATCAATGATGGGCCATCATTCTGCAGGCGAGTTGTGTCGAGACAGCAATTGCTGAAGTTCTTTGTCAAGTTTGCAAACCAGAGATCGTTCTCCTAAAGTAGAGATGTGTTGAGACCAGCTGTCTGCGTTCTCTGTGTTCTCTGCGGGGTATTTAAAGGTACACTTTGATTTTACGAGAAGAACTTTCAACACAATTTGTATCATATTGGACCGACGACGGTAAAAATCGAATGCGGATGGACGTCCTGGCTAAGGGCCAGCAGCTGCGCCTTCTGGCACACAGAGCAGGGTCTGCCAGACAATCCGGCTGTGGTAGCCGACCAGCTCGAAGCAGAATCTTTCACACCGTTGTCGCTCAGGCGCGCCAGAGTGCAGCCCTCAGGGAATTGGAGGCACAACAGGAGGAGCGTGCATCCCAAGCACTGGAGAGCAAAATTCCTGTTGGTATGCTCTCAAACCTTCACCTTTTTCTGTTTGTGATATTATTATGATTCAAATACCACCATATGGCACGATAGATGCTTCAGTGCCAATGGTTCTTGTTGTCTCCTTGGCTAACTGATGTTCTGTCCCAGAACTTGCGGTGTTGACCTTGCTTTGCTTGCCCCTAATAGAGGTTCATATTTGCGTACACAGTGAAGGATCTGACATGGGAGCGGCCGCTTGAAATCATCAAGTACCCAGATCCTCGGCTGCGAGCAGTGAACGCAAAGATTGGTGTATTTGGCGACAAAGTCAAGCAGCTAGGCATGGAGATGCTGGAAGTCATGTACAACGGGTGTGCTGTCCTCTTGCTCCTCTGGGTACATTATACTGCCACACATTTCCATGCACCGAGTTCATGCATGTTAGCATCGGACTACAGTGTCATACGCTCTGGGACTGCTGTACTTATGCTGTGTCTCAAGTTACATGAATAGCGAAAATGCAGAACATTCCTGTCAGGCTTCAGACCCGAGGAGCCTGTGAGTCAAAGCCTTCGTCCATTTCATGCTTGGATATTGTTTGTCTCAGACCATGCATAACGGTGATCTTGTTAAGTGGTGCAGGGATGATGGCGTGGGGTTGGCAGCTCCCCAGGTGGGGGTGAATGTGCGGATGATGGTGTACAACCCTACGGGCAGGCGGGGAGACGAGGAATTCATCCTTGTCAATCCCCAAATCCTCAGCACCAGCGGCAAGCGGGAGCTTCATGAGGAAGGCTGCCTCTCATTCCCGCGCCTGTTTGCAGACGTTGAGGTGCCGTACTCGCCATGCTTGCCGATCCTTGATTCTGTACTAGTGGATGGGGCCAAGGTAAGAGAGAGGAAAAGTCCTGGGAGCTTCATGTCATGCCCATCGTTCTGCGTCAAGTAGTGTAGCTCGGCTGTCATACTTGCTACTCGTGCTTACCTGCTGGATGCCATGCATTATCTGGGGGCTTCGCAGACAGGGCCATCTGTTCCTGTCTGAAAAGATCTCGAAGTGGGGCTGACAGTGTCTTGGACAGTGAGATTTCTATTCCTTTGTTATGGCTCATGATGACAGCTGTGAGCTTTTGGACAACAAGTGTCCTTCGAGGCAGCCATTCTTGGGCCATTATCAGATTGGCATGTTGCTTCATATGGATATTCTTCGTGCTGTGACACGTTGTCTGTTTTGGGGGCTGTGCAGAGGCCGCACAAGGTGAAGGTGAGGGCGCAGGATGTCAAGGGAAGCACAGTTATGCTGACGCTCACTGGGTGGCAGGCCAGGATCTTCCAGCATGAATATGACCACTTGCAGGTGTGTGCTCTCACATGCCATGAGCGCCTCTGCTCAAGTTGTTGAGCGCAGGTTTCGCACTCTCTGCTGAACCGATAGATTTTCAGGATTTGTGGCTTCCCATACCACACACTAGTTCGTGGCACATATGGGCTTGCAGGGGGATTAAAGTGCTTGTTAGAGTTGTGTCAGTTCAGCACTGGAACAGCAAAATTGCAGAACAATCATGTCAGGCATCAGATCGCCATTGTGTAGTTGTAAATTGGTCTGGCAGCTTGGCCAGGAAAGCACTCGGCCCCAGACAACCATATGGTGGCTTGCTGCTTTGGCAATTCACAAGGAGGAGATGAATTTGAAGGTCTTCTGGGCACGTATGTGTTTGCACACGCTGAGCTTGGTGCATGCAGGGCACCCTGTTCCATGACAGGATGAAGCCAGAGGAGCTGCGCAAAATCAAAAAGGGGCTTGTGGCGCTTGAAGAGGAGTATTTGCAGCTGCACCCTGGTGCTGTTGTGCAACGTGCATGAGTGTGACCAGCCCAGCTTGGAATGTGCCTGAGAGATTTAGGGAGAGTGCATCACAATCAAGGTTGCAGAGAGGCAGGTTTGAGTGAAGCCGTCAATAATCTTTTGTATCAATGGTTCTTATGTGCTCAGCCCCGATGTATTCTGAAAGCAATTATCATTATTATTATTATTACAGGTCGGCAAACCCAAAGCCTAATGGCCATAGGGCATACACACAGCGCGTCTGCAGCCACACCATGGGGCCTCTAACCTAGTCTGCAGCCCAGTAGAATCCTACCAATAGTAATGCATGCGAGTATAATGAAGAACAATAATACTTAGGATAATGAAGGCCTAGGCAAACCACTCCCCAACTATCATATGAGGGTTGTGTGACGCTGCATGAATTTTATGCAGAGAAATTGTTCACCATTGCATGCAACCTTTCATGTATCTGGTGGATACCAGCCCGTTTCAGTGGCAGACACGGTGAATTGTCTCTGACACAAGTTGAATGTTGACGTCAACATGACTTCGACGTCATATATTTCTCACTGAGCAAGCATTCATATTATCTGGCCATCATTGGTGTGTTGCAAAGTGAGCATGGAATTCTTCAGCCGATAAGCTGGTCATTCCTGGTCTGTATGTATGTGGTGTGGTTGTTGAAAGGCCAGAAAATATTCATCTGTTCCTTGATTCCCGAGTTGGAAGCTGAGGGGAAGATATTTCTGAACCTGTCAGGGTTGTCGGCACCTCGGCTATTTTAAGCGAGTGACTCAGATTTTTTGAGTCATAGGACACTATTACTTCGCGCAGCGAGCAAGCCACCTTTTTAAAATAACTGTCACGATGGCAACTTCCGGGGTGAGTCCTTGTTTCATGTGAAACGGCAGTTCGGTTGTGTCCTCGCACATGGCCGGACCCAAATGCATAGTGCATAGTGGCGACGCTACGTCCAAAATGCACTCGCACTCTCAAGATGATGCATTCTATTTGATACGGTGTGTATGGATACAATGTTGTGCAAAGGACTCACCATCCAGCGCTGACTGCGTTGCCCACATGGCAGATCGCTTGTCAGTTGCATAGTGCATTGATCCAGGAAGGATTTTATGGTTTCCGATGAATGGAATACTACTGTACTCGCAGATGACAACCTCGCCCCAGGTGCTCAGTGCCGCAAGCAGATGTCCTTACATTCAACAAGTCGTGGTAAGTCATCAAGTCATCCACTTCTGAAGCTGACAACGTCTTATCTGTTGTGGCACACTATGACTTGATGGTGTCCCGTATCTTACCACAAATTTGAACCCACTGCTGAGCTGATACGTAAACATACCAACTCTGCCAGAAAGGCAGAGGCGGACTTGGGACTTCTGCGAGTCTTATCCCTATAGAGATAGAGGGATAGAGCTGCGCTGCACGCAAGTGGATTTTGCCCAAGTACTGCTGTGGCTCCCCAGCAAGCCCCCACTTCTTTTGCTCTGTGAAGCATAGGCCCTGTCATATGTTTCTCGATGCTTCCCATCGGAGTTTCTGATCTGTCGGTGCTTGGACTGCACAGAAGATATCTAGACTCACTCTTTCTGCACAGGCTGATGTGGGGGACCCACAGACAGTCTCCAACAGCCTCGCGCCCTTCCTCTCCCTGGCGACCGCGGTGACCGGAGCTACCGGCGTGGCGGCCGCGCAGCCGAGCGCGAGCGGCAGCGCCGGTGCCGATCCCTCGGCCCCGGTAGTCGGCGCGAGCGGCGGGGAGGTGTCAGAGGAGGCCATCACTGCCAGCACTGCAGCTACCGCAGAGAAGCCGGCTGAGGCTGCTGCATAAGAGGGGATGATGCGAAACAGGTGAGTCAGCGGATTAGGATTGGCTGTACAGGTGAAGATGGCTGACATGCCCGGCGCTCCCTTGCAGATAGATATGAATGAAGGAGAGTGTCTGGGCCTTCACATTCCTGGTGAGCAGCGTGCCCAGTGGGTAAGCTTTGATGTGCAGCTCAGTTCTTAGGACACTTTTCTGCATGTGCTGAATGCTAGCATTGCTTCTTGTGCATGCTGGGTGCAAGGCGCCCTGGCGAAAATTTTTTTTCAGCCCTTGTACGCATGCCGATACAACTTGTATCATACAAGTGTTGAAGCCCACAACATGCCGCATGATGCAGTGGTTAACAGTATGGACTTGCTCCATTAGGTGGTGAATCAATGGTCTGGGTGATGTTCGAACAGGCTAGTACGCCCTGGGAAGGCGGGCGGACCAGTTGGAATGTTATCCAGCCAAGATGACTGCCAGGTTGCGGCCAGAGGAGGGATAGCACAAGCCGCTGCCCAGTGCCCTCAGACGCAGCATGCTGTAATGAAAGGCGGTTATGTATGGGTTCTGTATCGCAGTGCTCCGCTTGTTGGGATGTTGTTTGTGCGTCTTAGAAGGACGAAGTTGCACTGGGGATCAAGCAAATTGCAGCTGTTCCCTTCCCCATGCAGCTATTCATCGATGACATCCCATATTTCAGGGGTGATGCGGTTCCTATGGTGCCTTGTTGACGTCCATTCCTCTTCTGGGGAAGTCTTGTTCCTGAGAGTGCTATGGAGACACATGTCTCGTTGACTGCCATTTAAATCTTGGATGCGGGTCAGTGACTGTCAGTCTTGTGGCCTACCAGGTGTGGGGCAAGGAATTTTTTTGTTTCTGACCAAGATTAGATGCCTATTTGAAGAGGTGAAAAGAACCTGCTTTAAGGGTTTGATTCAAAATTTGCGAGATGCATTCTTCCAGAGATACGACCAAAAGACGAGTAGATGAAACGTGCTTATCCGCTGCCCATTGTCTAAAAATAGTACTGCCCTGGAATCCTCGCCCTCGCCCGATTTGCGTTCAGTGGATGGCGGGTGTTGCGCCATTTTTCTAAAATACTGCGGCGATCCCGTAATGAAAGACAAGGCAGGACGGACAGGCACGGTACGTTGCCGCTCCGCCGTAGAACACATGCATGGTTCAAGGTTTCCACAAAGTCCTAGAGTAAGCGGATCCTCGGCTAGCCATCCCTTCAGAGGTCCTTTGAGTGCAGACAGACATGTTTGGCAAGCTTTTTCACATCACAGCAGGATCTTTTTCAGACCAGCAAAACCCCGCTCGATGGACAATTCGTCGGCTGCCTGGCTGCGTGACAACAGCTTACTGGATTCCGCGAAAACGGTTCTGTCTACAACATTCCGATGAAGATGGCTAAACCACTCCTGTTGCTCTTTGATTTCCTTGGTCGAGTGACTAAATGGTTTGCAGGTGTCTCCGGAAGTCTTGGCAGCAGCAAGTAGCTGTCCTTACATTCAGAGAGTTGTGGTAAGTTCTTATGTCTTCTCACATAATGGTGAGCCGCAGACGACTGGGTTACATTCTTGAAATTCGTCATAGGATGCATGTCTTCGCGGTGTCCATCCTCTTCGTAGCTATGCAGGGCAAGTGGGCAGTGAAGATGGCCCTGCAAGCGAGCTGTCCCTGACCAATCTGGACACAAACAGCGCTGAAAGTCCAATCTCAGAGTGAAGGGCGGTGAGCACCGCTTCTGCTGCTTTGCAGGTGGAGGTGGGCGATGCACAGCTGGTGTCCAACAGCCTGGGGCCCTTCCTGACGCTGGCCAGCACCACTTCCCTGGCCCACCCTGTCGAAGCGGACGGCGCCGGCGCGGCCGAGAAGGTGGGCGGCCAGTCCCTCATCTCAGCTAGGCGTATGCTATTGTGCCACGTGCCCGCTTCAATGAGAGAGGGCTTGACAGCGGGTTCCAACTGATGCATTCAGTCGCACGGTTTGTAAAGCATTGGGACAACATGAAGACCGCAAAGAGTGATGGATTCACAACCTGACCAGGCATGCGCATCTTGACTCGCTCAAATGTGCCAATCTTAACTGCCTCGCAGTCACTGACAGCATTCATGGCCTTTAGTGTAGGTATTGCGGGTGTATGACGGGAGTTTTCGCTCCAGCTCTTCTCTCTAGATTGTTGTAAAAATCTGCAGGCGGCTGCTGAGGCGGCGGCGGCCGATGCTGCGGCCAGCGCGGACGCTGAGGAGGCGGCCGAGCGCGCGGCGCGCCGCGAGGCGGCCGGGCCCCCCGCCGGCGCCCCCGGCGGGCAGGCGCCGGGCAGCCCGGCGGGGCAGCCTGCGGGGTCGCCACCTGACCGGCATGCCCACAGCAGCACACCGGCACCTGCAGGCATGTGCTGACTGCAACCCTCCACAGCTTCACCCCTCCTCAAAGGACTCCATCTGGCAATGGTGTTTAAGAGTGTCTGGTTTCAGCCTTGAATGTTTTGCGCAGGCATGCAAGAAACTCCAGATCAGCGCCCCGGTGTTGGAGGCCCCGATGTGTGCGATGTGGACCCTGCCAAAGGCTTGTTCGAACTCGCCTCCAACGACCCGCTGTCTGCAGACGAACCAGGTCTGCATGCGCTGCATGCTTCACATGCAGCTTGTTGCCATGCGGCCATAAGACATGGCATTTTAGAGCACTGTGGGATCATCAACGCAAGGAGATTTTTAATTGAGATCAGCATGTGCTGCTTTCTTCCCTTCAGACACCACTTTCCAAGGCAGCAGTTGTATGGTACATCGGGTGGGAGCCCATCCGGCTCATTGCGGATCTGCTGCTCCGGTCGAGGATCTCATCTTTGTCAGCGTGTGCTATCGTGATGCCTATGTGACAGCATTCGACGGCAGCCCGGCACTGCACCCGCTGTATTTAGGGTTTATATTTCAGGGTTATAGTACAAACCCTAAAGTCTAAGCCCTAAACCCTAAAAACTGCAAACATCAGCGCCGGGCGGCCATAGCATGCTATCACTCATGCTTCTTGATGGCACACGTTGACGAAGATGAGGCCCCTGTCCACAGCATCAGGATCCTCAATGAGCCAGGCGGGCTCCAACCCAGAAATTTGAAGGCGGCAAATGTATAGTAAACGCGTTTCAGTTACTACATTCTGGAGCATCTCTTTGCTGCAATGAGTCCTGTATAGGCATGCGGGGCGCTATGATTGCTTGGGTACAGTGCCAGTCACTGGCCCAACCTTGACCCCGGCAACCTTGTGCAGGCAGTTGTGGTTGAACATGTCAGCACAACCCCTATTTGCTGGCATAGACGCATGCATGCAGATAGGTGGTGTCCGGACAGGTGGCAACACTGTGTGTGTCCAGGCGTGCACAGCCATATGAGCGAGAGGTGTCTCGATGAGGAGGAGGTGTGGCTGCTGGTCCTCCTGGCTACGCCCTGATCAGGCAGCCTGGCTACGTCCTGATCTGGCTACCTGGCAGTCCAAGCGTTGCCTCGCGCGATTCCCCAGCTCAGGATGTGTCAAGTGCCCAGCTGTAGCATATGCGTTCCAGTCATATGGAACTTACCACAGCGTGTTAACGATCATATGATCATGCCTGTCATGTCATGTCATGTCTACGAAAGACACTGAATTGTGTATAGTAGCCCAGACCATGCGTATGGATCTGCTGGTTGTCTGCAACGTGTGACAAGTTTGCAAGAGAGTGTGTGCTGATGATTCAATTAAACGATGCAGTGACATATCGATTTAAAGGTGCCCGCTGGGCTGCACAATACCACAGTTTGTGAGCTGGTGTTGTGCTTTCATTCGGAGTGTTTCGAGTGTTTAAAAAAAATTCAGTGAATGTCACACAGCAATGCTGAGTAACAATGCTATGGTGCATTGCAGTCCTTGATTGCAGCATCCCATATGCTGCAGGTGCTGGTTGTGCGCGCTGCATTGCAGCGACAGCCCTACTTCCGATTGAAATCTCATCTGACAGTTTACAGTACAAGAAGCATATCACCTTGAGAACACATCAAAGTGACCAAGCAAATTTGAAGCTTGATCAACGATCACTTCCAAAGCACCAGGCCACCCCGCACCCACACAGCCCTGATATTCCTGTCATCGCCCAGATTAATGAACTTCTGGAACACATCCACAAGTGTGTCCCCTGTGAAGGTGTCAAAACATGCGCCTCCTGTGGGATCCACCATGAGCGCATCAAACTCCTTGCCCACCTGGAAGCTGCCTATTGTGGCCTGCAACCACAGGAGCTGTTTTTAAATCATATACTTTCTCTCAAAGTACAAGAAACCTGGGCCGGTACGACTTGTACCATTTAGTGTTTGTTGTGCTGAGGCAGCCCCTTCTCTTATTGGCAATCGCATGTCCTTGGATGTTTGCTCTGCATCTCTTGATCTTGAGAAAATCAAGAATCAGATTCAATGATGCAGGTTTCACAGACACCAATGACTGGCACCCAATGGAGTCAGCTGATCCCGGGCAGGAACACCTTAAAGTCAAAAAGTCAGATGCAGACAATCTGGCTACAAATACTCTTTGTGGACATGTTTCCTCTTGGAAGGATGTGGCAGCAGGTGAGGTGTCACCTCTAGGCCGAGTGCCTGGGCACCGCCCATGGTGGCCAGCCAGAATGCTCCTCTATAGTCCAGCTCCTCTCCAGTGCCCACGCCATCCACACTGATGCTACCTGTGCCATAGGGGGACAACAATGAGTTTCTAAGTATATTTAGGCATTTATCCTGCTTGCAAAGTGGGGTAATTTATCACTTTTGTTGCAATGGACCAGTAGAAACTGGTTCTAGGATCTCTAAAAGTGCAGAACAGAATTCTTCACTACAAAAGGTGCCTCGTATGTTCCTGTCTGCCATATGCTCGTGCGCAGTCAAAGTCAGCTAAGTACCAGGCTGACGGTCACAGGTGATTAGTGTTTAATCATGACAAGCCGCCTGTGTTGACACATTGCTGCATTGCAGATGCTATTGCTTACCTGTATCTTGCAGAGTTCCCTCGTCCGGCATCTCAGCGCTGCAGCCAGATGGCGTGGCACAAGAGTTCCCAGTCGCAGCACTATGGCACCCATCTGAAACAATGCTCCCCAAGTGAGCACCGGCTCCGGCATCGCCGTTCGGCCACGACTCTGCAGCGCGCTCGGCTCCCATAGCAGCCGTGCCAGACCCTGAGTCGTCAACATCGCCGCTAATGCCGGTAGGACTGCCGCTCACTGTGCCGTGGCCCTCGCCAGTTGCGTGCTCGGCCGCGCTCGAACCAGGGACGGGGCCATGAACACGGCTTCTGCTGTGGCTGATCCCTTCATTTGTTGCGGAAGTTGCGCGGCCGGCAGCACTGGCCGCAGCCGCATCGGGGCGCGGCCGATCCCCGGCTGAGCGCTCGGCCGGCGGCGCGTCGGGCGCGGCCAACCGATGCCAGGCGGCCAGATCAGGCACCAGCGCCAATTCAGGCAGCGGTGCCAGTTCAGGTGCCGATGCCAGATTAGTCTGGGCTGCAGGTTCAGGCCTGCCCGCATGCGTGGCCGGCCGTTGCCGGGCGACCAGGCGCGCGCGGTCGGTGCGCAGCATCCGCACGGCCTTGGCGGCCACCACCGCACTGCGCATTGCGCTCAGCATGCTCGGGCTGTAACCGCCCGCCACATCCGTTCCGAGCCCGACCTGCAAGTGCAGCCGCTTCTTCTTTTCAAGCGCCTCCCTCTGCATGGAGATATAAGCTTCTTTGGTGCCCCCCGGTCCTTCGACCCACTCCACACTTCTGAACACCCTTGCCGCTCCATACTGAGACTTCTGTGTCCACCTTCGCTGGCTGATGGAAGTGCTGGCGGCTGTATTGCTTCCTGTAAACAGTTGGTGTCAAATGGAGACATGACAACGCAAAGATCGTCAGTATACATGACTCATTACCACTGAGGTTGATCAGATAAACAAAAAATGCTGGTGGAGACAGAGTAGCGTCAAAGAGAAGGGCGGCTGCTGTACCTTGACGCCCAGTATTTCAGAATTCATATTTTTTAAACCTTAATTCAATTTCTTATTACACTTTTTCAATTTTTAGGGTTTAGGGTTTATGTTTAGGGTTTAGTTACCTTGACGCCCAGCTGGCGGCAGCGCAGGACATCCAGCGGGATGTCAGCGAAGAAGAAGTTGGAGAGGGGGCAGTGCGCGATGGCGGTGCCGCGCTCGGCCAGCAGCGCCAGCTCAGCTGATGTCAGCGTGACGCCATGTGCCATGACTGAGCGCTTGGTCAGCAGGCCTGCGCGGTCGTACAGGCGTGCATCCCTGCCACTGACCTGCAAGCCCACAGCTGCTTATAAATAATTGCTTTAAAAATATAATTATTATCCACGCCATCCCCTCCACATCAGCAAGAGCCTGACTGTGATGAACACAATGGGTTGGGCTGGTCAAGACAAGTGTACCCTCGTCTACCACCGGTGTCCTGCGCACTGTTGTTGCAGACCCTCATGAGTCACCCTGGTACTTCCACCCAAGAGAGTGTTCCTTATGATGCAGTTGCAAAAAGCTTTCGGCTGAGCTGCATGCTTCAAAACACCTTCTTCCGACCCCATGAACATGTCAGGGAGCTCCTATCTAACAGTCTATGACCTGAATTTTGCACAAGGGCTCTGATCTATGTTGTCAAGTACGGCATTTTAAGCTTGCTGGAAAATCAGAAGATCTGCTGATCTAGATACCTCGGGGTGCAGCTGTGCGACGAAGGCATCGTTGTCAAGGCTCTCGCTGATGTGGCTCTGCACATGGCAGTGGTGCTGCTGGGCGAGCGCGCCTAATCTGGCCAGCAGCTCGGGGGAGCAGGTTGGTACAAAGCGCGGCGTGATCACTGGCTGCACCAGAGGAGAGCCTAACGCCCTGCAGGACCCCTGGATTATTAAGGTAGGGTTCTGGGGTTTTGGGGAAGGAAAGGAAAGGAAAGACCCTTGGACTCTACAGCGCTCACATTTTGGAGGATGTCCAAACAGTGATTGCAGGCATGGGTCGGCATGCAGTCCTGAGCTATTGTGAATGGGATAAAGCCAAGATCTCTGGGACCCAAAAGAGTGACAATCCAGTAGATTCATCAAAGAGCAATCTACACAGAGGGATCCAAAGACAAGGCTGCCTCGGTCTAATGGGTTGGCGAGAGGATGAAGTGTGCAGACCTGGTGGATGCAATGAAGGCCTCAGTGTCAGCGATGTTCTGTTCCAGGCTCTTCACATAGAAGTCCTTGGAGTTTCGGTCCATGCAAACAAGGCCAACATAAGCCCTCTGCCCAGCCTGTGCAAATACAGGACACTTAATCATTGTCAACTGCTGTTCGGCAGTCTGTTGCAGAGCACAGATCCCCAGCATTAATGTGTACCTCCATCCCAATGAGCCAGAAGTCTTTGTCGCGCCAGTATGTAGCATTTTGGACATTGCAGACTTCGTTTTGGCGCGACCATGACTGGAAGTCCTTATCTCGCCAACATTCAGTTTTTCAGACACTGCAGACTTTTTTGTGTGAGCATGAGTGGAGAGACTTGGGAAGTTGGCGTTGAACAAGGAGTGAGATGCTAACAGGCTACGCACCTGGTGGAGGAGTTGTGCCAGGAGCTGTGTGGGTTCCAAATGCAGGGTGGCAAAGTAGAGGGCTGTTGTAGTGCCATTTGACAGCAGCCTATGCAAAAGCTTGGAGTACTCTCTGCGCGCGAGGGGCAGAACCTGGTGCCTCGCCTCCCTCGGGAACGTGTACTCATCCAGCCATGCCATCAGGGGCTTGTCTGTGGCAGTTCCAGAATACGAGTACTGCGGAGACCATGAATTGCTCGGACATGCATTCGTGTATAAATAGCATTCAATGTGCAAGGGAACCGCATGCATGTGGTTGTAGACATGTATGGAATTGCAGTGTTTATAGATGAAGATGAAGCAAAGATGCTGCGCTTCGGTTCGACCAGATCTGCGCATCGAAGCCCACCTGAGGCGCATGACAGTGCACATCCACGAATCCCGGGCACATGAAACGCCCAACCTGCAACCACAGACCCCCTAGAGCGCAGGCTAGGCAGCAGAACTGGTCAACATCGGAGTACATACATGCACCATGCACGGACGCATGGTGATTTGCTCAGTACCATTGTTGCAAGCTTGCACACGCTCACCGGGATATTATAGACAGTGCTCTCGAGAACACCGTGCTCAGCTAGGATTAATTGTGAAGCTGCTGCAGGCGATAGGGCCAGAATCTTCCCACCCTGCTCTTTACTAGAGACCACGAAAACATGGTCCTCCAAACACTCGACATCCCCGAAGTGCGGTGCGTGAATGAACGTGCCCCTAAAAGCAAAACACGCCGAGAAATTTGCCATTCTAGGCCTGTGCAGTCTGCAAGCAACAAACTAGTTCCTGGACAACGTCCTGCAGTTTCGTAGCACTATTGATATAACACGAGATGCCTGTAAATCACCAACGAGCATCGAGTCGCCAGCGACAGATGGCCACTCTGCTCTTGCAACGATTTTGCATGTTGCCTGCACGTGTCAGCGAAACGGAGGCAGGTGCACCCACCACCTCATTGCGGAAAAGTGCACGAGACAAAAGCATATTCTTGCAGCGCGCGAATGCAAGGCTCGTGCGGCTCGCTACATCCTCTTCTTTTCGCGATTGATCGGCCGCGATGCGGATCGTGGCTGATCTAGGCGGCATGGCGCCGTGCCTTGGAGCCTTGGAAAGGCACGTGAGAAGTTTCGGGCATCGGAGTGTGAGGCAGGACAGCACCGCAGGACAACGGCTCATTGGGCGAGCCATCAGGAGGAGACCGAGCCGCTCCTTGCTGAAGGTAGAGTCAGTTCCAAGGGAAAATGTTTTCATCTACGAAGAGGTGTTGGCGCACTTCTCTGAGCTACCTGATTCTTCATGGCTTCCAGCCTGGCGTCACAACCACCATCTGCGCACTCTGTCATGCACATATGTGACATACTTTACTTGGTCTACACTTGTAGCTTCTCCGATAAAGCGTACTTCGTCGTACAGTCTGATGTATCTTCCTCGCCAACAACTGTGACATCCCTTCAGCGGACACAAATTAAGAAGGGAAATGCAAGTGATACCTATCTACATATAGATACACTACGTAAGCTTTTGCAAATGGTTTGATGAGGCTGTATTGGATGCCTTAGCTCTGCTGTCTGGATGCACTTGCAGGGGGTTCCAGTGTGCACAGCCTTCCGGGATGATGCTCGGACAGCAGGACATCTGTTCCCTAAAGTCGCTCCATACCACCTGGAGACGCACCAGACCCAGGTGGGCCTTTAGCACGGGTTCTAGCTGGTGCAGTGGAGCAGGCAGAGCCTGAAATGAGAGTACACTTCTACATGTCTCTCAGTATTGTGGAGGACTGTCTTTGCAGTTGCTAGGCCCGTTCATTTCTGGTGTTTGCTTCTTTACACTTGAGCGAAACATGCCACATGAGTGGCTGGGAGGTTACCACATAGCATTGGCCCACCAGCAGGACCAAGGACAGACGATAGAGGAGCGATATTTGTGATGGTGCATGCGTTTTTCGGAAGTGTGGGGCTACATCAGCCCATCAGCCTCCATCAGGAGCATGATATAGCACCAAAACACCAGGCGACTGCATCTGTATGGGTCTGCAGGATGTTTTCACTGACTGCAACTGGGTATGTGCGCAGAACGGACTGGCGAAGCTGGTGGTGCGCGTGCTGAAGTTCTTGGCGGAGAATGAGCGCCTCCTTGTTGTAGCCGCCTCCACCATGATCATGTCCCTCTCACACACCGCGCTGCGGCCGGTTCTGCCCACCTTTGCCAAGGTAAGCACTCAGTTGCCTTTCAAGAATGCGCCACAACATATATCCCTGCTCTGGAAGCCAAGCTACTTCACAGATAAAGCATCTCCTCTGTTCATTGCCTGGATATGGAATCTTCTTCTAATGTGAATCTCTGCTTTGGCATGCCTTCTCCTGTTCAGAGACCTGGTCACCTGCTGTATACAAGATCGTGAGCTGCCTGTCTTTTCTTACCGGCACCTGGAACCACAGATAACAAGACAAAATCTGGGGCCTCGATTCAGTACTGCTGAAACACTTCATCCTTTCATGCAGAGCTTTGGCGTCGGCGCAGCAGCAGTGGGCAGCACGATTTCGGTGTACGCAATCGCGCGCCTGATGATGAACCTGCCGGCCGGCATGCTGGCCGACCGCTACGGCCGCAAGCCGCTCCTGGTCTGGGGACCCCTCATCACAGCCCTGGGTGCGTGGCAACACCAGCGCTGTTGTGTGGAGTGCTGATCAGTGGTGCTGTGCGGTGGGTGAGCAGGTTGGCGCAGCAAGGGTGTGGAGACACACTGTTCCTTTTTTTGCACGGGAGAATGTTCTCGTGGGTTGAACTGTTTTGTCGGGGTGCAAGCTGCTCTCAGGATGCTGAGTAGCGGAGTGCTGCAGCAAAATCAACAGACCAAACTTGTCGAGGCAGCGCTTCTTTTAGATCCAGCCTCCTGGTACAGTATCAGCAGCTGTGCCACACCTGGGTCTGCATGAAGTGAATAAGCTACCTGCCACTCACTCTAACCTTCGGCATTTGCGTGCGAAAACAAGGCAGGAACAGGGCATCATGGAAATGTGGGCAGCCGAAGGAGAGTCTTTTGTACATCATCAGGAGAGGCATTTCCGGATTCCTAGCTTTATTGGTCCAAGGTAGAGGATGCAATTTCATTGGGCAGCTCAGTACAAACACATCCTGAGCCATGGTGTCTGGGTGTTGGACAGGCATGATTGGGTGCGGGATGTCGGGCACTTTTGGTCAGCTGCTGGCGTGGCGGTGGGTGACCGGCATCGGCAGCGCGCTGCAGATGGCCGGCGCCCAGCTCTTCCTCACCGACATATCCCTCTCCACCAATCGCGCACGCACCCTTGGCACCAATCAGGTGCGTAGGTTGTGTTATCATACACTGTTATGTATGGCAGACAAAACGCTGCTGGGGAGTTTTTGAGGATCAGTACTGCGGGCCTCTGTTAGAGCTGTCTCTGCTCCCAAGATAGTCAAGTTTGACAAGTTCAAGTCGGAGGAGGTCCCTTGTTGCCAGCCGTCACAGATCAGTTCAACTATTATGAGGACAGTTAAGGAATTCTTTCTCTCCTTCTCTCTTTCTCTCTCGTATAGCCATAAATTGGCTTGAAACAAGCAGTGTATTGCGCCAAGAGTTTATTTTCATGTAGAGCGCCTTCAAAGGAGACTGTAAAACTTGTTACACGAGGGGAGGCTGAGGCAAGGGCTAAACGCAGCATATATGTGCTCTTGATGCGCAGGCTGCATCGCTGATGGGGGGACTGGTGGGCCCGGCAGTGGGGGGACTGCTGGCCGACGCGGCGGGGCTGCGCGCACCCTTCACGTTGACCGGCTGCGCCGCGCTGGCCGCCGCCGTTTATGGCTGGGTGCGCCTTCCGGAGACCATGGGCCTCCGCGCCCGCGCGGCCACCGACGCCGCCGTGGCCGCCGCCGAGCCGGCCGCTTCGCGCGCCTCGCAGGCTGAGACCCTGCAGGTAAGACTCATGTGCTCCCCGTTCCACTTTCCTGTTAGTTATTTTCTCTTCTAGCACAAGAAGCTGCCTGCACAGCTGTTCGGCTGCCGATGAGGTCGCGGCCACCGCCGAGCTGGCCGCCTCACATCAACTCACTAATCTACTCTGTCATTCAAGCAAGTTTCGAGCACAGCAAGTTTTAGATGTCCAACCACCCTGCCAGGCCTTACATCTGTGCACTTGGGGCACATCTCTGCATGCTGCCATGTAATATGTACATGGGCAGACTATTATGTTCTGCATGTGTAGGCAGAGACGAGTGGAGCTGAAGAGGCAGCAAAGGAGCAACCGCCCGACCTGGCGGTGTCAGGGCAGCAGATAACAGCAGTAAAGGTTGCTGACGCAGCAGTGGACTCTCTGAAAGAGAACTCGACCTACAACCCTCGCAGGATGCGTCCTAAGAGGTGAGCATGCAAGTGCATTGACATTGCAATGAGAAGACATGTTCACTTTTCCACTCCTTCTGATGAAGGCTTGCATGAGCTGAGCTACCCCGGATGTAATGGCACTTGTCAGGGGGCTCAACATGGGTCAGCATGAATGCACATCTGTATCTCTTCAGGCCGTGGCTGATCTCATATAGTCTGGCAACCAAAATTATGACTGATCACATTGCATGCCACTACTTGACTTTTGCTGTCAATGTAGGAGACACACCAAGTCTTCCAACGGTGGGAAAGCTTTTGAGATGTCGGCTGGTGTTTTGTGCGCACAGGAGGAAAGAGCGGCCCTCCTGGCTGCTGCTGCTGCAGAGCCGGGACTTTGGCGCCATTGCTCTGGTGAACGCGCTCATGTTTGCGACCGCCAACGGCAGCCGCTCTGTGCTGATGCCTCTGCTTGCCACACAGTCATTCGCCATCTCAAACACCGTGCTGGGTACGCCTCACTGAACACCTCGGGGAGTTCATGTGGTGTTATCATCTTGTCACATGATGCATGCGCCTGCCTGACCTGCACCGGTGATTATACTCTTCTGGAGGAAGGAGCTGATCCAGCAAATACAACCTTCGCAACTTCACAGCAAGTTGTTGTCAGTCTGTACAGGTTTCTGAGCACTTGGTGGGCTCGTCAACTGAAGGCCCGGAGCATGAACAGACCATCCTTAAGCTTAGACTCGATGATTGCCGAGCAAGCTTATGCCGGGCTGCTGTATGCGCCGGACGTTGATACTCCCATTGGTGGGCATAAAAACACCCGGGGTTGTCGCAGGTTCTGACCTTTCTGGGAATAGAACTCCACCAGTGTCTGTCTAATGGCAGAAAATATTTCTCAAACACTTTGCGCCATACCCCTTGAACTACGGATTTTTTTATAAAGCCTAAAATCCACCATTGCATTCAGGAAGAAAAGAAATTACTATAAAGGCCCTTAAATCCTAACCCTAAAACCCTAACCCATAAACTGTGCCACCCTAACTCAAGTGTTTGAGAAATAATCTCTTAGTCCGTCTGAGTGTGACTCATTGATGTGTGACAGGGCTGCTGTACGCGCTGATGGCGGTGATCGCGCTTGTGGGCATAATGCCGGCCGCGTTTGTGGCCGACAAGCTGGGCCGCAAGTGGACCATTGTCCCCTCCTGCTTCGGCCTTGCCGGCTCGCTCCTCCTCATGGCAGTCACCGGTAAGCCCTGCTGCTTCTGCTCTGCTAGTGTCACTTCTCCGGCTTGGACACAGAGCAGCTTGCTTTGAGGTCAGGCTGCTCTATGAGACAAGGTGATTCAAAGAGGTGCTGGGCAGCTGTCAGAGTCACTTTTCTGGCTTAGACACCAAGCAGCTTGCTTTGACGGCTGCTTTTCAAAACAGGGCGATACAAAGAGGTGCTGGACAGCTTTCTGTGTAACTTCTCCGGCTTGCACACAGGGCAGCTTGCTCTGACGGCAGGCTGCTCTTGAAGACAGGGTGATTCAACGAACTGGGCAAATTGGAATTTTCTGCGTCGTGTGGCGAGGCAGGCTCCTTCGGCATGTTGTCTTTTTCCTTCATCTGTAGAACAGTCTGGTCATTTCAATGGCCGCAGACACCGCATGTCGTCTCTGGTGAAGGTCAAGAGCAACCCCTGCGATACATCGCTGCTGCAGGCAACGTGTGAGGCTGCTGTGAGCCCTGCCCTGTGAGAGAGACACGCACAGAGGGTCACAAAGTTTTGTAATGCACCAGTGTAAGTGAAGACAAATGTGATATAGCCTGGCAGCGGTGGTCTTGCCTGCAGGCCGCCAGGAGCTGTTCATTGGGGCGATGATGTTGTACGCGGTCGCGAACTCGTGCATCGGAGCGACGCCGGCCGCGTTTGCCGCGGACGTGATGCCGCAGAGCGTGTCCGGCTTCGGCCTTGGCATGTTCCGCTGCGCCGGCGACATTGGTGCGCACTATATCCCTGTACTTTCCAAGGATTTTTGGCGTTCAGGGATTTGTGTTAAGGGCTCTAGTTACCTTAACAATAACCCTCAAGTTTCAAAAAATACATACAGTTCTCTTTTTTGCACGATATGCAAATATATTGCGAACAAAATCTTAATGCAGCACGCATATGTTTGCTGCTGGTGATACAAGTCACAGCATTGCATGCAAATGGGGCGCCCTTCCGTTTGTTCTCTCACTAATTTCTTGGAAGCCCAAGCCCAAACACAAAGTCCTGATTCGATAACAGAAGCAGTCAAAGCCGGACGCCACCTCTATGTCAGGCTGAATGCCCACATGGGTAAGCATGACTGGCAGCTTAATGAAAGGCAATGCCCTTGCATCAGAGCTCTGTATGGTCCTTCAAAGAAGCGCTCTCAAGGGAAATGCACGGCATTACCCCTCGTCCACTTTCCTTGAAAATGCCCTACTGAGATCTGCATGTTGTGCACAGGGCTGATGGTGGGTCCGGCGCTGCTGGGCAGGATAGCAGACATGACATGTTCATATTTCAACCCTAAAACCTATACTCAGAATCTAAACCCTAAGTAAAATACCCTGAGGGAAAAGAAAAGAGTATAAAAGAAAAAAAAATGTTGTGCACAGGGCTGATGGTGGGCCCGGCGCTGCTGGGCTGGATCGCAGACATGACGTCCGTGCAGACTGCGCTGCAAGTGAACGCAGTCGTGCTCGTGGCGGCCGTCTCATACTTTGGCCTCGCCGCGCGCGAAACCAAGCATCTCCGCGTGCAGCAGCACATGCAGAAGCGCGCGGCCGCCGCGGCCGCAGCAACATAGGTTCATTCAATTTTTAACGGGCGTTTTGAGTGTGACTTTCGACATATATGTGCCGCCGTGGCATAGGTGCCTCCCTGCTGACAAGGATGAAAGCCTCTCGATGGCCAATTTTGGAGCGCCGCCTTCTTGTGTGAGTTCAGTGCGTTTCCAGGGTGTGTTCATTGCACGAATATATAGGAGGTTGAGAGTCCTGATAAAGGATTTTGAGGGTCTTCAGGACCGGGAATTGATGATCGGTGGATGTTAGTGGGGGTATTGAAAGATGTGCCCCTGCAAAAGAGGCAAGTGAGGTCACGAAGAGGGGACACCCAGAGAAATCTGCATGGGCTTGGTGTGAGTTGACACCGATTGGGCTGAGGAGGCCCTCAAAAAGGTTTGCAAAATGAAACGCTATGTGATGTCTTTGTGTCACAGCAGTTTTGTCTCTGTACTACGATAGCAGCTATTCTTTTGTGCATTACAAGACTCGGCCTTTTGAGCCTCGGCCATATAAACGACACATGATCGAGCCTGAGTACATATGTTGTTTGCCTGGCAAATGGGGGGCAAATGCCCACGAGAACCTATTAGCACCTGTACACGTCTATCTGGCAATCGCATTATTGTCATCAATTCTTCTGTGATGTAAACGTCCTGGAGTCATTGATACATGCAGAAGTGCAGCATTATGTCATCCTGAGTATCAATTGCAGCACTGCAGCGCTCAACACTCGTTCAAGACAGCACCTTGGCATGGCTTGCAGCTGTTTAGGACAGAATGTTCTTGAAGCCACCCACGGTACTCCCTCAAGAAGAAGAAGCGATTACATCATTCCAGCCATCTAGGGCTGATCAGATGTCCTATCCTCATGGCTTCCAGCAATGAAAAATGCACTTGACCGCATATGCATGCCTGCACTACTTCATTTTCTGCAAGTCGCACTTGTTGATGGGTGCGTTAGCATTTTTGCATGCATTTTAATTACACCACAACACAGCCATCTCTACACTTCCATCCTCACATCATATATAAGGCCGCAAGCCTTCTCACAATCATATTCCCAAGATCAAAACGAACATCGGGATGGCTGCCCGCTGCTTGGTACAATTCAGCTGGCCAGCCGAACTCATTCTGATGAATCTAGCATGAGTTCTTTTCATGGCAACCCCCCTATCCATTTGCATCATGGGACTCTAAATCATTTGAGTTAAGAGTCCCCTGTTTGCATGCCTTGTTGTCGTGCTGAGGCAGCCTTTCCTCTTCCTGGCGCTCGCACGCCCTTGATTGTCCTGTCTCTCTTGATCTTATATATGCCTTGTTGTGTATTGATGAATGCCTTTTCGGCACATTCGATATCTTTGAAGGTTCTCAGCTGTGGGCTGACATGACCGGGAACACTGCCGCCAGATCGATTCAAACTAAGCAAGGTTTATTCAGGGCACCTAACTCATACTGCTGCACGCCTTGATGGCGGACAGACGATCTCTTTCTAACAATGCCCGGCACGCCAAGTACCTTTCACAGGTACTCAGCTGCGGTGGTGATCACAGGGGGTCTTGCCCACTGCTTTGTGTATGTCAGCTGTGCAGCTGACACCAGCACTCGAGGCCCCTTCTTGGACTTCACAGAGCCACTTGTGAACTGAAATGTCACCTTTCCCTGCAAGCACAATTGCGAACTGTTAGATCTCCCGAAATACTACACTTCCAGGCGCTTTCTGATCGAGAGTCTTGTTTTGGTTTTCCATATGCCTGCGGAGGGCCCCTTTGGCAGACGATAATCACGCTTTGGGGCTAATCTCAATTCATGTTCCCCTGTGATCAGTAGTTTTGTCATCATGTTTGTGAGTTTCACCCATGTGACAGAAAAATGTCAGGCATGCACATGCTAGCAGCAAACTTCATCAAGATGGCCAGCTCAGATGCACGGTGATCCCCAACCTTATTCTTCATCCACTTTAGCTTAGTGTGTAGGGTGTTAATGGTTAATGGTTAAGGGTGTAGGGTTTAGGGTTTGGGTTTTATAGAGGCCTTTATAGTAATGGTTTTTTACGGGGAGTGTAATGGTGGATTTAGGGTTTAGGGTCGATGAAGGGTCAATAATTCTGTAAGACACAAAGTGGATGAACTGTAATGGGAGCGGTGAGTGGTTGTGATGTCTATAGAATGGAGTGTACCTCATAGCCGGGGTCCACGCTGACCTCAGCGACGTAGGTGGTGATGTCAGCCTCTGCGCCGCTCGTGACATCAGCCACGGCTGCCACTGTCGCGTTGGCGTTTGCGGTGTCACTGTGCACTGTAAAATCGTTCGGCAGAAAGCTGCATGCAAATAGCAGACATCAGTGCACAGATGAGCTACCATGGTCGTTCATGCCAGGCCTTGATGAGTGCACATTATATTTAGGGTTTAGGGTTATATTTAGGGTTAGGGTTACCATAAACCCTACGAACCCTTGAATTTAAAGATAAAAATCCTTTAAATATAAACACAATTGCCCCATTCATGCTTCAGCATATCACAGTACTGGACCAGAGCCTACGAACAACCGTGACCAATCATAGTTTTTTCAAATCTGTTGATCTCTCATGGGAGATTGCCCAAATTCTCTTGGTCAGAAACGCCATAAGTAGGTTGCAATGTTTTGTCGATTGGGTGTATGGTGACATGCGCAGAACAGTGTCTGGGTCAGCAAATAAATGAAGCCCAGAAACTGTGTAGCAACGTCAGTCAGTCAGTCAGTCAGTCAGTCAGTCAGATGATCGATTACACCTTTTCCAGCCGCCTAGAGCTGATCAGATGTCTGACCTAACCTGAATGTGTGGCTGCAGGAGACGCATAGTCTCACCTGAGAGGCAGGCTTGTGTTGCACACCACCGCCACCGGAACAGCGGCCGCATCGGTCACAGCGATGACACTGCCATTGGCTGCAGCCAGGTACGCCATCTGGAGCGCGTAGAAGCAGCACGTCCCCCTGAATTGCAATGCATCACGGCACCTCATTTGCATGTTTATTTAAATGGTGGGCTGCATATGCTGAGTAGTGATAGAGTGTCAGCGGTGTGATTGTGTGTGTGTAGTGCTCTTGCCAGATCGTACTTCACCTATCTATGTGCTACCAAACCCACATAATGCTCACTCAAAATAATGCTCTGCTGGAAACATAGGCACGAAAATATGTACTCGGGTTGCAATCTACCAGATATATACATAATTCTGTCACAGTTCGGCATCAATGCCGCTTATGGCACACCATCCATGAAAGGGTCACAGACACCAATCTGGCCCCTAGAAACATCAATAAACACCCTATCTAGTGACAACTTGACCCACCTGGTCCCGGTAACGGTGACATCTTTGACGCCGAATGGAGCGGGCGGTGTCTCGGCAGCTTGAGGTCTGGCGATGAGCGAACTATAAGCTGGCGGGGGCGGCGGCGGGTAGCTGTACGGGGGGGGCGAAGCCGTTGGAGGGGGCGGTGACACGGGCGGCGGGGGGCTGTAACGCGGAGGTGGCGGTGGTGGACATGTCGGCGGCGGAGGGGGGACCGGCGGTGGTGGTGACGGAGGCGGGGGGTTCGGTGGCGGGGGGCTATACACTGGTGGAGGTGGGGGTGGATAGGTCGGTGGTGGGGGGCTCGGTGGTGGTGGTGAAGGCGGCGGCGGTGAGGGGGGACTCGGGGGTGGCGGTGATGGAGGGGGGCTCGGTGGCGGGGGGCTCGGTGGTGGTGGTGGAGGAGGTGGCGGCGGGGGGGATGGCGGCGGGGGGCTCGGTGGCGGGGGGCTTGGTGGTGGCGGCGGGGGCGAATCCGGTGGTGGCGGAGGGGACACCGGTGGGGGGCTCGGTGGTGGGGGACTCGGCGGCGGGGGGCTCGGCGGCGGGGGGCTCGGGGGTGGCGGAGAGGGCACGACAACGCCGCAGGAAGCTGTGCGGAAGGCGCAGCCATCGAGCGGAGCGCAGCAGTTGCCGCTGCCCCCGAACAGGGCGCAGCAGGACGTGCATGCATAGTCTATCTGGTACGCCTGCCCTGGGTTCACCTTTGAATCGAACAACGCCGCCATGTCAGAAGTAGACTGGATATATTCTCATGATGATGCACAGTTCAACTGCAGGCTAACTAATAGATGCATGGGTGGATTGGCTTCAACTCCTGTTGCTGCGCGCACTGCGCCGCACAGATCTACTAGTCTTAAGCCAAGCGTCTCTTAGCCGTGTCTCCCGCTGTTACTAAGAACAGGTTTGGAAGTGGTCACTACCCCTTGTCTTACAGGTGCTCTTAGGGTTCAGGATTTAATTTCTACCATTTCTCCATTTACTTTAAATTTAAGGTTTGGAATTTTAGAGATTTATCCCAACCCTAGATATAAGGCAAGGGGCGCACCGGGTCAGCGACTTGAGTGACGCTCTTGACAGGGATTATCCATAGCTGGAACACATTGTTGAGGTCGTTCGGCCCCGACGTGAACTGCACGCTGAGCGGCAGGAGGCCGGCGGGGAAGTAGGGAACGTCGTGGCAGACCAGCGCCGCATCATAATTCCCCGGTGACGCCGTTTCCAGCGCTGCGCCGTTCAGCGTCACCAGCGCATGGCCGCTGTACCGCACACACACCCTGCACGGGGCGGCACCGAAGGGTCAGTCACTGGGTTGGTTCCTTCCTCTGCTGTCAGGGAAGTTGGCCATAATCAGCATCCATATCCTGCTGCAGCCTGAAAAGTTCCGTGTGAGTGTTTTCAAAGCATGCACAGCACGGGATTGCACAGGCATGCCCGTGAATGCACTCAGCACCTCTTCATTGCACTTCGTCAAGCTGGCAACTACTACCACTAGGAGACCCAAGGGTAACAGAAATTTCATGCGTCATTGCCACTAACAGATCGCTGAAGGACACAATTCAACAGATGCATGTCGAAAGGCCTCTTGTCTTGGAGCACCTGAAGCGATTGGCGTAGGCTGATGTGTTGAAGTTTGCTGAGCTGGATGTGATGTCAGCGGTCGCTGTCACCTGCACATACCCGTCCAGCTGCATGCCAAAGCACTTGGTGTATTTCCCCGGATCCAGGGGTGGTGACCCTGGAAAGACGCCCCCATACACCTGCACGAAGACATGCACATGCTCACACGACAGATTTGCTATGTTGGCAATGGTTTAAATTGCTGTTTAGCGCAACCTGACGTGCAACTGCCATGTGATGTGTGAACTTAGTACTTCTTCATTTCAGTAAGTCTTTTCCAAATCCCAATCAGTCAGGAAAAGCATGCAAGACTAGTTGTTAGGAGGTGCACATCCAGCGAATTTGGACACCTTGGCACTTTTCTGGGCTGCAGGTTTTTTTGGTAGAATCTTGCGTACTATTTTATGCTACTCTGGCGGACACCTTGCTAGTGTTGATATATGCTGATTGATGGAGTTTCTGGGACATCTGAATCAGCCCTAGATGGCTGGAATGATGTAATTGCTTCTTCTTTCTTCTTTGTACGCTGCACCCAACACATTGTGCTGGGAGTCCTCCGATAACAAACGCTCTTCTGTGAAAAACAGTCCATGATTGTGGTGTTGGGCTGGAGAGCACCTTCATGAGGGAGGGGTCCTGGCAGCGCTGCGGCAGGGAGGGGTCCGGCTGCAGTCCCCCAAAGTCCGGCAGGCCATAAGGCTTGCTGCTGCTTGCGTTGCAGTCTGCTCCATACGCGTCCGGATACATCGTGGCCTGCCAAATCATACAGACTCAAATGACAGTGAGTCTGGAGCAAATTGGAGGCTAAAGTCCTGCGAACATGACAGTTAGGCGCTGAATGACAGCGCCAACACCTCCAGGGCACTATGCAAGCACGCTAACAGACATGATGCCAGGCAGTTTAGCTTGGCAATCACCAATTGTGGTGCACCAGACACATCTGAGTGACAGATTATCTGCCCCTAGCACAGTGCATCAGTGCAGCATCGATATCTGCTTGTGTGCTCTCTCTGTGTTCTGCTACAAAAAATTATGGTCGTGCATGCAACTGTTGTGGGCAAAGCAAGCTTCTGAAAGGGCCATGGGATATCCAAGATCATTCGATCAAGTCTGTGCTTCAAGTATTCATGCATCTGTCTTGCTACATTTCTGGGCACTAAAACATAGGGTACTAGATCGCAAAAGTATTAAAATATAAAACCTAGTCCATTAATACCAAAAACTTGCACCTTGAGGCCATAGAGCAGCTGGGCACCACCGAGCTGGTCGGGGGAGGCCTGCCCGGCCGGGCAGGACCCCCCGCTCACACTCTGCACCACTATCTGCCCAGCCGCCATTGCGGGCAGCGCCTTCTGGGCACCTGGGCACAAGGTTGTTTGGCTTCAGCGGCATGTGACATGGGGCTGTGAATGAGGGCAGCTTTGTCTGAGCAATCTAAGGGTAGCTGGGTATACCAGCATGCATGGAGGTTGTGGCCGGTCACTACCACTCACGAGATATCTCAAGTGATGCCATGCAGCTGGGAGTATAGCAGGTGTGATTCTATGCAAGCCAGCGTTCAGCTTCTCAAGCAGTGAGATTAGCACATTCATTAAGTGCAGGATGGAGGGCATACAATTTTCACAGCAGAAAGTGAAGAGTGACGGTGCACAAGCAGATCAAAGTTTGCTGCTGTGGGAGTGGACGAGCCCCAGGATTGTCCAATGCACAGCCATACCTCGCCCAATGTTGCATGGCTGCGCTTTACTGATCACACAGGCCCCCTTGGGCCCCTGGCAGCGGACTTGGGTGAAGCTGCTGCCTGCTCTTGGGAAGCTGACCGCCCAAAATGCCGGCACCACTCCGGACTGAGAACCAGTGATGTTAACTTGCAGGTGCAAGTTCTTCCCATCATCCAACCATTGCACCTGTCACATGCAGGTGTCACGCAGTCTTTTTAATCAGTGGACGCCGAGTGTGATGCAGTGTCTTTGGAAATCACAACACAGATTTCCTCCCCTTCTGAGCGGAGTGCTTGGGTCCTCAATGTGCCCAAAGAAAATTCTAAACCCAATCTAGCAGCTTGCACTTTCCACAGGAGTCATGGAGGCACAAGCACTTGCCTCACATCCCTGTGCCACACTTCCTCTGTAGATATCCAATCTCCTGCCTTGCTTTCCTCCCAAGCTCAACGACTGGCAGCCATCCACTGAAAACTCCGACGCCGTGGCCGAGGGCCGTCCAAACCATCGCGATTTCACTGCATCAGGAAACACACACGGCCTCCATATACGCAGAATGTTCAGTGTATCTGCAGCTCATGGTTTCAACCTTGTGTACGGCAGTCAAAGCGTACGGTCAGTCCCAAAGTGAACGCGCTTGCCATCGAAGTTGAGTGGTAGTGATACCTTGCACGCTGCTTAGAGAAGTTACAGGGACACTGTCTCCTCGGATTTGGTCTCTGCTAATGGGCACGGTGCACAAGCTGTAGTCCGGGAATACTCTCCCTTCGGTGACATTTGCTGCAGCCACGAGCAGAGCTGCAGATTGGTCTGCTGATACAACCTGTTCATCACAAGTGATTGAGTCGAGACATCACAAAATATTAGCCTAAAGTGTCTGACCCGTTGCCGTTTACCGATCTTACTCTAGATGTAACGCGCCATGCACCTAAACGAACATTAGACCCAGTACCACAGAGGACGCAAGTTTTATGGAAAACAATGCAAAGCAGATTACCCTCAAAAGGAAAGATATGGCAACCGCAGAGCGCAGGAGTACTGAGCTGTGGCGCCACATCTGTCAACGCTGCCGTCGTCAAGTGCCCACGTCAGGCTTCTGTGCTGACTGGGTACATATACCTATGTCTGACATTCCAATCAATGCCAACAGGATGCCGCTTGTCCATTTTTGATATCGTGGGACTCATCTGACGATGGTACCGTGCGATGGTGCGAAAGGAAAACTGACGTCGGCACGTGGTGTACTGCTGGCGTCATGTGCTTCTCATTTTCCTCCACGGGTTGTTGCGTCCTCCGCAAAGTACCAGGCTTACCTTTAATTTCACTGTGTAAGCAAGCAAACAGCAGAAACTGCTGATTCCTTGGACGCTTTGCAGTTCCAAGATTCATTTTCAGGTTCAAATCTTTTTCACGAGCTCGAGCTGCCACAGCACAAGAAGTTTCATTCAGACCGGCCGGCCGCTTTGAGAAACCCGTCATGACATTTCCCCCTCCCCATTACAACCGCTACTTATGGCTGGAATAGGGAGTAAGCGCGCTGCATGCGGTGGCAGGTGGCCATTTTTGCCTTGGGGGAATTTGGTGCTACAAGCTCCAACAGGTCCACTCGCAGATTTGGCCACTCAGATTGCACCGTCAACCCGATGACTCCGAGGCCGGTGTGCTGCCTGTAGAGGGCGCGCGTCTCCCAATACACCCTGCGCACATGCGCTCAGTCACCCTTTGTCATGATTAGCAACCCAAAACACTGCCTGTAAAGAGCGTGCGTGTCCCAGTACACCCTGCGCGTATGCGCTCAATCACCCTTTGTCCTGATTAGTTACCCAACACACTGCCTGTACATGGCGCTAGTCTCCAAGAACAGCATGTGTGCATGTGCCATCAGATGTCACTGCTACTCCTCTTCAAGGAACTCTACGAATTGTAGCAGACTTCTAAGGCTTCTCTAGGCCCTACAAGCTTGGTTGTGTAGAGTGGCATCGGATTTGCGGGTGCACCTGGCAACTCGCCAGATAACGTGCCCTTGTTGTTCAGGCGTTCCCTCCTCCGTCAGCCGCTGGATGGTCCGCTCTACCTCCACCATGGCCATCCTGATCAGGCAACCGCACCCTCATGATCCTGATCAGGCAACTGCGCCCTCACAAAGTTTACACAAATGACAGCACCTTTGACGGGTCCTCAACCAAAGTAGATGGTTAGAGGCCCCACGGTGTGGCTGCAGACACGCTGAGTGTATGCCCTATGGCCATTTGGCTTTGGGTTTGCCAACCTGTAATAATAGTAATAATAGATGGGTCGTCCGTGAGAGCAGACATCATCAGCCTCGCAACCTGTGCAGGGATGCTGCTCGAATGCTTCCCAGAATCCCTGCAATGGCCACCCTCTTGACGCCACACAGACATGGGCTTGTAAGTAGGCACAATACTGACCTAGCAGGGAGCACATAACTGCGGCAGCTGGGCGGAGAAGGTGCGAGCTGTTGCTTCCCCCGGCGATGAGCAGGGACTGGACTGCCGCAACCAGTGCTAATGGGAGCCAAACCACGCATGTTCTATTGGCAGAGAAGGCGGCGCACACCTGGCAGGCAGCGCTTGACTGCGGCGGTCGGGGGGCGCAGGCGTGAGCCACCGGAAGAGGAGGTAGGTGGTCCCCCCGGCGATGAGCAGGGAGGGGACCGCGGCCACCACCGCCACAGTCAGCTCATTGGCGCGCAGAATCTGGTCCAGTTCCAGCATCGCGCTCTCCGTGTCCAACTTCAGCTTCTGCACCTGTTCTTACAAATTGGACATTTCCCAAATATTCGCATATCTACTTTTCATGCCCAAGGGGTATTTCTTTGGTATAAGGGGTGTTCCGAGTCCAACTGCATCATCTACAAACCAGGCATCATCTAGCAGGGGTGCATGCTAGATGATGCATCTATCTGAGTTGAAATGCTAAGGTGGGGCACGTCTACTTCTCATGCCCCAGGTGCTTGTACAGGGGTGTTCCCAGTCCAATCGCACAACACGAGGGATGGTGTCAAAATTTATTTGTGCTGTTCACACAACCGCTTCGCACAGCTGCTGGCCTTGTTTGGGTGCAGTGCCACATGGAGCCTGGTTATCAATATGGTTGGTTCTGCCGGTTAATGTTCAAATTTTTTAGACCCTGCTTACTTGAGTTTAGGAATCAGGGTTTAAACACTAGATATACAAGTTAATCGGCCCATGTGTGATCATCAACAGACGGAGGCACGGGGTGGAGCATGAAGGATGATCGAGGTCAGAGTGTCAGCAGGCAGGCAATGGGAATATAGCAATTGAATCACCTCTTGTCTAAGCTCTCACCTAGGGGTTCACATGGCAGTAACCCTACACCCTACACCCTGAACCTAAACACTTAAATAATAAAAAAAGGTGGAAAAAATAAGAACAAACAATCACCTGTATGAGTATGGCGCGAAGCAGGGAGCCATTGACAAGGTTGCGGATGGGCTTCTTGAGCTCATCCTCATAGCAGCCCATCATGAAGGCCATGCCGGGCAGCAGCTCATCCCCTTCTTCAATACCCTTCATCTCCCCTGGTTTATCCCCCTCAGCAGCCGCCCTATCACCTGGCCCCACTCGGTCCAGCGCTGCAGACACCTCCGGATCCATCTTCCTCTGTGTAGCAAGTGCCGGTCTGTCTTGAACTCGAGGGGAACAACATCATTTGTAGCTTGATCTGCTCTTGTCACAGCGTTGCGCGAAGAATTGCATCATGACTGCAAGCATCAGCATCAATGCCACATATTTAATGACGCTGCAGTTTGTGTTGGTGGGTGGAAAGCTGCCGTTGTCCATTTTGTACCCACATCCGCTGTGAGGCAGCTCACCATCCGTGAGCTTGGTAAGGAACCCATGCTTGCAACCTGTTCAGTTTACAATAGCAAGGAGTGGACGCAATATCACCAACGTGCTATGGCTCTGCAGACATCGGTGAGAAATCCAAGCATCATTTCATTTTTTTATTTTTTACTTTCAGGGTTTTTGTTTCGGGGTAAACCCTAAACACTGGAAAATAAATTTTGCAGGGGTGCCCACCGTGCTAGACTTGCCAAAGTCGGCCTCAAAGTCGCGCAGCATGCGCTCAAGGGAGGCCTTGTATTTAATCCTACACATAAACCCTGAATAGAAACCAGAATATAACGCAAAAACCCCAAACCATAAATACTCGCTCACCGTGCTGGACTTGCCAAAGTCGGCCTCGAAGTCGCGCAGCATGCGTTCGAGAGAGGCCTTGTCAGTCTCGTAGTCCCCAACGCTCACGATGCTGCGGCGCTGGCGGAAAGTCGCGAACAGCTCGTCCTTTAGCTGCAGCAGCGGCGCCAGCACCCGGTCCCGGTACGCGCCCGCCACGGCCTCGGCGGCCGAGCGGCCCCACCGCTCCAGATCGTCGCTGCCTGCCAACGGGCTGTGCCTGCGCAAGTTATGGGCACAAGCTATCTATCAGGACTCTGTGGCTATTGATGGACCACGACTCTTGCCAAGACGTTGACGACAAGTGGAACAAGTCCCCAGGTGTGTACGCCCGCCACTGCCCGGCGGCCGAGCGGCCCCACCGCTCCAGATCATCGCTGCCTGCCAGCAGGTTGTGCCTGCACATCGAGTCACATCTAGCGGTCAGCGAGAGATGTGTGACCCTTTTGTGGAACAACGGCTCCCCTTGTGCGCAGGGCATCGCTTCGGCGGCCGAGCGCGCCCCATTTCTCCATGTCATCACTGCCCGCTAATGAGTCCGTCCCTGCGCGAAGGTTCTATTCCCCCTTGTTTCAACTCTGTTTTTCACCGAATGTTATTTTCCTGGCACTGTCTTTGACTCTGCAAACTGCTTTGCCTCAACATGCTTTGGTAGGATGCTGTGCAATGGTTCAGAGTTCCCAAAGAAGAGTATTCTTCTCTTTCCTTCAGAAGTGATGCTTTTGAGCTGTTTTGATCTCAGTCACGACTCAGCATTGAATACCACAATAGAGTCACATATAGGGTGCGCACATGTAGAGGAAGCGTCCGCTCCAGAAGCAGGCCAGGCCGATGAGGCTGTAGCGGATCCAGTGCTGCTTGTACTTCGATGGCGCTGCCAGCCAATCGGGGATCCTGATCGCACACAACTCAGAGATTCAGGGTGTAGAGGTTAAGAGCACACCACACTGCGTTTGATTGGCATGGTTGACATGCAAAAAGCCTTCCTTGTTGTTTATGGCTGTTGTGGTGGGTGCGTGACATTTTTGGCGGCCCTTTTGCATGCAGGCGGTCGGTATGTGTTGCAGACAATAATGAGTCTGGGTTCTGCCCTACCATCACTCCAGTAAGTTGTTTGAACATTTCTTGTGCAATTGCAGGCGCTGCTAAAGAGCGCGTGCTGGGATGCATATGATGCATGTGCACCACCTGAACATAGACCTACTCCAAAATTTGATGGTATGTGCGCTAACAAGCACCTGCACCGAGCTGCATGTAAGCTCACAGCTAAAGCTGGCAGTTGTAAAATTCTTTCCTGGTCGGGCCTGTTACAATGACTGCTCTGCGCTGATCGTGGTTGAGTGGATGCCAGCACACCTTATGATGCCATGTCGACGCCAGGAGGCGCTAGCCGCTGCTGACAGCGCAGCATTTGCCGATGTGGCTGGCGCCACGCTTGACTCAAAGACAAGCTCGACAGCCGCTCGCTCAATCGCTTTTCCAACATTGTCCTCGGAGTCCTCTGCAGGCTGACTGGGTTCCTCCCTGACCACCCACACTGAGGTCATCAGCTGGAATTCTGATGCGATGGTAGCCGCCTTGATTTCTCCACATATTTGGTGTTGTTCATCAAAATGGCGAGGGGATGGGCAGGAATCCATCACTTGCAACTTAAAAAAAGGCTGCCCAGAGAGGGGCACTGACGGACAGCAAGCTTGTGCCGGTCCCTACCACAAGTTCCATGTTCATCTTCTGTAGAGGGCGCACTCGAGAGATTTTCCCTCTGGAACGGGAGCAGAGAGGATGAACATGACACGCGTGCTGAGCATCAAGGATGTACATTACCTCTCTTCTTCCTCCATGTCTGCAGCAGCGCCACTGTCTGTAGCAGCGCTGAATGCAGATGCCATCAGGCGCTGCCACTTTCATCTTCTGTGACCCCCATTTGCGGACTGCTCATCTCTTGAGTGTCAAGGATGTCCATTACCTTGCTTCTTCCTCTACGTGTGCAGGCCCACTGTCCGCAGCATCGCTCAGTACAAATCCCATCAGGCGCTGCATTTTTCGAGCTGCGCGCTCCCCAAGCGCCCGGGCTGCGCGCACGGCGGCGCGCGCCACCGCCGCGGCCGTCTCCGCATGGCCCTCGTCGGGAGGGCACGCCGTCAGTTCCTCGGCTGCTCTCCTTGCCTCGTCAACCGCCTGGTACAGGTACCTCCCATTAAGTAATTGTACCTAGCTCAGGCACGGTCTACGCTCGCATTTCCAACCCAAAGGCTGGACTTATTTGGTATGTGACCTCCTGGACCTTGTAGGCCAACAGAAGCACCGCCTGCTGCGTAGACACCGGAGGTGTCCAGACATTTCTTGGTTGTAGTGTTTTGTCTGCCAGCGTGTCCCCTGATCTGCATCGGGTGTGCTTCCAGGACTCTCACTCACAAACAAGAGCACCATGTGCATCTTGCGACTGGAAAAATGCCAGGTCAGTGGGCGCATGGGTTGCGGACCTCTGAGATGCTCAGCGCGCAGTGCAGCGCGGCCTGGTGCGCGGCCGCGAGCAGGCGTTCCCTCTCATCGCCCGCCGGCCCGCCGACACACGGATGCGCCGTGGCCGACAGCGACCGCGCCGCCTGCGAGTGCGCGGCCAGATTGAGCTGCGCTGCTCCATTGTGCACCTTTGCCAGCGCCTCACACAGCCTCCCACGCAGCGCCCTCAACAGGATCACCTACATGACTGCTGATGTTGAGCTTGGAATAGCTTTTGACATCAAATCTCTAGTCTTAATCTGGAAGCCTGCCAATTCTGGTTTGTAAACCTCAAGCACAGGTTGATCACGCTGAACATGCGGTTGTCCATTGCATCCCGAGTGTCCCTCAGGACAGATCATTTTGCCACAGGTCGTGTGGAACAAATACCAATCAACGCGTACTGGCGAAAACTCAATTGGAGGTACATGGTGTAACTGCAGAATGTCAGGAGTTTTGTGTGTCGCTTCTGGTGCAGCCTTCGACTGACAATGAAGAGTTGTTAGATACCATGCCAGTATTAGCTGTGCGGTGCATTGCAAGATCGCACCCGCCGCTCGATCTGATCGGTGGCATTTGGCTGCTTGAGCGCTCCGGAATGCAGGCGTCTGCGGCCGCGGACCGCGTCGATGCAGTCAAAAACAAAGGAGGTCGGCCCCTGCCCGAGCAGCAGGAAGCTGCGGTGCGCGCCGCTCTTCAGCCGCGCACTCCAGAACTGGAAGCTACTGTCTGCTGTCTCCACATCGTGCAGCAGCCTGCACAGGATCTAATGCTGTGGAAGGCACGCTACCTTCAAGGATGTTCAGTTTTAAATATGCTTGGCCTTGAGCATACTTAGCTCAGGTAGTGCAGTATTATTTGCATGCAGCAAGCCCCCATGTGATAGCTCGAATTGTGCAGTACTATGTGCATGCAGCAAGCCTCCATGTGATGGCCATGTGACAAGTGTCTGCAAGCAGAGGCAAGTGATGCCATGGTCTGCGTGCGGGCCAGCACATGGCAGGAACATGTGCCCTCAGTCAGAGAAGGCATGCGAGGTGTCCAAGCTGTTTATGTGCTGCCGCACAAATTCGTCTTCAAAAGAATGAAAGTTGCAATACTGTGCTGTCACTTCAGCTATAGGATATCATGCAAGACCTGTCCGATGCTATCTGGGCGAGCTGAAGGGAGGTCAACCACTGGACGGCAATCGCTTCTTCCTGCAATGAGCAGGCACCTAGTCAGGGAACACACATACCTCTGCAAGAAATTTAGCAGCGTGCATGCGAGGCAAGTCGCCTCCATCCATTAGCATCAGTACGCACACCTCATCGGTTTGGATGATCTGGCGAAGGGCAAAAAGTAAGCCCGATGCTCGTTCTCCACTCAAGCCTCCTACTGGAAGCACATCTGGGACCGTTGTTGCTGCAGTGATGGCGCGATATGTCCTGCTCAAAACGCGGACCGGGAAGAGAAGAACTTTCTTTAAAAGTCTGCTGACCATTGCGATGCTAGCTTTGCCGTCAGCACTTCGCAGCCTGGAGCATCAGTGGGCGTGATCGACACTGATCAAAGTTGTATCGTCACATCCTCCTCAGTAAACTCATGAGTATATGATATGCGACATCCCAATCTGTTCAACAAGGCACAGGTGACACAGGCAAAACAGAGCACGTCACAGATCGTTTCCCACGCTTCCTTTCCAGTGCCTTGCTCTTTGCCGAGACTCTCGTAACTGTGACTCACCCCTTTCGGCGTCGTTTCCGTCGTTTGTCACGGACAAAGAAACGATCTCCTGGCTGTCTCGGGAGTGTTAAGAATGTTTTAACATTGTATATTAACGCAGATTTGTTGCCAGTGGCAAAGAGGCTCAGAGTAGCCAATCAATATGCCGGCAAACAAATTCAAGGTTTCGGCAGTCTTGCCCATCGCAGCGTCAGACTATTTCATCGAGAGAGACAGCGCTGCCTTTCGTTCCCTTATGTCAAAGGTGGGCTTTTGTGCCACATCATGGGTCAAAACTGTGGATCCGACGCTTTTGGATATCCTTGGACGTTGTATGCAGGGGGGCTTGCAAATCGTGACGCGAGCATTTCGAAAGTTGTAGTGCCTTGAAAAACGTTGGAGAAATCAAAGCAAAGCACAACACGAGGCAGCCAGCAATATTCCCAAGATTTCATCCCTTGTCTTTTGTGTCGGAATTAACTATGCACCGATCTTGCGTGGCTAACAGAGCATGAAGGTGGGGGCGTTGGAGATCGTGGACTGCTGGATGGAGGCCGATGCAGAGGTTTACAAGTTTGTGACAAAGCTGGATGTGGACAAGTATGTGCCGAAAGGCCTGCAGAAGCACTTTAGCAAAGAGGGACTCCACTACACTGACATAATCACCTATGACCCCAAGCTGATTGCCTTCGCGCCCTACCGCCTGCCGGTGAAAAGTATTGCGCCCATTCTCCCTGAGAAGGTGAATCTGACAGCCTATGCCCCTCCTGAATGCACCTCCGCACCTGGCAACCAATCCTGTTATAATCAGTGTGTCCCACCAAGCATCACGGTTATAAATGTGCAGCCAGTGAAGTGACAGCCTGGTAGTGATCATCCCCTGGTCTTCCATATCCTGTGCACCCATGCAGAGAGTCATCATAAACAATCTCCACAACTGTAACAGCATTCCGCAACAGTGGCCTGTAAATGGACCCTGTAATGTGCGGCGCCTGCTTATTGCAAGGACCTCAATCAGCCAGGTCTATAAGTCGAGTGGCCTTTGATTTGTTAATCTGCAAGCCTGTGCATATGGCCCCAGGAAACTGGCTGCAGATGGACCTGTGTATGCCCTACGGCCTTAAGGCTTCGGGTTCGCCTCACTCAGGATTATTATTATCATTGGTTTTACGGTATGTGCATGCAGCTTGAGAGCGGCTGCATGGCAGATTGCATTGGGAGCGATGCCCTTCACAACAGAGGTTGCATAGCAATCTCATGTCCGGTAGCAACAACTGCAGGGGGCTCTAAATACACCTGCAAAATAAATACATATTTAGAGCCCCCCCTGACAACTGTCTGATCCGGGTGTTTGTGCAGGCGCGCATTGAGTGCACGCTGATCATCTCGGATGAGGAGCCTGGCATCAGCTGCCGGCAGACGCTGCAGGGAGAGGTGGAATTCAAGCTGATGGGACTCGGCAGCCTTGCCCAGCGCATTGTGGTGGACAACCTGGAGAAGGTGTACCAGGTTATGCCCCTGGTTGTGCAAAGGTATACACTCGTCCCCCTTGTTCCTATTCAGGCAATGTTGTGGGAACCAGGGCTACTGCCTGATGTGTTCCTGTACTGAAACGTGCTGTGATGGACCGGGACTCTGTGCTTTGGCATGTACCTCTGGGAACCCGAAATCAACGGTTTCGAGACAGCCCGAGCTGTTTTCAGGTCATCCTCAAGAAGTTTTTCTTGCGGCTATCTACAAGTCGTCATCTGACCTAAGCCCAGCAAGGAGAGGCTTACAGTAGTGCTTGGAACCACTGGTTGAACTTGCAATTATTTCTTCTGCGTGCCTGCTGACGCTCCACGCTGAGCTGCATGCCGAATGTTTGCTGCCACCCCAAGATCCCTCAATGCCAGGCAAGTAACTGGTGTCGCACCACAAAATTGCAGTGCTAGCAATGAGGGGGTGTGGTGTGCAGGTGGGTGGAGTTCAGGACTGAGGTGCTGCAGCAGGAGGGCGGCCGAGACATTCTGTTCTCGGGGCGGCCTGACAATCATGGCATCGAATGGATCAGCGAGCGCATCACCACAATTGTGCAGGTGTGATTCCGCTGTGCGCATAGGCCAGTGCCCGAGTTGATCTCGCGGGCACACAATCATGTGCAGCCTAAAGGTCCTGACCCATGCTTTTTCACGGTGCAAGATCACTTGAGTATGGTGTGAGTTTGTGCTGAGATGAGCAGCGAAGATCTCTGCTCTGGCTCACTGCTGGGGTATGTTTGAGCATCTGCTGAGGGGTTGTGCCTGACTGTAATGGTCTTTTGACACCCAGCAATAGTGGTGAATGAGCACTGTCTAGTGGGCTGTGTTTTGGCTGCAAGTGTGGGGTGCCAGTGATTGGCAGTGCATGCATGGCGTGAGCAGTGCTTGTGGGCTGTGTGACAGGCGCCTTACGGGGAGGGTCAGGCAGGGTCAGGAAGGTTGAGCGAGCCGAGCAGCACGGGCCGAGGCGTTCCCTCCGAGGCTGTTGGTGCGTGGCCAGAACAGGCAATGCCTGGCCAGATGGTCCAGCCAACAGAGGCGCCTTCAGAAGCAGCTTATCCGACAGAAGCTGCAGGGCGTATGCAGGATGCTGCGGGCGATGTCTTCTATGATGCCTTAGATGGTGTGCGCTACTCTTGCAGTCTCTGTCCTGAGCTGTACCCTTCAGTGCATCGTGCTGGACATGTTGCAGAACATTGGCACAGGTTGCAGAAATTGCCAAGTGCTGAAAAAAAGGAGAAACTTCCATACAGAGTGGTGCTGATGGCTGCATGGAACTGCTTGGACTGACAGAGCATGTCCTCTGGAGCCATGGAGCATTGCTGGACATTTGGAGTCCATTAACGCCTGCAATTTGTTGATGTCAACCCACCTCAACACTTGTTTCTGAACATCCTTGGGATGCCATACTGCTGTTTCTGTCCCCGTGAAGAAGGAACTGCATATGCAGATTGGCCATGGGCGGACGAGGAGGCCATGTGGGACCGAGGTACAGCCACAGAGACAGCAGTGAAAACAGACCATGCTGCAGCAATTGTGTGGATAAAGGAAGCATCCCAGCACCCGAGTGAAGTCCCCCTGGTTGACATAACGGCTGTAGATGCCACCGGCCCATCAGCAGAGCCTCATGAAGGCCCCCCAGGTTAGCCACCTCTGAAACATTCCTGTCTTCAGTCTGTTCTCCAGCATGCAAAGAAGGTATTTCTTGTCGTGCGTGGAGCTTTGTTGAGCGTGACACACAGCGCGCATGGAGCATCCTTCCAAGCATCAAAGTAGAAAGATCCATACTGCATGCGATGGTGCTTCTTACCATGCACGATGTTTTGTCGAACGCGCAAGGTGCCTTTCCATGATGTGACTGTCTCAAGGGTCACCCACTGCATGACTGCATGAGATAGTTGGAGGCATCTCAAGCACTCATTGTGGCATTCTTTCCCACTGCAGCCTCATCCGCCTTTGAATCAGACCTGCTGCAATTGTTCCTCGAGCATGCATTCGCAGCCTGAGAGAGCTCGTGATGTCATGCATCTGTGTCAAGCAAGGCAGGGTACAGTACCTTGCAACCCAAGCAAAGCATCCTTGATATTGGGTAAGTAATGGTTGTGCTGCAGTGCATGGCAAGCCAAAGCACCGTCGCACCGCCATTGGCAGGCGTTTCTCCAAAGAGATGCACAGGAACGAGGCTGCCTGGGACAAGTTCTGGGACCAGCACAAGGTCATGCTCCTCACATGTCCTGTCCACATGGCCACCAAAAGGACACACAAAAATCAACAGCTTATGTGCAACTCATCTGATGCTTTACTCAGTGTCAGAATATAGGTTAGGATGCCTTTATATGTATTTTCACAAATATCAAGGTCTTGCGTAATGTCACTGTGAAGATAGTGTCGAAGCGTGTGGCAGCTCATGAACAGAGCAGGATGTGGTTGGGAAGGCCTCACCGCACACAAGAAGCTCTGAGGAGCACCTCAGGAATCAGACTTGTGCGTGAAGTCCACCTTGAGGACATCGATCACCAAGCTCGCTCAAGTTGGACTGCAACGATGCGTCCTCGATATTCTCAGGAATCAGTTGTGTGCTTGTGGCAGGTGCCAGTGGTGAATGCAGTGCCTGACCTGGCAGCTCGGCTCTCCCACCTGCTCCGAGTGGCTTTAGGTGCCCCCAAGCATCTGGCTCACAAACTTCGGACGCATTAAGACACAAAGAGCACTTTGCATCATCATCATCATTATTATTACAGGTCGGAACCCCAAAGCCAAGTGGCCATAAGGCATGCGTGTGCACCTTGCATGCACTGGCCTAATCGTACTGATCTCTGTTCGGACACTGGAGGGGGATGTAGCATGCAGAGGGGCAGGATTTGACCGGTCTTGTGCATGTGCCATGGATCCCTGTGAGGCCTGGTCGCCCTTCTGGACAGTACTGAGACTCCAGCGCAGCACATGTCAGCAGTAGCAGCCTGTGTGAGACAGTTTCAGGCACATCAAACCATCCTTTTGGCTGCGCCCTTCTGGACAGTACTGAGATTCCAGCACAGCACATGTCAGCAGTAGCAGCGTGTGTGAGGCAGTTTCAGGCAGAGCAAACCATCCATTTGGCTGAACGAGCTGTAAACACCTGGCTAAGTAACCATAAGACAGACTGTTCTTCAGACATGAACTAGGCTGTGACAAACCAATGGGTGATTGCCTGAAGACCACAGAAGGCACTTGCCTGCTTGACAACACCATTGGCTCTCCATGTGATTCTGCACAGATGCAGCGTCCCGATAGGAGTCTGTTCTGCTCTCACTCCTCCATGTAAACTGCAGCATTTGAGAGCATATGAACTCTATTAACAGCCTTGCAGCACGACAGTAAGCAGAGCGGTGTCAGCTGTCCTGCATGCCATGAGACTTCCACTGACTGTTGTGCACAACAGCATGAATAAGCACACTTTATCTGTATGGTAGCTCGGCAGCACCAAAGTGCATAACCGGTGAGTTGCTAAAGGTGTTGCCTTGTGTGCATGCATGTCAGAGAATTGCTGCCTGTCAGAGTAACCTGGCTGGATTTTATCACATGAATAACTGTTTTGAGTCTTGACTTAAGGGGGTGCCCGCAGCTTGGGGATTCGTGCGCGATCAGAGCTCTCAAAGCGCCTCGGACACTGGAAGCTCAGTTTCAAGGGACGGCGAAGGGCCATCTTCCCCTCCAAGCTCGCAGGTATCAGAGTCTCTGCCCAGGAATGAGAGCTCTTCTCTCCAGCACAACAAGAAGAGCTGCCACAGCAGCATGTGCTGCATCTCCTTCGTCTGCTGGAGGATGTGCGTGACTCTCTGGGCATTTGCCCATGCCCTTAGTAGAGCCCTTGATCAGAAGCCACCTCAGCAGCATGTCCTCTGCCTGCTCACTTGCAGGCAGAGGATCTGCAGTGAGTCAGCTCTGCCTTGTTTAGCCTGACCTTCCATTTGCGTGCCCCGTTGCAAACAGCAACCCTTTTGCCGGATGCAAACTCATCATCTGGGGGTTGGCATGCTGAACTCATCTGAAATTCATTGCTCATCTAGACCACAACTCACTGGTTTCCAGGACAATTCCCCGGCAGAGGAAGTACATTGTGCATTATGAAGCATTGAGTATGCTGTGCTGGGTGTGACTGAGCAGGGCATGCAGCCAGTGCGGAAGACAGCAGGCCTCGTGCTGGGCATCCCTCGTGGCATTGCCCACACTGTGCAGGCGGGCGCATCCGGGGTCAAACACATGGCGCGCAAGTGTGCACAGCCACATGATCGGGAACCAAAGCAACCTTAGCAGCACGCTTCAACACTTGGAGCTCAACCCACTTTGGAATGCTAGTACGGGACCGCGAAGCAACACAGTCTTAGCAGCACGCTTCAACAAGTGAAGCTCCCAAGTTGCTTGAGAGTGCCGCCCGTGCCAGCATCAAAGCAATGCAAATCAGAAGGTGGGAGTTAGAGTGCGCCGGCAGAACACCATGAAACAAGACATCTTAGCGGAATTTCCCTCATGTTTCTCGGGGCCGGCTGGCCAGATGGGCTGGACATGTTCACGGGTCTTGGTGGCTTTGACATGAATGCTAGGGCGCATGTTTGCGGTTGTGACGATGCTTGTAGTCTTGACAGAAGGCTATATTCAAGCCGAGCGGCTGGGTATGCATTTAGTACATTTGCATGGACTGTCCACGTGCTGATCTCCTTTGCACAGAAGAAATGTTTTTGCATTTTGTCAGTAGCAGAGAAATTCCTAGCTGAAGGGAGCTTGGGTGCATGCAAGGCCCTGTGTGACATCGGGCTCCTAGGGCAAGCTGTTGACCACTATGATGGTAGACAAGTACGATGTGCGCATATTGTGCTTGCCTCTGGATGGATTGTTTGGAATTGGCCTTTGACCTTGTGCCTGCTTGAGCAGGCTTGTATTGCCCAGGCTTATGAGTGCAGAGGGGATATGTAGTGTTGCTGGGGCCTAGTAGTTTCTGTGCCACAGTGTGTACAATGTAATTACTTATGAGATCAAGTGACCCATGCGTTATTGGGATTCCACGTTGAGAAGCACTTGAAAGCATGCATGTGGGAGATGAGGAGTCTCGTCTTACATTAGGCCTAGGCAGCTGGAGTTGCACATATATATGTGCATACAGACATATGTCGCCGACGGCTTGCATGTCCCTTGCAGTGTGACTTGCAGACTTATTGCCTTAAGATCAAGAGATAAAGGACATTCAAGGCTGCAAGGCACCGCAGTCACTGTGACTGTACGCATGCTAATTAGCGTTAACGTAAACACTATGGAATATTTCTTGCAAATCAGCTTGAGTCAGTGCCACAATGATTGTGCATTCAGTTTTAAGCGAAATGTACTACAAATGAGTAATACCACAATGAGGGCACTTTTCTGCTGATCTTACCAATGGACGAGATCAGTGAAACCATTTTGAAAGTAGTCCAAATACGGTAGTTTTGCCAGCAGTCGCCAGGAAGCGCCCGCACCCTCTTCTTCAAATGACTTGCTGGGTGTGCCACCAAAACTTCATGGTGCTCTAGCTGCGAGTACGTGCTGGAGGAATCCAAGCCCACGATTGAGCGACCTTTCTTGAGATTGTGACTTGATTCGGTAGCCATGAGTAGCTGGCCGTCACCAAAAAGCCAGGTAAAGCCTCGCCCCGTTCCAGCCACAAGTGTCCAATAAACCAGGGTATCGCCAGGGCGCTGAGCTGGCGGCAGGGGCGAATCAGGGGTTCAGAACTACTAAAAGTGCAGCGGAACGTGTGAGAGGAAGGTGGAGACCTGGACGATCGGTGTGCGCGTCCTAAACGACCCGAGCATGGCTTTTTTACTTCTCTTAAGGCGGGTTCAGGCGCAAATGCGACGCTGAGAATGAGAAGGCCCAGTCCCGCTCCTCTGGGCGCACGATGGCACGAATAGGAGTCTGCGTTCTTTGGATCGCTCTGTCTGTGGTGTACTTACCTCCACAAGTTCTCAGTGATGGTAAGCGAACTAATGCCCGAGTTGCAAAGGCTGAGACTCAAGCTGCTGTGAGTTTCCAGAAGTCAGATGAGGCATGGATGAGAGACATCCGGGCTCACAGCTCTTGGTCTGAAGAAATCGCACCATTAGGTCCTGCAATCTTTTATCACACGTTCCAATGGCTATGCACGCTGTTTATTCGGTATAGAGAGGGCACTGCACGTTCCCTCTTCAGTGTCTAGCTTGAGGAATACAAGCATCTTCTATCCACGTCCTGGCCATTTCTCATTCTCTTGTCATCATTGCGAGACAATCTGCCAACTCGAATAATCTTAATGGCGGGTTTTGGAAACAGGGCGGCAGCCACTGCTGCTGTGGGTGGAATAACATTGCACCTGATTTCCTGCAGAAGTAGTCAGCTGTAAAAGGTCTAATGCTGCATCGAGCAGAATCTTCTTTATGAGCGTGGCAGACATAGTCAATAAGGCAGCTATGTTAAGAGCAGGCTTTTACCTGTCCATACTTGGTCAGAAAAGCTTCTTGCAGGTGCTCTGCGTCAGAGGGCGTGGTCAGATAGTTTGCAGTGCAGAGTTGCAGATGAAGCAGTTGCCCAGTGCAATATGCCTCTCACCCTGGGAAAGAGAGAGATGAGGGCTGAGCAAAGCATGGCCAGCATGCAGCAGGCATGCCATATGTTATGGTGCTGCGACCTCTAATGTGCAGTACAATGTTGCAACAGGTCCAGTGCGGCTTGCTGGCAGTGGTGGTACTGTGGGGGAGCTCGCAGTCCCGGTTATCCTTGCCAATGCCACTGCCGCTCTGACCCCCAAATATGGTCCTGTGGATCTGTCTTATCAGGCGGTGGACAGGTGCTGTTTCACCATGGTTGCCACAACATATTCCCACATTGCCCCATGTCTAGAGTCTGTGTTGCTCTAATCAGCAGCTGAAGATGTGGCGACCAGCGTTCATCTGCAAGTTGCATCTCATTGTATCTTTGTGTGCAAAAGTGAGCAAGTGGTCGGCATTTATATCCAGGCATGATGTGGGTTTGTTTGCCATAAAAAGACTCATGCATGTGTGTGACAATCTGACTTTTGTCATGTGGGTGTGTGCTGCAGCCCCCAGGACATCAACAATGTGCTGTCAGGTGCAGACGACTTTGCTTCAACCTACATTCCTCTCACAGCGCAGGCGTACAAAGCAGCGGGCAGGTATGCATAAGCTGCCCACAAGCTCTCCATGAGCGCTCACCAGATTCATGCCAGCAACCATCAGCTTCAGATGTCATAGCATGATCACATGGGGCTGCATGCATCACGGCAAGCACTCTTGACTGTCAGGCAGCTTTTCTGGTTGTCTCATCATGTCACACTGTTTTCCTCTGTCATTACTTGGTTGAGGCAGATGCAGGTATCTCTGAAGCAAGCGCGTCCTGCAGCAGATATGCTGAGTAAGCCTGTGACATGCAGGGTGCTGCTGCAAATACCCTGGGCCATCGCCAACATAGCAGTGATTGTCAATGTTCCAGGTTGGCATCTGCACAGAATAACCCCTTTAAAATGCTGTCTGCTGCGTTTCAAGTTGAACTTGCTCAGGGCCATGCCTTGAGACTTCATTTAGAAGCGCGCTTTACCAGTCATGTGTTTGAGCATTACGGCAAGGTGATGGAGCAAAAAGGTGGTACGGTAGTCATGATGAAGATCCTTTGCCGGCAATATCTCATTTGGCAGCAGGGTGTCATCACAATGCAGTGACATGGAGTTGCTTGCATAGGGGTTGGAATCTGCACATTGCACGACGATTGCACTTGATGAACTCTTCAAATGCAGGAGTAATATTCTTGAATGCCGGGTGGTGCAGGTGTGGACTCAGGGCAGCTGCGGCTCAATGCAAGGGTGCTTGCCGGCATATACCAGTGCACCATCACCAACTGGAATGACCCAGCCATTGCCGCTCTCAATCCATCCCTCACGTGCGGACTGTGTCCAACTCCCTCATGTCTAGAATCGGCGATTGCCTTGCATGGATTTTGTTCTTGTCTGTGAGGCTGCCCCGAGAAATTTGCAAGTCTTCATATCACCCAAGGCTAGAGGCGGTATGCTTGCATTGAATGGTTGTCGCTCATAGCTGAACGTGTTTGGCATGAGAAAGGAACTCATCAGCGTCCCTTGGCCCACATTAGCGATGTCTCATAAAGTGCTGCAGACATCACAGGATAATGTCACAGTTTTGTTAGTCACCCCACTGTGCTTGAATTTTAGTCAGGGCGTTGGGTAGTATCACCCTCCACCTGTCAAAGAAAGAGTAGCCTCTGCATCTGATGTACTTATGGTGGGCGCAATGTCCTGTAGGGACTTGTGAGCTTCATGTGTGCAACACCATGAAGAGTTATAGAGAAAGGGAAGAACACATGGCTCGGGAGATGCAGTCAGCAACCACATGCAGGGGACATCAAAAGTGCTGCTGAGCAGCCAGGTCATCTCTGTGCATTGCCAATGACTGGGCGCTGATTGACACGTCAGCTCCCTGTGTACACTGCAGGCTGCCAGACCTGAAAATCACTCCGGCATCGTACACTGCGGGCAAGGCGACGACGCAGATCGTGACCGAGTATCTTGCCACAGCTCCGGGGTGGACCCTGGGGGTGTCCACCCAAGTGCCCTGGCCTCGCTGTGTGCAGCATCTGCTCACGCCCCAAGACATGCTCGACGCTGTTTCCAAGGCTGCTGGCGCCATCAGGTCTGCTGACGCCTCTAAAAAACCACCCATGGAAATGATTGGCACAGGTTGTAAGAGCGTATTCGCATTTTGGATACTTCCAGGAAGAAAATTGCAAAAAGGGGGGCGCTAGAGATTGTTCTTCAGGTCCTGGAAGACCAGGAGAAAAGTTGATATCTCCCCAGCATTGTTTGGTGTGAGTACTCCCTGAGGAGTGGCATGATCGAAGATATCCGAACCCAGACTCCAGAGTGTGTTTTACGTCATTAAGGAAGATGTGTCTGTTGACGGGACAGTCCTCATGCGATGTTGAAAAGAACAGTGTCGCCGCCGATGGTGTGGGTGGCAGGATGGACAGGTCCATGCCTTCAAATGGCTGATTATGACTGAATGACTGATTATGACTGATGACCCTGGCATGTGCGCGCAGCTGGGTGGGGAATTGGCGGGTGAACGCAAGCTTCCCAGCTCCAACCGCGCTGATGCAGAACGCGGCAGGGAATTTCCTCGGTCCCATGGAGAGGTTTTCTGCTGCCTCCCAGAGCTTCCCCGCCAGCCTGACCAGCCCGGATTGGGCGAACGTGAACTTTGCAGCTTCAGGTACGGGTTGCATTAGTTTGTTCCAGCAATTCACCCAGTGTCGTCAACATCCTTGTGGATGAGGGACACCGATTTTATCTTTCGATCCGACCTCTGGATTAGTGGCAGTACTCGGACTACAGTTTGGAATGATGGTTTGACTAGTACTCACCCCACTCTGCAGCTTTCTCCTCCAGAGCTGCACTCTGTGCCATGAAGCGGGTACCCCCCCAGTTGTGCTATATGAGGAGATGGGCCTCTTTGCGCAACTGTTGGGACCCCCCACTAGGGTGGTAGTGCTTGCAATTTCAGTCTTCAACCCCGGCTTCATGTGAATGTCAAAAAGGACTGAACCCTTAAGTTTCCTTAGGGTTTACTTTAGGGTTTATTCTGTTGGAGAGAGGGGCAGGGAGTGGCGCTTGTCATTGCAGCTTGTTCAGCTCCATACTGATGGCGTTCAACTGAGGTCCATGTTTGCATTGCATGGCTGGTACTGTCTGTGAAGCTACGCATCATCGCATGTGCGGCATCAGGATTCTCGTTTTGCAGTTTCTCAGCGTGTAGTTTCTCTGTATGTGTATGGATGTGATGCTGGGTGCTGACTCTGACGATCAGAGTCGGCCCTAGGTGGCTGGAAAATTGTGATCGACTGACTGACCGACTGTGCTCGCACTTGCTTATGCCTGATTGCAGATGCTGGCTTTCATCGAGACAGACTCTTGTTCTGTTTCTAGCGCGGCATGGTTTCCCAGGGTAGCTGTGTTCTGAGCATGTTTGCTGCTCTGCCTGTGCAGAGCACCGGACATCTATTCACTGTCAGGGCCCTTGACTGCAGATGTTTTTCATCGAGACCAAATTTTGTTCTGTTTCTAGCGGGGCATGGTTTCCCTGGGTAGCTGTCTTCTGAGCATGTTTACTGCTCTGCCTGTGCAGGTCAGCCGGACATCTATCCACTGTCAGGGCCGATGTACAACATCGTGAACCAAGACGTCTCTGGAGCAGGTGCGGCACAGCATTTCATTCCTTTCTTTTTGTCATGCTTTAGGATTATAAAAATACAACCCTTTAATGTAAACCTAAACCCTAATTAGTTATAGGGAGACCATACATACCTTGAGCTGCCTTGCTTCGAGTTAAATGCCTACCTTCGCTCTCCGCACACATCTGCATGCTGGTTAGGTTGGAGAAAGGGCTTCAACATCACAGCCCCTGGTCATCGAAAGATGAGCCCAGCTGCAAAACGGGTTTATATGAACGCTGTGCTCCTGCATCAATGGAGCACTTCTTTGTCTTGTCAGTGCATGTTGAACAGGATCTGATGGAGGGTTGAAACGCTGAGCATTGATGCCTCGCTCCACTCTTGGAAGGGAAAAATGCTTTCAGGAATAAGCATTGAAGCCTTGGTGTGGTGCTCCCAGGTCAGCAACAGGCACTGGTTCTCAGGGATCTAATGGAGTATTTCCTATCTGACGAGGTCCAGAGCAACCTTAGCAGCCTAGACATGGGCACCCTGCCTACTGCAATGGTGCATTGCCACATCTTCTCTGCACTCATCTCTAATCACCTTGCACAGCGAGTAGTTTGCTGGCAAAGATTGACACACTCTCATCTCCCTGGGACAGTTCCACCCTGTTTGTTTTTGGGCACCAGATCCATATGGAACCTGCACCCGAGCCGCCTTGGTCTCGCTATGTTCCGTTCTGTTGATTATATTGATCTTTCTCAAAAAAGAAATTTATCAAAGAAATCAATAGAGAATTTCTGTATGGCGCTTCTGCAGATTGAGTCTGCTCGGGCGCAAGTAGCACAGATGACAGTCACCCCAAGCAACAGTTCTGCAGCAGTGCCTGCTGCTGGACCATCAGGCAAGTCCCCATCATACCACAAGGCTCCTGGCAAAATTTGCTGGTTACAAGCTCTACAGCGTTCTCTTCTGGAGAAGCACTGTATGTCACGGGGGCTGATTTTCCTGCCCAGCTTGTGCTGCTGGGTACTTGTTAGCACTGCAAACTTATCGGGAGTGTCCTGTTGTAGGTGCCCTTGTGTGTAGCGTGTCATTAGGATAGATGCTAAGTGTCCAGGATGCAACTCCACCCTAACATCATACCCCTAAACCCTGACAACAAAATTTAATAAATATGTTGTAAAATAAATATTTATTTTTGAAACAAATGAAAATGATGTGATGTGGTTTTGCAGGGGCGTCTGCTGGGCTTGTGACTAACGGCGCAGTGATTGATGGCAGTGGCGGCACATCCGTTCAGAATCTGGTCTACAGCGTGATAAAGAACGGGACGGCCGCAAATATGTTCGATGGCACGACCGTCAGCTATGCACCAACCGATGATATTCAAGGTGGCTGCTCTGGCCTGTTTAGCAGCTCCTCGCTCCTCTTTAAAGGCCTCACACACATCCGGCGTTTTGCTGGCCGGGTGATCTTAGAGCTTGCTCGACAGTGAACAACTCCCCGCGGCACCTGTGCTTGGATTTGACCCAGAGAGAACTGGGCGGGTGTGGTTTCTTCGCTCTTGGGCTTTGAGTGTGATAGTGTATTGGTGTCTCCATGGAAATGGCCTGGCTGCAGTTTTTTTCAGCTATCTTTCACACACAGGAATTTAAATCGCGGAGGCCTGTGCAGATGAAGCACCATGGAAGCTTCCTGGTGTTTTTGCAGCTGTCCAGTGCGCACTTGTGGCACAATACTGCCAGTGCATTGATCAGGCTTTGCACATTCCCAAAGAGGGATGGCACCTTTGTCAAATAACAATCCCTGCAAGTGCTTGGGTGGTCCTCAAGGAAAAAGAAGTACTTACTTTCCCGTGTAGGTGAGGTGAGGGATCGAGAAAGTGCCTATAAGGTAAGGGGGAAGAAGACAGAGTTTCATCTGGTCTGCATCTAACAGCCGCCACTGCGTGCAGGGAAAGCGGGCGTCGTCACAAATTCCTTGGTCTATGGTGTCTCCGAACTGCCCTACACCAACGCCGAGATTGCTGCTGCTGGAAGGTGCGTAGCAGACACAATTCTTGAGAATACGGTGCACATAGTTCCTCGTGCTCTGCTCCTGATGCCATCTGTCCTGCCCTGTCACATCAATGCCCTACGTGTTCCTTTGGTGAATGGGTCTTTTAGTAATACGAGCAACTGTATTTAGCACCTGGCTTCCCACTGTCTTGCCACCCTGGAATGGTTGCTGACAACCCCAGACAGTGTGTCAAGCTCAGTCTTTGCTTTCTGTCTGCATGTCCCTATAGATAGCACAGGCCATCTGTATTCAGTGTTCGGAGGTATGGGCCAATTGCATGGCGTTCTGCATGCAAGAGGGTATATGGGCAGGTATATGAAGCGCTCCATGTGGTTGTGCAGGCCAATTATACAAGTTCCTGTGGGCTTCAACCCTGTGGCACTTGCCCACAACCTTCCAGGTGGGTCCCCATCCCACTCGTGCATGCCGACCACATATTCAATCCCCTGTAAGACGGTAGTTGCAGGGGGCTCTATATACACCTATATATTTAGAGCCCCTGGTAGTTGCAAGCTTTTCTGTTTGCTTCCACAGTGCCCACAATGTTGATGGCAAGCCTGGTCGTTCATCAGTGCCTCCCTTTTTCCAACTGCAGGTTATGCTTTGCATGTTGTGCCAATGCCCATTCTGTTACTTGCTGGCTTGGAGTAAATGGGGTGTTTAGGATTTCAGTAAGATCTACAACCAAGACCTTAGAGAAAGTCTTGTACTTCAGGCAGAGACTTGTCTCCTCAAGAACTTTGGGGACGAGCTCTTCACGCTGTTGCCGCTCTATCCGGCGCTTGCTTTTCAATGGATTCCTGGGCATGTTTGGGACTGGCTTAACTCATGCGCACAAAACAAAGAGTTCCCTGCTTCTCACAGCTGCTGCATGTTGCAACAGGCATCCAGGATGGGGCGCTGCGCCTGACGCCTACTCTTGTGGCTCGCATCTACCAGTGCACCATCACAAACTGGAGTGACCCGCTGATAGCTGCTGCGAATCCATCGCTCACGTGAGTTTCCCAGTCTCACACCCCACACCCGACAGATGTGAACTGCAGTCTCAGCCCTTGACTTCTGCAGATGTCAGTAATTGCCGGCTAGAAGATAGCCTGAGTTCCTGATATCAGGCAGGCCAGCGTGCCAATGTGATAGGCCAGCACTGTCCACATGTGAGAGCGGAGCATTTAGTCCTGGTGAGCATTTAGTCCCGGGGAGCATTTAGTCCCCGGGTGCATTTAGTTCCGAGGAGCATTTATTCCCGAGGAGCATTTAGTTCCAGGGATCATTTAGTTCCAAGGAGCATGTAGCCCCTGCGAGCGCAGGTTGGGGGACACTGGTGTCTGCTTTTGTTGCAGGCTGCCTAACGCGCCGATCTCAGCTGCCGGCATTGCTGCCCGTCAGCAGAACAGTGAGCTGTATGAGCCCCTTTGGCGGCCTTGCTCATGTCTGCGAGAACTGAGTTGAGTATCGGGTGTGTGCTGATGTGGCAGGCTGGCCGACGCATCAATCTCAGCCTTCGGCCTCGCTGACGTCAGCGGGACAAACAAGCCCGTTAGGGATGAATAAGATTCCAACAGTGTTCAAAGTTTTTGCGAGCGCCCTTCTGAGTTCTGTGTGTGTGCTGACGTGGCAGGCAGCCCGATGTCAATCACAGCCTTCGGCTTTGCTGATGTCAGCAAGCCAACAAGCCGGTCTGGAACGTGCAATCCTTCGGCCTTGTCTTATGTTTGCAAGCATGCGTTTGAGCATCATGGTTGTGTGGATGTGGCAGGCTGCCCAACGCGACGATCTCAGCGTTTGGCCTCGCTGATGTCAGCGGGTCAACAAGCCTGTTAGGCATGTATGCATCGCGCAGCCAGGACTGGACGCTCGGCACTGCATCGTCCCTGGCTTGGCCGCGCTGCATTCGCCGCACAACCGGCGGCTCAGTCGGCGAGTTGCAGGCGCTTAATGGAACCGCCTACGCCCTAGGGTGCGTTCTGCAAATTTTCTTGATATTGCTGGGCCCTGGATTCAAATACCCTGCAGCCCCCTGGCTAGCTGCTGTAGAAACAAAAGTCAGTGATGCATATGCAAGCCTCGCGCGGCATGTGGGGCCGTCAGCAGATTGATTGCTTGGAGACACTTTGAAACAAGGCATGCAGGCAGGAGGTACTGTTTGGTGGTGATGTACCTGTAAACACCATTTCTGCCGCACCCTGCTAGTGGACGACATGGTTGCCACCTTTCTTCACACCAAGAGTGGCCTCATGGTGATCAACGCCATTGAATATGGCTGCTCAGAGTGGTCTCGCATCCCTCCAGTCATTTGTGTTTTTTTTTTTTGGCTTTTGAAGTATTTTGGGGCACTTCACCAGGATAGATACCGTACTTGTTTTGTGCGGCAAGTGCGGCGATGAGCACGGTCTTCATGGTTGTGCAGGTATTCATCACTCAATGCTCTGGTGACAACATCCGGTCCGCGGCTTCCGGTGGCTTCGCTGATGAACAGGGCGGGGTCATTCGTGTCCCCGTACACATCTGTGTTTCCCTTCACCCAGGATGAGCTCCCCAACAGCATCTCCTCGCCTGACTGGAACAAGCTCGACCTCAACATGACAGGTAACACCGCTTCATTCACTTGAGTGGGTCCCTTCATTTGCGTGGGTAATATAAATAGAAAATAGAATAGAATCCCTGGAATAGAACAGAAATAAAGTTGAATATATATAAAATTGAATATATATAAAATAAAATCAATGGGCCCCAGGCAGCCGCCAACAGGTCAGGTAGCAGTAGGAAGTAGCAAACTCACCTTCGTCTGTCAGTGGTCGGAAAGCACAGACCGTGGATGCGTACTTTTTGTTTTGTTAGGGTGATGGCTTATTCCCATGTAGCTCACGACAATCAGAACAGGGACCAAGTAGACCATGGGCGTTCAAATTCAGCAAAGGAGATGGAAGCTTAGACTCCCTAAGTGCTTTGGGGATGCTGCCCAGGGCCAAAACGCCTTTCAATGCCCCAAGGAAGAAGAAATATCTTTCAATCAAACCGTGCATGTGGTTCGCTTGACCTCAGAGTGACAGGTTGATTGTCTGTGACTGTGTCGGCATTCCCCACCTCACTCTGCCATGGTGGGCTCTGTTGACATTTGCTTGCCCCATAGCATCTCTTCACATGGTGATTTATGCAGTGCTTGAAGCTGCGCGCTTGACTATCTGGTGGGTGGATGTGCAGTGCGGTCGGACAAGTACCCAATCGGGGGCCTCATATACATCCTGGCAGATCAAGACCTCACCACAGAGGGTAAGCAGTCACCCTTCAGTCATTCAAGCCGGCCTTGAGCCTACTATCCACAACCACCAGCCAAACATGTTTTGCTCAAATACCCATGGAGCAAGGTGTCATGAGTGTTGCATGAAAAGTGACATATTTTTGGGTGGACCTGCCAAATGCCCCTCCTTGTAAGAGCAATTCATCTATTCTGTTCTCGTGCATCTCATCGCCAGCTGCAATCAGCACTGGAGCTCTTCCTTGGGCTTCGCACAGTCATGCAACGATGCATGTTTTGAGATGAGAGACAGTCCGACAGTCTTGTGCACTGCGCTGCAGGCTATCCACAAGGGCTCAGCGTTCAGGAGTTTCTTCTGTACTGGCTTTCGGACACGGTTCAGGGAAACCTTGCCGGTCAGGGTGCCACGCCAATGCTCACCTCATATGTGAGTCCGCCCTCCGCAAGAGCGCCCACAAAAACCCTCGCTTTTCCCTGGAATGGGGTTGTGGTTTAGGGTTCAGGGTTGAAAAGTCATCCTATTGGGAGCCACTGAAGGCTCATTGGTTTGTTCCCCCATATCAGAGGCATCATGATGTCGTGTGTCCAACATGTCTATCAGCATGCACATGGATACTGTGTCTGAATGTTGCTGCTACTCTTAATTGCTGCATACAGAGGGTTCAGGTATGTAAAGTAGAGGATTAAGTGAATGATAGATTGTTCCATAAGAGAGAGTGTGAGCGCCTGTGCTGAGGGGATCGACTATTTTTGTGTACTGTGTAGTTGGCCCAGGAGCGACAGCAGGTGGCTGCTTTGAATGCCATCCCCACAGCTAACGTCACTTCAGCAGGTATGGCTTTGTCCCTGGCATGCTCCACACCAATTGGAACCTCTCATAGGGTCCTCTCCTACATAGTGTGTGGAAGACAGCTACTACGCCTCACACGTCTTTCAGCAAAATCACAGAGCGCTGTAGGAATGTCTGTTCTGATTGGTTTATACAACCTCGGTGATTTCTGGATTCAGTCCGGAAGCTCCTGCTCGTGACTAGATTGGGTGTAGCCCCTCAGCATCTTGATCATGAGATGTCCGGTTTACCCGTAAGGCATGCAGTCACCTGTAGGCACTGAGCACTGACCTATACTTAGGTTCTCGGGAGCATTCACAAACATGTGACTCACATGAAGTTTTACTTTAGGTGACTCCTCTCTGCTTCTGAGCGGAAAGGGCTGCCATGTTGCAGGGGCTCCACAGCCGGGACCGGGAAGTTCCAAGGCGGGGTTCCCTTGGTGGGCGGGCCTGATCATTGCCTTGGTGGTTGTTGCCATCTTAGGCGCTGCCACGCTGGCAGCTTGTTTAGTCATCCGGCGGCGGCGGCGGCGGAGAGGGAGCGCCGCTGTCGAGACAGCGCTGCATCAGAAGGTCAGCCTGCCAGCCCCTTTTGCCATGTCAAGCAGATATTTGGATGACAAGGGTCCACTTTTCTATGTGTCATTTGAGGCCCCCAGCCCAGATGGTCTGGATGAGCAGGCCAGCTCCTGATGCTCTCATCCACCCTTGAAAGTGGTTTTCCAGGGGGTACTAAATACAACAGTTGTATTTATTAACCCCTGGCTTTTCTGTGTCCTTTTGTGGCTGTGCCTCCTCAAGAAGATGATAAGATGTGCTTAAGTGCCCTCTCCGGAATAGGCCTCGCAACTGTGGTGATCCAGGGACCGCCGTCTGCAATATCATCTTCTGCGGTGTCTTCCTTCGTGATGGGTACTCATAAGAAGGAGTGGGCAGCGGTGCGGGGGAGGCTTGCCCGGTGTAATGAGTCGCAGTGATGAGTCGCAGTAATGAGTCACAATGAGCTGTCTGGATGAATCGCAGGATGAGGAGGCGGCAAAGAAGAGGGATGATTTTCAATTCAACAGGGGGTCCGATGACCCCCCGCTCCTGGACAACAGGGGGCCCAGGGCTCCCGTGATGTCCACTCGCACCAGCAGGAATAACATGGATCGCACCCCTAGCCTAGATAGCGACAACCTCATCCTCGTGGTTAGTTCCCTCCGCCCACCTTGTGTGCAACAGGACATACTCTGATGAAGGCCCCAAGCATATGTCGACACTCGGCAGATTCTGCGTAAAACTTTATCTCACAAAAAGGCACCGGTGAATCATTCCTGCTGTGATAAGGTGAAAGCGGTGGGATGTCTGCAGAAGCACGTGTTCAAGTTCATCTGAATGGCATCCATTGATGAGTGTGTCTGCTTTGAGCTGGACATTGCATGGATCCTGGCAGGCTATTGCCCTGAGTATGTTTGAGCAAAGAGTTTGCCATAAACATCTTGTCGCAGCACCCTACATTGCTGTCAACTTTGTACATGGCCCCATAATGGCTGGTCACGCCATGTTTCGGCTTGGGCTTAATGAGCAGGAGTTCTGTCAGCGTGTCTCCCGTGCGATCAGTCTGACTGTGTTGTCCTTCTGCAAAGCTCTTGTGGGCCGTGTTAGTCACTTTATGAGCAATAATTTTTCCATGACAGTCTTCCGTCGGCTTAGTCTCAGTGTCTCCCTTTGCTAAGGTCGTGTGCGCCAGTCTACCTGCCTTTTGAGCAAGAAGTCTGTCACGAGAGTCGCTGATCCGACCAGTCTGACTGTGGTGTCGCCCAGCTTCAATGTGTCCATTCTGCTCGCCATTGTATGCAGGATGAACATGGCAGTGAGCACCATCGGATGAGTCTCAGTGTGTCTCCTTTTGCAAAGGTCATGTGGGCCAATTTTCGCGTCTTTTGAGCAAAGGGTCTGTTGTGAGAGTCTCTCATGCGACCAGTCTGACTCTGGTGTGCCCCACTGCAATGTGCCCATTCAGGCTCGCCACCATGTGCAGGATGATAGCACTGAGCACCGCATCGGCGCCGGTGGCTTCGAAATGGCCAACGGCGGCAGCAGCGGCGGCCGCCGTAGCGTGCGAAGCGCGCCGGGCGCGGAAAACCGCTCTGGCGGCCATGATTACCGGACCAACTCCCTGCCCAAGGTTCGAATCCCACCCTTTCTTCATCTTTTCTGGTTTTTTTCTTTCATTGTTCTTCAATGTGTTCGACCCACCAACCACCCCGCCCGCGGTCACAAGTACCAGACAAACTCCATGCGCAAAAGTTTCTACCATTGTAGCGTTCTGTCTCTCATTACACTGTTTAGTACCCTGTCAGGCATGGGTAACAAGGGTGCACAGGGTGCACGACAAAGCATTGAAGGAAGTATGTCGCTCTTGATGGGCCTCCCACTTCACTGACAATGTGGAGGACACTATGGGACCTGTCACTAGAGTCCGCAACATTTCCGGTGCTACTTGCTTGGTATATGACATTCGGGGTCGATATTTGCGCTGCGTCGAGCAACCCTCTTTGTATCGACATGAATAAAAGCACAAACTTTCACCTACCCCACTATTGCAGGCCCTTGCTGGTGACACCGGCAACGGGGGCGTCGCCCCCTGGGATGCCACCCGATACCCTGATAATGACCCCACAACCCCTTAAAAGATAGGGAGCAAAGAAGAGTGGTGGATGCATCGCAGAATGTGGCGGGCCACATCGACAATGGGAACGTGCCCCTTGGCGTTGCCACCCAAGACCCTGATTGTGACCCCGCAACCAACCCCTGAAAAGAAAGGGTGTTAGGGAGACTGGTGCATGTATTGCAGGATATGGCGGGTCACAGCGATATTGGGAGCGTGACCAGCAGCAGGGGCCAGAGCCTGAACAACGAGGCCAACACACAGAGCCTGCCGGGCCTGCTGCGCGCGCGCGCCAACTCCATCGATGCGGATGAAGTGGAGAGGGGGTCGTTACTTGGAAGAGGGTGCGCGCTCTGGGCTCTGAATTCCGGGGTTTCTTACAGAAGGGTACCAGAGGGGTGGTTACCCGGGAGGGGGGCATCGGAACGGCCTCAGGATCGTCTCCTGAGTTGAGTTCATGCTTTTCGAGTGCTGTGCTCTGCGTCTTTCTGCAGTTGATCAGCAAACAGCATGTGGTGTTTGGTGCCGAGTATGATGATCAAATGACATTCTTATCAGCATAGGCGACTGAAAAGATGGTGGCGGTTTGGTTGACCGACTGACTGACTGACAGAGTTTGCAACTTCGATTCAAAGGGGGAAAGAGGGAGCGCATTGAAGTTCAATTCAAGAAGTGAAGAGGGAACGCGTTCAAGTTCAAATCAAGGAGTTCAGAGGGGAGGCGCTTTATGGACTGTGCAGGTCATTTGGGAAGGTGTACCATGGCTGGTGGCGAGGCGGAAGCGTGGCCATCAAAATTGTGCCACACGAGGGCGAGCTGGGGGAGAAGGTAGATGCGCTCAGAGAGTCCCTCCTCTGCAGCGCCATCCAGCACCCCCACATTGTGCGCCCCCTTTTTCCCCACTGTTTTCGTTTCACTTTGGTGGATGGGGTTTTGTATCCACGGGGTTTTGGTACCCCTGAACCCTCTTGAAAGCTTTGAGAGGGTGGACGCTCGTCCTCTGTTGCGCGATGCAGCAACCGCACCTTGCGTGCCCTTTGAAATCTTTGTTGGTGACGTAGGCCAAAAATGAGACTGGCGCAAGACATTTGAGCCTTAAATGGCTCCCGAGAGTACTCTAGATTGCAATAGTAAACAGTTTCAAGTTGTTGTATGGATGCAGCAGGTGACCCACAAGACTACTCAAGAGTGTAGTCATTGTTCATTCTGAACCGCTTGTCTGGATGCGGGTGACCCGCAAGCCTGCTAGAGAACATAGGATTGAATGGTTGTGAATGGTATGTGTGGATGCAGGTGATGATGTAGAAGGTGATTACGGTGCAGAAGGCCCATAAAGAACATAGGACTGAATGGTTGGAGATGGTCTGTGTGGATGCAGGTGATGATGTACAAGGTGATTACGGTGCAGAAGGCCTGCTAGAGAGCATAGGAATGCATGGTTGGAAATGGTATGTGTGGATGCAGGTGACCACGTACAAGGTGCTTACGGTGCAGAAGGGGGCGCACTACCAGCGCATGCGGCAGGAGACAATCCCGGAGGGAGGAGAGGCAGTCGGAATCAGCTCTCCTGACGGCTCGAGTGGCGCAGGCACGGGCAACACCGGCCTCAGCAGCAGCAGCCCAGGGATGTCAAACCTGATGGAGACCTGGTGCGACTCCGTGAATAAACCAACCCCAAACCCCTGAACTGTAAGAATTGATACCTTGATCACAGCAGTAGTGGTAACATTGAAAGGCTGATGGAGACCTGGTGCGACACTGTGAATATATCAACCCCAAACCCCTGAACTGTAAGACTTGATACCATGATTTACAACAGTAGTGGTTACATTGAAAGGCTGGAGATGTCAATCCTGATGGAGACCTGGTGCGAGCCCCCACAAACAGACATGAACCCCGATGTTCTTGTACCCTCGGAGTAAATATCGTAAACACAATTATGGTGCACACAATTATTGTAAATATCCAAGCCATCGCAAGCTAAAGCAAATTGAAGTGTAGAGGTGTGAGGAGGCATGCTGGTTGCGCAGGATCATCATGGAGTACTGCGACCTCGGATCTTTGGACTCGGCTATTGCAGATGGGCGCTTCCACGACCTGGTGAGCCGGCCTGGTTCTTTCTTGGTGTACTCATGCAGATCAGACACCTTTCCAGCCATGATGTAGTGCCACACTTGCGGGCCGATGTCTTGTCATGTGATGTGATGTGTTGTGACTCCACTGGAGAACTGAGCTCTTGCTAGAGGAGATGAAAAGCAACGTATCCAAGCAGAGCGTGTCTTGAGCATGGAACGGGTTGAGCCCATCTACGACGAAGATTTCAAGCTTAATAATCACTTCATGCTCCTATTTATTTCAGGCCTCAGAGAGGTTTTGTATGAGCTGTAGGCTCGTATGCATGAGCCCAGAAGCTGGAAGTAGCATGCTTGCAGATGATTGTGCTATCCACCAAGCCAATTTGGCAAAGTGACGTCTATCTTCTTCAGACTTCAAGTGCTGTCCACCAAAGTGTGCTTTGCTTGCCTGGAGCAGGAGTCAATGCTGCTGCGGCTGCTGGATGTGGCGATGGGCATGGACTATTTGCACAACCTGGGCATCCTGCACACCGATCTGAAGCCCTCCAACGTGCTCCTGAAGACCACCGCAAAGCTGCAGAATGACTCCACCGGATGTACTGCCAAGGTGGGGCCCATCACCTTATCCCCACGTCTCATTGATCTTCATTCTGAATGACGGAGGCCATAGACTGCTTGACACTGGGCATGCATGCACCCTATTGAAAAGGGCACATTCCCTCTTGCCTCCATTGCATCTGGTGCTGCTGCACAATGATGCTGCTGCCGTCTTGGGACGTCCTCTTGATTGAGCATCTGGGTCTCCGGTTGAAGGCATCAACCGCAAATAATACTTAACATGGTGACGGTGGGGGTTTGTGGGTGTTTAAAATTCCTTGTCCTGGTTTTCCATGCAAATGGTCCACATCTACTCTCTTCTGATGAAGAGGGAGTTGTGATTGCTTGATTGTTTTGTGTCCGCAGTACTGACTTTCTTTAGAAGGATTTAGAGTCTAGGGATGCTCTCACGTGTTCAATTTTGATGTGCATCCAGTTGGCGGACTTTGGGCTCTCACGAGTGCTGGAGACCAATGCAACGCACATCTCCACAAACACCATCGGCACCATTGCGTACCAGCCAGAGGAGGTACGCCTCCTTTGCGAGATACTTTAAACATAAGCTCCTGTGGTCCTGGTGCTTCTGTGGTCGGTCTGGCTGTGGGCCACAGCCTGTGGCTCCATTGGATTCTCAAGTGAGCTCATTGCGTGGTTTTCTAGACGTGAGCTGCTGCACCCGCCCTCAGGCTGTATGATGAGACAATCAGTCAACCTATGGTGTGACCGGAGGGGGGACATCAGTGCATTGCTCCTCCTACGGCACAACAGGACAGCACGACATGCTCTATATGCACACAACTATTATCAGTGGTCTTCTTGGGCAGAACCATGCAAGCTGAGCTGACTAGGCCAAGCTGAGCTGACTAGGCCAAGCTGAGCTGACTAGGCCAAGCTGAGCTGACTAGGACATGTGGCCTCCCGACACAGAAGAGCGCCATGCACAGCTAATATCTGACTCATGCATTGCTCGGCACTCTTGCAGGTGCTGAGGGACGGCCATGTGACGCCGGCGTCTGACGTGTACAGCTTTGCCATCCTGATGTACGAGATGTACACGCGCAAGCACCTGTTCAAGGGCATGATGCACTCCCAGGTGGGGCGCCTGTCCTGCCTCTTGAACCCCAATGCCTGCTGTATGTGCTGGGTCTAGTTCGAGGGACACAATCCAGAACAAGTCTGCATGCATTGCAGGGCATTAACCCTTTGTAAGATCTGTCTCTCGAGAAGGGAGGACATGTCTCAGTGTAGTCCTGGTTTTCCATCAGCACTGTTTGTTTGGTTTGGTTCCAGCGGTCCCAGCTCTCACGGGAAAAACCATTTTGTGCTATGCGGTAGTCCTTGAAGAAAAGTCGGGGTTATGCATGCTTCCGGATGTCCATCACCAGTGCCAGTGCAGGCACTGAGAGCTCATGTCCTGTCTGGGTTCTGACTTACTGCTCGTTGCACGCAGACGTTCTTGCGATTTCCATTTCAACAGTGCGAGTGCATGCACTGGGAGCCGTGTGCTGTGTGGGTTCTGAGCTACTGCTCGTTGCATGCAGATGTTCTTCAAGGTATTCAACGGCTACCGGCCGCCAATTCCGCCGGGCATGCCGAAGGGGCTGAAGGACCTCATGACCGCCGCCTGGTCGCACAACCCGGCCGAGCGGCCCTCCTACCGCTCCATCGTCAAGATGCTGCAGCGGCTCATTCGCGAGGTGCGCTCCCAGCCGAGAACTACCAACAACAGTGGGATGGAAGCGTAAGTAGCAGGCTCCCTCTCACAGCAACAAGTGCCCAATAGTCAAGATGCTGCTGCGGCTCATTTGCGAGGTGCACTGCCAGCCGAAAACTACCAACAAGAGTGGGATGGGAGAGTTTATTTCCGAACCACCGGGGCGCACTGCAGGGGACAGATGCTCTCAGAGCCCCGGTATTGAGTAACAGCTATAAGTAGGTAGCCCTCTGACGCGGCAGCAACTGCCCAATAGTAAGGTTGCTGCAGCAGCTCATCCCAATAGGCCCATTGAAGGATGCATACATGAGTTCATGCTCGCACAAAATGAGCGAGGGTGGGGTGGTCTTTTATAAGACCTACATAAGCCAATCAGGTACAGATGCCAGGCATGACACTACACTCCAGATAGAATCAGTGATGTCATAGCTGTCAGGACAGTGCAGCCTAGCGCTACAAAACATATCAGCCACCTAGCTGACGTGCTGGATTGAGAAGATTGCAATGCATTGATTGTGATAGAATGTGAGCTCACACATGCGCTTGTGTGTACAGCACCGGAGGGCAATGGGCAGGGCGGTGTCGGTCAACCTGGATGAGGCGCTCTCATTGGAACCCGCGCCGCAGTTTCCAATTGCACCTGCGATGCCCATAAAAGTGCCTTCGGGGCCACCGCCGGAGTCTTCGTCGGCCGAGTCAGCCATGGCCCGAGCCACCTCGGGCGCTTCTGCCACGCCCAACCCCTCCAATAATGCCCAAGTGCGCTCACCTTTTATGTTCCTAATTTTCCCAGGGACTGTTAGTGGCAGCAGACATTAAAATCCATCGCCATGCTTCATGCATGCTTCGGCACGGTGCCTGCGGGGAAGTTTGATGGGGACGTGCAGCTGATTCATGATTGAAGAGCGCTGCACCAGTCAGCATGGCATGTGCTGCATGTGATCATAGCAGGTAGATTGTGGTGCAGGGCGCAGCAGCCCCGGACGATTTCGAGAGGGCATTGAAGGAGCTGCGCGCCAAGGCGGCAGCCGAGAGGGCGGCTGCGCCGCCCCCGCAGAGGCCGTCCCCGGCAACAGCTGCGCCGGCCGCGGCGCCGGCGGCGCCGGCCGCGTCGAACGGCAACGTTTCGGCGTTCTCGGCTTTCGCGGCGGCCGCTGCGATGCCGCCCAGCAGCGACAGCAGCGACGGCAGCAGCGCCCGCGGCAGCCGCGCCGATGGCGCGGCGGCCGCCCGGGCCGGCCCCGGGCGGCCGGAGACGGCCGCACCCGCAGCGCCGACGACAGTGTCACCGCCGTTTTCGCCAACGGCGGCGGCAGCGACCGCGGCGGCATTTGCGGCCTCTGCGCAGCATCCTCGGCCCATCTCGGGTCCCAAGAACTACGACTTGCTGCTGGGTGATTAGGCGCGCTGGCTCAATACGGCAGCACGCACTTTTGCTGCATCAGCGCGCCCCAGTTGATTGTATCGATTGTATCGTATCCCTCAAATCAGCATGGCAGCCTGAAGGAGGTGTAGATGAGCTGATCGAAGTATTCCGATGGGCCCAAGTCGTGGCGGGGGAACGAACGAAACATATCGCTTTGGCAGGCATAGCACATTATTTCAGTGGCACGCCACCTTGCACAGCTGTGCTCTGAATGATTTCCCCATAAGGAAGTGAGCTCGCACCCCGTAAGCGCTCTTCAGAACGCAAGGCAGCTGACGCCTTTGCTGGGCTTTCCCGTGTCTGCTGTCCGGTTTCTACAGTGAAGTTGCGAGTGGTGCAGAGCCATGACATCCGTCAAATAAGCAGGTGCTGGTGCCTCGATCGGCCTTCTGGAAGCCATCGGAGAGGATCTCATTGGGATGGACAGGGAAGGATTTAGGAGTGGGGCTGTTTGCAGGGCGATTTCTGTGCCCAGGCGCAAATATTAGCAGGTACCGAGCGAGGAATCCTTTGCCGCCCTCCGTGAACGTTTCCTGCCCTCCCAATAATGTCACGATATATATTCTTTAGGGGAGGGGCAGCAGAATCTGTCCGGAGCAGCGCAAAGTGGTGTACCTTCCAAACACAGGCACCCCGCACTTATTTACAGCAAACTGAGCTTTCGTTAGCGATCAGGTCTCTGCTGCGCTTTGCCCGGGGCTGTCAGCAAACTCCATTGTTTTGTTTTATGCATCACCCATGTTTGCTGGAGGTCAGTGCATGCACAGGGGCCTGATTGGGCTGTGAGAAGGCTCGCCTCAGGAGTTGTGAAAAGTTGGAGGGCATGCTGAAGGGTGATACAGTGTTTTAAGACCCAGTGATTTTGCTCATGTGGCTAAGCACTATTTCAAATGATACCTGAGGCTAGGATGTGTCAGGGCGGGTGTAGGTAGAGCCCTGGATGTACATCTGCCAACAGAATACGAGCTCTGAGAAGTTTCTTGCCGGCTAATATTCCTTGGACAGTTGCTGCTCCTGGTTTGGCACAGGGCTGTGCCTAAAACGACACATGGTCAGAAGAGCAGCTGAGAGAGCCAAGGGGCTCATTCCTTGCCGTTTAGTTCTTTACTTCCTTCAGGTGAGGGTTGCTGGTAAGGACTAGCCTCTGGTGCAGTCAGGCCTCGTGTCATGCACCCCTGTGCAAGGGTTTTAAGGTCAACCGTGCCAACTGCACAGCATTTATGTGCTTCATATATGCCCGAGGGAGAGGGCATGTTGTGTGCTAAGCATGCTTTGCAAGACATGCATGGAGGGGGCTTATGTGCACAGGGCCTGCATGCACCAGCTCTGTAGGCAGTCACAAGCAGAGAGTCAACTAGGACTACAGCAGTATTGCATCATGTGTGTTGGCCAGAGTGTCCTATTTGATATTTGTCATCAATTGAGCTGTAAGGCAGTACTTGCCACATGTCTGTTTGTAGCGCAGAGGCTAAGCCTGTTGTAAACGACCTGAAGGCCGCAGCCTCCAAGGAACCACACATCATGATGCATATGCATCGACGCAAAGAAGAAGTGAAGAAGCGATTACATCTATTCCAGCCATCTTGATCAGATCTGATCTAGATGTCCTATCATCCCCCAAACCTGCATATAAGACATCCAAACAATCCACAACAAATTTGGCAACCCCCACAACTTGTTCAACAAGATCTGCTTGCCACATGATATCCAACATGGTGCCAATAGAGGCAGAAAACAATCCAGCATGCATGGCGCTCCCTGACATGTTGGACAGCAGCACAAAGACCAAATGTGTTTCTCATCGCCAATCTCATTCAGTGCACACGCAAAGCTGGGTGTTTGAACGTGCTCTATTGGAACCGCCGTCGTCCTGCAAATCATGTCATTTTTGGGGTTGGGCCCTGTGGATATTTTTGGGGAGGGTGAATGCATCGACCACAAAAGTGCTGCAACGTCAGCTCCACCTGGCCGTCAGAATCTGTGCGCAGATAGGGTGGGCCTCCTGAGATTTCAACTTACTTTATTACGGCCACCCGTCACTGATTCTTTCAGCTGCACCGAGATTGTTGCGCTGACAGCGGCAGCTCTTCCCAGATTCGTGTGTCCCGGCGTGCCCTTGCACCCCTCAACCGACACACAGATCTCGTGGTTGTAGCGCCCGCCTGCTTTCTGACCAGCACCAGCGCCACCCAAATATGATGAACAGGGCAGGATCTCGTCTGAAACCCATTGCTCCGCGTCCCACGGCCGACTCTTTTTCCCCAACCAGCGCAGTCTCAGCCGTGTCTTTGGACCCCAAGGACTACGTCTACCCTCATGCGGACTATGTCTGGGGCGTGCCGCAGGCTGTGCACCCTAGCGTGGTGCAGCAGCAGCAGGCGTACATGAGTCCGTGCGTGGCGTCAAACCCGGTCATGTATGGCGCCTATGGCAGCGTTATGTCGCCCTGGGGACAGTCTGCAATGCCGCAGTACCACTCGCCATTGGCCCCGGCCAGTGCAGGTAGGGCTGCACAATTGCACCCAAACCGCAAGGAGGCATGTTTGAGCCAGTCGAGAGCTCTAGTTGCACTTTTCCTTGCACTGGCATCGTACCAGAATATGCTCCGTAGTCAAGGATCAGTCTTGATTGCGCACTGCGGCGCAAGATATTCCTCGCAGACACCTCGAACGAATGTACCGTGTGGGGATATGCCTACAGCATGCAAGAGCATCAAGTATTGAGTTCTTGGTCGTGCAATTTTCAGATGCCGGACATTGCAACGGCATATGCACTGCGCCCAATGGAAGTGTCTAGAAGATTGGGCTGGCCCTGATGAGCATTTCGTAGCTAGCCTCCACTTGCAATGCAGATATGCCAGATATACTTCTGGCAATCTCTGCAGCTGGATCCTATGAGCCCTGGCGGAGGTGGGCCCAATCCTAGGTGGGTACCAAGTCCTCATGGTGAACTTGCAGGTCACATGCCAGCGCCGCAGCCGTCCCAGCCGATGATGCAGGATCTGCAGCAGCCCAGAACTCAGCAAATCTCCGGGGATGGAGGGAAGTCCAAGGATGCAACCCTCCCCGCTGAAGGCGATGCCACACAGGTGAGCGTTTCCCCAGGTCAATTAGCGTCCAACCAACTGACTCAACATTTTACACTCATTTGCAAGAGCACTGCCGTTTTGCAGACAACAGTAATGTTCCCCAGCTCAGATGGGTGGCATGTATACACAAGTGTTAGAATATCGCCCTGCAATGAGCGCATACGAGTGCAAGGTCTGCTTTTTCAACCCCACCGTTATCTCCTGATGAAGTCAGTCAGTCAATTGCACCTTTTTCAGCCACCTAGGGCTGATCAGATGTCTGACTCCGATGGTCAGAGTCACCACCCAGCATGACATCCACTACAAGTTACAAGCTGAAGAATTCGCACCTGGTGGCAGGTGGTGCCAAAGTTGGATGGGGTGGATGAGCTGCTCAACATCCCCCTGGATGAGGAGTGCCTTCAGCGCTTGCTCAGCGGTGATGAGCTGGACGAGGACACAGCCGCGGTGCGCGTTCCCTCCCTCCCATACACTCCACCCTTTTTGGAGCCGCACTTTTTGTTTCATGCGCATGCTTGGGGGAAAAACATTTCTCACTGTTGTACAGCCGGAATCTAACCAGAGGTCTTGTCATATGTTCTGACCAAGTGGCTGACTGTATTGCAATCCTGGGTCGCCCAGCAGCGTTCGTGAAACGGAAATCATAACAGAAATGGGGGGAAATCTGGGAGTTGACCGGTAGGAAGAGTTCTTGCATGTTGCTGATGTGTTGGTTGTGTGGACAGGCGATGGACCTGGGGACATCCCACAGCTTCAAGGAGCAGGGAGATGTCTCTGGAGACTCCACCTGCACTGGTGAGGACTGACAAGGAAGACACTCAGCAATGGGATATGGGGAACATCCTGAGGCAGTATCGATGTTGTGTACTCAGTGGGCGCTGCTGTGCCGCACATTGGCATGCGCGCAGAACAGCAGGAGCGCCGGACAGCAGAGAATTGTTTACACGTGACTGGGGGCTCTCTTTCTGCCGCACGCATTGCGTCAGAACAGCAATTGGGGCAGACAAAACTGGCTGCCTGAGCGGCACTGCATTGCTGCGTTAGGGTTTGGGGAATTTTATTTTTATTATCAATTTAGGGTTTAGGGTTGCTACGCAATGGGGCGAGGCATGGGGAGAAGAGCTCTGAGGCCATTTTTAGCGAACAAGGGGTGACTTACCAGCGGGTTCCCGAGAGAAAAATCAATGCGCAGAAGCGTTTGCTCCGACTCAACTTGTGCGCTGTCATGGTGCCTGCTCTCAAAACGAGGCCAAGCGCCCCCAGTCTTTCTCTGGAGAGGAGGGTAACATGGCAGCATGTGGGTTCTCGGGAGAATGAAGTTGCGGAAGGCTGTTTTGCTCCGGGCTTGACTTGTGCCTGTCATGGTGTGCCTGCTCTCAGGAGAGGCCAAGGCAAAGAAAGCACCGCAGTCGTTTTCTGCGGAGGAAGGTGATAGTGCTTCAGGAGCAGATGACCTTCTGACCACCACCGATCTCAGTCGCTGCATGGCCGATTCCTCCGTGCTCAAGTGCGGGCTCTCCCCTAAGTCCATCCATATCTGGACTTAATATAAATGGCCTGTGCACAGCTGTTCCACCTAGATCTGTAGAATATGCAGAAGATGAGGCTAACTTCTTTAAGCAACAGGAGCCCCCACTGAAAGTCTGTACCCTCAGCCAATGGTAGCATGGCCTCAGATCCTGCACAGATCCTGGCAGTGATTGGAGCAGAATTCCTATCATCATTGCAAAGACCTGGTGGGAGCCATGCGACGTTCATTGGGAGGCACAACCCTGAATATATGTTTAGCTGTGTTTAGTGGTGACTGAGCGGTGACTGATACTTGCAGGAGCGTGGCCAGTTTTGGCGACCTTGACCTGGATTACCTCACCTCCATCCACGAGCTGGAGGCGAGCGATAATCACATGCTCAGCTTTGTGGGCGAGTGCAACGGGGGGTCCCTGGACAGCAGCTGTGCCGCCAAAAGAGGCGATGGCCTGAACAGGACACGCAGCGAGGCGGCGTTGCCTTCCACCAGCGCCAAAAAAGGCAACCCTCTCGCCGCACTCGGCCCGGACGCCGGTCTCCAGTGCATCGCCGACTTCCTCGCGTCCGACGCCCTCAGGTACGCGCAACTGGCGAAATTTAAATATAAATATAACTCTCTCTCTATATATATACATAAGAGTTGCTGTGACCCATGCCAGGACGCGGACAAATAGTTGTGCAAGTGGTTGCTTTGACACCGGCATTCCACTCAAGCTTTTAGTTCCTCAAAAGCTTGATATCTTACAACATGCCAAAAACTGCGCCATACATGGTGCATGGAGTCTCAAAAGTGTAGCACATGACAGGTTCTGATACCTGTTCATGTTGTCGTGCAGTGCCAGTCAACTCTTTCACACAACCGAGGAGCCATATCTTCCTGAAGACATTTGAGCTCTGATGTGGAGTTCTCCATGCTGTGCAGGTGCCTGCCCAAGGAGCAGCGCGCAGCGGCAGCTGACGCGGTGAAGGCGCTGCGCGCGGCGTTCGCGGAGCAGCAGCAGCCGGGGAGCCAGTGCGAGGCGCTCGGCCGCTCAAACTCGGTGCCCAAGCGCAAGCGCACCAACCCGCCGCGCTCCGGCAGCTGCAAGAGCTTCAAGGGCGACGCCGCTGCCGCAATCGCCGCGGCCGCGCCGGCCGTCTGACCGGCCGCGGTTTTGCCGGATTCTCTGCGGCACAACCCATTTTGCTGGTGTTTTTGCGCACAGCCAAATTTGGCATCTCCAACGCCCCGCACCAGGATTGGCAACGGCTGTTACCGCTGGCCAAACTTGGCTTTTATGCCAACAGCTGCGTCAAATTTGGCAACCCATGTGACTCACCAAATCTGGCATCGGCCCCCAGAAAGCCCAATTGAAGGCAGCATTCTCTACGCACCAATTTGGATACACACTTCACCCCCCAAAAAAAGACGGCGTTTGCAAGAGCCTGGTGATGAGTCCGGTCCATTTGCTGCATGAGCGTTCAAAGGACCTGAACGATAAGTTTCAGGTGGTCCAATTCAAAGGGTACATGGACATTTCGAAGGGTTGGGAGTTCCAACAGAATTCTGTGCTGCAAACTTTTGGGGAGCCCTTGGTCTATGAGGGCCAATGTTTTGGTAGCTCCGCTGCTTGTGGGAGGGATCTCGTATGAAGGGGGGTGGCATCTTGTCATAGCAGCAGTCGTGAGTCTCTATTTTGTTCGGGTTAACTCCTTCCAGAGTGTGTCTGACGTCCATCATCTAACCCAAATTTTGCAGCAGAATTATTTCCTCCATTCAGCCTTGTTGAGGGGCCAAAAGGGCGCTCGGGAGAAGCAGAACATGACCGCTGAGGCCTTCTTCCCAATCTGCGGGTGGACTGGCTGGTTGTGAATATTTGATAGCGCACCTTTTCCTCATCAGAATTGCCTTTATTCAGTGGCATAGCATCCCAATCAGGGGACCTTTTTGAAGGGAAAAAGAGAAGAGAAGACAAGGGCATGTAAGCAAAAAGTACCAGAGAGAAGGGGGAGAGTTTCTGCTGCTGTGCAAGTATAGTGAGACAGTACAAAGCAATGTGCAAACCCATGGTGAGAGGTAAGAGTCTGTATACCAATGAAGAAGAGGCTCTGTTGTGAAAAAATAAATGAGGCGTTGAGAGAAGAGGATACAATGGGAGAGCAGAAGAGAAAAGTGAAGCTAGCCAAAGCGGGCAGCAGCAAAGAGTCTTCTTCCCCAGAAGCAACTCAGGCATTGCATTGCCGAGTGATGAGCAAAATACAAGAGCTTTGTGAAAAGACTTTCCCGGAGGCGATCCTTTTTGGTGTGTGAGCCACTATCATCTTGACTTATTTGATGACTGCCTTTTCTCCCTTTTTGTTTGTCGCCTCGGCCAAAGTGTTGAAGTGCCCCGGGCCTGCTGTGCAAATGACAAGGCCTGTTGCCTGTTATAATTAGGGTTTGAGGGTTGATATATATATAAACTCTAAATATAGACAGCAAATCTGACTGAGAAGAAAAATTGTCAGCCATCCACTGAGGGTGTTTGTTTTATAATTAGGGGATGCGTGTCACTTTGCATGGCCAGCAACAACAAGAGTTGTTCTGCTACTGCTGCGGTACTAGTGCCTCAGAAAGTTTTAGGAGAGTGTGTGGTTATTATTATTATTATTATTACACGTTTTCCAGTCCTTATGGACTAGGTACGTCTAGCAGCACCTTTATGGCAGCCCTCCATTCATCTCGGTTTTTGCATTTTCTCCGCCAGTTATATGGCAATCCTATGGCTTCCAAATCATCCCTGACATAATCATTCCAACTCTTCATAGGTCTGCCCCTGGTCCCCGTTCCCGATATGGTACCAAACATGAATTGTAAGGGCAGTCTGGTGTCACCCATCCTAGCCACATGTCCAAGATACCTCAGCCGCCTGTATCTAATCAAATTTGCAACCTCTGGAATATCACATTGTGCTCGTGTAACTGCATTTGGTATCCTTTCTAAAAGGCTTATCCCCAATATCCTCCGCAAACATCTCATTTGAAATACCTCGAGTTTTCTGATATCTTCATTGGTGACTGCCCATGTTTCACAACCATACAGCAATGTTGACTGAACAATGACTTTGTACAATATAACTTTTATCTTGACAGATATGTTTTTATCTTTCCAAACTTTCAATCTGCTCAGCTTATGGTATGCCCCACCTGCCCTACTGAGTCTTGAGGCAATCTCTGGTTGCATTGACATGTCTGCTGAACATATGCTTCCTAGATACTTGAACATCTGAACTTGTTCAAGGGGTTGGCCCCTGAGCCAAAACTGCTCACTGCTATCACCGGTCTGTGTCCCACTCTGCAAACAGAGAATTTGAGTCTTTCTTATGTTTATATGCATGCCCCACTGGATGAAAACTCTGTCAATAATGGCCAGGGCTTCTTGTAGGGCTTCCTGTGTTTCGGCCACTAGAGCTATGTCATCAGCATACATGAAAATCCAACTCATGTTAGATGCAGTGGGGTTCTTGCACTCCCTGAGGTTGCCATCTAGCTTGTACTGCCAAGTGATCCCCAGGTGCCTAACTAGTGGCTCAAAAGCTCTAACGACTGTGTCAATATAAATGTTGAACAACAAAGGAGCATTCACATCTCCCTGCTTGAAACCTGTGGCCACATCAAACCATGAATCTGGGTGTCTGTGATCCGCCTGCATGGCACAGGTGGTTCCCTCATGTAAATCTTGGATGAGATCAACAACTTTTGTTGGTGCCCCTCTGCTCCTAAGTATCTGCCAAGCTAACTGCCTATCAGCAGAATCGTAAGCTTTGCTCAGGTCAATGAAGCATGTATAGACAGGTTTTTGTTTCCGTAAAGCCCTTTCGTATAATAATTTCAGGCAGAAAATTGCATCAGTACAGCCTCTTCCCGCCCTAAACCCAGACTGAGTCTCAGAGAGAATTGTTTCAGCCCACTTCTCCAGTCTAGTTTGCAGAAGCAGTGCATACACTTTGCCTGCAATGCTGAGCAGGCTGATCCCTCTATAATTATCTAATTTGGTTGTGTCTCCTTTCTTCAAAACAGGTACAAGCAGAGCCTTTTTCCAATCTGATGGTGCTTCCCCTGAATCCCAGGCTACACTAATGACGTGATGCAGCCATCTAGCTGTACCTTCACCCCCATATTTCAACATCTCTGGGATGATCCTACACACACCAGGGGCTTTATGACCTTTCAATTTTGCTATAGTCCTTTCCACTTCAAGCAGGCTAGGTGGCATGTTGGGATCCACATCAGGCAACTCACATGCTGCATGCAGTGCAGCTACATGTGGCTCACAATCTGGTGGTCGTGCATGGACAGGCAACCGATCCCATACACTAGGGTGAATGTCTCTCTGGCAATTCAGCAGCTTCTGGAAGTATTCGCGTCGAAGGCGAGCGCACTCATCTCGGTCTGTGGCAATGGAGCCGTCGGGTCTGCGCACGCTGCCGCTGCCGAGTGGTTTGGCGGTCTCCCGCTCCATACGTAGGTTGAGCCGCTGATATGCTGAATGGATGTTGTTCTTCTGGAAGTCCCCCATGAGCTCCTCTGACATTTTTCTCCAGTACTCTCGTTTGTCCTGCCGGACAGACTTCCTACACAAATTGACTGCTGTGCGGTACTTTTTTTTTGACAGTGGGATTTTTTCGTTCCCGTGATCTTTTCTGAGGGCCATTATTGCTCCTTCTTTTCGGGTACTAAGCAATTCGCGATAAGCAATCTGCTTTTTCTCAATCAACTCCAATGTTCTAGCAGACAACCATGGCTTGTGAGGCTGTGAGGCTGCTATAAGCAGATCATCCCCACACACTTGCATGGCACTCTGAAACTGCTGCCATGCAATCTCAGGACTTCTACTCAGCTCATGCCTACTAGAATCAAATTGTTGATTAACAGCAGCCCTAAACTCTTTCTGGACATCATCAGAGCGCATGAGCGCGGCACTGTACCTGACAGGTTTGGCCTCCCGGGGGGACTTTTTGAAAGTAAGCCGGCACTCACTCACCAGCAGCCAGTGATCAGTCTCAAACTCTGCCCCCCGGAAGACCCTGCAGTTCAACACTTGTCCAGCACTCACCCTCTTGGTCAGTATGAAATCAATTTGGCTCCTAATATTGGGTGCATTATCATCAGCTGTCAGTCCCATCCAAGTGGCAAGGTGAATTCTCTTATGGTTGAAAAATGTATTCCGCACAACTAGCTCATTGGACACACAGAAATTCAGCAAGCGGTGGGTCATGTCATTGGATTTCAGATTTGGCTTACGATATGCAAATTTCCCCAGGCTGCCATGCCAGCTACAAGGGTCCTCAGCTCCAAGTTGTGCATTGAAGTCACCCGCTATCATGACAGTATCCCTGCTAGAGGTCTTCTCCAGAGCTGCCTGCAGCTCGGAGTAGAAGGCATCCTTTTCAGTCTCCGGGTAATCATTGGTGGGTGCATATGCACAGATCACTGACAGCTTCTTACTCTTCAACTGAAAATGGGCTAGCATGACCCCTTCACTTATAGCCTCCGCAGCAATGAAGCTGCGCGCCGCAACAGGGCTAAACACTATCCCCACACCCTGCCTTTTGAGGTCATCATCCCTGCCTGAGAAGGCCACAGTCCATCCAGAGATTGACTTGCTCCCACTCCCAGGCCATCGGACTTCTGTGATACAGCAGATGTCAATAGAGTTTTCTGAAAGTCTTTGCACCAGGATCTCAGCCCTGGCGCCAGCAGCACGAGTGTCATTCAAGGTCTTGACATTCCACGTTGCAATTCTTGCTTTAGGATTTAGATTGCAATATTTTGGTGTTGCTAGTGATAAAGGCAAGGAGCTCATAGAGTGACAGGGTGCCAGTCCTGCAAGCACTCGAGCAGGTGTTTCAAGCTACATAGACATGAATCAGGCTCTACATGCTACCGGAAGGCAGCACCTCAGCGCCATCGACAAACAGGCGGAAGCCCATCTGCCAGCGGCACATCTTGCCCTCAGCTTTTGCAGCCTTGAAAGCAGGCCAGACAGAGCTACGATGCTTGAGCTCACCCCCGCTGAGATTGCGATCAATTCCGATGGGAAGTGCCCCATCAGCCTTCCTCTCGGTGTTGAAATCCTTCAGCTTCCTGGCTGCCTTCAAGATCGCCATGGCGTGCTGCCTGGACTGCAGCTTCACCAGAATCTTTCTAGGCTTGGCTCCGTCAGCTGCAGGCTGGCTCCCCAGGCGCTCCACAGAGAGAACAGTGACATCAGGCATCTCTAGGGTCTCAGAAATGATATCCTGGATGGACTGCTGCACCTCAGCGGGCGTGCCTGTCTCAGCGACACCTGACACCACGAGTGCATCCTGGTCGGCTGTGAAGGCGGGAGGAAGTGCCTTCGTCTGGTCCAGCTGGGCTTGAAGGTCCTTGATCGATCTCTTGAATTCTTCGTTGAGTTTCAGCTGCTCATCGTATTTGTCCGCCAAAAAGCTGATGCTCTTGTCCATCTCCTTTACTGTACTCTGCAAGATGGTCAACTCGTCCACTTTAGAGTGCAGTTGTTTGACGGACTTGACCAGCTCAGCGATTTGAATTGATCCAGTGGAGGCATCTGATTGGGGTGATGAAACTACAACTCCCCTCAAGAGAGCCCCCACTGCCAGACTCTTTGCATCATCGAGCTTCAAACTTTCGGCAGTGGTGGGCAGGTGTACGCTGAGGCCTTTCAAGCGCAGTAGCTTGATGGACTTGATCAGCGATGGTTTGCTTTTCTGTGCGTTTATTTCCGCCACCAAGCAGTCGAACTCATCTTGTGAAATTTCCTCCATTGCACTGCACTGTTTGTCTTCTTCTTTTTTTATTTATTTATTTATTTATTAGAAGCTTTTGGCAGCGCAGCAATGCAAGGCAAGGCAGCAAAAACATGATTTCTGTTCACGTTCACAACAGTGTTTGCTGGCCTGTAATAATAATGTGTGTGGTTTGTGTGTGGTTTGTGTGTCTTCATCTGTGTGTGCATGCGCTCATGTCCAGATTGCAGTGTTGGAGCGTTTCTTGACAAGAAGCCTTTGTTGATGCATGATTTGGAGTGATGCAAGAACTAACAAGAGCCTTGTAGTTTACTCGACAAGCACTGCTGCTTGAGAAGAGGAAATTCCGGGATTCATCTCGCCCTCTGTAATATTCGTCACCAAACCGGCGCACTTGAGCAAACAGAACTGCACTCTTCAAAGTCCAAAAATTATGGGGATGTACCTTGTCATAATGAAATACTGCCGGCTTGACATGCATGTGACACCATATGATATTATTTGGGGGTGTCAAGAAACAAGGCAGCCTTGTGAATGCATCCTGGTCTACGCAACATCACCGATCTCAGAAGCAATAATGCGGATACTAGGCAGCTGGCAGCATCTTTATTACACGTTCAGGTCACACAACAAACTTCCCAGTATTGTCACCGATTCTTCCCTTTATCCCATATCTGGGCGCCAGAAATAGAATTCTATCCCACGTTGGGCAGCAATTTTGGTGATCACACTAGTAAAGACGTCAGATCACATTGATACACAAATTCCTAACTGAAAATGTTCAACAAAAAGCATCAATAAAGAAATAAGGAAGCCTACCGTACTTGAAAATGCCCTCTAAGGAGAGCTGACGGATGCACTTGACCATGCCATCACACACAGGGATTGCTGTGCACATGGTGTCCCCTTCAGAGCATTTTCAGCTTTATTCGGGCCAACAATCAGCAGAAATCAGAGAGAAAGTTCCATGCAGGAGCTAGTTCCAATGAGCTTGCATGAAGCCTGGTCTCTGCTCTCGCTGCAATCCATTAGTAAGAGATAAGGTTCCAAGCAAGATTGGTTGCGCAGCATTCCCTGCTGTGTGAGCGCGGATATCTGACCAGGCATTTCCTTACTGGTACCTAGTCCATACGGACTGGAAAACGTGTAATAATAATGATAATATCCTTACTTCACACTGACTTGATCATTTGGCATAATAGCTCCTCCCTGAGAGCGCTCTCGTAGTCACAGGGGAGATGGTCGCTGAAGCCAGGGAACATGAGCAGCACTGCACGCATTACCACCCTCATGGTAGATTCGCCAGCATCCTGCATGGGCACCATATCACCAAAGAAATGGTCAATACTCTTGTCAACCCACTCATCACTCACAGTGACTGACTCAGTGCTTGCCCAAGATATTGTCAGTACATATCTTGACTGACATTAACAGCATTGCAATGCGCCTATCATACATTCATTTGCCGATAGCTCAACAATGTGAACAGGCATATCATAGACTCAAGAGCGCGCCAGGTAAGGTTCACTCACCATCAGGCCTGCACCAAATTTGGCGGCACTGTTGACATGTGCCCAGGCATCTTCGGAGGCTTTGAGCAGCGCCAGATTCTCGCCATCAGTCTCCTCTCGCAGGATACGAGTCTGTCGGTCACCCGGCATGGTGACTGGGAAGGATGTGATGTAGCGCTCAAGCCCATGGTGTTGGTATCCCCATGCCGGAGGCAGCAAGCACACCTGCATGCGTGAATGCAAATATCCATGCTTAGACTCCACAACTGTCATGTGGACAAAGATCTAGAGAGTCCTCTGTTGGGTTGTTCCGTGCAGGTACAGATAGATCCTCAGTTCGCACATGCTTGTGTTACAATGCGCATCAACAGGCAGTGTGACAGTGCACTCTGTTTTCTGGGGTGTACCATGCTTTGCTACTTTTGTGCATCGCGCCAACCAAGCAATGCTTGGCTGCTTCACTGTCAGGAAGGCAAACCCAAGTATGCATGTATATCAGAAATGGTGGCAGTCAGATCAAATAATACTTACAATGGATTACGAACTCCAAACAAGAAACTCTGATATTCCTGCATCCTGAATGTCAAAGACCCAAAGCTGATGAAGGGATCATGTCAGTGCGAGATCGTTTTATATGCTTTATTTATTTACCAATTTAGGGTTCAGGGGTTAAAACATAAGCACCAAGTCGGCGCCATGCACATAGCGGAAGGCACGGCCCGGGTACAGCTCAGCGATGATGCGCGCTGACTCAGCATCTCCGCAGCGCGGCGCGCCAAAAGTGAACAGCCCCCCGATGCTGCGTTCGATTCCGGGGGCCCTGCGCTCACATGCATTTTTTGTCTTCAAGCATTGAGGCTCTGCTTTTTGCTTGTTTGAGGGTCTCTGCTAGGCATGATCCGACCACTTTTTGGTCACGGAGTGTCCAGAAGGAGAGTACATGTTGAGCTGCACAGATGTCATGAAGGTCATCCTGTTCTGGTACCATACCTATGAGGTAGAAACTTTAATTTCAAGCAATTATCTACTGGAATATTGTGTCACTCCGCCTAGCCTTATGGCCGGAAGTGTCCCTTTGATTCATTCGGTACTAGATCTGTCTTTCAAGTTTGAGAGCATTCAAGCTGGTGACATAATTTCTAGACTGGGGTAGATTTTGCACACCATGAAAGGGTTGATGTGTGGCACGGCTATGGCACCTGGCCAGGGGATCCGGATCTCTGTAAAGCAATCATGAATTTGAGTTGTTGCGTTGTTTGGAGCACTGCAGAGAGACAGCCTGTATGGCATCACAGAGTCACCTTATGGGCAGCAGCAGGGAGAGGAAGGAGGCAAGGGCGCCGCCCATGGAGTGCCCGGTGAAGAAGATGCGTTTTCCCCTGCCCGCTGATGTCAGCACAGCCAGGAGCCTGTCTAGGACGGTGCTGCCCGGCCGGGCAGGATCCGCCTGGTGCAGGCCTGCCCACAGCCCATCATGCACCTCCCCCATGCCTGATCAGGCAAGAGAACAACCCTCACATAACCCACCCATACACAGCCAGGAATAATTTTTGATATAAGGTTTGAAATTGCTGCCCGGCCGGGCAGGATCGGCCTGGTGCAGGCCTGCCCACATATGTCAGTCAGTCAGTCAGTCAGTCGGTTACATCTTTTCCAGCCACCTATCCCTAGGGCTGATCAGATGTCTATATATATGTGGTGTATACGGTAGATATGTGGTATATAGATAGGAAATGTGGCACCTGGCCTGAAGCGTTTGATGCAGGGCGGGTCTGCTCGCAGGTCAATCTGGTACAGCGGTTCAGCGCCCTTCAGCATCACCACAAGCGCCCTCTCGTTGCTGCAGCCACACCTGTCCACAGTATGTCATTTTAGAATAAAAACATATGAGCTGTAGGTTTCAGGGTTTAACCTGTGCCGTCAGAAACGGGTGATGGGTTTGCTCGAAACTCTCATTCCTGAGGGGCAGTCAACAGGTATTTGTGGGTAAAGGTATTCAGGACTTAGGCTGCTGATCTATATCTTACACCTATTAAGGAAGCAACTGCTCACTATACAGGACCATGACCTTCCTTGTTAAACAATTGGACATGAAGGATGCAATTGCTTGCAAGCTCACCAGACAATGTCAGGCAGCCAGCAGCTTCTGTTGTGGCGACCAAGGATGGCCTGCCCTGGGTGATAGCGCATGCCCCACCTGCCGAACCACCCTTGAAAATTTCCCCTATGACTTATAATAATCTTCCATGCCCATTCTCCAACCCAACATGCGGGCAACTAGATTCATGTGCGCATGCCTTTGCTAGACTCAGAAGACTTGTCTCCGATGCTTGCAAGCATCGGAGACAAGTCTTCTCTGTTGTGTCATCAGCACAGGAGACTCTGGAGTCTCCTGTGCTGATGATCACTGACCAGGCACGAGCAGTGTCCCCTCTTCTTTCTTAGCAACTAATTAAGAACATTTGTGTTATACAGATGTTGAATAGACAAGGTGAAAGGTCCAGGGCTCACTTGCGCTCTATGACATCGCGCACAATCCTTTCATCCTCGTAGATCAGCTTGGAACACATTGCCAGGAAGTGCGCATTCTCTGGGCAATCCACTGTGCCAGTATTCCCCTCTTCCTTTCTCTGACTCCGCCGCATGTGCTTGCTTCGGCCTGTTACAGCACATGCAAAGAAACTTCTGTCTCAAGTGCATTGCACTCGTGCACAATGCATTTTTGTTGCAATTAGAGGCACATGCCAATCATGTACCCACTACTGGCATGTCAAACTCAACTGCACGAAGACTTTGCCAAGATTTGCTTTTTCAACCGTTTCTCAGCCGCCAATTGAAAGAGAGAGGGATGCTTGCTGCAGGTGTGGAATGTTTCCTGTCAACGAGTGACTCATGGCTTCCCCTTGCTCACCCTAAACCCTAAACCATAAACACCAAACCCTAAATATATTAATTAAAAATATTAAATATAAAAATACAGAAAGGAAGGTTGCTCACCTCTCCTATTGGCCCCATCTCTGTGATGCACGGACTTGACATGAGTGCGGACTCCTGCTTGGAGTCCCACTGCCAGCCTCTGTTTTGCCAGCGTGCCATTCGGGGACTTGTCTAGGACGTCAATATGTCCGATTGCCGGGGTGGCATCGTCTTGCAGAAGAGCAACAAGTGCTACGGCGCGGGTTGCATGCTCGGGAATGAAGCGGCGTCCTGGTTTGGCGGTATCATTGCTGCTGGATTGTGTGTTATTGTAGGGGAAGCCTTCTGCTGGGTTGTATGGAAGGGAAAAGTCCGTGCTGAGGGCGCCTATGAGAGAGAAAGGGACCTTTTCTCCACTCTCCAGCTCATATGCGCTCCCTGCATACCATGTGACATTCATTGTACCCACCTCATACCCACTCATTGCATATGGACATCAGTTTTTCCTGACAAACTCTACATGTCTGTACACGTGTGATTTTGGGGAGCCACTCGCCAACAAAACAGCTGCAGGCTTGTCAAGTGGTAAGCAGCTGTTTTACAAGCCTGAGAGGTGCACATGGACTGCATGTGCGGCTGTGCATGAATTGCTATCGGGTCTGTTGCACAACATTCCGAATGGGCAAAGGAAGCTAAATTGAGGGCGCACCAGTCAGGAGAGCTACCAGGCGCTCGGTGTCTTTCTGGAAGGCGTGCAAAAGGTCGTGCAGGCCGAAGGAATTGATGATGTGCAGAGCGCAGAAGTAGGCCAGAACCTGGAGCATGAATACTCATCATGTTAATAGAGCCATTTAAAAACTGCAATTTAGGCCCAGGTTGCCCGACTTTTCGTGATCCAGTCATGTCAAACATTCTAGTACTGTCGGCACTTGCGGTCTTTGCTGTGAGGAGAACATCGTGGCCATGCTGATCACAGCTCAGTTGCATGAGGCAAGGCTGCTTTGACAAGGCGCCAGCAAAGAGACTGCCAGTTTCCCTCACCTGTGCAAGAAATGTCCAGGAAACGCGGTAGGCCTCCACAAAACGGCGCACGATCAAGCGGCTCCGGTCGGTGTGGTTGGGCTGGTGGGTCCATCTTGCCTGTGCAGCGGACTCCTTTCCCTCGCGCCTGAATTCCTCTGGACAGCAGCACAGGAACGACTTGGCATCCACTCGGCCATCTGTTGTGTGCAACAGGCAGGGGTATCATGTTCATGAGTTGCCTTCTCTATTTCCACTGCTGTTGACTGTTAAAGTCGCACAGATGGCAATCTCACGATCAGGTTTATTGATGCTGAAAGTGGTCGGTAAATTTCACTTCTCTTATATACCGCCCTTCTCAGTTTAACAGCAGGGAACTCCACAGCGCCAGCAGAGGTGTATCTACACACGCTCGTCACCCAGAACAGCGGTGAACGCGCCTGATGGTGCAGCTCGGTAGTCGAGTGGCTCCTCGTACACGATGTGGGAGAGTGCGTCCCAAATGCCCAGGATGATTGTGAAGGGCCATAACGCTACCTTGACAGCTGTGCGTCTCAAACATTCCCACTTGCCGTGACCGTGATCCTGCACGAGACGCCAAAGACGACCTGGCATGACGGTGCAGTAAGAATCTTGTGGAAAGCTGTAGTACAAAAATAGTTCCATTAGTCCTCACCGCGTCCTCAAGCAGTGCTTGGTGCAGGTAATGCGGCTGTGTCTCCGTGTCTACCTTTTCTCGTGAAGTCGAAGGGCCACACATCACTGCAGTGTGCTCAAATTTTCATTTCATCTACAGCTTAATAATGAATTTAAAGGTTTTATTCCGTGTGCAAGTCGCCACACCATTTCTGTCGGGATAAAGCTGGATTGTCCCTGTGAACCTGTTCTTGGACAGGTTGAATGTTCTGCCAAACTTGGCTCAAAGCTGCATTCGCAAGCAATGCCACCAGTTTGCCTCTCAGAGAATTGTCGATCGCTGTTGAGCCATCCTTCCCAGTTGATATTTGCAAACTCGGCAGGGAGCAAAGCACATTTCGTTGCCCAGAAGCGGTGGTTTTTCTTGCTCTGCATATTTTGCATTGACTTATCCCACAAGTCAGCCTTCTACGTGATTTAGCGTGTCTAACTACGCGATTGAAGCTGTTTTGTTTTCTTCCCAGTCTGATCAACATCCATAGCACTCCATAACTTTTGACGTCACAATGATCTGACCCTTCTGATTGGAACGCTGTGGATGGCAAAGGCGTTGACATTTGGCATTGAATCATTCAGATACTGCCTCACAAAAATAGCGAAAGAGCAGCAGTGGTGCAGCCATGGGTTTGCAAGGCTATGTGGGCAGTGCTGAGGATCAACGGCGCATCAGAAGGCAGGAAAAGGAGCGGGAGGAGAAGAAAAAGCAGTTTGAAAAGGCCAAGCAGCAATCGGATGCCAATGTGGATGGTTCAGGCCTGCGCCAGTTCGGAGCGGGCACATCAGAGGTTAGTGCAGCTGATGTCTTGCACACCTAGCACCTTGCGCTGCCAAAGTCCATACTGATGTTTCTTATGATACTGCACAGATGAAGTCTGCAACACAGACAACATTTCAAAGCTGCAGATACTGCTGGATTCCGAAGCAATGGGAAGCAGGCAGGTGTACATACCCTGGATGCGGCAGTCCATACACTGAAGGTCACAGGGGTTGTGCTTTACAGACGCTGGAGGCGGCCTTCAAGATAGAGACTGTGGGCTTGGTGACGCGCGAGGAGTTTCTCAGCAAACGTGAAACGCTGAAGGACCGGATGGATGAGGCAAAAGCCCAGGCCAAGCGCGAGGCTGACAAGGCTCTCAACCAGGCGTGCATGCGCACCCCTCTGCCCAAACAGATGACACCTCATGCTGTATTAATCTTTACTACACATTCATATGGTTATGTGTAGGGCAGCAGAAGGCTGCCAAAAGACCAACGAGCCTCAGGTGGCTCCCAAAGGTCTCTCAAATGTAATACTAATTAATCTGACTACACATTTATGTGGTTATGTGTAGCATTCTGGCTTTATGTGCACGGCAAAACATGAGTGAGGTGTTTGCTTATGTAGTGTAGAGCTGTGGTTAAATGAAGGGGTAGTCTACATGCAGGAAAAACTGGAGAGGAGTAAGAAGAAGGCCAAGATAGCGGCCAAAACGAAGCTGTCATTTGGGGGTGACGACGAGGAGGAGGGCGATGCAGAGGTACAAAAGTATAATGGAATTTTCCCTTGCCTCAGATAGATAACATGCGCTTTGTCCAGCAAACATGCAGCCTTCTCACCATACTTCTACACTACTCTGCAAAAACAGGGCATTTCAAATGTGCAACATGATGAAATGTTGGTTGCAAATAGAAACATCGGAGCATGAAGGTCCATCTGGCGAAAGTGATGTGTGAGTCACCACAATGCAAGCATACTGGCTGTGGTTGACAGGAGGCGACAGAAGCAGCAGGGGTTGCGGAAAAAGAGGCGCCTTCCAAGGGAAATGAGGTAGACAAGAATTCAAACGGCGCTCAGCAGGCAGCTCCCAGGAAGCTGGGAAAGGACCCCACTGCGCAGACAGACTTTTTGCCTGACCGCGAGCGGGAGGCCCAGGAAATAGCAGTCAGGGAACAGCTCAGAAAGGAGTATGAGCTGCGGCAGAAGGTGTGCATTGCAGGCCGAACCGGACCATGCCCTGTAAACCTTTCATAGGTAGTCTGTCATTCCTGTGGCATCAAGCTGAGCACATGTCTGGCTCTCATCCTCACTCTTCTTTGTACAGCTGGTGGCAGAAAGAAGTAGGCACAGATATGGCCAATGTTTACTGCCTGGGCTTGTTTGATGCCTGACTTGCCGTGCAACAAAGGAGAAGCATGCAGGCAGTTGAAGGTGGCATGTATGCGTGCAGCTGATGAAGAACGAGCCGCTGAAGATCACATACAGCTACTGGGACGGCCAAGGCCACAGGCGGACGCTGGCAATTCGCAAGGGTGACACCATCGCGCAATTTCTGCAGAAGGTCAAGGAGCAGCTTCACGCCGACTTCAGAGAGCTCAGGCAAGGCTTCTCTTGCTTGAGAATGTAAACTTGCTCGAGTCATCCTGATCACCTTAGTTCAATCCCTCTGAACCTTCTAGTGACAGAGTATTCATGTGAACTGGGCGAGCACGGCTTGTCACTTAAGCTTAGGTGGGAATAGTATGCATGCATGCTGAGTTTGGAAGGCAATCGGTTGGCCCTTTTCAACACAAGTTTTGTGACTCCTCCAGGGCGACATCAATCAGCAGCCTGATGTATGTGAAGGAGGACCTGATCATCCCCCACAACATCAGCTTCTACGCCCTCATCTCATCGAAAGCGCGCGGCAAATCCGGGCCGCTCTTCCACTTTGATGTGCACGAGGACATCCGCCTGCAGAACGACGCCAGGATAGAAAAGGATGAGTCACATGCTGGTGTGCACTGGAATTGTTTCTCAAACACTTTGCTTTCTTATCCCCAACTAGGGATTTTTAAAGATAAAAACCTAAATCCATCATTGCATTCAGGACGGAAAAATATCACTATATCGGCGGCCCCTTTACCCTAAACCTTAAACCCCAAATTCTACAACCCTGAGTGGAGTGTTTGAGAATAAATCCTGCCCTGGTGTGGCTGTCATTGCCCTCTGTCCGGGTCACTTCATTGTGTTCTTGGGAGGTGATTTTGGTTGTTCCAAGTTAGGCAGAGCATTTTAATGATGCCGACTGACAGCATCATCAGTAGTGCAGATTCCACAGACAAGAAGAACGAGAGCAGTGTTTGCTAGGCCAGGGGTGTGTCGCACTTGGACTTGATGTTCTCTTGACACAATCCTAGTTGTCTGTGCGCTCTTTGGAGCCGGTGCCTTGTTGTTGCTGATGAGAGGTTCTGCTCAACAAAATGGTGCACAATTGATGCACTACCACGCTGCTAGCCAATGATGCAGTAGTGAGATTGAATAGTGATACATGTGTTTCTGCAGGCAAAGTGGTGGACAGGCACTGGTACAACCGCAACAAGCACATCTTCCCAGCCTCCAGATGGGAAGTTTATGACCCAGACAAGAATTATGAGACCTACACCATCCACGGCAATGAAGTGATGTGATGTGATTATCTGAAAAGGACACTCTGTGTGCACCTATTTGTTTTTCTTTCAAAGAAATTCTTTGATCTGTAAAAAGATGGTGCCAGCAGTTTTAAGGCACGCCATGATCACAACTCACTTCCTTACAATTTTCAAGGCTCATGACCTGTCAGTTGGCCAGCACATTCATGGAACTCCTCAGTATTGTGTTACTGCCCACTGTTGCGTCTAAGATGCACGGATGCAAGAGTCCTCATCCGCCACAAAAGCTGCAGTGGTGCCCTGGCAAGTCATTCTGGATGTCCTACTGATGACTGCTGAAGCTCTTGTATTGGTGGCAGACTGCACGTGCGCACGTGCATGCAGACATTTCTGCTGTAAACACTTGAAGTCGTCCATATCCCTTATGGGGTACCCTTTTCTTAAACCTGCTCATGCAAGAAAGAATCACAGCAGCAAAATTTCATGTGGTGTAGCTGCACCATGAGCTCTATTGTACAGGATACTTGTTGAGCCGCGGCGCTTTTTCAGTCCTCTCATGGACATAGAGTACAAATGATGCAACAAACACACTCTGTCATTGTAACATTACTAATTGGTCAAAGAATAGAATAAACTGTTGCCTTTGTGACAATCAGCCTGTTCAACAACAGAAAATACTCAGCACTGGCTGTTGGGAGTTCAGGAAATGGGTCACAGCCAGGAACTGATGGGATAGGCTGACAGCGCAAAAATTTTCCGGAGGCAGTCCCAGTCGAGCTGCCGGCACATGCCGGCACATGCCTGGCTGCCCTTAGGTGCCTGATCAGGCTTGGCACCTTCCCTTGGCTGACCGGGCTCGGCAGCAGCTGCACTGGTCTCCCGCGGCGTTCTCCTGGCGCAGTGCTGGAACAACAGCAGCAGCCGCACCATCTCCTGCTCCAGCACACCATAACCATTCTTTCTGCAGGTTTTTTAGTTTTATAGTTTTGTAAACTTCACTTTGGGGTTTTCTTAAAAGGGCTTTGGAGTTCAGGGATCAATAATCTATGAACCCTTAAATTATCTGCAAGCAATATTCTGCAGCAGAGGGCCCATTTACTCGTGACAATGTTGTTCTTGACAAAGGTAACTTGTTCGCCATGAGTTGCTATGGGAGACGAGTGAGCAGCAGCTGGTGCAGAAGAAATAGCAGCGAAATACTACTTATTTCAGCCAGCACACAATGCTTAGCAGACGACCAGCAAAGAACCTCAAAATTACTGCAAAGAAATGGCAGACAATAGATCAGATGGCCGAGGGAGAAAATGCAGGCAGGAAAGGGTGGGTGCTGCTCACCTTGAAGCGAGCAGGGAACATGTGGTGTACTTCCGGCGTCCACTCTGGCCGCTCCAGCGCCAAACTGCACAACAGACACCTCCAAATTTGTTCTCCCATACAAAGTGGCAGGTGCTGTTCATCGCCAGTCCGATGCAGATGAGTGCTCCTGTGTGCCCCTCTTTGGGCAACAGACCAGGCATGCACGTGCCAACTCCAGACGCGCCAAACACCCCATTATGCAGAGGGAAGTAATTTTAAGGCTGCTGGAGATGATTTGAAGGCTGCAATGCAGGGTATCAGAACCCGAACCACACCTGTTATTGGACACTAACTACCCCTTAGCTTGTGTGTAAACCCCAGCATCTCTAGGGGGTGGCGGGGAAGGGCCCCACCGGACATTGTAGTTGGAGCAGAGGCTGCTGGGAGAGTCCTCAAAGGGCGCGTCTCTATCAATCAGCCGCCCACAGCGCTTGCCCTGCACCAGCATGCTCCACGCCTTGCCCTGAACCTGCATCCCCCAAAGAAACACTCCCCCGTTCAATGCTCTTCTCCATCATGTCAACCGAGGACCACTTAAACTATGGTAGCGCGGCATTTGAGCCGGGCTTATTGCAGATGGTTGATAAGTGCTGGAGGCTACATGGCTGAGGCTAACACAATGGTGACTGACATTGCTTCTCAACACATCTGCTCGTCCAAATGTGCCTGAATAAATCTGTGTATTGGGGTCTTGACCTCTGGGATCTGCAGCTGCTGCTGCTGCTGCTGGTGCTCTTGGTGTTGGAGGCGCTGCTCTAACTGCTGCTGCTGTTGCAGCATGTCATGCGAGCACCAGATCTGCAGGGCAGGCACCCGGGGTCCTCTATCAGCCCTCGGCTACCCTCTATTTTATTTTATTCTAGGGTTTTGGGCTTAGGACTTCGGCTTCCGTCATATTACCCCATTGGTGCTTGTCATGAGACGGCTGAGTTCCCCCTCCGCCGTAGGGGGCCCATTTGGGAGCGCCAGAATAAACTCAAGGAAAGACTCTCAAGAGAGCTCCAGAGCACCGTGCGCTGGTGCAACAATATTGTTTGCACATGTATGTTGTTGATGCAAAGTCAGGCAATCCTGGTGCCTGTGCTGGTGAACAGAAGAACAAGTACATGCAGGGGCGAAGAGTGTTTCTGACCTCTGTGTTGGCGCCGTAGTCAACCAGCAGTTCCACGATTAGCACATGGCCTCCCTGGCATGCCCAGTGCAGCGCTGTGCGCCGCATGCCGCCCTGTCAAACAGATCCGAACCTCTCAATTGCAATCCTTTGTGATGGTTCACAGTGCCGTATGCGCTGCGCTGCCGTATGCTGGCATGATTACAGCCATAAATCAGGCTCAAGTGCCCATCTGTGGAGTTCCCCTGGGCCCCATGCCAGGATGTGACAACTGTCGAGCCACATCCTGGCAACCATGACTACAGGTCAACTAATGGTCAATTCACAGAGCAATACATCATGTCCGTAATGATTTGCGATTCTCACAATGGTTCAAAGAGAAGGATGCACAACGCAAAGGCATGTTGATTGGGCCGAGGCAATCTCTGCAGTGGTGGATGGCATCTAAGATGTAAACAAGCCGGGGGCCTGATGCGGGTGGGAAGTGTCCAGCAGGGAGTGCATCTCACGTAGTCAAGGGCATCAAGGTCGCTGCCACGCTTCAGAAGCTCCTCAGCGATGGCGGTCTGGCCATTGCGCGAAGCAATGTGCAGGAGGTTGCTTTGAAAAAGTGTGCGGTTATCCAGCTGGTGAGGGTTGACATCAAGATATTCCTGGACTGCTTTCAAGTCACCAGTACCTTCAGACACAAACATGATGTAAGCGCACAGAAAGCCACGAGTATTAGCTCAGGTGACTTGAGATGTTCCCCTTGGGCAAAGTGCAATGACCACCTCAAGAGTGCCTAGTGCACCTGCAGCATCGGCCACACTTTGATCAACAAAGCCAAACATCAGCAGTCGGTGTGCACTGGCGCCCGATGTAGCTGCTCTTGACAGGCGGCAGGCTCCTCTCCCGTTGTACCTGACTGCCATGACGATTCGAGGTCACCACACATTAATATAATAAAACTTGCCTTGACAACATTTGCGGACATGAAAGAGCTTGTAGAGGTACCGCACAAGAAAAGTACTGCAAGATGATTGCACTTCGGCGTACGTTGGGAGGTCCGTTGGATTTGACAGCGTCCACAAAATGTCTCCAGCCAACTTCCCTATTAACTTCGTTCTTAGCAGCTGTTTACGTACGTGACGTACGCTGTCGAATCAGCCAGCCAATTACTTTGGGCAGGCAATCTTTCACAGCTTCCTCTTGACTATCAACACCGCATGTGCCCCTCGAGGTCGGATCACAGTCGCAGCGTGTTGTGGAAGGATAAAGCTGTCGATACTGTCAAGGCTTCTTCACCATAGGATCCTGTTGCCTCAATGCACAATGTCTCAGTTGATCTGGAAAGCCAAACTTCCCATGTGCACTGCTGAGGAACTCCGATGAGCGACTTTGCGTTTCCATTCTTTTTCAATTATCCCCCATATTTTACGTGAGTATCTTCTGCATTCCTTTAAGCTGGTTTTAATTGTAAATTTTGCCCACCTGCTAATACGTGGAGCTCTCTTGTAGGAACAAGACGTAATCTTTCTGAGGGTATGCAGGCTCCAGCCAGTAAAGGAAACCCGGCAAAAGCAGATAGAGCTTTGGACAGAGCTGATATTACGGTACTGCCGGCACAAGAAGGTATCCGAGCTAGGTTTGTTGCCACAAGTGGAGCTCGCCTTTCCTCACCTAGCAAACCATTAAGAATGGCACTGTACCTGCAGGAGTTCATTGTGTCAACAGATCCAGCAGACGACTCTCCTCTCTTCTTCAACAGAAGTATTGAGAGTGAGTGCGCCACCACCCTACTATGATAGACAAGGGTCCTCAAAACTGCTTTTCGGTAGGATCAACACCTCATGGAAGACCTCTAACCTGTGAGGATGGGGTTGCAGGGAGACTTAACCGAGAAGCGAGGGTCGTCTTCCTGAACGAGCTTGTCTCAAGAGGTGCGCAGACTCCCCTAGCTGCACACCTGGTTCTTATATTGCTGCTGGTACCACTCCCCCGAATGAGTTGATCAGCCACCTTACAGAATACATAAACACTTGTGGAGCACCTCTTGGCAGTTCAGCTCAGAGAGACAAGCAAACCTCTCTATCGAGAAAATATGTGACAGGCTTTTCCAGATTCTACCCCTAGTCAGCAGGTCATTCACTCGTGTTCCCCAGGCATGCAGGGAGGGTAGATGAAAGGGGAGTCGATGAACCAAAACTGGGGCCAAACCTGCCGATGACAGTTCACAGGAAGACCGATGATGTAAGCGCTGACATGAGCGGGTTCCGCGCAGGCAACGCGCAGTGGCTTGACAAGGGCCAGCAACAGTGCCTGGTCCTGTGGAGGAAGCTGGGGGAGTGGGCGGATGTGCTGTACTCCACCATCAGGCAGTTTGGCCTGCAGGACTCCGTCATGACCCTCGATGAGCTCTCCACTGGCGATGATGTCAAGAACACAGGTGTGGCCGCAGCCGCAGACACTGTGTTAAGAGTCTATCTCACTGGCTGCTCGGAGCATCATTGGCACTAAGGATTGAGGATGCCGGCTTCCAAAGCTTTTGTGATCATTGCACAAGCTAGGAGGAGCACTGGGGACACAATGCGACAGTGAGGTGTCCAGTCAGGACCAAAACTTTTCCAAAGAGTGCCACCTTGGCATGCACGCCCGCTTTCTATCCTTGACGCTGCCGGCCAAAGCGAACAGTGGATGTGCCTGATGTACTATTATCATGCTGTGTCAGAGCAGCAGAAAAGGCTTTTGTACCGTAGATGGTCTTACATATGACACATACTCGAAAATATATAGTGACACTGAAGTGTGTCTGGGTGCGATTGCAGAACTAGAGGGTGCTCCAAAGGCACTTCTCACAGAGGCAATCCGGCTGCTGGAGGCACAGGGAAAAGCACAGTGAGTGTGGCATCCCATTCACCCTGTCATTCACCCTGCTTTCCATCGAGGAACATATGCTCTGCACAACAACATCAAACCTTCAATGCACACAAAACCTTTACGGTGCCAAAAAACCTTTTGAGTTCTTGTGTTTTCTCTGGTGCCTCTACAGCAGAAGCAACCTCGTGAGCACCTTGCAATCATCCTGGGCTCATCACCGGAAGCTGACTGGTACCTTTCTTCTACTGCAGGATGTTCTCGGGGGATGGGGATGTCGGAGTGAAGTTCTTCTAGCTTCTCGCGCACTCTGAGAGTGATATCTGCAGAACTTGCAAATAGTGCAGCTGTGCTTTCCAAAAAGCCGTGGAAGCTGACTCGGATCATCCCTTCCAAACATTTCTTGGTTGTCACAGTACCACCTACTGAATAGCGTGTTGAGTTTTTAGAGGGGGTCATGAGAACCTCTTTGTTGTACCCTCAATAATCATTTCTAGCTACTGGTATTGAAGTGTTGCTATTTAAGTGTTGGACTGGTCGTGGCTACTGCTTGGACAGAGGATAAGAACAGAAGGACTCCTCGGAGCGGACATGCCCAAATGCCAACTTACTATGTAATAAATAGACGTGGGATCTTTCACAGTGATGAGATAGGGAGTAAATAATTGATGGTCACACAACTTCAGAATTGCGGCATTGTCAGGGAGTGCATCTGTTGAAACACATTTTCATGTGCGAGGGAAGTCTACTGATAGCTGTTAGGGCGAGGGATTTAACCTCAGAACCTATGATGCTCTTTCTCTCCAAGGAATATGCGCATCGTCCCGCCCCAATAAATTGGGAGACAACCGTTTCCCACGTGCGGAGCTGTATCTCTGTTGTTCAGCAAGTTTCTGATGCGTCCAGAGTTGATCGCTGCGCTGTCCAACAGATGACAGTACTGCATCGACCTGTCGACGCAACTCGGAACATCTGCCTCGACAGAAGTGCAAGTGGCTAGGAGGACGCAGGAAAAGTTCTTTATAGTTGCTGATGTGCGAAGCCATGTTGCTGCCCAGCACGATAACGCAGCATCAATCAACAGCATCAACTAGTAGCACGTGCAAACCAGCAAGCACATCCCATGGAGTGAACCTGCGGGTCAGCACGTTTCGACCTCAGAATTTGCCCAGGACGCCGGTAGCTCACAGACGGAGGCCAGCCACACTCGTATCAGCGCAGGCTGCCGAAGTCCTGTCGATTCCAGAGGCTGATAACACTGCAGCCCAGGATGAGAAGAAAAAAATAGCAATATTTGTGGAGCCCAGTCCATTCAGCCATGTGTCAGGTATTTTCCCTTTGTTTTTACGTTGACAAAGATCCATTCTAGCTTTGCGTGATGGCTCTCACGCTCCCTTGCCCCAGTTTTTGCTAGACTCGACCTGCTGGTGTGCTGGCTAGGAAATATCTGGCTGATATGTATAGGAGGTACAAATTCCATGGTGACACGCCACATTGTTTTTGCCTGCAAGCGCTGAAGGCAAGCAACTTTTGTCCTTGTACAGGCATGAAAATCCGCTTCAGCAACCTCATCAAAGGCCTGCGGCAATGCGGTGACGATGTGATGGTGGTCACCCCATGCATCAACCCTCCAAAGACCTTCCACGGCGCCAAAGTACGCAATCAGAAAAGGGGCCCCTGCCATGCTGTCATGCATGTGATCACCCCATGTGACTGACATCAGATGACATTAGTGAACAAGTTTGAACCTTACATGACAAGCTACCATACATTCAAGGTACTGTGAAGCCAAGACAAATCCCAGTCAGGGCAATTGGTGGGAAAGAAGTAGACATGCAGCTCGCAGCAGATTTGCAGAGAGCGCATGGCTCTCGTAGCTCTGTCGTGCCGGCAAACTGCCCTGTTTTGAGGCGTTGTGCTGATAGTGTATGGGCACTGGGCAGGCTCATGATCTTGTGTTACCGGTATAGCAGGATATTTAGAAGCGTCAAGCCTCAAGATTATTTCTTGGAGGTGTGCTCTCGTGTGAATTCGCACGTCATGTGCTGTGCAGGTGGTGAATGTGCTGGGCTTCAGCCTCCCCTTCTACCGCTCCCCGACGCTCCTGCTTTCGCTGGGGCTGTCGGTGCGCGTGTTGTACTTCCTGATCACTCAGCGGCCTGACGTCATCCATGTGTCATCCCCCGGCCTCCTTGTTTTCGCTGCCACCCTGTACGCTAAGCTGCTCGCCATTCCCCTCGTGGTGAGAGCCTTTCTGACTGACACACAGAATTTGTCTGTCAATCACACTACAGATGTTGATGTGTGTTCATCCTTCAGAGGATGAGCATTATTGATTGCATGGATTCGCCAAAGGTGGTGCAGACTTGATAGCCTTATCCCCAGTCTTGATTGCATGGATTCGCCAAAGGTGGTGCAGCCTTTATAGCCTTATCCCCAGTCCACGGTACCTCAATAAGCTCCCTGGATCAGCCATTGCTGTGTGCAATCCGCTACAACACAAACACTTTCCTGTGCTGGTGACCAGCCTGTTGTATGGGAGAAAGGAGCCGTGAAGAGAGATCACTCGGGATAGTTATTTGTGGTTGCCAGGCCTGCTGAGTGGCAAGATGATGCCGGTAGAGGCGCAAACAGTAGAGTGACACTTGGGGGCTTGCAAGGTGCACGCATCATTTGGGATTGATGCTATTTGCTAGAGTCCTCAGGAGTGAGCTTTCTGCAGGTGTCTTACCACACACACATCCCGGAGTACATCCCCAAGTACACATGGAAGGGGCTGGTGGGCCCCATGTGGCGAGTCATCCGCTTCAACATCCTCATGGCCGACCTCACGCTCGTGCCCTCCAAAACCATGAAGGTGCTTTCCCCCCATAAACTGAGGCTGTCATTTGACCATGTGCTGCATGGAGCGGTGTGTGCCAGCTCTTGCTGGTGCGCAATAACACCCTAAATCGGAGAGTTCCTGCTGGCGAGGCCCCAGATGCAGTGGGACACTGCGTTTGTTGTGAACGATCTCATCTTCAAGAGTCAGGTTTGCCACACATGCATGTATCATCTATGCATATATCATCTACGCATGTATCATGAACGCCAGGACATCAACACGGACATGCACGTATCATCTACGCATGTCTTATCGGTACAGCGGTCATGGTCATAATGGTGTGTTTTCTGTGTTGGCGTCCGCAGACTGAGCTGAGCAGGAACAAGTGCCGGCCGCAGCGGATAGACGTGTGGCAGCAGGCCGTGGACACTGACATTTTCAACCCGGCCTTCCGCAGCGATGAGATGCGCGCGCGCATGTCCGGCGGCAAGCCCGACTCTGTCATCCTCACATATGTTGGCCGCCTGGGCGCAGGTGCAAATCCCCTAAACCCTCGACCCTAAACGCTGAAATAAGGAAATAAATATGTGATGATTAGTAGGATTCTACTGGGCTGCAGACTAGGTAAGATGCCCCACGGTGTGGCTGCAGACACGCTGTGTGTAAGCCCTACGGCCATTTGGCTTTGGGTTTGCCGACCTGTAATAATAATGACCTGTCCTTGCCGGCTCGCAGAGAAGAATCTGGAGGCGCTGAAGGTCATGTTGGAGCGGCTGCCATCGAACGCATGCCTGTGCTTTGTGGGTGATGGTCCCTCACGCCCCGACCTGGCCAAGCACTTTGAGGGCCTACCTGTCTACTTCACGGTGGGGCTCCTCCCTTCTAGCTGCCTGGAGCACCCACAGAATCAAGTGATACTACAAATCAGTCACAGACTTTGTTGTGCTGAGGCAGCCTTTCCTCTTTCTGGCGCTCGCACACCCTTTTGTCCTGTATCTCTTGATCTGAAATCAAGTGGTCCAGTACAAGCTGTGTTACATGACAGGGTGACCTCCAGCGCTACATGTCCCCTGTGATTTGTTGTTGAAACTCTGTCGCAATGGAATGTCTAGCTTTGGGCCAACCACTCTGTGAGTAAGGGCTGCAAATGCTGCATTGGACCGCAATATATCTTTTGCGGATGGTCCGGAAGCGGCAGCGACTGAAGCTTCACCCCTATAGAGTCATACCTGGACCATGCATGAAAGCCGGGAATAGATCTCAAACACTCCAGTTAGGGTTGTAGAGTTTCGGGGTCAGGGTGAAGGGTTAGGGTGAAGGGGCCTTTTACTAATATCTTATCTTCCTGAATGCAATGGTAGATTCAGGGTTTTTTTACAGATAATCCCTAGTCGGGGGGTATAGAGCAAACTGAATACGAGTGGACAACCTGCTGTGTCTGAGAAATAATCTCTGCCTGCCTGAAAGCATTATTGCATATGTGGCAGGGCATGTTGAGGGGAGAGGAGCTGTCGGCAGCGTATGCATCAGCAGACATCTTCATGATGCCCAGCGAAACGGAGACTCTCGGGTTTGTTGCGCTCGAGGCGATGGCGTCTGGACTGCCTGTGGTCGCTGTAGCAGCTGGTGGACTGGTGGACATCATCACTAAGCCGGGCGTCATCGGTGAGTCACCACTTCACCAACCTCTGAAACAGGTTGTGGCACATGGCATGAAATGCATTGTTGACAAGTCGGGCGATTGCCTCCCTCGTCGTACTGTGGCAGTGATCTGCGGGAGAATGCATTCATTTGCAAGCATGCATTCTCCCGCAGCATGCAAGTGGACCATATCATTTTATCGAAGGACAACAGCACGTGCAATTATCTCACTATCGATCCATATATTCTGATCCCAAGCATGTGCATAGTGAGATTTGCTCGCCATTCTCACCTGCTGTTCATGGTGTACGCAGGGCACCTGTACGCTCCGAACGACTACACAGCGGCCACGGAGCTGACGAGGCGGCTGGTGCATGACGAGAAGGCGCGGCAGGCGATGGGCCGCGCGGCGCGCGCACACGTGGAGAAGCTTGGCTGGATGGCCGCTGTGAGGCGCATCCGTGACCACCAGTACCAGCGTGCCATCCGCACCTTCCGCGCCCACAAGCGGTGCGCCACCATCTCCCCTTCACTATTTTATATTTTTGGGGTTGAAACCCTTTACCCTAAATTGTTAATATAAGAATACTTATTAGAAAAATTAGGCACCTGGAAAGGCATTATTAGTCTTGTTTAATTGGGGCGGCATTCAGGCATCATGTAGTGAAAGAAAGCAACAAGCATCAACAAGCATCAGCGTGCCATTCGCACCTTCCGCGCCCACAAACAATGCCGCATTGCCCCCGTTTGGGTGTTGCTTTGGGTGTTGTGTGAGTAACGGCCACCGAGCACACGTCAGAGCATGCCTGAGGATCTTTGGTACACTCCAATAGCTATTTTTGTGGTTGCAAGTGGCGAGCTTCCCTGGTGCTACAAGCATATGCATCAATTTTTTTAATGGAATTTTTAGGTTTTATTTTTATTTATTTTTTGTTTTACTTTTTAAGGGTTTTAGAGTAAAATTAACATAAATCATAAACCCTGAATTAGGTACAAAAATAAAGTGTTGATTGTTTAATGCCACAGTACACTGATGTTCCTTTCACTGGTCCACCATTTCCTTGTCTGTCTGAGTATTTGACACCTTGAACGGGCTGGCTTTGGCGTGCAGATTCCGGTGGGTGGCGATTCGGGTGTGGTGCATGCGCATGTGGCAGGGCACCATGGCTGCCATCTACTTCGCCCTCAACTGGCTCGTCTACAAGCTGGATTATGCGCGCTCTTACAGGTATGCATTTGTTGGCCCGCCCCTGCTCTATACCCTGACGAAAGTGTCAACGCTCCCTGTTGTGTTCCCCAAAAGCTCTGTACTGCCACCTCTCGTATGTGTGCGCTGGCCACACCAATGCAGGCGGGTGTGCTGCCATACAGCAATGATGAAAGTCTGCATTACACAATTTCTTTGCGGGGATCTCAGATTGTCATGAACATGGGTTGCTTCTGCTGTGAAAGCTTACAGAATGGAGCCACCAAACGTGTTGTCGCTGACCTCCTCACGCGTTGGTGTACAGGGCAACCTCACAGTACTGCTGAGGACATCACAATGGAAGAGGAGAATACAAGGAGCACCCCAGCTGTGCATGCATGCATGCATGCAGTCATATCATGAGGAGTGCATCCAGCTGGAATGTGCGCTTTCATGTTTCATATGGCAGTGGTGAGGTACAGAAGTGTGACCCAATGCTCTCAGGATGTACACCATCAAAAGGCACTGTTATTTTTAGGACCTTCATCCTGTGCACTGAGATGTGCAGATTTTCTGCATCAGATTTGAAATAATGCTAAGATTTGTTGTGCCAGATTGCTGTGGAGTGCCTTTTGTGTTTCTCACTGGTGTACCTTGCAATGTGTGTCAATTGGGAGGATATCAGGGGAATGAAAGATGCAGGGCTGGCCATTGATATTTGGATTTGATGCCTCACATCGTGCAAATGCCAGCTGGGATCAAACCTAAAAGGCCTAAAAGGAGCTAATAGGTGCTGAAACGGCGGTTGCTACATGCATCCGTTAGGAGTTTCAGCTCATGATTTGCATGTGTAATCATGGATGTGCCTCCACAGGTACACATTGCAATACTTGTGTGATCGCCGAGCTCAATGTGCATGAGATGTCCCACCGCAGCCTCAATTATTCATACGGTACAAGAAAAATCCAGCTTCTGAAGATTCAAGAATGTTGAGATGTTGATCAATTTGCGCATGCAGGCAGGTATTTTTAGTCTGATTTAGGGTTTTCCCGAAATAATGTGATTTAATGCCAGGAGAAACATCCGGGACGAGACACAGCATGGAAAATCCATATTCTTTTGGTTTTTACGGAGAATCAGTTATATTTTATTTTTTAGGGTTTTATATTTTATATTTTATTTTAGCTTTTTATATTTTATTTATATTTTAGGGTTTAGGGTTGCAGTGAGAATCCCTTTGTGGTGGGGTTGTTGGGCCTGTTGGAGGTCAGGTACCCTATGGAAATGCAGCGTGAGCTGAGTGTTTCAATTGAATGTGGCATGCACAGCTGGGCAGGTGCCAGCAGCGTCATACTAATCTGACACAACTTGTGGTGCATTGAATGGTACACAGGCTCTTAGCAATCCTTCTCAATCCAGTGTTTTCCAGAAAATCTTCTGTGACACCCATTTTGACTGAACCAAACATGAGCAAAACGGGTTGATTCTGATATCCAGAAACCAGCAAGAGCAAACATACAATATGGAAATGACGACAAAGCATTGCACTTGAGCAGAAGCAGGCATTTGCTGCTAACTATACACTGGAGAGTCTTGCTTCAATTGATGGACTTGCCAGCTGTCAAGAACCCCAGACCACATTGCTGCCTGCATGACAATGCGCTTGTTGGTTTTCAGGCACTGTGATGTCGGCTTCACAAACGCATAAGCATTCCTAACAGGACAAAATGCGCTCCTGACTTGTCAAACGAGAAGCACGTTGCGCAGCCTATGCTGCAGAGTATTTGCGACACTCATGCATACATATGCATGAGTGAGGATGGAATGGCCTGGGGCTGCGCTTGTACCCAGGATTCGATGATCTCATGAGCACATGCAAGCCGTTCAGCGGGTGGCACATGCGGAACAACCGAGTCAAGCTGCTCGCGCAGCTCATTGACCGGACGCAGCGCTGACCGCGCCTTCTTGACAGGACCCTGCATCTCTTCTGGGATGTCTGCCAGCTTGAAGCGCAGCCGCTTCTCAGACACAAGCCTAGCCACTGACTTGAGCGCTTCTGCTTGCTTGTAGTATGCTTGCGATGGAGACAGATTTTGCCAGACATACAAGTACTCCCCACTGATCTGCAGAAGATGGTGCACCAGACCGTCAGTCAGGTCGAGGATGACCGGGTATTCGTTGTACGCATACGCCCCCAGCGTGGCAGTGACACTCTGCGCCCTGTGTGCTCTGTACTTCATGTGTCCACTGCTGCCGGAGTCTGGGCGCTGCACACACAGCACACCACCAGTCAGTGATGATGTGACATGAAGAGCGTTGTTGATGGACTAGGGTAGGGATGCAAGCCCATGCTGCCGACGAGCATCAGCAGTCTGATGCGATCCCAGGGAATCTGCCTGGCAGCTGCGATGCATTATGCATATGTCTTGAAACAAGCAAGCAGCCACGGAGCTTCACGCACCCCGGAAAGTGCGTGCATGGTGCAAGAGCGACTCGACAGTGTCAGGTGGTACTGTGCCACATGAGGCAGGTTGGGAGCACGATAAATCACCTTGGGCATCTCCGGATGGCTGTCGCAATACGCCTGCTTCTGAGCATGTGACTGCTTGTGCTCAAAGAGGACAATGCTGATTCTGCCAGCAGAGCTTGGTAAGAGGCCAAATGGAGCAATGCTGCCGTCGACCGTCACGTTGAACTGCCGTCCAGACGCTGTTGTGATAGAGTACATGCTGCTTTCAGCGTGCACGTCATATGCTGCAAATCCACCTCGCCCAAATTTGACACCAAATTTTTCCAGTTGCTGCTTGTGGTGCTCTATGAAGTCTGGGGTGCCTGCCTCCTCGCTTGGATAACGAGAATAATCAAACTCATCGCTGACCGGCTGTCCAGGCGGCACGACAATGGGATCCGTCAAATTGCCGTCAGCCTCTGCCAAGTCTAACTCTGACAGGAGGGCGCTTGCGTCGCCAGAGCTTGCTTTGGAAGAGTCCTTTGGGGCCCCAGCTTTCCGCTTTTCTTGCAGCTCAAACTGCTTGCGCACCGCATCCTCCACTCTCTGCACGAGGCTCTCGCCTGTGATGGGCCCCACATACCATCTGCTCAAGATGCACAAATGAAGTGTCAATAGGCATGCGATAGCAACATACGTACACCACAACCCGATGAGAGCCAGTTGCGGACGCTACTGGATCTTGATGGTGCTAATTGTGCTAATTGGGATGTAATTGCAGACTTGGAGGCGCTGGCCTGCTGTGCTGCCAGCTGGCAGCAAACTCACAACAGAAGCTGCAGAGATCCTGTGGCATTAAGCCCAACACTGCTGGAAAGAAACGAGCGCAAGTAAGAACAGGGTGGCAGCTGTGCGGATACAGCTGGACCTCAACAGGCAAATAAACCCCGGGGCTGAAACGTGTAGAAGACACTGCTGTCTTCGACCCGTGGCATTACACAGAGCCCACAACTGCCCTGCTGCACATGCGGCTTTCGTTGTAAGCTGTGCAAAAGTTGGCTTCAGTGAGCGGTGAAGCCAACTTATTCAACTCTGCACCTGATTCCGAACAAAACGGGTTCAATACCTGTCTGAAGACTTTTGATCCTGATCTCTTCCAACAGGTTGGCCTCGGATTTGTCTAATGACTCCACCACATGTTTCGCTGCATTATCTTCCAATGCCTTCCATTTTCTTTCTCGGGTTTCATCCAACATTCTTTCCAGGTCCTTTAAACGATCCATAATACTAGCGCAGTCGCGAGTCAGAAACGATTCTGTGGGAGGGCTCACGTATCCATAGGCCTACATGTAGCACCAACACATCGGCCCAACGATAAATGCAGCATGCCAGTGCCATTTCACTGGCCCAATTGCCAATTGGCAATTGGTCGCCACTCAGGGTATTCTCATAATAGTGAAGAGGTTTCATTGACGCCCTGGCTTGCGCGGACGTCAGGGGGTAGTGCGGCATTGCCTGCGGAAGTGCCAGGCACTTGGTGCCTGCGTCAAATGAAAATGGCTCTTCTTTCAGAAAGGGGCCTTTCGAAAGCACACTAACATCGTTTAAGTCCTTAAGTCTTTGAATTCACCACAGAACTGCTTCCGATGCTTACTCGCTATGTACTCATGTTCTATGTCCGGGTTTTCGCCACAGTTTTGGCGTACTCAAAATCTTCATTGACGTTTTACGTATGAGCATCACGCTGCAGCACATTTGGGATACGACCCAACGGATTCGTGACTATCTTTCAGATCAACTCCGGCTATCAGCTATTGTAACCTGCTGTAACCCACTGTGCGGATATGGCTGGGGTTGCATGGGGACGGCCATTATGTGTTCTATGTGCTATTGTGCACAATACGTCGAGTTATCCTGAGCGCAAGCGACTGGTGATAGAGGTAGAGCTTTGGGAGGATATAAAAAACACAGACAGTAGTCAGGAGAACGCGTTACAGACAGACTGGGTGCTCGTGAACTTGCATCAATTCGGCCCACTCTTGACATCAGCTGTAGATAGTGACTGGGCTGCTCTCAATGGGCAAGCTGCCTCATTATCAACCCAGGGCATTCAAAATCGGCGACGTGGATGTCACTCAGCCGGTATTGTCGGCTCCACCTTCATCACGGAGCTTGTTGGAACTGTTGAAGTGGAGCTGGTCTGCGAAAAGTGGCAGGTGGCAATTGAAATTTTGTCGCCCTGCTGTGTCTATTTGTGTGATTCTGTCCTGTCATGTGACGTCCATTTGTGTTACATAGAGGGCCCCAATCCCATCTCATACAACGCAGGGTGCTTCGAACAGTCCCTCGCAACATGTCCCAGGAAGACGACGACACTATAGGCCCTCAGTTTCAACTTCGGAACCACACACAACACGTCCAGCACTACAGGAGCACGTTGCAGTACTGGAAGAGTGCGTCTCCCACTCCTTAGGCCAGCAGCAGTGTTCTTCTTGAGAACCATACGGTCGAGCAGAGCCTCGAGCATGACTGTGCAAACTTGAGGTGAACACACTACCGCAGGTTCTTGGAGATTACGGCGGCTGAGCAGCAGTCTTTGGCAGAAGCATATGCAGCCATAGAAGCAGAATTGGCAAGCATAAATTCTGTCCACAAGTGGCTGCAGGATAGGCTAACACAGCTGGCAGGGACAGCAGCAAATGACACATCAGAAAAGCTTGTGAAAAGGTTGCAGTCTCGGTTGTTGAACGCAATTCACTCGCGCGACAGCTGGTAAGCAAACGCCAAAGACCAAACTGACCAGTCCGTGCTGTGTCAGCCTGAGCAGCTGATTCGAAGTCAGAGCCAGGTGCCAACAGGACCAAGGTGAGTTCACCCTCTTCACACTTATGGCGGGAGCGACTCGGAGTTGCTATTGTAATCAAGATTTGTTTTCCTAACCTGGGCAACAAAGCTGCCCAGCCTAGATCTGCCATGTGGGGGCATCAAATCCTCCAGATTGCATGTGCAGGTGCAGAGACTTCAGGAAAAAGTGGTTGACCTGGAGGAACACCGGCTTAAGGTCAGGTCGGCATTGAGACAAAGTCAGCTTGATAACGCAGCAAGGGAAGAGTATCTCAGAGAAGCAGCAAAACTTAGTGGTGGAGGTGGAACAAACAGCTGAGCAGCTACAAGATCAGAATGCCTGGCTACAATGTGCTGATAAGAAGCTCAAAGAGGAGTGAGGCAGCTTGCTGGAGGATCTTGCAGAAGCTGAAGGTGAGGCAGACATCTTGTAGGCCTGGCATTGAGTGCTGTCGTACACCAATATGCAAATGCCGAGTTGGGACCAGGTTGGGAGAAAGGAGCTGATGGGTGCAGAAAGTGGTTGCAAGATGCCTTCTTCAGGCTTTCAGCTGCAGCTCATGATTTGTGTGTACAACCATGGATGGACGAGACATGCCATTTAGAAGTAGATCTGGCCAAAATTATTTCAAATATTGGTCTCAGGATGCCATACAGGCAGTGCTTTCCTGCCAGAGAGCACGTTGCTGCCCCATGATTCGCTGTTGTAGGTCTTAGCTGGATACTGGGCCAGTACGTGGTCCTTTCAGATGCACTATCCACAAGGAAGCCACACCAAAATGTGCATGATGCTAAACGAGGAGTTCTCTGATACCACTGGACTATCAGGATACACACCACTGGAGCAGCTCTCACACTGCGCAGTGACATCTGTGTGCACATTGATAAGAGCTGTGCAGGTCTGCCACCACAGCACACGATTCTGTCAGGGTGTCACAGAGCTACTGCTGCCCAGCCCTGTTCCGCTCGAACGCCTCCCAGAATGGCTCCAATGCGCCAGATTCCTCCATCCTGTTGAAAACCATCTCCAGCTCGTCCTCGCTCATGCGGTAGAACGTCGCCAGCAGCTGCCGATCAAGCAATTCCCCCGCTGCAAGCAAATTTTTTTGGGGTTCAGGGATTATATTTGGATCTCTTTTGCAAGGGTTTAGGGTTGAAACATAAATTCCTTGTAGGTTTTTTCTGAAGCTCTAAAAGTGAACACTAAGCCCGGAAAAATACAAATAGAAAAATATATATGGCGGGGGTCCAGCAGGGGGGACATCACCAGCTGCGGCGGCGGCATCGGGGGGACCGTCCCCCGCCGCAGCCGCGGCGGCGGCATGCTGCCGTGCAAAGGCTGCATCCGCGGCCGCCTCGAACGGCCTGCGCGCGACGGCTGCGGCCAAGGCTGCGGCACCCCGCTGGCGGCGTTCCTGCAGCTGCGCTTCCATGTACGCCACGAGCGGTGCGGGATCGCGCTCGGCGCGCGGTGCAGCGCGCGGAGCGGCCGCAGCATGCGGAGCGGCCGCGGCCGGCGCGGCGTCGGCGGCGTATTCCGGGGCGAGGCCGGCATTGACCCAGGGGAGCAGCGTGCGCAGCAGCGCCTGTAGCGGGTGCATCCGGCGCAGCGTTTCCAGGTCCATCGGCTCTGCAGCAAAATTGATCAAGCCTCATGTGTTGCCAGCCACACATTCCCATCATTTTTTGAAGAAACTCAATATTCTGCAGCAGTTTTAGCTGTACTGAAGTGAGTCAAAAACTGGCTTCCTTAAAAAGCTCAAAGAGAAAAGCAAGTGCTTCAGGAGGCCTGCAAAGTGCATACTCAAACCGTTCGGACAGGATGTGAAGCAAAGAGGGGGTATGTAAGCGATGTTGTGTACCTTGGCCCTCAGTCCGGGCACGCTCAGCTTCTGCAATGGCTGCAAGAGCCTCATCAAAATTGGCAAAGCCCTCCCCATCATTTCGCCAGTGTTCAGGCCTCCTGACCGGCCCATGCAAGACATCCTGCATGCATGCGCCCAGACCACTCCCTTGATCCCATGCGCCAAAACAGCAGAAATCCTAAGCATCCTCCCCAAATAATCATCACAGCCATCAAAACACTAGTGCTTAGTCATGGGTACGTCACCTGCAGCTCGATCCAGTGGCAGCGCAGCGACCGCGTCGCACAACTCAGCCCAAGAACCACAACCTCTCAACATTTGCATCTAACTTTAACGCTTTTCTGGACCCAAGTTATCCACCCTAGGAGAGCAGTGCTTAGTCATGGATGCGTCACCTGCAGCTCGTCCGGTGGCAGCGCAGCAACGGCGTCGGAGAAGTCGGCCACGCGCAGGTGGCGGTAGGCATTGTCATCCGAGGGAGGGAACGCCTGCTGCCGTGCGCACGCGTAGTCAGCCGCTGACTCAGCCATGCGCCCCTTACTCGCCTCCTTGCACGCCCGCTTCAGCCACTGCTGCACATCTGCTGCCTGTGCATCGTTACAAGAAGATTGTTGTAGCTTTCACAATCTGATCATCTGCAATACACTGAAGAACAACTGATTGGCGAACACAGCCAGGAGGCTTCCTATCACTGCACTGCCAGATGGAGATCTCTATGGTGTCAGCAGTATCCAAGTGCCCCCACACACTGTGGGATGTGCCTCGAAGGGCACCGGGCCAATCAGACTTCCTCTTCATCGGCGTGATTTGCCAGTAAAATCACATAGAAATAACCTCAGTATTTCATACTTACTTGTAGTGAGGCCTAGGACAAAATATTGCAATTATTATCTACTGGGAGAAAAACTGCGCTATGGTGCCGTGTGTGCTTAGGAGCAAGTTCGCAAATTTACACAAAGCTCACAGAAAGCTTGTACTCCAAGTATCCACAAGTGTCCACAAGAATCCACTTACAATGCTGCGTGGTCTTTGAAAGTAGAGAGACAGACTTCAAGGGAGATCTTGTACCTTCCAGAGCAAGTGATGGCGCTCCACGAAGATGTCTGTGAGGTGCGCCAGCGAGGCGCTGACATCATCTGCTGATGTGGCGAAGAGTGAGCGCTGCAGGATGCTCAGCCACTCTGCATCGTTGCCCACTCCTTTCTCCTGCAGCCTGCCGGCAGAAATAACAGTTGTTAAATACCCCATCACCAAATCCCTCATAGACCTACTCCTCCCAAGGATTGACATTTCACGAGCTCTAACGAGACATCAAACTCTATCACGGCAGAGCATACGAGCACATAAAGAAAACAATTGCGGCCGGCTCGGATATAATGATGTGGCCAGTAAGCAAATGACATAATTGCTGCTTTGCACAGGAAAATACACTGGATGCCATGATGATTTGCTTGCCACAATGTTGGACAGGTGATGCGCGGAGGCCCACCTTTTCATGAGCTGAGTGACCGCGAGCGGGTGCAGCAGCACTGCTTGTGTCAGCGCCTCTATACAGCCTTCAAACTCGGCATGGCTATCTGCGTCTCCGTCCTCCTGGCCTGGCTTGGATGCACCACCTGCATGCAGCGCAGATTTCAGCACATGCGCTTGCACAGCCCCTGCAAGGGTTGGTGTAGGAGACCTGGTAGGCCTCTGTGAGGCCCAACCATAGAGGGGGGCCCACAACCCATTCAGCAAAACGCCGAAATCCTGTGAGGCCTGCACCCACGGCTGGGCAAGGAGTATGCCGTGCCACAAGTTGCTCAGCACAAACGACCCAATCATTTGATGAGTGCGCCGGATCATTTGTGTTGCCAACCCCAACTGCGGATTCCCACCTCGGTTTAGACAGATAATTTTATGGTATCCTCATGGCAAGAACAGGACGAGTAGGATACGGGGATGTGCCAGAGAAAAGCAGGACACTTCATCGCTCAAGGCTTTACCTGCACGGGAGGCGGCCGCGGCGGCGCGCTCAGTGCGCTGCTGCCAGAGGCGCAGCCGAGCTAGGGGGATGGAGAAGGCCAGATTTGGCAGGCTGCCTGCTGTGATGCGCCCCTCTGGGCCCGCCCTCAGATCACCATCCGCAAGTCGCTGCAAAGAGATGCATCTTGAACCAATCAGGACGCTGCTAGCAAGACAACAGTTGCCAGTGTGCTGACCCATCCTTCGTAGAGGATTAAAAAGTAGACTGTAAACAGTTCACTGCATGAGCTCCAGCCAAATGTGCAACACATCAAACCATGGTATGGACATATTGAAATACTAGACACCCAGATAACGGCGGTAAACACTGCTTGGAATGAGTGCTCGGGATGCTCTCGCAGCAGGCAAGACTCTTAATCAACAAAATGCTTTTCCCAAAACCTGTGCAGCGGTTAACTAACGGAAGATGTAAGCATCCTTGCGTTCATGCAGCACGTCAGCATCGCAAAAAGCATTGTGGTGCTGATGCTCGACATGAAGGCATGGATCAAGAGTGGGCGCGCACCTGCAGCCAGGAGTAGTTGTGGGCGCGGAGGGCAAAGTAGTCGACACATAGCATCACGCCCATGGGATCGTCCGGGTCCAGCAACAGGATCAGCTTGGCCACTTCAAACGCTGTCGTGTGCAGCCCCTTGCGACTCAGCCCCTGTCAGCACACAGTAACGAATCACTTGCCGTGGAAAGCCTGTCTATGCGGCATTTTGAGGCCTTGAATAGCCGTCCTTCATCACCAGCATGGCAATATCTGGGCCCTAAAGTATCTACTTTCTCGGCCCCGCCCCTGTTGCAAGCAAGAGCATGCACAAAGGAGGACCAAATTGTCTAAGGCACGATTCACCATTATGTGTTTCTCGCTGGACGACGGCGACGTCCAACATTGCAAGATCTGACTTAAATGCACCACACACCAAGAGATTATTTCTCAAACACTTCAGTTAGGGTAGCGCAGTTTAGGGGTTAGGGTTTAGGGTTAGGGTTTAAGGGCCTTTGCAGTAATATTTGTTCTTCCTGAATGCAATAGTGGATTTTAGTTTTTAAACAAAAAATCCCTAGTTAAGGGGTATAGAGAAAAGTGTTTGAGAAATATTTTCTGCCCATCACACAGGCTGGTCTGCCCTCCAGACAGGTGCCCAGATGCACTGATAGCAACACAAAGCAGTATTAGCTCTCCCTTGCCCTCGCCAGTCATGATGCGTCCAGACATCCTGGCCTTCATTCACAACCGTTCAAGGAATGCACTGGAGGTTTATGGTTGGCGCATACAAGGAAGAGCCAAGTCTGCCGTGCATTGCAACAAGTACATTAAGTGACACATTGCCAGCTCTTGCGAGTTATCAACATGATGAATTCCAGTTCGGGAGCCTGCCTGCATGTGCTTGAAGAGGGCGGTGAAGAGCGGGCGGTTCTGCTCCTGCTTGAAGGGCAGTCGACAATTGGCGGTCGCTGGGTTGAACCATGGGTGCCATGCCATCTCCAGCGCATACAGGCACCGCTCCAGCATCTCATCTGCGGTCTCGTGCTGCCCCGTCGCCCTGTCATGACAATATGTATCAGAATTCTACACCCTAACCCTAAAAATAAAGACCCAAACCCCTACAATACAGGCACTGCTCCAGCATCTCGTCTGCAGTCTCGTGCTGCCCCGTCGCCCTGTTACAACAATTTACAGTGCAGACTCAGTACGGTGCAATGGTTTGGATCACTTCTGCAATACTTGATGTCCAGAAAGATGCAGCATCGTGCTGTACCAGCCACCCAGTGGAGACATTGACAAGTCAGGGCATAAGCTAAGCCGGCATGTTGTTCTGCAGACAGAATCTCAAACTGATTTAAGCAGAGTCTGACAGATGTGACCTATGACAGAGCCATCCTTTGTCAAAAGATTGGCATGCTCAGAACCCTGATGATGCCAAGAGCAAAGAGTACATCAAAATGCAACCACTAGTCCCAACAATCTTCGCAAACACTGTGCAGGCGTATTGTAAGATAAGTATGAGGACAAGGCAAGAATCTTACCGGTGCAGCTCATACATGGCCATGAGGGCGTCGATGTGATAGGGGTGCTGCGCCAGAAGGGCTGCTATGTTGTTGGGGTCATATGCTGCCTGACATTCCTGAAACAGCGCCTGGACCCCCTGCATGCACCCCCCACACCCACTCTCATGTCCCCAAATGGCTCCTTGGGGTCCCAACGGTTGAAGGATGAGATCTGCGTGAGGAAGAAGTGTCAGGTGACTCTTTTGGGCGGCCATTAATAACTGATACTTTTTTAATGACTGCCAATGAAGCGCTGCTGAACCAGCAAATGTGTTCCCTTGGAGGCGCAGGCTTGTCTCAGTGAGTATCCTTGACCTGCGGTGACTGCAGGGGACCGTGTCCTTAAATTGTGTCAACCGAAGGGAACGCCCCCGTGGGTCACCACAAGTCAAGGAAACATGCTGAGACAGAGCTGCACCACCACGGGCACAAATGCAGGTCCAGCAGCGCTCCACTGGCAGAAATCTCTCCCGAGATGATCTGTAAACGATCAATGCTCATCTGAGCACCTACTCTGCGTAAAAGAATCTTGCAATCAATACAAAGGGTTGCAATAAAATTCATTTGCCCTTGCATCCCTATTTTGCGGGTCAATGGATGGTCTGTACGAAATAACCCTTTGCTCAATACTTCCCATTGGATTGAAATTTCATAATTCCAGCACGCACAAGAGCCTGATTAGTGTTTACAAGTGGACACCCACCTGGTAAGCAGCGGAATGGGTGTAGGTGAAGATTTGCAGGCCGTCGGGTGTGGTCCCGGCCGGCTCCATAGAGATGCCGCCATCAAAGCGCGGCCAGGTGTCCTTGGGGTTGATCAGCAGCCCGCGCTTCAACGGCTGCCGCCGCAGCTGGCCGCGCGCAATCGCGCGCCGCATGCGCCGGTTCGCTCCCACCAGTCCGCCTGTGAATTTCTCCCCCAGTTTTTTCTGTTGTGTCTGTTGTAAGTTGCATGTCTTGAACAGCAGCACGTGGCCCCTGTCCTGTCAGGGTATTCACCATGTGTTCTTACCGGTGTACCGGAGAATGTCCTCAATGGCCCGCGCGATATCGCGTGCCGCATGGACCGTGCAACCCAGATGTCACCGTGGCTTGCAGACATGCCAATCGGTCTGTTCTTGCGCGAAATGGTGCTGTGAGCCGACCTTGGCCCAGAAGCATATGCAGCAGAAGATGCCGGGAGCAGGTGTACCATGGACAATGTTCTCAACATGGAGAGTTCCAGAATGCTAGGCGACAGAGTGGAACACCCCTTGCTGTGCACAGTCCCTGGTTTGCCTCCTGTCAGCATCCTCTCCTTCAAATTCCTCTGGGCCAAGACGGGCTCAGCGCGCCATTTTGTGCAGTAAACATGCCGACAGGCATACTGGCATGCCATAATGACAACTGGGGCGCACGATCCCCACGTTATAAAGTGCACCCACGATGCAAAACAGATCTAAAAGAAAGCCATCCTGACAAGGACATGTTGCCAGTATGTAGCGTGTGACTGGGGGCTGACATGACCGAGAAACAGCACGAGCATGATGTTCAAGATTTTTGAGAACGGTGCTGGTCACCTGCATTAGCATTGTCACGCTCCTCCTCACGCATGGTGCGCGCCCCAAAGATGCGGCGCATTTCCTCCTCTCCCCGCAGCTTCCTGGGGTCCACTGCCAAGAGAGGCTGCCCGGAGGCAGCTTCAGCCGACTGCTGGTGCTTCTGGCCATTCACTGCCCCCGTTGACGTGCTGTCCTGCAGAGAGTTTGTGGCAATGACCCGTAATGAATTCGAGTGATAATTTTGCAGGCCATGCTTTGCATTCCCTGCCCTGAAATGGACAAACAGCTGCAGACATGTGTGGTTGAGGTTTAGGCTGGAGATGCAAAAAAGATCCAAAGACATGGCATTGTCTGCACGCTGAAACTCTTTTGCAGATGCAGCTTGTCAATAGAAGGCAAATGAGTGACACAATTGAGCTGCATGTATGTATCATGTTACACTGCATGTGGGAATTTTGGACATGCACCGTTTGGATGTTGAGTTCGGACAAGAGCTTGTCCAGGTCTTCCTCATCTGCAGCTGCTGTGTCACGCGTATCAGCATCCTCTGGTGCCTGAGGCGCTCCCTTCTTCTTTTTTTTGGTCTTGCGGCCCTTCTTGGGTGCTGAACTGCGCTGCATATCTGGAGTGCGCACTGGAGTGCTACCCTGGCGGTGGTCTTCCTCCTCATCTTCCTCAATTTGAGCAGGAGGCCCGCCCTGTTGAAAACCAGCGTATCACCTCAGCTGGATGGCTAGATTGGTGTACAGTAGAGACAATGAAGCGAACGCGGACCACCTTCTGGAGAGCAGCAAACCAGTGAAATAATTACCTCCTCATCACTCAGCAGATCGAACGGATTGAAGGGCGCCTTCGCGCCAACAACTTCCTCTTCTGATGAGGAATGTTCCTCATCGACCTTTTCATTTAAGGCGGCTCGTAGCCTCTGCAGATGCCTTGCCGCCATCTCAAATATTTAATATGATAAATGCAGTCCTTCAGGGAAGATCCAGCGCTGTCCTGCTCGCTAAAACATGTCACAGCTGATGCAAGGCTCAAGCAGGGACACACACAAAGGTCTCGGTGCCAAATACATGTCTCAACATCAAATGTGGCAGTTCCACGATGGCTAGCGTGTTGTCTTGTGCGAGATTGACTGATTTTCCAGGAAGCCAAGCCATCAGCATCGATTTGCAGCCTTCCTGTAGCTTCCTTGTGTCGAGAAGCTGCGGATATGATCGACTGGCGATACGAATGCCAATTCGGCCATAACGTCTAAAAAACCCCTCCCATTCGGCTCCACAGATGTACATGTTCTGTCCTGAAGATTGTGAATTACATCTCCATTGGCCCCTGTTCTATGCACCAGAGAATGCCCAACTCACATCTCAACACATCTCGCTGTCTTTGTTTGCTCAGGCCGACAAGATGCAGTATAATTGAAAGTCGATTTAAACGTGCATTCAATAGAATTGCAGCAAGCTCTTTATCTCCTGCTTGTACAACTAAGGATGCCAACCTTCTGAATTGGCTTGTGGAAGACCGTCAAGCTCTTCCAGGTTCAACTTTCGCATCCCTTGCCATGCAATTTCCATTTCATGGTGGACATTATCACGTTTAGAATGATCGGTGTCCGTTACTTCCAAAGCAGTCCTGCCAGTGGCAAAGTCTCCTCTGAATCCTGACAGGCAAATTGAAAATTGCGATCAATGATGTGGGAGGCATGGGGAGGGGCCTCATTGCATTAGAAACTGTAGCGCCCGGGGAGGTGTTGTTGTCTGTGCCCTTGGATTCTGTCTTCAGTGACACAGAGGTAAATGTGCAGCATGGTCAAGACATCCCTCCGATCTAGCGCAGTCGATTTCATGCAATGCATTGCAATCTAGCATAGTCACTTTGTTCTTGGGAGTGTGCAGAATATCCAAGTGCAATGATGGTGGGTGGTTTGGGGAACTGGGATGGCAGACAGATGAGACCAGCCATCTGTCATGGAGCGGCAGGATGGCTATGAGACTTCTGGAGGTCAGGCACCGATGCAACAGGTGCGCTGAACTGGCGGCTCGCACAGTCGCCCAGAATCACAATTGCTTTGCAAATTGCCGCCATACCTTTACGACTCCAGGCCTGCTGGATTTTCCTCGAGGAGATGTTCTGGTTGTCCACTGCATGAGAGAAGGACACTGCTGTGTACCCATGTGCAGTGCTGGTGGCTGAGTGGCTTTCAAAAGAACCATGCATATTGGGAAGCAAATTGTATTTGGTCATCACCTCTGTGTGCCTCTGCGCAGCGGAGCAGCTGATGAAAGCTGTATGTGCCATTGGGTGGCATCCCTGCCACAGCACGTTCATCTGCCCTTCCTGTACTTCTCAACTGCTGACCTGGAAGCATGCCAGGATGCTGAGGTCATCTCAGAGGCAGCCGCTATCAGCGACAGTGTCGAGGCAACGTTTGAGGTGTGCCATTGCAACCCAGTGATGCCCATGTCTGGTCTTTCTTGTCTAGTTGATGTGGTGCACCAAATTGCAACCATGAAGTCACAGCAGCCAACGTTCTCCTAGTATGCATGCGTCTGTTCAGTCCCACTATTTGAGATCATCGTTCAAATTGTTCAGAAACACACCGTATGTGTTAACAGAAGATTAGAAGTGCAAAACCGAATACATTCTAGCTTAGTACATTCGGCACTGTTGTTGTGAATTGGATAATTTGATGCAGAGTCAGCGGGAGAGACTGGAACAGATGGGATGCAGCTGGGAGGATGTGCAGTGGGCAATGTCAGTGCTACACAGCCGCTGCTTCCTAGTGGGCTCACCCCCTGTGCGTACCATCGTGCCAGGGGTGGACATGGCAAACCACAGCTTTGAGCCCAGCGCGGCTGTCAGGTGTGCTTACACCTGTATAAATATCGCATAAGGCCGTGCCATCTTCATGCTCCTACTCCATGCCTGCAAATTTAGCAGAGCCCAGAACAGCTTTAAGACTGCACCTCACCCATATTGTCCACTTCTTGCCAGATGCCGTGGGAAGCTTGGCCTGCACGGCCTCGTCCAGAAGCTAGAAGTCTTCTTGCTGTGGCATCAGCACTGTCAGTTTTGAGCACAAAATTCTATGTTGGCCTTGCAGTGATAGGGTTTGCAGATTCTGTGATGCTGGCTCAATGGGTGATGAAAGACATGTTATGTTTGAATGTCCTCACTTGCAGTCCATTAGGGACAAATATGCAGGCTTGTTTTCAGTTTCGACTATGGTTCAACTTCTCCGGCAGGATCTTTTGAACTTGTGATCTTGTGAGTGTTTCCAAGTTTCTCTGTGAATGGATGTCATGCTGGGTGCTGACTCTGACGATCAGAGTCAGACATCTGATCAGCCCTAGGTGGCTGGAAAAGGTGTGATCGACTGACCGACTGACTGAGTCCTAAGGAATGAAGCCACCTTGCATGGAAACTCGCGGCTATCCAGCATGGTAATGCATTGGTTTAATGATGTGCCTGTCGTAAACAACTGCATGTGCATGTGCATGCTAAGACACTAAATTCCTCGTGTGTGTGGGTGGTGGCGTTGCATTGATGCATAAGTGTCTCCACAGGCTGGTGCACAGCCCAGAGGCTGTGCAAGGGAGGGATGCTGTGGAGGAAGTCTGCGCTCCACCACCCCCGGAGCCTTCGCGCTTTGAGCTCTTCGCAGGGGATGAGGGTATCAGGTACCTGCTCGCAGTTTATGTACATCACTGGCTTACAGGACCAGGAGGTGTACTGACTACACGGCAGATGGACTTGGAGCATCCTGACAGGGCACCATGACCTAGTGCAAGCTTGGTATTATGCTGAAGTGGGTTGCTCTTGTGGAATGTTAATGCGTGCAGGCTATGGCTAACAAATTACCGACCGAGCAGCCAGTGTTTTGTAAAGTCCTGTGCAATGCAGTGCAGGGAGCGAGGTGACAATCAGTTATGGTCCTTGGCCCAATGACATATTCTACCTGTTTTTTGGTTTCGTCCCCCGCCAAAACCCCTGGGATGTGGTCGTCCTGTTCAGGCAACTGCAGGACATGGTCACCTTCCACGACACCTCCCAGGTATTTACTTTTTCGAATTTGTGTTAATTTGGAGAATGGTAGGCCATCGTCTCAGAGCAAAGCTGTTCAAGGGATCTTGGAAGCATCGCATGAGGGCTGCTGAGGGCAAATATGCACCTCTTTTGGAAGCGAGCATAGCTTCATTTGTCATCATATCCTGCTGCTCAGCTGCGTCGTAAAGAGGAACCCCATTGCGATGCAAACACCAAAGTCTGACATGCACCAGGGTATTATTTCGGATGTACCGATTGAGGAGCGTGTCGAGTCTATAGCAGCTGCACTTCGCACTCAGCACGGCATCACAGACTCCACCAGGTGCGGAGCTCAGTCTAGGACCTTGGGGTTTACATTTCTACAATTTGCTAGGGTTTAGGGTTAAGAGTTTTAACCACAAACCCTTAAAATACAGGATGAAGCTCTAGCTCTGCCCTGTCACAGTGTGCAAGTGCTAGACGTACAGAAACATTAAGTAACTGCAGCTGCATTGTCTGTAGAGACTATCGCAATGCCTTGCAAGACAGTGAGTGAGTGCAGTGCATTGCTGCCATTGGAAGAATTCTGGATTTGCAGTGCCTTGAAGCTGATGCCCAACCACCCAGTGTTGCAGAACTTGTGGAAGAGGTGCCAATTCATTGATTGACTGACCAGACTGACCAGACTTCTTTGTCTGCTAGACTGGGCATTGCTCCTCAAGGCTATGATGAGCGCCTATCCCTTGCCGCCCAGGCCCTCCTAGAAACTCAGCAGAAGCTGGACAGCAGCACGCTTTCACCCAACTCTTACAGTGCGCCCAACCATCTCGTCTTGTTCTTGTTTGGGACTTTCTCCTCATCTTTGTCATCTCTTTCAATGCCCTTCTTTGGACCTTCACGTGTTGCCCAGAAAGACTGATGGACGATGTAGGCGTGGAATGAATGGCGGTTGTACAGTGCTGGTTCTATGACATGCATGCGCAACAATGTGCTAAACGAGGAGCATGCTGATTGTTCGCTTCAAATTCTTGGTGTTTTGTACATGTTATTTGAGGGTTTTTATTTTTCTGGTCATTTGCAGGTCGTTTCCTGGCACTACGCTGCAAGCAGCTGCTGGCGCAGTTCCCTACTAGCTTTGCTGATGACTTGGAGCTCAGGAGCCGTGGGGAAATTGGTGTTGACATGCTCATGTCCTTGCAGTACAGATTGAGGAAGAAGGCCACGCTTCTGGCTGCGATTGATGTTGACAAGCGGCAAGATTAAGAGCATTTCTACAATTTGGCACCCACTGACTCCTAGTTGGACTCGAGGCAGAGAACAGGTTGTAGACGAGCAATGTGTCACTGCATTGCCTTCTGCAGCAGCAATGCCGCCTGTCTTAGTGTGCATGGAGTTAGCAGATTGCGTTTGCACGGCCCCTGATCAGTTTCATTGCTGCCAATTGGCTTCTGGGTGATTGGTTTGGACCTGTTGGTTGTCGTTTTAAAGTTTGAATTACGGAACGTACGGTGCTGATGTTCTTCTCGACCGTGATTCTAATCTGAGACATTGCTGGAGGGCACAGGTCACAGCCATTCTGAAGTAAATGTCGTACATCCGGTGCAACAACTCAGCTTGCATAGGGATGACGCACATCTGCTTCTGATCAGATGTCACAGATCGCAAGGATCTCCTCACTCGCTGACACGAAACTGTTCATATTTTCTGGCAGTCATCTGCTAAGGCTTGGTGGACCTCTTGAAAAGCAACAAAATATCCATTTGTCCAGGACACTATTGAGAAAGGGAAGCCTTAGAGTGCGACAAGCCACCCCATCACCACCTGTTATCCAGGCGTTGGGAATCCAAATGTCTGAAGATGCCACAAAGGCCGCAAGTACTTATCAAACGGAGTTGCAAGCCGCATTGAAAGCTGTGAGACTAGCATCCAAGCTCTGCCAGGTGTGCACAGAAGGTTTCCAGCAGTTCATCTTCATCTATTGAGATATTGCTGTGCTGGGACGTGTTTCCAGGATCATGCCTGTCAGAGCAAATAAATTTGTCGAGATTAGATGTGTGCTGCAGCGTGTGCAACTTCAATTGAAAGCAGGGGAGAGAACGGACAAAGCTGACGACTCACCAGTCACCATCGCAGACTATGGTCAGCCTCCAGCTGTTTCCGGAACACATTTCCGTACTTCTTCACAGAGTGCAATTTTATATTTCAAAAGGACCTTCTGTAGCCGAAAGAGCTTATTTATAATGTGTTGATTTGGAGTCTGGGCGCCTGACTGAAATTTGCATGCAGGTGCTCAGGTCCTGGTGGCATGGAGCTTGCAGCGCTCACTGCCGAACAAACCCTTCTCCATGGTTGCAGAGGAGGACTCTGCAGATTTGAGGTAAGAATGAAGCTCCTGAGATCTGATTCCCTGATCTTCACGCTGTCTCACAGGCACATTCGACTAGTAGCGTCTCCACAGTCTGCTTTTCGCTGCAACCAGTTCATTCAACAAGCGGGCTGCCTTATGCATCCCTCTCATATGGCTGATTGCGCATCTGGTGTATTGCTGTCTCCAAGAAGTGGTCAAAAGTCCCCTTTCAAGTGCACTGCTTTACAGGCATCCAGAGGGTGCACCTATGGCCAAGCGCATCACAGCCATGGTGAACGAGGTCCTGGCAGTGGAAGAGCCTGGCAGCAAGGCAATGACAGAGGATGATGTGCTGGCCCTCATTGACACTGGAGGCTCAGAGGGCGGCTCGCAGGTGCGCCCTGCAAGTGCTGATCCCCAGCATGCCTGAATTTTCTGAAGTAATTGCAGCCAACTCCACCACACGCTCAAGAAATAGCGGTAGGCATGAGCATCGCCACCAATACCTTCTTGCGTGGCTGTAAATCACCAATATAACCACAGTGGCATAAGCAAACGGAGCGGCAGACCTACTCTCCCAAAACCCGGACAAATTTATGTATCTCCACATTTTGTGTCTTGCAGGGGCAACATTGGGTTCTGGATCCCATAGATGGCACAAGGGGCTTTGTGGGCATGCGCCAATATGCAGTCTGCCTCGGGCTGCTTGATGAAGGCCAGGTAATCACTTCAGCAAAGCCTACTGCACTCTTTTTTATCAGTACGCAGAAAGTCTTCACTGACTCAATACGGGCAGTATGTGGCATTTCTATCTCACACACTCCTTGTACTATCCTGGGACCTTGGAAAGGTTTGGATTTGCCCAAAACATGACAAGAAGCTGTTATGTCCTCTTAATTCCATTTCTAACTCATTTGAATCGGTCTTGTTCATGCACTCATCCACTCATTGGGCAAGTGGTACTGGGCAGACCCAGACAAACTTCATTAACCACCCATCAAGACCCCAGAACACATGTGCCAGGTGATGGCTGGTCAATTAGTTAGTCAGAAGTATGGTGGCTGCCTGAACCTGGCCAGGAGCCAGGTGAGGCTCTCTACTGATATTTTATTTTTTTTTCTAGTAAGTGTCTACTAACATCCCAGACCACATATGGCAGGTTGTGGTTGGCGTGCTGGGCTGCCCGAACCTGCCCACTAGCCAGCTCAGGGACAAGGACGGCACCGGCAACTCAGCAGAGAAAGCTGGGACTGATGGCGTCGGCGTGATTTTTGCAGCGCAGAAGGGCGGCGGAGCCTTTGCAGGGCCTCTGGCAGGTGTGTAAGCCTTGCACAGGACACTCCCAAGGTGTCAACACACTCGCATGTCTTCTGCTTTCCCTGTCGACAGTGCTGCATCCTTTGTAATTTCACCTGCATGTGTGTTGCCATGTCTAGTTCACCTGTAAGAACAGTTCCCCTAAAGAAAGCCACACTCAACTTCAAATAAGGCCGTGCCCTCCTACTTGATTTGACTGCATGCTGAATGAAGTCCCTCTGCGCACGTGGCAACATTCAACATGTCACCAATTAAGGCCAGCAAAATGTGCTTCAGGAGATGAGCCACCCGAACAGCACTTGCGGCTGGAGGACACGCAGGACTTTTCACAGATCTGCTTCATGGAGTCATATGAGTCGCGCCACAGCGACTTTGACTTCACTGCCAAGGTGGCGGCCAAGCTGGGCGTCACCCGACCGCCCCTGCGAATCGACAGCCAGGCCAAATATGGTGCAGCCCCCACAATTTACCCTTTGTTATCTCCCTTTGTCATGTGATGCATATTCAGCTTAAGAACAAACCCCTAAACCTGTAGGTGTGAATGTAAAAAAATGTAGACAGCCAGGCCAAATATGGCGCAGTCCGCCACAAGTCACCCGGTCCCATCTCCCTTTGTCAATGTACGAACATGCAGAAGATCAAGAGCTGCAGTGCAGAAGTTCAAGGGCGTGCGAGCCCCAGAAGAGGAACAGATGCCCCGTTTAGAAATGCTTCCGAGTCCTTCTGCATGGATGCATGTCGCTCATAATAATGTTTCAGGCATCATCTCCGTCATAGCCAGGCCGGATGTGGCGCAACGCATCAATGATTCACTGCCCCACCGTGGATCAAGCATGCATCGATGGCTTGTAACATCATTATGTGCAAACGCTCTTGCTGTCATGCTGCTCTGACTCCGTGCCAAATAAATGCAATGGGTCCGTTTCTTCCTCATGCTTGTCTGTGTTCTCTGTGAATAGGTGTACTGGCAAGGGGTGACGCTGCTATAGCCATGCACTTTCCCAAGCCTGACTACCGGGAGACAGATATGCGACCATCTAACTTCAAACTTGTATCTAAAGGAGCGTTCATTGAGGATCGAAAATGTTTCCTTGCTGACAGGTGTGCTGGCGAGGAGAGATGCTGCAATAAACATGCGATTCCCCAAGCCTGGCTACAGGGAGAAGATATGGGACCATGCGGCCGGAGCGCTCATTGTGCAGGAGGCCGGAGCCGTCATCAGCGATGCTTCTGGTGCGCTGCCAACCGATAACAGGGTGTTGTTGGCAGGGAGATTACATGTTTGTTAGGGTTCCAGGGGCCAGGTTTCCAGCGGGCTGAATGCCTGCTGGATAGAATGTGGGTGAGGTACCCCCCAAAAAGTATGTTTACTGTGTAGGAGGCCACTGTCAATGATGGTTTTAGTGCGCAAATTAATGGGAAGAATCAATGCATCAGGGGTATATATGTAGGGAATTGTGGGTGAATCATGTAGTAGCAGGGGTGATGATTTTAACAATCTGCCTCGCAGGGGCTCCTCTGGACTTTGGGCGAGGGAGATGGCTGGATCTGGACAGGGGAATTGTTACATCGACACCCGCTGTGCACGCTGCACTGCTGCAGGCTATTAGAGATGTCAGCTGACTACCTGACATATGATCATTGCAAGGCCTGACATAGTAATACAATAGTAGTATTAACCTGAAGAAAGAGACGAGGACTCGTGTTCCAGTAGTTGCAACGATTGATTGGAGCAAGACGGCCAATGTATTTCATACAATAGTATCCTATACGGCTGGCTTCACACAGTCTGGAAAGATAGACGCGCACATCAGATACCTGCTTGGCAAGCACTCGCGCTCTTCAAAGCTGTGCCTCCATCCTGCAGGACTGCATATGTAAATATGAAGTAGGACGCCCATTTGGCTTTTTCCAGATGGGGTTGACCGGGCGCCTATTTGTATACGGTAGGCATATTCTAGGCAAGCCATTTGACCATAGATCCCAGCAACATACAACACGTCGTTATCCCAGTCAGAGCCTTGCTCAAGCGCATAGGCCAGGCAGTACAGGCTGCCTGTTTTTGCAGCAGCGATGCACGTCGTCGAAGTCCACTCACACCCATAAGCATGTGCACATTGTAGAACAAGGGAGGCTCCCGTGGAAAGCCGCTGCCTCACAAATGGTAGCATCCCAGGGAGCGCCATGCTCTTGGAATATGCCAGGCAGTCTAAACTGCCTGCGCACGCTGCATGCCAGCACCTGTCCTCCCTAAAGTAATGGGTATGAAGTTGGACCCCAAAGGCTGTAGGTTACCTAGAGGCAGCAAAAGCTGCAGCACGCATTTTACCCCGCATAGAACCCTCTGGAATAAAACACTGTAAAATGTGCGTATTCTATGATTGACCGCATTCTACCGCATGACGCATGCGGTGACCCTGGTATGAACATCATATCAACAAGAGTGCAAGAACCAGCAAGCAGTCACCTATGAGACACACCCGACATCCACAATTTTGAAGATACTAGTGCAATGACCGACAGTCTCCTCCCAAACAATGCGCCAGGTGAAGTCATTACTCCTGTTCCTCGGATTGTGGAAACCCTGAACTACTAGAAAGAGGGTCCTTCATTTCGACCCCTCGGAGGGTGGCGGCGCCGTATTTCTTTACCGAGCCCTCATTCAGCCAGTTGCTTTTCTGCAGGTGCTGCACGCTGCCAAAAGGCTGCTGTGGCAGCACTTTTTGCCCAGTCAGCGGTGACTCAACCTCAATCTTGCAGATCTCAGTTGGATCCTGCAACTCTCCCCACTTTGCCTGCATGGCATGCACTGATGACTGTGACATGTGCCTCCACATGAGCCTTGACATATCTACCACAAAATGCAGATGTCAGGTGTGTCCTCGAGCTTCACAGTCGGCATACTTTGTAATTAGACTGGCATATGCTGAGCAAGGATTCTACGATATGAGGAGAGCTGCAATTCTTTTGGCGTCTTCTGGTACAAATGGTTCATGCTCTGAGCTCCATTTTTCTGGGAAAACAAGAGCTCAGGCTTGTGCACAAAGACAAGCCCCGCGTTGATGACTAAATGTGTCTTGCTAGTCTGGTGGAAGCTCTGGGATCTTACCCTGAAGTACAGGTAAGATGAATGCTCCCACAAATCCCAGCCCACCTTTTCATCTATGCCCATCTGATGCAGCTTCCAATCGAACCTGCAACCACAAGCAAAGCCAGGAATTTTGCCACTTCACTGTACATGTACATGCCCCATTGCTAGGATACTGCTATCATCCTGATAATTGAGGCACATGCAAGGCATTGAATTCGATCCGTTGGAGGAACACAGGGACTCATTCTCCATGGTCACACTTTAGATGCTAAGAGCCAGTTACGCTGCATGCTTTATTGAAAAAAAACAGTGAGACTGGGAGCAGGCTGTAGAGAAGCCCTGTGCAAACAAACCTGCTGCTGTTGTCATTCTCATGGGCGTCCAGGATTTGTTTCGCCGCTGCAAAATCGTTCCATGGCACTTTCACCGGTCCATGCAGGTCATACACCTTCACTTCTGTGTTTGGGCAGGCCTGCTGACACATCGACCACATTTGCAATGATCTTACTTGGCACTTCTGCGATGCCAACATTGCCAGCCAATGGCAATTTGCAGGAGACCATATGTGCACCATAAGGTGCTTTTCGACAACAGGCATCCCTTTGTGGCTGTCTGCTATTATCCTTTTGCCAGGTCTATAAGATTTGTCTGTCACAATGTTGCGTTGCTATGTACAGTGAAAACTCAGTTGCATGCAAAAGAATCACGTTGTTTGTTACTTCAATGCTATGCTTGCCACAGGGCATGCGTGGACTTCTGGTTGAGGGCTTTATGGCTCTCAAGGGAAAATTTGCAAGGATTGCTCAACTACAAGACATTTGCCTTGGTAAGTATCAGAGCGCACATGATTGTACTCGATGGTCTCAAAGCCGGCTGCGCGAACTCGTGGGTAAAAGTCACAATCGCTCATGTACACTGTGATGAATGTGTCGTACTGCACCTGCACAGAACACACACACATTTGCCCTAGTTTGCTGCACACCAACATGTCATGAGGCTACCATGGCCGCCTCACATCTCAGTAGGGGACCCTGATGGCTGCGCATTTTGTTTTAAAAATATACAAGACACATTTGCGCTCCATGGTTGTTTTGTACTGCGGCTGCATCCACGCATGTAACTGTTGGATGCTGCAATGCAGAACCACACAGTGCACTACAGCTGCTTCATAGCTCTGCAAAGCAGCTCAGTGTCAAGGGCTCAAAGTGCAATGCCAACCACACCGAAAGTTGCCATCATGCGAGGACCTTGATTGCCCTGGGGTATTTTGCTTTCCCACCCTTGATCAAACTGAATTGGCTGACACGATCTTGCACGCCTGACCTAAAGCCCAACTCTTGATGATCTTGATAAGGTGATGGGACCCTTTGCATGCTCATTACCGAGAGCACTTGAGGAAATTGACAGTTGACACCTGGGGAAAGACAAAGAGGCTGACCTGGCGAACAAGGTCGGTGCGGATTGCGGAGAACCAGTCGTACATGAAGTACATAATGCCCCAGTTGGGCTTGGCTGACATGGCGGCTTCGGCACATGCAACTGCCACCTCAGCGAAGGATGTTGTGGCGTTCTGAGGGAAGACCACGACATCTGAGTGGCCCCAAAAGTAGTACTCATAGTCCCGCTCAATTGCAATATCTGCGTTTGCAAATAAAGAGATAAATCAGGCTCGTCCGTTGCTTTATAGTGCTGTGTACCCTGTATTCAGCAGGGGACAGCGTGAGGTCGCAAGGCCTGCAGATTTCCTGAAGACCGCCATGAAGACTGCAATTGTGGCTTGTGTTGTGTCAGCAAATAGTTTACGCAGCAGGAGCCAACCTTTGTTTACTGCATGTAGTCTCAGCCATGTCCTTTGATTCCACTCATTGCCACATACGTTTTGGGCACACCGAACAATCAAACACCACTACTGTGGATGTTTGAGGCCTTTGAAAATAGCAGAGTTAAGGGCTTGCCTGCTATGTAGTTCTGGCTCTGGGAGAATGTCAGCCGCGCCCTTGTGGCGATCACTTCGCCCACCATGCCCCTTATCCTTTCATCCCCCATGATGTCCCTATTGGGTGAGTTGTCAATGATGATCAAGCTCTTCCCAAAGCCAGCCGCCTGGTAGCCCTCCACTGCCGTCAACAGGACCTCATAATTCCAGGAGTATATGACAAACAGTGCATAGCGAGGCTTTGACTTCTCTGCACCCTTCCGCCCTTCATTGACCCTCCTGCGCCCAGATCAGAACCCTCTGCCAATTACTGAAGCGCATGAGCGCTCCATGTCTTGCTGACAAAGACTGGGACAGATAATTCCAAAATCTGTGGATGGGAGAGGATCAACAGATGCTTGGATGACTAGTTGATTGCCTTCACATGCCACTTTTTTAGAATTCTGATGTGGTCGAGTGGCAGACCTGGCCAATGTGGCAGGAGTCGCCATCTGTGCATCTGAAGTGAATGAGGCTCTTTTCCACCGCCAGTAGCAGCTGAGGCTGCTGCTCGTGCCAAAGTACAGTAGATTCAGCTGGACCAAGTTGACTATGACAAGAACCAAAATGGCTGTTTTGATACCGCTGCTGACTGCTCCATATTGGCTGCTGCTGCGCTGCATGCCAGGGGCGAACGTGTGCGGAAGCTGCATGCTCTGACAGAGAGCAGCTGCTCTTCTGACTTTATTAGGCTGGCGAGTGGTGCTGCCTGGCGTAACCAAGAATAGCTGCACTAAGCTGCAGAGGATTTCTGTGCAAAACTGCCGTGGTGCGCCCTCTTCAAATCGGCCCGCCGCTTCCCGGACCAACCTGAAATACTATTCAAAACCTGCGAGAAGATTGGAAAATCAGCTGGTGCGTCATTTGAGCCATACGGTAAATTTTAATTTGCTTTGCAACCTTCAGTGGGTCAATTGCATGCAGGTAGTCGCCACATGTGGAGCTATAGTCTAAGATGTTTCAATGTGACCGCTGCTGGCCCAATGCCGAAATTTACCTAGCATCGTGATCGCCAGTTCTACAGTTGAATGTAAATTGCCAAGTTGCACTATGTTGGAGATCTGCTTCCCTCATCTAGAGTTCCTGCCTTTTCACAGAAAACCTCCCGCAAATTGCCAGTCAGCATTATAGAGTTGCTGGATTTAAATGGTAACCAGCCTTCAAGCAAATTTAAACCTGGAAAAAATATCCAATTTGGCACCCTGTCCACTTGAGCTCTTCCCAAAAACAAGTGCAATCCTACATATAAGCGGAGCTTTATAAACCTCTGCCAAGGCCACGATCTGCGCAATGCCGAACCTCAGACAACCGTGATACTTCGAAATTCATGCTTTGTAATTCCGATCACTTGCACGCACTGGAGGAGTGCATTCCATCGTCATCATCGGCCTGATCAGGCCCCCCAACCCCCTTCCCGCGTTGTGTGATGTCAAGCAGCTCAACTTTACAGGCTCCTATCATAACACTCCACGTTTTTCCAAACGTGTACTGTCGAAATGATCGTTGTCTCTTCTCTTTTTTTTGTTTGCGTTTGTGCCATCGAAAACTGACGAACGTTCTGTTGTCTAAGGAAGTGCGATTGCACTGTACACGATATGTCACTTCGTCCAGGATTACAGTAAATAGACGAGATTCTTTTTTGCTACTTCTCAGGCAAACTTATAACAAATTCATTAGCATCTCGTTCTGCAACGTCGCTAAACAGATCGAGTTCGTAGGCGTGCTCATCTTGCACTATTGTCCCTGATCGGTCCAGAAAGATTATGTAGTTTTCAGGATGTCAGACAGTTTGAATTGGAGAAATCGGTGGTAGTTAAAACGTATCAACAGATTTTGCCACTCGCGGCAACTACAGTTTTCTTACACAGTCAGGCTCTGTTGTTCAGAAGACCACAAGGCGGACAGCTAGCATGATGTATGTCGAAACCAGAATGCATGTGAAAAACACGTGCACCAAACGTCCTACCTCAAGCAGCACCAATGATCTTGGCAAGAGCTGCGCCGAACCTGCACAGCTCAAGTGTAAGATGCTTCATGGCCAGCATATGTCAGCGTGAGGCATCTGAGGCAGCAACTTGATACTCTCACCATTTTTGAGCGTATACCAGCCTCCCATGTGCCCGAGGGCAGGTGTGCAGTAGATCAGCTGTAGCCTCAAGGTGGCCTCATTCCCACAGTATATCAGCAGAGCATCCTGGCGGACATAATACATCACAGTAAAAGTTGCCAAGCATGCTGGCCAGTCCCCCCCTTTTGCATTCCCAGCGCAGCATCAAGCTAAAAGAAGGTCCAGTTTCCTGCTGGCTGAGAGTTCCTGCCAAGGCTGCAGTCATTCTGCTCACCTGCTCAAGTCTGGTGAGCACAATTGCCTATCAGTCCTTGTATTATTGCGGAAAAAGCTATATCCATATTGAATGCAGCAATGAATCAAGAAATGCCGGGTCTGCCCATTTAGTTGTGTGCATCCAGTAGAGCCGGAAGGCAGTAGGCAATGTGTACTTTGCTTGAATACAAGAGAACAGCTTCCCTCCTTGACATTGCACGCTGAACTGCAACATTAGAAAATTACTTGTTGCTGGTGCAGGTCCAGTTCTATCTGCTCTTCACATCAGAGCCTGCCTCCCCATATCATTCCCGTTCAGAAGGCCAAGCGGCACTTCGTTCACAGGTGTGCTTGTCTTTGGAGTTCTTAACATCACCCTGACAATGAACTACATTGACACACTGGTGCATTTGTTATTTGATGATATCAACAGTGTTTTGCCCCGGTTGTATGGTGCACAAGCAAGGCACGCAATCACTGACTTCGCCATGTCTTGATGTCAACTTCGTGCGGACTGCTTCCTATACATCAAGAACTGTGATCCCAGCCAAATGACATAGTCCTTGTGTGATGCAGACTGGCATGGTGGCTGATACAGCAGCTGTCCAAGCAGCAATGCCAGCATCAGCAAGAGCAGAGCCCACAACTGGGTTGCCATTTCCTGACCACAACTTTGCGGTGTTCATCATCTTCTCCTGGAACTACAAAATCTTCTGGTCTTCACTGCAGACCTTCATTGCTGCTGGCTGGGGAAAGCGCATCATCATCATTGATAATTCACCCAACAGGCTTGTGGTGAATGACTCAGGTGGGCCCTCCAAAGACTTTGGGGAAGCCGATTGCACCTAGGAAGACCCGCAGATTGAGCTATAAGCTTTGCTGATACAGCTCTTTGATATATGAAGCCTTAATGCCTATGCAAGAGTACACATACATCCGCTTCAGATACCACAACTTGCTGTCCAGATGGACTGTTTTTAGGCCCAGAAGAAGGTTGTTGAAGGCCAACCAAGCAAGCCAGGCACCACTGGCGCCCAGTCTATTTTATTAGGGGCATTAGGCAGTTATGTCACCCACAGTAGCATGCTGCAGACTTGCTCACACTTTCTTGAATTGATTTGTCTGAGCTAAGTCTTATTCTGAAGGGACCCACATCTCTAGCCTGAAGCACCTTATAATGGCAAAGTGCTTGCTCAGCACTGATGTGGCGGGTTGGGAAAATGACATGTCACATGGATTTCCATGACTAAGGTCGCCTAACTTGCTCTCTCTCGGGTGCAAATGCAGGGGTGAATGCGCTGGTGGGGGAAGTGATTCCAACTCGGGTGCAGCTGACCTTCTCACAGGGGCAGAACATGATCGCGGACATTGCAGTTGAGCGCAACTACACCTTTTTCTTCTGGGGCCACTCTGACGTCGCACTGCTGGCCTCCAACGCCACCGCTGTGTTCGCAGAAGAGGTATCTTTGTAACATCTGCTCCGTCAATATTGCCGCAGTTCAAGGTTGTGATACAATATTGACGCTCTCAGGTCTGTGTGTTATTATTTTTTGTCTCTTTTTAAGAGGTGTTTTTAGGGTTTCTGCCCTGAATCTGACCTGAGATAGTCAAAAACTGGTGCTGCATGAGAACAATTCTACACAAATATTGGCTCCTGCATGCAACTTGAAGAATAGCCGTGACATCCCAACCAGCCAAGAAGGAACATGTGGTATTAAAGGGTGAAATGCACAAGAAATCTGCTGCTCAACGCACATTCTTGCAGCTGATGGCGAGCGTGAACATATAAACTGATGGCAAAGTCTCATTACCGGGGCATAGGCACCCATCTCACAAAGGAACAACTCCACATGCTACATGCTTTTATTTTATTTTATTTTTATCCTCTGTAGGTTGACATGGCCACATGCGCGCAGGTGATGGCATGCATGGAGAAGGTGATGGCAGAGCGTGCTGATTGGGGCATTGTCTTCTTCCACTACGACTGGTTTTCGGCTGTACGAACCGAGATGGTGCGTGAGGTTAGGTACGACACCTTCATCACGGTCTACAAGAGCGACTGTGACTTCTACCCCAGAGTGCGCCAAAAGTGGCGCACCCTCGACCATTCCAAAGTCTGCAGCGGCTGCGGAGTACAGGTGGGGATCCTCTGGCTCTTGTAAAACAGTTGAACCGATTAAAAATTTGAAAGGTAAAAGTTGCGCTACACCTGTGCAATGCAAGGGTGTAAGCTTTGGGGTGTTAGGATACAGGGTGAGCTACTTCTGGCACATCATGCAGGACAATTGGCACCACTGCAGGACCGAAGAAGTCTGTCTGCAAGGACCATGAAATACTTATATGTCCCCTCTTTTTGCACCTGTAGGCAACTTATCTGCATTCTGTGAGAGACCATGTTCACCTTCCCAACATCTGACCTATTGAATGCCATCTAATGCTTGCGGTGATCACAAAATAGTTGTAATCAACAGGCCTTGCCAAAGTGTGTCCCTTGACTGCAGGTGCTGGACATGAAACGTGGCTTGAAACTACCACTGGATGACTACCAAGCAACCAAGGACATGCTGACAGGTGCCGTCATTGTGCCTGTTTTTGTTTGCCGGAAAGCCGCGCCAGGCTTTGCTGGACACCAGTTGCCATTCCCACATGCAGTCACTATGTAGTGCGGTAACCATGCTTCCTACCCTAATGCATGCCCAGTCCCATGATGCACTCATATATCAGTACTTGAGAGCCCGCAGGGGTGTACTCGTTTGAGCTTCCAAGAAGCGGTAGTCTGCAAATTTATTACAATATCCATAAGAAATGAATATGGGGTGCTCTGGGAGTGCCTATCATTATTTACAACAATGTGTATGGGTTGAAGCTGTGTGGTGCCACCCCTGCAGCCGATAGGAATTGTCCTGAATGCATCCATAGCCTTTCTGGCTAAAAATGATTTTGCCCTGGGCTTGATCAGTTTCACCATCCCCATCGTATTTCAGGCATTATCATGGCACCCAAACTTTTGTTTCGATCGTGTTATATCGTCCAAGGTCTTCTGATATTATATTGCGTATGACAATCTGCCGCTTTTTGATAAGCAGACTCTGCTGCAGCCGAAGGTGCGACATCGGAGAATAGAAACCGGTGGAAGAAGCAGGAGTGGAGCATCGGTGAGCAGATTGGCTGGGAGCTGTGGGAACGCACCAGCTGGCACTACTTCAGGCAGGTTCTGCAGTTTTATCGAAAGCTTCAGAGAGAAATGAGTGTGAAACTTTCACCTCTTGCAGGTCCCATGGTGCTTTTCTGTCCATGTCAAAGGCTTGGAAGTACAGGGAAGTTACACATTTGTGTGAGGAGCATGGATTTTGAGTCCATGAAGTTGCTGACATCAAGTTGCTGACATCATGAGCTCATGGGCAGGTATAAGTGGGGCCAACCTGTGCCAGGACAGAAGGTCTGTATGATTGAAGAGAAGGTGAAGGAAGATGGGCGTAAAGTGAAGAAGCTGCGGCAGCAGCCTTTTGAGACACTTCGCCATCTGCTACCAGAAAATATGAGGCATCTTGTGAAGGATGCTGGTCTTGCTGCCAGGCTGCAGCGTATGTTCTGATCTTTCAAAACCCAGTTCAAACGTCCTCAAAAAATGTTCTGCAGCAATGGCAGCTGCCGCCACAAATAGGGAAGCTGCCATGTTTGTATGGCTAGGGGCAGCGTTTGTTAAGCATCAGCGTTGCGGCCTTCATCTGAGGGGCACTCGTCTAACATTGAACATATGAGAACAAGCTATTTTGGGCGCGGTTTTATCGGCCGTGCAGTCTTGACTGAGCAATTGTGGGCTTGGCTTTCCCTCCCTGCAATCGGGGATCTTTGTTTCGCTAGTGGTTTTTCTCTGCGCATTGCACAGCAACAGTTCGACATGCGACAACATTTGCCGGATTTTCCTGTGATGCTTTTGTGTCTTGGCTGCCGCATTGGGCTGCAAGACTAATCAGAATGGTCAGCGTTGCAACAATGGAGGCTCAATTGATCAATCAATTGAGGGAGAATGAGGGAGACCTTGGCTGCCGCATTGGGCTGCAAGACACTTCAGAATCTCAGTGCTGCAACAGTTGAGGATCAATTGATCAATCAATTGAGGAAATTCAAGGAAGACATGCGCTGCTGAATTGGGCAGCAAGGCTTTAGGAGTGCTTGGAGATGAGTGATCAAGGTTTTGATTAGTGAGGTAAACGCGCCGCAATCATGGGCATATCTTCCTCCGTTGGATAAACTGTCGGCTGTCAGATCTCTCTTCCTTTGCTGTGCCACAAGGGAACTCACTGAGAGCGATGGTAGATGTGATCAAAGTCTGTTTGTGCCTAGCTTTGCAAGGTACCTGGTCGTTGTTCTCTTTGCCTGGTTGTTCTCATGTCGGTGGCCTTTGTACTGAGTTACTGCATGAAAGTGGTATTCTGAAGATATCTTGAATCCCACTAGAAGTGACTGAACCAGCCCTAATACAAATGACGGATATATGTCACCGGCTTTGGTCAGCACACTCACCGTTGGTTTGTCATGATAAGTTAAATTTGATGCAATCTGGCTTCGGGCCGGATAAGTTGTGTCCTGAAATGTATATACGTATATTAGAAATGGCCAGAGAAAACCTTTCGAGACATAAGAGTACGTCATATTACCAGATTCGGCTGGGTAGAGTCTATAGAATACAGTGTTTGACCGGTTGATTTGCATGCGAAAATTTGCCAACCAACTGTGCGCACAACAGTTGATTTAGGAGCATTGCATGCAGGAACCGCTGAAAAATGTTTAGATATGTCGCTGTAAGTCAGTCAAGTCTGGTGGTGACTTTGACGTTAATGACAATATTGCACATTGTGTGCAATGCACAATTGTTGCAACGATGATATCGATCATCATGAGTAATGAAGTGTGTGAAAATGATGCCACCTCAGGTGGCCCACCTGCTCATGCATGAACATGCAGATGTATGATGAAAGGCTTGTGCATACGTGTGCTTCGATCAACTGCCATGCAGACAACGGTGCGGCTCTCGTGGACACTAAAAAGGGGCTCCACGTGGCCATCATGAACTGTGAAGAAACGATCAGCCTGATCAGGCTTCTCCCGCCATGTTATGTGGCAGTGGCCGGCAAACATCAGAGGACCTGCCCGAAAATCTTGTTCAAGCTGCATTCAAACACGTAAAACCTCCGTCGTCCCAATATTCGGCACGATCGTATATGTCCACTTTTTATTTTAGGTTGTTCACACTCGATTAATGCTTTCCAGGTAACCCCTGCCCAAAGGTTACATTGCATATGGGATGTGAAATAAAAATGACTGCGATGTTCTGATGTCAAGAAAAGAAAATCATTCTGATGTTCACTACCCAGCAGCAACCTGTCTATCTTCTAATTGATAGCTCATCTTGTAATATTATCAGGCACATATTGATTGCAGGCTCGATTATCCTCAGAGTGACTGGAATCTCGTGAGTGCGGGTATCATATTCCTGTGACTGGCTGTGCATGGCCGCTGCAGCGAGGGATGGCGCACCTCATCGTGCACTTGAGAATTCAAGAACATCTTGGATACAGTTTACGGTTTTGCTAGAACAACACGCTCTCTCAACAAGCTAGCAGCATCCACAAGCTTTGATGACACCCTAGAGGATAGCTGCATCCGTCTTAACAGGGGCATGCCCTCGAATAATCTAGAACCACCGACATAAACAGACGAGGAACGCAAGGGGCCGCAGGATGTTGGCAGAATTACCACTCCTGCACTCCCAGCGCAGCAATAAGCAAGCCAGGTTGCCAGCCTGTTCTTGGCTTGGTGTGTCAGCAAAGCTGGTGGTCCTTCTGCTGATCTGCACCAACCTGGTGCGCATATAGTACACTGCAAGGCATAAGTATGCAGAGTTCTGAAACAGGATCCTAGGCCCTGCAGAAATGCATTGGTTCTCATGGGATTCTGAGAAAATGGGTATTGAACAACCTGCTGTTAGTGCAGGCGCAACTTTACCTTCTGCTCTTTCAACCCACTCCGGGATGCAATGGCGTGGCACCTTGCCAACCAGATGCAAGCATTTCTGCACCTCAGGTGATCCACAAGTTGCCAGAACTGTGCCATGCCGGACTTCCCTTTGTTTCACATGCCATCTGCGCTGCCTATAATCACCTTCATGACTCTGTATATATGCAAGTCAATGCATGTGCTTACCTACTGATGCTTTGAGATCATGATTTGACGGCAAACCAAACAGTGCCTTGCATCAGGCCGAATGGCCGGGGCTTTCTTGGAGCGTACATTACAAAGGGATGTTTTGGTGCCTTATAGGCAAGGATGGCAGCCAAGTTGGAGGCGATTCAAAAGGCTCTGCCGCCCGTTGTGCAAAGGGGTGCCAATGCCGAGTTGCCCTTTCCAAGGCACCATTTTGCAGTCTTCATCATCTTCTCCTGGAACTATGAGATGTTCTGGGCGTCTTTGCAGACCTATCTGGCTGCCGGCTGGGGAAAGCGCATCATCATTATTGACAATTCACCCAACAGGCTCATAGTGAATGACCCAGGTGAGTGTTTGTCCCCTGCAAAGAGTTTCTCCCACGCCACCAAGTGCAAAGTTCCTCCAATGCAAATCAACTGGAAATGCCTCTCACTGAATCCCTTCAAACAAGTCATGCAAATGGCTCATTGCCAGCATATGCAGTGATGACATGGTAAACCTGATTCAGATGTTGTCAGTGGAATGGGATCCAATATCAAAATAGGCAACACAACGAAGTCCCTGTAGATGCTTGGTATGAATGTATTTGTCCAGTGAAAGGCAATCTGTCAGGCATGTGAGTTGTGAAAGGCATCCAAAAGTTTCTGGACTCCATCCCTAATGTTGCGAGCGCGCCACATATGCTGCTTTCCATGGGCTGACAGGGAACACAAGCTCACAATTGCTGCAGACATTACATCTTCAGTGCGTTAACAAGACACTTGCTTGGGGTGGATGCAGGGGTGAATGCACTGGTGGGGGAGGTGATTCCAACGCGGGTGCGGCTGACCTTCTCACAGGCGCAGAACATGATAGCAGACATTGCAGTTGAGCGCAACTACACCTTTTTCTTCTGGGGCCACTCTGACGTCGCACTGCTGGCTTCCAATGCCACCGCTGTGTTCGCAGAAGAGGTCCGCGGCTTTCCTCTGCCTTCTGGTATTGTGAGCTTTGGTCTGAATGGAATTTGCCCTTCTGTGCATGCTGCCACACTGGAAGCCTTAACCTCTGATGGCTGCCCTGGCAGCAGCCTCGAAACCTGGCTTCATATGCCAGCAGTCGCTTGCATTGAAGCACAGTGGCAGCCAGAAGGCAGGTAATATTGATTCTTAAAGAAATAGTCAGGCAAGTGCTTCAGGTGAACATGTGCCGGCACATGCGTGCAGGCGATGGCATGCCTGGAGAGGGTGATGGAGGAAAGACCAAAATGGGGCGTCCTGTTCTTCCACTATGACTGGTTTTCGGCTGTGCGGACGGATGTGGTGCGCGAGTTCAAGTACGACACCTTCATCACAGTCTACAAGAGCGACTGCGATTTTTACCCCCGGGTGCGCCAAAAGTGGCGCACCCTCAACCATTCCAGTGTCTGCCGCGGCTGCAGAAGTCGGGTGGGGATCTCCTCCATTGCAGCTCATTACTCACTTTTGTTCATTCTGTTAGTGATAGGCTGGAATTGTAGCACCCTCAAACACATTAGTGTCTGCCACTGCTGCAAAATTCAGGTGGGGTTCTAGCTCCTTACTCACTTTTACTCATACTGTTAGTGATAGACTCTACGTAGCACCCTCAACCACATTAGTGTCTGCCACGGCTGCAGAATCTATGTGCAGGTCTCCTTCATTGCAGCCCTCCAACCCTCTTTGAATAACATTATCAGTAATAGACCGATACTTGGAACTGTGCCCTGCGCTGCTTATTACATTGCCTGAGAGATGCTGATAAGCATGCCAATGGTCTGCGACCAGCTCATCAATCTGTTGGCAAAATCCTTCTGCAAAGAATGGAAAGTCCTGCAGATTTTTATTAGCCACCTACAAGCCTAGAGATGCACATCAGAGAAGCTTTTAAATGATTCTGAGTCCGAAAATGATCTGTGACTTGTGTGAAGAGTACAAAACTGAAATATTGCTATGCACAGGTGTTTGATATGAAGCCGCCCCTGAAGCTGCCGCTTGATGACTATGAGGCGACTAAGGCCATGCTGGAAGGTGTGCTAGCTCAGCTTGGCTCCTGGTGCATTGTATCCCTCAATGATACCTCATGTGCAAACATTGCCGCTTCTTGGTGCAGTGCATACTTCATGCCAACGCTCAATCCACATATTAATTTGAATTCCGAGTTAGCGCTCATGTTGGTGGGGGTTGCCAAAATTGTCATGGTTTGTTTTGATGTCATAACTGCTGATGTGGGAGATGACAGGACATCTGATCAGCCCTAGATGGCTGGAATGATGCTATCGCTTTCTTCTTCTTCTATTGCCTTTCTGGGAGCACATTTTTGCACAGAGTCAGCTTGGTCATTATTTCTTGCAATGTCAAAGTACTTTGTGCCTGCCTTACAGCCGACAATCACAGCAAGGGCGATAGGAACCAGTGGAAAATGCAGGAGTGGAGCATCGGGGAGCAGATAGGCTGGGAGTTGTGGGACACCACTTCATGGCACTACTTCAGGCACAACCTCGACTTTTTCTCACATGCCAATTCCCAGGAAGTAAACGCTTAAATAGGGGCAAGTCATGGGTCAAGTCCACTGCGATGCTGTTGGAATGCACCTAGGCAAGGTCTAATATAGCACTGTGGTGACACTGAAGGTGGTCATGGGTTGAATATTTTTTATTTTATTTTTAGGGTTTAGGGTTTTATAATTTATTTAATTTAGGGTTTAGGGATAACAAACCTAAAAACCCTTAATCCTGAACAAATATCAGCAATAGATCTGTTGTCATAATTAAGAACATGTGAAGGGAAATTGTAAAGTCTAAATGCGGCTGTACAGGTACAAATGGGGAGTTGCCACATCCACTGAACGGCAATGCAAGATTGAAGTGACAGAGGGTGACCAGAAGAGGCTGCAGCAGCGGCCTTTTGAAACAGCCAGGGATCTTCTGCCAACTTTGATGAGATACCAAGTTGGCGAGGCAGACTTTGCAACCAGACTCCATCGCATGTTCTGAGGCGTCATTCTGAGATGGACACCTAGATGTGATGTTCTGAGGCCTTGCAGTCACTGGTCTACTTACAAGCTGCAAGCAGCAATGCGGTTTTTGAACCAATGTCCAGCAAATTCCTGACATGTGGTGCATAAATTGCCAAACTGCTCTTTTTCTTATCAGACTCTCAGCTCGCTTGGGAGGCTCTCAGCTGCGAGGATGCTGGAGGGATGTTATGGGATTTCTGAGGCCCTCAACCTAGGTGTTGCTGGGCACCTAACACTCTATATGTGCGGTCTGTGAGACATTGAATTGGACTTGTGCAGCAATGAAGTTGGTAGGTTTTCCCTGGTTGAGCGGTGAATGCTTGAGATCCCTCTAACAAGCAGACCGCAGGCATTTATGTACAACAGCTGACGGCGCCTCTGAAAGATGTGGCATATAGTGAAGTGAGAAAGCAACAGCCTCTGACCGCAGCATTTAGTGCTGTCAGGGGCACTCTGCATGTGCACAGTGAACTGCAACCTGCTACTGATCATGATCTAGCCGATCGGCTTGTCGGCATAACAGAGTAACACCTCTTTTCAATGAGTTTCAGCAAGAATCATGGGAAAAGGCATGTGCAGAAGTAGCATCTGCTGTCATATTGCAGTCGCTGTGAAGAAGACTCTTACAGACTGCTTGCAGACTTCGGGGCAGGATTACCTTAGCAATATCTGAGCACTTTTACTGTCTGTCTGTTCAATTTGACATCCATGTCACATTTCTTGCCTTCTGACTCTACCTGATATACATGACGATAGGCCTATCCTCATAGGCCTAGGCAAGCATGCTGTTGCCGATGGCTTCTTGCCTGTAGTCTAGTTCTACATCTGAAAAATACTAGCACAACCATGTTCAAGCGCTCCTCAATCTATCTGTATATTATACTTTTGCATACTTCCGGAAATACGGATCCGTATTCAGTCCACAGTACTTCAGAAGCCAAACATGCCGCCGCAAGCAGTACACCTTAGCTGTCAGATATTAAGATCTCTTGTATTTCTACAGAGATCTTCCAAAGGAGTCTAAGCTGCAGAGAACCATGCCGATGCTTCCAATCATGTTCTCCAGGTTTGACATGAGAACGTGATTGGAAGCGCTTGAGGACTCCGAGACACATGACTTCTTCTAATTATCAAATTGTTGATCAACCGCTGCTGCAGCCCGATGCATTTTTGCAGCACTGGCAAGATGGGTCCAGGTACTGGCACTGGGGGCAGGTGCCGCCATAGCAGGCAGGGGTTGATACGCAAATGGCCTGGGAAGGGTCGTAATATTGGCAGGGAGGGCAGCTGGGGTAGTTGCATGAATAGCAGGTCCATAAGCCGCACCCAAAACAGCCTCCCACCTGTGCATGCACACCCAGCCTGTTCATGTCATGCATGCATGCAAGTTTATCAGCGCCTGACTCATGACAGTAGCATGCAGTGCTCCACCACAGCACTGAGAAGCATTGGTGAGAAAGTGTCCACAAGAAACAATCAACAGTTGAAGCCGACTGTCATTGTTGTGGAAACATGCTTCAGCATCAAAGAGGGGGTGAGAAGGAAGGGATCCCTAAGATTGGCCTCCAACCAATAAAAGCTGCTTCATGGAAGCCTCTCACAGCACAGATGGGGCTCAAGAAAGTGTCTGGACTTCACAAATTTTTCAGTTCTGCCAAACACTAGAGAACCGAAAAAGAAAAAGTTTTGATTATTGTTGGCAGAATAGGAGGTCTCACCCAGTAGCCACCTCCCCACCAATAGAATCCATTGAAGAAGTACCTGCACAGCAATTCCCAACATGTGAGGCTCTCATGCGAGTGTGTGCCAACACCGGCCTGATGTCACTGAACTCAGCTGTGTTCAAGGTCCTTAAGTTCTGACAGCAGACTTGAACACTCGTCAATTGCAATCATGTCCAACTGGCTCAAGATCTTTCATGAACTTTTTGTAATGGTTTTCAAATCATTTTGCCGATGTTGCTGTAGTAAAGCATGAAGTAAGATTGTTCAGACTGTCAGGCAGTATTCTCCCCAGAAAGCTCCAACAACACTCAAGTTAGTGCTGTGGACGTAACTGCAAATATTTTCCAGCAATGATGGATTTGAGATTTCATAAAGACGATTCCCTGTTCACAAAGATACAGAAGAAGGTTTGAGGCAGAGTTGCGCCAAGGCACTCACCCTCCATAGCGGTCATAGTTGCGATTGGGACTGTTGCCGTTGTTGTTGTTGTTGTTGTTATTATTGTTGTTGTTGCTATTGTCAGAACCTCCCCCACCGCCGCTATTACTCCCTCCACTACCACCTGAAAAAAAGCTGCCTCCATTGCTTGACCCCGTGGCCCCTGTAGGAAAGGGGGCAGCATTGTTGTTCGTTCCTGCATTCCTGCATTTCAAACACAGCAGGCCCTTCAAATTATGGTCCCATTCCTGCCTTCCCACAGGATATAGAATCAAACACACTTGCAAAGAACCATCAGCTTGAGACGGGGCCCGGAGTCAGCTTGAGTAAAATATGCACAACCCTTTGCATTGGTTCAAAACACTCAGAGGCTGCAGAATTTCCTGGTCGAGTTGTTAGAGACCTCAGTGGGCTTCCCAGTCGAACAGACTGAGTCTCTTGGTAGAACACGTCAAGGACTCAAATATCGCCTCTAGATTTACAATTTGGCAGTACCGCGCTGGAGATAGAGGGTTGAACATAAAAAGGCAGCAAGGATAGGAACAACTTCGCACCCGACACCGCTGTTTAAGCCGCCGCCACCGCTGCGGCCGGAGCCCGGGAACGCCCCCGAACCGCCGCCCCCAGACGATCCACCCATGGTAGTTGGGGTCCCCCCGCTGACGCTGTTAAACATGCCGCTGAGCTGGCCTGCGGAGCAATTAAACCATTGCCATCAGTGACTGCTCAAGACATCAGTGGCATTGTGAGTCCAGGAGATTTCATCCGCACTGCCTGAAGTGTTCAGATGGCTTCTGGTCTGTCTGTCAAGCTGACACTTTGCAACCCGTGCAAATACAGGAGGCCCCAACAGTAGCTGCGGCCTTGTCTTCAAAGATTTACAAAGGTACGCTTGAAAACTGCAAGCCAACAGCCTCTCAATGGTTGCAACATTATTTTGTTGGTAGATTTCATATTATTGCTGCACCCATGTTTTGCTAAGGAAGTGCCAGGCACTGCAGAGGCCATGTCCCCTGTGATGCCTGTCAAAAGCTGAGACAGCACCCAGGCAGCAGACTAGGTTACAACCAAGTGATACCAAACACCCATATGAAGGGTATAAGCTGCCCCAACGGTACATTCACACCCCTGCATTTGCTTGGAAGTGGAACAGATCACAGCAAGGCACATCGAAGTTGGGATGTGCCGAAAGCTTGAAACCAATGGTCGCCTAGAAGAGTGTACAACACAACCTCGCAGGACGCTTGTGACGGCTCATATAGGGTGTGCTTCAGTGCTGAAGTGAACAGCGTATGCAGCTGCTTCTGCAGCTGCTGTAGACTGCAGAGTCTTCTCTCTGAAATGGCCTTCACAGGGAGCACATGATAATTACAACAGCTTGACAGCATCACGACGCACGATCTGCTTCATAAACAACCATGAATTATAGTCGAGCTGAGTTGCCACAAGAAACACAGGTTCCTGAGGGAGCTTGACTAAGCAAGAAGCCATGCTAGGCTGGCCGATCCGACACTTTATTGTGAGATTACGCGGCTAGTTTACAAGCAAATGTGGCACTACACGGCTGATAAGTTCGGAAGTGAATGCGACATACCATTTGCAGCTTGTAAGAGGAGAAAGATGAGGACCGTCGCGGCAGCTGCCGACCTGTCCATCCTCACCGCTTCCTTGTTCTGTGGCAGTGATGGACCAAAGAAAGAGTCTTTTGAACTCCACCTACCAGAACATATTCTTTCTAAGGTCCGTTTCTGATCCTGATCGTCAAACGCTAATACGACAACCCTGCACAAGGTCAGTCGCGCGAAATTACGACAGAGCAAGGAGATTCCGAGACTTTGATTTTGCATTTGCCCCACGTCAGCTCTGCATGTCCTGATCCTGGAGCATGGGGGAAAACTTCATTTCTTCTTCTGTGAACAAAAGGATCTGGACTAGGATGCCACATGATACCCATCTTGACATGGATATCATCAGTACTAGTAGACTGACAGAATGATCTGTCAGAATCGCTACAAGGCACAAATCGACTCGACCAACGCTTGCATTTGTTGCTTGATACCCAGACAGAACAGTGGATTGGCCAATGGTGCAAACGCATTGAAATGCTTTCTTCAATACCGTGCAGATAGTACTAGTGGGAGTGTGGCACTCATGTTTACCCTGTGGTAGGAACATGCACTGCACCACCATGGCAATCACCATTGAAAGGAGCATTTACAAGGTTTAAGCATCGCATTCAAAAAGCTTCCGTAGAGGTTTTGGGCTTGCACGAAGACAGAATTCAGCTTGACTTATTTTCTGCCGCATAGATAATACAAGAACCCTGAAATATGTGTCATCAATAGTGGCGGCACTTCAATATGCTTCATGTTGTCTAGCCACTTCGACTTTTCCACACTCGGATATCATAAACGCCAGTGACATGCCGCACATGCCAATGGCTGTCTCTTGATCTTATGCCAGCACAACACTCGACTTGCAACTGTCTTCAGGACTGTCGTGGTATATATCATGGGCAGTACGTTGAATAACTGGACACAAGCATCCTGTACAGTACTCTTGCTCCAGTGCTTCTGCACACTTCTGCACCTCACTTCAGATCACTGGTGTCATCGGATAGCTTCACGTTTCACTGAATGTCAGCGCCACTAGTGGCAGCAAAACAAAGATTTGTTGCATGCTTGTAATGCTGGACAGGCCCCAGCTACTTCTGACCCCAAAAGTTGACAGTACTTCACCGGGTAAAGTTTACCCCTGTACGAATTGGCGCTTCCTTGCATCTTATACTTTTGTGCAAATCTGACAGCACATTGGACAAGGCATCAGACAAGAGAAATTTCAGAACAGTGATCAGCTGTATGTACTAAGATATTCCTGCCCCTGGCAGTGCATGCTTGGAAGTTCCTATGGGCCGCTCTGGCAGCACCTCTAGGAAAGGAAGCGGCGCCCGCTGCAGCCGCTGGAAGTCAGGCAGCACTGGCAGTTGCTGTCAAGGTAGGTGCAACTGGGGCAGGTGCCGCCATAGCAAGAAGGGGTGGACACGCAGATGCCCTGGGAGGAGTCATAGTATTGGCAGGAAGGGCAGCTCGGGTAGCCGCAGTTGTCGCAGATGTAAATCCCGCAGCCGTAGCAGCCTCCGGCCTGCGAGAGTATACACCCTTGTCAGTTTGCTTCGTAATGCATGCAGAAATGGCTGCTACTTGCAATGGGCAGGGATAAGGTCGGTGTCACAGTGCACAACAAATTTCCTGGAACATCTGCCTCCAATTGAATGGCCTCCATGTCAATGGCCGGTTAAAACCACCTTGTGGCCCTAAACAATGCTCTTTTCGAGTATATCTTGATGATGACAATCTCATTAAAATTGGCTCTCTTGCAGCCTTACAGGTGCTTTTGCTTGCTGCAGGCTGTAGCAAGGGCCAGACATCTGGAAGCCAGAAACTGAAGGAACATCAAGACCCTCTATTTAAGGGATTTTAATTTACAAGGCCAAAGAATGAACATGGCAGGAGTTCTCACCCAGTAACCGCCCCTCCAGTACCAGTGTCCATTGGCAAAGTACCTGCACACAACATGTCCACCATGTCAGCCATGTTCCTGAAAGATTTTTCATTTTATTTGGCAGCCCAAACCCGAATATTGGATAAAAATATCATATTTTATAATATGATGTGATCCAGATGTGGTTGCATGACAGACAGACACATTTCCAGCCAGAGGAGGTTGATTGATGAGGCAAGCTCAAATTCCTCACGGCCAGGGCTTCTCAAGTATCTTCAAGGACAGGCAATTGACGCAGTGCCAGAGCACTGCCGCACGATTAGACAGTAGTTAATGGGGGGCAAAATTGCTAAAAGCAAGTGCACGCACCCCTGGTTGTTGTTGTTGTTATTGTTGCGGTTGTTGTTGTTGTCAACGTTGTTCACGGTGACTGAGTTCCCATTGTTGTTGTCAGCCCTGTTGTTGTTGTTGTCTCCCCTGTTTGCTACCGCATTCCTGGAATGACACAGACGCAGTCAGCGGATGGGGAGCCATTGCTATCTGGAACTGATGTTTCTTCCCTTTGATCACGCTGTCCCGATGCTGTCAATCAAACTGCAATCTCATGCTGCAGTCTCATGTTGTCAATCAAACAACAAGTTCTAGAAGTGCAGTTTGTATACACAGTGACAGAAGCCAGGAGATGAGGCTGAACAAGATGTAATATCAGGGGACATTGACATTGATAATCAAGGATTCTCAGCTATGAAGGTGCTCCAGAAAACCAGCCTCTGAAGCACATTCAGCAACTTTAAGACATTCTTTGTTGGTATCAACCAAGTACTCTCGCGGCCCGAAGCCCGGGAACGCCTCATCACAACGGCAGCATTGCGCTGAGTTAGTAGTAAGTCAGCGGTTAGGTAAGCGATCACTCACCCACCGCCACCGCCGATGCCACCACCGCCGCCGCGATCACCGCCGCCGCGATCACCGCCGCCGTCACGCTGGCCTGCGCAGCCGACACAATTTATTTATTATATTACATTCTATTTAGGGTTTAGGGGATTCTGTATTTCTATTCTTTGTTGCTCTAACCTAAACCCTGTCAAGTCAGCCGAAATGAAGGCTTCAATTTGTTGCCCATCATGAACTGACCTGTGACTCATACAAACTTCCGCAAAGCTTTGACTTGAACTTCTCGGCAGTGCATATGTCTCGTTGGTGGCCTTGGCCCCTCCAAACTTGCACATGAAGCTGCCGCTGGAGACTACTGATCAAGCTCGTCATTCACGCTCATCATACTGCACTGGTCCGAGTTAGAGTGTTTCCATTATCTGACTCAGGGCACTGCGGCACGAACTATGCATTGCAAACTGCAGCACCTGACTGTTTGCTGACTTGTTGGTGTACTGTACTGCTCAGACTCGTGGCAACGGCAGCAATCACTATCGAGCAAGAGTTCGCACTGCTGTTCGCTGGGATACGAGGCAGCATCCCTCAAATACATGAACGTAAAATACTTTGATGGCGCTCAAGGCAGTGACCTATTGTCAAGACACGTGGCCCATGCTGCCTACAGGGCCCTGTACAAACTTGCTGAACACGCCTTGCGCTTGCGATCTTCGCTACAGGTTTATTGCTCCTGCAAGTTTTCTCCCTTGCAAGCCTGAGTCCCAACAAGGCAAAACGGTATGAAAGGGAGATGGAGCTCCCCATCACAAGGCGGACTAAACGCGGGACGACCAAAAGCTCGGAAGACAGTGTTCTCAGAAGGGGATTTGGTAACTTGGACACTCATCTAACATAAAATCCGATCTCTGGCTTGACGTAGCGATTGATGTGATAGGCTGGCACAGCCGGCACACTCTGATTGCACGATGCGAAAGAAAACTTTGCCAAGGAACGTGTGGAGCCCTTAACCTTCTTTAAAAATTAGGAAGTTTTGTGCGAGCAGAACTCACCTATGGCGGCCTGTACTAGCAGAAGCATGACGACTGCCGCGACTGTCGTCGACTTGAACATCCTCACGGGTTTGATCTGCTCAGCTCACCGGCAGTGCTGCGTGCTGATTCGAATCGTTCACTTCTTTACCAGAATCCGCTCGGTTTTGCCTTTTAAGGATCACTCTCGCTTTTGTATTGAAGCAAGCCAATCGTGACAGAATCTTTGTCTTGCAAGATGACGACGGGAGCAGGTGACTTTGATTCTACATTGCACCACGTCAGCTGAAAGATGAGATCATCCCTCTGATGAGATCATCCATCATCCACAGATTAGATCATCCCACATTCTTCGGTTGGCAAGGAACGAAGCAGCTACAGAGAACGATCACACTCAGCTCTTTGATGATTTATGACACATCGTGTCATTACCAATGTGATCTCAGATCACTGATTATCATCACTACAATGCAAATGCATGGACACACCTGTAACAGATCTGTTGGTGACTAGTAGCACAGACTTGGAGTAACAACTCCCAGCACGAGATGCACCTGTTATGCTTCATATGCTTCAGTAACGACATCACAGCACTTGCTATGCAAGAACAACAATCCCACGCAACTTTTTAATGAGGACCAAAGAGTGGGCTGAATAGGATCATAAGTGTACATTCCGAGGCCTGCCGTTTATAGGCTGTCGAATGATATCATTACAGGGTCGACAAACCCAAAGCCCAATGGCATAGAAGGTTAGAACACTTAATCCCCCAGAGTTTGACTCTACAGTCTCTGAACAATATCGAAAGCTTCCAAGAACACTCTCGAATATTCTCTGACTTTACAAAACATGCAAATTCGATGTCAGAGCCAATAGGCAACTTGCATCCTGCAAGGCAATGGCACAGGAAACTAACCTTACATAAAAACCCCTGAAATCAGTCATCAACGCTGGCTCACCGTTCTTCAAACAATCTGGTCACATTCACTATTCCACAATCAGATGTCATGAACACCAGAAGCACGCCACACATGTCAGCACATAACCCCAAGTTGCAGCTGTTTTCAGAACTGTTAATCATATACTTCTCATGAAAAAGTGGCAAAGCATCCTGTAGAGTTCCTTTCTACAGTGTGCTTCTCATACTCTTGGCAACATCAGAAGGCTGCAACCTTCTGGATGAAGTGCCACCACTGGCAGAAAAATAAAAATCATGCATGCTTGTAATGCTCGACAGGCCCCAGCAACTTGAGGCCCCTAAAATCTGCAGGTGATGGCTTCAATCCTGTGGGACTTCTGTACTTATGTGCAATTCAAACAGTACAGTAGCATCAGAACACGGAACCCTCAAAGCAGTACTCACCTTGATGTTCACTTGGTATGCAAAAACAGAGTGGCAGAAGACGTCAATGGACTGTCACGTCTTGCATGGCTCCATGAAAGGACCATGCCCACCACACATGGCACCTCGTACCGATTACTTTACGCAGTCCCAATGTATGGAGTGCAGGGCAGCAGATATGCCGGTAGTTTATCACAAAGCATGCATAAGTCTGAGGGAGCTTAAAAGTAGCTCTACTGGAGCGCTACCTGCTGCAGCCGTGGAATTGAGGCAGCACCAGCGAGGTGTACAGGTTTGGTGCTTCTAGCACTGGCGGTAGGGTCCCATAATCAATGATAGGGCAGGCTTGAAAAGGTCCCCAAAAGGCTCTCTGGCTGCATATCTGGGCCAAGAAACGCCAGCCCCAGTCCACAGAAGAGTCCCGGCAGCACTAACACGAGGTATTTTAGGCGTCAGCGCAACAGACACAGCCGGGTAGGACTGTGTCAGGATCCCACAATCATGGTAGTGCATGCTTGAAGTCACAAGAGGCTCTGTGGCACCACCACCTTTTCAGGCACGATTGTCCCACGAACATGGCAGTGTGTGATGTTTGTTGTGCGAGGCAGCCCTTCCTCTTTCTGGCGCTTGCACGCCCTTGATTGTCCTATGTGTCTTGCTCTTATGGCAGTGCATGCTTAATATCCCAAGAGGCTCTCCGGCAGCACCTCTAGGCAAGGAAGCGGCGTCCGCTGCAGCCGCTGGAGTACAGGCAGCATTGGCAATTGCTGTCCAGGTACTGGCAGCTGGGGCAGGATCCGCCATAGCACGAAGGGGTGGACACACAGGTGGCTGATGAGGAGTCATAGTACTGGCAGGAAGGGCAGCTCGGGTAGCCGCACCCATCGCAGACATATATCCCGCAGCCGTAGCAGCCTCCCAGCTGCGCAAACACACCATGTCAGTACGGTTCATGACGCAACTACACACAAGCTGCTTGTACAAGACAGCTTGCAAAATGCTGCGTCCACTGTGGATTCTGTAAGCTTCACTGCCACAGCAAACTAACCCGTATGCGTTCACACACTGCCTGTTTGGGACCTGCAGATTACGGTATATGTAAAGAGGCACAAGATGACAGCTCCCTCTTTTCCTAATGCTTTCAGATGCGAAGACAACCTGCCATCCTATACACACAGGAATGCCTCTGGCTTTCAATGGGGCAGGAATGATATCAGCGACACGGTGTACAAAATAAGTCCTCAATGTAAAAGGGGCCTCCAAGACAATTGCTTGGTCAGGACAACCATTTGCCTTGTTTGATTTGATCTGCCGCAGTGCATGACGACATTTCCTACACATTTGCTATCTTGCAGCCTCATCTGTGGTGCTAGAGATGCTGCAGGCCAAAGAACGGGCCATATGGGAGCCAGAAATTGGAGAAGATATCAACAGAGACTACTTCGAAGTATTTTATTTTATATTTAGGTTTCAGGGTTTAGAAGGGCTTAGAAGCAACAAGGCAGAAATCCGTACCCAATAACCACGGCCCCAGTACCAGCGCCCGTTAGCCAAGTATCTGCACATCACAAAATCAATTCTCAGCAATTTCTATTAAAACTGGCAGTAACATTATATTTCAAAGGTTTCCTGACGGGAAACCAGAGGCAGAAGAGACAAGCTACTAGTGGATGCTGGTACAAGATTGCGAGCCTCTAATGGCTCCCAAAGGAACATGATTATAATTGATCGAAACATAATGAACCACCTTTCCAACCCTGGTGGACCAATTTCTTCAAAAAGCACCAGAGCATAAGCGCATGGCTGATGAGGGAACTCCAAGGCGAGGCAAGAGTGACAGCCAAGTGCACGTACCCCCGGTTGTTGTTGTTGTTATTATAGTTATTCCAGTTGTTGTTGTTATTGTTGTTGTTATTGTTGTTTCCAATCCCATCCCTGGAACAACACAAAAGCAATCATCTGAAAGCCACTCCATTTTAGACTGTTGCTTCCTTCTTTTGGGTCCTGCTATTCCTGCTGGTATATCAATTTCAGCAAGATCTTTCATAGTGCAGCAGATTAGAAATCAGCTGCTATACTGAGCGGTAAAAGCTAGGACATGAGGCTGAACAAGAAGACTTCTTACAGTCTGTTGAAAGTTGACAAGCCCTGCAGAGTAGAGGACTCCATTTTATCATAAAGGTCCACACCACCAACATCTGGAAGCAACTTCAGTACCCTAAACCCCGACATTAGCTTCATGGTAATAGTAATAGTCACTTCCTCTGTGCCAGCTTCACTGTGATTTTGCCTTCATAGCCACGTAAGCGTGACTGTTCATACTAGTCACATGTCAGGTTACTGCCGAGGCAGGCTGCTGCGACCGCAGCCGAAACCCGGGCCGGGAAACGGCTGATCACCACAAGAGAGGGGTTATGTAAGCAGTCACTTACCCGCCGCCGAGGCCGCCATTTCCGAGGCCGCCGCCGCCACCACCGCCACCGCCACCGAGGCCCCCGCCACCGAGGCCCCCGCCGCCCCCCAAGCCGCCGCCACCAATACCGCCGCCACCGAACCGCTGGCCTGCAGCGCCGCAACAAAGCCACATTTCATTGCCTGAAGTGTATGGATCCATGCCCCAACTGAAGGGACCCATGCCCCCACTAAGACATGCCACAATCCTGAGTTTATCCTAAATTTACCACCAAGTTGTGTGCCTCCCCAGGATAAATATATTTAGCTGGTGGCCTCTGGCTCTTTAAAACTTGCAAATGCGTGCCACTGCAGGTACTGATGGATGCGTTCATGCAATATTTTCACACCGCACTGATCCGAGTAAGAAAACTCTTAAACCTGAGGGCATTAGCTGCTCAATGCAAACTTCAGCATCTGACCAGTATTGGACTTGTTGGTGTGCACCGCTGCGGCGGACTTTGGGCAAGTGTAGCAATACGTGTTGAGCACGATTAAGCACAGCTGAGGATACAAGCCAGCAACCCTCAAATTGGACCATCAACCTCTCTGATGGCGCTCAAGGAAGTTGCCTTGTTGCCGAGGCTGTGAGAAATCTAGGTCTAGACGTGGCCCTTGATGCCCTGTACATATTTGTACGTGTAACCCTTCCTACAAGTCTATCGTTGCTGCGAAAATTTCACCTCTTGCAAGCCTAAAGTTACACTTCGGGAGATGCAAAGGCAACGGTAGGAAGGGAGGTGGAGCTCCACAGGACATGGCGAACTAAACGCCGGGACGAAGTAACGCTCACAAGAAAGTGGTCTGAGGAGAGGAGACCAGTTCACGGCTTGACAAAGCGGGTTATGTGATAGGCTGGCACATCAGGCACACCATGATTTCCCGGTGCCTATACTTTGTCAAGAAAAGTGTGGAATCTTTCACGTCCAGACAGACTTTCTGCGCAAGCACAAATCACCTGTTGCGATCTGTGCAAGCATAAGCGCGACAAGTGCCACCGCAGGTGTTGACCTCCGCATCTTCACTGACTTGATCTGCTCAGCTCACCGGCAATATTCCGCCAAATTTCAAGCCGCTCGTGTTTTTACCAAATTACGCTCGTTCATCGTCTTCACGCAGTCTCGCTCCTGAAACCGAGGAGGCAAATCCTGACAGGATCTTTGTCTTGCAGTCGACGACGACGCGAGCGGGTGACTTTGATCAAGGGGTGTAACAGAGAGTAGAACTATATACTTGTTACTCCCCTTGCTTTGATTTCACATTTGTCACGTCAGATTTTGAACCGTCAACGGCTAATCTTCGTCCGGCAAGGAACGAAAGGCCACTTGCCAGCTGCAGAGTACGATTACATTGAGCTTTTGATGGTTACAGCCAGGTACTGTACATCGTTACATGAGAATTGCCATGTTCATCAGTACGCTGATATCAATTTTCTAAGTGCTTGGAAAGTCCATGATGGATACTAAGCAGTACACCACTGGCAGTACCTATCATAGTATCACAGTGCTAGTGATTTTAGTACATGTAGTTCCATGGCCAGCAACACTCGAATCGAGAATTTTCACCCTCATCTGCACTTCATTTGTCTTAGAAAATTGTCACAGCAGGATCATTTGCAATGCAAGGTTACAGTCCGGATCAAAAGTTCAGTATTAAGTCCCTTTCTACAGTGCGCTTCTCATACTCTTGGCAACACCATAAGGCTGCAACCTCATGGACGAAAGTGAGCGCCACCACTGGCAGAAAAATAAAAATCATGCATGCTTTTATTGCTCGACAGGCCCCAGCAAGTTCAGGCTCCAGTGCATTTGCGACTGATGGCTTCAACCCAGTGCAACTTTTGTGTGCTTTTGTGCCACTCTAACAGACAGTAACATCAGAACACAAAAATCTCAAAACAGTACTCATCTGGCTGTTCTATGCAAAATGTGGAAAACAGATTGGCAGAAGACGTCACAGGACTGTCTAGTCTGCATGGCTCCATGAAAGGACCATGTCCATCTCACACAACACCTTGTACCAATTACTCTACGCAGTCTCACTACAAGGTGTCCAGGATGGTGGCTATGCAGGTGTTCAGAACAGCACAGAACATGCATAAGTTCCCAGGAGCTTTCACCTTGTAGCTCTACAGCAGTTGCTGCAGCCAGTGGAATTGACACAACGCTAGCAAGAGCTACTAGTATTCAGGTGTTGCCAAAGCCACCAACCGGTAAAATCCCTCGAACACCTGTGTGTTTGCTTGAAGTCCCAGAGGCTTTCTTTATAGCTTCCTGAGTCCAGAGAGTGCACCTCTAGGCAAGGAAGCGGCGCCCGCTGCAGCTAGTGGAGTTCTTGCAGCACTGGCAGTCGCTGTCCAGGTACTGGCAACTGGGGCAGGATCCGCCATAGCAGGAAGTGGTGGACACGCATTGGGCCGATGAGGAGTCATAGTACTGGCACGAAGGGCAGCTCGGGTAGCCACAACCATCACAGACGTACACACCACAGCCGTAGCAGCCTCCCACCTGTGCAAATCCCACCCTGTCAGTCTAATACAAGGTGCATTCAGGAACAACCTGCTCACTCCAGAAAGTCAGCAAATAGCTTATAAATGGCGCGTGTGTGGCTTCTGTTGCACTGGGGCAGAAACCATATCAGTATGACGGTGCACAAACAATACTTGTGGAAAGTTGGACCCCAAGGCAACTTGTGGCCGGTCAGGGCAACCATTGGCAACATAATGCCCTTTTCAAGGTGATATTGATGATGAAGGATTCCGACATTTCTGTCATCTAGCATCTTCATACGCGCCACTGGGGATGCTGCAGACTGCAGACCGGGTCAATATTAAAAAGCCAGAACCAGGAGGACCACTAACTAATTTTCTTCAGGGGTTTCTATTGATATAAAAATTATGATATGGCAGGAGTCCTTACCCAGTAACCGCCTCTCCAGTACCAACGGCCATTAGCCAAGTACCTGCACAGAACATGTCCATCTTCCTCAACAAACAGTAACATTGTTCATCAAATTTGGCAGCACCGTGTCACTTGGTGGTCCACCATGCTGAAGGACAGCTGGATAAAAAATACTAATTTAAATAAGTCAGATTTTCCCAGTAAGTACCAACTTGTGGGGTAACAGTCATTGGTGTTATGCATACACTTGCACACACGCACGATAATCCACTGTTTCCTATAGCCGGATCTGAAAAGGGTCCGATAATTAAGTGATTGACTGAGTTATGACAGACTCATTCCCAGCCCTGGTATGTTCATGTTCAGGTAAGCTCAAACTCCTTTTGGCCAGGGGTTCTCAACGATACTCAAGGTCGGATAATTTGGAACAGCACAAACGCATGAGCGCATGGACGATGACAAGCTTGATAGGAGGCAAGATCGTGACAGCTAAGTGCACGTACCCCACATTGTTGTCTACCCTGTTTCCTGCAGCAGCCCTGGAACAACACAGGAGGAGTCAGCTGAAGAGCAGTCATGATTATCTGGATTGATGTTTCTCCCCTTTGGTCCTGCTGTCTCCACAGGCAGATCAATAAACCGTGGCAAAGTAGAGGACTTCCCATTATCAGAAAGGTCCACACCACCAGCATTTTGAAGCAAGTTCAGGACTTTCGAGACCGACGTCAGCTTCTTGGTAATACTCACCTCAACTGTGCCAGATCTGCTGTGGGTATAGCAGTTATGCGGTGCCATCACAAACTTGAGCCTGTACTGATTACGTATGAGATTACTGGCCAGCATTACGTATGGGATTACTGACCAAAACTTCCGTTGGCGCAGCCACGGCCGAAACCTGGGAGTGCTTACGCATTGTAAATGCGCTGCGTTAGTGGAGAAATAACGGTCATGTGAGCAGAATCTCACCCGGCGCCAGTCACGATGCCGCCGCCGCCACCGACGAGGCCCCCGCCGCCGCCGCCACCACCGAGGGGGCCAACGCCGCCACCGATGGGCCCCCCACCACCACCCATGCCGGGGCCACCAAACCGCTGGCCTGCAATGCCGCAAAACCTTACAGTTCATTGCCCAAAGTGAACAGGACTCACGCTTCATGAAAGACCTGCCGCGAGCTTGGACAACCACATTTCGGCAGTGCACACATCCACTCAATGGCCTTCGGCTTTCCAAACCTGCACTTGAAGCTGCAAGTGCGTGGCGCTGGGCTACTGATGAAACTTCTCATGCGAGCTTTTCATACTGCACTGGCCTGAGTCAATATGTTCTTGGAACCTATCTCAGGGAACTTCGGCAAGAGCCGCGCACTGCACACCTCTGGGCACCTGAACACCTGTTGGTCTGAACTCTTGCGCAGACTCTTGACAAGTGCAGCAATCACTGTTGAGCAATTTTGCACAGCTTTTCACTGAGGATGCGAGCCAGCATGCCTAATCTACGAAAATCAACCACTTTGATGGCACTCGAGGAAGTGACCTGTTGTCAAGGCTATGAGAAAAATCGCCCATGGTGCCCTGTAAAACTAGCTAAACACGCCTTGCTTTCGCTACAATTTTCATACTGCTGCAAACAGTCCATTTCCCGCAAGATAGGAGTGAAACCCAAGGAGATACAAAGGCACAACGGAACGAAAGGGAGATGGAGCTCCACAAGACAAGGCGGACAAGATGTCGGAACGAACATAAGCTCTCAAGGAAATGATCTCTGATGGGAATCGGTGACGCGGACGCGTGCTCAAATTGTTTCAAAAAGAACCATTTCACGGCTTGGCATAGCAGTTGACGTGACAGGCTGGCACAACAGGAGCACTATATTTTCACGATGCATATACCTTGTCAAGGAAAGTTCATTATTAAGACTTCTTGCGCAAGCAGAACTCACCTATAGCGGCCTGTATAAGGATAAACGTGATAAGTACCGCTGTAGCTGTCGACGTCCGCATCATCACTGGTTTGATCTGCTCCGGTGCACCGGCAGAGCTGCGTCAGATTCGAGCGATTTTGTTCCTTTACCAGACTGCGCTAGTTGTTACTTTTCGCAACTGCCTCGCTTCTGAGGTTGAAGCAAGCCAATCCTCACCAAACCCTTTGTTTTCCAAAAGAAAACCGACGGGATTCGAAGCTTTGAACTTTGCACCACGTCAGCTTCACGATGATGTCATCATCATCCCACTCCTTCGTGACGGTTACAAGAACAACGAGAAGGATCACGATGCCAACTGCAGAACACGACCATATCCAGCTCCAGATGGGTCGAAAGTTTCGACTCAAAATCACGTGGTGTCTCGATAGAAATATTAATACATCTTATACCGTCCCGGGTCGCCGAATGGTAATGCTGAAATGATAGCATCCATCAGATCCGGGGTTCGATCCCCTGGAACAACAGGGAAATTTTTCGGATCTTTCGGGAATATCCGGCGTTGTGGCCACCCCTGAGACACCCACAACGGCGCTACCCAACCGTCCTGAAGTTTCGGGTGGTTTGCTAAGGACGGCCCCTCAGCAATCTTGTAAGAAGGGGGTGTAGACCTGCTAGGTTTCATGGGTGCACTTGCGAGTTGACAAGGCTGCAAGCCTGTGCATATGGCCCCAGGCAACCGGCTGCAGACGGACCTGTGTATGCCCTACGGCCTTCAAGGCTTCGGGTTCGCCTCATACAGGATTTATTTATTTATTTATTTATTTATCCACGATGGTATGTCCGCCGGATAACGATGACGTGACACCACAGTGCATCCATGCACAGCGTCTGCATCTGGATGTACGGTATACTACATAGGAACACTCATTTGGTCTATGCATCTCGGTGCCGTTAGCACCGCCTCAAGGCACTTTCAGCCTCAGCTGCTTTTTATGTGCTTCAAATCCAGTCATGGCATCACAGCATCTGCTATCCTGAAGTACAGCTCCACGCAATGTAAACCGCCAGGATTGTGCACAAGTGATGGAAATGATTCAAATCAATCAAACTGTGAATGAATGAATGAAAGACGCGTTTCCAGCCGGATGGCTAGGTGCGTTGGAGAGGTAAGCCTCACCCCCTCTTAAAGGCCATTAGGCAAACTGTACTCCTGATAAATACTCTAATGTTAATTTTATGAGCTTCAATAACCCAGGCAGCACCACTGTGCTTGACCAGAGTTCGAACAGTTCTCATCAGCAGTGCTGACATTTAAACACAGCAGTGAAGCGGCGCAATTGATTTTCTCCCCCACCAACACAATGACGACCCGCCGCAAAGGCGGCCTGGTGCCTTTTCCGATGCCCTTAAATGGGCCTTAGACCTCAAATAAATCCATCTCTAGGTAATAGCATGGCGCCAGCTAACTGACTAAATTGATCTGAGACTTGTTGCAGTGAATGCGCCACATCCGAACATAATGATTGACTTTTCCAGGTCAATAATCGCAATGCCTCTGTCAAATGGGAGCATGTTTGCAGTGGTCACTCCAGTGCAATACGGATGCGCCAAAACAGGAAGTGCGGCAGTGGATCCGCCCCCTGCCGCCCCACTAGGACCTGAGGTGGGACCTGCACCAAATCAGGAAACGCAGCAGGAGTTGTACCGACTCAGGCGGCGGCAGGCTGAGCTGGCATGGCCAGCATCTTGCGGCCCACAGCACCCAAGGCGCATGTCTCAGCATACTCGCACCGCCAAGTCCTCTTGTCAAACCTGCAGGGCAACCTATCGTTAGTGACACCTTGTCTTGGAGCTGTATAAGAAGGCATCACATCAGCAGGTGCCTGGAGATTGCACAGGTCTTATTGAGGAAGCGTGATCTATCCCTCTGTAAGATTAAGTTGACATTCCAGACCAAGGGGCATCAGGGGAGCGCACCACTGGCAGGCAGGGCACTCAGGGTAGTTGCAGCCAATGCAGATCCAAATGCCGCAGCCATAGCAACCACCATCCCAGTATCCTCCATTCCAGTAATATCGGTCACTGTCAAAGAACCTGCACAATCAAACATCCTTCAAGAGTGATCACATGAGCAATTCACAGTGACATTTCACCTGTTTCAGTCAAGATTCACAATTTCCAATCCAGAACAACCCATCTAGATACGGCCATTTGCCTCTGCCTCGATCCCTGTCGCCATGGTCGGGCACCAAGAGGATACCCATCTAGAAGTAGTCGCTCTCAGACAAGCGTCTATTGCACCCCAGTAAGTCTGTAGATGAAGTGGGCTCTAGAGATCTTGAGAGCCCAAACCTCACAAACGCCCCAATAAGAGTCGCAGTTAACACATTACACTATGTCTATGTGTTCTGTACCAGCTTCAGACGCGCACGAGTTTGACGAGGGCATGATGTCAACAGGTTTTTGGGCTCACCCGCCCCAGCGGTCGACGGTGTGAGAAGATCGGTCAGAGCTGCTGCTGATGCTGGATATGCCGCTGCCGCTCGAGGTATCCAAGCTGTGGGTTCCGATGCTACTACCCGTGAGAGTGGTGCCACTGTGGCTGCCCGTAGAAAGCCCAAGGCCTCCACCTAGACTTCCACCGAGGCTTTCGCCACCAAGAGAGGAGCCAACATCCCCTGCGCATGAAAAGAAAGATTAAAAAGTTTGGCTTCTTTAGGACGTCGGACGTCACAACAGGCAAGAATCCCGCTGCACGTAAACTGAGGTCTGCCAGCCTACCGCACTCTCAGAGTGAAGGCTTCGAGCACGAAACTTGGTGGGCAAGTTTTTGTGCCTTGAACTAAGCCCAGTAGTACAGATTAAATAGTAGCATTGTACCTTGAACAAGTGTTGCAAACCCCAGCAAACTGACGAGGGCCAGGCAGACGACGTGACGGTGCTCCATGATTCTAGGCCTCGAAATAATTAGGACAGGAGATAAGGCCTGAAAGGACCTGTTTAATTTTGAAGCTAGTGATGTCTGTGAATACTACTGGGTGTGCCTTCCTGACTTTTATGCTGCCTTATATCGCGTATGCTGCCTTATATCGCGAGAGTCTGTTGCCCGAGCTCGAGGGTCAACTTCTGCGGAAGCTGGAACCAAACCTTGATAAGCGGACCTATATAGGCAGGGAAACCGGGGAGCACGACGTTCCCTCTCCCTGCCCAGATAGGCAATCTGCTGCCTTGAAGCGTGCAGAGCCTCTCCAAGAGAACAAGAAGCAGGCTTTGTGAAGAAATTTTGGATGAGTTCATTGTCTCTTGCGTCTGTGGCATGGATATATGTTTGGACCATCCTGGATCACTCGCAGAGCGCTGTTTCATGGGCAGACAATGTTTGATGAAAGCTGTCGGCGCGTGCATACACAGTTGAATGCGTCTTGCAGGAGTGATCCTGCTGTGTAGTAATCTAGAAGGTTATATATCATGTGTACACCAAGAGTTGCTTGTAAAGCGCAGGTGCGATGCCTTCTTGCATCGTCTGCTGGAGGTTTTCCTAAGTTTGACATGAGCTTCGTTGTCATTTCTTTAGTAACCAGATGAGAAAATGTTGTAAATGACATCTTTGTCCATAGGAGAAGTGCTACGAGTGTAAGGGTGTCACCCTTTGACTCGCAACTTCACGACTGCAACTGCCAACGCTGAAGTATACTAAAATTACCAAGGCTACACAATGAGTGATTCTGATAGAGATCAGGCCATTCAACTGCTGAACGATGCAAAGTTAGCGACAGACGCCAACCATAAGGCAAGACTTCCCCATCGTAGAATTACTGCAGTTCCAGTCCCTTTCGTGCAGTGGGTCCTCAGAGCTTCAATATGCAACTTCTCTGCTACTTGTGAGGCAGTAAGTGTATATGCTGCTAGGCATAGATTGAATATAATAGACGCAATCAGAAGCTCGCTCCTCTGCTTCAGGTGGACCTTCTCAAGGGGCTCACCGAACTCATCGTTCACAAGCAGCCTTCGCTATTATCGGTGTGAACCCTGCTACTTTTGTGCCAAAGTGATGATGCCGGGCTGTTATATGCCAAGGAAGAATGATCAGGATCAAACATGCAAGTGCAGCTGGACCTGCCTTCCAAACCAAGTGCAGGAGTGCGTGTGGCGGTTGATTTCGCACCAGGCATGCTATGGCAAATTATTGTTTCCCATATCAATGCAGTTGTCTCATCACTGAGCAGATTTTAAGAGGTCGTGAGCACCATCAGGATTTCTCCCAGGGAGGGATGCATCTCCAAGCTTTTTCCTGCACACCTTCACGGACAAATGACAGCACAGCGATAGGGGAAAGCTGCGAGGAAGACATGCGAGAAATTTGCCATGTCTTGAAACGTATGGGGTTGCAGGAATTTCTGCCGGAGGTGACGCTGCTGCAGACAGAGCCGGCGGTGCCGGTGCGCAAGCAGCTCGTGGAACTGTTGGAGGCAGCGGTCCGAGCACAGCCTAGTTTGGGGGCCCTGACTGCCGTGCTGGGCACGCTGCGCCAGCTCCTTGATGACTCATCGCCAGCTGTCGTCCGACGCTCTCTGGCCGCCTGCTCCATTGCCTTCAGGTGTGCATGTGTGTGAGTGTTTAGATGTGGTTTTGGGTGCTGACTCGACGATCAAAGTCAGACATATGATCAGCCCTAGGTGGCTGGAAAAGGTGTAATCGATTTGTTGAACTAACTGTTCACACCACTCTTGTCTGCCATCACATGGTGATGGCAACTGGCACGTCAAAAGGCATTGCCGGCTTTCGGGGGTGGCGCATGCTCTACGTGGGCAAGCGCTGCATGCATGTTTTCCGGACACGTCATTGGGCTGGTAGGGCGGTCATTAAAGCAGGCTAGAGCGTGAAGAAAGATTTCAGCTGATTGCGCATGGCAATGGAGAGCTCAGGCGTGAAGTGGATATTGGCTTGCACAAGCAAGCGGGCTCTCCTAGTCAAGGATGCATCAGCAAGAGTGTCTGCACTGTGCTGATGCCTAGCAGTAACATGCTGATTGCTGGCTGGTATTCTGTGAGGGTTCACACATGTTGGCATGCAATGTTGTAGGCCCGGGCATTCGGCAGCACTGTCACTGGGAAAGGGCCCCTCAGTACCACCGGATGTGGCAGCTGTTTGGGAGGCCTGTGTGGCAATCCGGCAGAAGGTAAATGCCTTGGGAGCTGACTGCGAAAGTTTACTGCATCTTATCTGACCAGTTCATTACTCTCCCTAGATGACTCGCTGCAAGAAAACTCATATTGGCTTCCAAAAAGCAACATTCTTTGCTTGGGATTCTCTGTGCTTGGTTTTCAAGCCAGGTGTTGACTGTGACGCACAATGTCATTTCTGAGCACGAAGCAGTAAAAGTTGACTGTTATGTTCTCTGTGCCGTCTGGGAAGGAAGTAGCACAAATAAATATGCATTTCATTGACGCAGTACCGCAGTAATGAAGAGGGGAATCAGTGACATAACGGCTGATCAATGAAATGTCCAGGTGAGTCAGCTGGTGGCCGAGCCTGTCTCCGACGGCGTGCGCTTTGCGGCTGTCAAGTTCATGGAGTTTGTCATCATGCTACTCACAGCTGAGTCGGCACCGAAGGGACCCCTGGCGTTGGCGACTCATGCCCTGCTAAACCCTGCACAGGTCTGCACCCTTGGTACACTGATATCAAGGGAAACATAGCACTACCTCTCGGAATTCCATGCTTTTGTGGAGGACCAAATATGGCGTCCATAAGGTGGTCGAAAATATACACTTGTTGCCTGTGCAAGGACATGCATTGGTGTGACATCACACGCTAAAAGTCAACGGGGCACTGAGCTATGGTTCGTCATGCTTGCGGGTAGAGTAATGAACCAGCATTCTGATTAATGGTTGCGATAATCTGCAGAGGATTCCATGTTCACCTGCACGCAATAGGATCATCAGGATGGTTCTGCACAGGTGGCGCGCGATGCAGAGGCGCTTCTGCTGCAGCTGCTGGGCATGGTGAAGCAGTCAGCGTTAGTCACTCTGCCCGGCTCTGTTGCCATCGTGGTCATAAAGGCCGTCGGCTCGATCGCGGCGCAGCGGCCGCAGTATCTCGGCCGCGTGCTTCCCACCCTCCTGTCTGCCGCCTCCGCCTCGACTGCAAACGACACAGTGCGTCAGCCTAAGCCCCTAATATTAAAATAACCCAAAACCCTAACAATCCTAAACCCTAAATATAAAATAAAATATAAAAATGTAAAATGTAAAAACCCTAAAAAATAAAGCAGAATATTTAGAGTAATTATTTTTATCATTACACTTTAGGGACCCTTGGGAGCCACCTCAGGCCCATTGAATTTTTTTGGCAGTCTTCTGCCATCCTACAATCGATAGGCTCCAGATGCGAGCCTGAATCTTGAAGATATTTCCGCAAACCTTGCCATGGGCCGCATATCCAGACCGCGCAGCATTTGCAGTACCGCCTTCGCGTTTTGCTGTCCCCTCTTCTCGGCAGCCTTCCCATGAAGGAGTTTCCCGAAGTGGTGTCAAGAGCAACCACAGGCCGCCAGTCAGTGGACAAGATGTTCAGAGTCAATTCTGAGAGACAAGATCCAAGACTGTGCAGCACTCTCCAATGAGCCTCAGGTGGCTCCCGAGGGTATCTAACATGTACTGGTTTTGCCAAGTATTATTAACGAGTACAATTAACAAGTATTACTAATAAGTATAATTTAGAAGTATAATTTACAAGTATAATTAGGGTATGTCCAGTAATTGCAAATTATATTCAAGTGCTGCTTCTGTGTGCACAGACGGACGAACAGAATGGCGTGGCGGCAAGCGTTGACAGGGCTGTAAGGGACGGCCTGATGTCAGTGCTGCGGTGTAAGGCCCCCCAGGCTCTTCCCTGGCAGCGGAAGGTGAGCGAGAAGTTGTGCGTCAATGAATTTGTGTGACCTGGGGAGACGCAACCTCCATGTGTCTGACGCTCACCACTCAGCCTGGCTACCCTGTCGTCGGCAACAAGATGGTGTCTTCAATGCTCAGCCTCGTGCCAGATGTAAATCCGGAGGCACCTTTTGAATGGTGTGGCATGCGCACAATATGTGCATTGTAGCTGTGCTGCTGGGCAATCTGTTGGCTTTTCTCAGTATCGCTGGAGCTGTCCAGCTCAAGCAGTTCAGCCACTTGTAAGTGCAGGGAAGTGCAATGGGATGTGCTTTTGTGCGGTTGTGAGGTGAGCTTCATGAACCCGGTCTGTTTTTGTGTGGGCAGATAGTGGCGGCACTGTACACGCTGGGGGCCGGCGAGCAGGCAGAAGCAGAAGTGCGCAGGAGTGAGAGACAGGTGATGGCAGCTCCAGATGACCAGCTCTGCATGCATCGTGTCGGCCTTGACTTACTCTGCACTAGTATATTCGTGTCAACTTGGCAGTTGAAACTGTGGGGGACAGTGGGGACCACAAGAAGCATGCACAGCTCTCAAGAAGGCATAATTCTCTGTAATGACCCTCGCTTTCAGTGCGGCACAGCAACCGCCCGTATCATTATTTCCAATCATTCTGCGATGTCTCCTGCATGCTGAGCCAATTGAAGGCTCCCAAAATTTTGTCTGCCGTTGAAGATGCACAGCAAGCCTTTTTGGGGACTCCCAGTGCTGCAATAGAGCTTCCTTCATGCGCCTGCTGCCCTCTTCCTGCATGCCCCCTCGCTGGACAAATACAAACAGGAAAAAATACTGCAAAGAAAAGCACTCCTCCTCTTCAAGTTGCACTGCCATGAGCAGGGGCTGCAAGCAAATGGCCAGAAGGTAATCATGGTCATCTTGCAACTGTTCAGGCAAAACGGGAGCGCGCAAGGCAGGAGGATGACAGCAGCTCGGTGTCTTCTGCCAAGCGGCAGCGGCCCTCCACAGAGACTACGCAGCCGGATCCTGCCCAGGCGGCTCCAGCAATTGCTATGGATCCCTTGCCGCAGCCCCTTCTTCGACCGCCGCCACAGCAAGAGGTGCACCCACTGACATTGTTCCCATGCGCAGGCTCCAAGTGTTGACCTTGACTGACTGTCAAAATGGGCTGTCTGCTGTCCGGGCTGCTCCAGCAATTGTGGGTCCCTTGCCGCAGCCCTTTCTTCCACCGCCCCCACAGCAAGAGTTGCACCCACATTCACATTATTTCTAGGTGCATCCAAATGTTGACCTTGACTGACTGTAGAATGGGTTGTATGCTGTCCGGGCTGCTCCGGCAATTGTGGATCCCTTGCCGGAATTTCTCCTGTGTGAAGGCGTCCAAATGCTGACCTTGAGTGACTGTAGGATAGGTTCTATGCTGTTTGGGATGCTCCAGCAAGAGCGGCCACTTTTGCTACAGCCTGTGCCATTTGAGGTGCTGGCTCCTGGGAGCAATAGCCATCCCTTTTCTGACCCGTGAAGCACTTGCATGTTTGTCAGCGCGAGTTTGTCTCGCATGTTATGGGGTGTCTAACATAAGCATGCTGGACATACAGCAGTGCATGCTTGCAAAGACATTCCATGTCCTAGTAATGGGGGCGGCAAGGGGATGCTTTGTGGGCGTTGCTTTGATACTGAATGGCAGGTTGTTGGATGGAATGCTTTCTTGTGTGCATTCGGTGGTGCTGCTTGTGCTCGAGGCCCACAGCAGCATCACAGATTGCACTTCGGAAAGGCATTCCAGAAAATCACCTGACATTTGGCATCAGATTGCTCAGGGCATGTGATGGGTAGAAATAGAACAGCACGCCTGTGGTTTTGCTTTCCCAGTTTGGATATGAAGTTGTGGTGCCTCAGAGCTGGTAGCTAGTTGTTCCTCCAGCACACCCTTCTACAGCCGCAGCTGCACAAGTGTTGCAACCACAGGAAGGACGTGGTCGTGCCAACCTCATGTGGTGTCTTGCGTATGGCCTTCCAATTTAGCTGTGAACTTTCATTCATTCAGGCCAGTGCATGCTGCTGTGCAGGCAACCATGCTGATGCGGCTGCTGCACGAGTGCCCCGACCACACATCAGAGAGAGACCTGCGCGAGGTGCTCGCTGTGATGGCGGTGCTTGCGGCAGAGAATGACTTCTCAACGCTCAAGGCGTTCGTGGTGGAGCTGTCGGATGCGGTGCTTGCAGATGCGGTCATCGCCAACCTGGATCACTTGCCTAGGAGAGAGGACGTCTGCGACGGCGTTCCTGCCCCGGTCGGCCCCGGCGGTTTGGCCGGACTCATACAGGTGATTCTGCACTGTCTTTCAAGGGATGCCTGCTTCCAAGCCCACCACCTGATCGTCTTTGTCCAGATTGCTGCAGCCCAGGCAAGGATTGTGTTGCAACAGAAGCCTATTAGAAGGGGTATATCCGTGAAGGGGGCGACTGGGGGGTGGGCCCCCTGAGGTGACCTGGCCGCACGGGTGGTAGAGGCTGTGGAGCGGGGGACTTTTGGCGTCCCCTTTTTTGGTGTCTCTTGAATCACCTCACAATGTCCTGAAGTTGCGGCCCGCCCTGGGGAATATCATTTAAGGGTGGTAATCCATCATGATTGATGCATGTTGCATAGGGCTTGACAGGGCCACTTCTGGCCGCACAGCGGCCACAGCAGCTGCTACCGCAGTTAACCTTTCCCCCCTCCTCCCTGTACACAGCCCGCCTCAGGGAAATGTCCAATCAGCAGTTTGTCACGATTGATCCGTGTTGCACAGGGCTTGACAGGTCAGGCCGCACAGCAACCACAGCAACCGCTGCCGCAGCCGCAGTTACAACCGGAGCCGCAATTGCAGCAGCAGCCGCCGCTTGCTGTTGTACCAAAGCGTGAGGTGCCGCCGACAAAGGTGACGCTGATTGACTTGCTCACCACCACCCTCAAGTCAGTCTTCTGCATGCTCAGCATCCAACTCTAATTTGTTTGCAATGGCGAGCCTCTTCTACACTGGTCTCACAGTTCAAGTCGGTTGCACCTCCCCGGCAGCCAGCAGTGAAACACGCGGCTCATTTGCGGTTCCTGGCAGGGCTCAAAAATAATATTCCCTTTTGCTTGAAGGTATGAAAGGGAATTGCCCTACCTCAGGTGCCGCCAAAGCCGGCCGCGCGGCAACTGGCGCTGCGCCGCGCTGCGCTGCCCGTGCTGGAGCTGAAGCCGCTGCCGCTGACGGCGCAGCAGGCCAGCAACCTGCGGCTGGACGCCGTTCGGCGCGTCGTGGCGGCCGACGCGGCGCCCGTGCAGCACCTGCGAGGATCCGTGCTCGCCTCTCTTGCCACCAGGTGAGGTTGCGCTGCAAGGAAATTGTTTGTTGCCCGCTCTTCTTTGTGCATGCTGACGTGTCGTCTTGCTCGACCATAGGTCGGTTCTGCACTGCCCAAGGCAATGTGCCAGGTTTCCTATTGTACTTTAGCTTTCATGGTGCCTGTGCATTAGGTACTTGTTGCTTTTGCAGCCACTTGGGTGCACAGGCTGCCACTGTGAAAATTCATGCTTTGAATTCAAGCAATTCCCCATGCTTTTGGAGTGTGCTGACCGTGACGTATCTGGCTTGGCACAAAGTTTGAGAAGATTCCCCCCAATGATGGTGGCATGATATAACCGTGATAGCAGAATATGTTGATGTTTAACGTAGAGTATGTGCAATTGTTGCAGGGCGCCGGTGGGTGACATGGCGGCTGACATGGTGCTGGCGCACCTGCTGGGCAGCTTCCACCAGCCCAAGGGCTACAACCTGGCGCTGCAGTGGCTCTACCGCCTGTTCATTGCCCATGCTGGCATCACTGTGACATCAGCTGCAGAAGCAGCTGCGCGTGCCCACATCACCCAGCCAGAGGTGTGCTCCTTCTGGAGTCCAAGGCACTATCTTAGTTTTTGCACAGGACCTAAGATCACCCCTGATTTAGCATATTGTGCACCGTCCTACCTTGAACCATTTTAAAGTGGAGGGCAAGAAATGGTCCTACACAGGCTATGGAAGCGGCATCTTGCAAGCTGGTTATCGCAAGCTGGTATGTGGCTTTTGTTCAGCCGGCAAGTCTTGCTGCATGGTACATGCAGGAAAAACTTTTGCTCGAAGAGTGGAGTTTTTCCGTCACCAACTGCGGGCACGGCGACTTATGGCGCTCATTTGCCAAATTGCAGTGCTTGTCATAAACTCTGGCCATGGCTGATATTTTCTCTGCAATTAAGAATGATGCAAAGTAAGACTTGACTATCCTTCTTGAATGTTGCAGAGGAAAGCAGCACTGGCATCGGTGCTGGATGATGACATGGTGGTGACATCAGCAGAGGACGTCGCCCTATTACCGCCAGCTGCTCAGGACGAGGTCATGGCAGAGGCAGGACCCCTAGAAGTAGTGGGGGGCCCTCCCATGCCAGAACAGGCAACTACCTCTGCCGCTCCAGAAGAGGCCGCCACCTCCGTCGTGCCAGATCAGGCCGCCAGTGCGGCAGCGCCAGAACAGGCCACGGCCTCGGCAGCGCCTGAAGAGGCTGCCAGCTCAGCAAACCCAGAACAGGCAACAGTAGCTGCAGCGCCAGATCAGGCCGCTGGCTCTGCACCGCCTGATCAGGATGCAGCAGGGAACGCCACTGGCGGTGAGCTGGAGGTTCTTGAGGCAGGCAGTGGGAAAAAGGGCAGCAGGGACTGGGCCGATGCGCTTGTGGGCACCCAATATGAGATCGTACTTCTGGCCATGCTGGAGGGCCTCAGGCAAGAAAGTCGCCGCTCTTTGACTTCTATCAAATATGCATTCCTCTTTGTGGAGGCATTATACAAGCGGGATGTTTGGCATCACAAGGCACCTTCTTAGAAAGTTGTTTTGTTCCAGTACGGTCGTTGGTTACTTGGGTGTAATCTCTCCCTCATGGAAGGATGCATGCTTGCTCCTTGTTGCGTGGATGCTTTCAAGGGGGCTTACAGTACTGTCTTGATTCCAGGCATGACTCACTGGATCATGCCAAAACGTTGCCGTCGAAGAGGATTAAGTGACTCTCTTGCAGTGGGGTTTGGCTGCCTTCTCAGTTACTGTGCTGTGTGTGCTTGCAGAGAGCAGCAGACCGACCCGAAGGACCGCACGATTGCTCGGTTGCTGTTGGATGCGCCCGCGCTGCCGCAGCCGGCTGTCGCGCAGTTCCTGGCGGATGTTGCAGCCGGCGGCGACGAATGGGCCACTCTTGCGCTCTCGGTGTGCATGTCTTGACACACATGTGTTAACGGTAATGTCATTAAGTTAACAATTAGAGGCCCTTAAGACCCACCGGAGGCTCATTGGCTTTATGGCAGTCTCTGCTACCCTACACATATCATAAAGGCATGTCTCGAGGAAGTGCCTGTACTGGCTGCCCCATGAGATATTGACCAGAAACTCCTTCAGTGCTTGTGACGTATGTGGACTGACACAGAGGCTTGGCCCGTAAGCTGCATTGGTTTTGGGACGTGTGTGTCTGCTGATAAAAAGTGCAATGTGTTTGCTGGGTGGTTTGCAGGCTGCATTTGATATTGTCATGGGCCGCCCATGCGACAGAGCGCCGGTCCTGGACATGGTTCTGAGCACTGCCACTGCGCAAGACGAGGACATCCGGTGCTGATCCATGCTCACCTCTTGATCGCACATGATGGGTTGACCCTTGATATTAGTCATTTATTTTGCTTTCCGGGCAGGACTATGCACGACCATGAACCTGACGCCACCAAGGGACTTAGAAACTGTCGACTTGGGCATGGCAGTTTTTCCGAGGCAAGTTTAAGCCTTTGGTAGGAGAGCGGATATGAGGTAATTGAGAACATGGGTTGCTGCTTTGCAGGACGAAAGCGGTGCGTCTGACGGCGAACCGGCTGTTTCGGGAGGCATTTCTGGAGGAGGCAATTGAAGATTTTGCGTGGGCCAAACTGCGCGAGCTTGTGCCCCCGCCCAAGCCATCACTGCCAGCGCCAGATGCCGCACCAGTTTGCGCCTTGGAGAATGGCTCGGCCGCGCCAGACCAGGCAAGTGCACCTGCACACACAGGCGTCCACTTGCCCAGTCAATCATTGAACGGTCTTGAGTTTTATTATCAAGCCTTGAGAAGTGCTGCTTTCGACTCCGTTCCATGTAGAATTCCATCCCGAGTACCATGGGGCAAGCAACATTGAACAGAGGTTCTTGTGCAGAAATGCCTTACACTCAAGCCCCATCCTTAACATGCTACTACACCAATTTCTCTCATACTTTTGTTATACACCGCTTGCACCAAATTACACCGAAGTGCATGACTTTCTTTTTTTCCTATTGCTATAGGCAAAGGCAGCCGCGCAAGGTTCCCCACTGGAGAACGGCTCAGCCGCGGCTGACGCGCCCAGCGCGCACGGCCCGGCGTCGGCAGCAGCACAGTCCGGACCTTCCACAGTCAGCAACAGCGGGCGGCAACAGAATGGCGGCCAGGCGCACGACAGCACAGCAGCCAGCAGTGGAATAGATCAGAGCGGGCATCCGCCGGGCCAGACAACGGCATCGACCAAAACCGGGGGCACAACCGAGCATGAAAGCGCGAGCAGGGGTGGGGAAGGAGATACGAGTGGGCAACCAGATGCAGCGGAGCCAGACAAGCAGGCCATGGAAGAGACAGATGCTCGGCGGGAGTCCGGCAGCCTTGCAAGTACCAGCGGGAAAAGTGGCAGCTTAGACGCGCTCGGCCGGAAAGGGAGCATGCAAGGTGGCGGTACAACAAAGGCCGGGGGGGCTGTGGCTGTGGTGGACCGGGGGGCTGTGGTATCGGCAGAAGGGGCGGATCACTTGGGCGGCAAGGACGAGGCGCAGCGGCGGTGCGACCTTTTCTGCGCGCTGTGCACGAAGAAGCCGGAGCTTCTGCGGAAGCTGCTCATGGTGTACGGCAAGGTGTGCATTTTCTCTTAAACACAACTCATTTCTCTGGTTATTTAAGGTTCAGGGTTCAGGATGATCCCTTGGAGGTATGAAATACCAGATAAAGTACGCGCCAAAGGCACCATCTTCAGGGTCATGAGTACCCCGTCCAAGCAACCATACCCTCTTGCCATAGCATCCAAAGTGTGCACTTTGCTTTGATCGGTCAGTGGCCGCACAGGACTATCTCAGATCACAAAGAAGGAAGGTTCTAGTCCATCTGCCTGATGCACCAATGGGTCCTACTCCAAGATGACATCGATGCAGTTAGTAGCAGCTGGCCTAGAATCATCCTGCTCGTTTTGAACTTAGTGCAGTGCTTGTTGCAGTGCTTGTTTTGAACTGAGACAGATCTGTCTGAAGTGTGCACATGGCTTTGACAGGCACCAGAGTCTGCGCGAGCGGCAATCAAAGAGCGGGCGCCAGGGCTGGCGAGGGTGGTCGGCGCTGCTTCTCCAGTGCTGGCAGAGCTGCTGCGTCAGCGGCTGCCACCTGGCAGCCTGCCACTCCTGCTCAGCATGCTTCACACCCTCACAGGTGCTCCTTGGGGATACCTCTACAGCAATCCTAACGACGTCTCAAGAACTTAAAAGTACACCTTTCATGTCAACAGGGAGCAAGCCGCCCCCAAAGTCGTTTGCATGGGCGTGCTGGAAAACAATTGCAATGCGTGCTTCCTCGTTCCCAGCAGAAGGTATTCTTTTGGCCTTTTTTTTGGTTTCTCAGTGGGTGCTTTGAGACTAGTTGTCTGATGCAGAGAGCAAGCCGCCTCCGGCATCACTAGTGGCTGCCTGCATGGAAGCTCTGGAGCGCACCCGGGATGTGCGCTTCCTTGTGCCTGCACTGGCTGGGTTGAGTCGGCAGGAGGCGCTTGTGCAGCTGCCCAAGCTGCTCACCTTGAAAGACCCTGCTTCCTTCACTGCTGGAATCCAGCGGCTGCTGCTGCTTCAACCAGAGACAGGTGCTCTCACTTTTCAAAGATTCGTTGTAATTAAATTGCTCACCTCTATATTTTTAGGGTTGAGGGTTTAGGGTCCCTAAAAATATGAAAGTATAAAATTAAAAAAATAATCAAAAAAATAATATTTATATAAAATATAGACACTGCATCTTTCCTTGCTGGAATCCAGCGGCTGCTGCTGCCTCATCCAGAGACAGGTGCTCTCCCCTTCCACTCACTCACGTAGTTAATTTGGTCTGTAAGGAGCCCAACTTTGTTGGACATTGATTGTCAATGTGTCCACATACTGTCATCATTTGTTGAGTCGGCAAAAGTGGATTTAATTGAATGAGTCTAACTGCTTCTGTTTCACTCATCCCTACCACCCTCATTGATTTATTGTGCCAGTCCGTATTCCTGTGTGACAGGAAGTGTCCATCCAAGCCCAACAGATTTTTCCGGCGCTCTACACGGGTCGACTGAAACCTTGCTGTGTGTGTGAAGCCCCAAATTTCCTGTTTAGGATCAAACCCCTCTTGTCTCGAAACCTAGTCGGCCTGGCGGGAGAAATGTTGCTGATATTGTGTGAGATGCTTTGTGGATTCGTAGATATTTTTAAGGTTCTGGGTGTGTCGAGCAGGTGAGCCCCTGCTGGCGCCTCAGGAGATCCTGGTGCAGATTCTGACTCTGAAGAAGGAGGCGTGCCCTGTGAAGCAGCACATTGCTGCACTCACTGCCTGCCTCACCATGAAGCTGCCCGACGGCTCCATGGCGTTCCCTTCCCAGGCCCTTGCCTCCACCCTTCAGCAGCTGGTTGTCAGGTCAGCAACCCTACTAAATGCTAACATTTCCCTGTTGTACTGTTACTATAATGGATCAGTGGTAGAAGAAGGTGACCAAGGAGCTGCTTAGTGGCAGCATGAACTCGCCTTCTCAGCCCCTGGCAATCACACTGCAGGAGCTCATTGTCAAGTGAGCCTTGTTTCTTTGTGCATAATCATGCTTATGGCCATGCTTCAAAATCCATCAGTTTGGCGTTCCAAAAACCTATGGCACTTCCCTCGTTGCATTGTGAAATCGAGGTCCTCTGTCTGTTGGGGCATGCAGGAAGCCACTTCCATACCTGTTCATGCGCTTCACGATCCAGGCGAATGCAGCTTCCCGGGAGCTGCGCGGATTTGTGCTGGACATCCTGTCGATGCTGGTTGGGCAGGCGGTGTGGGCAGACATCCACCAATGGCAGGGGTGGATTGTCTGTGTGCAGCAGCTCCTGCCCGATTCCCTATCCTTGCTGCTGCAGGTCAAACCCCATGTTCTCTTGTTTTCAAGTTGGAATATCCATATTGTCATCCCATATCCCAGTAATGCCAAGATAGGATATCAAGGCAAACGTCTATTGCAGTGCTGCTGGAACGCACCTAGCCTTCTTCGGCTGGAAAAGCGTGTAATAGTAATAATAGTAATAATATCCCAGTAAGGTTGGAGATACATGGTTAGAGTTGTCCAGCAGGGCATGGTATCTTGCTCCATGTGTTTTCTTCAGCAGCTCCGGCCAAAATTAGTAATAGAAGCAGTTACAGGAGCACTTTGAAATAAGATTGGAAAATGGAACATGTTGTGGAGGTTTACTTACGGCTTGTGTGAAAGCACTTATTTCATTTGATGACTGCATTCATACAATGGCATGTATTTTCGACAGCTGTTGCTCGGTGTGGCCTTGGACAATATGAAGCCCAATGTTCTAGTCCGAAGCAGCTGAGCTTGCAAGAGCAATTGTCCTGCAATTCTGTGCAACCAGCCACTTCAAATGTCTGATGGGCTGTGCTTTCTTTTGGTGCAGCTGCCGCTGAGAAACCTGGGCTTGGCGCTGGACAAGATGCCGCAGAAGGTAGCTCTTCAAGCTGCCGAATTTGTTGCATCGGGTCAAGCCGGCCCGCTACCGCGGCAAACCATCGCGCTCATACAAGAGAGGGCAGCTGCTGTCCAGGCGGCAGCTAAAGCAAGCGAACCTGTTCAGGCTGCCCAGCCTGCTGGCTAGCCAGGGTGGTTATTGTGCTTCATACAGTCACAAGATTTGAGATGCCTTATGCAATGTCATAGGGTGGTCATAGGACTTCCAACTGTGTCAATCAGCTCTGCTTTCAGCAGGGGGTGTAACAGGAGTTCTTCCTACAATATTGTTGCTTACGCTCTGCTGGCGGCCTGCAGTGCAGCGACCTCACCGTGGGGGTTCCAAAATGTATGGATACACATATTTATTGCCACTGCCATGGATAAGAAATGGGATCAACTCACCGTGAGTCACTCACGAACGCATCCTACAAAGGCTCGGCTCAACCTTGGACCAACGCGACATCTTCTCACGTCACGTAACACACCAAAGAAATGCTTCGTGGTCATGATTTTCCAGTATTTTCAGTATATATGCCCTTAATATGTGCGGCAGCAAGAAAGGGAGTAGAGCACGTGGTCTTATGCTGTGCTGTGGTCTCTGTTTGTGAAGCAAAGGGTAGCATAAAACCATAGGGGCAAGCACATGATTGTAAAACCATCGAACACCCCTGAAGCTGGTAGTAATTTATGCAGCCTATCAGAAGTTGCAACAAGGTTACACTTCCGGACTTCCAATGGCGCAGACGATGTTCCTGTCTGCAACCCTGCTGCTTAAGGACTAATACATGTCGTCGGCTTTTTGACAGATGAACAAATTCAGCAGCCATCTGTTGCATCTGATCGCAGTGATTAGCCAGCCAAAGTAGGAGGCAGCAGGATAATACTGACGCGGGGATGACGAAGCCCTGCTATCGATTTGGAAAGGACTTGCTTGTATTGGCGCGTGTAACCAGAAAAGAAGACGACTCATGGCACTTGTGCAAAGCCCACATCGGTCCAGGTGCAGTTTCTCAAGAACTTTCCAGCTCTGCACATCACCACTCACTGCCACAATGGTTAGAAGACATTCATGGATCCTGAACACCTCATGTATACTGCAGGTATATGTTCTGGCACAACAAAAATGTCACAGGACTTCGCAACCAGGGTTGGTTGGTCTGCCTCAGAAGCCAAAGACAGGAACTGTCAGCCCAACAGTGGCAGACATTGTGCATCTGACCAGCCGCCAGAGCGCTTCTCGTGCTCTCTGGCAGTGGGTGGCTGTCAAATAGAAACCCTTGTGGAGATAATGGTCAGTCCAGTACCGCCAGAGTCCAAAGCGGCATTTGAATGGCACATGCACATTGGCGAGGCGGACTTCAAGGCTCTCGAGCGCAGCGGCTGGGACAGCCAAATCTGCTACGCAGTGCCTCAGCGAGGTGCAGAGCTTTCTACACCTTGCACATCGCACTACTGCGCTGGTCGCTGTGCGACACACACCACAGCAAATGATACATTTGATGTCACAGCAATGAAAGTGCCTTTCACAACTGCAACTATCTGCTGACTTCCAATGCATGGCACGTGCTGCAAGGTTTGGCATGTATGGGCATGTATGGAGAGTAAGATGAAGTGCACCAATGTTCTTTCTCACGCAGGTCTACCTAGCAGGCCTCCAGAGTGTCCATCGGGCTGCACCAGCGTCACAGATGCGCTTGGCAGTGGCCACGCGGACTGCATGCGCTACTGGCATGGCGGGCCGAATGCAGTGCTGGCTGACAACGTTACCGCAGATGATCATGATGCAATCCGACTTTCCAAGCAGCAGCACCCCAGCTGCAAGGAAGCCGCGCGGTGGCCGTCAGCCGAGGCGCTCATGTATGTGCATGACGTCCTTGGCTTGGACTGGGATGCGGGCACCTGTGCTGCGGCGGCCGATGCCGGCAGCGATGCATGCCTGAGCTATGCATTTTGCTCGGGGTGCCCCTGGCGTAAGGACGTTTGCAGCAATGCGGCCGCAGAAGGAAGCATGGCATGTCTCGTGTATGCTCATAAGCATGGCTGTGAGTGGGACGGGTATACCTGTGCGGCGGCGGCACTACATGGACACCTTGATTGCTTGGTGTATGCGCGCACGCACGGGTGCCGGTGGGATGAGGCGACTTGTGAAGAGGCTGCTGCCGGTGGCAACCTGAAAATCCTGGCATACGCGCATGAAAATGGTTGTCGGTGGGATAAAGGTACTTGTGCTGCTGCAGCATATTCGGACAGCCTTGAGTGTCTGGTTTATGCTCACGAGCGGGGTTGTCCTTGGGAGGAAGATACCTGCGCATGTGCAGCAGAAGGCCAGAGTTTGCGGTGTCTCCGCTACGCACATGAGCAAGGCTGCCGCTGGAATGAGGGTACATTGTTTGGAGCAGCTAGAGTATGCAATTTGGACTGCCTGATGTATGCCCACACACATGGGTGCCCTTATGACCCTGCTCCAGCTCTGCGAGGCTGTGCATTTGGGCTTACTGTTAGAGCCGCAAGAAGGAGAGGAAAGATGAGTTTGCCATGCTTGAAGTACATTCATGAGAGCATGGGTTGGGGGTGGGATACAAATCCCGAGGGAACTGAATGGAGGTATGCATTGTGGGAGGGCCGGTTGGATGTGCTGGAGTACATATACCTGCATGGTGGAGTGCAGTACGGGGAGGAAGGACTAATAGAACAAAAGGGCGAGCTTGATAGTACATGCCCCACAAGTGGGGATCCAGATGTCCCGTTTGACGGGAAAGCAAGGTGCCTGCTGTACATGTACTGCTGGGGTGACTGCGAACTACCTCCGTTAAGGGGCACAAAGGTTGGGGAGCAAGTGTTAGCGCTAATGTGGGAGAGAAGGGCAGCTGTGCTGTTGAGTTTTCGGGCGGCTCGCCGAGCACAAGCCGGCGGCCGCTCGGCCGATGCGGCGCATGCTGCTATGGAGATGGTGCCTCTCGATTTGATCAAAGAGATCATGTGCCTCGCCAAGCTGCTGCCTGCAGACTAGGGTCCTCTTCAGCAAGCTAATTGGCTTCGTGATAGTATGCCTTTGGCAGATGCAGATTGTGACTGCAGCCCTCAGGAGACAACGCATCTGCTCAAGTGTAAGTGGCACTGTCTATACAACTGGTAGACGCAATGTGTGGCTAAGGTGTACCCTTTGAATTGCAAGGAACATGTTTGCCGAATGATGGAATCATGACAAGTGGCCTCAACATGTGAGGTACAAGAAAGCTGTCCATGGAAAGTGTGTTCCAGGTTACTCATTGTCCACCAGGTGAAGTAGGTCGGCCATCAAATGTTTGTGTAGCTGAGCAAATCCATCACTGGCCAGGTACAGCGTCAAGCTGTGGAAGTGATGTCATGATTCTTCTTTCACCTTACGTGTATGCATCATTGATACATTACCTGCTATTTGTCCTTCCTCAGCAAAATCAACACCCACCGAGCTCTCTCCAGTTCCCCTCATCAACCTCCATACTGCGCAAACTTTATAAAGTTTATTGGCACGTGCACTCAGTGCAGGCTGCCATTAATATTACGATAGTCTCTGCAGCTGCCTGTACAGTGGCTCACTTGGCCATTAAACCTGCCAGTGCATTTTATGTGGCATGTGAAGGCATGGCTGCAATATGGTCACATCAGTGTTTTTTTAAATTGCCACGATCACCTCGATCGCCTGTCAGAGACCCTGTAAGGAGAATGAGCTCCTGACCTGGCGACGCGCCAGGGTCGATATTAAATAACGCATCAAATTCAGCCCCTGACGCTGGATGCACAATTTATCCATTCCCCGGCGCGAGCTCATTCTCCTTACAGGGTGACATCACAGTCTCCAAGGGGAGTAACAAGTATATAGAACGGGGGTGTCAACATCCGGTCTCGAAGCGGTCCCCCCCATCGATTTCTTGTTGCACTATGGGGAGCGACCGACTTTGATCAAATGTGGGCTGGAATGAGCGTCACTTGCTCGGTGCACCCCATCGGACGATAAATCCGTATGTTGGGCAGCCTTTGCGCCGCCTTGGGTAGCCTGGGCCTTGGTATTTGTGGTGTGAGAGCTGTTCGAAGTTTCTTCGGGCGGATTCCGGTCACGTGGGTCCCCGAGGACATAATATGGCGATATGAGGTCGCCGAGACAGCCCCTAAATTCAACTGAAATATTTTTAAGACTCTTATTTTGAGATATTCTTTGCCGCATCCGAGCAAGCGGCTCCTGCGTCGCGTTCCACGACCAACCAGGTGTGATCCTATTCATCAGCAGTCGTGTGAGAGTGGATCTGCTGAGATCAAACACTGCTCAACAGCTCAAATGCTTGCATAAGGTTCTGTTAATCCTACTGGGACACTTGAGAGCGGTCACGGCGTCACTCGCTCGGTGCACCCCATCGGACGGTTTGCAACATCCGTTTTCAGCGGGGGGACCGGATGTTGACACCCCCGTTCTCCCTTTATTGTTACACCCCCTGCAGTCTCCTGTCAAACAACGCACTGGTCTTGGCTCTGCCTTGGCAGCCAAAGCGTAGTCAGTAGTTGCCACCAGCTGTCATTGGCTTCAACTGTAAAAGCACGCAAGATCTATAATTGACACTGCTCGATATCTTGAGAGATTGAATCACTGACATAAAGTGGATTGCCGCAATATGAGAAGCGAAGGCATGCAACACTCGGATGGAAATGCTCCATCGACCAGTGCTTCATCTTCTGACGGAGGCATCATCCAACGCTTTAGGGATATGATGGTGTCAGGAAAACAGTGCGTATCTGTGTCCTACAAAATTTCCAAGAAGTGACATGCGTCTGTAGCAGTGTGTACCAGCGCAGCCTCTCACGCCGCTTGTGGAGTTGCATCAGTCGTGCTTTTCTTAAAAGGGTGCTGATGTGCTTCATCAGGTTGACGATGGAAGAGAAAGTAGATCTTCTTCTCGGCATAAGCAAGGACGGTTTGGACGCTAAGGAGCTGAGAGATATGTTGGATGGGAAGGCCAATCTAGTGGCATGTGATGGGTTCGAGCCTGCAGGGCGGATGGACATTGGTCAGGTATACCCCAGAACGTTGTTGTATGACCATAGCTGCGATCTCCGCACTTCCAGCAAAAGCAGACTGTCTCATAATTTCTCAAGAAAAGAGTGCTTGCAGGGTATCATGAAAGCTCTCTTCTGCAACACTTTAATTCGCTGTGGGTTCACAATGAGATTCTGGTGCGCAACGCCCTGGAGAACCAAATATGCGCCAACAGTAAATGCACATGCCATATCTCTAAGTTGTACACCATGACAGGTCTGCATGGGATATTGAATAATAGTAATTCGGCACTGTGGCTCCTGAACAGGGTGGCAGATGACTGTGCTCGGTCCAAAAATGCACACAAAATGCAGGCAGCAGCGCGACTACTCCAAGAGATCTGGAAAGCTGCTGGCATGCAGGGTATTGGCGAGCAGGTGCTTCAACATGTCCAGTAACCGTTCCTTATTCTCTGTCCCAACCGATTCTCCTCTGTAAATCATGTCTCTCTCTTGCATCGCCACATGGATGTACCAATGTGCACTGCCCCCATGTGATTGCAGCTGTCAACACAGCAGTGGAGACAGTGCATCTGTAGTGCAGCTCAGAGAAGTCCTTATTTTCCTTGATGGAACTGCGTTTGGACGGGGATGTGCATGATTGTCTCCAAGCAGAACACAAAAATGTTGCAGGTACAGTTTGTGAGTGCATGCGAGGAGATTGACAGGACCCCACTGGAGTACAATGCACTGTGGCTGGATGTTGCACGCAGCTCCACCCTGAAGAACATGGGCACGAGGGGCGATGACATGTCTGCAGAGGTCGCGCACTTGTGTAAACAGTGTGCCCATGCTTTCTTCCTAAAGGTGGACCCCCACACCCATCTCTTGATGCCGCACTGGCGAAGCTCTGCACTACCTAAGCTGAACTGGCCTTCTTCCCATTACGCGCTTCCCTTTACCAGCTTTTCTCATATCTGATGGTCTTCCTGCCCTTCAGTCTTATTGCTTTCGTCATAGTGGGTTACAGCTGAAGGCATTTGGATTCAAAGCGAGTTTGTTGCAGCTGCTCAAATAAATCAAGTCCTCCAGTGACGAACAGGCGCTTGTTGCAATTTTTTGTCAGTATGCAGGTAGGGATGATGTGCATACCGCCCTGCCATATGGCAGCAAATTGCGCAGCAGTCATTGTGCACATGTTGCAGTTCTTGAAGAAAGGCTAGCCACTGACAGGGGTGCTGTGCTCTGCCTGTCTAGGCGGATCTGTGCCTGGTGCCCACAGGTGAGCGGACTGAGCGAGTAAAGGTGCTGGCGCAAGATTTCTGCGCCAAGAGGGAGGCGCTGAAAATGCCTGTGTTTCTGACGCACTCGCTGCTGCCAGGGCTGCTGCAGGTGTGCACCTGTTGTGTTCAACCACCTCTCATTGCAAAAGATGTTGCTTTATATCCTCTCAATGAGAGGCTCTCATACATATGTATTCGATGGTCTGAGTAATACAACAGTCATATAGGCCTCAGGCTATATCAGGATCATATTGAATTCAAATTGTAGTGAATTGATCCACTTGGTAATGACCGCAGTAATTGGCATGGTCTGGCGCAGTAGCATGTGACTTTGATGATGTTGGACCGCATGAACTTGAGGTAGAGTGATCTGCCAGAGAGTACCAGCATTGTCATCGTGTCTGAAGTTTGATGTGCATACAGGGCCAACAGCAAGTTGTAAAGGGGGATGCCAACTCTGGCATCTACATGGATGACACAAAGCAGGATGTGGATCGCAAGATCAAGAAAGCATTCTGCCCCCTGCACGATCAGGGCTTTGGGGTCCACGAAAACCCTGTCCTCACATACATCACCTTGCTCGTCCTGCCTTGGACCGGCAAATTCACCGTCACCTTCACTAAAGAGGATGGCCGCCAGAAGTGCGTTCCTGGCCTTATCGTTTGCTGCTAGTCTAAAATTACACTATCAAAGACACAGTACTTCCCACTATGCGTCACTTGCAGCCCTACTCAATTCAGTAACTATACTGTTTTTTTTTCCAAAAGGAGGGTTCTTATTGTTCTCTTTGCAAGTGTTCTTTCCACACAGCATTGCATTACTGCTCAGCGCAGCCATATCCAGATTGGAGCACTTCATTCATGCACAGACATGTATTTTGGCGGTCAGTTTCCTTGAAAGAATGTATCGACTTGAAGTCATAGCAGATAAGCCTGATGCAGTTTGCATTGTTCTAGGGAGTACCTGGACGCTGCTAAGGTGGAGGCGGACTACTTGAGTGGCGCACTCCACCCCAGTGACATGAAGCCGGCCCTGGCAGCTGCACTCAACGCCATTCTACAGCCGATCAGGGACCACCTTGCGAATGATGCTGAAGCCAAGCGGTTGCAACAGGAAGTCAAGGCCTTCAAGCTTAAGTAGCAGATGGCGACTGGATAGAAGCTGTTTACTGGAGGCGTTCAGGAAGATGTTCAGGCCTTTTAGCTGAAACAGCGAGGCATTACGACAGCGAAGGTACAGCTAGGATGAAAAATCATGGGCAATATCAGTAGAGTGGTGTTTGGCAGTACTCGCTCCGGAGCGTTGTCTGAGGCATAAGACACACATGCTCTCGAGGAACTGCACTTCACAGTGTCCTGACCTGTCAAATACTGGATTGAGTCAGTCATTCATTCACCATGATCTGGGGTTTTCCTGTTCGGCTGCATGGCGAGGAACCTGCACTGCAAGCCGTGCCTGACCACTATCTGGCATGCGGGTCCATGGAAACTGATCAGTCACATTTGTTATTGCTAATGCCCTCTTGCAGGACTGCGTTTTAGTCAATGATATATCACGATGGCACAACCATGGAGGGCCTGGTTGTAATGTCTCCTTCATGACAGCCCACTGGGCTCAGCCCAGCTCAGGGCATTGTAATTATATATGTAGGGCAGTATCCAATATATCCAGTATATACTCAGCGGCTGGCATGCCTGCGCAGGTACGCTGCCGGACTTTCTGCAGGGAGTATTTTAAAGTGCACATGTTACCGGTGTGCCATTGGCTTGCCTGGTGCAAAGAATTATCCGAAGCTGATTGCTCAGAGAGCCAGATCGGTCTGGTGCCATCATCGGTTTCAAACCGACGGTTTGTAGGCAAGTTTGTGGGCAGGTCACGTGGGCAACTTGGGCAGGTCAAGCGGCTGCCCGATCTCGGATTCTCATGCAGATTCAAGGCAGGACTACGCTAGCACTGCTCTCTGGGCTTCGGACGTTAATTTTGAGAAGCAAGCAACAACGTAGCTGAAGTTTGGCTTACGTGCGTTAAAGGCGAGCTGATCTTGGCCTGATCTTGGCATCACGGTGTATGACCACTTACAGCGAGAAACTATCAACATTCCGCCAACCTCGCAGAACTCCATCAGAGGGGAGGGTGGCTCGCCAGTTATGTCCCTTCCAACAGAGCTGTGGCAGGAGGTCGCGGGCAGGTTCTCCACGGACGAGTGGGTTCGCACCTGTGGCTCTGTGTGCCGTGCCTTTTACGATCTTCAGCCGCGGCACATTGACGTATTTGTGAAACCTGGAGTTGAGGGCCATAGGGCGCTGCGATGGACAGCCAGGCACTGGCAACAAGCTGTGACTCTCGACCTACACCTTGGATACCTTCGCGCGCAGGTGCGACTGCAGTCTACCATGATGTTCTCACAACAAATTCAGAGTGCTACTCTCTTCAACAACACGCAGGCTTCTGATGCAATGAAGATGTGAAAGGCTGGAACTGCTGTGCAGGATATCCGCTCGTTTGGGGACCTCAGCCAGACACTTCGAGGAGCATCAGAGGCAGCTGTTGCACAGAGCGTGACTGTGAGCGTGGACCCGCTATTAATGATGACAGAAAACAGCCACAACGTAGCAGCATACCTCGACAGCAGCCTGCGGTCTTTTTGGAGAAACATAGTAGAGCTAGATGTATATGCGAACTACATGTGGACCGTTCCTCCCCTGCACAAGCTGCGCACCCTGCGCCTGATCATGATGGCATTTCACCACCTTGACGGACTCCTGTTATCTATACGCAGCTTGGCACAGCTTGAACAGCTTCACCTCAAGTGTGCGCGGACGGGCACATTCCACCCAGGGTCCTTCAATGTGGGTTGTCTTGCTTGCCTGGACACCCTGGTACTCGACCGCATTGTACCAAAAGCAGTGGAATTTCCGTCTGCCCTCAGGGTGCTCCAACTGACGGGCTATGCCGACACCATAGAGCGCGCGACATGGTTGAATGCCAAGGTGCCTTTGAAGGCGCTGGCCTTGACATCATCATCGCCAATCTCACGGAGGCTGAGAAGGTTGCTGCATGACATCAGGCACAGCCCAGTGGAGGAGTTTGAGCTAGAAAGTATTTGCGAGTCAGCTGCTGGGCCTGTGCAACACTTCAGCATGGGGTGTACCTTGGCAGCTGCCACGATGCTGCCACATTTTGATGCCCTTAAGAGCATGCGGATTTTCACACACGGCAATGTGAGCATTGTGATCCCAGCCGAGTCAGCTATTGAGGAGCTTTGGTTGAGGGCTGATGATATTGACATCAGCATAGAGGGCTGGAGCGGGTTTGCAGCGCACATGCAGAGTGTGACTTTCTTCTTCAACCAGCTCAGAGGGGCGGGGTTCAGGGACTTGCAGACGCTACATTCCTCTGGGGAGTGGAAGGTCAAGGAACATGCTTGGTACAGTGATTTTTCGCCTGATGCAATGACAACGCGCCTGTTCTTTGCAAAGCGCATTGTGGAAGGAGCAGCTGAGTCCGAGGAATCTTCCTCCGAGGTGGAGAGTGAAGATGAAGATGAGCAGGGATCAGAGGATGAGGAGGGCTCAGTGGACATCTCGAATGACTGATGAATGTGTGAAAGCAGTTACACAATTGCTGTTGTTCAACTCAACAATACCCCAGTGTAGTGGGTCCATAAACACTGCGTCAGCATGATGCCAGCATTTGCAGATGCAGTGACCCTGTCAAACCATGCCCTGTCACAGGGCATGGTGCTACACCAAGACAAAGTTTCTGCGGTCTGGAGCGTCCAGTTGCCTTACCGTAGGACCTATGTCATAGGTTGAGCAGCGATATGAGCAGCAAGTACCCAATGGTAAGCAATTGTGTTGTACGAAGCTGTTACTCCAGTAACGCCTGGTCATTGATGTTATCATAATTGCAGCTACGGTTCTGCGCAGCATGCATGCAACAGCATTACTGGATATGCATATTCAGGGCATGCTTCCTTCCCCTTGATGTTCACTGTCACTCTACTGTTGCTATGGCTTTTGAGGCTTGATATGAAGAGCGTTTCCGCAGTGCATCAGGTCCGAATTCAAGGAAAGATTTGGGCTTTCTTAGAACACTTCAGTTTTTGGACGAATAAGGACGAGGCGGTGCCAAGAGCGTGTCCGACATCAGCTTCCGCCGACTGCAAAAGCTGAAGCTCGCCCATCTGAATGCGTATTTGCCAGTATTCTTCTGATAAATCTTGCTAGGATGGCGGGAGAAGCTGTCAGTCAGGCTGTTGCCGAGCAGGAGGTACCGACACCGAGTACATCTTGTACAGTAGCAGGGCGAACGCAGAGACTTCGAGATCTGGCGACAACAGACAGACAGTAGGTCTACTGGACTTCTTGCATGGTGCAATACTCTCATTTCTGCAATGTCTGTCTACTGCTGATTGCTACACATCAGGCTGGCGCCAGAACTGAGCTGCAATGTTCTGACACAGGTTGACGCTGGATGAGAGGTGGGAGCTCGCGTGCAGTGTTGGTATTGAATGCATACAACCCGATGAGTTGAAAAATCTGCTTGACAAGAAACCCAATCCCGTAGCATACGATGGCTTTGAACCATCTGGGAGGATGCACATTGCTCAGGCACGCTCTCTTCGCAAGAGATTTCTCTGCACATCATTGATCAGCTGTTGCCCCCAAATTTGAACCTCTCTTGGTTTATGAACCTACACTCTAAGCGTGGGGCACCTCTGTTGCGCTATAGCACTTGCTCTGTTGTTGCAGGGTGTCATGAAGGCCCTCAACGTCAACAAACTCACCAGATGTGGAGTCGTCTTCAAGTTTTGGTGCGAACTACGAATGTTTTGGACTCTTGTCTGCGATTCCTCCCAGACAAATCCTTTGAGGGGCTTGATCCTGGCGTCATTTTCCATTCACAGTGCAAGTGCGATAACATGTTCTTCAAACACACAGGGTGGCAGACATATTTGCCCAGATGAACAACAAATTGGGCGGGGACATTGAGAAGATCCGCACCACTGGGCAATACTTTGTGGAGATTTGGAAGGCCATTGGCATGGAGGGCATTGGCGAGAAGGTGCCCCAAGCTGCCAATTAATGACTGTTTCCTTCCAGCTTGCAGTCATTCCACAGGGGCCATGCACCATTTATAGAGCTAGTTACATGTTGGAATGATTTAGCATGCAGATGAGGACAGTGCAGCTGCTGTGCTAGGTGCTCTTTCTGAATGCAAGCGAGGAGATTGCAAAGCATGCGCGGGAGTACAATGATATCATGATGGACGTTATGGAGAGCTTCACACAGGCATGCTCACATTTGCAATGAGTGACAGTAAGCAGTGGCAATGCTTAGTGACAGTAATCAGTGCCAACGACAGAGTGCCAGCATTATATGGGCACACAACAGTGCCTGGAATGGGGTCCGTCTTGCTGGGGTCATGGATGTACTTGGGAGGATTACATTGAGGATTGGCTGACGAGGCAGTCCCCAATGTATGGTTGATGTGAAGTTGATTGTTTCATGCAGGACCGGATCCTGCGCTGCACACAGATCATGGGACGCAGCGAGACAGATGAGCTGAGCCCAGCGCAGATCATCTATCCCTGCATGCAGTGTGCTGACATTTTCTTCCTGAAGGTGTGTAACTACTGCCTTGTCAAGCACTGTCCCTTCTCATCTGTTGCTTGTACAATCAACCTTCCCTCATTCCCCTAGACGCTTTGGTAATTGGGTTCACTAACTTCCAAGCACTTATCTTCCAGCGATCTCTGTGGAGGGTTTGGGCATGTGCTATCACAATGGAACTCAGGACCTCAGAACAGCATTTTCGTGGCATAAAAGTTCAATTTTCTTGTTATTCTAGAATCATCCTAAGAATGGGCTCCAGCTAGCGCCCGATTAGCTGGAGCCCATTCTTTTGTTGGCTTGCAGATGAAGCCCCAAACATTACACATTCATTTTAGCAACATCTGTGTTGCCACAAGCACCAGCAGACACAGTGAGTATGAAACTTCATCTTTGAGTGGCTGTCTTAGGCGGACATCTGCCAGCTGGGCCTGGATCAGCGCAAGGTGAATGTGCTAGCGCGCGAGTACTGCACCAAGATAAAGCGGAAACTCAAGCCGGTCATCCTGTCCCATGAAATGCTGCCAGGGCTCCTCGAGGTAAGAATATCTACCAAAATCACTTGTTATTGAGTGCACTAGGTTTAGGAGCCCTTGCACTCGTTGATTTGCTGGACAGCAACAAAAATCTGCTCACCATTTTTGTCCTGACTCTGCTCCCACACAAGAAGAGTGAAGCCACTTCTTGCAGCGCCAGACGCTGCCTGCCACATGCATGCAGACATCAAGGAGACTTCTCTGAGGAAGTTCCTTATATCCTTCTCTCTGACTATGTCTGGATCGCCCCTCATCATGTCCCTACACATCCTACAAGAGCTGGGCTTCCTCCTTGCCATCTTCATTAGATCATTGGGAGCTGTTCCCTCCAGTATAGATCTCATGCTCACTGTGGACCCTTCTGCAGACCCTTCAACATGATGGGGTGTTCATCAAATGAACTCCATGTGACTGCAGGGCCAGGAAAAGATGTCAAAAAGTGACCCAAATTCGGCAATCTTCATGGAGGACAGCGCTGCAGACGTGGAGCGCAAAATCAGCAATGCCTTCTGCCCCGAGCGCACCATCGAGGGCAACCCCTGCATCAAATACATCACCCTCATCATCCTACCCTGGTCCGGCGTATTCACTGTGTCTCCAGCAGATGGCACCAGCAGGTGTGTGTTGCCTTGGCAAGAAGAATGCGCACGCAAGGTCTGGCTGCACACTTCGGTGGCCCCTGAAGAATTTACGTGGCAGTAGCACAATTTTCCCGTCGAAAATGTTGGGATGATGGCAGTCAACAGCAGAAGACCTGCCAGCTATGTGATCCCTGCTACATTCTAATCTTCTTAGTCGCCAGCCGTGTCTGGTGGTGGCCTGCCCTGCTCTACCACTTGTCAGATGCTTTTTTTTGCCAGTTCATTACTTGCAAGTCTGCCTGTATTTTTTGACTTTCCTCACCTGATTTTCCTCAAGGATGTTTGATGATTGCGCTTGCTGAGTGGTGTTCTGGTGGAGCAGGAAGTACTCGGATGCTGCGGAGCTGGAGAGGGACTATACAGATGGGACGCTCAGTCCCAGCGACCTCAAACCAGCTCTGGCAGCTGCCCTTAATGCAATCCTGCAGCCAGTCCGGGACCATTTTGAGAACAATGCAGAGGCCAAGCAGCTCTTGCATGACGTCCGCTCTTTCAAGATCACGCGGTGACGCAGCTTTGGCTCAGTAGCATTGAATATGTGGCTCCATTAGGATGTAAGTCTAGCTGGACAATCTTGTTATGTTGTTTGGGGTGACACATATTGACAGGCTGCCAATGATCACGATGCTAGTGAATTCACAGCTGTTCTAGCAAAATTGAGCTCATCTCGAGATGCTATAGCAGTGCATGATTGTAACTATGTGACTTTAACTTGCTGCTGGGCCATCAGGAGTGTCTTCAGCCATTTTGATTGAAGCAACCATGATGATGATTTATGTAGTGCAAGCACTTATGAGGTCACAGCCAGCACATTGTTTCCTCTACAGATTCCATCAAAAAATGTAATCCGGCATGCAAAGGCGAAACTTCGGGCATTGCACATCAAATTCTGGCCCCGTGGGCTGCGCAAGCGAGCCTTCAACAAATCTAAAATGTCCCTCCATGAACCCCTCAGGCTCCTGTTGATGTGTGCAGCTCTGGTACTCGAAGCTTGGCTCACCTGCAGCCCAATAGACAAGATGAGCACTCCTTTTAACACTGGCCTAGGTCGGCAATAGACTTCAAGTGTCTCGATTCAAGACTGTTACGGTTGCAACCGGCTTGATATGAAAAAGCTCCCTTTGTTAACACTCCGAAAGAAGGAATCAAGTGGTGAAATGTGAGAACACAGCTTAAAGCTAATACTGAGAGGAGGCTCTCTCCTAGTGAGGGAGGCGCACCGAAGGTCAGGTGGGGGTACTCTCCAATGACTGCCTCTCCATTGACAACATGTTCCACTTGACCGGCAGCGTTGCGGATGACCCAGTGTCGGGAACGTAGTTGCACAGATGCCAGCGGGCGGAATGGCCCAGCATGTGGCGGCCATGCCGCGCGCTGCTCATCCTCCGACAATAGTTCAAAGCTGATGCTGCATGCACCAACCACTCAGTCAGCCCTTCTGCCAACCAGGAAAAGGTACATCCCTTTCAGCAATTGCTTGGCACGCGGAGAACACCAACTAAAGCATCAGGAGGACCACCTGCTGGCAGTGATTCTTCAAGAACATGCAATATCAGTGAGTCTGAAAGCTTTCTTTCTGATTGGCACACGGGTCGTTGTCTGCTGCCTGTTCAAAGGAAAATCATCCACGCTGTAGGTGTGCAAAACGCTGAAGCATAAGGCCTTGCCTGTACGCAAAGTTGTACCGGCCACCGGCCATGAGCGGATCATCTGGCAAGAAGATGACCGAGGCACTCACGCGCACGCCTCGGGTAACCATGCTCACCTGCTCAAACACATGAGACCATCAAATCATGCATCATGGCTCGAGAAGGACAAGTACAGAGACAGGTAGCATTGAAAACATTTGAATACATTGTGCTCAACAGGACGGACGTCCACATGGGGCCAGTGACATTTGGATTTCATCTGCACCTGCCCAGGGGGACGCCTGGGAATGAGGCTGATGCCTGCAATGCCATGTCCATGTCTCGCCTGCTTGCTTGCAAGCTGCACCATGTACGGCCTCGCAGTCAGGCAATCATAAAAACCTCACCAAAATTCAAGCAGACCTATGCATGAAAAACCATGGGAGATAGTGTCTCAGCAGGATTCTGGCAATTGTTGAGACGACGGCAGCTGTGCTCTATACCAGTGAAACTCTCCCGTGCAGATGTATCTACCTCTCCTTTTACTGCTCAACAAGCAGTGCCATGCAGTGATACTGATATATGTACTTAGCCCAAACGGCATCTCCTGATGAACATTGCTGTTTGCAACTATTGATTACCTTGAAATAACCACTGTCCAGAGCATCTGCATATGCTTCAAACCACTCCATTATGCCTCCGCCGCCTGGCTTATGCACAGCAGGCTGCATGCGCCTGTAAGACATGACCTGCGGCTCGCAGGATGTGAAAGGACAGAAATCAACACTCTGACCAGGAATGGTTGGGGTGTCATACAAGGGGTTTCTTGACTGGACAGATGCGAAGGTTTGTTGGATATGCTGTCATTCATCAAGAAGCAGAGGGTCCAAAGTACGCACATGCACAGAGCCAGTCTTGACATCCACACAGATATTGCGAGCATGGAGACTGATGCCCCAAGATTCTGTCGGTGTACTGCGTGTGCTGATGGTATCGCCACCAAAGAATGCAAGAGCCTTGTCCCCATAAGCCACGTACGCCTTTGCCACAATTGTTATTGGAAGCATCGCTGTGCAATGCAGGGCATCATACACGCCAAACCTGAGAGCCCACTGCACATCATCAGTATCACTGTCTGTGGCTGAGCATCAGCAAAAAAACTTGGGCATGTCTCCAATTAAAGACAAACCAGCCACCGTATCCGCTAAGTAGGAAATGCATGCATGCATTCACCAGGGCAGCAATCTGGGCAAATCACAGTTGTTGCAGGTGCTCTTGCACTTCATTTTGCACAATGAACACTTTGAGGAGGTCAGCAATACCACTGGAGCGTGTTTTACTGTGACATGAGGTATTTACCAGCCAAAGAGGCCGTGAAGAAGGGACTTGGTCCCATCAAGAATCTGACCGTCATGGAACCGGTAGAGCAGACGAAAGGCCTCTGGAAAAGGGAGGTCTATAGTCTTCTCTACCTCATCTAGGTCCTCCTCAGATGCTCCTGGCCTGCAAGTATGGAACTTTCAACCCGTACTTCGAACAATCCGGTGCACCTGGCTTTGAAGAGTGGGGCGTGTGCATAAATACTTGCCTCAGCGTACATAACATTGCGGGGTGGTGTTGCTGGCAAAATTGCTCAATCTTGTGCCAGGCAAGGTGTGCCCTTCTGGCTAGGGCTCCATATTTCCCCACCTCCTTATCCCAACAGTAGTAAGTAGCCCTGTGTGACATGATACACATCGTTGTTCAAAGGATGAGTGATTCGGTAGGAGAAGGCAACTCTTATGTCCTGATAGGCTGTAGAGGCATCAAAGCACCTACATGAAGGATGGCATGTCAGTTCGCTGATGGTCCTTCCTTTCGGTGACCGACCACAGTTTCTCACAGCGCTCTCGCCACAAGCTGTCGTTGCCTGCAGTTGCTTTCCATGATCGCTGCACACACGACGCCATGAAGCAATCTTTGGGTCCCAACAAACTGCAAGAAGGCACACATCCATGTCACCAGGACAAAGCTTTAGAGGGTGCATGAAAATTCCCTGGTATTCCGCAGTAACAGTGCTCCACAAAAATCACAAAGCCTCTTGATTATGACGAAGGCAGGGGCCATGCTTTCGTGCACATCCTCCCCAGCAAATCCCTGTACGTGCTTAGTAGCACGTCACCTTTGAGGAAAGTGTACATGTAAGCAGGTGTTTGTTACTGCTGAATATAGACGGCAAACCTGAAGATCTTGACCAGGAGCGGTTCAGACAGATCATCAAAGCTTGCCATTCAGCTGACCTGACCTCAAGGACGCAGCGCCAAAAGGTGACGCAGAGCAGTGTCAAGAGCTTGAAAATGATCTTTGAAATTTTAGGCCTTCATGTTTTGATCCACTAATGATGGCGAACAAAATGGTCCAAGAGGAGTGACTCTCTTCTGCATGCATGACTCACCGTCCAACGTAAGGCACCTCCGGAAGTTCCTTCCCAAGCAGATGTTTGTGTAAACAGCTATTGGGCAATCATTGTACAATTGGTTGCTTCGGGTCAAACTATGACGTATTTCTGACATGCTTCCTTCTCTTGCTTGTTCTACTGTGTGAAACTGAACATCACAGTTTTCGACGACCCATCCTTGACTGTAATTCGTATCGTCCCTAGGAGCTTAGGCTTAGATCTCGAACACACGTTCGTGTGATTGTGCTTAAGGAGGGCTTAGACGTTTTCATGTAAGCTGCACGCATTCGTCCAGTGGCTCGTGATTCTCTTGGAGGGTCCTGCTTCAGCGTATAGGATACTTCCAACGCCTTCGCAGCCTCATAATTCACTGAAAGTTCTCGTTCAATATGGAGAGCGACGGCATGGTGCCACGGATGAAGGTGAATGCCCCTTTTCTCTTGATGCCGCTTCACTGGAAGTGAGCTCTTCGGACCCACCACTTACAGCATTTCTAAGCTCTGTCATGTGTGTAGTGCGCTTTGATAGCTTGAACCCTTCTGACCACAGTCATCGTCTTTGAAGCGGCCTGTTGTGAGCCCAGACGCCTGTGTTGCACAGGACACCCCATCAGCCTCTCAGCCTCCTGGGAATTCACCTTTCAGTAACTCCTCGCTGCAGGGTGGCCTAGCGGCTTCAGAAGATGCTCCTGGGTCACCCTCGAAGCGAGCTGCTGCCCTTGACTTGACAGGCGCTGAGATCAGCCAGCAGACAGGTGCCTACACTTCCTCCCGTCATTATATTCAACAGTATCGATCCAATTTGGAGTGCTTATTCCAGTTTGGAGTGGTTTTCCAAACATTTGTATCTGTTGCGCTGATACGGAAACAAAACAAACATGTCAGGTTGAAGTAATCATCCATGAGACTGTGCTCTTCAGATGTGGTCGTTGTTTGCTCCGCAGATCCCAAGCGCAGGGACGCACCCAGCATTGTTCTACCGCATCAAAACGCAGAGTTCATCAGCCACATTGCCATTGACATTGGAGGCTCCCTCATCAAGCTGGTCTACTTCTCCCCGGAAGAGACCCAGACGGAGAGCTGGGAGAATGGCAAAGTACGGAATCATGCTGGAGGTGGGACTTACACCCGAACAGCCCGAACAGCTTCAACAGAGCCATTTTGACGGGATTAGTGCTATCTTACCAGTTATGTGTTTGCTGAAATCCCTTCCAGGGTTGCCTGGGTGTGCCACAGGTATGTGTTGTTTGCATCATGGGTGTGTCCTTGGTGCAGGCAAGATCCATTTTGTGAAGTTTGAGACGCAGCGCATTGACGACTGCATTGACTTCATCGAGGCCAAAGGGCTGCACCGCACTCACAATGGAAATGGTGAACCAGACGGTCGGGTGCGCATAGTGGCCACTGGCGGTGGAGCGTTCAAGTATGCCGAAAAATTCGAGGTGCGGTGCTAGCAAGTGCTGCATTATTGTGTTTATGTTTGTTGAGAGGGAATGCCCATCGGGCATTCATCAACAGATGATACTTTTCTGTGCTCCAAGACTGCAAGATCACCACCAGCCATATGTTATGACTTCTGCCTTAAGTAAGAACCCCAACATGTCTTGATACCTGATGTGGGCACGTGGAATGTTTGCAGAAAAGGCTGGGGGTAATTCTGGAGAAGGAGGATGAGATGGACTGCCTGGTCAGTGGCTCAAACTTTTTGCTCAAGGCCATTCGTCATGAAGCCTTCATGTACGAAAACGGCCAAACGACCTTCTCCCCTGCCAACAGTGCGTTTACTCTTCTCTCATACCTCTGTATTTTCTCACAGTTCTTCTGCTTCAAGCATAAGAAGGCACGGTATCTTGCATGATGGATCGTACCCCCCAGTGCTGCCACCATTGCAGCTCTGAGTTTTTTCAGCTCCTGGTATGCAGCGGACCAGGACCTCTATCCGTATCTGCTGGTCAATATTGGATCGGGAGTCAGCATGCTCAAAGTGGAGGGTGATGGCCAGTATGAGCGCGTGTCTGGATCTTCCCTGGGCGGAGGAACCTTCTGGGGACTATGCCGCCTGCTCACAAAGTGCCGCTCCTTTGATGAGATGCTCGAGCTGAGCAGCCGCGGCGATAATTCCAAGGCGGGTGGAGTACTCCCTCTGCATGCTCTTGCAGATACAGCCAGGAAGAACAAATGCTTTGCTGCTGTGCAGAACCTCCCATAAACTTCAGTTTGACCAAGTATGTGTCACTGGATACCAGTCCAAGCTGGTATCCAGTGACACCAGCACTTCATGCTCTAGCACATGTTACATGTGAACAGGTCAAAGCATTCGTGGTCTATTATCGTCCAGAACTGCATGTGTTGAGAAGGCCTGCTGTAATGCATGCAGGTGGACATGCTGGTAGGCGATATCTATGGCGACCGTGACTACAGTGCGATTGGGCTGTCAGCCAGCACCATTGCATCCTCCTTCGGCAAGGTTGTTGCTCAGGACAAGGACCTGGAGGACTACGATCCTGCCGACATTGCGGTCGCGCTGACGCGCATGGTCTCGTACAACATCAGCCACCTGGCCTACCTGAATGCCAAGGCCTATGGCATCAAGCGGGTCTTCTTCGGTGGCTTCTACATCCGCGGCCACCCCTACACCATGGAGACCATCTCATATGCCATCCGCTTCTGGTCCAAGGTAGAGAACTTCCTCCTGGGTTTCGCCATATGGCTGGATCTTGCAGATGTGGAGTGAGGATATTTTTAGCCTACATTGTTCTTTTTCTCCACGCTTGCCCTAAACTTCAGGACTGGCTGCAGTCACCTTCCTGGTTGAAAGCATGTGACTGGCACGCAATTTTTGACTCACTGTCTGAGCTTTTCATTTGGGCAATTTTGGGGTGTACATGGAGCTACGCAATGCTGATCAGTCAACTGTATTTTCAGGGCACCATGTCAGCCAAGTTCCTGAGGCATGAGGGGTTCCTGGGTGCGGTGGGAGCCTTCCTGAAAGTCCACCCAATGACACCGCCCAGTCAGCCGCGCAAGGTGTGCGACACTGAGGATGATCATGATTTGACCATTGCCGTCTAATGCATATAGTGAGTGCCAGTATGCAGCAGTGATCCTCACTCGCCTGCAATCTCTGTGGTCTGTAATGTCTTGCTGCGTCCATATGTTGCTAGCGAGCACTTGGTGTCCGAACCTTACTTGAGTATTTACTAAGCCCTGCCCCATCTACGAGTCAGCAATCGGCTGACCATGAGTTTACAGAAAGACATTAAAGACTTCCGTGTTCTGATAGCAAATGTTATCCGTCAGGTGCGCGCAAGCTTTGTTGAGCGCTTCAGCATGGGTGCGCCAATCATGGGCGGCAAGATCCAGGGGCCCGCCTTCAACGACGTGGCTGAGAAGGTTGACTGGGTCGAGCGCTTTGTGCTCCTTGGCACACAAGCCACTGAGGCTGCACGATCTGAGCGCGAAAGGTACTTCACAACTCATGCGCTGGTTTGCTCATTCTGTCTCCTGGCCTCATGTCTGTTGTCACTCTGTGCCGCTTTCATGGGAATAACAGGAAGGATGCCTTTGCTGAGTGCTCCCTGTTGCCACTTGACCGCATGCAGAGTTTAGGCGGTGAAGTGAAGCTGGGCGTCGGTACTGACATGATGTCACTTGCCATATCAAGTGCTCAACAGCTTACTGCTAGCTCTATGAAGCATTCCCTGGACCTGTTGATTTGTGGCAGATGCCCTGTGATATCAATGTGGCGTTGGTCTTGGCCTGCCGGAGGAAGTCAAACCTCAGCAGACGTGAGACTGCATGGCAAGTGCCAAAGGACTGGGTCTGTTAAATATAGAACCCCATTCATATCATGGGCAACATGAGGAGCCCAGAGATTGCCAAAACCGTAAAACCTGAACCCTAAATATAAATACAGAAATTAAATTAATATGAAGTGAGAAAAAAATATCCGGCTGCAGGGTGCAGGCGGGCATTTCCCGGGAGAGCAGCGGCTCGGACTTCATGCCGCCCGAGTCGCCCTCATCTTCGCCCTCGATGCCGCGCATGAATCTGCACCTTGGCGTCCTCCACTACACACCCTCCAGGTGCCCACTCCGCTCCACATGCTTGTATTTGCTGCTTTGTCACAAAGAACATGGCGGGGGCTGGCTGACTTGGTAGACCTGCATGATGACTACACCTCAAGGGTTCCAATCTAGGTCCGTGTGCATGCAGTGTACCATGTATTTGGGCCACCCGCATCTGACAGCTGTGCTTCACATCGCATGTGCTTGCGAAATCTTACTTTAGAGCGTTTCAGCGCATCTGATGGAAGCTGTGCTGCAGGGAGCCATTCCCACTGTTAGCAGATGGTGTGCACTACACGCCTGACACGCTGGACATATGGGGGGACCGCAGCGAGATGGATTACTGGCTGGGTGTGCTCCTGGACCAGGTCAGCACTGTCGTTGAGAAGGCCGCAGCCTGCGACGACAAACCTGGTGTGGTCTCAGTGCCTTTTGGCGTACCTTCCTCATCTTGTCCATGGCCTTGCTGGCTCACATTCCTTGGTCATAGACATTACTGGCTGACTTGGCATTGAAACACTCCAATTCTGAACTCTGATGGAAAGCTGTTGGTGCAGTAGCCCAGACCTGACATTCCTCAGCGTGCCGAATCCAGAGTTGTTGAGAAGAATAGGGTTTAGGGGATATATTCTTGAATTACCCTTGACCCTAAATATAATGCGATGCACTGTGGCAGATGGGCGGCGGCGGGCAGCGGCATTTGGTCGGGCGCTGGAGGCGCACTTGGTGAAGATGCGTAGTGAGCCCGGCGCATACGGGCAGCTCGGCCTCTCTGACCTCCTCGAGATGCGCGAGGACTGCCTGCGCGAGTTCCGCTTCACTGACGTTTACAGGTCTGGTTCAAGCGTACCGGGCGCACAAATGCATCACACCTTCTCCATTTTCAGCACTTGCATTGGCATTTAATCAGTCGAACGCGTGCACTCTGAGATCGCTCGACAAATAAGCTGCAAAGTGAAAGAAATGGATTCAAGCTGTCCCGTTTGCCGCACTTGCATTGCCATTGAAGCAGTTGGGCGCATGCACTGCTGTGAAATTGCTTGATAAGTAGGCTGCAAAGTGATACTTGACTCACCGGTAAGCTGCTGTGGCACAGGCTGGACAAGGCGCGGGAAAATGCTGCAGCGCTGGAGGTGCTGCCAGACCTGCTGACAGAGTTGGACAGCATGGCGCCGGTGCCCCGACTGACTTCACTGATCGAGGGCTGCCTCGCCGCCAACATCTTTGACTGGGGCGCCAAGGCCTGCGTCGACCTCTACCACAATGGCACCATCCTGGAAATATACAGGTCAGCACATGCAAGCTTGCAGGCTTTGAGCGTGCCATGGTGACATGGTCCATGGATTTGCGCTGGACAACACTCGTCAGCAGATTGATATGGTCTGTAAATTCACCACTTGAAGGGTTCATTTGGCATAAATCTAAGTGCAAGAAGACAGTGCAGGTGTCAGCTGCTTGATATCCATATCACCTTTGTGCAGGAAAGCAAGGACAAAGTTGTCCCGGCGGCCGTGGCGCGTCGACACGTTTGATGCACTCGCTCACAAGTGGCTTGGCGCGAGCAGCCCCGACTCGCTGAGCGAACCCGTCGCGGTCCCCCGCTCGCCATTTCGGCGAGTCATCATGTTTGTCGACAATGCAGGCAAGGCCGCCTGGCACAAGCTCTCTTTAACCTTTTTCTTGCTGAGGTGCTTCTTTTGCTGCGGCACATGTGTAAGTTACTCTCTGGCAAATGCCACAGCTGCAGGTGCAGACGACACATTTCCTGTGAATGCCAAAGCATGCCAAGCTCAGTGTCTCTCAAAGCCCCCCAAGGAACAGATCAACATCATGCTGCTGATACTTTTCACCTTTTGACATGGCAGGCGCGGATGTTGTGTTGGGGATGATACCCTTTGCGCGGGAGCTGCTGCGCATGGGAGCGGAGGTGGTCATGTGCGCCAACAGCCAGCCGGCCATCAATGACATCACCGCACCCGAGCTGCGCGCTCTGCTCGACCAGATCGCTGCTGTCTGCCCCGTCATCAAGGTGCGCGCATGCGCCTGCTGTCTTAAGGGACTGTTGCCCACTGCTGCACCGCATGGAGCAAGTGGGTCCTTTAGGGTATAGGGTTTGGGTTTATATTCATTTTTTTTGGGTTTAACCCTAAACCCTAAACCCTAAATAAATGAATACTGCTTGCAGCTGTTTTTGCAGAGCCAGAATGTTGGAAGGCTTGGTTCCAAGCCACGACTGAATGCCCTTCTTGCCTCATACACATGGACGTAGTATCAGCACCAGTATTAGTATTAGTATTAGTATTAGTATTAGTATTAGTATTAGTATTGGAATGAGTATTAGTATTAGTATTAGTCATGCCGCTGCAGGCAGCGCGTGCGGCAGCCCAAAGGGCACAGCAGGAAAGCGGGGGCAGTGTTCCAACCTATCCGGGCCTGCGCCGCCGCGTTCCCTCCTCCGGAAGGCTGACAGAATACGGCATGCCTTCACCCGCCACAGCCGCCACGATTGACCATGGCCGCGATGAGTCACCTGGGCGTGCACAGCTGCCACCTGGCACCAAGTCACCCCCTCTCCACACCAGTTTCCAACTTTATGCCAATCCTAAAAATAGCGATGGCGCCCAAGGATGCCCAAAGGAGGACCTGGATGAGGTCAGATGTTTGCAACAGGGGTTTCTTTAGGCATTGCATCACAGAGTTAGTGGAAAGCATTGCCTATGCGCATGGAACAGCCTCAACTTGAGGAGAGCCGTGCAACCAATCCACACGATAACAGCGACAGCAATGTGATTTTCAAACCTGTTATCACATACCGTTTTGTGTATGCCACCTGTAGTTGAGTCTCAATACCAACGGTGACATGACCAGGGAGGCGCGGCTGTTTGTGTGCGGCAATGGCCAGGGCAGCCCGTGCCTTGACCTTCGCCGCGTTCCGGAGGCCTTAGCAGATGCCACTGTGGGCACTGATTTGGTTGTTATTGAAGGCATGGGGCGTGCCATCCACACCAACTACAGGTCTTATCTGCCTCTCTGCATCTCTCACGCTGCTTGTGGTGCTTCAGGCCTCCTGATATTGGGTGTCCATCATACATGCCTTCTCGCGCTTTCAAACCACTGCAGATCAGGGTTGGGTGGATTTCTGATGCTAAATGCTATCAGCTATTTGCAAGACTGGTGTGTCAAGGTAGTATGCAGGATGGTACAATAAGCTGGCATGTTTAGACATCATTCTTCTACTGCACATGGCTTTTTCCCTGCGCAGAGTTCCCATGCAACACAAGACAGTCTTGCTATGCTGAGGAGCAGTACCATGCATTTATGTTCATTAGCACGATATGCCTGATGGTGTTGTCGCAATGCAGGTCAAGATTCAAGTGTGCCTCGCTGAAGCTGGCCATGATCAAGAACCAGCATCTGGCAGAAACTCTGTTCCATGGCAATGTCTACGACTGCGTGTGCCTCTATGAGCCACCTGCTGGCGCATGAGTTGTCATTTTTTGCGCAATCAGGCTGCTGGCTGTTTTGGGTTCTTGCAGATATGTGAATATTTCTGGGGGCCTCCACTTCATCATGGTGACATGGGTTTTCTGTACAGGACCCTGGTTTAGAGTAGCGTTGCTTTATCTCACGGGCGTTATTAATATTATTAACATCAGTAATTGATTTTTGCAGCCATAGTGCCACTCTTCTGTTTAACATCTCTGATTGGCCTCATTTACGAGACATTTGTCATCTCTTACTCTGTGTCACATATTCAGGTCCAGCAAAATTTTGGTGTGGGATTACCAGGCCCAGTGTAGTCAGAATTCTTGGCTAAATTCCTTTAAAACAGCATGTGTGCCTTTTTTGTTTGGGTATTCATGGCAGCCTATCATAAGCATGGCAGCAAATGGCTAGTCAAGTGAGCTGAGAGGGTGAGGAAGAACAGGAATTGTACTTAGCTGTAGTGAAGTCTTGCAAAGCAGCAATCCGAGTATGCCTAGATGGCCTCCTGGTGACATGAATTGTGCTACCAGCCAATTGCTAATGTTGTGCACTGCTACCCGTATACCCAAAGCAGTTCAATTAGACACAATACCGCTGAAGAACCTTGCAGCTAGCTGCAGCGCTGCAATGGCGTCACGCCTATCATTGTGGACGCCTTGCTAGCACTCAGACACCGAAACCGTTCCGGAAAAAGCTTAAGGATCCTTGCAACGGCACTTCAATAGGGTTGCAACCCTATTGGGCATTGCTGCAATAGCAGCAATATGCTGTGGTTCACTTATAAGTGATGATTCTGCCATCACGATCTGGATCTAAGATGTTAATACTGCACTCGAAAGGGGAAGCATTTTTCAGGTCCTGTATGTTGACATCCAAGTCATATCCCCAGGAAACTACCAAAGGGTCCCGTGTTCTTGACGAAATGTTCTCGTGATGACCTTTCGTTCCATGATGTCACATCCGGTCGCTTCCCAAGGTTGTATTTCTGACGCTTAAAATCCACCAACAGCACATGTCTGCAGGTAAAACAGTACAAAACAGGACTGGAAGCTACAAAGCCGATTCTACCAGTGCGGCACATATCCCGATAAGTATGGCAAGGTAGGAACACGCATGCCGTATGACTTTTGGCCACGTTCCTGTGACACCCTGGGATTTCTTGCGCATTCGATCATATCTATAGAAGTTGGTAAAAATAGTGAGATCTCGCGTCATGGAACATTTTACTGATCCACTGAAGTGATATTCCAGGTGCATTGCGAGCCGTGCGACGCCTGTGAAGGTGGCAAGATCAACTCACGGTAGTTGGCCACTATGTCGTACATACCCTTATAAACCTGAACGCAAGTGCTAACAATAATTTCTCGTTGACATGTTCTGTACCGTACTTGCCGTGCCGTGGTTTACGTATGGCTGTCTTGTGCAGTTTGCTCCAATCGGGGCCCTCTCCCCTTTCACCGCACTTTGTCGATTCTGAAAAGGTCAAAGGTAGGATCTTCTTCCAAGCAGGTGGCTTAGATCTGTGATCTTCGAATGGGGTGAACTGCCTGCTGCAATATGTCAGTTACCGGACTGTGCGTCCTCCAGTGCAGGAGGAAAACAAGGAACTTGCCCTTCTGTGCAGTGACGTAGTTGCTGCTAAATCGAATTTTGCCTATGACAGGTCCCTACATGTGCCACATATACCGCTGAAGCTGGAGCAGCTACCAAGACTGAAAGCGAGCAAAAGACTCTGTTCAACAGGCTCGGCGGAGGTCCAGCAGTCCGTGCTGCAGTGGTGGGTGTCTTTCTTGCTTCTCTGTCCTGTTGGAGGAGACTAAATCGACCTGCCTGGCACTGGCTTGAAGATTTGACCTGTGTATTGGATGTGCCAGGACCTGTTCTATGACAAGATGATGGCTGACCCTCGCGTCAACTACTTCTTTGAAGGCATTGACATGAAGAAGCAGCGCGCACACCAGGTCTGCATCCCGCAGCCGAGAAACACATGTACATGCGAATTTAAAACATGCATCATAATTGCAGCAGCCCTTCAGCCTTTATCTTGGCGCATCATCTAGTGTACTGTGTCCAAATCATTTACCTTATCAGGTCCAGAATACGTTTGGCAGCGTTCTGATGCCACTGCACTCCTGACTGATACATTGGTGTCTGCTCATCAAGGCTGCCTTCCTGACATATGCCATGGGTGGCTCAAAGCGGTACGAGGGCAATGCAAACATGACGACTGCGCACAATCGCCTTGCAAAGGAGATGGGAATGCGCATGGAGCACTTTGACATTGTCGTGGAGCACATCGGTGGCGCTCTGCGCGATCTACATGTCTCCGAGGTGCAGCCTTTCCGCACAATGGCAATTCCCTTGCTTCTTTTTCAACATCACATGTTTTTGGGCCTTTTCTTGTGCATCCCTGGGCTCCTTCCATAATTGCCCGGCCATATTCCCTGCCTCTGAGTGGCCTATGTGCCAGGAGGTGGAAGTTCGAAACTCAGCGCCCCCGGGAGTGCTTTTTCGGATTTTCGGGTTCAAGTAGGTACTCGCCACAGGCGAGGTGAATGCGCCGATGCACTGGCCCCGTGTCGTGCCTACCTTTGGAGGTAGTTGAGAAGCCTAATGGCCTTTAAGAGGGGGTGAGGCTTACCTCTCCAACGCACCTAGCCATCCGGCTGGAAACGCGTCTTTCATTCATTCATTCATTCCCTGCCTCTGGGGAAAGACACTTTTTACGAAGCATTGAGTGAGGGATCCTTGATTAATGGAACAGGTGGAAATTGCCGAGGCAGCCGCTGTGGTGGAAACACTGCGCCCAGCCTTCCAGGAAGCGATTGAGAATGCCAAGATGTGAAACAGGCCATGCCGTGCACTGAGGGTAATTCATTTTCAAAAGTTTTGACCAGCACTCTCTCACTTGTGATGCCAATAAGGCCATCTCGGTAGTATTGTAGAGACAGTATCTAGACCTTTTCGAGATGACTTGATGGCAGGAGAAGAGCGTTTTTGTTGTTTGTCAGTAGGATAGCTAACTGTGTTTGTAGCAAGTGTGCTACATTAATATCAGTGGTGGTTGCTTTTCTGCGAGATTCGGCCATTCTATTTCAGCATTGCATCACAGGTTTGGCTCAGGACAGTCCAGTACTTGAATGACATTTCAGCATTATTGCCATGCAAGGCATGCTGGTTTCATATACTTTTTTCATAGAGCTGCGTAGTTTATAGCACTGTGCTTAGGCTCTGACTTAGCAAGTAGAGCAGTGTATCTCATGTGGACTCTATCATGGAACTGGACCAAGTTCAGGTTTGTAAGGTTTGTTTTGCTGCTAGTAAGTAGACATTAGCACAGGCAACTGATTCCATGGGCCTACGCAGAGTAGATGGTTATGATGTACAGAGTATATACCCTTCCAAGCATTCTTTAACGAACTTCCTTCAGAAGGGAATTGCAACTGGTGGATTGGGTGCACTGCCAGAGAGGATCTGGCTTTAAATCATGTGTTTGTTTCATGTCAATACTGCCCGATGTTTTGCTGCTGCCATGGTTCTTCAATATTGTAATCAGGGATAATTCTCATAGTGTGGAAGCTTGGCCAAGTGATAGCTGCATTCTGAACCTACATAACGCTGTGTCATAAAGTGTGCCAACTGTGCCAAAGAGCACATCTCTGGACAGGTAGTTCTGCAGCCCTTCACACGTGTACATCAGCAGAGTCTGATGCATGCACCGCAATCCTCCCCGGTTGAAGCTGCTACGGCAGCAGCTGTTCTAGAAATCTTCATCATCCGAGTCAATAAGGTCGGAGGCTCGGATGGTGCGCAATGTTGAGGGGACTCTATGTGCGCGGCGGCAGTTGCAGGGCTTGTACTCGCGCGCTTGGTGCAGCGTAGACCTGAAAAGCAGACCATCATGATACAGCCAATGTCTGACAGACAACACGGCCTGGACAGAATTTTGAGAGTTCCCTTGTTGGCCAAGCCCTTCATCAATGTGGGCATGCATGCAGATGGGTGTGAGGCATGCCAGCCATAAAGACTCAAAAGCACTCGACCCAAAAGGAGTCAACCAGCGTGTATGCGGATTTGGTGGCTAGAGTGCTGTCAAAGAATTGCATTCTAGCTTTTCCTGGACACTTTGCAACACCGGAAACCGCCACAATTGCACATGAGACGGTTGAATGGGCAGTACCAGTCCCTGCATTTAGCTGATCAATGGCTGCAAGGAGATTGGCATGACACATGCAGCACCAAAATTGGTATCTTTGCATGCATCTGTGCAGCTTTGGTGGCACCTGGGGGAGCCGTCAGACTGGTTGTCTTGATTCCAGGTGCCTGAGACAGTGCGCTGCCGCAACAGTGAACTCTTGGGCCCTGTTGGAGACTTTCTGGCTGTAGCCGGATCATTCACTGTCACGCGCTTGGCTGGCGCCGCATGCCATTCGCCCTCACTATCCTCCCTGCATGCATGCAGCAGAGATGAGATGTGAAGGAGTCTCCTGACAGTACTCCCTGAACTTGAGGAGCCCACTCTCGGTGTAGAGCAGCAAATGAGTGTTCTTCCCTTTCGGCTCTCAGCATGCCAAATGCTTCCCTTTTTTCTGTGTCCAAAACTTCATGAACAGTAAAAGGCACGGATCCTCACAAATGACGCAAGAAGAATCTATGGAACATCACGTGGGTGTGTTCGTCGTAGGCCCAGGCAACTTAGTCCCTGTCCAGGACGGAGGCGAAGCTTCTGGAGGTAGAGGGCTGATGACAAGATTTAGAAGGGGCTCACCATTGGGAGCTTGCTGCTGCGCATGGGCAGCGGTCTGCCGCTTCCAGTGCTGAGGTCAGCTGCTGCGCCTTGGCCTCGATTGTGGCCTCGCATCCAGCCTTGGTCTCCGCAATCTTGCTCAGCAGCTCCCTCTTGAGCTGCTCTGCCTGCCAGCACATTCGACTCTTAAATTCACAGTCCAACCTCCGTCACCAGAGTGCACCCCAGAAGTGCATTCCTCGGACAGTTCTCCACAGCAAGTGCTCTTAAACTTCTTATACATCTCCATAGATTAACAGGTGCTTCAGTCGGACCACGTGGAGCTGCAAAGTTTTTACGTTTGACTGCAATGCGCACGGATGATCAAGGGATTGACCTTTCCAAAATTGTGTGGGCTCATGCCAAATCAACCCCGGCCAGGCCACATTGTCGTTGTCAGCCCAGAATGCATGGGAAGTGACAGACCAATAGACTGAGATTCCGAAAAGTGCAAAGCATGACTGATGTGCGCGCCTGCAGTAAGAAGCGGTGCTCGAGGTCGGCTACGCCCTCGCGGAATGCGCGTTCCAGCGTCTCCACACGGCGCTGCAGCAACGCCTGTTCCCGCTCTCGCACCGCCGCCAGTTCAGCCAGTGCGCGCTCCGCATGCGTCTGCGCGCTCGCAATCTCTGCGCGTACAAAGCCAACTTCTGAGCAGTCTACGGCTTAGTGCTCACATGCTAAGCAGTGTCTGCATGCGCATAGAGGTTGGTAGGGTGTCTTGATGCATGTGCCCAGCTGCTGCTCGCCGGCCCATGTGACGCATATGTACAGTCACAGTCATTGCATGCACCACATCGTCCCCCATTTGTTCGGTGCATCTCACTGTGTACTTCAGCTAGCTTGGGTGTAAACTCTTTGCATGCGCGTACAGGGTTTCCTTGCAACCACTGCATACAAACAGATGGTTGTTGGTTCCATCTCTGGCGCGGGCTACCATTGCACCCTGACATCCATTTAAATCTATTGCAGGTCGTCGTGGCCTTCTCTCCAGGCACAGCAGCTACACGTAGTGACCCCGTGCATGGAGCAGTCCTCTGGAATTTATTTTGCTGCTGAAAGTCTGGTGTTATGCACCATCCCAATCGCATCTCACGTGCTGTTATAATCTATGTGGGGAGAATGTGAGGGACCGTTCTGGCTCTGAAGCGTTAACGTGCCTTTCTGTCGCTCTGCGAGGATGCTTTGCAGGTGCCCTTGGAGGCGCTGTTCGTGTACATCTATGCGTAGACTGCCTGCCATGGCCTCCAGAGTAGCGAGGGCTCCGTCTGCTGTCATTAATTGTGGTGGATGAAAGACGAAATCGTCATCCACCATCTGAAAATTTCGCTTTAGCCGTACCTATTTGTGGCACTTCCCCTGATGGCTGCAAGGCTATGCCAGGCAGTACTTCTTAGCCTTCTTAAAAGTCATTCGAGATCGTTGTTTCAAAGAATTCTTGTCTCACTGACTTGTGTGATCGTCTTGCGAAGCAGTCTTTTGTCAGCATAATAAACTTCGGCAGGTTGATTTCGCAGACATGCCGGGATGCGAGGCGGCAGAACAACTGCTCTTATGGTTCCGAACCAGGTAACCTTCAGGTGTGGTTACTACAGAACCTCATCCAAACCAACCTTTCCGGAATGAGTGTGCGGATCTTAACGTTGGAGGATACGAGTGCCCTTGCCCAATTTAGTTTCATGGCAGGCTATAAGTCTGCAAGCATTGTGCCAGGAAGAAACCAGCGAGACTGCAGATCTATCCTCAATACTCAATCACCATAGAAGATAACGATTGCCCTTCTGAACCAACATCAAGCATCACCGCAAAACTTGCAAACAGGAACAGGTGTCAGTGCCACTAGATGGACATGTCTCTTTAATGCTAGCCAGCAGCTATTCTGCTCTGTCTGCACTTCTGGAATCTATCTTCTCTTCTTCTTGTCCTCGCGATCTTTGTCCTTGTCCTTGCCTCTTTTGCTGTCCTTCTTTTCGTCCTTCTTCTTTGGGGTGGGCGACCTACTCTCCCTCTTCCTGTCCCTCCTTCTCCCCTCGCCTGCCATGTCCAAATTTCTCAAGACATAAATATTTCCCAGTGATCACATGCCAAGAGAGACACAGATGCAACCGGCAGCGAGAGAACACCAAAACCGAAAAGCTCCAGCCTGAACATAATGCGCACATGTCAGAAGTGCAATCCTTTTCTTACAGATACCATGCACATTAAATCTCTTGAATGATGGAATTGAACGCACTTGCAACGCTGCTGTGAGCCATGCAAGTTTGACAGAATAATGACACAGAATTGCTGAAGCAAGGACAGGCGGAGTTCTTCTCAGAGGCTGTCATATACATATATATATGACTTAGGACTGGCGAGTGGGGTTGGATGGGTCAGGCCCACACCTCTGACAGGGGAAGCGCTGTGAGAGCGACGCCGCTTGCGGACAGGGCTGCGGCTCCTGCTGGGGGAATGTCTCCGCCTGGCTCGCTCCCTTTCTCGTTGTTTTTCCCTCTCCCTTTCCCTTTCTTTCTCACGCTCCCTTTCCCTGCAGACAGACAAGTAGGAGCTCCTGTCACAGACTGCCACACAGCATACTGCACAATCACATGAAAATGAATGGCAGGCCCCTCTTGTTGCCTGCAGACACAGATTTATACCACAAAGTTCTAAGAAGCAAAGCCGTCTTGCCGCATGTCCCGCCAGCTTCACCATGGGACCTACCATGCAATGACATGCTGCCCAAAATAAATATTCAAGAACATGCTGTCTGTGGCTTCACACATTGTGGCATCTCAGTCACATGAGCCAGACGCACAGCAGCATCCACAGAGGTCACCCACCTCTCCCTGCTCCTGCTGCGCTCACGCCTGAGGCGTTCCCTGCTGCGGGACCTGCTGCTTCTGTGCCGTTTCTTCTCCTCCCTGTCTCTTTCCCTGTCCCGCTCTCTGTCTTTCTCTGCTTCCCTGTCTTTCTCCCTGTCTTTGCCCTTCCTGTCAGACTCCCGATCTTTCTTGTCCTTGACGACCTTATCACGGTCCTTGTCCTTCTCTTTGGATCTATCTTTCTCCCTGTCCCTGTCCTTCTCCCTGACACAGCACACACATGGCCTTCAAAAGTTTTGACTCCGCACTGCACCACCTTTTCCTTCACATATCAGTTTGGAATCAGGCCATAGCAACTCGTCGTGAACACATGTAAATGAGGGCAGCAGGACCAACCTTTTGGGCTCTTCTGACTTTGCTGAGTTCTTGTCATCAATTTTTTGTACCAGCAGCTCAGCAGGGGCATGTTGGCCAGATGAAGGCGCCGGTTCTACCCGCCCAACCTCCTTCTCGCCTTCAGGCGCAGCTTCCTCAGCCTCTGCAACGAGGCCCACATCCCATTCGCTCACATTAATGGACGTATACGCTTGAAACCTTTGAAAATTCGTGCGCTCCTCATCATGTGTGTCATTGAAGAGAACGACATAACCACTCTTTGGTCACAATTTGAAGCACTAATCCAGCGCCGAGCATCAAATGGGATATTAGCAGCAGGGGCCAATCCAGCACCTGGATGGACTGCAGAAGTCTCAGTCTGGTCTGCAGAAGCATTTATCACAGTGCGCAGCTCCAATCGGTGGCCCTCGGTCTCTCGAGTGCTGTCTGCTCCATCCAGCCGTATGCAGTAGGAGGGCGGTGGGTGCATGACATCTACTGACAAGACCATGGCAGCTCGCCGTGTTCCCTCCCGATCAATGTACCACACACTGAAAATACACACAGCCACTCAGGATTAACTGCGCACCAGCATGAAGAACAACATTCCCTTGGGTGAATTGCTGGAAAGTGCTTATTCAGAAGGGTTAGTAGAGACATGACCCAGCAAGGCAGCACGATCGCTGTCACTCGGGACATGCAAATCGGCATGTGAACGTGAATAGAGCTGTGCAGACCAACCTGTCTCCTTTGCTGAACGAGGCTGCAGTGCCATTGGCATTTCGGACGGTATCACGTACACGTGCAGAAGCTTTGGCAGCAGGTTCCTCCACTGTGACAGCAGCCGTTTCCTTTGCACTGCCAGAAGCTGCCACTGTGGCTTCGTCTGCAGCAGCTTCTTCTGCAGCTGGTCTTGCCTGCTCAATTGATCCATCCAGCTGCAATTCATCTTCGCTTTCCCTCTCCTTGGAAATCCTAACACCATCGTGTGCCACTTCAGCTGAGGTATCTGCCTTGGGTTCATCACTCTTGTCTGGCTCTACTGCTGCTCTGTCAGGAGCATTGTCCAGTGCAGCCGCTACGGCGCTACCGGTTTCTGGCTCAGCCTTCTGCTGTTGTGGTGCTTCACTGTCAGATGCATCATCAGAACCGTAGCCCAAACCCAACGCATCAACCAACTCGCTGCCTCCATCCTCTTCGCTGCCTGATGACCATGCAGCAATCACATCAGAGCCAATGGCAGAGCATGTGCTTGTCCCCCTTCCCCCGGGGTCATGAAAAATGGAGCCTCTTGCAGAATCAGCTTGAACAAAAAATCATCCCGCGGAGGTACATGCTTGAGAGCAATTTATATGCACAGAGCATCAAAATTACCTTCATTGGCTGCCACCACATCAGCAGCAGCTGTCTTCTCCTTGCCTGGTTCCTTTGCAGCTGCATCTCTTTGTCTGCTCCTGATGACTTCTTCAGCCACTTCCTCTGCACCACAAGTTCCAAGCATCAGCAGCACAGTGGTGCAAGCACTAGCACAGACAACCCAACCGTGACTGACTGCAAGTGCATTTGAGCCACAGTCAACCATCTGACTAGGTTTGGACATAGCTAAGAAGTGTCAGATGCTGCAGGCGCCTACGCATTTTCTGACTCCTGCACTACAGGAGTCCTGAAATAGACATGAAGTTCAGTCTGGTTCAAGTATCAGGACCACCGAACACCTCTCAAATTAGGCGAGGATAATGTGCGCACATGGTTCTATAGTCTCATTAAATGCAACTTCAGCATAAACCCTCCCGTTTCAGTCTACTACTGTCAGGAGCAGCCTCGCACCGAACATGGCATCGGTGACCTCCAGCAGGATGGTGGTGAGGTTGCGCTTGACGAGCGCAGTGAGGCGTTCCCTCCGCAATTCCTCCGCCCGTCCTATTTTGGCGTCTTGCTCCTCTTCTTCCTCCGATGAGTCCCCCGCTACGCCGCCACCGGAGCCCCCTCCCGCGGCACCGCCCCATCTGCAATTGCACAGACAAAACTCCGCTGAAATGCTGCCACTTCCTGCGCCACAGGTGGCCGCCAAAGGTTGCATCCTTCGGTGTACAGAACAGGCTTGCATGTCTGGTCAGGTAATACAAATGATACCCACGAAACAGACCGCCATGCCTATGAGGGTGGTCTGCGATAAGAGGTTGGTACCACATGCCCAACAATGTCCAGAGGGATAGGAGCTAAGATGGCAGGGATTGAAGCACACACCTTGGGCCTCCCGCTTGTGCTAACCTGCGGGACTTGGCCTGATCGGGTTCAGTGTCGCTGTCGCTACCTTGTTTGGGCGCTGTGGGGGGAACAGCACCATGGGAGAAAAGTCAATCACTCAGCCAAGACAGGCAACCCTCCTGTTCAGCCTTTCCAGGCCCTTCCATCGACCCCTGGAAACTTGCACCTCACATTGCCCATGCAGAACGGGTAATCCGATGACTCCCAAGACAACATGCGATGAGCGCAGAAAGGAGTTGACCATGGATAAGGGAGCTCCACATAATGACTCTCCACAAAGAAATGTTCCGATGAGAGGAGGGAGCACCTCCTGAAGCATTGAGATTGATGCCCCGCTTGAGCATCTCAGCACGCAGCCAAGTGGGCACCGTCCTCTTAGGCGTGGGTGCTGTCGGCACAGCCGCAGCCAATCCCATCTCTGCAATGACAGTTGCATGTATGGTCAATGAAAACAGAGCACAACACTCTTCAGGCAGAAGAGGCACGTGGAAAGATAAACACATGCATTGTCCGGTATGGACAGACTGGCAGGCACCTGTAGGTTGACCGTAGGGCGGCACAGTTCCGGGAACACCACTTGGTGCGTAGGCATGGAACATGATTTGGCCCGAAGAAGGTGGATGCTGGGCCTGGAGCACGTCAAGCACCTTTTCAGAAAGACACATCATGACAGAGAAATTGTGTAGCAAAATTAAGAGGGTCAGACGTGCGTTTTCAGAGACATGAGTAGGCAGGATGGCAGGGATGCCTGTTGTGGATAAGCCTGGCTGAAAGGCTGGGGAGGCACAGGGCCTTGCGGAAGCATCTGCTGCTGCTGTGGATAATAAGCGCCAAACTCCTGCCCCTGCTGAGGATACTGCGGGTGTTGCAAAGGCTGCTGGGCATACTGCTCTTCCCATTGCTGCTGTTCGTACTGCATCACGAATTTAACCAACCTCAGGAGTGCGCAGCTAGCCTTTTCCGGGACAGTAGATAGCGCAAGGGGTCTACATTCAGTGTTATGGAAGCAATAATTGCAACATGATATCTGAGACCCATTTGTTTGCAATCCAAAAGACAATCAGGTCATACTGGTTGTCGAAGCATTACCATATTTGGGTGCTGGTACTGCGCCGCTGGATATTGCTGCTGCTGCTGTTGCTGCTGAGCATCGTAGTACTGTGCATAGTACTGCCACTGTGTCCAGTATGAGGCCTGCTGCTCCGGGGTCATGGCCGCATATTGCTCCTGTGAAAGCTCTGCGCCCTGCTGGACCGCCCACTACAGATAGCAGAGCTCTCAGCTGACGTAATGCTCAGTCTCTTCTTAGGCAAATATTCACGACCGTATCGATGTGAACTCATTATTACAATCACTCACATGATCAAGGCGCAAATGTGACCCACTCAGAGATAGAGCTGTCTTCCTTCTGATCCAGCACAATCCCAAACACGGTGATCGCATTCACAGCTCTCCTCTCTGTCGGCTGTCAACTGCACAGGATGTGTCACGTTGAAATACCTGCTGAGATGGGTCCACAGGTAGGACTGGCTGATCAGGCAAGGATGGCGCTGGATGACTTGGCGGCGCCTGTGCGCTGAGGACAGAGTGTTCTGGCGGGGGGGCTCGCGCATCCCCTGTGGGCGGAGGCGGTGGCGGTGGCGGCGGTGGCGGTGGTGCCTGCATAGCCACCAGCACCTGATTGAACTGCACTCTACTCACTGGGGCCGGTCCTTCTGTGCTGCAAAAGCTTCGTGGGAAGTGTAGAATGGGTGTCCTGCATACCGGCACTTCACTCATGCTAGCTGGTGCACCCCAAGTGCCCTGTCCAGGAAGCCCTGGTTGGTACATCATTTGCAGTCCGGAAGGATCCACGCCTGCACAACACACATCTGGCAAAATTAGCAATGCCTTCAGCCCTGAAAAGTCAACACTTCATCATAGGACAACATTCAGCAGTGAGCACGGCTCAGTTGCTTTGCCTGGCTGTGCCCCAGCAGGCAGTGGAGGTGGACCGTCAAAGGTGTGAAAGCTGTTCTCATGCTGCCCCTCTGGTTGAGGTGGAAGCCCGCTGCCGTACATTCTTATAAGTCGAGCAGCAAGAGCGCTTGCTCGTTCAAGGAAAGTGTCACCAAGTAACACTGACCGAGGCAGGCAGCGCCAGTAAAACCATTGGCTTCGATATATATCGGCCTGAGACTATGGAAACCTCGATGCGTTACACTCTATCGTTTGCTAAGATAAGTGAAAGGTGATTGATCGAACTATTGCGCTGGCATCATCCGAACAAACCATCAATACCATATGTTCGTTGAGATCGTCACATTCTTGCAAGACGTCGTTAAGGGCATGAGGGCTTTGCCAGCACAAGAGACTTTCCAGTGTGTTTGCTGGGAGAGATTGACAGGGACGACCGGGGGGACCTCCAGAAATTTTTCATCAGCTGATCAGCTTTTGCTCCCACAGGATTTGAATGCAAGTTGCCGAATCTTGTAGAGCTTACGAGCTGGAACTTGCGGTTGTACGCTGTTGTGTGCGTTGCCCAGACGTCAGCTTCACTCTCCTTGGACGATCCTTCTGCTCTCCAATGAGTAAACATGCAAAGAAGTGCAGAGAATTAAACGTTTTTTATTTATATTCATTCATGGCATGCTCTTGTCAGGATTTCGTAAGGTAAACAGAAGGAACGCTTCTGGATCGTCCTAGTGATCTACCATGACGCGTTTCGTGGGAGACGCAAAAGATGTCAGAGAAGGGAGGAAAAAACTATTCCCAACCACCAAAGATATGAAGAAGAACATGGAAATATATAAGAGGACAGGAAGGCATCCTGCACTGGAGGGAAACCGCAACTCAGACTCCCTGCCACCCCTCCCAGAGAGAGACATGAACCGACCCCATATCTTCATCGACGTGCAACAGGGCAACGATACGTTAGGTAATGGTGAATCCTGGAGAGACAGGGTCTGTACATGAAGCAATCCTGATTGCAAGTAATGTGTCTAATGTTGCTGGCTTTCCTCAGTCACTCGATGCAACTTCATGTTTCATGGAGTTGAGGTGCCTTCCGCCTTCCTTGATCGTGTTTGAAATCTACATTACCTAGCAAGAACGGTTCTGATGTGGCATGCAGGCAGGCTAGTGGTGGAGGTATTTGAGGACCAGGCACCTCTGGCAGCGCGCCACCTGATCAACAGGTGCCGTGAGGGCACCACAGACACACTGCAACTCACCTCTGTGCATCGCCTACTGCCCGACATGGCCATGTTTTTTGGGACCTCTCGTGGGTGCGCTCCACTGGCTCTGTCCTCAAGTGGGTGCATGTCTCAGTCATCATCTGTTGCAGGAATTGCAAGAAAATTACAGGATGTCCAGCCGGGGCCTCCTTTCTCCAAACACATACTTGCACATAATTGAGTCAGATGGGAGGGCATAATACTGCCTGCTCCTGTGCTGTGTTTTTGTGCTCATATTTATATAGCAGCAGAGAGAGATACCGCATGGAGAAGGTACCAAGCAGCAACGAGGAGGGACCTGATCAGGCAAGGCTTGTGTGTGGTGCCAGGTATAAAGGATCGGGTGTGCGGGTCAGGCGGTACGAGAGGCTGCATCATAACCATGCAGGGGTGGTATCGCTGTCAGGTGATGGTTCTGAGGTGGCCATCTCGCTCACCAAGGCCCTCAGCCTTGACAGTGGCTATCAGGTGATTTGGATGCCCTGCAGCATGACTAGGTGTTCTTTCTCAGAAGCTCTTGCACCTTTTGTTGGCATCTGCTGTCTCAAAAATTCTTGTAGAGTCAGTCTCCATAACCAGTCCTGTCCCCTTTTCTGTCCCCTTGAACTTTAGTAGATATGGCTTGCATACTAGACGTTTTATCTATTTTTGAATTAGTTGCATTTGTTTGCCAACTGGGTGTTTTCTCCTGTTGCACATGTCTGAGCAAGACGCCTGACTTTGTAACATCAGTTTCCAGAGGTGTTAGGCAGGTACGTTTGCCACATTGCTGTATTACTCTGTGCCAATCCAGCAGTTACAGAAGGGGCACTGACGCGCAGGTCGTGGGGCGTGTGCACAAAGGCTTGGAGATTCTGGAGAAAATAAATGAGTCAGCCGTGGACCCCGATGACTTGCCCCTGCAAAGGATAACCATCACATCGTGCGGCCTCACAGATGCTCAGGTACGGTATATGTCCACCAGTCCTGCAAGACATCCCAATGAAACCACTTACGATTTTGCTCGCTTACATTGCTGTGCATGTGTATGATTTGAATGTCAGGACACAGGGGTAGGCCATAATAGAATGTAATGAACACGCGTTTTGCAGCTTTAGTGAAGGGTATACAGGGATGTTGGCTGTAGATATGTGGTCCTGTTTGACAACTTGGGGCACTGGCAGGGCACTCATGAGTCATTGGAAGAGGCAGCCAGGAGGGAAGCGCAGAAGAAGGAAACCCCTCAAGAGGCCGCTGTTAGATTGCAGGCAGAGAGCAAGCGAGCCCGAGACTCTGTCAAGTGAGTTCGTAAGATCTCCGTACAAATTTGCTTGAATGTGAGCAAGGCTGAGCAGAAGGCTGCGGAAAAGTGTTCCAGGTCATGCAGTGCCATGTCATAAACACTCGGACTCTTCCATTTGCAGGGATGCACTGCAATCGGGCCTAAGCCACACGAGGACAGGAGGAGAAAGAGCGGGTTCTTCTGTGAGGCAATCAGCGTCAAAGCGCAGCATGCTAGCTGATGTACTGGGTGATCTCAGTGACGACGAGGACTCTGCAGACGACTCCAACAGCTAGCACTATCTGACGCACCCATCGGGAGTACTGTCCGAGGGCTGTCACAGCACCACGGTGGTTGATGGGCCATCATGCCACGGTGGTTGATGGCATTTCCAGTGTTGCATTATAAATTCACAAATCATCTGCCTGCATATGGCATAGCATGGGCAAATGATCTGGTTTCGCAAGCGAACAGCTATATGGACTGAACAAGAAGATCAACACATGATCTGTGACTCTGCTCTGAAACCCACACGAGCCGCAAACTTTTGAAAGCTTGATCCGGAAGCTGGATGAAGTTGTTTGTCGATGGTGGCGTTTCCTTCTTGGTGCAGTGGAGGTGGGATTGTTGCTGTCATTTTCGAACACATCTGGATTCCCTAAAGACACTCTGCGAACTGTAAATATAAGGCTGCACCATTTTATTCATCAACAATGGGAAAGGAAGGCAAAAGCAAAAAGTCACATAAACGCAAGAGGGATTTCGAGGATGATACGGAAGAGGACGATTCAGGATCAAGTGGTGCGACCTGTTCAGTTTGAACTCGGAACTTTTAATAAATAGATCCTGAATGCTGTGTCAGGATTCACGTTACAGGCACATCCTGTTAACACGCCCCTCAGTTGGCAGATGGCAGTTGACTTATTCTCCTTGGCATCGGAGAGCATCACGTTTGATCGGTGTTTTACAGAGAAATTGTACTGTCGTGTGATACTGTGCAGAAGATGACACTGCACGTGATAAGGCGAAACACAAAAAGAGTAAAAAGCACAAAAAGGAGAAGAAGCACAAGAAAAGCAGCGAGGACAAGGAACGGCTGAAGGCAGCGAAAAAGTTCTTGAAACAGAGTGTGTTCCACAGTTTCCTGTCCTGTTAATTCTGGAGTAAGTTGCCCAGTCGGACAGCAGAGGGACAGGTCTGTTTTGTGCACTGACAGCTCCTGTGTTTTCCCCATTGAAGAGCTTAAGGATGGTGATGGTGGAGGCGCAGCTGGCTCACAAGAGGACAATGAGCCTATAGAGAAGGGTACAGCAATTGACACCCTGACTGAAGACGACTACTTCAGGAAGAATGCTGAGGTGTCTTATCAAGAACTCTCTTTTCATAACTCTGCTTAATGCAGGACCATTATGCATGCTGCAGAGGGTCTAGGATCCCCTTCAACCAAGGAGACATCTGCACTCCCTACTTAACGTCCAGCTTGCCCGTATTGTTTGCATGAATATCACTCGGCGCATGGTGCTCTGCCCACATGCAGTTCAGCGAGTGGTTGCGCGTGGAAAGGGGCCAGTTCTTCAATGAAATGACCACAGAGGAGACGCACGCGCTGTTCTCAGACTTTGTGACCGCGTGGAATGGGCGCAAGCTGCCCGCACGGTACTACCACGGCATTGCTGATGCCTCTCTGCGCCGTACCAAACATGCTTGGGCCATCCGGGGTGCGCAATGCAGAACCTGCACATCACAGAGTGTCAGAAGTTTAGCTGCCTGGGATCTGCATGTTGGGCATCACTGTGGAAAATCAAATAGCCTCTACATGTCCTGGACTATGTTATGTTTTCGGCCCTTTCCCCAGTTCACACGAGTATAAGATTACGGTATGTCGAGGAAAATGCTTCAAACATTGGTGTTTTTTGGTGTTCCTGAGGATTTCTTGCAATGCACCCAGTACAGGGCAGATAATGCAGCGAAAGAGAACAATGGCGTTTCGGGGATAGTTGTCTGTATTACTAGGAATCTCTTGTAGTCAGGCACATGGTATTTCCCAACGGTACATGCTATTGTGAGAATCTGCCACATATGCAGGGAGGGAAGGGACTGAGCGCAGTGCACTCGGGATGGCGGCTGCGATTGAGGATGACCGGGAGGCCTTCGGGGCGCAGAAGCAGGCAGAGGCGGCCGAACGCAAAACATGGCAGAAGGAGCAGCGCGACGCGCTTGATGAAATGCTGCCCAAAGCCACCGGCAGGTGGCTGCTCGTTCCCACTCCTAGCTTCACTGCCCTTTGCCGAGGGAATTAAAGCAAAAAGCTGCTTGACAAATATCGCAGGACATGCACTCTGCCCTGCGCACTGTGTCAATATCTCTTATTTCCTATAGCAGATGAAGGAGCAGTCCTGTCTGGGCCTGACGTTATTGTCTAAAGTCTGTCCTTTGGTAGCTTAAAGTAGCTGCATGTCTAGCTGCAGTTTCGGAACGGTGTACTGTGGCAGGATCTTAGTTTTCTTAGGAGTGGGGGATGTGTTTGGACTTGGCAGGGAGGCACAAATAGAGAAGAAAATGGCGCGACGAGAGGCAGCCAAAGAGCGGGATGCTTCTCCAGATATCGTAAAGCTTCCGGGCGGCGGCGATGTCATGGGGGGTGACGATTCACTGGAAGCTGCCAGAGCCAGGCATGCTCCTTGTTTGTGTCTTTCTTGGCATTTTCTGCAAGATGGTATCCTACGCCTCAAGTACACTTTTGAGTACATTGCTGGGCTGCAATGCCGGACAGCCTCTGCCTCAATGATCCACGTAGCCTTCATGTTGGGCAGACCTTTACGCAATAACACTGGTGTTGCAGCAGCTCAGGAAGCTCTCCGAATGTACTAAGTATATAAGTGAGTCACTGTTTGTACGACATCCAAGGGACATGTTTTATAATGTAGATTTTCATGTGAAGCTCATATCCAGGTGTCATTGTTCAGGGAAGCCAAGCGGATGGAGTGGCGCACAAAGCAGCAGATGGTCAAGCGGGAAGAGGTCAGCCATAAGCTGTCTGCTGCACAGGCAGCCGAGGATGAAAAGATGGCTGCCTTCCGAGCAATTGTTGCACAGGGGCCAATCAGCATACCCAAGCGGCAATAATGCATGCAGGGGTGCAGTTGTATTCTGCTTTGTGATTATTTGACAGGTTCCAGGACAAAATTTGCTTGGTACGACCACACATTTCTACCCCTGCTCATCAGTTGTGACGTTACATTGCTGTGCGCGCTCTTCTGACCAGTGTCTTGACAATGCACCATTGGCTTGGTATGCTATAGATAGCCACTCTACCTGTTCTGTCAATCTACATATGCCGGCGTTGTATAATTAAGAGAGGACTCTTTCCTTGGCACTGCATCTCAATGCCATTGGCAATGGGATGACCCCATCCATTGTTCCCAGAGGGTCACAGCTTCATGCATGGCTGGCATTTAAAATGGCACTGGGGAATCAAGCATGCCATCGCTGTAGCCTTGGACGTTGCTTCGAAACTTCTCCACAAACACCGGGAACTGGACATTGTGTAATTTAAGTGTTTGCGCCACACCAGACCCCTCAATAACAAATGCAGAACACACCGCCTCCACGCCATTGCAAAACTGGTATGCCTGCTTGGCAAAACCGATTCTGCGGCCATTCCGTGCCAGATAAGGCCGCAGTCCCCCCAAGTGACTCATCCCCCGGTAGCTTCCGCAGGTGACTAACAGATCAGTCAGCCGCTCTGACGCCGCAGCAGGATCCTCTGCTGTCAGGGAGAGTGCACCTGGAGTGATGACATGCAGCCTGCACAGCTGCATGCGCGCCGGAAGCTGCACAAACAGATCCCCCGCCGCCTCTATGACCAGGCTGTTGAGATTTTGACAGCCCGGCAGCGCCAAATCAAGCTCGGTCATCGGCTTCTGATCTGTCGTTTGGATGTGAAGCTCGCGCACTGATGTGGGGTTTCTGAAGATCTGCTGGAGCGCTTGGATGGCATCCAGATTGTCATGCCATGTGAGCACGCATGTGTGCAGGCTGTTCAGTGCGGCGCCCCAACCATCCTGGAAGCACCTGTGCGGTAACACAATCTACTTCAGTGAACACCTTTGACCTCCTTGACATGGGCGTGCGGTCTGGACAGTGCATTATCGGCAGAGTTGATTAATGCTCAAGATCCCGTAGTTATTACAGGGGATAACAGCTGGGTGTCAGCAGTGACATCTAAAGAGCTGCTCAATTTGCCACCCCATTGCTCTAGGGAGTTGGCGCATAAATGTGATGAGTGACAATGGCCTGAGGATGCATTGGATGAAATTCAACAATCCCGTATAAATGCTGCATCGAGGGCATCATCTTGCAGCAATGCGACCAACATTGAACTGCCACTGCATCCCTTTCAGGGAGCTGGCACCCCACCTGTGCAGGCCTCCATGCAAGAGCATGAGCTCAATTGATGACAGTTGCCAATCCAGGCGGCAGGCGGGAGGCAACGCCAGGAATGCCGGCAACATGTTCTCTAGGCGCAGGTAGGTCAGCCGGGGCAGATCACTCAAGTCGCAGCCAGGAACCTTCATTTCACAGAATAGTATAAATCACTCATTAAAAGCATACTGTTCAACCAGTTAAACCAGAGAAGCACTGCAAGAGACGATCCTTTGAAGAGATGAATACCGTATATGCGTGAATCTGGAAAAAATGCATTGTTCCCCCAAGGGGCCCTGCCTCTTGCTAAAGTAAGCGAGCGCTGCACCATTTGTGCTAGTTTCCGATGATTTGACAAATGGTAACAATGACTGTAATGATACTGTTGAGTACGGTAACTCAGTAAGATTATTAACTTGCTTGAGGGGTGGCATACCTGGAAGCAGCAGCCCTGGTGGCCACCGCAAAGCACAAGGGTCTCGAGGCCTCTCAGTTGTGCCAGCCAATCCCACCATTGCGAGAGTGCCTGTTTGCACAAATTGGCCATTATTGCTTTCCCGTCCAATTTTTTAAAAGCAGAATATCATGTTGTATTAGTGAGCTAATATGTGTGACACGCCACCTTCGGCCTTTTGATCTTTCAAGACCTTCAGAGCTCTGCTCTCTTCATGCCTTGCTCTATTTGTGATACCATGCAGGACTTCAAGATGAGACACCATCCGCCACTGAATATATTGGAAACTAATACGGTAGTACAGCAATCTCTGACATGGCACCATTTGTGCTGCAAGGCCACATGCACTTATTCAAAATTGGCAGAGGGGTCGAGTGTCAATGTCATTTCACAATTATCATTGTTGTTATAGCCCTTCCTTCCTAATGACATGAACAAATGAGAACTCTGTTAAGGGCCATTTCAAGCTCATTGGAAAAATAAGTCATCCTGAGATCATCATGCTGATGAGAGTCAATGCGGTCCAGCGCACCTGCTGTCCCATGTGGCAGCCGGACGCGTCCCTGCATCCAAGATTTGTGCGCAGGACAAGATGCTTGAGGCCAGCGCCACATCTTGGAGCGGTCATAGGCAGGCGGCTGAGGGAAAGATTAAGTGCCACCAATCTTGTCATCTGGGCCACCATCCAGCAGCCAAACTCCTCGGGAGTGTGGAAAGGGGCTGGACTATCCCCTGTTTGGTACCCAGCCCTTCTTTGACGAGGGCTGGCTGACTCGTCCTGTGGAGTGGCCAGATCTGATGCAACCTGTTAACAATATAAGCTTGTGTTACTACCGGTAATTGCCAGTTATATACTGTTTTCAGGAATTCGGATACGGTAGTCATATTCCTGCTGCTGCTAAACTGATGTAAGCTGCTGGGACATGCAGTGTGAAAAGAATACCAGACTCTGTACTGCAATGGCCTTAAGACTGGGGTACATTGGTGGAGTGTCGTGAGAGTGCATAGAACTGTGTTGTGTGCATACCTCAAAAAGTCCGCTAAAGACTTGCATGCGATGTGCTGGCAAGCCCCCTTCACATTCCTGCATCAGCTCACACATGCCCTGCTGGGACGGCCAGTGCAGGCTGAGCTGGCCATCTGTAGCAGCCTCGCAATGTCTCACGAACCACCTGAAACCGGAGAGGATGGCAATCTCCAGGTTAATAGATAGCTAAAGTATGCAATATCTTACAGGTGTGCAGAGCAACACCAGGAGCTTCAATAACAGTTCCCCGAAGTGTCGAGACACTTCAGGCTCTCTGGCATTAATTTTCTTTCAGGAAACAAAGGATGGAAGAGACATGCCCAATCAGCAATTTAAGTACTCATGGCAACAGAAGCACCTGTTCCTGGGAGATCTTACCTGACAGCAGAGGTTGGCTCCGAGCTGCTGCAGGGATTGCACGTTGCCAGTGTCATGGTCTCTGGCAATGGTTTCTCATCCTCAGAGCCTGCACTCTTGAAGAACCTCTTGAACGTCGTCCTCATGGGGCTGATGCACAGCTGCTGCGTGATCTGTGTAGCCTCAGGAATGCCCTGCACATTGATGCTTGATGGCTGCAAGCTACTGAGCATGTGGCATGTGCCTCCACACGACCTGACCCAGTCCTTCGTGCCCATGTGCCGCGCTATGATGCTCCATATATCATCAGGAATGTGCTGCATGGAGGGATTGTCTGATGTAGGACTGATTGAGAGCTAGAACGTTGAGTGTGCAGGTTGCATCTGCGATCTCAACGGGTAACCTTGGAAAACGTTCACAGGCTTCTCCAGTACCGAAAGCAGAAAGGAACTGCACAATACCACAATTTCATGCACAAACAAGAACGAGCTGTAATTGGCCGATCATGTCTGCACTACGAGCGCAGGTTGAGAGAGTGCGAGTGCGACCCGATAGTTGATCTCATACCGTCGTTACCTACAAGGATAGGTTCTGCACCAGAAATATAGAGGTAAAAGAACAGTGTGGTATGGATATACTCTTGCGACGTCGAGAACCAGTTTCCACAAGGAAAGTCCGCTTCCCAATGGAGTGCCAAATCAACTTCCTCGTCGGCTTCCGACGATTTTAAATGACGTCAGGAAGCTGCATATGCATGTGACGGACACATTGGACTGGATGTTCCAAAGGTGTCAAAATGCTCGTTGAAATCCATATATTTTTTTTGTCGCGTATCTTGTAACCATCTTCACACTCTTCTGGTCACCTGCTGGTGTTAGCGCCCTTGTCGACGCTGGACAGAACGTCAACAGGTGCGGCAGTACAGCACAAGCAAAACCCAACTATTGAACCGAGTTCTCCAGATGTTCCTGGGCTTTTGCAGATGTCTTACGTTGGTTAACATGCTGACACCAGGTACTATACACGACAAGGCCGCAGATTGCTTGAATACAACAGTGCAACGAGAAGGCTGCGATGGCCTCTCTATGGGAGAATGTACGCAAGTACGCAGATATCATGTATAACCAGCATTTCGACCAGTTTGATGATGTTTGGAAGGTGGGCACCCTATCTGTGCGCCCTCGAGTGTCAACCAGCTGTCTTGCTGGTTTCTCGGCTAGGTCACCGCTATCTCACCATCTGGGCCTATTTTATGCAACATTCTCATTGCCCATAGTAGATATCAGCATATGGTACATTCAGGGAACTCACCCAGGCCCGTCTGCATCATAGCAATTCTCGGTCCATCACTGGATGTTACTGGAGAGAATGCGATTGGTGCGCAGGTAACAGATGTGCAGATGCCCGGACTTGGAGGCAAGATCCCACTGCGGCTGTACCACCCATCAGAAGGCGCTAATGGGGCATCTCCTGTTCTATTTTCATGGGGGCGGCTTCTGTTGGGGCGGCATCACATCCCACGATGCTGTCTGCCGCCGGCTCGCCAAGGCTACCCAGGAGATTTGCACGCTCCTTGAACTTCTCTGACAGAGAACTTTAGCAGCAATTGAGCTACATTTTTTCCCATGGAGCACACTTCCACTGGCTTTATCCTCATTTGAGCTAGTGGGCCAGAATTGTCGGATAGAATGAAGAAAAGGCAAGTCCAATGACTTGGCAGCGTTCTGCATGAAAGATCTCCTACCAATTCTCTTACCCAAGATGTGTGTTCACCTGCTTTTGTTTGGGATATCGGGCTTATCATGCTTGCTCTATTTGTGCTCGCAGGCTGTGATTGTAGCAGTGAATTATCGGCTGGCACCAGAGCACCCCTACCCTGCGGGCCTGGATGACTGCTGTGCCGCCACACAGTGGGTGCGCCGTTACTTCCACCCAATGAAAGTACAATGTTGCCACTGTTTAGTGGAGCTGACCTGTCAGCTCATACACTGCTGCAAGGATCCCCAAACTGCTTATAGAACTGGCAGTGTTGGACACCACAGAAAGCAATAAACAGCAGCCCAACAACTGCATACATTGAAGGTCAGTGAAACTTAAAGTTGGCAGCTTTATTTGCTTCATAGCTCTGATAGATTGGAGGTGGCTCACTTGCATGCAACTTAGTGCATGCACTGAAAGTGCTCAAGTGCATTCCACATCACCACGGCTGTTGGCAGGCGCATTGCAGTTGGGGAATTTTGAGGCAGTGCAGTTTTATTGAAATGCATGCAATTGCAGATGATGGGCTTAGGCGCATACATTGTTTGGTCCAGGTGCATGACAATGCCACTGAGCTGGGACTGCCGCTGGGGCGCTTTGCAGTTGGGGTAGCCGGAGACAGTGCAGGCGCCAATTTTGCGGCCTGTGTGACGCTGCGTGCGCGTTCTGATGCGGTGTTCCCTCGCTTCCACTATCAGATCCTGATCTGCCCGGTGTGTGCCGAGCTGTGCACATCCACAGCCTCCTCGTGTAAGTTGTTTGGGCGACCGGGACTCTATTTGCATTTCCCTACTTCCCCTGTACTCTGGTACTGCTAAGTAGGCTTCTGACCGGCTTTCACAGCCACAGAGTCAAGAAGTGAAGACAGTTGCTCGTGGTACCAAGCATCAACTCAGGTATTCTGAATTGATAGCATGTCTTCAGTGGGACAGGCATTCAAGGACTTCTAGCTGGTCCAAAATTCTGACTTTAATGTTACAGGAGCATAAAAACAGTAATAGAATTGGGATTGATGCACGTGGACAGAGGCAGCATGTGCATGCAGGTGCTGCGGCACCTGCGCAGTGGGCCAATGGAGGGTTCTTGGCAAGAGTTCAAAGACGACCCTGAATTGACAATCCAGGACGGCTTGACAGCCCTGACTGCCTACTTTGGTGATGTGGACAGTCACATCAAAGACCCCGAAGCATTTCCCCTGGAGGCAGAAGACCTCTCTGGCCTGCCGCCCACCCTCATCATAATTGCTGAAATGGACATCCTGTACGATGATGGTGTGCGCTATGCTGAAAGGCTGGAAGCAGCAGGGTGACCATCTGCTCTTGCCCCCAACCACATTTGCATATTTCTTTGGATCCTTCTTGAATGTGAGGGGTGACTTGTCGGGGCTAGAGAGTGTTATGGACGTTGTCTGACCTGCCATCCGATAGATTACTGCAGACCAGAGAATTAGCGCACGCACCCTTTTCCGCTTGGCTGTTTATCACCATGGTTTCAGAGCATCTCAGAAGACTATTTACTATCATGCAAGATGCAGTCCCGAGTTGTCAGAGAGGCTCTCAAGAGCTTGATCTTGTGTTGTGGGTCCGCGTGCAGGGTTGACGTTCAGCTGAATGTCTTTGCCACCCAGCATGTGGTGATGACCCATGCACCAATAAGATGCCCAGACATCAGCCGGCAGGCGTACGAGGTTATTGGAAACTTTGTTCGGGCGCACTCTGATGCATGCCATGAAGCACACTCCTGATGTGGACTTCCTTCACGAGAACTTTATCAGGCCCTTTTGCCGCTTGACTTCCTAACTGTCAGCGAGAAGCACCCCTGGAAGCTCTGTAGATGCTTTGTATCATGCTGTATATTTTGCTAATCATTTCGAAAATTGCTCCAGCAGATTGTTGTTGGCCATGTGGCAAGAGCAGCAGAGTTTGCAAAAAAATTGGATGCATCTGTTTCTGTATCCGCACAACATGTGCACTTCTGCACATGCACTATGTGCAACTGTGTGCCGTGGGTGAACTGCTTTGTGAGGAAGTTGAAAAATTCTGGGAACATGAGATGGTTAGCTTGCACCAAGCAGACCCTACAAGTAATTGTGAAGTCAACCAAATCGTGTCTTGTAAGCTTAAGATCCAAAACACCACATGTTACACAGGGCAACAGTCCATAAGATCAAGAGATACAAGACAATCAAGGTCGTGCGAGTCCATCATGGACTCGCACGCATGGCGTGGATAGAGTGATGCGTGTATGCAATGTCACCTTTGCCAAAACCCTCCATGATGCTACAAAGGAGAGTAGTTCTGCTCAAGGCAATGAGATAAAAAATTCGACCTCACAAGAAGCAATAAAAGAATTGGTGAGGTACATGCTCAGGTCTGACACAACCTGTATCGCCTTGTACTGGAAGGCCAAAGGGACCCTTCATCCTTCCAGAAACACCTCATTTGCACCACAGGATGCACAGCTCACACCGCCTGGTGCACCCACTATTTACACCACACATCTGCCCTCAACAATCCTATTGTAACATCATCTTGCATCACTGCATCCCTATTGTGTCCTATGACGCTGCTTTTGTCACAAGATCCCATCTGATACATCATCTGCCCTCATGGCTCAGTAAAATTACAAATTTTCTCCTAAAGAATCTGCTCCGTTCTGCTGCTCAAACCATCTGCACTCCCACTCCTAGCCTCTCTGCGTCAAAATACTAAACCGACTTTACACCTGTACGGTAGTCTGAATCTTTCCTGATCTCTCACACTCTTCAATCAACCTGTTTGCATGTGAGACCTTCACGGTGCAATGTCACATGCGGGCCTTACTCACCGCACCCTCCTCTCGTGCAGAGCCAGCAATCCCATAATAGTTGGTACAAATTTATGGCCTTCCTGCTCGGCAGTCTCGTTTCTGATGCACGCTGCTTGAACTTCACCTGTCTGCAATCTTCAAAGTCTCCTGCAACTGGCATATCCGTCTTTGATCAAACTTGCCATGCTGCAGAAACTGGCGTTCCAATGGTCTTCAGATGCCATGCGTTCAGGGTCCCAGATGGTTGTTCCTTAAACCCTGCAGTCCTCAACGCCCCTCAGTTGTTGTGCTTCAGAGGCCCGGCACCATTGAGGGTTGGCTCTGCGTCCCTCCTACAGCATAAGTGGACCAGCAACTCAGAAGCTGCAGTTGAACAGCGTGTCTTGCAAGGGGAATAAAATAGAATATTCCATCCTAATATGTGAGCAACCCTTAGTTCCAAGGTTATTGTTGAACACAACAACAGCCCGTACAGATTCAAAGATGTCGACAGCCTCCTGAGCACTGTGTTCAAAGCTCATGCGCGTGTGCACACAGTTTCTCCTCCAGCACAGGGCATGAGCAGGATAAGAGAACACATCGCTGCTAGGCAAGATTCTCTTTGTCACTCACTCACACTACAACTCTGGCAGCAGCCGTGCAGCCAGCGCATCATATCCCCTGAGCCCCAACAGGCTACACTGGTCACACCCTAAAATAAGAGGAGTGCGCACGCACCGCTGCCCGTCGAACTTGAAGACAACGTTGCCATGACGGTCGCGCGCAGCAGTGGCTGCCACGCCGCCCACCTCGAAGAGCGACGCCTCCTTCAGCTTCAGCCGCGCCTCCATGTCGCGCAGCTTTGCCTGTACAATGGATGCCGATTATGTATCTGACTAGGAGGGTTATGTCAAGAGATACATGAGGAATCGCAAAGCTGTCATGCTTCGTGTCTGAACTGTGCACAGCTCATGCTTTTGCAAGCAAGAAGGCATTTGCAAACTCTGCAGAGTGGGTCTGCCACTACATACAATGTTGCCAGTGGCAAGAATCTTTTGAGAAACGGCAGGCTCACCTCCATGCGGTCATACTCTGCCTTGAGGCGCGCCTGCTCATCTTGCAGGCCTCCCAGGTTATCCCTCTTGGCCTGCCGCAGTCAATCCAGACTTAAATTCGAGTAATTGAACCTGATCTTCATGCGTTCCCCAGTGTAGGCAACCAATTGCCAAATCCAGCTGCAACAACGTCAGACCTCTTTCTAAAGATCAACAGGGTCGAGGCTTTTCTGTTGGGATAAAAGCTGCCATCAGGACTGCTGCAGCCACAGGTGACAAACATCTATCCCTCTGCAGCTCATCACTTCCTTTTTGGATTGCTTCCTGCCATGTTCAGACTGGCAAAATAGGCTCCCCAACATGGGCTCAATGTAGCCTTGGTCTCTCATATGTGCCCCAGGCAGCACAAATAGGACACTACCCCGCTATGCTCCAGGATGCACGCTTTGTGAAGCCTGCCTCCCCTTACACAGCCAATGATGCCAGCAGTACTGCATTGAAAGCTAACACTCAATGGAAAAAATGTGTGGTCTTACATTTGCCTCAACCTCGGCTGCAGCGCGTGCGGCCTCGGCTGCGGCGCGGTCAGCTTCGGCCTGCTTGGCGGCCTGGGAGCGCTGGTAGGCCTCCACCTCGCCCAGCAACGCCTTGAACTCCCGGAAGAGCGCCACGCGCCGCTGCTCCGGCACCGCCTCAAACCGCGGGTCCGTCCATACCTGCATACATCATGAAGAATGTTGACGCCCTGGACTGGTACTACTAGGTTTGATCTTCAATGTCTCTCACAAAGCTAGACCAGGCTCAGCACAGCAAATGGCTGCTTGGGGAGCCAAGCATGCTTTTATAAAGAGCCCAAAAATGGCAGTGCTCGGAAAGGCAAGTTGCTGGTCCAGACACAGCAACCTGGTGTTTTAGAAACGCTCATACGTGGGTGCTTAATACATTGCTGTCCCAAAGGGGTATAAATTCATGTTCACCTTGCGTTTCACAAGTGGCCAGCTGGTGCCTGCAGAGATGCCGGGAGTGGACTCCAGCAGTGTTTTGAAGCCGGCCTCTGCGCGCAGCTCCGAGAGGACCTCCAGGAAAATGCGCTGCTGATCCTCGGCGCTCAAAGAGGTGGGCACCACAAGGTCGAGGTCCTTCAGCTGCTGCTTGATTGCACGCAGCTCACTCTGCGCCGTCATGCCCAGCTCGCGCAGCAGTGCCTGAACCAACAGCCACACATCCACAAGATGACAGTGAATATCAGCAGCAGCATGCTAAAATGTGTATTCACCTGGTGCGCAGAACTCGAGCACAGTTCAAGAAATATTCCCTCCACTAGCCCTTCCGCGTTTTCCATGCATCCTGCTCTGAGCCAACCCAGGAAATGGATTGTACTGTGCTAAAGAACATACGATAGATTGTAAAATGTGCGCTGACAGTGAAATTTCCGCAGGGCTCACTGACAACTTCAAGGGTAATGATGCTGCTGATGAACGCACCTTGAAGGTGTCGGTGGCGGCCGCGCGCTCTTTGGCGGCGCGGGCCTCCTCCAACTGCACGAGAGCTGCCTTGAAGGTGTCGAACATCTGCGGCCGCTGCGCCTCGGGGATGGCAGCGCAGCGCGTGTCGGCCTCAAACTGCGCCGAGACGTCCGCCCAGGTCGCGGTGGTGGCTGTGACCGGGGGGTCTGTTGCCCCCCGCAGCATCTCCATGAAGGCCGCGCTCGCACGCCGTGTCGGCCGTGCCGCGGGCCGGGCCGGCTCCTGCATAGAGTGGTGCTGTCAGTGCCCTCAACCAAGATCCCTCCTCACAAGATGGAATACGTTGTTCTGGATGAGCTCCTAGCAGTCGGCAGGTTGGGGAGGGCTTCAGGTTGCAATAATATTGGATGAAAACCTGCTCAGGGCTTGCCCTGCAAATAGCACAGGGCCCGAGCGACGCAATACTTGCAATAACAAGCCACAAAACTCAATATGTCAGTCATCCAACAGGTCCAGGAAATATCTCCTGGCACTTATGCTGTGACAGGAGCACAAACACCCACCGCAGATGCCGCGGCACTGTCCCGGGAGGCTTCAGCGCGGGAGAGCGCCTTTTCGGCGTCTTTGCCAATGGACGCGGCCAGACCGCTGGCGACGCGCACGGCCAGGCCGGTAAACTTGAGGCCCGTATACAGACCTGAAACGGCCGCGCCCGCCAGTGCCTTGCCTGCCTTTGCGCTTGCGCTCTCGGCCTCCTCCTCGTTAGCCGCCTCACGCTCTGCACACACCTCTTTTTCTAACAAAGCAGCTTAGGGGCGAAAGAGAGTAGTCTGCAGTACAATAAAGGTCACCCGAATCTAAGGCACATCTAGAGCTCTGACACGGCCGCGCCCACTAGCATGGCTCACCAAAACGATCAGGGCGGGGCTTTGCAGTGATCCTTAAGGATGAGCCTGGTAGGTGGGCAATACTGAGCACTTGCTGGCAAGGAACTGAAAGTGTGTGAGTGGTGGGGCCTTTTGGGCAGCGAGGGACTAGTGTCTAACTCATCCCTGGGTTTCTGCATGCTGCCTTACACCTACTAAACACATACACGGAAAATTTTGCGAAAGGCTCCTGTGTCGAGATGGGTCGGGTCTGCTGGGGGGGGGGGGGGGGGGGGGGGGGGGGGGGGACGGATAAAGGGTCCACTCTATACATGAACCCCCGGGACTAGGCTCTCCTTCAAACAACTCTAGTGTCTGATCTAACGACCAGGCCTGCTGCACTACCCCTGTTGTTTAACCGCCCTTCGGCCACCTGTGTTGCGCTCTGCCAGCCACTGGTATGCCGCTTAGTATGCATGGGCTGAAACACATTCCAGGTGCTCCATGGGGTAAGGTGGCAAACCCGGTCTGGACAGCAGCGTGGCACAGCAAAGCTACAAAGTGGGCCTTGGACATGGGCGCTTGGACACTCGTGATATTGTAGCTTCTGTGCCAAAATTGGCACCCCGGGCTTCAGGTGAACGGGTGGGTGGGGCTTTCGGGGGATAAATGACGGTATAAAATTGGGCCTTCTGGAGGATGTTCAGGGGAATTGCTAAGGGTCCAGGAGTCATCTATGCGTCATGCGCCATGGTATGACCGCAAAATGGGGAGTGTCACACCGGGCTCGGGTGTGGGGACAGGTTGGGGCTTCGGGGGTGTCCTGGGGCGGATGAAGGTCGGCGACACCCTATACATAATTCCCCGGGAATCGTCATTATCCCCCAGAGCAGTTTCTCCGGTGCCCCCGGGGGCAGCAGTCGCACCACCGTAGCCTGGCCGCAATTTCGCAGTGGGGACCCCCTCAGGAATTGGCGCTGCGGCCGCGGCAGCCTTGCCGCCAAAGAGGCTGCGCAGTGTGCGCTGCGCCGATGCGGCCGTGGAAGTGAACTCCTTTGTCAGCGAGTTGAGCTGGCCCTGCATTGCAGTCACACTTCTATGGGTCACTGAGCACAGTGAATGAGTATAGTCACGACACAAGTCCAAGTTTCCCGCATTCTGGCGAGATATCTGAGGGGAACGACTTGTATCAAGGCATAACATTTTGTGCACAACTTCCAAGGATTTCATAATTCCAATACACAATGGCTGGATAGTCTTGCACCTGCATGCCGGTGAGAGCTGAGCTCTCCTTGGCAATCTGCTCCTCAAGCTGTGCACGTGTGCGGCCATCCTTCTGCGCCAAGTCGTCCTGCAGCTTCTTGATCTTTGTTGTCTGCTGGTCCAGCGCCTCCGCCTGAGCAACCCCACACAAAAAGCAACATTGCCATCCTCCTCTTATGCATGCACACTGTATTAAAAAGATATATGAGAGAATACTTTTGCACCTCCTGCTCTGTCCTCCTGAGCTCCCGCCAGGCAACCCAACTGCACAATGGGGTGACTCTAGTATACAGTCGACTGCCAGTTGTGAATGAGCAGCCACATGTATTGGAGTGCTACCAACTTCCGCACGCTTATCACTTTTCTGCACACCCTCTTCAGCATGCAGCTCTGACAGACACCCTTGCAGGACTGGCTGATCAAACCACCCACAAAGAACAACACCCCAGAACATGACAGGGACCACCAGCTCACCAGCCGATAGGTCCCTGTACTTGCCTTCCTGCACTAGCTGTGCAAGCATGCCCTGTTTTAGGCTGCGGTCATGTCATTCATCCGACCAGGGAAAATGGGGCAAACAGCAGCTGCGCCGCACCTGCATGACGATGCGCGACTCAAGGTCGAACAATTTGCCGGTGGCGCGGCGCCAGATGGACATTGCTGCATCTGTGACAGAAACACCCTGCCGCTGCTCCTGCACCTGCATCTCCACACTTCCCTTGTCCCCTGCGGTCCCCCCGGTGCCGCGGCCCGCCCATGCAATGTCAGGCTGAACCACCGGCAATGCCGCCTGCACATCACAAATGAGTTCATTTGGAGGCACATCAGAGCTTTTATTTCATATGCGATACGCTCTCACTGTGCTTGCCAGACTAAATTCATGTTCAACAAAGTCCTACAAGGCCGCTGCTTCTGCCGACTCTCACGACATTTTGAGAGTTTCCCAACTAGTTGCCATTGGGCGGAACGGCAGAGGCATGTAACAAAAGGCTGACGCACCTGTTTGAGGAAGCGGTGCTTGAGGGCGGCAAACACTCTTAGCCGCGCGCCCCTGCCCTCGTTGATGAAGTCCACGCCGCCGTCCTCCCTGACCTGCACACCCATACATAGGCAGCTTCAAAATGGTGCAAAGTGGAGGGCATTTATAGGAGCCTACACGCCCGAAAGTGTTCCATGTACATAAGTTGAACATCTAAACGCAATATGCATCATGTGCATGAGGTACAATTCATCAGTCAGACTCCAGAGACATTCAACCCAGGAGAGGTGCAGCCATGGCTTCCTTCAATGCAGTCTCTGCATTCTTCTCTGGACAGAAGCCCAAGCCGTGAAGTATGAGGCATACAGCACAAGCTTGCACGGCCAAAGCAGCGCCTAATTGAGTATTTGAGCCGGGATTGCCATTGACATTAAAGACAGCAAAACGTTCGTCTCCAAAGAAGCAAAAAGGAAGCAGAAAGGCGGGCACGAAAGGGGGCGAACCTCCACTTTCCGCGGCCGCAGCAGCGCTTGTGCCAGGTCCCAGCCTGCGCCGTTGTCCGCGTCCAGCGCAGCTGTCTGGGAGGCTGGCAGGCGCTCGCTCACGCGCCACTCGTTGAGGTCGCAGCGCAGGTTCTGCAGCGACCGGTTGAACGACCGCAGTGCGCTCGACGACCGCAGCCGCGGAACCGCCAGTTGCATCAGCACAAGCCCTGCACCAGACATTGTTTTCAATGAGCACTTGCTAGTACATTCAGGATCTTATGTGGCCCAAAATGCCCACTTCGAGTGCCAGTGTATCGAACGGAGGAATAAAGAGGGCGGGGTTGGAAGAATCAAAGCACTGCTCCGGCATCTCAATCTGATGTCTACAAAGTTACAAAGTAGATCTGAACGCTGAACTGTGCTCAAATGTGTCTGCACAGAGTCTTGAGGACCCAACGCCTTAGGGCATGTGGCGGCCTCGTCCCTCATCTTCCAACACTTCTTCCAACACTTCTTCACACGGACCTTGAGATCATTAGACCCAAGAGACCATTGAAGCATGCCTGTGGAGAAGGAGTCAAAGCAGTCGGGCTTGTGGCGGGACCAGAGCAGGGGAGATATGGCGAGCTTGAGGGGCGCCAGCTGGCGACCCAGGTGGGGGGCGCTGGTGGGCAGGCAGTACTGCTCTGGGGGGCAATAACTCGGATCCAGAATAGATTCATCTGGGGAGTAATTCGTGCCATTCCGCAGATCAGCCGCCGCGCCCAGATCAATCAGCTTGAAGCGGCGCTCCTTCTCTGCCAGGACCAAATTCAGCGGCTTGACATCCCGGTGCACCACGCCCGCATTGTGCAGCGCCTGGGCCACAAACAGGATCGTAAAAAACTCTTCAGTGCATGGAGCTCAGACCGTTGCAGCCGCATTGCAAGGTGAGTGGCCCCAGGTATTGGTGCACCACATGTGCACTGTGCAGCACGTGTACCAGAAGGGTCCTAAAACCCTCAGCTTTAATGAGAAATTTTACAAATTCAGCAGCGCTAGGAGGTGTTATAGCCTGGTGCTAGAGAGCAACATGACTACAGGAGTGCAAAGCTGTTGAACAAAGGATAAGCTCACCGTGAGGCACTCGAAGATGTGCTTCATGACGGTGGCAGGGACGGCTTCTTCAGGCACTGCCAGATCCTTGGAGAGTGCGCGGATGCAGTCCCGGCGCTTCAAGTAGTAGGCCAGTGTCTTTGACCCCTCATACCTCCACACCTGTGCCAATCTGCCTCTCAGTAATCCATCATCAGATTCACAAGGTTAAACTTTTATGAATAAGCTCATGTCCTTGAGGTGTCGCTGAACCTGGCATCCTTGCAAGCATGAAATATCTCAAGCATCTGATCAACTTGACTAGGAGATTGTACAGAGCCACCTGCGGCATTGCTTCAGCTGACAATGACAGGCAAGCGCTAGCATTAAATCGTCTGTGGACGTGCGTTGCCCAAGTCCTGAGAGTGATGTGATGGCCAGGGGAAGCTCACCAGCCAGAGACCGGGGGTGAGGCGGTAGTTGGCTTCCTCAGGGTCCACAGTGCAGTGGCCCATGAAGTCTGCAATGCTGCCACGCGCCTTGGATGATGCATATACATTCAGCAGCAGCTCCATCTGACCCATCTCCTCAGCCCCCTGCCAGGTGACAGATTCTCGTTTCACAGTTGCAGCACTGATAGCGGCTGTGCGAGTCTCCTAGTTTGCCCAATGACGGTGGCCATGAGGGGAGAACAGCTTGGTGCGGGAATGCTCGTAGATTTAAGTTTTGGAAACACCATGGGACATCTTCCTGGATGCTAAGAACAGGTTTGGTCTTGTGCTCAGCATCCTGCTGTGGCAGCAGGCAGCTTCACATTGATAACGGGCAGGTCTGTATTTTTAGGGTGTTGAGAGTGCAAGGGCCCACCTCCACTCTTGTTTTAACCCTCTTGAGCACCACATGTTCGGTTGTTCCGTTTTTCTTCAGTGTTCCCTGGAGGTACACAACCCACTCTCAGAAAACACAGAGGTGAGTGATTTACTGCTTGCAGTACTTCCTTGGCATTACCCAAGCCTCAAGTGTAGGATGAAAGCATGCCTTACTAATTCTGTAGCATTTGGCAACTTACCTCGAACACTTGACCGTAGGATCCCTCTCCTAGGGTGCCCTTCACTGTAACATCTTGGGCCAGAAACCTTGGCCCTGTTGCCGTCAGCACGCCGGCACAGACATGCAAACTCCCTCTTGATAGTGTGCGTGGGAGCTTCGCGGCCTTCGAAGCTGCAATCCCCTCTTTTGGCCTCAGCTGCACGCTTGTCCCAATCCTGCTGCTGGCCATGGTTGCCTCTCAGCAGGTGCTCCTCCCACTTAAGTGAGTACTGTAAAACCTGCACATGATAGGAAGACGTGCATGTTCATGAACAAGGAGTTTGAAGTCTTGCATTGTTTCAAAATTAACTATCGACGGCTCTCTTTCAAAATGTCACTACCAGAAAAAGGTGCCTGCTTGTGGTATAGGTTTATTAGACTATACTAAGGAGTACAACGGCTGATAAATACTTTCGTTGCTAGATTCTAATCTATAGGCGACAAGCAACAAACCTAGACGAAGGGCTTCCGACAGGCCGTCTCGAAAACGCGCGTTTTCTTCCAACCAAGATGGCGGGGACCAAGTTCAGGACTCGCGATGGGTAATCGCCAACCTTCCAACGTCAAGGGAGCTGAAAATGCCCCCGTTTGCGCAACGGATACATTGATTTTACTTCTGAGATATAGATCTGCAGCGAGAGGCCAAGAAGTGCATGTGCCTGAAGTGGCAACACATTGATTGGTGATATCGACCCCGTCAAGTCCAAGAAAACTGCATGCATTTGCAGTTGCAATCTTTGGGGTAAACTCCGGGATGTTCAGCCGGGACGTGGGTTCTTCGGAACACTGCCTGATATCAATGATGGAAGCATTTACAGATGGCGACGGGTATGGTGCTCCGACAGGGGCAACCCTTGCGCAATTCCAGTTCATATGACAACTTTGGGCCGTTCGCGGCTTCATACGTCAATACTACTTTTCTTCTGATTCTGACTACAACGAGTACTACATCGGGAAAGCGTGCTAGCGTTTGGAGATGGAAAGCCCACACAGAAATGGGAAACGTGACTTCAACAGATGGCGGCGTAGGTCCTCAAACAAGCACATGAGCGTCACCGATTGACATATGTCTCCTAACTCACCTACCCCACTACCAGGATGTGCCTCGAGTTAGTTGCGTATGGAGCATCTTGAACCGTACTGGGGCCCTCAAAGAGTATCTTTTCGGTATGTTATCGGGTTGGTGCAGCGACCCACACTGTGCTCTTTGAACACCTGCCAGCACAGGTGAGCCTTTTGCGAACCTGATGGGGACTTAGCGATTTTGTTGCGGGCCGGGATCGCTCAGAACTTGTCTCAGTAGCTTAACAGTGCCTGGTGGACCCTGATCTGTCGTGGGAGCCGGGCACCCTGCGCCTCGATCAGACTTTCCTGTCCTGTTGGATTAGGCCCAGTTACCTTGTGTAGCTTGCTGGAACCACCCATGTTGCTTGCGTGAAGGCATCCGTTGTTACCTGGAGAGATTGCGGCGACCGCCTTTGTGCTGTGCAACTTTGTCTGCGATGCGTTGGATGCACTTGCTCTTCTAGATACCTGAACGATACACTACGTAAGTGATCGTTGATTGATTATTCTAGCTGGACGCAACTTCGTGCCGGTTTTACTTCGGGTTGTCTTCTCTTGCGTGATGGACGATTGTGCTGGACGCTTCTTGGTTGATGAATCGTATCGTTTCTCTGGGATGCTATGTTGGTTGCTGGCCACACGATGGTGGCCAGGCATCTGATCAGCCCTATGTGGCTGGAAGAGATGTAACTGACTGACTGACTGACTGATTTCTGCAGCGCCTTCCCAGGTTAATTGCCAGCCTCGCAGCAGCGGGCACCTGTCGGCAACTAATTATTGTCGATGTATGAATTCATCCTGAAGCAGGTACGGGGTACAAAGAGTAGTAAAATATCTGTCATGGAGCAGTCATTGCTGATCGGTCCTTGATTAGAGATGGTGCTAAGAGTTGGCAGCGATGTGTTTGAGACAGAGCTGTGTTGATCTGGTGTCGCACCGGTAATGGAGCAGACCTTGTCTAGTGTCGCTGGTTGCACAGTGTGCAGGCAGAGATCGGGCGGACCAGTGTTTGTGCTAAGACCACATGGTGCTTGTCCAGAGCTGTGTCAGTTTCTATAGGCTGCCAGTGATTGAACAGACTTTGTCAGTGCCGCACCAGTGTCTGTGCAGAAAAGAGCCCATGGTGGTGCAGACATTGTGCAGACCTAGAGCAACATCCTTGAACATGGCTAGTGGCGGTCCAGTCTTTCTGTACCGAGAGAGACCTGTACCAGTGCAGCGCTTCAGCGGTCCTCGGGTGCCAATGGTGTGTTCGCAGGGAGCAATGCGACAACTGGCAAGTCAAGTCAAACAGTCGGCGACAGTGTTTTTTTTAAGGGTTTGGTACAGATGCCAATGTGGCATTTGTGATGGTCTTACAATATTTTTTCCTGCAGCCACATGTGGCTGCAAGCATGGCCAGTCATTATTTTTTCAAAAGCCACTGTGGCTTCAAAGATCCCATTTCACAGAAATTTGGCTTCCTTCTTGTTTTGGCTTTCCTGCCAACCACAGTAGTAATTTATTTACTGCACCATTCGGCGGCTGCTCTTTCGGAGCCATGCAACAATGGCAGCATCATATGGGAAGTTGGACATTGTGAACCGGCAACGCCGCACTCGATGGCAAGCATTCAAATGCTGCTCATCCAGCCGGTTGCGAATGCTGCTCTTCAGCAAACTCACATCAGAGAATGAGCGCTCATTCTAGAATGAGATCTCTACAATGCCCACAGGAATCAACAGCATGATCTGAGCCAGCAGTGCAAAGGCACTAATTGAATTGGACAACATGTAGTTGTTCAGCTGGCTGGCCCAGATTGCTGCAGATGTCACCTTGGCATAACTGGGCGCTCGGCAATTCAACATGCAAAGCTTGAAATAAAGCCACTGACTAGTGAGATCTGCTTCACTAATCAAAGCTTTCACATTGACACCCCCCATCACCACATCTTTACAGTAGGCAGCCTTCAAGGTGGCAAACTTTGCATCTACGCTGCGATAGAACTTAGCCTCGGCATCAGCATCAGCCCAAGGCTGGCTCCAAAACTTAGGTTGCAGGAGTGCAAAAGCACGCATAAGGGGGGTGGTAGTGAATCACATTGTGAACTCTGAAAGGATGGACAGTGCAGCACTGGCTGCCGCATCTTTGACATGGGTCACTGCACCGGCAAAGTCATCGGCAGATAACGGCTGGACTAGATTGTCCTCACAGGTCACCGTAACCACGTGCTCCTCAATGCCAGAAGAAAACACTAGCAGCCCATCATCATTGTAAGACAGTGGACTTTTGTTAGTGCCCACAGTAATGAAGTCTAGCCAGACCTGATCCTCAAAGCCTGCCCCATCCCTGCGATATTCTGCTGTGATGTTTGCCTTGGTGATGTCAATCATGTCGGCAACTTGATCAAAATGGTGTTAGCGGTCCTGAAAGAATTTAGTCAGGGTTTATATAGGGTTTATATTTAGGGTTTGTATTTAGGGTTTAAGGAGTGTTGGGTTTGGACTTGCTTGTGATGGCAAGAAATGCCAAGTGTTGGTTGTGTGGAACCTTGTCCTTGGACTATGGTGCATGATCACTCCTAACCTTGGCATGAGGTGGCCAGCTCCATGGTGGGTTGCTCCTGTGGAGAGGTGGATGGGTCCGAAGTGCCAACCATGTGCCCCTCATGGTGGTCCATGCCCTTGCTTAGGTGAACATGGTGATCCTGTGTGGGGCACAGGTCGTCACGACCCAGAATGGTGTTCGACTTGAGCCACGACCAGATCAAGTAGATGGTCACACCACACCCACACAAGTTCACTTGTTGTGCAATAGAAGCTCATGTGTGCCCACTCACCTCCAATATGAACCTTTAACTTCAAGGTGCTAGTGGATCCCCACCCTCCGGATCCTTACTTGGGTGTGGTAAACCTTCTTGTTGCTCTTCCTATGTTTGGGGTTTGAGCTTTAAAATTTTACAAAAGACTTGTACGAGCTCGGATCACGGTCCGGCGTTTAGGGGAAGAGAGTTCGAGTGTCGCTAGGTTATGCGCAAGTTGGGTAGTCGTGGCGACAGGGAACGCCGCTGTACGGGTCGTGACGACCAGGGTCACTTGTGGGTCGTCACGACCGGGGCTGCACCTTGACAAAACTGGCGGCATGGTTCATTCTCCTTTACAATGTTGCAAATAAACCATTTGAGCTGCATTCAAGAGGGTGATGACATCACCCACATTGTGACACCAAGCAACTTGCTGTTGTACCACATGCATGGTGGCACCTCTTGGAGGCAGAACATGCCCACAAGCCTCCATCAAGCCCCAGCCTGTGTCGAACTCCTTTTCTTGGGTGCCCACTTGTGTCTCCTGCAGTGGCACCCTCAATGCCTCATGCTTGACCCACTCAGTAAATTTAGGGTTTAGGGTTTATTTAGGAGTGTTGGGTTTGGACTTGCTTGTGATGGCAAGAAATGCCAAGTGTTGGTTGTGTGGAACCTTGTCCTTGGACTATGGTGCATGATCACTCCTAACCTTGGCATGAGGTGGCCAGCTCCATGGTGGGTTGCTCCTGTGGAGAGGTGGATGGCTCTGAAGTGCCAACCATGTGCCCCTGATGGTGGTCCATGCCCTTGCTTAGGTGAACATGGTGATCCTGTGTGGGGCACAGGTCGTCACGACCCAGAATGGTGTTCGACTTGAGCCACGACCAGATCAAGTAGATGGTCACACCACACCCACACAAGTTCACTTGTTGTGCAACAGAAGCTCATGTGTGCCCACTCACCTCCAATATGAACCTTTGTCTTCAAGGTGCTAGTGGATCCCCACCCTCCGGATCCTTACTTGGGTGTGGTAAACCTTCTTGTTGCTCTTCCTATGTTTGGGGTTTGGGCTTTAAAATTTTACAAAAGACTTGTACGAGCTCGGATCACGGTCCGGCGTTTAGGGGAAGAGAGTTCGAGTGTCGCTAGGTTATGCGCAAGTTGGGTAGTCGTGGCGACAGGGAACGCCGCTGTACGGGTCGTGACGACCAGGGTCACTTGTGGGTCGTCACGACCGGGGCTGCACCTTGAAAAAACCGGCGGCATGGTTCATTCTCCTTTACAATGTTGCAAATAAGCCATTTGAGCTGCATTCAAGAGGGTGATGACATCACCCACATTGTGACACCAAGCAACTTGCTGTAGTACCACATGCATGGTGGCACCTCTTGGAGGCAGAACATGCCCACAAGCCTCCATCAAGCCCCAGCCTGTGTCGAACTCCTTTTCTTGGGTGCCCACTTGTGTCTCCTGCAGTGGCACCCTCAATGCCTCATGCTTGACCCACTCAGTAAAGCCACAATTGTATGTTTGGGGGCCCTTGCAAGGGCCCCCAAACACACTGTGCTCAGTTATTTTTTCCCACACCCCTGCACAAAACCTGATCCAACCCTATGGCAACCCTAAACATGCCACCCTGCACCGGACTGTAACTATATTTTTTATTTTAGGGTTTAGGGTTTATATATTTATATTTTAGGGGTGCTGGGTTTGGCATGGCCTATATTTGAAAGAAGTGCACGATGCTAGGTAGGGGGGGTGGAGAGGGCAGGGTGGCGCAACCCGGCACAGCTGCTAGCATTCGCCCTATTATCGTTTCTCCCCTAAAACATTTCAACCCCTGCTAGCACTCGGTTACATCCATGTAACTCCCTTGAATTCTGGTTACTCATCCTAGGTTACACAGATGTCCGTAGAACCACTTGCATATCCACCTTTACCCCTCTCTTTCTTCCCTCTACACCCTCTCCCTGTTTCCCCTAAACCCTACAACACTCTGCCGCTTACCCTTTAGGTTCTCTGAGCCCTCTTTTCACCCCTTTAATTCCTACACTCTTGCTACCTCCCTTCTGGGTTCCACCTATTCCATTCCCCACCCTCTCATACCCCTAGCACCGCCTCTAATACCCTTTTATTTGTCTAGGGTCTACCGCACTAAACCACTCACCCTCTACCCTCCCTCCAGGGTTCCGTCTGTTCTATCCCTCTCCCTCTCCAACACCTCTCTAACACCCAAACAGCCCTCTCGTACTTAGGGCTAAACTAGAGCCACGTTGTGCCGGGTTGCGCCACCCTGCCCTCTCCACCCCCCCTACCTGCCAGCCTGACCCCTACGTGCCTCATTTGTGTTCTGCCTATCCTTACTTAATTCCTCCTCATTCCTTACTGCTTCCTCCGTACGCCTCTAGCTGTACCACATGTGGTCTCATAAATCACACTCAGTTCTTCGATGCAATGCACGTAACTCTCCACAATAACACTCGTAACTTCCGCCCAGCTTCCGCCTTCCTCATCCTCATAAACACGCTCAATTTATCCTTTTCATCTTACAATGTCCGACTTATCACCCATCACCCCCCTCGTCAGGCGCAAAGTCAAGGATCTCCTCCAAGCCAAGGCCAGGACCCTTCTCGGATCCAAGAAACACCACCCGCCCTCCGACGATGCCACCATCCTCCCCATCGCCCACGAACTCCAGCGACAACTCGACGCGCTCGGCTATTCCTGGGAAAACGACACCAATCACGTCGCCATGAGACAGAAGCAGTGGGCCGTCATCTTTCGTCACTGGCCCACTCCTCCCATCGATCTCCTACATGCCTGTCGCCCCGACAACCTCCAAGTCGTCCCTCAGAAGGGCGCTTACGCTCTCATCGCTCAGCGCAAGAGAGACGCCGGCATACACCCTTGCAAACCTGCCTTTACTCCTCCTCCTCCTCCAGTACTGCCGCCGCCTCCCCTCGAGAAGCCTCGCGATCCAAAGCTACGAAAGTACGACAAGACAGGCAAATACAGCAAGAAGTGCGCTCCATGCACTCCTAATGGGCTTTAGATTCCTCTTTGTAATCTCTGGATTGTTCCTTTGGGATGCTCCGTATGCCACTAGCTGTACTTCATGCGTACACGCTCCCTCCTGGAACACGTATAGCCTATCCAGTCCTGCAGCCCCTGCTGCATACACGCTCCTTGCATCTTGGGAGACTTGAGAGACTTGGGACCCTGCTCATTCTCCTCTATACTCTTACTTCCTCTATGCTACTCCTCTCTCTCTCTCTTCAAATAAGTCTCCCAAGTCTCCCAATACCTACCCCACTCCCCACACTCCTTCTGTAATCACTGCTATCAACTTTCACGGTGGGAGACTCTCCTCCTCAGTCTCCCAAGTCTCCCAAACTTCTTACAAAACCCGTACACTCCCTGTACTCTCTCCGCTTCCACTCTGCCGTGGAAGACTACCCGCCTCATGTGCAGTTGTGCCCTCCTTCTGGGAGACTTGAGAGACCTGGGACCCTCCTCATACTCCTCTATACTCTTTCTCCCTCTATGCTACTCCTCTCTCTCTCCTCAAATAAGTCTCCCAAGTCTCCCAAGTCTCCCCATAACCATATTCACTCCCCCCTACCTGCTCTGCGACCCTGCGCTCCCTCTTCGGACTGGGAGACTTGGTCGTATAGTCTCCCAAGTCTCCCAAACTTCCTCACTTCGTGTACACTCTCTCTGCTCCTCTTGCTCCTTTCTTCTTAAACCCTACACACCCACACTACCTACATCCACCCCAAGTCTCTAAAGAACCTTAATGACTCCTCTTTTCTACTCTGTACAACCTCCTCATCTCTCGGTAGAGCTGGCCTTCTCCCTTGCACAACCATTGCTCTGACACTCTGGCACGCACAGCTGCGTATAAAACAATCGCATTTCCCTCCACGCTCTCACTACCTCGGGCACAATGCTTTCAACACTCTGGCACTCTGCGACGAGCTCCTCCTCGGCAAGGCAAGATGTGACAACTTCCGGCCCTTCTTCTAACAGCTCCTCAGGGCAACTGCCTGCCGCTCCGACTTCAGCACTGCCTGCCACACCGTTCACTGATTTCGTGCTCTCACGTCTTCCCGATGAGGAGTCACAGAAGCTCTTCGCTCTGTCCTTCGGTGAGCACCTTCGGAGAGACTCTGATGCTCTAGAGATCGACTTTGACGATGTCTATAAGTGGCTGGGAATGGATCTGAAAGCTAGCGCTCTCAGACTGCTGAAACGAGTGATTGCAGAGGGAGAAATGCTTATCAACCGCAGTGTTGAAAACCCTGGCTCTGCTGGCGGTCGCCCCAGAGACGTCTATATGATCTCCTTCAATCAATTCGAGGAGCTGATGATTGCTGCCCAGACTAGTGAGGGCAAGAAGGCTCGCAAGCTTGTCCTCAAACTCAAAAAAATCCTCCAAGAGTACATTGTTGCTGAACATGAAGCAGCCAGGGCAAGCGAGGCTGCTCGTGCCAACGCACTCCAGCAACAGCTGGATGGTCTTCGCGCACAGCAACAGCACCTGTACGTGTTCAGACTATTTGGCAATCGCTTCAAGATTGGCATCGCCAAAGATGTGGACCGCCGCATCAGGCAGCACACCACGTCCTGCCCCTCGGGTCACCTCGTTTACTCTGTACCCATCGCTTGCAAAGCTATGGAGAAGCTGCTCGAGAGCATCATGAGAACTCACGGTGCATGGACCAAAATGGAAGAGTACGAGCTCACCCTTAGTGATGAGCAAATCAAGGCTGTCTTTGATGTTCTCACTCGCGTGGAAGAGCTGCTCAACGTTACGCCACTGGAAGACTACCACACCCTCCTCGCCCTTCTTGACCATCGCTTGAGGTCTGATGTACGAACGCACGTCCTCCCGCACACCATTCCGCATACTCCTGCTGAGTCCAGCACCCCTCGTCTGATCGAGTCGCCTCACAAAGCCCTCGTTGATGCCTGGCTGGTCCACATGCTACAGCATGGGACCCTGCCCACTGGTGAGATACAATCTGAGCATCTTCGCAGTCGCCTCCTCTCGTACGCGAGGTGTGCTGATGCAGGAGGCAATCTCCACTGCATCACCTTCACACCGCCAACAAGATGAAAGAACTCCTCGTCCCATACTTTGGCAGAGGCATCGAAAACCGCAAGAGTAGCTGCTCTCTCTACACCTTTGACTTTGACACCCTTCGTCACACCATGGGCTGCTCTCTTGGCGACTGACCACCCTCTGCAACCTTGCTACCTCACTTCCCCCGTTTGGGAGACTTGAGAGACCTGGGACCCTCCTCATACTCCTCTATACTCTTACTCCCTCCATGCTACTCCTCTCTCTCTCCTCAAATAAGTCTCCCAAGTCTCCCAAGTCTCCCCAGAACCATATTCAGTCCCTTCTACCTGCTCTGCGACCCTGCGCTCCCTCTTCGGACTGGGAGACTTGGTCGTATAGTCTCCCAAGTCTCCCAAATCTCAAGCACCATACACCACTCCTTCTACTGCTTTGCCACCATGCATTCCATACTCCGGGCTTTGAAACTTCAAGTTGGATTTATCGGTAGGCTTTCAAGTGTCTCAGCTCTCGTTGTATCTGTTACATCACGCTACTGTCAATGTGCGGCTACACGTCCATCAGGGTGCTCCTGCCGACCGACGCCATTGGATCCATCAAGTTGCGTGCCACCAGCGTGTCGTGCAACATATCTCGATCAAACTCATATATCGAGTTGCTGCTCTTCCGCTTTGTGACACCGTGCTCAATGAATGGTCTCATAAACTCCGAAAACTTGTTGTATGTCATTGTGAAGCTGCTCTTCCTCGCGTCCGTTTTTATATATTCCAAAGCCTCCAGCCTTGCCTTGCTTGCTCTGATCTCTCCCTGAGGTAGCCCGTCGTTCTCCACCATGCTCACCAACCACTCCTCTACCACGTTCATCGACATCCTTTGCAGAGCTCTGTAGTATGTAGAATTTGGCCTGTCCGCCACCGCACGCCATGTGCTGATGTCCCGACCCAACAAGTACTCGTAGAATGCTCGCACATTCACATCGTCTCCTATCCACGCCCACAGCCTCGTGAAGTATGCGTGCACCTCCTCGGTCGAACCCACTCCCGGTGCCATTGAGTTATCGCACTTGCACACCATCCATCGCCTTTCCGGACTGTCCAACAACAGTGCCTGGATCGCTTGCGTCAGGTAGATCCACCTGACAAAGCTGCGCAGCTGCACCTTCTTCAAACCCTTCTCCTCCAGCCCCTGCAGCTCCGCCGTTATACTCTCCTTTATCAACCCTGCCGTCCTCCCCATATCCCGACCCACCACCTCGTCGTGGATGCACAGCAGCTTGTTCACTGCCGCGTTGTCGAAGCGGCCGAAGTAGTCCTCCGATTGCGCGCTGCAGTGCATCAGCCCCGCCCCCAGGATCTTCTTCCCCAGCAGCTCCTCGAACAGCAGGTTCTTGCCCACACCTTGTTTGCTCTGCATCAGGATCCCCACCTTCGGCAGCTCCCCTGGCTTCTGCACCATGTGCGCCATGTAGTTCAACAGGTACTCCCGACCTGCCTCCCCGGTGTCTCCAGCCAGCATCAAGATGTGATCCAGGACTATCTGAACGCTCCTCGCCTCTCTCAGGGCTGGCAGTTTCTCTGCCCTCAGACCACGGTACGTGTTGTACACGTCGCTCGGACATTCCAACGGTGGTGGGAGCATGTCTACCCTCTCGTACGTGCGCTTCGTCGCGTCCTTCAGCCACACGTCGAAGAATGCTGTCTTAGTCGGTCTGGTCACTCCGTCTCGTCCGGTCTTCTTCACGACACAGAAAACGTCCCGCATGTGGTGCACGAGGTCCGAGTGCGATCGCAGCTGGAACACTCCCTCCTCGTCCACCCTGCCGTACGCCGCTGGCGTCATCAGCTTGAAGTGCCTCCTCTCGAATTCCTCCTTCACCTCTTTGTACTCTCTTATCTCGCTCAGCTCGAACAACTCTCCGTACAACTCCGAGTTGTCCGCCTTCAACATCTGCCTCAAGCTTCCGAACTGCTTCCGCAACGCCCCCGCCTCTCGCGGCTTTAGCGCGTTCAGCTTGTCCTCCACGCCCTGCTCGGAGTAGCGCTCCCCTCCCTGCACCGAGAATCGGTGCACGAGGTCCCGACCCTTCCGCACGTAGTCGTTGTCCTTGCTCACGTTCATCACCGCCCACACCACCTCCACCCACTCCGGTTCCGCTGCCAGCGCACGCGTCACGCTCAGCCCCATCACGACTCGCTCCAGCAGCTCGAAGCTCACTTCCTCCGCTGCTGCGTTCACTGTTGCTTCGCTCGCCACATCACGTGACTGCTCGGCTGCTTCCTGGGCCTCGTCGGACACCCTCAGCGCGCCCAGGCTCCTCACGAGGTCGTCGCAGTTATCCGATACCCTCAGCAGCTCCACCAGCTCACGCAGAGTGTGCCTCACGGCCACCTCCCTGCCGTCCGCCCCCAACACGCGCGTCATAGTGTAGGGCGCCACACCCGGCTTTCCGCTCCCGTACACATACCAGTTCACTCCCGCCTCCCTTCCCTTCACCACTCCCTCGTCCACCATCTCCTTCACGCTCGTCTGCGATCCCGTCGCCTTCAGGGCCTCGCCACATCTCCCCATCGCCTCCTCACGCACGCGCCGCTTCACTCCGATGCTCGCTCTCGCATTCGGAAACACCAGGTGAAACCCGTCCTTTGTCACCTTCTCGGTCTGGTACGGACCGCTTCTTCGCTCCAACACGTAGCAACGCTGCTGCTCCTCTGTCGCGTCCAGATGGGCCCTGAGGCTCTCCTGGTACGCCGTAGCCACCGATCGCACAGTCTCGGACGTGTAGCGTCGCTCCTCGACCTCCAGTGGATAGCGCAGGTCGATGTCGACCACGATAGGCCCATCGCCCCCCTGCCTCTCGGTCAGCCCCATCGACCTCCCGCCTTCGAGGCCTGCCACATACAGGTCGTAGAATCTCCCCAGCTCCGCCTCAGACACCCAGTAGCTGCCGAAGGGCCGCGATGCCGCCGTAAAGCGATGCGGCCTCTCGTGCGACACCTTGTGCGCCTTCAAGAACCCCTCCAGACTCTCGGAACGCGTGCCCGATGCTCGCCCTCCGACCTGGACCGAAGGACTCGCTGGGATCCTCATCGCCCTCTCGTCGCCACGAAGGTGCTGCACCAGATATGTGCTCCAGGGCTCCTGAGGGGCCTCCGCGGTCAGCACTCTCTCGTCCACCACCTTGGCACCCTTCACCCTCAGGCTCCCCTTGCAGCACCCCATGCAGTTCATGAGCTGCTCCGGACCCTTGTACACCGACAGGTCCAGCTGCCCCTCGCCGTCCCCGCCGACTTCCTTGATCTCGATCAGCCTACCCAGCTGTGGGTACTCCACCTTGAATCCCATGACCCACATCCGGAACGACACCTTGTACCTCCCATGCTTGGGATCCACGCCGTGCCTCTCGCCCACCCTCACCGCCGACCTCGCGTACCCCTCCTGGTCCTCCATCACCCTGTCCACGCTCTCCAGGCTCCTCTCCCTCATCGCCTCGATCGCCTCCTCGCTCGGCCTCGCGTCGTGGTACGACTCGGTGTCAAAATAGGGCTTCGTCCACGGCCTGTCGCCCGACAGATACTCGCACAGCGTCCTCGTCCGCGTCCTTTCCACCTCCACGTCCGCCAGGCTCCACTCCTTGATGTTCTTTCTCTTGTCCTCCGCCTTCGTTCGCGGCACCGTCAGACCCGTCACGAATCGCATCTTCGCCACCCGCTCGTGCCCCTTCGCCACGCAACACGTCACGTAACTCGCCATTCCTTTCTTGGGATTCTCCACAGTGCGAAGCTCTCTATGTGCCTTACTGCGATCCTGCCACGCGCGCCTTATGTGCCTGACTCGCCCAAATCTTTGAATACCTGATGCACTCCTCCCTTACCCTCCCGACCCGACCTTGCACTACACCGGACTTCCGAATGATATTCTCCATGCGCCACCAGTCGTGCTACACCCCTCTCGTCAGAACACCCACATTCTCCACAACGTCCCGCCTTCTAAACCTTCATCAAACCATCCCGATCATCCTTTTCATCACCTTCGCAACTCTCACAAAAGTCGTCGTATCGTTGGCAGGGACTGTGGCGGAGCCACTGCTCCCAAGCCAATGGACGAGGCACTCGGTGAGACCCTCCTTTTTCACACCTTCACACTCTGCCGATGCAGGATCAACACACGCTGCCATTTGTCTCAGACGTCTTCTGGACGCTTCTTTGTGTCACCTTTGCCCTCGCCCGTCCACCACCTCGGGTGGCCTGGCGCGCCGATATCGCCCTTTCGTCGTCCTGTTGTCGTCCTTTCGTCGACCTGCTGTCGACCGCTCGATCACGTGCCGGACCTTATCGGTCACATGCCATTCCCTCGACGTCGTCTCGCCCTCTCATCGACCTTCCATCGACTCATGTCGATCCTGTGGCTCACCTACCCTTACCTTCATATGCTGCTTGTTGTGCTGCACGCTTGTCGCGTCCGTTTTACCTTTTGCAAATCCTATCGTCTTGGCAACATTCTCTTCTGAGTCGTCATCGTGACAATCTGCACGTCGTTGATTCCGCGGCGACATCACGCGATGCCTTCCCCCCCCCTCACTGTACGTGCTCCATATGCCACCAGTTGTACTCAACACTCTCACTGATATTTCTTTACACATTATTGCTCTCTCAGTCACCCTGCACCGTATCTTCTCGACGCAACCTTCACCCCTCTCGACTCACCACATCCTCTCTGTCAACCCATTCGAGCTCAACGCGACACTCTTCCATCGACCTGTTTTTCGCCTGATTCGACTAGCCTTCCAGAAATTCTACACTCTCCTCATCAGATGCCCTTCTGCCCCTCTAATTCATCTCGATCAAGCCAGTGGCGTTCGTCATCGCGCGTTACAATGACGACCAACCGGTTCATGTCGACGCGCACGATCCTGGCGCACTTGGCATCCTCCAATGCGCCTCTTGCTCCAGCGAAGTCGTCGCCAAGTGGCGCGAGCGCAACGCCATGGGCTGTCATGGATTGCCCAGGGATTCTGGTTCTTGGACCCAGATCCCCAGGGCTGACCGGGTTTGCAAATTGTGTGGACATGGCTCGCTAGGAGATGAGAAACATCTTGTTTTTGAGTGTCCTCACTTGCAGCACATCAGAGACAAGTGTGCTCATTTGTTTCATTGTTCTGCTATGGTGCAGTTTTTCTGGCAGGATGACATGATTGGTGTTGCCAATTTTATATGTGATTCCTTGGATATCATGCTGGGCGCTGACTCTGATAATCAAAGTCAGGCATCTGATCAGCCTAGGTGGCTGGAATAGATGTAAACTCACTGACTGACTCACTGATACCCCCCATTTGATCAAATTTGCATTTCGACTACAATTTGACCTCCAGGCTCGTGTCAGGTAAGTAAATACTGGCAAGAAGACCTAATGTCCCTTACGTGAGGACCAGGTATGACCGCGTCAACTCTCAATCTCCATGATGAGCTTTTAATGATTCGTTCAATCTCGGTCAACGCTCCTTGACAAACTGCTTAAGCTCCTTATCTAACACTTTCAAAGCCTCTTTATGCTTTGCCAAAAGTGCATCCGACCCAATGCCTCTATTAATATCGTTCGAAACCTCGTCGAATATCTTATTGGATTTTGCAAACTTCTGGGTGAGATTGTGCATCTCCTCTTGATTCTTCTGCGACGCCTGAATAATGAATGCAGAAACGTCAATGTCAAACTTGACGCAATAATGTCATTTTTGTTTTGTCAGATAGTTACAAAGAAAGAGCCAAGAGTTCCCATACCTCCATTCTAGTCAGTAAGTCGGCAGTCTTCCGAGAGGCGTCTGTGTTGTTCTCCTCCTGTGTACACTCCTTCAATGTGCAACGACAGTCTGACAGCTGCAACCCTATCAGCTTCTGCTGCATCTTCATTTCACCATCTGGCGGCTGCTCCGCTTCAGCTGTTTGCGACTGGATTTTGAAGGATATTTCAGCTTCATATTTATCCTTGTTTGGCGTGTCATTAGTTGCCGTTTGTATATCAAGAAACAGCTCGAATTTTCCTTCCTGCCGAATCACACAAACGCTGATAAATGCAGTCGAAGGTTGACCTGACACGTCAAGCATTGAAGCAAACTGGTTGCAGACACATAGGATGAAGGACACCTACCACGACGTCCTCAGATAGTTCCACCGTCAACGTGAACGACTTGCACAAGGAGCTCCTGGCCTGCACACCAACGGAGCTGTGCACCAAGTTTTCTTTCTTTCCAGCCTCAATCTTCTTTGCCAATGGGGTTGAGGAGCAACCGGACTGTGTGTTCAAGGAAGCTCACCTGTTCATCACGCTCCACGTTCTGAAGCGCTTCAGGTTTCATGGACATAGACCAGATGCAGTGCTTCTCACGAGGCATATACAAGGTGGTCCAAGCTGAAGTTGTCTCGTGCATCTCCTTCTTCCTGTTATACTTGAATCCCGCTTCCAAACTTGCAAGGTGCCATGGGTTGGCCTGCAGCTTGCCCACGCCCGATCCTTCCCAACCACTGCTGGAAGTCAGAACGACCATACGCTGTTCTGTCATTGGCGAGACGTCCCTGGTAGCTCCTGGAAAGTAACAAGTGAGCAATACTGCTCTCTGATAATCGCTGTCTTGTTTTGAGCAGGTGACTTTCAAGTCAAGGGTGACGAAGTACTTCTGCTGCTGCAGCTGCCGACTACTGCGAGCTGTCAGCAGTCCACTTATGTCAACACCAGAGGTGTGCCTATACACGGAGGCTGCCACCTGTGTTGAGGGTATGGGGGTAAACACTGTTATTGTACCACCTTTTTGAAAGTCTACCTGCTCCATCACCGTCACAGCATTTCCCTTCATAAGTACCACATCAGTACTAGGAACAAGCCCCAGCTCGGACAATAGCAAGTTACGCAAAGAAACGGCAGCCCCATCGCTGATTGGGCAAGATCCCCTGATTCGAACTGGGTCCTGCTTATCGTACTTGAACTCTACGACAGTGTCCTCTGCGAATTTGGCCATCGTGCGCATATAAGCACTTGAGCGATGCCTAGTGCCTATTTTCACCTCTAAGAGATCCTAATCACAAGGCGCGTGTAGGCGTGTGTCGGCCACAAGTCCCTCTTTTTCGATACGTGAGACACTCTCGTGCAATCACAAGATTTGCACAGAACTGACTGTTCCCTCTCCAAATCTGCCTTGCGTCTCTTCACACACTTGCACCAGTCCCAGATCAGTGACTTATGTCGGCCATAAGCTGCACACATCCATCACGCATCGTGCCACTTTGTGATGCGGTATGGTCCAGCGCTTGACGGCGCAATGCCCCAGACAGCCCTGTCAAGAACCATTTTTTCAGGACGATTCTGAGGGAAATTTTTTCAATGATCGCCTGAAAGGGACGGACGTGTTATTGATGTATGCACCTGCATCCAATATTGAATGCATGAATGAATGCAAGACGCTTTTCTAGCCGGTTAGGCTAGGTGCGTGGAGAGGTATGCCTCACCCCCTCTTAAAGGCCAACGCTTCTCTACCACCCGAAGGCAGGCACGACACGGGCCAGTGCATCGGCGCGTTCACCATCGGACGAAGCCCTTGAGCTTCCATCGACCAGGAAGTTCAACTCCGTCATCGCGATAGATCATGCAGTCCTTGTCGGGCATGGTGTCGCTCTCTGGAGATGGAGCTCAGATTCTTGGCGCCATCCTGACGCGCCAAGCGCGATAGTCTCTGCGAGCCATGTGGCTCACGGAGGAACGATGTCATACGTCTCCCTCTGGGACCGAAAGGTCTCGTATCGGTCTCCACCAGGCTGCCACCTGTGCAAATCACGGACAGGAGTCGTCTCGACGGGTGGCGGCGCGAGCTGACAATCCGCCTTCGCGTACGCCAGGAGGTCGGGTCGGCTGGCTGTGAAGTGCACGATGGCGTCGCGCATCCTGTCCAGGACCTTCTGCATCTCTGCGCTGACACAGGCGTAGCCGATGCTGGTCCTCTCGACTCGGTCGCGCAGCTTCATGAACCTGCTGAAGCATTTCCCATCCATGTTCTCCGCGAGCTCCACTTCGAGGTCCAGGAAGGCAGTCGCTGCGACGCCGAGGCAATCCATGAGCATGCGCTGCACGTCCTCCATGCGCCTCCAATGCCGCTGCTTGAACACGAGCCCATGCGCCGAGTCCCTGCTCTCGAGCAGGACGTTGTGGTTCCTCGATGCATCATGGCTGAGGTGTAGCAGCTTGAAGAGGTTGATGAACGGGGTCATGCCACGGCCCTTCCCCAGGTTGAGGAAGGCGTCCAGCTCCTGGAAGGTCATGTCCGCGATGGTTGCAACGTCGGTTCTCCCGAACATTCTGGCTCGGGGTGGTGGGTTTGCCAGCGCATCGTTCAGGGCACCGATCTGTTCACTGAAGCCCTCTGACGATGGGCTCAGCAGTCGCGTCATCTGCTGCTCGTTTTTGTATGCAATCCTGTTTATGTGCCTTCGTACCCAGCTTGAAGTGCCTGCGAAAGCCTTGCGCAAGTGGTTATCGTCCATTCCATGTAGCATGGCCGATCAAAGAGGCGGAAGCGTCCTGACAGATGGTGGGTCATTAGTACACACCGCCAGTGATATGATACCATCTTATTCACGCATCCGTATGGCCGTTTTGCCGTGCGCAAAGCCCCTGCAGCATCCTTTTCGACCCTGAGTATATAGCATGGCTCGAGCAGCTCAGCTCAACAGACCACCTTCCAGGATGAGAGCTGCGAGGTCCGGCGGAGCCGTCCGCCCCTCTCTCGCAGACTGCAAGGCAGTCTTTCAGGCCAAGACGAGCAAGCAACCGTACAGCAAGAGACGCTACTCTGCCTGCAAGTGGTCACGCCCCTTTCTCTACCGCAAAGAGGACAACGAATATCACAAGGGCAAGAAGCGACATATGGACTGGGTCGGACGACGCCTATCAGGTAGGAGAAAGACTACAAAGACTCGAAGAGAATCAAGAGTGCATGGGACCATGTCGACGTACGATAGAAAATATCGAAACGGAGTTAAAAATCTACAGAACACTGTCAATTCCGCCAAAACAGACGTCGAGCGCGCAGAAGCCCATTTGAACGCTCTTCGAGTTGATCCAAATGCGAAACATTCCTTCTTCCCTGACGAGCGGGATGCGGTGAAAGAGTTATCTACGAGACGCAAAGTGATTGCTGAAGGCGAGAGGATGTTGGCCTCCCTCCGGCGAAGGCGAACCATTCCTGATGTTGAGAAATTTGGAGACATTCCCAGAGACACCCCCAATGTCGGTCTGAATAAAAATGGTGATGGAAGGCTGGGAGATCTCAACTCAACACTTCTGCTCCTCAAGCGTAATAAGACCCAGCGCCGGTACAGCCTGGGAGGCTCTCGCAGGATGCGTGCTTAGCTATCACCAGAGCTGGTGAGCTGATGACGATCTGTGATTGTGAGATGCCCACCTGTGCATTTTGTCGTGCGAGACAATTGCGAATTGCCCGAGTCAGTCGGCTTGTCATCGAAAAGTACCGATTGTCAGTGTGAATCTCGTCATATCGCTACATGACGCACTTCCTACTGCTCTACAGAAATCCTTTGTTCGACTTTGCAACTGCATTCCTTTCCCTTGGGTGAAAATCGATGGCGGAATCTAGCTTTATGATATCTTTGACAGAAGCTAAAAGTTGAACATGCAACAGGCCTCGCCCATTCCTGACTCACACCCCCACTCTGACACTGAAATTGACACTGACAGCGACCTCGAAAACACAGCAGCATTCAGCCGTTTCTTTATCAAGTGCTGGAGAAGCATCGTAAGATTCTTCAGCAGGAGGAAGCCAAATCCCAATAAGAGTCCACAAGAGATCATGGACGCTGTAAGAAGACGATTCGGCATCTTTGTCTACGACCTCGTAGGTGCGATTATCGGCGTGTAGGGGGACGGAAAATCGACTCTCACCAATCGCCTGTGCAACTGTACCGACGTCTCACCTCACGCTGCCCCAATCGGGGTCGTCGAATGCACCACAGAGCCCTCGGTCTACTACGATCCAGCGTGTCCCCGCTTCAAAATCATGGACAATCCCGGCTGGGGTACACGCGACCAAGGTGTCGATTTCGACAAGTATGCAGAGAAGCATCTCATTGAAGTCGCCGATTTCTTCCTCGCTGTCATGAGCACTCGGGTCCTTGACTTCTTCCCGGCATTTCAGGCCGGGTGCCACAAGCGTGGCAAGCCGTTTGCTGTCGTCCGCACAAAAACACACGAGTCGGTCAAGACACTGATGAAAATGAACAGGGTCGACGAGATAACAGCGTTTAGGATGCTGAAACAAGCTACATACGATGAGCTTCAAAGGAATGGAATTCATAATGTCAGACTTTTTCTCGTCGAGAATGAGTTGTGGGAAGAGGCAATCCTCGCTTATGAAAGCGGTGACTACAAGAATGCCGTCACGCCATACGACGAGGGCAAGCTTGTGAGATTCATCGCCAAGGCCAGTCTCGCGCGGTACTCACCAGCAGAATCTGCCTGCAAATTTCTCGGGGAGCTTTTTCGACGCAGCACCAGTGACGGCGATTTCGACCATGACAAGGATGACGTCCCCGGAGACAATATCGAGATGATCTCTCGCACAGCACACGACGCCGCGCAAGCCCACGCCACTCAGTCTACCGACCTTCCCAGCAGCCAATCCACGGAGTGCCAGACCGACGCCCCGAACAGACACTCCAGAGGACCTACCGACTCCCCCTCCGTGTACTGGACCCTTACTTTCTATCGATTCTTCTTCTCTCTTTCTCTTACTAGGAAACCCCGAAAACCTAAAAAAAATTAAAAAACCCCGAAAACCCAAAAAAACCGAACGCTACTCTCTCGTTGCTCATTGAACAACGTAGAGATGGTGCTTCTTTCGCGTGTCCCTCCAGGCCATCCCTGTAGGGTCCACATGTTGCACGTGACTCGTCGGGTCTCCGGAGGCGTTTTCTGGGATGACCTTCCCAGCTCGAGCACACAGACCTGAAAAAGTCAAGCAAAATGTCTGACCTTCACGCTCCACCGAGCAAACGAGCCAGGCACACATGCATCGCGAGGCCCGACGTACCGAGCAAGCTCATGGACGTGATCCTGTCCAAGTGTGAGGCGAGGGAGCAGCTGCTCATCACAGGTCTCTCCAAAAACTTACGTGAGAAGCCAGTGAGGGCGCTGATCCTCAGCGCCCTCGAGATGTCCAGAACTTGGCCCCCGATGACATCGAGAGGTGCGTTCGGCTCTGATCGCTGCATGTCTGCGGACACCTTGTGTGTGTGCTGGCGCTGAATTCGGGGGCCCGACGTGCAGATTTACAGTGGACCCTCGTCGTCAGACACGTGGGTCTGGAGCCTGTGGATGTCAAGTGGAGGCTGGAGGACCGCAGTATCGGTGACATCGTGGCCGTCAGGCCAGACTGCCGTCTGCCAGCCGTGAACCGTGCCCACCCAGGCATGCCACCCCACTGCGAGACCCTGGAGGAGTTCTGGACACACACTGTGACGGCGAGCAGAAGGATCATGGATCTGGACAAGAGTGATGAGCACGACTGCACTGCGCCGCTCGATTGCAACCTGGAACTCGACCACATCTTCGGTAGCATGACCGATGGGCCTGCCGGCGGTGTGCAGCTTGAGCACCCCGGACACCTCTTTGCATACGAGCAGCTCAACTACTCCGCAGAATTCTATGCGCTCTTCCATGATGTGGGTGCCGACCTGCAGCCTCTCGGTGTTCCACTCGGGGGCAACGAGCCGGACATCGATGTACTGTTCTGACGTGATTGTGTACAACGACTGGTTGCGTATGGAGTACACAGTGTACAAATGGTGTGTCGGATCCTGAAACCTCACTAGAAGGGTCAAAACAGAGCTGGAATGTGTAAGTACAAGCCAATCGCTTCGGCAAGAAAATTGATACCGGTGCTGTGCCAGCTCGGTGTGTCACAAGAAACCATGTCGTCCTGGCAAGAGTGGATGCTCGCGGCCACCGGTCACAGCGATCGCATGCTGGTGCACCCCAAGACAGGCTCAGTGCTGACGTTGCTGTTTCGATACGACGGCGCCACATACAGGTCGACAGATCTTCTCGTCCTCAGCAGCGCTCCCCACACACCTCCCTATTATTACCCCTAACGCCCATAATGTCAGTCCGAAGAACCAACGCTGACGCAAGGTGCTGGTAACAATGCCAGAGTCACTGGCCATTCAGAGGCAGCCCGCTCGTGGCGGGTGCCTCCGAATACTTTGTTCTCGACCGATGGAACGTCTCCGGGCGAGGCCCTCCGCCGGCTGTCGCCCTCAGGATGTGCAGGATGTTGCGTGATGCGTTCACATCCCGATTCACAGTCATGCCATGGCAGCCATTGTTGTCACAATGGAGCACACTGTGCACCTTCACGCTCCGCATCACGCCATCTCTGCACATCCTCTTCTGGTACATCTGCTTCATCCTGTGATGACAGCAGCTGTGCAGCTTGCTGGTCAGGTGCTCATCGACGCTGACCACCCTGCAGTGCCTCCTCAGCACGTTCTCCAGTCTCTTGACAGGGCCCGCAGGCGACTTCTTGATGATGCCTACGCTATCCTGATTCGACCAGTCTCCGAAGCCCACCAGGGTGTTCTGACCCGCCTCGCGGGTCAGGTCCAAGCAAATGGCGGCTAACGCCTTCTTGGCGAACACGTAGCGCTTGAATTTGAGGTCTCTGAAACCTTTGCGCATGTGCCACCTCATGAGGGTGTCCAACTTCGGAAGCAGGTAGCCGACGTACGCCTGCAGCCCCTGCAGATGCGAGTGCTTTTTGGAGGGCATGTTCCGGATCGCCTGCAGGATGTCCGGAGCGCGATCCTGCCACCCTTTGATCTTCGCGTTCGACTCTCTGTACTTGGCGTCGTGGTAGAACTGCCGCGTCGTCACCCTCTGCACCTTCTGAGCGTCGTTGCTGGCGACGAACATCTCCCGGCGCCCGGGATCCAGACCCCACACCTCTCCGAACGCGTTCGGGTCGATGGCTGCGCCTGAAGTACAGGCCTCCGCCTTCGGCCTCCTCAGGACGATGCTGACGCCCTTGCCGTCCGTCAAGATCTCCCCTGCGAATATCCTGTTGGCGGTCTCGAACTTTGAGATGTGGAAGAAGCGCCTCCAGTAGGCGTCGGCCACGGGTCGGAACGTGTCGGCGTCCTTCGGGAGGTGCTTGATGCCGTTCCTCTTCAGCAGGCTGTACAGACCGTTCGCGCATATCTTGATGTGGCTGCACTCGAATCCCTGCTTCGTGGGCACCAGAGAGAAGAGACGCGGAGGCCTGTCCGTCTGCTGGTCCGACTGCGCTGCCTCGAAAGTGCGCAGGAAGAGGTGCTGGAGGGGCATGACCAGCTCGGGATTGTCTTCCAGACGACCCTTCTCGGGCTTCGGGGGCAGCAGGTCTCTGTACCTCTTCACCAGGGGGTCCTCATCCTCGTACTCGACGGCTCGGATGCTCTGCAGGGCCTCGTAGGCCTGCTTGCCGTCGAGCGAGTAGCGCACCTTCAGGTACCTCTTGAAACGCCTGTAGAAGTTGGCGACCGTCGAGTTGCGCATGTTGGTCGCCATCTGCTGACTGGCCTGCTGCTGGAATCCGGTCGCCAGGTGTGTGCTCACCGGTGGCACGTACCCCTCGGGGCGCCAGGATCGGTACAGCCTGACGGACATGCGCAGCTCGAAGTCTTTGGCCTCCGGCTTCCGCCTCTTGCTGACGCTGACGGCCGAGAGGCATTGATGGAAGAAGCTCTGGTCGAGCTTGCAGAGCGGGATGCCGGCGGTGCAGAGGCGGACAACGTGCACGTTGGCCAGGAGGTAGGCCTCGGCGATGGTCTTGTTGACCTCGCTCAGGGCAGTCTCCAGGTCCAACAGGCGGACAGCGCGTCTGCCGAGCGCCCTCCAGGTGGTCTTGACCACTGTGAAAGTGGAGTTGGTGTTGGTGAGCGCGCGCTCCTTCACGTCCTGTCTGACGGCTTTCTCCCTGACCACTTTCTCTTTGAAGAGCTTGTTCTTGGCGTAGACGAGGCACTGCTCCTGCAGGCGGAGTTGGGGATCCTTGGGAGGTTTCTTGGGTCGCCTCATATCTGTTTGATGTTCCCCAGGTTTCTTTCCCCTGATCCTGACGCACCGAGATTCTCTATGAGGTTGCCGGGAAGCACTTACGGAAGGTCGCAGCGCAGACTGGGGGTGTCAGCTGTGCGACGGCCTCTGCTATGCATCGCTCCAGCGCGACAGGATTCCTGGGCTGTTTGAGGTTCACGAGCTGCCTGATGGTGTTGAACGCCAGCTCCACAGGGTTGAGCTGGGGTGTGTAGGGTGGGAGATACATGAGGCCGATGCCCTGGGCATCGGCTGTTTCGGAGATGGTCGAGACACCCTGAAGCCTGAGGACGCGAGCGGCACGGTGGATGGTTGCGTTGTCGAGTATGAGGTCGCTTCCAGGCGGCAAACGTGTCAGAAACTCCTGAAAGCGCTTGCCGGTGACGGCTCCCTCGAAGAGGGACCAGGAGGTGTACCCACTGTGCCCGATGCACAACAGGAGCGAATAGGCTCTCCCACGTCGTCCTGGCCTCCTGACCACAGCTCGTGTGCCTCGAGGGCTCCAGGCGTAGTGTCGGCTGTGGTTGAGCAAGAAGGCACACTCGTCGAGGGCGAGATGTCGCGAGCTGAGCCCTGCTGCTATGGATCTCGAGAACTATGCACCGCGAGAGGCGTCCACCTCAGTGTACGCCTTCGTGCCTCTCTTCCTCGTCCACTTGCGCTCTCTGAGCAACCGAGAGATGGACTGTCTGGAAGGCAGCACCGAGAAATTAGATCTGAGATGATCTCGGATGCCATCTAGTGTGACAACATTGTGGCGGGCGACCCAACGGATGACGGCATCGCCTATCTCGACGTTTTTCGACGCAGATGGCGTCTATTCAAGGGACGTGTCATGAGCAGGGGCACGCGCTGCCAACGGTAGAGCTGCCTCTGAGAGACGCCGAGTGCATCGGAGATGCGCCGGAAGGTGTGCCCCAGAGATCGCATGCGGAAGAAACATGCTCTTATAGCTTGAGGCCTCATGGTGTGAAGAGGGGGTGGTGAGTAGGTGAGGAAGGAATCTCAGAAATACTCTGAGATTTCGATGACTGAGTGCCACTCTTTGCAACCCGGGTTGGGCAGCCACGTAGTGGCAATAGCCGACCACTCAGGCCACATTCTGGGCGCTGACATTCTGGGCGCTAGGGGTAATATCTGCCCTGTCAGTGGAACCTGGACGTGGGTGCTCTTTGTATGCGCAGCACAGCGTGGTGTGCGGAGACCAATCGCTACAGATCAGTCTTCAAGGTTCCCCTCCTGCTCGTCGGAAGGTGTGCGTGGTGCAACGGCGACAGCTGCGATGCCTGCGCCTCTACTGCTGCTGGCGCCTTCAGGGAATGTGACAGATGCTGCGAGGAGCACCGACGCGATCTGTGGAGTCCGGACGGCGAGCTGGGTCGTGCCATCGTCCATCGACTCGAGCACGGGGCCCGATACACTGCTGCTGTGCCCGAGGGTCGCGCTGCGTAGACTGGGCTGCTGCATCCTGCTCCAGACCGAGACCGGTGTCGCGCCCATCTTTTTCGGCTGCAAGCCTGGAGTCGCCGAACTCACGATGCAGGCCGTCCAGGAAGCTGTGGATGGCGACTCTGGGAGTCTGAGAATGCTCCCTGGCAACGCCAACGCCATGCCTGGCCGGTCAAGGTTGATCTGTCGCCAACACGATGTCCTGCTCGTGGGACCGCACGGGGTGCTCATGGTCACCAGCGGAAACACCTTGCAGTGCCTGCGATGCTGGTCTGAACTGGCTCTGTTACACTTCTTGGACATCCCCCGCAACTGGGATGCCAGATGCGCGTTGATTCTGGAGAGATTGCTGAGGTATTTGTAACTTCTCAACAGTGCTGCCCGAGGCAGCACTGTTCCACATCATGTATGGACGGGCAGGATCGCATCGACTGTGACGCGACAGATCGGGCACCTCTGGTCATCGTTGTCCACCGCACACTTCGAGCACAGCACCAGGTGACCGCAGGGAGTCAGGATCACCGATCTCTCCCTGTCTCTGCACGCGATGCATTCCCCTAGACTCATCGGGACTCCCTCATTGTCACTTGCGGGCTGGGGTCGGTATGCCTGAAGCCGCCTGACCATGGACCACATCCTGTCACATCTGAATCTCAGCTTGTTGCACTCGCTCGCGCTCTTGTGCAGCTCGTCGGCCAGCACTCCGAGCCGACTCTCGAGCGTCTTGATGGTCGTCCGTCCCTGCTCGAGCTCCTGTCTGAGGCACACGGTGCGGCTTCCCTGCCTGCAGCGCTCCAGGAACGTGGCCACGATCGGGCGACCGACCTCTGGGCGTTGCATCGTGTCTGTCACAAGAGCATCTCAGAGATACCATGACAACTGCGCTCTATGTGAGTGTCGATTTTCCGTGTGAAAACACGTGGCCGGACATGATAGGACTTCTGTCAGACCATCGACGTTTGTACGAGCGCCTAGTCAGAAGTGATATGTATATGGTAGGTTGCCTGATTTGGTAGCTACGTAATAGAAGGATGAGCTTCAACTTCTGCCCGCTGCATTACGCTATGGGGTCTCGAGCTGCGTTCTTTGACCGGTTCATGAGTCGTGTCGAATGCTTGGAGGCCTCTGAAAAGACCAGATTGCTGCAGGAGGTGAAGAGGGGCAGAGTCGTTGCTTTTGGAGAGCACTGCTACGTCGTACGTCTGAGGCCCACCCTCGTGGACCTCGTTGGAGAGTCCTTCAAGGATCTGAGCCTGTTCACCGCCATCCTCTTCAAGGGCTGGCCGCTCGACAGCGCCGAGCTGCCTCTGGCTGCCAAGAGGGTGTTCGTACAATTGTTTAGAAAGGGGTCAAATTGTGGCGGCATCGTCGTGCCTGCTGCTGGCATGGATCGGCATGGACTGGCGCCCCAGGCAAGTGACTGATACTCTCTTGTGTGTGTTCGACGCGACGTCAGGGGTGATCAGCGGCCTGACAGGCATCTTTGAATTCAGATCCTCAGGAGCAAATTCCTCGTCGCCTCTGTTCCTCCAAGATGGGGACGTCAGCTGGAACTGGCTGATGCGACCTCGCAAGTCGGTGTACCAAGAAGCCCGATCCCACAGGCAGGCTCCTTTCTTTTCTCGGCCAAGCATGTTTTTGATAACACCCTGCACTGACCTGAGGTCTCACGTGTCGCAGGGTGGGAAGCAGCGTGGGAAGAAGCGGAGAGCCGTCGGGCCACCAGAGACACCAATATCTGGGCTTCATGGCTTTGAATGGCCTGCGAGTCGTGAGGTGTGATTGTGACCTCTTGTTTATGGTGCCTGCCTCGGCATCCCTCACCCTTTATGTTGCTGATCCGGGGCTGCATCTGCAGAGACTCGCTGCAAAGACCCTCGTGGGTGTAGGCCAAGGCATGTCTCCTCCTGGAGGCGCCACACATCTTTATGACACCGAGGTACAACCCTTTTCGAGACCATACCGAAAGTCCCCTCCAGAATTCATCTGTGAGGCGTCTCAGCGGCTGTGTTTGTGCAGGCAAACACAACAGAGGCGGTGTCAGACCGTGCCAAGCATCACATCCAGCAGGCGTCTGCAGCAGCCATCCAAGAAATGCAGAGGTGGGTCTGCACAGTCACATATGTAGACATAAATGACGCTCTCGTCACACATCTGCACGTGGAGAGGAGTTCTGGGTCGTGTCTCCAGGTGGTTCTGTGGACAGATTCAGAGGCTGGCCAAGGAACGGGACTCCTACAAGGCACTGGCAAATGAGAGGCACCGGCAGCTGCAAGCTTGGGAGAAGGCCCTGCAATTCATGCCGACCAGAACCCCTGATTTGTTGCGAGGACGGCGTCTTTCTGTCGGGGTATAGTAGGAGATGGGTTCTGCGACCAAGCAGCGACGCAGCATCGTCTGTCGCGCCCCAAGATACCCTGGGAGACCGGAGGATTATGTGTACGTGAAGGAACACTGTCGCTCGAAGAGGCCGCTCGCTGTGAGGAAGCCCAGAAAAAGCGATGTTGCCAAACAAACAAAGGTCCTGGTGACAGAGCAGGACCTGGTCATGCGGGAGGCAGCCCAGCGCTTGCAGGAGATGCCAGAATTCATAGCGTTTGTGCAGCAGCAGCTCAAGGGAGCGCTGCTCAAGGGGCAGGATCTCGACCGGGCGTATGATGCTGCGATGAGGCTGTGGAACGGTCAGGTGGACTTTTCCAGGGATGCATCTATCAGGAGGTGTGTCATTGCGATTTTCAGATCCTGAGCCTCTTGATGAGGTCGTCCAGGGGCATCGAACGGATTGCGTTGCGGTGTGTGATCTGCTCTGCATCGTTGAGCCATTTGTTGCCCACGCGGCTCTCATAGGCATTGATGAGGTCTCGGTCACGCTGCATCTGCATCTGGCACTCGTTCAGCTGGCGCCTCACGTTGGCCAGCTCGGCCTCGCACTCGGTGATCTGCAGCTTGGCAGCCCTCAGTTCGTCGAGGAGCTTGGCTATGCGGCTGCCATGCTCGGCACTGTCACCATCCTGCTCCTCCAGCAGGCGCTTCTGACCCTCCAAATCGATCACACGGTCCAGGAGGCCCTGCATGGTCACGATCAGCTCCATCTCCTTGTTCTCGGCCAAGCTCTTGGTGGCGTGCACCTCCGATTCCAACTTGATGGGCACGAGGACGTCTGGCCTCTTGGCTGCGGACACCGCCTTGCGCAACGTGCGGACCACCTGGCAGTACAGATCGAGCTGCCGCTCAGTGCTCTCATCGAAGGGGCCGTCGCTTTGCAGCCTCAGGGCGAGGAGGTCTTGAAAGGTGTCCAGCAGGTCGTCCAGCGAGCGCAGGCTGGGTCCGACCCCCAGGGAACGAACCATCCTCAGCTGTTGCTTGATGAGGTCAGGCGGCAGGGAGGCGAAGTCACCTCGCCATGCAGCCAGCAGTGTCTCCAGCCTGTCACGGCTGTTCTTCTCGGCGTAGAATGCGATCTGTTCCGCGAAGTCATAGTCGGTAGCAGGGGATGTCATGGAGCTCGTCATCGTGGTGTGAGGATGGGTGCATGGCAGAGTGGGTGAGATGGGAACATCGCCCATCGATTTTCTTTGCGTTTGCGTGTAAGAAGAAAATTCCGACAACACTTTTGCATACCACTACATCGAAGGCATTCTAGCTCTTGTCATCAATGACAGACATCGGATGGGCCACCACCACCCAATAGTCCAGAGTGCCCAGTTCGGGCTCGTATTTCCTTCGCATCTCGGTCGTGTTCTTCCATCGCGCCAGCTGCACGCCATACTCCTGTGGAGTGATTCACACACTCAGTTCGCACTGATACAGAGACAGCATATCGCAAGGTCCTCAAGACGGCACGCAGAGAGAATCACCTTGTGAATCTCAGACATGAGCTGCTGACTGTCCACGCGCCAGCCGCAGGAAGCAAGGTATCCGCCAACATTCTCCGGCATACCGGACTTCCATGACGAGTAGAATGTCTTGATCTTCTCATCCGTCGGGAAGTCCCCATCACTTATGAATCGCTGAGAGGCCGTGAAGAGTGCGTGATTGAGATGCGTCATGATGAGCATGCTGTCCGGCGTCGAGGCCGAGGCCATGGCCTTCAACAGGGCCGATCCTGCCTCCTGGTCCATGTAGTACAACAGCCCCTCCGCCACCCACACGGTCGGGACATCTGCAGAGCAAAGTAGCCCATGAAGGTGGGCCGCTTGGACAGAATCAGGGATGCGCCATAAGCCACAATTCCTACAGCAGTGAGCAGGCAATCTTGCATAATACTTTGGTCTGTGGTGTACAACTGATGGGCTGATTAGCAGGATCAAATATGGCCGTACGCCACAATTTCTACACCATGTAAGCGGGCAATCTGCAGAACATACCACGCTGGTCTGTCGACTGGTGTACAACCAATGGGCTGTTCAGCAAGATCAGAAATGCACCGTACGCCATCATTTATACACCAATCAGCAGACGGTCTCCAGGATAATAGATGACGCACCAGTCGACAGGCCGGACAGGAGAAGGCCCGGCAGCCAGGAACCCGTGAGATCGAGGGGGACCCCCTTCCAGGAACCGCATCGCAGCGGGAAACGGTGGGTCTTCCCGTCCATCTGCAGCTGGGCATCAGCCGCCAGCAGCCTAGCGTTCTTGAACTCTGTCATGTCTTTCTGGTCGATGTCATAGATGGAGACGCCAGATCCCAGATCCAGTCTCCAGGGCCTGGTATCCAGCCCGGCCCCCAGGATGACGACCTGGAAGGTGACGTGTGATGCTCGAAATTGCACGAGCTGGCTGTCCCCGAACTTCATGCGCACGCTGGTGAAAGAGGCGACGTGGTTCACACCATCTTCTGCGTATCATCAGTGCGTCAGCGATCCAAGGAGTCGTCATATTGTGTCTAAGCATTCAGCAACACTCAAAGCCCACCTCTCTCTTGCTGCTGCGTCTCCTGAATGCACTGTCGCCTAGCTGCGACAACTTCTCCCGAGCTTCCGATCATGGCCTCTAGCAACTCATCTGTAAGCACTGGTTCTTCATGTTTGGCCTCTGCCAGGCGCGCTGCTGCCACCAGCATGGCAGTCTTGGCCACTGCTGTGAGCCTCGGGCTCCTGTACGTGGTGTCTGGCATCTTGGTCTTGATTGTACGTCAAAGCAGGCACGACAAGCCACCTGAGCTTTCTTGTGCAGCAGCGATCGATCCTGACAATTTCGATCTTTTTGATGATGACAACAATGTCCGATGACGAGGATCAAGTCTCACCAGCCTATGATTGAGATCAAGCCTCACACGGAAGCCTGTCGGGGCAAAAATTTTAGGGGAGGGGCTCTGATTCTTGATCAGTCATCCCTCAGTCATGGATCGCTGCTGACATTCTGCCACCTCCTTGCAAGGCTTAAGAAAAGCCGAAGCACTCTTGATCCGATGCAATGGTGGCAGTGCTCGATCCTCTGCGTGCTGTCCTTGAGCCTGCGCCAGGCGTCTTGCGATGGGTCCTTTCTGAGGATTGCAGGTAGGTCGCTTGAAGGACAATCAGTGCGATTGGGACAAAAGAGGCGCTCGTCGTGATGAATCTGTGTGATGTCCAGATTACGCGCCCGAGGGGTACTTCACAGCTGCGCGCCCTTCCAGACCTGCTTACAACTTTACAGAAACATTCATCGGCGCTGGTCTGGACAATATGGGTGAAGAGGCGATAAGAGCAGCATTTCATGGGGTCGCAAATTACGCGAGCAAGTTCGGCACCAACGGACTCATCGTGACTTATCGGGTAAGATGTGTCCAGGGAATTTTTGCAGCAACCACCAAACCTGTACTTCTAATTCTAAGCTCAGCTGTTTGCAGATCCTGAGCGTGGGACGAGAGACCGGCGCAAGGCTCCTCACAGGTGTGTGTCAGTGTTTTCATGTGCTTGAGGTAATGTTGATCAATCACTGCGTGAGCTAAATCTGCCACCTTCTCTGCCACTTTTTCAGATGGCAGAGAGAGTGCTGCGCCCTTCCTAGAGGTGCCTGACTCACATTTCCAAGGCGTGCGAATCGTTGTGGAAAGCTCATGGAGTGTCAAAAGCACAAAAATAAACGAATCTGGATTCGACACAGTGAAGTCACAGCAGGGATACGCGACTCTTTTCCAGATCGCTGCAAACATCACGGTGAGTATACTTTATGATCGCGCTGGGACACTCGTCAGTCCTGCATGGTATCCATACAATGCTGCTATGTCGAATGTCAATGCAGCTACGCGAGAATTGGCTCAACGACATGCGCATCTACCCTGAGTCAGCCCCTGTCTGGGCTCGTCTTCCGCTGGGAAATCTGACAGGCTATGCGGCATATATGGAGGTGCGTTTTGTGCTTGACGATGGCTCTTCTGGCACCTGGATCTGCCCGACTTGAGCTGTTGACCAAGGTTGTGCCATGCAGCTACTCGGTCCGAACATGTATCCATTCAATCCAGTCAAGCAGCACATCTTCATGTCAGCTCTCTTCGAGCCTCTGCAGGCCGTATGCAATGCCGTGACGGCTGATTTGACCGAGGTGTGTATCTTGCTGAACCACACTGTTTGCCTGCTGGCTCTTCTAGCAGGCCCCCTAGCATGTGTGTATGTGCAGATCAATCAATCGACCCTCTTCAATGCCTCTGTGAATGTCACGATCGCTTTCACCATCGTCTTCGGAGAGTGCATCCTAGACAAGGTGCACAGACCTATACTCTGACCATGTTTACGGTTGTCTGTTGGAAATGTTGTCTTTCGTCGAGCGCTGCCGCACCGCAGCTCTGTCTGTGCAGGGCCTGGCTTCTGCACTCGCGAATGAGACATTCAGGGAGTTCATGGCGTCCGCCGGGTTGCCACTGACGCGTGCAACGTCCATCCGGGCAGAGCCAGATTTCGGTGAGCTTTCGGCTCTTGGTGCAATTCTGAAGCCTGTTTGTCCTTGCGTGATCTATATTCGTGGTCATGCAGGTGTTTCCGTCCTTGAGCAGGCCGCTCAGGCTGGCTATCCAAGCCTCGTGTATCAGCCGATCCAAGCCCCCACTTACGTGACTGCACAAGCAACACCTTCGACCAAAGAACTCGTGCTGACGCTCTCTTCCCTGGCTGGAGTGATAGCAGTGGGTGAGCTCCGGCTTTCATCTCTGCGTGCAACTGCGCGCACATGCGAGGTCGAGTCTGAGATTGCCTGTCGTCTCACTCTCAGGTCGCATGCAGGTATTGCGCTGTTGGCACTCTTCGTCTCGAGGAGCAGACATGAAGGTGAGCTTCTTCTTATCCTGCGTTTGTCGGCCTGTTTCCTGTTCTGGTCAAGGAATGGCTGTTGATTTGACTTCTGACATGCCCACAGCGTGCCAATACGACAAATTGCAGTGGATCAAGGACACGAAAGGCTCTCCAGTCATGATTGGTGCTGGCAACTTTGGAAAGGTGATGTTGCTAGCTTTGGACCTCGTGTGTGCTGCGTGTGTCCTTTGCAGTGCGACAAGCGCACATGTCTTGCAGGTGCACTTGGGCATACTGAACAGGCAACACAGGGTGGCAATCAAGACGCTGCAGTCCGAGAGCATGGCAGAAATTCATCGTTTTGAGGCGGTGAGCTTTAGTAATACTTGCCACATCCTTCATGGCTGCTGCGCATCCTGGCTATCGTTCTCATGCAAGGATGATAACAATGTTCGTCTCGCAGGAGGTCCGCATTCTGCAGGATCTACACGCGCTGCCACACATAGTGAAGTGCTACCCGTACAACCCCAGGCCCGTGAGGGGCAAGCAATGTAGTCACCTCGTCATGGAGCTCATGGAGGTGAGCATCTGCTTTGACACCGTTGAAGATTTAAAACGCGCCCCTAAGCGGTCGGCTTCAACGTTGAGGCTTCTCATCCTCGCGTAAAGATGCCTGAGCCGCGGCCACTGCCGCGGTGGGGCATGGGCGACTTGTGGTGCCCGGCACCACAACTGCCCACATCAATTCTGATGGGAGTGTTCAGTTCTCACTCCGCCGATGCTGCTCCTCTGTTCTCCTACTGTAGATTGCGCCAGTATAGGGCGTCTTTTCTGGATGTGAGAGCCTTCATCGCAGGTGGCAGCGCTGCGTCACGAACTCAATCTGTCCCCCACCATTCAGCTGCTCCAGACTCAGAACTTCGGAGGAGGAATCTCTAAAAAATGAGCCCCAAAAGGGCGCGTTTCAACTCTTCAACGGTGGAAATACTCCGTTACTGTGTTGCCGGGTGGAGTTCCTGACTGCATCGCTTTGCAGGGTGGGGATCTGAGCGATGCGCTACACTGCGACAGTCGTCCGCGCTTGGAATGGGCCCGTGGGGGCAAAGAGCTTGCGTTGCAGATAGCGCTGGGTGTCAGTCAGCTGCATGAACGCCAGGTGATCTTTGCCGACCCAGACCCGCTCTCTGCCCAGTCGTGCCCCCAAAAAGATGCCAGCTGATAGCAATTGTCGTCACAGGTGGTCCATTGCGACCTGAAACCCAAGAACATTCTCCTGAACCAAGAGTGGACGGTCGCCAAGATCGGTGACGTTGGTCTTGCCAGAATGAAGTTGGACACACACCTCTCCACCACATCCACGATGTGTGGTACATTCATGTATGCCGCCCCGGAGGTCCTTCTGAGGGCGCTGTGCGATGAAAAGGTGACTTCAGCCCTCCATGACCTCTTCGCGCGTCTCTCTTTGCTGCAACAAGTGGAAATTTCTAATACCAAGCAACAACTAACTGCTCTTGGCGGTCTGCAGGTCGACATCTTCAGTCTCGGTATGGTTCTGTCAGAGATGCTGAGCGGTCAGTTTCCAGATCGATATCATCTGATGGAGCTCATGATTTCGGACACAGCAGCCGCTGGCATTGTTCGGGACTGTTGTCAGGCGGATCCCAGCCTCCGGCCATCAGCTCGCCGAGTCTATGAAAGGCTTGTAGGGATCTCAGCAGTCAGCCGAGTTGCAGGTGTTCAGTGAGCTCTCGTGTCATGTTCGTTGCAAACAAGGGGCGGTGTGAAATCCAGCAGATCAGGGAGGTGTCTGTGCTGACGCCTCCCTGATATTCTTGGTCCTGTAACAGGCCGGTGGTCGATGTTGAGATTGACATTCCTCGTCCTTGCACATCTGCGGCTGCTCCCTCCTCACGACAGGCACCACACACTCCGATATCCCTGGCTCCTCCTCGAAATCGATGTCTGTGCACGAGAACTGGATGTTGCCTAAACGGAACTTGTTCCTCAGCACGGTCGCGTGGGGGCGGCAGTACACGCCCTCGCAGGGAAGCTCCGTCGCGCACATCTTGAAGAGATCCTTGCGGTGATCACACTTGCCCCTCGCTGTCACATACATGCATGACCTGTTCGGGTACATCGAGCGAATGTAGCACTTCCTCGCCATCAGGAGAGATCCGTAGGTGGCTGCGGCCAGATTGCACGCGAGGAAGAGCTGCGCGGCTACTGACACATCCCGCAGTCCATCCCCATACAGCACTTGGTACAGCACAAATGCCCACGTTATCAGCAGGGAGGCAAGGAAGACGCGCTCCATGGGTCCCATCTTGAGGAATTGTGATGGCACTGGGCAGGAATCGCTCAGAGGAGCTTCGATTTTTGTAAAAATTGACGAGACCCATGCACGACACCACCTCCTGGCTATCGAACCTATCACTGTCAGCCATGGTGACCACTCGCAGCGGCCGCCGCGCAGCTGCTGCCACAGCCCCAAAGAGGACGGTACCAAAGCAGCAACGACCCGAGAAGTTCCCCATGGACGTCAAATATTTGCGCACGATGTTGGAGGCTGCCAGAACTAGCATTAACGAAAACGAGAGGCGAATGGCCGATTTTGAGGCCCAGGTGCTGGAGGACAGGGCGCACAGCGCTCAGCAGGCGCAGGACCTGGCGATGGCCAGGGAGGAGGCCGAGAGCCTGCGAAACAACTGCAACATGCTGCAGGAACAGCTAGCGAGATGCGTCGGTGGCGACGATCAGGACTGGCAGGTCGCCGCGAGGACCCTGCACGGAGTGGTCGAGGCTCAGATGGGAGACTTAGAGGTGTCCAAACGCCTCATTGAGGCCCTGCGGGCCCAGATCGAGACCCTGGAGGCAGACGTCACCCGGGTGTGCGAACGTCGCAGCCCTGTCATGACCCCTGAGCGGGAGAAGGCCATTGTAGATGCAGTCTTGGGCACGGATTCGAGGCGCTGCTCGAGAACATGAGTCATCTGCGTGTCTGAGTGTCAGGCATGCAGGGCCATCGAAATGATGTGCCGCTTCACGTCGACCGTGTCCAGGCTCGCATCGCCCTTGCGCTGCTTCCAGAGCTCCATCGCACGGGTGTACCTCTTGTCGGGATCCGGCACGCTCGCCACAAGGCCAGGATCGGTGAAGCGTCTGTACACAAACTCGATGAATTCTGGCTGCTCCTTGAAGGACTTGTACAACTGCTTGATGACCACAGTCGAATCGGCATCGAAGCCGTGCTGCTGGCCCTTGATTCCTAGATTCCTCACGCGTGCGTCGAACGCACACTCGTCGCCCTCTTGCCGCTGCCTCTATGTCTCTCGAAGCAGTCTGCGCAGGCTGCTCTTGTGGGATTGAGATAGTCGCACAGTGCTGCGAGGACCAGTCGGCCTTCTCTGTGATTTCTGTACTCGAGGTCGAATCTTCTGGCAGCGCTCCGGGACGTACCTGTACAGCTCATCCTGTCTAAATGGGACAAATATCAGGACTCATCACTGCATTCTCAGAGGCACCCCGAGGATGCGTGAGACCGCCGAGGCTGCGGCTTCGCAGCCCTTCCTCGGCCGTTGTCATGGCCCGCCGTCGGGGCCGAAACACCTCCGGACGCACTCCGGACTCTCGGATCCTCTCGAAGACGTGACGGATGTTTCGCGCGGCGTTGAGATCGCGATTCCATGTTGTGGAACAGTGTCGACACACTTTCACCGCATGGATACCACGTTTCACTATCCGCTCCCTCTCCATCACCTCCGATCGCACCCCCTCCAGCTCCTCATGGCAGCGTGAGCACAGCCTGCTCGTGTTGCACTCCCCGACCTCCACCAGGGTCACGTCTTCCAGAGCCGCCACGCACGCCTTCAGCCTCTTGTAGGGCACGGCTGCACGACCCTTCATCGCGTGAGAGAAGTCGGCCGCCCCGTACACGACTAGCGTCTTGACGCCCCTCGGAGCTATCCTGAGGGCCATCGAGTCCATCGCCCGAGCCTTCGATACGTGAGAAGTGAAAGCGAGCCTACGCTGACGTGCCGCCCCGAAGTGGTCCAGCACGCGCTCCAACACGCCGAGGTGGTACCGGATGTGCTCGCGCAGGCCCCTCAGGTCGACCAGCTTCCCGGACGGCGCGTGCGTCATGAGTTCTTCCACACCCGAGGAGCGGACCCAGTTCCTCCTCTTGCGCAGGACGGCGGGGAATCCCGCCCGGTCCCTGTACTCGGCAGAGGGGCACCTCACCACGGCCGGCTCCTCCTTGCTGTCGTGGTCGAGGACCCCGAAGGCCATCACGTCGCCCCCGGGATCGATGCAGATACGCCTCTGGATGTCGTCCGAGATGTCGGCCTCCCGCAGAGCACGATCGAGCTGCCGCGTCTGTTTGACGAAGTGCTCCTCCCGCTCGTCCTCCGTCCGAACATCGGGCTCCTCGTCCTCGCCGGGGTCGATGTCGGCCGTTATCACCCCCTTGGGGCGCTCGATGTGGACAGAGCAGGCGACGCCGTCGCTGTCTAGCACCCCGCTGAAGACTCGTCTTCCGGTCGTGGAGCTCGTCACCTTCCCGGGCCGAAAGTGTCGTTCCCAGAGGTCGCCCCATCACACCTGGCAGATTGTCGGGAACCTTCCTCAAGCGATTGATAAGGGTAGATTTCCCGGTGCCACTGAGGCCGACGACAGCCACATTGATGTGGGAGTCGGATTCAACAAACATCTCACGTTTGACCTCGAGAATGGCATCGGAGGTCTTCAGGAGGTGCGTGGGATGCAGCTGACGCACTTCAAGGTCGAGAGTGGCTTTTTCTCTCTCGAGCTCTCTCTGTCTGTGTTGCAGGGCAAGGTTCTCTTCCTCGAGCCTTTTCCTCCTTTCTTTTTCGAGGTTCTCAGCGTGTCGGATATCCTCCCAGTGCGCTGCTTCATTTGAGTGAGAGGCACCCATTGCGAAGTGTGAAACTGTCACGAGAGATGTTTCCTCAGGTTCTGGGTGTCTTCAACTGGTCCCAAGAAGGGAGTGATGACGTGATGCGAAGGTGTGAGCGAGGATGAGAGACTGGGAGCGACTGCTCAGAAATGAGACTGGTCAGATCTGAGGGTTGAGGTGGGGAGAGGGTTTTGTAAAGCTCTGTTAGAGTCTCTGACAGGGTCAGGGTTGATGTATTCTCCTTTCCTCAATTTCTGAGAGACTGATGAGGGAAGGACCAAGTGGTGGCGAATGGGGAGGAGGAAGGTCGGATTGGCTTTTGTGAGGAATGCTCAGGATGGAAGGGGTGGAGAAGTCGGCATCGTGATGAGGATGTGGATAGAGTGTTGGGGGGAGATAGGAGTACAACTAGTGGCGTATGGAGGAGCAAGAGTGATGTTGGGGTGCGGGGGAAGAGCACGTGATCGACATGAACAACAGGTGATCGACATAGATGGCACGTGATCGACAGGGCACTTGTTCGACAGGAGTGGCACGTGTTCGACAGGGCGACGTGAAGTTGATGAGAAGGTGAGGGAAAGTGGCACGTGACAATGGGAGGGCGTCGGGGTGTCAAGGAAATCTCTGAAGATGTTCTTGCAATTGTAGAGAGAAGCGTCGTAAGCGACGAGTTGTACAACGCACACACAAGGTTCAGAGGAGTAGCAGCCGGATGTGGGTGAAGGTGAGAAGAAGGTGTGGAGATGGCGAGTTACATGCGCTGGAAGTCAGCGAGCATAGAATCAGAGTCAAGGAATTCGCAGTTGCGGAGGGCGTCTATGGTCGGAGCGAAGCGGCGGTCCATTTGGTAGAGGCGTTTGCTCTTGAGGAGGAGTGCTCGTTTTTTGTGGGGCGCAGCGCTCTTGCTCCTTTCGTAGGGGACGAGGATGCGAGCGAGGTCGGGTCCGAGTGGGTAGATATCCAGAGCGGTGGCGGGGATGCCACAGGATTGGAAGAGGCGCGAGGCGAGGTGAATCCAGAACTCTGGAGGCTTGGCGTGGCTGTGAGCGAGGAAGAGCGAAATGTCTGGGAGAGCCAGCATCCGGGGTTGTCCTCCCTTGGCCCTGAGGGCGTTTTGAACATCTCCTCGGAGACAGCGTCGAAGAGGTGGTGGAAGTTAGCGTCCAATCTAGCTTCCGCGCAGGTGACCGCATCGTCTTCTCTCCAGAAGGGGGAAGCTCGCATGTGGAGTCGGTCCATGGCCTCGTCTCTGCGTAGCCGCTGTGTCTCTGTGGCGTCCAGATCTGGTGGGATGCGGTAGTCGTCGGGAACTTCGGGAGAGGCCTGTGTGACGGAAATGGTGTGCATGGCGGCTGTGAGAGTGCGAGCGGGTTGATAATAGGAGAGGGTGGTGTAGTGATAAGAGGGCAAGTGGGTCAGTCTTATGAGGGTTGAGAAGGTGATGAAAAGGCTGATTGAGGAGCTTTATGAGGATTTGCAAAGGTGGAAAGCTGTGGGGAATTCACAGCGTGATGCGTGGGGGAGAGTGATGTTGTGCAGAGGTGAGCAGAGGCAGAGGGTAGTGACATGGAGAGGGGCAGGGAGAAGCATTGCAGAAGACTTGAAAATGGCAGCTGTGGTGACGGTAGGAGTGCGTGCAAATGACAAGGGAGGGAAGGCGGAGTGCGTGGGGACAGGGAATGAGGAGAGTGGTGCCGAGGCCTCCGTCGAGGGAGCATCGAGGGTGATCTATGGGAGGGACCTGTTCAGCTCAGGTTGTGTGCCCAATGAGAGGTTCAGAATTGTGTTTGGTAAGAACGTGGCGCCAACTGAGAGCATGACGGCTGAGGTGATAAGGCGTCGCTGGATGAGGATGAATTCTAAGGGGTGATGAAGTTGTTAGGACATGTCAGAATGCAGTGAGCAAGAAGGAAGCGTGGATGAGTTCGAAGGATGGCAGCTTGCTGACGCAGAGTATATGTAAATGAAAGCATGAGAAGATGGAAGAGGTGTGTGAGAGATCACTTGGAGTATGAGGTGCATGTGGGCACACGAGCAGGATTCGATGAAAGGAGTGGAGATTTGCAAGGTAGTGGTAACAGAGACGACTGGTTGACGAGGTGGTGAAAACGCCAAAGCAGAGTGCTCTATGAGGATTTGCAACATTGGGAAGCTGCGGAGAAGTCACAGCGGAGTGAAAGCTGGAAGGTGACGTTCGTGGGAGGTGAGAGGTGGTCAGTGTTGCGGGAGTGGTGGAAGCGTTTAGCATTGCCGGGTTGGCAGAGGAACGCGTAGGGGCAGGACTACTGGCGCAGGACTGCTGGAGTGTGAGTGCGCCGCTCTGTTCCACAAGGTCGTCAACACGTTGCCGGGTAGCCAGCGTGATGGTCGCTGAGATAACACAACAATAATTTGACGCATCATAAGTGATTGAGTCACGCCACCTGTGTGTGCCTGCTTGCAAACGCTTGCCACCTGGTGCGTGGCCTGCTGGCACACGGACCTGCTGTGTCCTCCTTCTCGTGCCTCCTGCAACACCGTGTCCTGCAAGGAGCCACACACAGGAACACGCTGGCACTCGCCACACAGGCCTGCTTGCGTTTGCAGACACTGCCACCACACCCAATATAGCCAGATACAAGAAAATTCTTACCCTCATTCGGTTCACCTAGCCGAATGGTCAAGACTGATGGTCTGTGAACAGGAAGTCCAGAGTTCGAATCACAGCGCCCTCGGGAGTGCTTTTTCGGATTTCTGGGGTTTAAGTAGGTACTCGTCTTAGACAAGGTGAATGCGCCGATGCACTGGCCCCGTGTCGTGCCTGTCCTTCGGGATAGTTGAGAAGCCTTGGCCTTTAAGAGGGGGTGAGGCATACCTCTCCAACGCACCTAGCCTAATCGACTGGAAACGCGTCTTTCATTCATTCATTCAAGAAAACTTGTTATGTCGCTGATATAGTGTCGAAGTCTGCATTGCTTCGACCGTCTGCTGGGGAACCAATGGTCCGTACGTTTGCTGTCTAGCACGCACGCGCACGCGCACGCACACGCACACGCACACGCACACGCACACGCACACACACTTCCTCTAATAATGCCACATTTTATTATTGAAGGCGTTATTTTGAATATAAACCATTTTCCATTAACGTGCACAATGTGAGGAGTAGTTCTATCAGGCTTCTCACACAAAAAACCCACTGAAAATTAGGGAGCGGGTAAAAGAGGGCAATGCAATGACCTTCAAAGTGTCCAGTGACATTTGAATGACCACCTTCTGGTAATCAAGCGTTTGACACTCAGTCAGTTTACATCAATGCCAGCTACCTGGGGCTGATCTGATGCCTACTCTGAGCGTCAGAGTCAGCGCCTAGCATAATTTTCAAACCCTCAGAAACAAACTTGGCAACACTTACAATATCATCCTGCCTGAGCATCAGTGGATTGTCAAGTCCTGATGCGCTCAGCTAAGCTGCATCCTCATTTCACATCTTTGCATTATTTGCGCCATGATGTCGCAACAGAAAGAAAGGGAATTATTGTCATTAAATATCAACCTCGGCCTGCATCAATGGCTTAGCACTGCAAATGCCAAACAATCCTGCTTATGCCATGCTCGCTGTACCATTGATGTTTCCATTGACGCCATTAGGATAGAAGGCTGATGGCTTTGCTGCACTGCCTCCGTAAACAATATTTAGGACCTGCAAGGGCCAAATACAGCATCATAGTGTGTGCGAGGCTCTGACCAGGTCTTGAAGAGCTGAGTCGCCTCAGAATGGACGATGCGACTGGCGTGGCATCACCAGTGCGCATAACATCTTCATGGCGTGCACAAGCAATCTGTGAAGTTCTAACTTTGAACACCAGGGGATCCCCCCGACCAGTAATGATAACATACATGTACTGGTACTGAGCCTTCAAGCAGGGATCAGTTGTGATACTTGCCTCAGTTGGTGTGCGTGCAAAGACCAGAGAGTTACTATCGGTTGGCACCAGATTGGAGGAGTAAGGAGTATTTTTGACTCCGTTTGCCATGGGACTAGTGATCCCCTCGTCCTTGCCACCACCCACGGTCCCACGCAAGTTGGACAATTTCTGCAACAGTCAAATCCTGAGCTAAGCCATCACCATGCACGCTCGCGCAAACAGAGAGAAAGGCGCATTCAGGTGCATATGGTACCACAAAAACGCGAGGAAGCCAGGCACATTGATAATGTCGACAGATTTATTTAAACAGTCCTGTTGGACTGGCAAACGAACAACACTGCACCGGGTCTCTCAAGATTGCATTCAATTGTTGGATTCCATTGTGTGCACTCTTGCACGATTTTCATGCACAAGTCTGGTCTCGAACGAGGTGATTGTCCTAAAGATTTGAGTTGATCACCTGGGCAAAATCGACGGTCTGGAGTGAGTATGGCATGACTGTGTCATACCCTCTTTGGTAGAGGAGAGTGCGGATTATGCCGCCATGATATGCCTCTGTGGCCAGAATGCTGGCAGCTGCACCCACATTCTTCTTTGCCTGGATAAGAGGAGCTGCACCGTTGTAGGCAGTGACGCCAACATCCTCCAAGATGAAGGCCGCTGTGCGCAGAGAACCATCAGCATCAATGCGATGTGACGATATGGCTGTTGACAGGAGAAGCCACATGCTCAGACTTGGTGGAGAGGAGTGATCAGGCCAGCATAGTAAATTAGCTCGACATTGTACGGCTTTCCTTTGCAGGTTGAACGTCATTTCTTAGCTCTGAGCAGGTGAAGAGCACCAGAAGGAAATGTGACAAGGTCATGCAGCTCACCGAGGAGGAAGTCCAGGTCGTTGTCGTAAGGGGAAAACATCGTGTCCATATTTGCAGAGCCAAGTGCGGCCTTCACAATGGCGGCGAATGCTGGGCCCACGTCAATCTGAGGGCACGGAACTGCAGCTGTGCCCAGTGCCATTCTCAAAAAGGCAACCTGCTTATTAGGCAAATAGTCAAGCCCTCGAAAGGCAAGCTACACATTTTTGCTTGGCTGCACATATTTGAATCTTGCACCAGCCTGAATTTTGTTGCTATGCAGATTAAAGGGTGCGACCCAATAGCAGACGTGTCGAGAGGTCAACAATTGCAGGAAATGTTCAAAGCATGTGTATGGATAAGAGGTAGGCATAAGATCCCAGAGCATCCACTCTGTCTCACAAGGTGATGAGTACTTTGGATGACAGGCCCGTCAGCTTTTGACTAACTGTATTAAGCCAACATACTTTCGAGGAGGCAATACTCACATGGTTGACCTCATCCAGGGCAATCTCATTTGCATAGTTCTGGACAGGGCTGCTCAGCACTGCCTTCTTTCCTCCAGTGGCCATTGGGCCACCTCCACGCAGTGTGGAGTTGAGGCCGCTGCCATAAGCTGCGTAGGAGTAGAAATCGGCCTCCAAGCACTCCAGGTTCCTGAATATCACCAGCACTACATATACTAGCACGACTGACGTGCGCAATACCCGCATCAGCATGAATGACAGTTGTACAAGCTGCCAGCGCAGGACTTTCTAGGATATGCAGCCTGCTTGAGAGAGCACAGTCGTAGCGATCTGCAGAGATCAGCAACGTACACTACCACAGCAGGGGTACCGGCAACAGGCAAAAGATTGCAACAGCATGACGAGAAATGCGCCAGAACGTACAGTGCAAAGTTGAGAATGTCGGCATCGGTCACTGCCTCAGTGGACGACGCTACAAGTGCCAGTGCTGCCAGCGCCGTGACAATGAAGAGCTCGCTCCGACCCATGGTGTGTTTGACCTGCGTGGTCAGGGAGCCCTACTGCACATTGTCCGCAACCTCGATACATTTTCCTTTACGCCTTCGCTCGTGGTACAGACTGTGCAAAGCCTCAAGAAAAGGACTACCACGATTGCCAGCGCTGCGACGCGTCAGCAAGAGTGATCCCGACAGATATTTCACGATACATAGTGAGGTGAACCTTCAAACGGGCAGCAAATGAGGATGCAAAGCCCATCCGCCTCAGACATACAGACCTGGAACATCCATGTATGTCGAAGCTTTACTTCGGTGTTCATCAATTATGTACCTTACGCGTCTTGCTTACAAAACGCAAAAACGCATTCAATGCTCATCGGTGTGTTGATGTGTATTTGTGAGGTAAGAGGTTTCACCACAAATAACCAAGCAAGAATCTGGTTAAGAAGGGTACATCGTGTTTGCAAGCTCAGGCATCTTTTCCTCTAACGAAGCGATGCAAGAACCCTCGTGATGACAAATGAGCGAGGACGTACCGAGGCTGGCGTGGCTGGTACCTTAGAAGCCTCCTGGTATATATTAGGCGCTGCTGTTGGGAAGTGTGGGTACGGTGACGGATGACGATTGAGCGCTCAGGAATATCTGCGACAGGCATTTGGATTGCGCATCTAATGGAAGCCACCAGGAAGCTGCAGCATGCCACGTGACCTTGCGAAAAACAAACCAAATTACGTCGTCACAGCTAGACACCGGAGAGGGCGCCTCTTGCTGCTAATATGGGAGATGACAGGACATCTAATCAGCTCTAGATATGTGGAATTATGTAATAGCTTCTTCTTCTTCTTGCGTCAGATTTTCCTCTCAAAACCACAATAGTCAGCAAGAACAGGACGGTCAGCTTACTACACTTTGCTGTCGCACCCAGAAATTCACGCTGCACCTGGTCAGTTTCACAGACAGAACTCTATGGGCCCTGCCTAGCGATGCGAGCAGCAACCACCAGGAGGTTGCCATCTCTTGAGCACACATAATTTAGATGTGCGTGTACTGGCTTGCACATTGGGCATCGTCGCCGTTCAATCATCCTAAATGACTAAAATCTATCTTTGACCGTGTATGTCTTCATATAAGATGCAGTGTTCTCTCCTGTGTTCAATCCATGCAATGTCCGTTCCAGAGAGATATTTTTGCCTGGCATCGCACACACTTATAATCTGCTCTCCTATGTCTGACGAGGAGGCCCTACCGTACCTAAGAGGAACAAAGACTAGCTTGAGTGGGATTGGAGTGAGAATGTAGCCTCAAAAGCGGTCAGCTCGCAATTCCGACACCTTTTGCACAGTCCATTTGAAAGCCTCTTCTCCTCTCCGATGTTGTAGCACAGCCTCGGCAGTAGGTAGTTGTACTGGTTGCGTATGGAGAGGAGGGGGAGGGAGGGCGAGAAGGTTGGGGGTTGTGTCTGTAGTTGTGTGGGGGCAGGATAGGTTGACGAGAAAAGCTCAGGTGTAAGGCGTGCAGTAGTAGAGTGGTGTGATGGAGGTATGTGGAAAAACCAGAGGCATATGGACAGACAATCCTAGTGGCTGTGAATTCACGTTCCCGCGAGCTCAGAAAAGCCGCTGAATCCGAGGACTAGATACCAGGTTGTTGGTATGCACGAGCAAAGCTGAAAGATATCTGAGGTGTCCTTCTGAGCTCTCCTCCTTTGACATGCTCTGCGCGATATACAAAGGGCTGTCAGGGCTGCTGAGTATTGGTGGCCTGAGTACAGCCACCGTACAGCCTTCATGTCGTCCCTTGTGTCTACTTTCATACTTTGAATATAGTATAATTTTTAACAGTATCAGAACCCTAAAAAAACCTCTGGTCATGGGGAGCCTCCCACATACCAGCGCATATTTTCAGGGCTCTGGTCCTTTCCCGATTTGTACTATATGCAATCCGTGAGATCAGAACTGCATGTCCCCACAAGCTCGGACGAGCCACCAAATCCAGGGGCTGGATCACAGGCACCTTGGGGCGCACGAGCAGGCCTCAAAGAACATAGAGTCGTCCTGCTGAGCTCTCAGACTCTGAGATCGGACAACAGAAAAGTGAAGGGACGGCCAACAGAAGGCAAGATCAGGGTCCTGAGGGTCTCGAGCGTGCGTACACCTCTCTTCGTATCTGAGACACCTCGGGCAGACACCACAGCAACCCACCTGATGCAGTCACCGAGCTGACTGAGCTGAGCTGTGCTGTCTGCAAGAGGATCTGTGCAGGAAATTTGATATCGGACTATTACACAGCTGTGATGAACTGCTGCAAAGTGTCAGAACACATCGCTGGCGAGACCACATGTCATTCTCATGAATAATAAGAATCTCGGTCATCATCCCCATAATTCTGCAGGCGACGCGCAAGAGGGAGCAGAGCGTGACTGTTTAGGGTTTAGGGCTCCAAAGCCTAAGCCTACTCTCAGAATCACCCCTAATCTTCGGCAGTCTAGAGAGGTGTTCAAGGTGTTCGTCTCTGCAATGTGTATAGACATGTGTACAATTTGTTGCGTCTGGCGCGCGCAAAGCACATGGTAGTTTCTTGCGTAAAGAAGCAGCCAAGAGCCCAGAGGGTTTCTTTACCTTCGAGGGGTGATCCCCTGGAGTCAAGGCTTGTAAGCAGAGCAGGCTGGTGAGGGTAACTTGCAAGGATTTTAACAACTCCGTTCAGTCCTGAAGGCGTCGATCTGTTCTCTTGCACGAAACAATGAGACCCTGTATACGACCCATACCTCACCCTGTCTATCTTGATATGCTCCTGGTCACATCACTGCAAGGCTGACGTGTCTCTTCTGATTCTGTGCCCGTTTCACACCTGCTTCGGACAGATATTTAATCAGATCGAGAGGGGAAATCATCAGATCGGATACCTCCTATGTTGAGGTCGAACTGACCTAAGAGGGGCCCCATGTACAAATAGGGTGATGAATGGCGAAAATGCTATGCTGTGCATGCCCTGTCGTTGTGTTTGACTTATTATAACAGATTACGTGAGGTGAATGCAGCTCACTGCCACCAGGTGGTCGTTTCGAGTCTCTCAAAGATGCCAATCATGTTAACAAACTCCAGTGTATGACAAACGCGCTATGTGTGTGGAAGACGAGCTTTATCAGCTACCCATCCCTCGCATTGTATGCGTGCTGTACAATATGCTGGTACAAACGTTTGATCAACAGATAGAACGTCCACAATTATTGTGTGGCACACGTCTTTCAATTCTCATAGACGCACGCAATGATCTGGCGCGTGATTCTCGCTTTTGCACCAGCTTGGAATGCAGTCCATGCCCTTCCATCTCCATGCACACCTCCGCTTGATCTCTGCTGCCAACTGAAATATGCTCTGCAGATTAGCACTCTTGCAGCACCGCCGATCTTGGTCACAAGCACTCCTGACAGGGCTGCAGGACGCCACGACCCTTTGGGCGTCTCATGATGATCGGCAGTCAGGAGCGCCTGGCAACCCACTCGGACAGTATGTCAGGCACCAGAGTAGCTCGTGACCTTCTTCAAGATGTTAAAAGGGTGTTGATCCTCGTTCTTGGCTCACACGACCTCTCTGGTGCAACGATGTAGCTGCTTCTAAAACTTGCGATCAAGAAAGTCGGCCAAGTTCTGTCTCATCTCAACTCATGCCTTGTTGCGACTCATGCGTAAGCAGTCTGGAGTAGTCTCCGACCATCACTCAGGCGATGCGCTCATGTGCCGTTGCCTGCCTTTGGTGTTGCCTTGTCAGTGGCAGTCATAAGTGAGGCATAGCACCAGCAGATCTGTGCATCTACCATAAGCAAAGTATTCGAGACGAATCGAGATCTTCTGCATACTGAAGTCTTACGAAGTCGCCATGAGACATCATACACTGTGTTCGGTGAGGAGTACAACAGCTCGCCTATGGGGGTTGTCCGGTAGGTGATCTTTGAATGAAACTGGGAGTACAACTGGGTGAATCCAGCAAGACATCACAGGATGCGAAGAGTGATGTTGCCTGCCCTGCAGTGAAGGACAGCATATGGCTCGTCTTCGACCTGGATATCTGAGCATGTGTTCCAGAGCATCAGTGTCAGAACGGGGCATAGAATCTGAGTGGGTGCATAGATGCATGTACTTACATGCCAATCACCCATGTGTATGTCAGAGCCGGGATCTTCAACAGGCTGGTTTGCACTCATACCTTGTGGTGCATGAATACCGGCCGCCTGAGTACAGCCACCGTACAGCCTTCATGTCGTCCCTTGTGTCTACTTTCATAATTTGAATATAGTATAATTTTTAACAGTATCAGAACCCTAAAAAAACCTCTGGTCATGGGGAGCCTCCCACATACCAGCGCATATTTTCAGGGCTCTGGTCCTTTCCCGATTCTTACTATATGCAATCCATGAGATCAGAACGCCACGTCCCCACAAGCTCATACGAGCCACCAGATACAAGGGCTGAATCACAGGCCCCTAGGATGCACGAGTAGGCCTCAAAGAACATGGAGTTGTCCTGCTGAGCTCTCAGACTCTAATCGGACAACATTAATGCGAAGGCACGGCCAGCAGAACCCAAAAACGGTACATCACGACCCCACTAGCTCAGACGAGCCTCCAAATCCCGTCACTAGACACCAGGCCTCAAGACTGCACGAAACAGCCCTGAACGACCCCGAGCTGTCCTTCTGAGCTCATCTGACTGAAGGTGCTCATCACGGCACTGATAGAGCTGTGAGAGCTGCTGAATTGTAATGGCCTGAAATTAGCCCGCATATGGCTTTCATATCGTCCCTTGTGTCTACTTTCACACTTTGAATATAGTATAATTTTTTAAAAGTATCAGAACCCTAAAAAAATCTCTGGTCATGGGGACCCTCCTACATACCAGCGCATATTTTCAGGGCTCCGGTCCTTTCCCGATTCTTACTATATGCAATCCATGAGATCAGAACGTCATGTCGCCACAAGCTCGGACAAGCCACCAGATCTGGGGGCTAGTCACCAGCCTCCAGGAACACACAGATGGGGCTTAAAGGATGGCGAGTCGTCCTCTTGTGTTCTTGTCAAGTGGGTGGAATTTGGGACGATTGTCGCACAAGGGCTTGTGTGACAACTGTGCGGTGGTTGCGGCACGCAAGAACGTGGCGCTGGTGTGACGTGTGAAACGCCAAACACAAGATGTGGGTGTGCGACCAGCTATTACATGTGTTTGGGTGTCAATTGTAGTTCACAGTCCGATTACAGGTGTACGACAGGGAAGTACATGCAAGAATTGGAGGAAGACTGAAAAGATCAAATGGCTGAGTGAGATTAGCATTCAATGGCTGGACGGGAGTGGCAATCAAATATCTTGGCAAGTGTGGCGATCAAATAGGTGAGCGAGAGTGGTGATCAATTGGCAGGGCAAAAGTGGCGATCAACTGGCTCTGAGAGCGTGGTACTCAAATGGCTGGGGGAATGATGACCAATTGGCAGGCTGGAATGGCGATCAAGTGGCAGGCTGGGAGTGGCAATCAATTGACTAGACAGGAGTCACGATCAACTGACAGCGCTTGAATGGCGATTTCCTGGCTGTGAGAGCGTGGTAGTCGAATGACTGGGGGAATATAGCGCCTATCCGGCTGGGTAAGGGTGGCGATCAATTGACTGACAGGAGTCGTGATCAATTGGCAGGGCAGGAGTGTGATCAGATGGCTGTGCGACTATGGCGACCGATTGGCTGGGCAAGAGAGGCAATGAAACAGCAGGGCAGGATTGCTGATCATATGGCAGGGCGAGCGTGAAGATTTACCAGTTGGACGACTGGGGCGATCAACTGGCAGGGTAGGAGTGGCGACCAATTGACTGAATAGGAGTCATGATGAACTGCCAGGGCAGGACTGTGATTAAATGGCCGGGACAAGTATGGCGACCAATTGGCTGGAAAGCAGTCACGAGCAATTGGCAAGGCGAGTGTGGCGATCATGTAGCCGGGCGAGAGTGGCGATGAATGAGCTGGGTGTAAAGAAGACGCCCACATCATAGAGTCACATTTTCCACGTTCTCTGTTGTAACGCGAATTGGAAATGCCGATCTAGATAGACAGGCCTGTCAAGACGACCAGAAATTGATCGCGATATCATTTTCACTGTACATGAAGATCCACATTGTGCACGCATCCGTTGATGGAGCGTGCGCCGGCGCAGCAACATCTTCAAACCTAGCACACAGTGTCTGATGTTGAATCACAGATCACAGCGCGACTGAGATGTCTTTTGGCACCCAAACAGTTATCTGCGTCAAGGGTCAACGCAAGGACGCGGCATGCTAGCGGGATGTATGTCTTCACACGCTTGGCGGAATGGGATACTCGCCAGTCTGCTGCATCCTTGCCAGGGCCAGCCACCTGTGGCCGACCTCTGGCTCCCACTCGGGAAGGTCGCGCGTCTTCATAGGCCGCACAAGTGATGGAGCAGAGTGGGCGTCGGCCCTAGCGTGGGCGAGGAGGTCTGGGTTAGCCTTCGTGAAGGCTGCGATCGCGCTGCTCGTCCGCCTCATGAGGGCCTGCACCTCTATGCTGGGATCCTTGAAGAGGCCGTTAGTCTCCCTCTCCACTGTGTCTCGCAGCTTCATCAGCTTTGAGAAGCCCTTCACTGGCATTCGTGGCGCTAGAATGAATTCGATGTCCAGGAGACGTATGGCCGCGTTGTTCACACAGTCCCTCACCATCTCATCGCAGTCGACCTCGTGCCAGTGGCTCTGCTTGAAGGCGAAGGCTACAGGCTCACCATCTGCCACGTCAACAATGGCGTTGTGGTTCCTCGGGGCCTCTGGGTTGAGGTGCAGCACCTTGAAAAGCTTCAGGAAGGGCGTCAGGCCGAATTTCTCCCTGAGGTCCAGTGCCTCCCTTAGCTCCTCGTACGTGAGGCAGATCACGTGGTCGACGTTGGGCCTGCCAAACGATCTGGGCCTGATTCGGACACCCGTGCTGTTGGTCGTCGTGTCGTGGGAATCGATGTTGAGGCTGCTCTTGTCAAGAGACTCGCTTGCGACGAGTGAGGTGGGGCCAGTCCCTTCAGCAGCCTCGGCAGCAGCCACGGCTTGGCTATGCTTGTCGGTCCGAAGGTGCTGATCTAGAAGATTCTTCCTTGTGAATTGCTTGTCGCATGTCCTGCACTCGTACTGAATCTGGCCTGGTGGTACACATTTGTACTTTCTGTTGACATGTGACTCGAGCGCGTGCTTAGAGCTCAGCTCCAGGCCACAGGTCTCGCAGACGAAAGAAGCCATTGTCTGCCCCTACCATAAGCTCACGCACACTCCTTATGAGGCCTTGCAGAGCACAAAGGTCTATATACAACTCCGATGAGGCTGCTACTCGTGTGCACCACAGCTGACATGATCTGTATGTGACTCTTCTGCACCAGCGCTGGGATGCAGCATGGCGTAGTCGCCTATAGGATGACCTAATGTAGAGCACCGAGACAAGAGATACGTCCGTAAAGGTCTACTGGCTCCTTTGATCACTCAGTAGTTTGCATCGGCACGACCCAATGGTGAGGGCGGATACCAGCGCGGGTCCTCCGATCGGGTCGATGACTGCGTTGGACAGACCCCGAAGCGAAGGCCGAAGTGGCCCCTACGTATCGACCATCGACCTCCTCGATATGATCGATGACGGCATCGGAGAGACCCCGATTCTGACGTCGACTTGACCTCGACCAGACAGTTTCATCTCAAGCACCAGACAGTTTCATCTCCACCGGAGCCTGTCAAAGCATGATTGCACGGCCATAAACACAGCAAAAGTATCTTCTGTTACGCGCAGGCCTCTTGTCAGACAGGCAGTGCATGCGCTTTCAATTCAGCGCTATCAGGTGATGCCAGGTTTAGCCTCCACGACACTACACCTCCATGGATGTTCATTGTGAATGCACTGCACTAAAGAGCGCCTCAAACCTCTCATATACTTGCACAGTGCGCTTGCTTTGCAATACGTTGATACAACGACTGACGCACAAGAGAAAGCATTCTAACGAAGATGGCCTGAAAGAATCTCTAGGTTGCTACACAGCAACCCCCAGGCTTATTGAAGTCACACCTCTCCTGCTCTCTTGCAGCCTCGCTCATTTGGCTGCGCGACAGAACGATTTCTTGCTCAGACAGCAGATTGGCGCTGTATGGGTTGCGACTGGTCAGTGTGACGTCTGTTGTGGTCACGTACGAGCGCTTTCTGTACAAATACACCTACGTCTGGCATAAATGAGCTGTGCCAGAGACATAATGACAGCGTGTGACAAGGACGATGGACGCCTTCTCACCTGACCCAGGGACGCAAAAGGTTCTTCAGGCGCTTTGATTTTCAGCCTAGCTGCTTCTTGATGCTAGCCAGCTGTCTCTTCAGATCGCCAATCTTCCTGGTCTTGGCAGCGATGATCCTTTTGTAGTGAAGGACGTGCTCATCAACTTCTGCCTGTACCAAATCTATCATCTCTTGACGCCAGTCCTGCCCATCGGCTCTGCGATCAACACGAGAACAGTCTGAAGAGGTGCGCGAAGGTTCTGTGATTTCATCTGGTGCCAGCGCGCGGCGAGGGCTGATCACTTCAATGCCTTCCTGAGGCCCCTTGGGAGCTGATCTGCACAGTTCAAGCAGGTGCTCAGCCAGCTTGTCCGACATGACGCGTGCAGAGGGTGCCTGGTGTGGAAAACCCCGCCTCACATTCTTTGCAGCCATCCTTGGGCACAGCAACTCACCATACTGTCGCACATCAATGGCGTAATCGCTCACGGCGCGTCACGTGCACGTGCCGACGCCGGCTTTGTGTTAGGTAGTGGCTGCCTGGCGGCTTTCTGGGGGCCGAAGCAGGTCGATACTGTACGATGCACCTTGCAAAGCCTGAAGGAGACTCTTGATCTCTCTGAAGACTCCGTCTGGATCAATGCGGCAATCTGGGCGTCAGTGGCCACAATCATTCCTGTGTACGAAGAAGGACCACAGGAGGCGTGTTGCTTCACTGACTTCTATCAGAATGATCACTGGCAGGTCGTCATCTGTGCTTGGGACACTGCGCCGTGCTTGCCAACACGTCCAGATGTACCGGCGTTTTAATGATCGACATCTTCCAAAGTTTGGCAACACAACCTTCCCAACATGTGGCCGATGCCCGACTCCGAAGGGGCAATATTTCTGAGAACGCTTGTGAGCGAAACATTCTTAGCACACGTCACAAGTAGCTGTGCAGCCTGTGAATTTTGGAAGTGCTATCAGAGTGCCCTTATATAGGTTGGGACGGCATGGGATGCAAGCATGCGTCGCGTGCGGTAGTACGCCTCTTAGTCCGCCTTCCTAAGTTGAGAAAGACGGATAGAATGTCTCCTGCACTACCCAAAAGGTGCAGAAAGGTCCTGCCTGCCTAGTTTCGGAGACGCACACTGACCGCCGAGCCAAGATAGTGCTTGATATGACGTTTGCGAGGCCAAAATGAATCATCGATCGAGTTCGGTGATCCGATCGGAGAGACCACGATGGTGAGGTCGACGCCACCTTACTGGGTCTCAAGTCACGCTGCTCGGGTCGACGCCTGCGTCGGAGAGACCCCGATGATGAGATGGGTCGACCTCTCGAATCGGATGGATGACCGCATCGGAGAGACCCCGGTGATGAGGTCGTGCTGGTCTCGAGGAGTTGTGTTCGGTGGCCAGCTTGCTAGTGATTTCAGAGGCCTCGTTGCCTGCTAACCACTCATTGGTAATTGTGCTCCACTTCCCGCACGGAAACTGCATTTGGGGCCTTCTTTCTGGACCACGAATTGATGCTTGGTTTGCACGGAGCTGAGGGCCTGTGATTGTGCCAGACAACACGGCGTGAAATCCAAGGAGACGCACGCCTGAGCATTGGCGGAACATGCGCACAGCTGGGTGACGCAAGACTGCTCACCATCTCTGAAGGGCGATCGCGTGATTGATTGGGCGGCATTGTGCTCACGTGCCAGTGCCCGCCTTTTGGATCGCCTTGTGACAATTGTCATCAAAACAAGGGGCACCTTCAGCAAGTCTCCGCGTCTTCCACACGCAAAATCTTGAGAGAGTCCTTGCTGCATATTTAAGGTCTTCGTTGTGCATCATGAGGCGCCAAAAATCATGTGCAATGTGGAGTACAATTACTCGCGTATGGTGTGTGAGAGATGATCTCCAAGTGGGGTAACATCCAGCAAGACAATACAGGAATGAAAAGGCTATTGCTGCCTGCCATCCAGGATAGATGGCATGTCGTATCCTTCTTTTCGACCTGGATATTTAGGCACGTGTTTCAGAGTCGCAATGTGCGATCAGACCACAGGATCTGTCTGTGTTCATTCAATGTGTCCAGACTTCACGACTCTCGCTCGAAGCAATGAATTGACTCAGCAGCTCTGAGCGATCAATTGGTAGGCCAGGAGTGGCGATCAGTTGGCGTGCTGGGAACGGCGTTCGAAAGGCCTAGCGAGTATGAACGATCTCTTGGCGAGGTGGGAATGGCGATCAATTGGCAGGCTGGAATGGCGATCAAGCAGCTTAGCGAATGTGGCGATCAATTGGCGTGTTGGGAATGGCGATGAATCGGCTTAGCGATTGAGAGTCTGGGGGATCTCTCTATGTGTCCAGACAGGCTAGCCTGCACTCTTGCCTCATGCCTGCGTATCAACCACCTGAACAGAGCCGCTATATAGCTTTCATGTCGTCTCTTATGTCTATTTTCATATTTTGAATATAGTATAATTTTTAAAAGTATCAGAACCCTAAAAAAACCTCTGGTCATGGGGAGCCTCCCACATACCAGCGCATATTTTCAGGGCTCTGGTCCTTTCCCGATTCTTACTATATGCAATCCATGAGATCAGAACGCCACGTCCCACAAGCTCATACGAGCCACCAGATACAAGGGCTGAATCACAGGCCCCTAGGATGCACGAGTAGGCCTCAAAGAACATGGAGTCGTCCTGCTGAGCTCTCAGACTCTGATCGGACAACAGTACTGTAAATGCACGGCCAGCAGAACCCAAAACACGGTACATCACGACCCCACTAGCTCAGACGAGCCTCTTAATCCTGTCACTAGACACTAGGCCTCAAGACTGCACGAGACAGCCTTGAAAGACCCCTAGCTGTCCTTCTGAGCTCATCCCACTGAAGGTGCTCTTCACGGCACTTATAGAGCTGTAAGAGCTGCTGAATAGCGATGGCCTGAAATTAGCGCGCATATGGCTTTCATGTCGTCTCTTACGTCTACTTTCATACTTTGAATATAGTATAATTTTTAAAAGTATCAGAAGCCCAAAAAAGACTCTGGTCATGGGGACCCTCCTACATACCAGCGCATATTTTCAGGGCTCCGGTCCTTTCCCAATTCTTACTATATGCAATCCATGAGATCAGAACGTCATGTCGCCACAAGCTCGGACGAGCCACCAGATCTGAGGGCTGGGATCCAGGCCTTAAAAATGCACAGGTAAGGCTTGAAGGAAGGCGAGTTGTCCTCTTGAAGTCTCCTCTGGTGGGTGGAAATTGGAACGATCGTCGTACGAGGGCGTTTGACGACTGTGTGGTGCGTGCGGCTCGCGAAGATGTGTTGTTGGTGTGACGTGCGAAATGCCACACGTTGGATGCGGGTGCGCGACACGCTATCCTGCGTGTTTGGGTGTCACTTGTAGTGTACAGGTCGGTTAGAGGTGTTTGACAGGAAAGCGCATGCAAGATTGGGAGGAATACAGGAGCTATCGGATGGCTGAGTGGTTGTAGCAATCAAATGACTGGGCTGGACAAGCGATCAAATGGCTTAGCAAGTCTGAGCGATCACTTGGCGCGCTGAGAATTGCGATCAATCGGCTCAGCGAGTGTGAGAGATCTATTGGCGTACTGAGAATTGCGATCAATCCGCGAAGCGAGTGTGAGAGCTCAATTGGCGTGCTGGGAATGGCGATGAATTGGCTTAGCGATTGTGAGCAATCAATTTGCAAGCCAAGAGTTCTGATTAGTTGGTTGGGCGAGAGTGGCGATCAATCGGCATGCTGGGAATGGCGATCAATTGGCAGGCGGAAACGGCCATCAATTAGCAGGCTGGGAATGACGATCAATTGACAGAGAGAATGTGGCGATCGATTGGTGTGCTGGGAGTGGCGCCCAGCTGGCAGGCTGGGAGTGGCAATCAAATGGCTTGGCGAGTGTTGCAATCATATGGCTGGGTGTGGGTGGCGATGAAACTGCTGGGCGAGTGTGGCGATCATGTAGCTCTGCGAGAGTGGTCAAGGAACAGCTGAGTTGATAGGAGTCACAGAACCACACCTGTCAAGTTATCTATTGTGTGGCGATATTCTACCCTGAAATCGGAGGCACCGATCTAGATAAACGGGCCTGACAACACGACCACAAAGTGGCATTTGTGCGGCCCGTGATACCATTTGAAGTCTACATGAAAAGCTACAATGTGCAAGCGCCATTTGATAGAGCGTGTGGCTGCGCAACAATTCACAAAATTAGCTGCTGTTGAGCAATTGGGTAGAGGCCGACCAAGAGGTTCTTTGGCCTCAGACAGTCATCTGAATTAAAAATCTCGGGTAGGGATGTCCCACACTGTCGTATTGCATCTCTTCACATACTTGGAGGCATGGGATACTCGCCAGTCTGCTGCATCCTTGCCAAGGCCAGCCACCTGTGACCGACCTCTGGCTCCCACTCTGGCCCAGACGGACCTGTCATCATCTCTTCCGCACCAGGATGGCATAGTCGCCTATGAAGAGAACGCTACAACGCCTTTCCTTAGGGAGAGAAGGGAAAACCTCCGCGTTTCCCCGAGAAAGTGCCTTGCACCAACTCGGACTCGAACTACCGACATGTCGGTCGCGTGGTTTCCCGGCATCTTATCTACCCACTGGCCCTATGGCCACCGGTAGAGGGTCGGCTACAATCCGAAACCATTGTGACGTCAAAACGGGAAGAGTACCCAACACGGGTTTTACTTGACTATGTAGTCCCATGACCATTACATACGCCTTCAAACGTGTCAACTGGGCTCTCCTTTGGTCGTCAAGGGCACATGGCTTTGTGACTAAAAGATTCAAGGGTGGCGAGCCATCCCACTCTCCTTCCCATGAGTGCGGCGATCCGTTTGATCACCTCTTGCCAAAAAAGTTGAAGCCTTTGGGACGTCTGCTTGTCCTGCCTCCAAATCTGAGTGTTGTTCGTGTGCGTCTATGGCTTGTTGCACGCCTAGAACGTTTTGAAGAGCGCTTGCGTCCATTGGAACGCCTTGATGACCGAGATGATGGCATGCCTTATATCTATGACACAGAAAATAAAATTGGCGACGACAGGCTTTGATGCAGATGGTGAAACGATCGGGTAGATGCTCTCAGCAGTCAAAGCAAACGCCAAAGTACTGGATGTTGCCACACTCTCCTAGTGATGACAATGTGTTCAGCAATACTCGCATGCCAAGCATCCATCACCTAGTGGAGCACCTGCTTCGCACTGGGGTGGTAGAGGTAGCCGTCCTCACAGAGGGGACAGGTATGTTGTTAAGAAGTTTGATGGCGGGACTGACAGCGTGTAAGAAGGTTTCAGCGCCGTTGCTGTGCTCAGTGCGGATGATGCCCTCGGATGGCGGCAAGTCTTGCAGCCATTCGCAGGTGGCATCGCAGACACCATCTGCAAGAACGGAGAGCCGGACCTTTCCGAAGACAGCGATAAAGTTGTTGAGACATGCACGGTTGTTGACATGTGTAGGCTTATACTTGAGGGATGGGCGACCATCGAGAGACGGGGAAGTGTGCGGCTTGAAAGGGTGATCAAAAGGTGATGCAAGCGATGATGACGTTGATTTTGGCGTCCTGAGGATAAAGGAGGACTTGTCGGGGTCGCAGAGGCTTGAGTGGCGAAGTGGCGGTTCTGCACGTTGGTGTCGAGGGTGGAGGCGATTGCTGCAGGCTCGGAAAAGTTCTTGCGGGTGATTGTATTGTGAGGCACCTGGAAGTGTGTGGATGTGCCAGGGACGGGAACAGCCGAGCCGATGGCGCCGGATGGCGAAGAACCGTGTCTGACGGGATCATTGGGCTGTGGGCCGGGCCTGTTGGTGTTGGATGCAGGGAGGTTCTGCAAAAGTTTTCGGAGGGAGGCGATCTCACGATGAAGATTGAGATTGAGGTCGCGCATTCATCGAGTGGGTCGGCGAGCTCCCTCTTTTGTCGTTTCAGGGTGCGGATCTCTTCCTCGTTGGATTCCGCATAACGTTCTTGGGGAGAGTTTGTGAGACGGTCAAGATTTTGGTTAGGTCGCTGGGAAGATCTCATCGGACGTTCTCCGAGGTTTTCTGCAGTGGACTGACCTGGCAAGTCCTCGAATATTTTTTAAAACTTTGGCAAGCGTTTCCCTGCGTTTTGAGCATGGTGTCTTCGCTTAATTTTGAATGCTGGAAGAACGAGTGGGATTCATTCCTTTGGGCAATAGGAAATCCTTGATAGGGCCCGAAGAGACTACTGAAAGCAGTCATCAAATTTGCACAGGTGTTGCAGCGTTGCAGCAGCAAAAGAGGGGAAGCTTTTCGCCACAGTAGGCGCCTGTTTGTGTCATCTCATGGCAGAAAACATCGCACCAGCACGAAGAATCTCCAGCAGAGCACAGAGGCGAGGCATGAGATTGTGTGGAGGATCAGAGCGATGGGGGTGAGCTGAAAGACGACGATTGTCGGACGACGACGAGAATGACGAAGGGATGACTAGCCGATGACTAAGCAGAAGCAGCAATTTTAGGGGATCTGGCACCAAACTCAGGAAACCGAGCTTGCTTGTGTTTTGCATTGATCAGGATGACTGTCGAGAGCAAGCAGACATTTTACAAGGAAATCACAACATATCTGGGCGCCAAAGATAAAGCGCAGATGGCGTCGATCCTGAAGGCAGCAACAGGAAACACAGTGACAGCATTCAATGAGAAGTGTTATGTGATGTTCCCAGAGAATTTGGCATGCATCCATCCCCATTTGAACAGCCAGAGCTGCGCAAAGCTGTACCAGGGGTGGACGATAGACTCCAAAAACATTCCACAGCAGTCGCTGCGATCTTCAGGAAGCAGACAGGGAAAAAATCATCGTGCTCAGGGGCCCTGATTTCAAGCATTCACATTGATCAGAATGGGCTCAAGCCACTGGTAAAGAAGAGTTCAGCTGTGCTGATGTGCCAAAGGAGAGAAAGGGTGCAGGGCTGAGACACTGCCTGTTCGTGCAGCTGACTTGCCAGGAATTTGTGGACGCGCCTGAGCCAGAGAAGTGGGGGCGTGAGCAGGAAATTGCTCAGGAGAAGTCTGCTTTACGCCACCAGGTAGGGATGAGATTTGCCGTAGAAGCTTGCTGTGGGTAGAGGCAAATGCCAGGGTGTCTAGACGGCAGGAAGAGGTGCAATGTGTCAGGACGGTTCTGGTGACGTGCAGGGTGCAGACTGCCAGAATGCGGAGGGGAGCCACCACAGCAGCGACAGTTCTTCAGAGGAGAGCAGTGAAGAGAGTGCGGAGAAGTCTGGAAAAAAGCGGGCTGCTGCAAATGGAATTCCTGACAAGCGGGTGGGTACAACAGTCAGGTATGCCCTGGCCATGTATAGCCAGGGCAGATGCGGTGAGCCAGAGCTTTGCACAATGGATGTCCGCACACCGTGCAGGGCAAATCAGTCAAGCGGACACCTGGAGGCGGCAAGAAGTCAAGCACAGAGGAGACCAGTGGAACCTCCAGGGGTGCAGAAGAGTCTGCCAAACGGGCCAAGAAGTGCATTGTCACAACGCCGGCAGGGGAGAAGAGCATCTATATGCCTGGCAGGCTAAAAACGCTGCAGAGTCTGGCCAGCCGTATTGTATGACAAGTGTTGTGGGAGATGCGAGAGAGCAGGGTGTGCTCTCAGTCTCAGTGCTGGTGCAGATTGATCCCGTGGTGTTTGAGAACATCATTGCAGTATTAAGGAATCAGTTCTTCAATGACAGTAGTGTGTCCAAGGAGGAGTACATCAAGCTGCAGCAGGTGAGTACTGGTGTTTCTCAATCATTGATGCAGAACACATGTCTTGCACAGGTGCTGCAGTGCTCAGCTTATGAGACAGATGCGAGATGTCAATGGGCTGTGCAGGAGAATGGCAGGCTGGCCACAGAGTGCAAACGGGCCCAGGACCTTGCAGCATCCAGGCAGGCAGCCCTGGAGGAGTATACCTCCTTGTTGAGCAGGATGAATGCGGTGACCAAGCCAAAGTGATAATGTGTGCGAGAAGCCTGCACTGATGGAGGGATGAGGCAATAGCTGAGGCACCGCACAGACATGGTGGCTAGAGGGTGTGGTGTAGTGCAAAGTTAGTGATGATGCTGTGAATTCTCATGTTGTTACAAGGGGACAAGCGGACTGTCTGCTCCTGTCCTCAACAGCAGCAGGTGGGAAGCGATGAGTTGATGTGGCGCTAATTGCCTAAGAGTCAGGGTTTATAACCCATCAATCTTAATATTCATAGGGCCGCTATGACTGTAAAGTCTAGCTTACAGAGCGCATAGCCAACAGTCTAGCCCCTGCATCAAGAGCATTCCAGCTCCAGATAGCAAATCGAACTACCCATGAAGGCTACCGAGAGTTCTGTTGCTGGGTCAAGAATCAAGCAGATAACAGGCCACAAGACAAATTTGATGAGATCCAGAAAACCCAACATGACTGAGCCGAAGCGAACCAACATAGACTCAGGAAATGCTAAGGAGTGTTCGGCTTGCCGATCTGAGAGATTCTTCGCGGAATTTGCCGCCAAGGGGCCCATCCCTTGAGAAGAATATTCCAATACGAGTAGGGAAGGGCCTGCATACAGCATTGTGCGAGAGCATTGTATCATTTGAGCATTGAAGCGGAGTGCAACAATCAATTTTTAAAGCACACTCGAGAGGGCTGCAAGTCACACTGCTAATCGGGGCAGGGTAGTTAGGGACCTCACCACTGTCTTGACAAACCACATCAGCTTGCTCTCATTGCGCTGGTCCAGGCCTGGGAATGTTTCACATGGCATGCCTTGGTAGTCAAACTCGCACATCATCACCTTGCCTTTCCGAGTTGTTATTGGACAAGATGTGTAGCCATTGTATACTGCCATGGGCTCCCTTTCCTGCATACAAAAAGCATGCCAGCTTTCGATGTGACTGGCAGGAGCATCACACTACATGCATCTGTACCATGCTCGATGAGGAGGAAGGAAGGACTGACTGACTCGGAAGGCATACCTCAATCACAGCTTGAAGACTTTGCAGCAGAACTGGCAGCTGTGCACTCACAGCTGCCGCTGTCTTGCTTGTTGGTAGATTGCTGCAATCTGCTCAGCATATACACCATTAGGATCTCGTAAGCATCACTTTGATGCCTCCCAGAAGGAAATGCACATCAAAACGTAAACTGTCAATCATTCAGAAATTGCTACAACATACCTCCCAAGGCAAATACATTTTGGTGCTTGCTGTGCTGCAATGTTGAGGGGTTGACATCCACAAATCCCGTAGAGTCCACAAGATCGCTGTCCTTTAGGAAGGCATGGGGTGCCTGGGGACGCAACGAAATGCATAGTTCTCTTCACACGTGTAGTCTATTGTGATGCATCAGCAGCCAACCAGACCGTGGTGTGGCAATCTTTTTCGCCATCTGATCTCCATGGATGAGAGTCTGTAGTCAGGACATCTGGCTACAGACTGTAGTAGAGACATCAGTACTCTATGTACTGATGTCTCATACTTAGAGTACTGAACCCATAGCATCAAATGGCACACCAAATCAGAGTTATACCAAGTAAGCCTAGGAAGGCAACCTGTTTTGGTACAACATGAAGAAAATCGTAGGGTTGAACCACCTCCATAAGGCCCTCAATCGCCCCAACTTTCCTGGGGCACATGTTGGTGCTTGAGCTCGACAACGTTATCCAGCGTGTGATGTACTAGCATATTGAGAGCGCATGACATGACTATCAAGTGGGGCAATTGTGGAGAGACTCGTGACAGTCTAGCACAGTCCCAACTCCAGGAAAGCAGCTAAACCTGCCAGTCAATTGGCATAATGGTTCTGACCAATTGTACGATAAGACAAAGCAGTAAGGGAGGAGCCAAACCCACTTGAAGACTGCCTCGCGTGAAGCTGACCTGACTTCAACCAGATCCAAGCCCAGGTTCACTTGTATTCCACGCTGAGCACACATTGGTTCCAGCGCATCTGCATAATATGCTGCTCCAAAGATGCGCGGCAATGCTGTGTTGTATATCACTGTTATGTTGTCACGCTTGCCAGTGGCTCTGAAGTAATCTTCGGCCATGTATGTGATTTTCTGCCCTGCCCCCCCGCACTTTACAGGCCCTGCATGCATGCCAGTCACAAGTGTTCATCACGAGTTTTCATCTGGGTTGGAAACGAGAAGTCGTGCCTGCAGCGACACTGGATAGTATTTGGTGTGCAGCTTTGCCCTTTGTGAGTCACCTGTAGGATACGTGAAGACCGCATTCCCACTTTCCAGCCTCTGAAGACAATCCCATGTCTTGGCACAAAGTGTAGGACTGTAGTTGGTGCTCACATACGGGGTTGCCAGGGCATCTGCAAGGACAAAAGGACATGTACACGCAGCACTCATGCAAGAGTCAACTGAAGCGTTCTTCGAGCTTCTGCATCTGCATCTGCAGTTCGGCAGCAGGCACTGTTAGAAAGCCTTACCTGGAAGACCTTTAATGGCACTGTAGTCTATTGACAGACCGCAGGCCATCACCAGGTAATCATAATTGATCCTCTGCATGTCTGTTGTCACCAGAAAGTTCCTTTCTGGACATACCTCCTTCAGAGATGATCTCACCCATTGTGCCTGTCATAAAATTACACAGAATGAGAAGAACTTAAGCAAATATGAAGCTTTTGGTGTTCTCTGCTGTAGCATCTGCAACGTGTAACCCTGTACCTGAGAGGGAAGCACAGCAGCCATGGCTCTCCTAGTCTCTTCAAGGCGTTTTATCCCAGCGCCAACCAGAGTCCACATGGGCTGGTTGTGATGGACTATGGCAGGCTCAACAATGGCCACCTGTTCATGATACTCCCTCACAAAGAATCTGTGGTTAACAGCTGATCCAGCGTGACGAGCAATTTTAAATATGCACTTGCCTGCTCAGGAAACTTTTGAGATAGTGCTGCAGCTGCTGCGCATCCTGCAGTACCGCCACCAACTACGACGATCTTACAGTCCAGTGTGTTTCCCGGGCCCGTGCACACGAGAGCCCTCTGGAAACCTATGGCTCTGCAGTGGGTCATAACTCTGCGCATCCTCAGCATCTTTGCCAATATCGACCTCGCAAATCCTCCTCGAGAACTTGTTTGCTTAATAAGATCAGTCGCTCATAGACCTCAGGCCAAGTAATTTGTTTAGTACACTATGGTTGACAAATAATTTGGGGCCTGGCGCCAGGCGTGGTATCGTCAGTCAGAGTGATAGGTAGCACCTGATCAGCTATTTCTTTTACTAATAGTGTTTAAACTCATGTAGTGTAGGATTTGGGTCAGCTCATTCTTTTGTAAAATGATGACAGATCCCTTGGTGCGTATCTAAACATTTGCTGATACGCTGGCCACGTTTTCTGCGAGGTATTCTGGGTTGAGGGGTCTTCAAGCCATACAAAGGTCGCTGACTACTCGAGTGCCACCAGTTTTGTCTTGATTTCCATGGTGAATGGGATAGGCAACAGTTGGGCCCCTTGAACACGACCTGCCTTGCGCAGGATTTGGAACAGGTGCGAGTGAAATGCAATTCGCGCGAAGTGTTAGCAAGGCCTGTTGTCACCATACAAGCGTACGTCCTGGAGCAGTCCGCCAGGCGTTCATTGGCATGAACAATCCTCACAGCGCAGCGTGTATTTCTCATGAAGCATCTACAGCAGCCGTGTATGCAACCCCAAGTCCGGTGAGCAGCACATTTATTCAATCCTTACCGGTATCTGATGTCTTGTCTTCGCTGACAATACACACACACTTCGATGTGCGTGCGTTTGATGCGATACAACGATGATCGCTGTCTAACAGCTCGTACAGGATGCCGTGTCAAGCACAACCACGTTTCGACAACTTTTTGATGCCACTTCCTCCACCTTTACGTACCTTCTGGGAGATGATAGCAGCAAGACTGCCATCATAATTGATCCTGTTCTTGATCAGGTCAGTGCACCGTTCGATGCCCTGAATAAGCCTCAATCAGCAACGGGCGTCTGACCAAAGCACGGCAAGTCAGCAGTGATAGGTGAAGTGCAGTTCTAGGACAAAATCAGACAGCATTTGTGCTGATTTCTTTTGTCTGGGCTGAGAGCAAAGCCAGATCGGAGCGATCGCCGAAATGAAGAGGTTTGCTACCATCCAAAGAAACCCATTTGTTGCAGGTGGAAAGAGATTTGCAGATTGTTGAGGAATTGGGCCTTACTTTGCGGTATGCCCTCAACACACACTGCCACGCTGATCATGTTACTGGCTCTGGAGAAATAAAGAAACGCTGTCCCCTGACCAAGTCTGCAATATCAGAAGCCAGTGGGTGTAAAGCGGACATTCTTCTTCATGATGGTGACGAGGTGTGCGCATCATAGCCCCTTTGTGTATCATCCTGTCTGCGTTGTAGTGGCAGAATGAGTATAGCAATAGTAATCCCTTTCATCCACCTTGGATAGCCTACAGGCATAAAGCGTGGAAAACAGGGTTTGAAGTACTACAGACTACATGCTGCTGTGGCAGGTACACTTTGGTGGCAATATATTGCACGTTCTTGCGACACCTGGGCATACAAATGGCTGCATGTCCTACTATACTGAATCACTTGGTGGCATGATATTCACTGGGGATACCCTGCTTATCCGTGGCTGTGGCCGCACTGACTTCCAGGAAGGGAATGCACGGTGAGTACATTCTCTTCAGAGCGTGTACACAATGAACATGTCAAATGCAACGCAAAGCTCTTGCGTCCATGCTGTGTCCACCAGGGTCTGTGCTCCTTTATCATGCATTTGCTATTTGGAATGCAGGAAGCTGCACAGGTCTGTTCACCGTAAATTGTTTACTCTCCCAGCCAGCACAAAAGTTTACCCTGCCCACGACTATAAAGGCCACGCCTGCAGCACGATTGGGGAGGAGATGGCGTTCAACCCACGTCTTCGATTGCATGAAGATGCCTTTAAAAAGTTGATGGACGACCTGCACCTGCCATATCCAAAAATTATGGACCTTGCTGTGCCAGCAAATACACAATGTGGAAGTTGATGCTTTGTAATCGTACCTGCATTGCTGGGATTGAACTGAGGCCACTTAATCTTTGTCTATCTGTTAGCCACTCCCTTAGGCGCCAAGCTACTAGATTAACCGCCCAATTTCTGCCAGGAAGAGCAGAGCCTCTATTGCCCAATCCAATGAGAGAGAGAGAGAGAGGAACATTACATCATGCCAGCCAACACGGGTTGATTAGATGTCCTGTATTATACACAGCGGTGTCCCTACTTAAAGGCCTGACAAGACGTGGTCACGTGTGATGTTCGATCTACTAGTCCCAATAGAGCAAAGGTAGCACGCAAAGTCCAATTGTCAGCACAGCACCAACGACCGAGCGATCACCAACACACGCAGATATGGGTGGTTCCAGCAAAGCCACACAAAGCAGCAATGTTCCAGCTCATGAGAACAACCTAATTATCACGCAGGACACCGCCAAATCCTACATTAGATCAGAAGTGTCCTCACAAGACAGGAAAGGGCCAATCACAAGTAGGGTGCCCATTCCCACAAGAGATCAGCGTTCACCAGGTATTGTCAAGCTACTAAGACAAGACCTAAAGGCTTTGGCCGCCAACAAAACCAGTAGACCCCGTCACGTTCGCAAAAGGGCTCACCTCTGCTGGCAGGTGTTCAAAAAGCCGCAGGTTTCTAGAAGCATCTAGTGTATACACGACTGGCTCTTTGAGGGCCCCAGTACTGTCCAAGATGCTCCACATGCTATCAACCTGGGCTTTTTCCGACGATATTGCTGGCTCACATGCTTTACTCCTTGGTCTCATGAGTAAACGTGGATGAGTTCAGCCGGTGAATGGTGCACGGCGCGCTATTGCTCTTTATCGTGTGCCTTAGCTATGAATGAATGAAAGACGCGTTTCCAGCCGGATGGCTAGGTGCGTTGGAGAGGTAAGCCTCACCCCCTCTTAAAGGCCATTAGGCTTCTCAACTACCTCCAAAGGTAGGCACGACACGGGGCCAGTGCATCGGCGCATTCACCTCGCCTGTGGCGAGTACCTACTTGAACCCGAAAATCCGAAAAAGCACTCCCGGGGGCGCTGAGTTTCGAACTTCCACCTCCTGGCACATAGGCCATTCGGTCTAACCACTGGGCTAGGTGAACCCAGTGGGGATTTGCCTTAGCTATATTGCCAAGAAAATAACGTTTGGAGTATTCTCTGTATCCGTGATAATTCATGTTACGCTGTATCAAGATGTTGGCTTCAAGTGTCAACTTTCCATATCATTTTCCAGACTCTTCTGGAGTTATCACCGAGGGTCGCCCCTATCGGAACGCCACACCACTGCCGTCTGAGAAAGCATCCATGATGATCAGAACAAGGATGACCGCCTCAAATTTCCAGAAGTTCCAGATATGACATCCCAGAAATTCGTTCCGATGAACTGTCGATATTGCTGCGTGTCGAGCAATTCATACTGCCATCATGGGTCTCCTGTGTCAAAGTTCAGACTACATAAGTATATCAATCGATCCCGAACAGTCTTGCCACTATTGTACCGAATCGCTGCTGTCATGCTGGCCAATATGCAGTTAAACTTGGTGTGATCTTTAATACCTAAGCTATTTAGTAAGCACGTGTAGGCAGCAGGCAACAAAGTAAGAAAAGCAAGGGGTATTGCAGAAAAGTACGACCGTGCTGCCGTCGAAGGCTGAGTCCAACCTCCACTACTTAGTCAGTCTCTGACATGCACATAAGTGACGATAGAGGCCGTCCCAAGCTCAAGCTGCCTGATTGCCACCTGTACTGTTGAGCGATCGAGCTAGCCTCAACCCAACGATCCCCGCCACAGCAGGAGAAGGACTACCATCCGCAAGAAGGCCGCTCAATAGGATTTGCTCATGGTGTGACAAAATGACGCCTGTGCAATTGCGGAGCTCATTAAAGGTTTTGACACTTCTACCCAGTGACTTCAACAGCCAGAACTCACACCAGCAAAAGCGTTAGATACAGTAGGAAGCATATCTGTCGGGCGAATCGGGCTGTTTGAGCACCTCAGAGGATCTCCATCAGTCGTCTAGGCAATACTCGAGTTCTTTCTTTCGGTGGTGATAAAAATTGGCAGCACCCACAGAGTAAAATTTGTAGCGAAACACCCACGCTGATGTCATGAACCGGAGCCAGGATGAGCAGACGAAGAAAGCGGACGACCTTCCAAATGTAAGCCAATGTGGACAGCTTCACAGCTTCACCCGACATACCCTACGTCCGCCCTCACTACAGATCAGGGAGCCGACATTTGCAAACATTAAAATTGCTGCGCTGTACGCGCCCAAGTGCGCACAAAAGATGAAAAACACTGTTGCAATCTCAGTATTCAGAAATGCCACACAGCTGTTGAATTTTCCCGCTATGCCACCTCAGCTGCTTCCGGAACGTCTCGTCATCGTGACTCATATGTAGGGATCGTGTCATGACAGGGACGTGCTTGAGAGATTTGCGACCAGGCAGTGGAAGGTATGAACACCGAGAACATTCTCGGCGTCGCACCAAACAAGCTGTGATGTTGAGTCGATGGCTGTGGGGTATAAGCCTGATGTCAGCCATGGCCTATTGTGTGTCACTCTCTACAAATGAAGCCAGCGCATCTGCAAGGGCCTTAATACAGGAGCCTGCAAGAAACAATCATGGAAGACGGATTTCGCAGTGAGCTTTCACTTTTCATCTTCACTACATTAATATTTCCCTTTACTATTACAAGTTCTCAGATTTTCATGACCTTGCAGGTCTTCAGACATGGGAAAGAGATTCACAGATGACCTAGGTCGCTCCATAAGTTCTCTCATACTCTCTGTGCTGGTGCGTATATCAGTCCTATCTCTGTACTCCTTGTGAAGGAGCTACAGTCAAACAAATGCTGTCTGCTTGGATGCAGTTTGGATCCGTTGCAGCAGCTAGTGGCATTGGAGGGGGGCCATTTTATGTTCCATTGTTCACCTACGATCTTGGCTTTGGTATGATACACAGTCTGACTACATCTTGGCGACCATGCCTGCTTACCTTACAGAAAGGACAGTGCTTGTGCTTCAGCTTGTGCAATCTGGCATTGTAAACCGAAAATCTACCTCTCACACGACATTGTGCCAGGTGTGAAAGGAGCCGCCGCACTCTCTCAAGTTCTTGTTGCGGCTGGATCATCATCAGCTGTGGTGTACCTCTTGAACAAAAAGAATCCATGCCACCCTGATAGGCCCCTGATTGACTATGAAGCTGCCGTCCTGATGCTTCCAGCTCTTCTGCTCGGCGTGCTTCTTGGTAAGTCTGCTACGAAAGGGATACGGTGTTGCAAGGACGTACTGCCCTGACATCTTAGTAAGGACTCCAGCAGATTTTTCAGTGGTGAACGCAGGCGTTTTGGGCAACAGAACCTTGCCAGCATGGCTGGTTACCATGCTACTGCTGGTGATCTTGGTCCTGCTGACAGTCAAAATGTACTTGAAAGCTCTTCAGCTACACGCTCATGAGCAGTGCCAGCACAAAGGCAGCTCAGCAAACAGCGAGCAAGGACAGGAGGTCTTGCCTGAGAGCGTCACACCAAATGAAGAAGACCAGCACCACTCAGAATTTCCTGACTTGAATTTTCAATCGGCCTCAAGAAGCAGGGTTGTAGAGGCTAAAGGAGCCATGCCAGACCCCAGTAACGCTGTTGTGGGTGAGGTGGCACGTTCAAGGACACCAGCAACACGACCGGCAGATGTGCAAGCATCAACAATGAGCAAGCAGCAACGGGAGCTCCGGCAAAAGAGTACAAGAGGCAAGTGGCAAGTGAATGCTCCGAGCTCAATGCTGGCACAATGTGTAGTCTTTTTAAAACATTACCATGTCCCAAACACTTAAAACTTGCCGGCTGTGTATCTGACTTTGCTGGTCCTGGATGCTCATAGAAGGATGTCTGGGATTTGCATAAGAATAAACAGCATTGCTCTTATGCGCATTGCGAGGAGGCTCCCTGTGATTTTGAAGTCTCTCAGATGTGGCTGACTTGCCAACCTCGCAGGTGAAAGTCGACGAGCAGAACCAAATCCGGCAACCAATCAAGTGAAGACTATGGCATCAAAGAACCTTGCTTTTCTGCTGCTGTTATTCTGGGCTGTGTTTTTGTTGTTGCGAGTGCTGCTGGCAAAGTGGTCTTCATGCAGCCCAGCGCATTGGCTCATTTACGCTGTACTTGTTGCGGCCTGTCTCGCCTTTCAGGCCTTATACATCTTTTTGGTGGGTTATTTATGCTCCTGTCTTCACGATCAATTACATTGCAGATCATCTGTATACCTATCGGGGTGCGCACCTGGTAAATCTGTGCAGACTTGCAGGTAAGGAGGGCACGCTTGCAACAAAAATCGAGGGATGCTGAGAGGCCAGTTGCTGGGGTCCAAAGTACATATAGTCTATGCGCACTTACTAGAATGTCAGCCGTCACCCTTGTCTGCGGCTTTGTGGCAGGTGCGCTCTTCTCTTACCCGCATGAACTTGCGTGCTGTTATATTCCTTGCCTAATACTTTCACGTGTCACCTATCAGGATTATTTGGCATTGGGGGTGGCATAGTGCTGGGCCCCTTGTTGCTATCAATGGGCTTCACCCCCAGGGTGGCTGCAGCCACTGCAAATCTGATGGTCTTTCTGTCGTCGTCGTCTGCTGCGGCTGTGTATGGCTTGAGTGGTCTCTTGAACGTGCAAATGAGTCTCATCTTCGGTTTATCTTGCATGGTGTCATCTTTCATTGGCATGTTTGTCATCTCTAGGCTGATTGACAAGTCTGGAAAGTCGTCAATTTTGCTATTTATGTTGAGTTCCATCATCGCTGTTGGGGCTGTTTTGACTGCCACTCTTGGTCTCAAATCAGCCATTCAGGAGCTGATCAGAGGCAATGACGTTGGGTTTCATGGTCTTTGCGACTAGTGTGTGGTGTGATAATTCCAAATCATAGAGCAATATACAAGTCCTTTGTAGTACGGGACTTCCAGAGAGAGGAGGCCATAGTGGTCTGGACCTGCACCTTCCCCAGACCTGGACCGGGGTCCGGACCTTCAGAGCTGTCGCAGCCTGCAGCACCTTGGGAGTGAGCTTCTGTAGATGGTCAGAGCTGTGAATGTCTTACATGATACCTTTTATGGCAAGCTGGCTGCCCTGAAGCCAGTTTTCGAGGGGATCATGTAATCGTCCACATCATTTTCCGTGGGAGGGCCGGTCTGGATCACTATGAAAGAGGCTCATATACTTGAAGCCAATTCGGCTTATTTGGCAGCTCACACGCATCAGCAGGTAGCTAGCACGATGTATTGGCTTTACTTGCAGCGTGGCAACAGAATCGATGAGGTCTTCACTTCTTCGAGCAGAGCCAATACATAACTCCGCTCTTATTATGTCATCACAGTGTCGACGCCAACCTCATAATGCGTATAACGCTTCCCGTCCCAGGTCGCCGAGTGGTATTACTGAAATGATAGTAACCATCAGGCCCGGGTTCGATCCCCTGGAACAACAGGGACTTTTTTCGGATCAATTTTTCGGGAACATCCGGCGATGTGGCCACCCCTGAGACACCCACATCGGCGCTACGTAACCGTCCTGAAGTTTCGGGTGGTTTGCTAAGGACGGCCCCTCAGCAATCTTGTAAGAAGGGGGTGTAGACTTGCTAGGTTTCAAGGGTGCACTTGCGAGTTGACAAGGCTGCAAGCCTGTGCATATGGCCCCAGGCAACCGGCTGCAGACGGACCTGTGTATGCCCTACGGTCGAAAGGCTACGGGTTCGCCTCATAAAGGATTGTTATTAACGCTTGTAGAAGATGTTGGCGCCAATGGCTACAGGCTTGCCAACAAGTCAGAAGACTAGGAGATTACATCTTTTCCAGCGCACACAGGGCCGACAAGATGGCACACAATTCTCTCTCAACCAGAAGCACCACACAAATTCGCATACTCGAAGAAAGGCATCCCCGCTTGCAAATTATCGTCAACTAAAAGAACTGCAAAGCACTTCGTCAGATGCATGTCAGTCCAAAACATCAACAGCGAGAGTGTCATGGCCGCATTCTGAACATACCAGTACTTCACGGACACGCAATGAACTGGATTCCTTCTCACTGAGATGCTTGTACCAACTGGAGGAAACAATTGGCCCCTGCGATCGCCCAAGTTCCAACCCACGTTCCAACACCGAAGCCGCACAATTGAAGATATTCTGCTCCCTAGCTCTCAATATGCATTGAACTAGTCTCGAGCAGGTTTAGACGTTGACAAATGTTGATGATCTCTTCCAAAAGTTGTGAGTGACAGCTCTCTGGCACAGCCACCTGTCCCCTGCCATGTCCTCTTTATTTAGCAGAATACGTTTATGTGCTCCTGTTGCTCGTGTCTCCCATTCGTCATCAATGTCACATCACTAGCCCAGACCTGCAGACAGTCCCAACAAAGAGCACTTTTGCAGTAATCCTGATGTGCTAATGTATCCTGTTCTGCGTCCGCAATTGTGCCTACAAGAGTAGGCGTGCTCAGTGACAATCTGAGGAAAGTCCTGAGGTCAGAGCCAGACCACGCCGATTGGATGCCGTCGTCATAGGTGTCACAGTATTGAATCCCAGAGTGAACGCCTTTTCTAAGTGTGTAAGTCTTTGGTGAAATTTGCCATATGCTCTGAGGGCTGCTGACCGAGTGTATAGCTAGATAAGTGTGGGGTGGCGAAAGGTCAAATGAATGATGTCCTGACCTCTTGATGGACGCTGGGATATGCGCAAGGGTATGGATCGAGGTTATCCTCATTCACGCACCCATGGCGAGTGGTTTCTTGTCAGAAAATCGCAGACCGGTGAGTCAGTCAGTCAGTCAGTTACACCTCTTCCAGCCGCACAGGGCTGATCAGGTGTCTGGCCACCATCGTGTGGCCAGCAACCAACACAACATCCCAGAGAAACAGTGGTCATCAATCACAAATCATCCAGCACATTCGCCCCAAAGTATCACTCCCAACGCGTCGATAAGCACATTGCAGGACACCCAGGATATGGCATCACACAAGAGAAGACAACCCGACGTATAAACGGCATAAAGTCGCATACATCCATGAGAATCAATCAGCAAACCATCCTAGTGAAATACGGAGCAATCTGTTACGCTACCCAGAAGAGCAGGTGCTTGTAAGGCATCGCAGACAAAGTTGCACAACACAAAGCCGGACGCCGTAAAGTCGCCAGGTAACAACAGAGGCCTTCAACCAAGCAACATGGGTGGTGCCAGCAAGTTACACAAGGTAACTGTTCCAAATCGATCCAGAGGACAGGAAGGTCTGATCAAGTCGCGGGGTGCCCGGCTCCCACGACAGATCAGGGTCCACCAGGCACTGTTAAGCTACTAAGACAAGTTCTGAGCGATCCCGGCCCCCAACAACATCGCTAAGACCCCGTCAAGTTCGCAAAGGCTCACCTGTGCTGGCAGGTGTTCAAAGAGCACAGTGTGGGTCGCTTCACCAACACACTAACATCCCGGAAATATACTCCTTGAGGACCCCAGTACGGTTCAAGATGCTCCATACGCAACTAACTCGAGGCACATGCTGGTAGTGGGTTAATTGAGTTAGTAGACATATTTCGATCGTTGACGCTCATATGCTTGTTTGTGGACCTACGCCGCCATCTGTTGAAGTCACGTTTCCATTACTGTGTGGGCTTCCCATCTCCAAACGCCGACATGTCACCCGATAAAGAGGACATTGTAGAATTGCAGCAGCAGAGTAGAATTATTGACGTACGGAGCCGCGAACGGTCCAAAGTTGTCATAGAAGTGCATCCTTGTAAAGCGTTTTGTTAATTTTGTAGGGCCGCCTCTGTCGAAGCACCATGCCCGTTTTTATCCCGCTGTATGCATCATAGAAGCCGGATCCCGAAGGACCCAGGACAGTAAAACTGGTGAGTAAAGCGAGAAACTGCGCGGCAGCTTCCAACCGGTGAGGCACATATGTCAAATCACAAGGCTTCCAACTTCCCCACCACCCAATAATAGTGTTGAACCCTTTCATAGCTCACTTTTCCTTTTCAGAGAAAGGCTTTGATCAGCAACGATGCAACCTCAGTTCACACTCCTGAAATGCTCCCTGGGTGGCCTTTCTGTGGGCATCGCAGCTGCTGCTATGATAATTGTCAATGGGCGAGTACTCGGGATTTCTGGCATGGCTAGGTAAGTCATCACATCAGGATTGCTTTCTTTGCCATCTGCGAACTGCTATTAACGCATTGCACTGCGCAGAACCTTCATCAAGGGACACCCAAGCAAGTGGCAAGCTGCGTTCCTGTGTGGTATGATGTGTGGTGCAGTGTTTCTGTATGCTCTGTTGCCGTCAGCTTTTGATGATATGCCACCTACTTTTACCAACCGACGTGCGACAATAGCTGGCACGCTTGTGGGCGTTGGGGCCTCTCTGGGGAATGGGTGCACATCTGGACATGGCATCTGCGGGATATCACGCCTTTCCTTACGCAGTACTGTATACACGTAAGCGATCGTTGATGATGCTCAAATGAGACGTTTGCAAGCCACTGCTACGAATATACATATTTGCACCTCCTACATAATCTGCAGCTTAGCGGGTGTTGTGCACAGAAAAGGGTGAGGACAGCTGCGCAAGGGTGCCTGCTTGTGTATGCAGGATTACTTTCATGCTGTCAGGAATGGCATCTGCAGTGATGAGCAACGCTGCGCAGACATTGAATGTGGAGGCAGATCAGGCAGTAATTCAAGCACCTGATCCCATATCACTACAGGTGAGCTGAGTGGCTAGGCCAATATACCCCAACCCAGAGCTAAGCTAATAACTCAGTGGAAGAGTGTAGTGGATAACAAGCATGATGTAATGTACAGGGATGCCTGGGATTTATCGGTGGAGCTACAATTACCATAATCGGAATTGCATGGGCAGGAGGAAAAGCCATGGCTAAGTGGCTAGAATGCTGCAGCCCAGCTGTTGACGGCATAGCAGGCATGGTATTTGCCGTTGGTATTGGCCTAGCAGGTGCGCTGTGAAAAGAAAAGCTTAGTGGCTGTCACAAGGGGGAAATCTGATTATGATCTCAAGTGTCACCATGCAAGGCATGTTTCAGATGGTTGTATTTCTACCTTTTGCAGGAATGACGAGACCTGCAAAAGTGGCCAGCTTTTTGGATATTTGGTCTCCGTCATGGGACCCTTCGCTTGCCTTTGTAATGGGTGGCGCTATCCTTGTAGCACTGCCAGCATTTCAGTGTATAATTCCCAGCATGAAGAAGAAAAGGGGTGCACCCTTTTGTGCGTCGGGATTTTATATGCCAACCAATCACAAACTTGATGTGCGTCTTGTTTTGGGTGGGCTTCTATTTGGCGTGGGATGGGGCCTTGCAGGTATGTGTCCAGGCCCAGCGCTGATTGCTGTGGTTCACCCGTCAAGGCAGCTCATTGCTTTCCTTCTTGGTATGGCTGGAGGATTCTGGGGTCATGAATTGGCAGAGCGGCTTGCTAGCAGATTGTCTACATATGCTGGTGCCAATATGAAGCCAGCCGCTTGACCTTTGATTATATTCGAAGCTCTGGATGGTATCAAGTGCGTCTGCTGATGTGGTCAAAGGCAAAGTCAAAGGATTACATACAGAGCCTGTCAAGCCTACAGGAGGTAATTACGCTATTTTTAAACTACGATTTTCACGCCTACAGGCAAGGTACATGTGCAGCCAAGTTGCAGTAAAGGTTGTTTATAGCCTTGTCGGCCTCCCCATATCCGAGTAAAACCCAATCCATTGTTGGCAAGGTTCTTAGTGTTTATACATCCCAGTCAGCCGGGTAATGATTACTACCCCCAGCGCTGAGAATGTCACCAGAAGGTGGCAAATTAAGGGCCGGTAGCAGCTGACGATCAGCTCAAGATGCTTTTGCCTCATAGGAAAAAGTTTCCACGCTCACATAACGAATGAACAGGACTTTTGCCAGCCGTCACAGCTCTCTAGAAGAGGCTTAGGCCTTGCATCTGCCGGTATTCCACATGGAGCGTCACGGTCCAGAGATTGTCGAGCCGCTTGAAAACGTGTCACACTTCCATCAGAAGTGTCTACTTGACATGGCATCAAGCATCAAAGGCTCGTCGATCGAACAGAAAACAAGATCCTCCGGCCAACTCTAGAGGCTTGCCCAGGGCAGCCAGGGATCATAGCCCCGGCACAGGACGCTTGTTGGTAGACGATTTGATGTCTATTCACAAGATCCCGGGTTCGATCCCCTGGAACATCAGGGATATATTTCGGGTACATTCGTCGTGCAGCCACCCCTGAGACAATTGGACTGTTTCTGACAAAATCCGTCCTGAAGTTTCGGGTGGTTTGCTAAGGACAGTCCTTCGGCATACATGTTGGGGATGTAGAACTGCTACCCCCATGGGTGCACTTGCGAGTTGACAAGGCTGCAAGCCTGTGTATAAGGCCTCGGGATCCGGCTGCAGACGGACCTGTGTATGCTTTATGACCTTCGGGCTACGAGTCTGCCGCTCACAAAGGATTATTAAAGATGGCTGATATAGATGCAATCTCTCCTCTTCTTCACTTAATAGCTCAGTCTCCAAGGTACCTCTCACAGCATCAACGAACACATCTGCAGGAAACGGCAGGAAGTCTTCACTTGTCTTTACAATAAGCGTTCTATGGCTCCTTCTACGGTCTCTGTGTCTCTAGAGCTCACCTGCTCCTTCCGAGCTAATTCCTCCAGCTCTTCCATCTTCTTTGGGTCACCTCAAGCAGAGGTTACAGGATTTTTGACGGTACATCTAGTCCTCTGAACACCGCAGGCCTGTCTAGCATACGCTGAATCCAAGCAGCAAGATTTGGTCGTTTAGCAACAGAAATACCTGCAGCCATTCAACCAACAGGTCAGTCGGATGGTCAGCCACCGGTCAGTCAGCCTTGAGCATGCATTGTGTAAGAATAGTTCTTACCACAATAGTCATGCATGTAAACCCATGGAAAGAAAGCTATGTCTGCAACTGTGAACCGGTCTGCAGCGAGCCAAAGCCGGTTTTCAAGCTGTTTCTCCAAGACAGTGTACAGCCGCTCCGTCTCTGATATGAACCGCTCAGTCGCGACCTTGTTTTCCCCTGGTAGATATCTCAAGAATGCGTTAAGTTGTCCTTGCATCGGACCGAGAGCTGCCTGTACCAAATACACAACGCACACCTTCACGCCAGTTGAGAAACCAGTCTTTCGACAAAGAAATGCAAATGAGATATGACTCACCATTTGTAGGAATAGCCAAGACAGCACCTTAGCACGTTCAGGTACTGCCTGCAGCACGGCAGGCAGTATATTACATTTAACCACATTAAGATAAAGTAGAAGGTGAACGTTCAAGACAGATCTTGTGAACAATCCCTACATCATAACCGCACCTTGGGAAGGAGCTGTTCCTGTGGGTCCTGATCGGCCAGGTACAGAAGTATTGCTCCTGACTCAAACACGGGCAAGTCGTCCTTAGTGTGGTCAACTGCAACAAAGACACACACTCGACGAGGTCAGGTAGGAAGCCACAGCCTCAAGACTCAGTAGGGAGTCGTTTGCGGCAGCATCTTGCCTAAGACTGGAATTTTGCCGTTTGGATTAAGACTTAGAAACCAGGCTTCTTATTGCTCGTCCCCCGATAGATCTACAGACTTCGCGCGATACTTGAACTTCAGCTCCTCTAAAGCTATTGATATTTTCCACCCATTTGGTGCACCAGCTGTGTAAAGTGTGAAGTCCATCGTCTTGTTCGCATCGACAACGCAGCCTTTACTCTATCTGAACAAGTGCCTTGGAACGAAGGTTGCAATTTTTTGCGTGTGAGGCGTGTGTGTCTAGTGTGTGCTCTGTTGACGTGGACCCTTCGTAGAGCAGCTTCCTCGCTATGAAGTCGCGCCCGCTGCTCAATAGTTTCCTTTCAGCGTCGTGTCGCACGAGTTGCCGTTCAGTGTGGAGAGGGCTTTTGTGTGTTGCGCTTGCCTAAAGGGTTTTCGTTGCTGCTCAACGTCACAAGTCTGTAGTCCCTAGGTCCCTAAGTCCCTACGACCGTAAGGCTTCGGGTTCGCCTCATATAGATATTTTTTTATTTATTTATGCACTACGAGTGACGTACAGATTTGCCATTTGGTTTTTATCTGGGTTGTCCCTGAGTGTAAGACCTTCTTGCTGGCATGTTCTGTGGACTTTTACACGGAGCCCCCAACATATGTCTCAAGATTCGGGCTTGCTTGGGTCAGAGAGAAAGTGGTATGGGGTAAGAATGATACCTTCAACAAGACAAGTACTTAGAGACAAAAACGACAACGCCAGCGCATCAATCGTTCTCGTGACTAGATATTACGGAACGCGATGACGGGCTGGCAAGGCCTGCTTCACTCTCATCAGAAATTTCCAGCCATCTTGAGCTACGTGTCCTATCCTGGAATATCAATGGCCTTGCCACTGGCAAGACTGAGCTCTGGGATACCATCCAATATTTGCAAACATTTGATGTCATCCTCCTCACCGAGACTCGCAGTGCAATGTGGGATGACTCCGTCTTGCCAGATCACTCTGTTGCGTTTATCCCAGCCAGCCGTGATGGCCAGGCTGGGGAGGGCATTCTTGTTGCAACACGGCGCAATCGTTTATATCAAGTGTTGGACTGGGCTTCCGATAACTCAACCCTCTGTGTGAAACTCAATGTTCAAGGCAGTTGCAAGCCAATCATTCTTGGTTGTTGCTACATCCCACCATCTGGCTCACCACAGCTCCACAGTTTGGATTTGACTGCTCGTTTGACCAGTATGACTGCTATGATTGCTGCAGCAGTATCCGAGGGTGATGTACTTCTTGCTGGAGATTTCAATGCACGTGTGGCCCAGTTGTGCGAATGTGATGATGTAGCCTACACATTTCGAGGGTGCAGTGATACCACGGTGACTGTGCATGGCAGGAGCTTGATAGAAGCTTGCAAACAATCTGGACTTTTACTTTGCACTGGCAGAGCACCAGGTGACGAACTGGCTGTACCAACCTTCAAAGCTAGGAGCAGAACACAAGCTAGCAGGCCAGATCATGTGTTGGTTAGCAAGGGGCTGTTGCCAAACATTAAGGCCTCTCTAGTGAACACTGGCAGGTGTGATTCAGATCATCACCCGATTGAGACTATCTTGTGTGTGGATGCTTGTGTTCCTGCACCTACCTGTTGTGTTGGCCTGCCATTACCAAAGGTACACTGGCAATCTAGTGCGAGGGATGCGTATGCCGGTTCCTTGCGTTCCAATGCCATGGATTACTTGGGTAGCAGTATGGCTGCTGCTGAGGCTGGTGATGTCAGCGCCGCCTTTACAATTCTGGAGCGGGGCATCCTCCATGCAGCCGACATCAGCGGCATGCCCGCTCGGGCGCGGCGGCTCCACCCGACGCGCCGTGCCCATCAACCCTTCTTCGACGCGGAGTGTCAAGCACTGAAGCGCGGCCTGCGGATACGCGCGCGGGACGGGGCCAGCCGGGCGGCCCTTCGGGAGCTGGAGCGTCACTACCATAGCGTTGTCCGGAGCAAGCGCCGCGCACATCGTGTCCAGCAATTGAAGGTGCTCATCACTGAACAACACCAAGACTCACGGCGATTCTGGAAACGTTTGCGCAGTCACCATACTCGCCTGCCAGTGCAACTGTGCCAGGCGCAAAGCTGGGAAGTGTATCTCACAAAGCTTGCAGACATGCAGTTGCCAGACCTACAAGATTTACCGCAGACTTCGTATCCACAGCAAGTCCCTGCTGCTGTATTGAATGCTCCCATTACGCTAGGTGAGGTACTGAATGGCCTCCAAAATCTTCACAACGGGCGTGCACAGGGGCCTCAGGGGAACCCAGCAGAATTGTTACGATATGCATGTGCGCAACACCCCCCCTCTGAGCCTCCCCCTGTGCATGTCCTAGCACCTGTCCTTGTCAAGGTTTTGAATGCAGCTTTTGATGCTGGCCACGTTCCACAGTCAGCAAATGGCAGTCTGATCACCCCAGTGTTCAAGAGAGGGGACCCCTTGGACACCAATAATTATAGACCCATTGCAGTGACAAATCCCATCATGCGTTTGTATGCCGGCATCCTCAACACTCGCTTGTTAGATTATACAGAGAGCAGTGGGTTGCGGGCTGCCAGTCAAGCGGGCTTTCGCCCACAATTATCCACAGTGCACCAGCTGTTCTCTTTGCAACACTTTATTGATCACCAAGCAGCAAAAAAGGAACCCCTATTTTGCTGTTTTATAGACCTAGTGGGTGCCTATGACAGGGTCTGCCGCCCACTCCTGTGGGCGGCATTACAACGCCTAGGAATTCATGGTCAGATGTTGGGTGCTGTACAATCGCTGTATGACGGGTGTGATGTCGCCATTACTATTGAAGGCAGGGTTGGGCAGAATATACCTTCCAAGACAGGAGTCAAACAAGGTTGCCCTCTCAGCCCCACACTGTTTGGGTTATATACAGATGGCCTTCACAGGCACTTGCAACAGACTTGTGCTGGTGCGGGACTGAAATTGAGGAATGGCACCCGGGTGACTGACATTGGATACGCAGATGATTTTGTGCTGCTTGCTGCCACTTCAGCAGATTTGCAAAAGTTGATTGATGCCGTTGCTGAGTTTTGTTCCCTGATTGGCATGGTCATTAGTACTAGTAAAACCAAGGTGATGGTGTTCTCTGGGGAGGTCCAGGACTCTGTGCAGTGCTTTTGTTATGGGCAGCTGTTGGAGTGTGTCAAGGAATTCAAGTATCTGGGAATTGTGTACAGCGCCACGGCCGGCTGTCACAGTACGTTTGCTCACTTGCACCAGAAAATGTGGAAAGCATGGGCCTTGCTCCAGCAGCAGTATGGCAAGCTGCACTGTGCTAGCTCTGTGGGAATGCTGATGCGTCTTTATGATGTTTGTGTGCCACCCACAGCTTCTTATGGCTGTGAGGTTTGGGGCTTGGGGAAGGTGCCTGGGGGGCCCATGCAAAAGGCTAGAGACAAGCTAGAACAGGCGCACGTAAAGGTGTTACGGCAAATAGCGGGGGCAAGATCCAGTGTTGCAACTGCTATCTTGTTTAGAGAGCTTGATGCGCGCCCTCTCTCATATGCCTGGTGGCGGCGCATTGTGCGGTTTTGGAACTCTTTGGCGGCGTCCTCTCCAGACAGCCTACATTACCAAATAGCCCTGGATGATTGCTGGGATGCTGTCGTGGGAGGCGTGCGTAACTGGGCTTCTGCCTTCATGAAAGGATTGCGGCGGCTAGGCTATGACTTTACTATTCGTGCTGATCGCCTTGATGTTGTACACCTGCCACGTGTCTTGCAGCTTCTTGATGCTAACAGAGATACAGTTTGGCAGGACCTTGATGTTTGCCCACGCACTTGCCCACAGCAACGGTCTCAGTTGTGTACTTACTTGCGGTGGTTTGCACGGCCTGCTGGCCTCAAGCAAACAGTCCCTGTCATTCGGTTGCCCATCAGTGCCAAAGTCTTGCGTGCTCTTCTACGGTTTCGCATGGGATGCCATGGTCTTGCTAAGGATGTTGGTCGGCGGGTAGGCACACCTCGCATGCAAAGGATATGCCAGAGGTGTGACTTGAATGAGATTGGTGATGAGAAACATTTAGTCTTTACATGCACTGCTGTTCAACGTGTCAGGGAGCGCCATGCTGGATTGTTTTCTGCCTCTATTGTCACCATGTTAGATTTCATGTGGCAAGCAGATCTTGTGGGGGTTGCCAAGTTTGTCGTGGACTGTCTGGATTCCTTACATACAGACGAGGGAAATGATAGGACATCTCATCAGCCCTAGATGGCTGGAATAGATGTAATCGCTTCTTCTTCTTCTTCATCAGTGTCTTGACGTCTTGACCTCTGAAAGCTCACCCAACTGGGACTGTAAGAAAGCTGCGCACTCGAGATACAAGAGAATGGGGAGGTGCGCATCATACTTGATTCTCAATGTTGTACCAACCTCCTGTCAATCAGCAGTTGCTGATTTTGAATTGGGCCAGTGCTGACCTCTTACATCTTCAGATATGGCTGCCAAGTCACCTGGGGTGGTTTGCAGGGCTGCTCTACCTCTTAAACCTGATGTTGCTCAGAGGACATTGCAGTTCCTGCCATTGGCTGCTGTGATCACAGTAGCCGTGGTGTACGGAGTTTCGCAGCTCCGTAGTACGCCCAGGACCGACTGCGACAAGCATAGAGAGAGTGATGAAGAGATTCGAATCCTGGACGCAAAATCCTCTGCGGTTTCCAAGAGAGTACAGTGATGGTCTGTTCGAGACTTGACGTGCTTGTCTTGCAGTCACAAAGTGATCGCTTGACGTGCTTCCAATACGTCACTTGCTAGCTATGACAAGAGCACCTGGGCTGATGAGATTGAATTATCGAGATGATTGAAATGCATACCATGGTGCTTGTTCTGCATGGGGATGCAGATTAAGCTGTGAATGCAGCAGCTCCTCAGATGCAGTCTACTGTAGGCAGCTGCAGAGATTCGCAAATTGTGGCACTGTGATGGAAAATGAGTGCATCTTGTCTGTGAATTCGTTGCTCTCTACTTTGTGAAGCATGTATGAAAGCCTGTTCGGTGGACCTAAAGCTGGTAATGTGCGCCTATCGATGTGGCAGATTGACGTTGTGGCCTTTGCTTGCTGATTTGATGAGTGATGAGAGACTGTCTACACAACACATCCTGAGGATGGCATCTGATCAGCCCCGAATTAGGTGGAAGAATTGTACTTGAAGGAATGGAGTGCTAGTAATCTCAGGTCCCGCTTCTGAATTCTTACTCTTGGACAGGTAAGAAGTTATCAGGTGCTCCTCTCTTGTATGTAAGGAGGATTTTTTAAATTCCTGCACGGATTTATGCAGCTTCCATTTTCCATGTCAACCTCAAGTTCAATGCTCAATTTTCCTCGCCACTGCGAAAACTCACGCACCTGCCAACTTGCGGAGTTCACTTGCGCCTGACTTCTGTCTCTAGGTACAAACATCATCTCGACGTCTGTGGTGTTGGGGATGAATAGCCATCAGCAAGGTAAATTCCTTTTGTTTTCTTAAGAATTGGACACCAACTTTGAGAGAGACACCAGCTTTGAGAGAGAGAGAAACATTACATCTCTTTCAGCCACCTAGGGCTGATCAGATGCCTGATCCCCCTAGGGTTAGTGTCACAATACGCCCAGACAATCTGTGACAAACTTGGTAACTCCATGCAAGTCTGCCTGCCACATGAACTGGACCATTGTCCTGTGCTCAAACAACCCAGGGTATTTGTCTCGGATGTGCTGCAAGCCCTGACATTCAAACACCAAATGGTACTCATCGCCCGGTTGGCTAACATGGCAGACGGTTCAGAGCCTCTGTGACCTGGGCACTGCAGTTCGGCTACCCCCATCCATAGGCAAGTTGTGACAACCCAACCTGAACTTGAGTAGAGCTTGCACTTGTTTTGACAGAGCCAGCCTGAACATAGTCTTGCGGTGCGTGGTGGTAGGCCTAGCAAACCAAGTATTGTAAATGCACAGCCTAGGCATATTACCCTTAGGGCAAGTCCTGGGATTCTCAGAGAGGTTCTGCAAGGTGTCTAGTAGCCCTTGCAAGTTAGCATCACATAGATCAGACGGGCGATTCTTGAAGGTGGTCTCCGCAATGGAATCCAGGTCATCAATCCTGATTCTTAACATGTACCCACGCTCAGGACATGAGGTGATGCGGTAACAAGTGTCTATGCTGGCATTTACCTTGACGCAGTCACCTGCTTGCAGATAGACAGCCACCTCTTCGCCCTAGCAGACATGGATTTCTATCCAATTCACGGTGAATTGAACACTTCAAGATAAGCCCAAGGAAAATTGTAAGGCTTTAGCGGGCAACTCTGGCTACAAATCTATTATTGAGGCGCAAACGTGTCTCGAGTATCCGAGCAGGCGCACACCATTTGAAGGGTGCTGACCACTTGCGGGTGCAGCTTGTCGAAGGATTGTCCAAGTGACAGTGAGTCTCATACCCTGAGCAGTGCTTGTACAGCGGCCTTGTGTATACACTCACCAGTTGAAGGCCTCCAGATGACCATGATAACGGGTTTTCGGATCAGCATCAGCCACACAAGGGTTCATACGATCTTTTTGAAGACCCGTGCTAGCAACTCAAGGCAACTCGACCACATTCTTCCATCTCTCAAGATCAGCATGTTTAAAGACCCGATTGCTCTTGCTGCTGCAGCAATATGAAACCTAGAAGGTCTACACCCCTACTTACACAAGTGCTGAGGGGCCGTCCTCAGCAAACCACCCAAAACTTCAGGAGTGATTTCGTCCGACAGCGTCAAACAAAGTTAGCGACAATGGGGGTGTCTCAGGGGTGGCCGCATGTCGACTTTACCCATAAAATGATCCGGAAAGAAATCCCTGATGTTCCAGAGGATCGAACCCGAGTTTGTAGAGTAAAGAACGGTCCACCCACTGCGCGACACGGGACGGGATTGGTCTTCATATGCACTGCTGTTCAACATGTCAGGGAGCGTCATGCTGGATTATTTTCAGCATCCATTATCACCCTATTGGATTTCATGTGGCAGACAGATCTTGTGGGGGTTGCCAAATTTATTGTGGATTGTTTGGATGTCTTGCATGCAGATTTGGGGGATGAAATGACATCTGATCAGCCCCATATGGCTACAATATATGTAATCGCTTCTTCTTCTTTTCATGAGTTGCATTTCGAACTTGGGCTGCACAATATTGGAAATCCGAAAGAGTTTGATCTTACATTATTACCGAAATGTCATTATGTGTGTGCTACTGATGACTTGAGATAATAATAATGATCCTATGTGAACGGCAGACCCGTAGCCCGGAGCCTTATGCACAGGTTTGCAGCCTTGTCAACTCGCACCCATGAAACCTAGCAGGTCTACACCTCCTTCTTACACGGATGCCGAGGGGCCGTCCTTAGCAAACTTCAGGACGGATTCCGTCAGCGACAATGCGGGTGTCTCAGGGGTGGCCGCACGTCGAATGTACCCGAAATATGATCCTAAAAATGTCCCTGATGTTTCAGGGGATCGAACCCCGGATCTAATGAATAGGCATCAAATCGTAATAGAGATATTATTATTATTACTATTATTACACGCTTTTCCTGCCTAGAGGCAAGGCGCGTCTGCAGACGAGCTGCAGTGTAGGCTCCCAAAATCCTACCCCTTGTTGGACTCGCCAGATCCAAACAAGACCCAATCAACCGTGGGCACGTTTGAGATATGTGGGATGCTTAATTAGCCCTGTGTAGCTGGGAAAAGTGTAATATCTCTCTCTTACATTGGCAGAAATTTATTTTCTGTCATCCCCAGGAACAATTCATGAATTGCTTCAAGAATTGCTTGACGGAAGGCCATTATTTGTGTCAAGTCTTGCAACATCATGTGATGCAAAGATCGGCAATTGTACACGTGGCTGCTGATCATTAATACTACCACCACAGGCCCACACCATATCCTTGGAAGGACCTGCATTCAAGCATGGCGCCACAAAGAGTTTGCCATTGACTGCATTAAAGATTGTTCCAAAAGCAATACCCAGCCACAAGACCACCAAAAGTATGATGAAGAACATTGTAAGCCATGATAAGAAAACTGATGGCAACGCTTCTGCAATGGCTCCAGTGGCTGCAGTGAAAACACCAAGGGGGAAAATGAATCCCCAAAAACCCATGTTGAACTTCAACCCTCCATTAAAGTAACGTATGAGGACTGATGAAACTCCATGGACGAGCCACCAGACACCGAGACCCCACATCATCAAGGCTGTCAGGACGGATACTACGAAGATGTCAGTGCTTGCAACTTGTGACCCTGCAAATTCCACATTACCATAGACTATTTTGCCAGCCTGAGCTAGTTGGACCAGAGCGTATGCCCCTTGACCCAGGGGACCTAAAGGCAAAAAGGCACTCACAATGACCTCAGCGGTGGGAAGATTGTGGACAGCCAAGCGATGAAAGTACAACGCCATGACCATGAAGGAGAGACCTATCCCTACCCCCCACAGCATGTATGACACCACTAGCACAATCATGGCTGTGCTCGGACTCACAACTGTTGCCAGCAGTCCCCCAGAAGCCGCCACTACAATGGTTGGCACTAGTGGAAGCAGCCACGCAGCCGTCATTGACTCCAAAGCAAGCTCGTGGATGTGGAACATGAGAATGGGTATGGCAAAGCTAGACAGCAGCGTCATACCAACATCCAACCACCACAATACCTGAACTAGCACTAGAACCCATTCACCCAATGCCGGTAGTGCAATCAAGATTGTCGCATTGATAATGGTGCAGAGACCCATAGGGATGGTACCCAAAAACATACATATGGTTGGGTGCTTCAGCATTCGTGTCATCACCCACGGATGCAAAATGTATCGTGCGACACTCAATGCCGCAAACACCAAGAACAACAAGATGTTGAGCAAGTAGAAGGCAACAGAGATGTACTCCAAACCAGTAAACTGATGAGGAGCTGTTTTCAGTAGGATGGACACGATGCCGGTGCCCATATTGACTGAGAACCATGACGGGATGAAGTTGAGAATCACAAGCCCCAGTGCACTTTGTTGTCTGCGCCGGCATGTTCTCCTCGTCGTGCCTTCATCAGGCATTGTAACACGCTCACTCGAGGGAAGAACTGAGCAAGTCTCCATCAGCCAACTTTCTGCCAGACCCCTGAGATGAACAGTTGCACATTATGAAAGACCAGCCATCAGCAGTAAGATTCTCGTCACAGGACAAAGCTTCTTGTTGTTGTGCACAACATGCCAACTCCACTCAGAGACACAACCCTTCATACGAATAAGTATGTAAACTCAGGCGTTCTCAGACCCGGGGTGGGTTGTGGCTTGTACCAGTGGATCAAACGCAGCTGATCACCTTGAGTCAAAACGGGTCACAAGCTTCAGCTATTTGTTTGTGCGCTCTTTCTTCGTCGCTGGGATCTAGCACTGCTTCACCCTACCTTGCGAATCAGGCTGAGATTGCAAGCTGCCTAGATTAGCTCAGTTGAGTATGTGGTTTAACACTGCAGAAGCAAGTTATCAGGAAAGTGTACAGCACGTGTTCCCGAAAACTGACGTGGGAACGATTGTGACAGCGATTTTGGATCTCACCGAGGACTGTGCGATTCAGAACAGAGACCGAACGTTTTTCTTTCAAATTCTTGACTGTGCCGGCGTGTGCTCTGTTGACGTGGACCCTTCGTAGAGCAGCTTCCATCCTCGCTATGAAGTCACGCCTGCTGCTTCACAGCGTTGTGTCGCACGAGTTGCCTTCACAGATATAATTTTAATGAAAGCTTCACATCTCTTTGCTATACAGCATATATCTAGTAGAGTGCATCTCTTCTGACTGCATCCTGCAATGAGACGAGAATTTCTGGGGCAAGGTGTCAACAATCGGGACTGAAGGAGCTGTCGCGACTGTTCTTTGTCTAGTTTGATCATGTGCACAAGTGATCTTCCCATCTGCAGCCATCGTTTTCAACACATACAAATGGTCTCTCGAGTCGGCGAATGATCATATACTGCTCCTATGAGTTCGAGGCTAGACTAGCATGGCCTGCGTCTCTGGGAGCAATATCCCCACTAGTTCACCCTTGGTAACAAACGAGGTAGAAAGACAAAAAATCCTCATAATATTTTCAGGCGATATTTGCCGGATCAAAAGCCCATTTAATTAGACTTGCTATGGCTGAAATCGATGCAATCTCTCCTCTTCTTCACTGAACAGCTCAATCTCCAAGATACCTCTCCTCTACAGCATCAACGAACACATCTGCAGGAAACAGCAGGAAATCTTCACTTGTCCTTACAATAAGTGTTCAATGGCTCCTTCTACGCTCTCTGTGTCTCTAGAGATCACCTGCTTCTCCGAGCTATTTCCACCAGCTCTTACATCTTCTTTGAGTCATCTCGGACAGAGGTTATAGGATTTTTTGACGGAACATCTAGTCCGCTGAGCACCGCAGGCCTGTCTAGCATACGCTGAATCCAAGCAGCAAGATTTGGTCGTTTAGCAACAGAAATACCTGCAGCCATTCAACCAACAGATCAGTCGGATGGTCAGCCACCGGTCAGTCAGCCTTGAGCACGCTATGTGTAAGAATGGTTGTTACCACAATAGTCATGCATGTACACCCATGGAAAGAAAGCTATGTCTGCAATTGTGAACCGGTCGGATGTGCATGCACGAGGTGAGAGGGGCGTGGGTGTTGGGAGGAGGTGTAGTACAACTGGTGGCGTATGGAGGAGTTGTACACCGGTCTGTATGAGGGTGATGAGGGAGTCCATTTGTTTTGGATGTTTGTGCAAGATGTGCATGGCGGATGTGCTTGCAGAAAGGTTGCGTGAACGGCGGTCTGTCGACTAAGTGGCGACGCCGAAACGGGAGACGTGCTCTGCTTTAATAAGGCGGTGGACGAGGGCGTCCACAAGAGCGTCGCAGTTGCATTGGAAGATACGGACGGAGAAGAGCCTGGCAGTGTTGAGAACGGCGTACACGACGTTGGAGGAGGCGCGGGAGGCCCACATGACGTCGAGCCTGTTCCAGTCATCCCAGGGATCGGGAGGCTCACAAAAGCAGAGGAAGGGTCCCGATATGGATCCCTGTAGCAGACACAGGTGTGGTGGAGGCGAGGACCGCCCCTCGCGAGGAGGGCGAGGAAGGCCTGCTGCTCCAGGGAGGCTTCCTGGAGGGGTATGATGTGCATGTCGGCTGTCGTGACACAGAGGCCTGTGGAAGAGTTTAAGAGGGTTGAGAAGGTGATAAGGATGATCGGGGTGTCTCTATGAGGGTTGCGAAGGTGATGAAAAGGCTTACTGAGGTGCTTTATGAGGATTGCGAAGGTGGGAAGCTGTGGAGAAGTCACAGCGTGAAGGGAGATGTGCGTGCACGACGTGAGAGGGGCGTGCGTGTTGCAGAGGTGTAGTACAACTGGTGGCGCATGGAGGAGTGGTAAGAAATGTGGAGGAGAGTTCGCAAGCAGCGAGAAGCAGTATCAGGTAAGGGAGGAAGCAAGTAGAAGCGGGTCGGGCGGGCGAAGGTGGCATAAAGAGACAGTCGGAGTGTCCTGACCAAAGCAGAGCAGAATGGATGTCGAGGGCAAGAAGCCGAAAGAGATGTGGGAGATGGTGACACCGGTGGGGAGTGCGAGCATGGAGAAGGGAGATTTGATGTGTGTGTGCGCGTCGCACATGAACACGGCAGGAAGGTGGGAGCGATTCATGCAGATGCAGATGGAAGGAACAGACATGGGAGGTGCCGCTGATAGTGAGCATGTCGTTCGAGGAGAGCGTGGAGGGCGTGATAAGCCTACCGGAGATGGAGGGGCTGACGATAATCCGACACGGACGGAAGATGTCTCAGTTCGAGCACTACAAGGCGCTAGCAGAGCTGGACTGGGGCGATGGGACGTGGGTGATGTTCACAGACGACGACGACGACGACCTGTGGCACGAAGCGCGAGCGGAGGCTTACGTGACGATGCTGCAAGAATGCAAGAAGCGGGGGGTGAGACCGGCGTACGTGGTGTACAAGACGATATTAGCCACAAAGGAGGACGATCCTCCGGCACTGGAGAGAGCAGAGGACGTGACGGCGCTGTTCGAGCGAGGAGTGATCAGCCAGACGACGACGACCTGTGGCACGAAGCGCGAGCGGAGGCTTACGTGACGATGCTGCAAGAATGCAAGAAGCGGGGGGTGAGACCGGCGTACGTGGTGCCCAAGACGATAGTAGCCACAAAGGAGGACGATCCTCTGGCACTGGAGAGAGCAGAGGACGTGACGGCGCTGTTCGAGCGAGGAGTGATCAGCCAGGAGGCGTTCAACAAGAAGGATATGGAGAGGATGGAGCGTGGAAATTACGTGGAACGGCGTGAGCTTGCGGACCCTGAGGGGATTTCTGAAGGGGATACGACAGGAGCTGTTGGAGCACAAATATTGTGATGTGGCGTTCACGAGACACCTGAGAGGCAGTCACGAGTTGCCTATGTGTCGCCTGCAGCCGAAAGGGATACCATGGCCGTACTTCTATCGGCGCGACCCGGGGATAGGGCAGGTGTATGTGTCATTTCGAAGTGAGATATTCAGCCGAGGGGTGCAGGACATCGTGGAATTGTTGTGCGCCGCATCAGGAGGATTTAGCATAGGGGACTTTGAGACTCTGAGAAAGCAGGCTGGATGGATGGGATCGATGCCTGCAGTGCTGTACAAGCGGGCGTGGAGGCATGCTCGGGGGGCGAAGGCACTGATGCAAGTGCCAAAGCTCGTGATGTGAGTGGATGTAAGAACTTTCTTGAAGTGAGTAGAACGACACGACTGAGTATAAAGTCGATGAGAGATGTGAACGTTGTGCAGAAGGTGGTGACTAGGACAGCTTCATGAGAGTTGCGAAGGTGATGAAAAGGATGATCGGGTTGTTTTTATGTAATAAATTTAGAAGGTGGGAAGCTGTGGAGACGTGCCCTGCAAAGTGCATTATTATTATTATTATTACATGGTCGGCAAACCCAAAGCCAGAGGCCATAGGGCATACACGCAGGGCGTCTGCAGCCACATCTGCGGGGCCTACAATAGTCTGCAGCCTATCATGATCAAAGATACTCACACATCACATCATATCTCAAACATGAACTCCCTGCATTGGATCAGTACCCTTCAACGATCCGACGCCTCTGGCCTGCCAGCAACGCAACACCCGGTGGGTGACGTTGAGGGTATCATGCAGGAAAACCCAATTGGGCAGACAAGTCAAGGACATGCATGTAGTCATACTCACAAACAGTGCACACCACTACAACAATGCTGAAGTCACTATACGGGCAACAAGGAGGTCCTAAGTGACACAATGTCCACAAGGAAACTGTCCCCAAGGCGGTGGACCGCATGCAACTGATCAGGGACTCCTGACATGAAGTCGTCCCTCAAAAAAGAGGCGGCTCGCTCAAAAGGTGACAAGGCAAGGAACGCATCAAACTACTGCCCTCCGACCAGCTCCCTCCAAGAGGCAAAAAAGGCACTCCGGAGCACTGCATAAGCTGGACAAACAAACAAGACATGCGGCACATCCTCCACGACTTCTGCCCGGTCACAAGTTGGGCAGGCCTCCTCGTGAGCATGCGCGCGAAGGTAGTCAGCGCGGTGATGTGTAAGCATGGAGGTGCCGGAACGGAACTGAAACCTAACCTTAGCCGCGCGGTGCCCATCGGTGTGTCGGCATAAGTACTCCTTTAGACCTGCACCCTCAGTGACACGGTTGTACAATCCAAGCCGAGGCTTGGTTGAGAGGGCCCCCGCAAGCTGTGCGGCGTCCCTCTCCTCGACAGCCGAGACAAGAGCAGTGACAAACGCAGGGTACGGCGCAGTAAGCGCATCTCGCGAAAAGGACACAAGTGAGGACCAAATGTCATCACACACCTGGCCAAAAAGCCGCCGTTGCCTGCCCCTAACACCTCTAGGGACCTCCTGACTATACAAAAAACTCTCAAAGCGACTCGCAGGCAAAGCATGCAACCTGTGTTGCCACTTTAGCTTCGCAACATCTCTGCGCGAGCTAAGCAAAGGCAAGTCTAAATCTCCCCGGACCGCCTCTGACCCAGTCAACGTTGGACACCCCAAAATCATCCGTGCAGCCTTAAGCTGCATAGACTCTAAAGCTCTCGACTGGGTGGTGGTGGGCACAAGGACCTCACTGGCATACTCTAGGCATGGACGCAAGGCAGTCAACAAAAGCAGGCGCTTAACGCGCACTGTGAGGTAAGCATCTGTAAATAGTGGCTTCATGGCAGCCACCCGTGCATTACCCTGCTTTATCCCCCTCTGAAAATGTGCGTCATGCGAGCCGTCTGCTGAAACTAGAACCCCAAGGTGCATAAACTCTTGCACCTTGTCATTGGTAGGTAGACGATTTGATGTCTATTCACAAGATCCCGGGTTCGATCCCCTGGAACATCAGGGATATATTTCGGGTACATTCGTCGTGCAGCCACCCCTGAGACAATTGGACTGTTTCTGACAAAATCCGTCCTGAAGTTTCGGGTGGTTTGCTAAGGACAGTCCTTCGGCATACATGTTGGGGATGTAGAACTGCTACCCCCATGGGTGCACTTGCGAGTTGACAAGGCTGCAAGCCTGTGTATAAGGCCTCGGGATCCGGCTGCAGACGGACCTGTGTATGCTTTATGACCTTCGGGCTACGAGTCTGCCGCTCACAAAGGATTATTAAAGATGGCTGATATAGATGCAATCTCTCCTCTTCTTCACTTAATAGCTCAGTCTCCAAGGTACCTCTCACAGCATCAACGAACACATCTGCAGGAAACGGCAGGAAGTCTTCACTTGTCTTTACAATAAGCGTTCTATGGCTCCTTCTACGGTCTCTGTGTCTCTAGAGCTCACCTGCTCCTTCCGAGCTAATTCCTCCAGCTCTTCCATCTTCTTTGGGTCACCTCAAGCAGAGGTTATAGGATTTTTGACGGTACATCTAGTCCTCTGAACACCGCAGGCCTGTCTAGCATACGCTGAATCCAAGCAGCAAGATTTGGTCGTTTAGCAACAGAAATACCTGCAGCCATTCAACCAACAGGTCAGTCGGATGGTCAGCCACCGGTCAGTCAGCCTTGAGCATGCATTGTGTAAGAATAGTTCTTACCACAATAGTCATGCATGTAAACCCATGGAAAGAAAGCTATGTCTGCAACTGTGAACCGGTCTGCAGCGAGCCAAAGCCGGTTTTCAAGCTGTTTCTCCAAGACAGTGTACAGCCGCTCCGTCTCTGATATGAACCGCTCAGTCGCGACCTTGTTTTCCCCTGGTAGATATCTCAAGAATGCGTTAAGTTGTCCTTGCATCGGACCGAGAGCTGCCTGTACCAAATACACAACGCACACCTTCACGCCAGTTGAGAAACCAGTCTTTCGACAAAGAAATGCAAATGAGATATGACTCACCATTTGTAGGAATAGCCAAGACAGCACCTTAGCACGTTCAGGTACTGCCTGCAGCACGGCAGGCAGTATATTACATTTAACCACATTAAGATAAAGTAGAAGGTGAACGTTCAAGACAGATCTTGTGAACAATCCCTACATCATAACCGCACCTTGGGAAGGAGCTGTTCCTGTGGGTCCTGATCGGCCAGGTACAGAAGTATTGCTCCTGACTCAAACACGGGCAAGTCGTCCTTAGTGTGGTCAACTGCAACAAAGACACACACTCGACGAGGTCAGGTAGGAAGCCACAGCCTCAAGACTCAGTAGGCAGTCGTTTGCGGCAGCATCTTGCCTAAGACTGGAATTTTGCCGTTTGGATTAAGACTTAGAAACCAGGCTTCTTATTGCTCGTCCCCCGATAGATCTACAGACTTCGCGCGATACTTGAACTTCAGCTCCTCTAAAGCTATTGATATTTTCCACCCATTTGGTGCACCAGCTGTGTAAAGTGTGAAGTCCATCGTCTTGTTCGCATCGACAACGCAGCCTTTACTCTATCTGAACAAGTGCCTTGGAACGAAGGTTGCAATTTTTTGCGTGTGAGGCGTGTGTGTCTAGTGTGTGCTCTGTTGACGTGGACCCTTCGTAGAGCAGCTTCCTCGCTATGAAGTCGCGCCCGCTGCTCAATAGTTTCCTTTCAGCGTCGTGTCGCACGAGTTGCCGTTCAGTGTGGAGAGGGCTTTTGTGTGTTGCGCTTGCCTAAAGGGTTTTCGTTGCTGCTCAACGTCACAAGTCTGTAGTCCCTAGGTCCCTAAGTCCCTACGACCGTAAGGCTTCGGGTTCGCCTCATATAGATATTTTTTTATTTATTTATGCACTACGAGTGACGTACAGATTTGCCATTTGGTTTTTATCTGGGTTGTCCCTGAGTGTAAGACCTTCTTGCTGGCATGTTCTGTGGACTTTTACACGGAGCCCCCAACATATGTCTCAAGATTCGGGCTTGCTTGGGTCAGAGAGAAAGTGGTATGGGGTAAGAATGATACCTTCAACAAGACAAGTACTTAGAGACAAAAACGACAACGCCAGCGCATCAATCGTTCTCGTGACTAGATATTACGGAACGCGATGACGGGCTGGCAAGGCCTGCTTCACTCTCATCAGAAATTTCCAGCCATCTTGAGCTACGTGTCCTATCCTGGAATATCAATGGCCTTGCCACTGGCAAGACTGAGCTCTGGGATACCATCCAATATTTGCAAACATTTGATGTCATCCTCCTCACCGAGACTCGCAGTGCAATGTGGGATGACTCCGTCTTGCCAGATCACTCTGTTGCGTTTATCCCAGCCAGCCGTGATGGCCAGGCTGGGGAGGGCATTCTTGTTGCAACACGGCGCAATCGTTTATATCAAGTGTTGGACTGGGCTTCCGATAACTCAACCCTCTGTGTGAAACTCAATGTTCAAGGCAGTTGCAAGCCAATCATTCTTGGTTGTTGCTACATCCCACCATCTGGCTCACCACAGCTCCACAGTTTGGATTTGACTGCTCGTTTGACCAGTATGACTGCTATGATTGCTGCAGCAGTATCCGAGGGTGATGTACTTCTTGCTGGAGATTTCAATGCACGTGTGGCCCAGTTGTGCGAATGTGATGATGTAGCCTACACATTTCGAGGGTGCAGTGATACCACGGTGACTGTGCATGGCAGGAGCTTGATAGAAGCTTGCAAACAATCTGGACTTTTACTTTGCACTGGCAGAGCACCAGGTGACGAACTGGCTGTACCAACCTTCAAAGCTAGGAGCAGAACACAAGCTAGCAGGCCAGATCATGTGTTGGTTAGCAAGGGGCTGTTGCCAAACATTAAGGCCTCTCTAGTGAACACTGGCAGGTGTGATTCAGATCATCACCCGATTGAGACTATCTTGTGTGTGGATGCTTGTGTTCCTGCACCTACCTGTTGTGTTGGCCTGCCATTACCAAAGGTACACTGGCAATCTAGTGCGAGGGATGCGTATGCCGGTTCCTTGCGTTCCAATGCCATGGATTACTTGGGTAGCAGTATGGCTGCTGCTGAGGCTGGTGATGTCAGCGCCGCCTTTACAATTCTGGAGCGGGGCATCCTCCATGCAGCCGACATCAGCGGCATGCCCGCTCGGGCGCGGCGGCTCCACCCGACGCGCCGTGCCCATCAACCCTTCTTCGACGCGGAGTGTCAAGCACTGAAGCGCGGCCTGCGGATACGCGCGCGGGACGGGGCCAGCCGGGCGGCCCTTCGGGAGCTGGAGCGTCACTACCATAGCGTTGTCCGGAGCAAGCGCCGCGCACATCGTGTCCAGCAATTGAAGGTGCTCATCACTGAACAACACCAAGACTCACGGCGATTCTGGAAACGTTTGCGCAGTCACCATACTCGCCTGCCAGTGCAACTGTGCCAGGCGCAAAGCTGGGAAGTGTATCTCACAAAGCTTGCAGACATGCAGTTGCCAGACCTACAAGATTTACTGCAGACTTCGTATCCACAGCAAGTCCCTGCTGCTGTATTGAATGCTCCCATTACGCTAGGTGAGGTACTGAATGGCCTCCAAAATCTTCACAACGGGCGTGCACAGGGGCCTCAGGGGAACCCAGCAGAATTGTTACGATATGCATGTGCGCAACACCCCCCCTCTGAGCCTCCCCCTGTGCATGTCCTAGCACCTGTCCTTGTCAAGGTTTTGAATGCAGCTTTTGATGCTGGCCACGTTCCACAGTCAGCAAATGGCAGTCTGATCACCCCAGTGTTCAAGAGAGGGGACCCCTTGGACACCAATAATTATAGACCCATTGCAGTGACAAATCCCATCATGCGTTTGTATGCCGGCATCCTCAACACTCGCTTGTTAGATTATACAGAGAGCAGTGGGTTGCGGGCTGCCAGTCAAGCGGGCTTTCGCCCACAATTATCCACAGTGCACCAGCTGTTCTCTTTGCAACACTTTATTGATCACCAAGCAGCAAAAAAGGAACCCCTATTTTGCTGTTTTATAGACCTAGTGGGTGCCTATGACAGGGTCTGCCGCCCACTCCTGTGGGCGGCATTACAACGCCTAGGAATTCATGGTCAGATGTTGGGTGCTGTACAATCGCTGTATGACGGGTGTGATGTCGCCATTACTATTGAAGGCAGGGTTGGGCAGAATATACCTTCCAAGACAGGAGTCAAACAAGGTTGCCCTCTCAGCCCCACACTGTTTGGGTTATATACAGATGGCCTTCACAGGCACTTGCAACAGACTTGTGCTGGTGCGGGACTGAAATTGAGGAATGGCACCCGGGTGACTGACATTGGATACGCAGATGATTTTGTGCTGCTTGCTGCCACTTCAGCAGATTTGCAAAAGTTGATTGATGCCGTTGCTGAGTTTTGTTCCCTGATTGGCATGGTCATTAGTACTAGTAAAACCAAAGTGATGGTGTTCTCTGGGGAGGTCCAGGACTCTGTGCAGTGCTTTTGTTATGGGCAGCTGTTGGAGTGTGTCAAGGAATTTAAGTATCTGGGAATTGTGTACAGCGCCACGGCCGGCTGTCACAGTACGTTTGCTCACTTGCACCAGAAAATGTGGAAAGCATGGGCCTTGCTCCAGCAGCAGTATGGCAAGCTGCACTGTGCTAGCTCTGTGGGAATGCTGATGCGTCTTTATGATGTTTGTGTGCCACCCACAGCTTCTTATGGCTGTGAGGTTTGGGGCTTGGGGAAGGTGCCTGGGGGGCCCATGCAAAAGGCTAGAGACAAGCTAGAACAGGCGCACGTAAAGGTGTTACGGCAAATAGCGGGGGCAAGATCCAGTGTTGCAACTGCTATCTTGTTTAGAGAGCTTGATGCGCGCCCTCTCTCATATGCCTGGTGGCGGCGCATTGTGCGGTTTTGGAACTCTTTGGCGGCGTCCTCTCCAGACAGCCTACATTACCAAATAGCCCTGGATGATTGCTGGGATGCTGTCGTGGGAGGCGTGCGTAACTGGGCTTCTGCCTTCATGAAAGGATTGCGGCGGCTAGGCTATGACTTTACTATTCGTGCTGATCGCCTTGATGTTGTACACCTGCCACGTGTCTTGCAGCTTCTTGATGCTAACAGAGATACAGTTTGGCAGGACCTTGATGTTTGCCCACGCACTTGCCCACAGCAACGGTCTCAGTTGTGTACTTACTTGCGGTGGTTTGCACGGCCTGCTGGCCTCAAGCAAACAGTCCCTGTCATTCGGTTGCCCATCAGTGCCAAAGTCTTGCGTGCTCTTCTACGGTTTCGCATGGGATGCCATGGTCTTGCTAAGGATGTTGGTCGGCGGGTAGGCACACCTCGCATGCAAAGGATATGCCAGAGGTGTGACTTGAATGAGATTGGTGATGAGAAACATTTAGTCTTTACATGCACTGCTGTTCAACGTGTCAGGGAGCGCCATGCTGGATTGTTTTCTGCCTCTATTGTCACCATGTTAGATTTCATGTGGCAAGCAGATCTTGTGGGGGTTGCCAAGTTTGTCGTGGACTGTCTGGATTCCTTACATACAGACGAGGGAAATGATAGGACATCTCATCAGCCCTAGATGGCTGGAATAGATGTAATCGCTTCTTCTTCTTCTTCATCAGTGTCTTGACGTCTTGACCTCTGAAAGCTCACCCAACTGGGACTGTAAGAAAGCTGCGCACTCGAGATACAAGAGAATGGGGAGGTGCGCATCATACTTGATTCTCAATGTTGTACCAACCTCCTGTCAATCAGCAGTTGCTGATTTTGAATTGGGCCAGTGCTGACCTCTTACATCTTCAGATATGGCTGCCAAGTCACCTGGGGTGGTTTGCAGGGCTGCTCTACCTCTTAAACCTGATGTTGCTCAGAGGACATTGAAGTTCCTGCCATTGGCTGCTGTGATCACAGTAGCCGTGGTGTACGGAGTTTCGCAGCTCCGTAGTACGCCCAGGACCGACTGCGACAAGCATAGAGAGAGTGATGAAGAGATTCGAATCCTGGACGCAAAATCCTCTGCGGTTTCCAAGAGAGTACAGTGATGGTCTGTTCGAGACTTGACGTGCTTGTCTTGCAGTCACAAAGTGATCGCTTGACGTGCTTCCAATACGTCACTTGCTAGCTATGACAAGAGCACCTGGGCTGATGAGATTGAATTATCGAGATGATTGAAATGCATACCATGGTGCTTGTTCTGCATGGGGATGCAGATTAAGCTGTGAATGCAGCAGCTCCTCAGATGCAGTCTACTGTAGGCAGCTGCAGAGATTCGCAAATTGTGGCACTGTGATGGAAAATGAGTGCATCTTGTCTGTGAATTCGTTGCTCTCTACTTTGTGAAGCATGTATGAAAGCCTGTTCGGTGGACCTAAAGCTGGTAATGTGCGCCTATCGATGTGGCAGATTGACGTTGTGGCCTTTGCTTGCTGATTTGATGAGTGATGAGAGACTGTCTACACAACACATCCTGAGGATGGCATCTGATCAGCCCCGAATTAGGTGGAAGAATTGTACTTGAAGGAATGGAGTGCTAGTAATCTCAGGTCCCGCTTCTGAATTCTTACTCTTGGACAGGTAAGAAGTTATCAGGTGCTCCTCTCTTGTATGTAAGGAGGATTTTTTAAATTCCTGCACGGATTTATGCAGCTTCCATTTTCCATGTCAACCTCAAGTTCAATGCTCAATTTTCCTCGCCACTGCGAAAACTCACGCACCTGCCAACTTGCGGAGTTCACTTGCGCCTGACTTCTGTCTCTAGGTACAAACATCATCTCGACGTCTGTGGTGTTGGGGATGAATAGCCATCAGCAAGGTAAATTCCTTTTGTTTTCTTAAGAATTGGACACCAACTTTGAGAGAGACACCAGCTTTGAGAGAGAGAGAAACATTACATCTCTTTCAGCCACCTAGGGCTGATCAGATGCCTGATCCCCCTAGGGTTAGTGTCACAATACGCCCAGACAATCTGTGACAAACTTGGTAACTCCATGCAAGTCTGCCTGCCACATGAACTGGACCATTGTCCTGTGCTCAAACAACCCAGGGTATTTGTCTCGGATGTGCTGCAAGCCCTGACATTCAAACACCAAATGGTACTCATCGCCCGGTTGGCTAACATGGCAGACGGTTCAGAGCCTCTGTGACCTGGGCACTGCAGTTCGGCTACCCCCATCCATAGGCAAGTTGTGACAACCCAACCTGAACTTGAGTAGAGCTTGCACTTGTTTTGACAGAGCCAGCCTGAACATAGTCTTGCGGTGCGTGGTGGTAGGCCTAGCAAACCAAGTATTGTAAATGCACAGCCTAGGCATATTACCCTTAGGGCAAGTCCTGGGATTCTCAGAGAGGTTCTGCAAGGTGTCTAGTAGCCCTTGCAAGTTAGCATCACATAGATCAGACGGGCGATTCTTGAAGGTGGTCTCCGCAATGGAATCCAGGTCATCAATCCTGATTCTTAACATGTACCCACGCTCAGGACATGAGGTGATGCGGTAACAAGTGTCTATGCTGGCATTTACCTTGACGCAGTCACCTGCTTGCAGATAGACAGCCACCTCTTCGCCCTAGCAGACATGGATTTCTATCCAATTCACGGTGAATTGAACACTTCAAGATAAGCCCAAGGAAAATTGTAAGGCTTTAGCGGGCAACTCTGGCTACAAATCTATTATTGAGGCGCAAACGTGTCTCGAGTATCCGAGCAGGCGCACACCATTTGAAGGGTGCTGACCACTTGCGGGTGCAGCTTGTCGAAGGATTGTCCAAGTGACAGTGAGTCTCATACCCTGAGCAGTGCTTGTACAGCGGCCTTGTGTATACACTCACCAGTTGAAGGCCTCCAGATGACCATGATAACGGGTTTTCGGATCAGCATCAGCCACACAAGGGTTCATACGATCTTTTTGAAGACCCGTGCTAGCAACTCAAGGCAACTCGACCACATTCTTCCATCTCTCAAGATCAGCATGTTTAAAGACCCGATTGCTCTTGCTGCTGCAGCAATATGAAACCTAGAAGGTCTACACCCCTACTTACACAAGTGCTGAGGGGCCGTCCTCAGCAAACCACCCAAAACTTCAGGAGTGATTTCGTCCGACAGCGTCAAACAAAGTTAGCGACAATGGGGGTGTCTCAGGGGTGGCCGCATGTCGACTTTACCCATAAAATGATCCGGAAAGAAATCCCTGATGTTCCAGAGGATCGAACCCGAGTTTGTAGAGTAAAGAACGGTCCACCCACTGCGCGACAGGGGACGGGATTGGTCTTCATATGCACTGCTGTTCAACATGTCAGGGAGCGTCATGCTGGATTATTTTCAGCATCCATTATCACCCTATTGGATTTCATGTGGCAGACAGATCTTGTGGGGGTTGCCAAATTTATTGTGGATTGTTTGGATGTCTTGCATGCAGATTTGGGGGATGAAATGACATCTGATCAGCCCCATATGGCTACAATATATGTAATCGCTTCTTCTTCTTTTCATGAGTTGCATTTCGAACTTGGGCTGCACAATATTGGAAATCCGAAAGAGTTTGATCTTACATTATTACCGAAATGTCATTATGTGTGTGCTACTGATGACTTGAGATAATAATAATGATCCTATGTGAACGGCAGACCCGTAGCCCGGAGCCTTATGCACAGGTTTGCAGCCTTGTCAACTCGCACCCATGAAACCTAGCAGGTCTACACCTCCTTCTTACACGGATGCCGAGGGGCCGTCCTTAGCAAACTTCAGGACGGATTCCGTCAGCGACAATGCGGGTGTCTCAGGGGTGGCCGCACGTCGAATGTACCCGAAATATGATCCTAAAAATGTCCCTGATGTTTCAGGGGATCGAACCCCGGATCTAATGAATAGGCATCAAATCGTAATAGAGATATTATTATTATTACTATTATTACACGCTTTTCCTGCCTAGAGGCAAGGCGCGTCTGCAGACGAGCTGCAGTGTAGGCTCCCAAAATCCTACCCCTTGTTGGACTCGCCAGATCCAAACAAGACCCAATCAACCGTGGGCACGTTTGAGATATGTGGGATGCTTAATTAGCCCTGTGTAGCTGGGAAAAGTGTAATATCTCTCTCTTACATTGGCAGAAATTTATTTTCTGTCATCCCCAGGAACAATTCATGAATTGCTTCAAGAATTGCTTGACGGAAGGCCATTATTTGTGTCAAGTCTTGCAACATCATGTGATGCAAAGATCGGCAATTGTACACGTGGCTGCTGATCATTAATACTACCACCACAGGCCCACACCATATCCTTGGAAGGACCTGCATTCAAGCATGGCGCCACAAAGAGTTTGCCATTGACTGCATTAAAGATTGTTCCAAAAGCAATACCCAGCCACAAGACCACCAAAAGTATGATGAAGAACATTGTAAGCCATGATAAGAAAACTGATGGCAACGCTTCTGCAATGGCTCCAGTGGCTGCAGTGAAAACACCAAGGGGGAAAATGAATCCCCAAAAACCCATGTTGAACTTCAACCCTCCATTAAAGTAACGTATGAGGACTGATGAAACTCCATGGACGAGCCACCAGACACCGAGACCCCACATCATCAAGGCTGTCAGGACGGATACTACGAAGATGTCAGTGCTTGCAACTTGTGACCCTGCAAATTCCACATTACCATAGACTATTTTGCCAGCCTGAGCTAATTGGACCAGAGCGTATGCCCCTTGACCCAGGGGACCTAAAGGCAAAAAGGCACTCACAATGACCTCAGCGGTGGGAAGATTGTGGACAGCCAAGCGATGAAAGTACAACGCCATGACCATGAAGGAGAGACCTATCCCTACCCCCCACAGCATGTATGACACCACTAGCACAATCATGGCTGTGCTCGGACTCACAACTGTTGCCAGCAGTCCCCCAGAAGCCGCCACTACAATGGTTGGCACTAGTGGAAGCAGCCACGCAGCCGTCATTGACTCCAAAGCAAGCTCGTGGATGTGGAACATGAGAATGGGTATGGCAAAGCTAGACAGCAGCGTCATACCAACATCCAACCACCACAATACCTGAACTAGCACTAGAACCCATTCACCCAATGCCGGTAGTGCAATCAAGATTGTCGCATTGATAATGGTGCAGAGACCCATAGGGATGGTACCCAAAAACATACATATGGTTGGGTGCTTCAGCATTCGTGTCATCACCCACGGATGCAAAATGTATCGTGCGACACTCAATGCCGCAAACACCAAGAACAACAAGATGTTGAGCAAGTAGAAGGCAACAGAGATGTACTCCAAACCAGTAAACTGATGAGGAGCTGTTTTCAGTAGGATGGACACGATGCCGGTGCCCATATTGACTGAGAACCATGACGGGATGAAGTTGAGAATCACAAACCCCAGTGCACTTTGTTGTCTGCGCCGGCATGTTCTCCTCGTCGTGCCTTCATCAGGCATTGTAACACGCTCACTCGAGGGAAGAACTGAGCAAGTCTCCATCAGCCAACTTTCTGCCAGACCCCTGAGATGAACAGTTGCACATTATGAAAGACCAGCCATCAGCAGTAAGATTCTCGTCACAGGACAAAGCTTCTTGTTGTTGTGCACAACATGCCAACTCCACTCAGAGACACAACCCTTCATACGAATAAGTATGTAAACTCAGGCGTTCTCAGACCCGGGGTGGGTTGTGGCTTGTACCAGTGGATCAAACGCAGCTGATCACCTTGAGTCAAAACGGGTCACAAGCTTCAGCTATTTGTTTGTGCGCTCTTTCTTCGTCGCTGGGATCTAGCACTGCTTCACCCTACCTTGCGAATCAGGCTGAGATTGCAAGCTGCCTAGATTAGCTCAGTTGAGTATGTGGTTTAACACTGCAGAAGCAAGTTATCAGGAAAGTGTACAGCACGTGTTCCCGAAAACTGACGTGGGAACGATTGTGACAGCGATTTTGGATCTCACCGAGGACTGTGCGATTCAGAACAGAGACCGAACGTTTTTCTTTCAAATTCTTGACTGTGCCGGCGTGTGCTCTGTTGACGTGGACCCTTCGTAGAGCAGCTTCCATCCTCGCTATGAAGTCACGCCTGCTGCTTCACAGCGTTGTGTCGCACGAGTTGCCTTCACAGATATAATTTTAATGAAAGCTTCACATCTCTTTGCTATACAGCATATATCTAGTAGAGTGCATCTCTTCTGACTGCATCCTGCAATGAGACGAGAATTTCTGGGGCAAGGTGTCAACAATCGGGACTGAAGGAGCTGTCGCGACTGTTCTTTGTCTAGTTTGATCATGTGCACAAGTGATCTTCCCATCTGCAGCCATCGTTTTCAACACATACAAATGGTCTCTCGAGTCGGCGAATGATCATATACTGCTCCTATGAGTTCGAGGCTAGACTAGCATGGCCTGCGTCTCTGGGAGCAATATCCCCACTAGTTCACCCTTGGTAACAAACGAGGTAGAAAGACAAAAAATCCTCATAATATTTTCAGGCGATATTTGCCGGATCAAAAGCCCATTTAATTAGACTTGCTATGGCTGAAATCGATGCAATCTCTCCTCTTCTTCACTGAACAGCTCAATCTCCAAGATACCTCTCCTCTACAGCATCAACGAACACATCTGCAGGAAACAGCAGGAAATCTTCACTTGTCCTTACAATAAGTGTTCAATGGCTCCTTCTACGCTCTCTGTGTCTCTAGAGATCACCTGCTTCTCCGAGCTATTTCCACCAGCTCTTACATCTTCTTTGAGTCATCTCGGACAGAGGTTATAGGATTTTTTGACGGAACATCTAGTCCGCTGAGCACCGCAGGCCTGTCTAGCATACGCTGAATCCAAGCAGCAAGATTTGGTCGTTTAGCAACAGAAATACCTGCAGCCATTCAACCAACAGATCAGTCGGATGGTCAGCCACCGGTCAGTCAGCCTTGAGCACGCTATGTGTAAGAATGGTTGTTACCACAATAGTCATGCATGTACACCCATGGAAAGAAAGCTATGTCTGCAATTGTGAACCGGTCGGATGTGCATGCACGAGGTGAGAGGGGCGTGGGTGTTGGGAGGAGGTGTAGTACAACTGGTGGCGTATGGAGGAGTTGTACACCGGTCTGTATGAGGGTGATGAGGGAGTCCATTTGTTTTGGATGTTTGTGCAAGATGTGCATGGCGGATGTGCTTGCAGAAAGGTTGCGTGAACGGCGGTCTGTCGACTAAGTGGCGACGCCGAAACGGGAGACGTGCTCTGCTTTAATAAGGCGGTGGACGAGGGCGTCCACAAGAGCGTCGCAGTTGCATTGGAAGATACGGACGGAGAAGAGCCTGGCAGTGTTGAGAACGGCGTACACGACGTTGGAGGAGGCGCGGGAGGCCCACATGACGTCGAGCCTGTTCCAGTCATCCCAGGGATCGGGAGGCTCACAAAAGCAGAGGAAGGGTCCCGATATGGATCCCTGTAGCAGACACAGGTGTGGTGGAGGCGAGGACCGCCCCTCGCGAGGAGGGCGAGGAAGGCCTGCTGCTCCAGGGAGGCTTCCTGGAGGGGTATGATGTGCATGTCGGCTGTCGTGACACAGAGGCCTGTGGAAGAGTTTAAGAGGGTTGAGAAGGTGATAAGGATGATCGGGGTGTCTCTATGAGGGTTGCGAAGGTGATGAAAAGGCTTACTGAGGTGCTTTATGAGGATTGCGAAGGTGGGAAGCTGTGGAGAAGTCACAGCGTGAAGGGAGATGTGCGTGCACGACGTGAGAGGGGCGTGCGTGTTGCAGAGGTGTAGTACAACTGGTGGCGCATGGAGGAGTGGTAAGAAATGTGGAGGAGAGTTCGCAAGCAGCGAGAAGCAGTATCAGGTAAGGGAGGAAGCAAGTAGAAGCGGGTCGGGCGGGCGAAGGTGGCATAAAGAGACAGTCGGAGTGTCCTGACCAAAGCAGAGCAGAATGGATGTCGAGGGCAAGAAGCCGAAAGAGATGTGGGAGATGGTGACACCGGTGGGGAGTGCGAGCATGGAGAAGGGAGATTTGATGTGTGTGTGCGCGTCGCACATGAACACGGCAGGAAGGTGGGAGCGATTCATGCAGATGCAGATGGAAGGAACAGACATGGGAGGTGCCGCTGATAGTGAGCATGTCGTTCGAGGAGAGCGTGGAGGGCGTGATAAGCCTACCGGAGATGGAGGGGCTGACGATAATCCGACACGGACGGAAGATGTCTCAGTTCGAGCACTACAAGGCGCTAGCAGAGCTGGACTGGGGCGATGGGACGTGGGTGATGTTCACAGACGACGACGACGACGACCTGTGGCACGAAGCGCGAGCGGAGGCTTACGTGACGATGCTGCAAGAATGCAAGAAGCGGGGGGTGAGACCGGCGTACGTGGTGTACAAGACGATATTAGCCACAAAGGAGGACGATCCTCCGGCACTGGAGAGAGCAGAGGACGTGACGGCGCTGTTCGAGCGAGGAGTGATCAGCCAGACGACGACGACCTGTGGCACGAAGCGCGAGCGGAGGCTTACGTGACGATGCTGCAAGAATGCAAGAAGCGGGGGGTGAGACCGGCGTACGTGGTGCCCAAGACGATAGTAGCCACAAAGGAGGACGATCCTCTGGCACTGGAGAGAGCAGAGGACGTGACGGCGCTGTTCGAGCGAGGAGTGATCAGCCAGGAGGCGTTCAACAAGAAGGATATGGAGAGGATGGAGCGTGGAAATTACGTGGAACGGCGTGAGCTTGCGGACCCTGAGGGGATTTCTGAAGGGGATACGACAGGAGCTGTTGGAGCACAAATATTGTGATGTGGCGTTCACGAGACACCTGAGAGGCAGTCACGAGTTGCCTATGTGTCGCCTGCAGCCGAAAGGGATACCATGGCCGTACTTCTATCGGCGCGACCCGGGGATAGGGCAGGTGTATGTGTCATTTCGAAGTGAGATATTCAGCCGAGGGGTGCAGGACATCGTGGAATTGTTGTGCGCCGCATCAGGAGGATTTAGCATAGGGGACTTTGAGACTCTGAGAAAGCAGGCTGGATGGATGGGATCGATGCCTGCAGTGCTGTACAAGCGGGCGTGGAGGCATGCTCGGGGGGCGAAGGCACTGATGCAAGTGCCAAAGCTCGTGATGTGAGTGGATGTAAGAACTTTCTTGAAGTGAGTAGAACGACACGACTGAGTATAAAGTCGATGAGAGATGTGAACGTTGTGCAGAAGGTGGTGACTAGGACAGCTTCATGAGAGTTGCGAAGGTGATGAAAAGGATGATCGGGTTGTTTTTATGTAATAAATTTAGAAGCTGGGAAGCTGTGGAGACGTGCCCTGCAAAGTGCATTATTATTATTATTATTATTACATGGTCGGCAAACCCAAAGCCAGAGGCCATATGGCATACACGCAGGGCGTCTGCAGCCACATCTGCGGGGCCTACAATAGTCTGCAGCCTATCATGATCAAAGATACTCACACATCACATCATATCTCAAACATGAACTCCCTGCATTGGATCAGTACCCTTCAACGATCCGACGCCTCTGGCCTGCCAGCAACGCAACACCCGGTGGGTGACGTTGAGGGTATCATGCAGGAAAACCCAATTGGGCAGACAAGTCAAGGACATGCATGTAGTCATACTCACAAACAGTGCACACCACTACAACAATGCTGAAGTCACTATACGGGCAACAAGGAGGTCCTAAGTGACACAATGTCCACAAGGAAACTGTCCCCAAGGCGGTGGACCGCATGCAACTGATCAGGGACTCCTGACATGAAGTCGTCCCTCAAAAAAGAGGCGGCTCGCTCAAAAGGTGACAAGGCAAGGAACGCATCAAACTACTGCCCTCCGACCAGCTCCCTCCAAGAGGCAAAAAAGGCACTCCGGAGCACTGCATAAGCTGGACAAACAAACAAGACATGCGGCACATCCTCCACGACTTCTGCCCGGTCACAAGTTGGGCAGGCCTCCTCGTGAGCATGCGCGCGAAGGTAGTCAGCGCGGTGATGTGTAAGCATGGAGGTGCCGGAACGGAACTGAAACCTAACCTTAGCCGCGCGGTGCCCATCGGTGTGTCGGCATAAGTACTCCTTTAGACCTGCACCCTCAGTGACACGGTTGTACAATCCAAGCCGAGGCTTGGTTGAGAGGGCCCCCGCAAGCTGTGCGGCGTCCCTCTCCTCGACAGCCGAGACAAGAGCAGTGACAAACGCAGGGTACGGCGCAGTAAGCGCATCTCGCGAAAAGGACACAAGTGAGGACCAAATGTCATCACACACCTGGCCAAAAAGCCGCCGTTGCCTGCCCCTAACACCTCTAGGGACCTCCTGACTATACAAAAAACTCTCAAAGCGACTCGCAGGCAAAGCATGCAACCTGTGTTGCCACTTTAGCTTCGCAACATCTCTGCGCGAGCTAAGCAAAGGCAAGTCTAAATCTCCCCGGACCGCCTCTGACCCAGTCAACGTTGGACACCCCAAAATCATCCGTGCAGCCTTAAGCTGCATAGACTCTAAAGCTCTCGACTGGGTGGTGGTGGGCACAAGGACCTCACTGGCATACTCTAGGCATGGACGCAAGGCAGTCAACAAAAGCAGGCGCTTAACGCGCACTGTGAGGTAAGCATCTGTAAATAGTGGCTTCATGGCAGCCACCCGTGCATTACCCTGCTTTATCCCCCTCTGAAAATGTGCGTCATGCGAGCCGTCTGCTGAAACTAGAACCCCAAGGTGCATAAACTCTTGCACCACCGGAATCTGCTGGGCACCCCAAAAGAATTGGTGGGCACGATCCTGCTCAGTTGCAGGCCCACAAATCATGACCCCAGACTTAGCAACATTTGCTCTATATCTGTATTTCCTAGCATGCTCATAACATGGCTGAATGGCCTTCTCCTGTAAATCAGAGGCGCTGGTAGCAAACACGACAAGGTCATCTGCACGTGTTGAAGGTGGAGCGTCATAAGCCACGAGTTGTACAGCACAGACTGTAGACCTCCATGAACACGTGTCAATCGACTATCCACGGAGCTGAAGTAGTTTCACACCATAGCATATGGTATGCCTCGATTGAGCAGACGGAAAGCAACGAAGCACGACTTTTCGTGGACTCCTGTGTCCTACTCCACGACAAGAGGCAAAAAGGGCACGTCACGCGCTGCCATTATCACAGATGTGCAACCCAACTGTTTCATTGTCAATGGAGGCGATTTCCATGCGACACTGATTCAAGGGTCCAGAAATATAACGTCGGCAGCATTCGACGATGAGAAGAGACAGATGAGGTTGAACACAACGACATTCAGATTTCGTTATGCCCCGATGTATACAGCTTTCAAAACCAAAATAAAGTCAATATACCATGTGTAGATCCTCCCAATCGCTATTAAGACAACCTGTAACGCCCGAAACGTCACCATCGGAGTCTCAGGCCCTCCCTGAGATTCCTTCCTCACAGCCCCTCCTCATGTCATCGCACACCAGAGAAAGTGGTGGCGTATGGAGGAGCAGGAGAGATGTGAGGGATGCAGAGGAAGCGCACGTGATCGACATGAAGGGCACGTGATCGATGGGTCAACGCAGGTCGACAACAGGTCGATAAGAGGTCGACGAGAGGGCGATGTCGGCGCGCCAGGACAGGCGAGGTGGTGGACAGGCGAGGGCGAAGGTGATCTAAAGGGGCGTCCGGAAGACTTCTAAGACAAATGGAAGCTAACGCAGCGTGTATTGATCCTGCATCGGCAGTGTGTGCGAAGGTGTTGAAAAGGAGGATAGGAGCTTTATGAGGGTTGCGAAGGTGATGAAAAGGATGATCGGGATGGCTTTATGAGGTTTCAGAACAGTGGGGAAGTTGGATGGGCGAAGGCGACATGAGAAGGGGCTTCACAAGGGTCGATCAAACAATGGACAGTCATGAAGCGTGTGTTGATCCTGCATCGGCAGTGGAGAAGAGGGGTGCGGCGCACAAGAGTCGCACCCACCGGCTGCTGGGCCCGCACAAGCAGGCGGAGGGGTGGAACGTGTTGGCGTTGAGCAACGGAAGGTGGAAGCTCCCGGATGACCAGTTCGGCGCCTTCCTGGAGCACTACGTGTCTGACCTGCCACGCTTCAACCTGGGCCTGGTGGTTAAGAAGTCGGAGTACTTTCCGTACATCATGGACGTGGACAAGAGCGCGACGAAGGGCGCGAGCGTGGGCAGCCCGATGGAGGTGCTGAAGGTGGTCGTTCGGGCTCTGAAATCGGTGATCTCTTTCCCCGATGGGGAAGGCAGCGCTTTGGGCTGCGCCGCCTCCGGCGGCCGTGAGCGGAGCTCAAAAGAGATCAAGATGCTGTTCGAGCACCGGAACCGTGCGAACTTCCACGTGCTGTGCCCGGACATCATAGTTGACAGTCGCACGGCCGTGCGCATCCGGGAGAAGCAGCTGACGATCCTGATCTCGGACAATCCCGAGGTCGACTGGAACGACATCGTGGACGAGAGGGTGCTGACCTCGAACGGCCTGCGCCTGCTGGGGTCTCTGAAGTACAAGGAGATCTCTGGGCCGAAGGACAGGACCAAGAGGTACAAAGAGGTGGAGGCGGACATCGCCGGCGGCTGCTACGTGCCGTGCCAGATAGACCTGGAAAGTGGTGACGTGACCGACGAGCCCATAACGTACGGGGCGCTGAGCGCCCGCCTGCTGCACAGACCCGAACTGAGTGAGGCAAACCTGTTCAAGCTGCCCTGCGAGCGCTGGGGAGAGTCAGAGACGTACAAGTACTTGGCAGACTTCAAGATAACGCGTCCGACGTGCATGACCCTGACCACCGAGGATGGTACCGGTTGGCGACTTGAGGAGAGCACAGCACGGCAAGGCTTCTACGAGAGGTACCTGAGGGAGGCCGAGCAGTTCGACTTCACGTTCAGGGAGCATGGCCTGCGCGTGCACCCATTGGTGGTGCAGGTCGACCTGTCACGTCACCCCGAGCAGAGCAGATTCGACCTTCTGAGGACCCTGATGGCCAATCTGGGGGGGATCTTGAACCCCAGAAAATTTGACAAACCCCTTGTGCTGCACGCACAGCAGACCAGGTACTGCTTCGTGTTCAGAGACCTTCCAGTAGGCAGCACCATGGCGGGCGCGATCAGGCGCCACCTGGTGAACGCCATGGACAAGCAAGTGTGCGGAGGGCACAGGTCTTGGGAGAACGACATCGCAGGAAACGAGCCTGGAGGGGCGCCCTTAATGGGCACCCTCTGCTCGCCGATGCTGGGGAGATGGAGGCCGATAGAGATCGACTGGAAGGCTCGCACCACGACCCCATTAGAGATCGGCGTGCGTGAAATGATGAGATACAGCCTGACGTACGAGGGCGAGCTGCCATCAGAGATCGAAGAGCCGCACACAGGGGCGAGCGAGGAGATCGAGACTCCTGATGGCGCGCTGTCGGTGGCTGCAATGCGCTCGCTGCTTGACCTTTTGCACAAGGAGCGCTGGGACGTGTACAGCCAGTGGATGCAACTCAAGTTCGCATTGAAGACGAGCGGCGGAGAGCTTTACAGAGACCTCTTCATCGAGCAGTCACGCAAGAGCCCGAAGTTCGACCAGTGCGAAGTCGAACGCAAGTGGGACGAGGTGCAGGACACCAACGGACGGGCCCCAGTGACCATAGGAACTATCATCCACTGCGCCAAGGTGGACAACTATGAGGGCTACCTGGCGTGGAAGATGGCTCAGGTGAGTGTGCACATCACTCGGGCCAGCGCATAGCTCAGTCACCTGCAGAGACAGGTAATTGAATGTGGTCATCTGCAGGTGGTGGGCAGAAAGCGCGAGTGGACTGAAGACCCAGCGAAGGCCCAGAGGGTCAGAGCTGCCCTGGAGGCGTGCATCCGTAAGAAGGGCTCTGACGTCAGCATCGCCAAGCTGTTCCAGGCCATGTTTCCAGGCGTGTACAAGTGGTGCGGCGAGAACAAGAGCACCATACCCTACTTCCGCTTCAACGGAACCTATTGGCAGCAGCACAAGTCCACTGCAGGCGTCATGACACTCCTGAGCGATGTGGTCGCCCCCGAGTTCGAAGCAGAGGCCACTAAATCGTTCATGGAGGCCAAGGAGAAGGAGGAGAGCGACAAGGATAAATCCAAGGCAGACGAGGCGCGAGGCAAGGCTGCAACCAAGATCGCTCTAGATCTGGAGAACAACTCCCACAGGGAGACCGCCGTCAAGGAGATCGCCAATTTGTACCACGAAGAGGGGTTCAGCGGGAAGCTAGACCAAGCTGAGGACCTCCTGTGCTTTGAGAACGGGGTGTACGACCTCAGCAGGGGTCAGTTCAGGCCGGGCGTGCCAGAGGACAACCTGAGTATCAGCACAGGCTACGACTTCGTGGCAGACGGTGGAGGGCATCGCGCGACAGTGGAGGAGTACTTTAGACGCGTGTACCCCGATGATGAGACGCGCGACTATATGCTGCGGAGCTATGCCCAGATGCTGAACGGCCGCATGATGAAGCGCGTCTTCGTACACACAGGTCCCTTCGGCGACAACGGAAAGTCCACGACCTTCGAGTTCCTGAAGGTCATCTTCGGGAGGTATGGGAAGACGATGCCCATCAAGTACCTGACCAGCGTGCGGCCAGACGCAGGCAAGGCAGACTCCGTTCTGATGGGGCTGAAGGGAGTGCGCTTCGCAGCGATGGAGGAGCCTGACAACAACGCGTTCATCAATGGCGCGTTGGCCTGCGAGCTGACAGGTGGCAGCAAGATATCTGGCAGAGACCTGTTCTGTGCCAACGTGGAGTACAGGCCCCAGTTCGTTCCCCATCTGGCCTGCAACAAGCTGCCCGGCATAGACAACGACAACGGGGGTGCACGCAACCGTGTGAGAAAGTGTGACTACGTGAGTCGCTTCGTGCTGGGAGGCGAGGTGGACGAGGACAGCCACGTGTATCCTGCGGACCCACAGATCAACCTGCGCTTCTCGGAATGGGCGATGGACGCGATGCTGCTGCTGCTGAGCATGTACGAGCATGTGTACGTCGAGCGCTGCCCTGCCAGCATTCAAGAGAGCACAGAGGACTACATGGACGACGGCAACGTGATCGCCCTGTTCGCCAAGATCTTTATCAAGCGCGCGACGAAAGAGGATCACTTCAAGCTGAAAGAGGCCGAGGCGAAGTGGTCTGACTTTGTGAGGGCCGTGGAACGACAGGAGATCGAGGTGAAGTTCAGGGACTTGACCAAGCCCTCAAAAGAGGGATTTAGGCAAGGGCTGCAGACGGTGCTGAAGACTGCGTGCCCGAAAGATCCCCGACCTATAGGCGGTAAGAACCACAAGAGCGCCTTCAGGGGATGGGTCCTGCTGGAGGACGCAGTCGAGCTCAACGAGTGAGGCGATCGGCTGGCTATCACAAGTGATCAGCCCACTTGCAGATCGAATGTAGGCAACCCACAGAGCCAAGCATCAACGAACACGACTGTTTGGCAATGAACATGTAACAAATCAGGCAGCCAATTTGCTATGTGTTTGCGGAGGCTGTCAATCGCTATCAAGATAGGTTCAGGGTGACCAGAGAGGGTGCGTGCACCACAGTCACCAAAAGCGTACTGTCTGAGTCGTGCTAGGAGCGCCCGAGTATCAGTGAGTCTGAGGAACGTGAATGCATCCTGCAGAGGATCTCTACCATTTGGCAGAAAAGGTAGAGGGCAACTACCATTCTGAAGACGTCAAAACTCCATCGCACTCTTTCAGAAGGCCTATACACTAGTCGTATATAGAAACTACCAAAAAAGGTAGTTATATGAGATATTTGTGTAAAGAATAATGTGAGATGGCCGAGAGGATGGAGGAGAGTGAAAGATAGGGCAGACATAAAAAGAAGGGACAGCGCGCAAGACATGGGCTAGGCGAAGAGCACGCGCGACTCTGCTGCATACAGCCCGGGCCAAATGGTGGCAAGAAACACACGAGTGGGTTCAGGGGATGCGTCTTGCAGAAGGACGCAACCGAGCTCAATGAATGAGGGAATCGGCTTGATGTATTCGTGGCATCTGCCGATACATATGCGAGCTAGGATATTCACGCGTCAGACCGATAGGACTCTTTTGCGATCAAGATGTGAGCAGTCGATCGGTGTGGGTGTGCCAAGGGGTGTGACGACTTACCGGGATAATCACAGGATGACCATAGAGGCTGCATCCTTCACAGTCACCAAGTAGCGTACCATTTGAGATGTCTGGAAGGGCACGAGTATTAGTGGGTCAGATGAACGTCAAAACACCCAGCACAAACCTCTACCATTCGGCAGAAAAGGTAGAGGGCAACTACCATTCTGAAGACGTCCAAACTCCATCGCACTGTTTCAGAAGGCCTACACAGTATTCGTATATAGAAACTACCAAAAAAGGTAGTTATATAGTGTATATTTGTATAGAAATATGGAAGATCACCGAGGGTGGAAGGAGAGCACAGGATGTGGTAGAGTTGTAGAGGTGGTCGAGTTGAGGAAGAGCGTGCACTAGGTGAGCTGGACGAAGAGCATGCGCGACTCGTGGTAGAGTCTGAGGCCCTAGCTCGTAGAAGGAACAGTTGATCCTGTACGCTAATAGCACAACGGCAGGGATCGTGGGAAAGTAGAGGGAATCAGGGAGATCGGATTGTTATGGACGCATTGGTTGGGATATTGCAGACTTGTGAAGCAAGTCGAATTGAGCAGTGGATTCTTTTGTAGAGATGAGCAAAAGGACAGACTCGGCGCCGATCAACCCAGAAACTACCAATTTTGGTAGTTGTGAAAGAGGGTCTTTCACTGGTCCACACATCAGTCTGGCAGGCTAGAGAGCGTTTGTGAGGCTGTCAGACGCCCAACTACCTTTGAAAGGTAGTTGGTATAGATCCAGGAGGACTGACCTGGTTGCAGCGATGCAATGGTCGAAGTGAGGAGGTATGTACAGTATTCTAGAGAGGATGGGTTGGAACGTGGGTGTGCAAAGCAGATCGTTCGGGGAGAGCAAGGATCGGGGGCTTGGTGGCGAATAATGGAGGTGCAGTAGGCGTAAGGGTGAGGATACAGACAGCGTGAACCGATCAGTCTTGAGCACGGGGGATCCTAACGCAGTCGCACCCAAGGGTTAATGAAAGTGACGCCCCTATGTAGTTTGCAACCTGTGTGGGTCTGTAAGGAACGTCAAGACATCCTGCACAAAACCTCTACCATTTGGCAGAAAAGGTAGAGGGCAACTACCATTCTGAAGACGTCCAAACTCCATCGCACTCTTTCTGCAGCCCCACACGCTGATCATATGTAATAACTACCAAAAAAGGTAGTTATATAGTGTATATGTGTATAGAAATATGGAAGATCACCGAGAGGGTGGAAGGAGAGTACAGGATGTGGTAGATTGTAGAGCTGGTCGAGTTGAGGAGGAACAGCGTGCACTAGGTAAGCTGGACGAAGAGCACGCGCTACTCTGCTATGGTCGGACCCACTAGCTCGTTGCGCGACAGCCGGTTCTGTATGCTGAGCGCATGGCAGTGGTGCTGGAAAAGGGAGTGAGAGAGATAAGATCAATTGGACGGACGTATTGGTTGGAATATAGCAGACTTGTGAAGTAAGTCGAATCGAGCAGGGGATATTCGCGGAGATGAGCAGAAGGACAGACTCGGCACCGATCATCCCAGAAACTACCTTTTTTGGTAGTGGGAAAAGAGGGTCTTTCAGTGGTCCACGCACCGATCTGACAGGCTAGAGAGCTTTCATGATGAGGTGAGATGGGCAACTACCTTTGAAAGGTAGTTGGAAATGTGTTGTCACTCGGCTAGCATAGTGAGTATGAAGTACTTGCTGGTCTGGGTGCCAGAAATGTGTAACCTTCGTAACCCTTCAATGGAACGCACAGACGGCGTGGAGAGTGGGTGGAATGTCTAATGTGAACTGAGAGGGTTACAAAGGCAACATTTTAGACATCCACCGAATGCGAGTGCCCTGGTGAGGCAGAAAACAAGATTCGGGGAGCATGTGACAGACGGCATGTAGTACAACTTGTAACGTACTTATAGTTTACAGGGGACATCTTGGAACAATCTAGGCGTTGCCAAGGGTATGCAGGGCGCGTTTCTTGCTATACTTGCCAGTCTTGGTATACTTGCGAAGACTGGGATCGCGAGGCTTCTCCACGACCAGAGGCTGAACAACGGGAGGCGGAGGGGTGTAGGCGGGCTTGCTGGGGTGTATGCCGGCGGCTCTCTTGCGTAGGGCGATGAGTTGAGCGGAGCCCTTGTTGGGGACGACTTGAAGGTTGTCGGGTCGACAGGCGTGAAGGAGATCGATGGGAGGCGTAGGCCATTGTCGGAAGATGACGGCCCACTGCTTCTGTCTCATGGCGACATGCTGTGTGTCGTTGTGCCAGTCATAACCAAGGGCGTCGAGTTGGCGCTGGAGTTCATGGGCGATGGGGAGTATGAAGGCATCGTGGGAGGGCGGGTGATGGTTCCTGGATCCGAGGAGAGTGAGGGCCTTGTGACGGAGGAGAGTGATGACTGTACGCCTGATCTGTGGAGTGACGGGGGATGCGTCGGACATAGCGTGGTTGGTAAGGAGGGAATGGAATGTTTTATGAGGGAGTGGAAGGCGGAAGTTGGGTGGAAGTGACGTGTGTTTGCCATCAGGAGAGGGTGTGCAAGTGAGGAGAATTACGTGATGTGTGAGACCACATGTAGTACAACTAGTGGCGTATGGAGGAGATATCAAGGAGTAGGCAGGAGATAGTACGGTATGGGTATGGAGTGGTGGAGGTAGGAAGAAGATGGAGGGGTGCGTGAAAACGTTGAAGAGAAGGATGGGTGTAGAGAGAAAGGATGGTGAAAGAAGTGGTGACGATAGAAGTGAGAGGGGTGGAGGTTCGAGTGAGCGAGGAAGACATGGCAAGGGTGGAGCAGGAGGAATGGGGAATATACGGAGGGTACGCAACGAGTAAGAAGTGGGCGATGCACAAGATGATAATGGGGGAGAGGCCGGTGGGAGTACCAGCAGAGTACGTGATAGACCATAAGGACAGAGACAAGAGGAACAACACACGGGAGAACCTACGGTGGGTAAGCGCATCGTTCAACATATGGAACGCAGTGCGGCCAGGAGGCGGGAGATTCAGAGGGGTGAGGTTGGAGAGAGGGAGATGGGCGGCAATGTTCAAGAGGAAGATAATAGGAAGGTTTGAGGAGGAGCGGGAGGCAGCGAGAGCAGTAGCGGGGGAGGCGATAAGGGAATGGGGAGAGTGGGCAGAGGAGAGCGACTTGCTGTTTGGAGAGGGTTTGCTGACAGAAGAGGAACGGAAGGAGATAATGCAAGAGGTGAGGAGTACGACAGTGAAAGCAGAGAAGAGGGAGAGGGAGCTGCCGCGAGGTGTGAGCAAGAAGGGTGGGAAAGGACAGAAAATCAAGTACGAAGCAAGCAGCGGCAAGCGATACATAGGGAGATACGAGACAGCAGAGGAGGCAAGTAGAGCGTACGAGGCATTTGTGAAGGGGAAAGAGGAGAAGGAATGGGAAGAGCACAGGTCGAAGGAGATAACACGGGATAAGAATGGGATAGGGTTCGTATGGTTGAGCGGGAAAGTAGCAGAAGGGCAGTGTGCGCTTGTGAGCGATGAGGATTGGCATGAGATGACGTACAAGAAGGCATGGTATGGGAGTCAGAACAGGAAGAGTGTGTATGCGAAATGTGGGGATGCTAAGATGATGCACCGAGAGGTGTATAGGAAGTGTAAGGGGGAAAACTCTGATAGAATGGAACCAGTTTATCGCGTTCGATCGGCAGGTTGTGTAGTGCACACGCGCGTTCTGTAAGATGTAACCTTTGTGACCCTTTGTTACCTTCCGTAAGGGAGGCGATCGCGACGACGAGGATGCACAGCCCACTATCTCCATCTAAATGAAGAAGGTTACAAAGGTTACAGAAGTAACACCATATATTTTGAGTATAGGAATTACAAGAGTGAGTCAGATGCAGTGCAGCAAGGCATGGTCTGGAATGAGAGAAAGTGCATGTTAGAGCAGGGAGTGAGATGGGTGGAACGTGTAACCTTTGTAACCCGGCATTTGATCTTGCAGAAGCGGACGAGGAAGGGTGAGAAAGGAGGTGTCAGATAGCAGGGTAACAAAGGTAACATTGTGGGATCGGGCAGAGAGGGCGCGATTATATGGGCAACGAGATATGCCATCGATGAGGTCAAGCGGATGAGAGGACTGTGGAGAGAACCCTGCGATCCAGCGAAGAACCAACAGATGTGCACAACTGTGTATGTGGCTTGGTGATGGTCAACACCTTGCTAGCATACCCTCTGGGCGAGTGATGTGTCACAATGTCACAGGATCGATCTGAAGAGGTGCTGTGCGAGAGTGATGGGCGTCCATCTATTGCGACGATAAGAGGCAGCTGAGACCGAGGACGGGTTGTGTGGTGCAATTTGTAACCTTCGTAACCTTTTGTTACCTCTTGGACAGGAGTCTTGACCCCATCGAAGCCTGAGAAGAGCGCAGACTGCACTGAAATGAGGAAGGTTACAAAGGTTACAGAAGTAACACTATATATTTTAATTATAGATAGTTTAGGGGATAGGATGGACTCGTTGAGAGAGGCATAGTCTGGGATGAATGGTAAGAAAATGAGATGGGTGAGTGAATAGTCCAGAATTGTGTAACAATTGTAACCCTTCAATGGAATGCACAGAAAGCGTGAAGAGAGAGTGGATTGTATCCTGTGGATTAAGAGGGTTACAAAGGTAACATCACGGAAAAGACCGGGCAAAGAGTGTGTGAGATTGGGGGATTGGGCACAGAAGTGATCAGTAGCAGGGCGATAGGGGGCATCGAATAGGTGTGCGAATGTCTTGGGGCGCAGAAGTGATCGTGCACTGGCAGGGTGACTGGGACGGCAAAGTGAGAGTGAAAGTGGGTGACAGGGCGCACCGAAGAGGTGTGCGATCGATTGGGCACAGGAGTGATTGTGCATTAGCAGGGCGACTAGGCGTGTCGAAGAGGTGTGCGATTGTCTGGGCATGCAAGTGATCGTGCACTAGGTGGGTGATATGGCGCGCCACTTAGGTGTGCGATCGATTGGGCACAGGAGTGATTGTGCATTAGCAGGGCGACTGAGCGTGTCGAAGAGGCGTGCGATTATTTGGGCATGCAAGTGATCGTGCATTAGGTGGGTAGTCTGGCGCACCAATCAGGTGTGCGATTGTTTGGACACAGAAGCAATCGTGCACTGGCAGGGTGAGTGGGCGTGTCGAAGAGGTGGGTGATTGTTTGTGGCAGCTGAGAGAACGTGAATGAGGTGGCTTCAGGCTCTGAGGTCGCCAAACAATCGCATGTGGCCTCTGAATGAGGTGGCTCCATGGCGTGGCGAAGAGTTGGGCGATTGTTCAGGAGGTCAAAGTGACGGTGAAAGAGGTGTGCGATGTTGCGTGTGTATGTTGTTGGCAAGCTTTGCTGGGTGATTGATGGCATGGAGAAGGCGATGAGACAGTGAGGGTAAGGCTGCGAGAAGGACGAGTGGTCAGTAGGCAGGTCCGTAGGCCACGAGTTGTACGTGAGGAGATTGTTTACAGAGGACAGGAGCAGCAATCTAAGTCGTGCCAGGGGTGTGCAGAGCGCGCTTCTTGCTGTACTTGCCAGTGGCATCAATGGTGGCCATAGCCACCATTGATGGTTTTGGTGCTGCGCACCAAAACTTGGGCGCCACGTACGTGGCTGCCCAACCCGGGTTGTTAGAGGTCGGCACTATGTGCCGCCCTCTTCAACCTCTTGTTATACTTGCGAAGACTGGGATCGCGAGGCTTCTGTGGGACGGGTGGAGGCTGAACGATAGCAACAGGAGGAGGAGTGAAGGCAGGGGTCCCAGGGTGGATGCCAGCAGCTCTCTTGCGCTGAGCGATGAGGTTAGCGGAGCCCTTGTTGGGGACGACTTGAAGGTTGTCGGGTCGACAGGCGTGGAGGAGGTCGATGGGAGGCGTAGGCCAGTGTCGGAAGATGACGGCCCACTGCTTCTGTCTCATGGCGACGTGCTGTGTGTCGTTGTCCCAGTCATAGCCGAGGGCATGGAGTTGTCGCTGGAGTTCGAGGGCGATGGGGAGTATGAAGGCATCGTGGGAGGGCGGGTGATGGTTCCTGGATCCGAGGAGAGTGAGGGCCTTGTGACGGAAGAGAGTGATGACTGTACGCCTGATCCGTGGAGTGACGGGGGATGCGTTGGACATAGCGTGGTTGGTAAGGAGGGAATGGAATGTTTTATGAGGGAGTGGAAGGCGGAAGTAGGGTGGAAGTTAGAAGTAGTATGGTGTAAATGAGGTGTGTAGTAAGGTGGAAGTGAGGTGTGTGAGTGAGGAGAGTTATGTGTGTAGCTGACATCTGATCAGCCTAAAGTGGCTGGAAAAGATGTAACTGACTGACTGTAGTACAACTAGTGGCTTACGGAGGTATACGAAGGAGTAGACAGGATATAGGAGGGTATGGAGGGTTGAGCAGTGCAGAGGTAGGTGTGGAGAAGTCGTAGGCCATGGGATTGACAGCATAGGCTAGGAAGAAGAAGGAGAGGTGCGTGAAAAAGTGGGGGAGAAGGATGGATGTAAAGAGAAAGGGTGATGGGAGTGTTGGCAATAAATGTGAGAGGGATTGAGGTGAAGGTGAGCGCGGTGGACATGAAGAGGGTGGAAGAAGAGAGGTGGTCGATACGTGGAGGGTACGCAATGAATGGGAAGTGGACGATGCACAAGATGATAATGGGGGAGAGGCCGGAAGGAGTGCCGGCAGAGTATGTGATAGACCATAAGGACCGAGACAAGAGGAACAATACGCGGGAGAACCTGCGGTGGGTATCGAGGTCGTTCAATGTATGGAATGCGGTGTATCCAGGAGGAAGAAGTAGGTTCAGGGGGTTGAAGTATATTGGAGGGGAATGGGAAGTGTATTTCCGAAAGAAGTACATAGGAAGGTACAAGGAGGAACGGCAGGCAGCGAGAGTAGTGGCTCGGGAGGCAATAAGGGAATGGGGAGAGTGGGCAGCGGAGAGTGACTTGCTATTTGGAGAGGGTTTGTTGACAGAGGAGGAGCAAGAGGAGATACTAGAAGAGGTGTGCAGTGAGAGTGCAAGGAAAGAAGAGAAGGAAAGGGAGCTGCCACGAGGTGTGAAGAAGAGGGGTGGTAAGAACGGAGAGAAAATAGCATATGAAGCAGGGTATGGAAAGAGATACATGGGGAGATACAAGACGGCGGAGGAGGCGGGTGCAGTGTATGAGGCGTATATGAAGGGGGAGGAGGAGAGGGCATGGAAGGAGCACAGGGCGAAAGAGATAAGCCGGGATGCGAAGGGGGTGGCATGCATAAAGTTGAGTGGAAGAGCAGGGATAGGGCGGTATGCATTGGTAGACGATGAGGATTGGCACGAGATGACGTACAAGAAGACATGGTATGGGTGGTTGAACAAGAAGAGTGTGTACGGAATGTGGGGATCGAATGTAGCGATGCACAGGGTGGTGTATGGGAAGTGTAATGAGGCATTAGCGAAAGGCGAGTCGATAGACCACAAGAATGGGAACACGCTAGACAATCGTCGGGAGAACCTAAGGAGAGCGAGTCATTCGGAGCAGGCGCACAACAAGAGGAAACGAGCAGGATGCAGCAGTGCATACTTTGGAGTGGGGAGAAGTGGTAAGAAGTGGACGGGTGGTGTGAAGAAAGAGGGGGAGTACTATGGAACAGGCATTCACGAGACAGAGGAAGAGGCAGCATTAGCGTACAACCGGATAGCGAAGCAGGTGTATGGAGAGAAAGCGCAGCTGAACGTGATAGAAGAGCAGGAGGGGAAGCGGGAGTACAAGGACATAAGGGAGATGATGTCGAGGGCGATCAAGAAGAAGCCCTGCAACTTGGTTAGGGCCGAGTGAAGCTATGAGGAAGTTATCGGGATTAGGCATAGTGTGTACAACTGGTGGCTTACGGAGGGGTACCCTTGGTGAGGTAGGGGTGTGGCAGGACGTGGGGTGGCGCAACCCGGCATAGTAGCGGAGGAATAGGCGGAGGTAAATGGGGTAGATGCTAGCCTATAGAGAGGGTGAGGGATGGAATAGACGGGAATGCGAAGAAGGGTAGCAAAGGGGTAGGGTATGGGGGGAGGAAAAGAGGGCATAGGAAAGGCAGAGGGTGTTTAGGAGAAGTAATGAGGGTTTATGAGGAATGGGGAGAGGGTATGGAGGGGTGAGTGAGGGTGATGTAAGTGGGTGTGCGAGTGGTTCTACGGGCTTCAGTCGAGTCTGGAATGAGTAACCAGGATTAGTAGGAGTTACATGGGAATACATGGGTGCTACCAGGGGTGTAAATGTTTTGGGGCGAAACTGGATTAGACGGGGTTGCTAGCGTATATGCCTGGTTGCGCCCTGCCACGTCCTGCCACACCCCTACCTGATGCTCACCAAAGAAGTTGCTTGCACTTGACTCAATGATGTAGCACGCTCCCTACCTTGGGATGCGGGAGCCTGTCCGGCGTCTGGAGGCTCCACTTGAGGAGTGGCAGGTCCTGGAATGTCTGGCATGTGGCATGCATGTGAGTCCATGGCCCCCGGCTGCATTTTGATGACTCTGCAAGGTGAGTCAGTCGTCAGGACCCAGAAACCGCTGGCGGTGTCGAAAAGTGCAAGTCGTGACAATGCACTGCTGCGAAAAGAACAAAAACAACTTAAAAGTCGTCATCCAACATAGCCAGGTGCATGCACTCACTACTACATCAGCCGTCCGCCCCGAAGTGGTAGTAGATCCGGAACATCCGGAACCCCCCACAAGGGCGACGTGTTATAAACTTCGTCGACGTCGCACCAGTGCACATCCATAGATTTATGTATGCGAAAGGAGAGATTCGGTCTGTTTTAGCGTCCGAGGTGCGGAGGTTCCGGAGTCCAACGCAGCGGACCTGACGACTACCCGGCTGCCCATCGTGGGCGGCCCCAAGTCCTGACGAGGCACGCCGCCGAACGTCGTCACGACCGCATCTTGCAGAATCTGTGAAGTCAAACTAAAACACAAGTTGCACAAAAGGCTGTGCAAGAAAGGCGCCGGATCCATCGCCATGACGAAGCGCGGCAGTACCAAGCCTGCAGAGGAGTCCCTTCCTGCACTGCGGCACTGCGCTGAGATGCTGCGGGTACTCCTGGGATCATGGATGGACAATGTCAAGACAGTCGGGGGTGGCAATATCAAGAACACCTACCAATATCAAGTCGGAAAGACGGATCCCTCGTGGTGAGCGCACTCTGCCCCTTTTAAACGCCCATTTACTTGGTGTGCTCGAAAGCACTCATTGCAATGGCGCCATGACAGCATGGCTGTCGCAGGGTGTACCCGGTGGAGACGCACACGCAGATGTGTCAGAGGATCTGGCCCATGTTTCAACAGAACTACAGGGATGCGGTCTATGACGCTGACTACTACCTGAAGAACAAGAGCGGCTCAGAGGTCTGTGTTTTCCCTTGGCATATGATCAGCAGTTCAAGTACTCTCCACGACCTACAGGATACAAGTCCTGACGACTGGCTGGGTGCAGTGGAAGGATCTGTGCAAGATCCTTGACACGGAAGCGGAGGATGCCGGCGCACTGGACGCCCTGCGGCGGGGCGTGTACCGAGGTGAGCTGCTCGGTGCTGCGATGGGCAAGAAGATAAATGCCTTCCACCCCTACCAGTTCGAGGCAGACACCACTGAGTTCGCCAGGACCACCCGCGGCGGCAGCCATCCGGTAGGTCCTGACGATTGACTGTCTTGCTCAGTCCTGGGCAGCACACCTGACTTGGCAGTTTCCAGGATCTGGTTTTTACAATGTGCTAAGTAGTCAGGACTTGGGAGACAACTCCTGGAAGTCGTCAGGACTGACCTGGGGAGCACACCTGACTTGGCAGTTTCCAGGATCTGGTTTTTACAATGTGCTAAGTAGTCAGGACTTGGGAGACAACTCCTGGAAGTCGTCAGGACTGACCTGGGGAGCACACCTGACTTGGCAGTTTCAAGGATCCGGTTTATACAATGTGCTAAGTAGTCAGGACTTGGGAGACAGCTCCTGGAAGTCGTCAGGACTGACCTGGGCAGCACACCTGACTTGGCAGTTTCCAGGATCTGGTTTTTACAATGTGCTAAGTAGTCAGGACTTGGGAGACAGCTCCTGGAAGTCGTCAGGACTGACCTGGGCAGCACACCTGACTTGGCAGTTTCCAGGATCTGGTTTTTACAATGTGCTAAGTAGTCAGGACTTGGGAGACAGCTCCTGGAAGTCGTCAGGACTGACCTGGGCAGCACACCTGACTTGGCAGTTTCCAGGATCTGGTTTTTACAATGTGCTAAGTAGTCAGGACTTGGGAGACAGCTCCTGGAAGTCGTCAGGACTGACCTGGGCAGCACACCTGACTTGGCAGTTTCCAGGATCTGGTTTTTACAATGTGCTAAGTAGTCAGGATTTGGGAGACAGCTCCTGGAAGTCGTCAGGACTGACCTGGGCAGCACACCTGACTTGGCATTTTCCAGGATCTGGTTTTTACAATGTGCTAAGTCCTGACGACTCACGTATGCCACGCAGGCCGTCCTCGGCGCGAAATGGATCTGCAAGCCCGAGACCCTGGCGCGGCTGGCTGCCAAGTTCCCAGAATACCTGGCCCGGCGCGGCAACCGCAAAGAGTACTACCAGAGCACAGGGGTGCGCCCTGGCTTCAATCCTAAGTTGCACTGGATGGTGAGGACTTGCACGGTGTCAGTCCTGACGATCTACCCGACTTGCCATTCACTGGATGTCTGTCGCAGTGGCGGGGCGACAGGGATGGCCCATCCAAGACCATCGTGCCCGACGGCCAGAAGTTCAAGCGCGAAGACGATGAAGAGCTCCTGGAGGACTCAGAGGTTACCGTGTACAGCCGCGTGGGCAAGGGACCGAACAAGAATAAGGGCAATGGTAAGTGACTAAGATGCACTCCATTTGCAGTCCTGACGAATATATGAGCAGAGCTTCAGTCCTGACGATCAGCAGTTGTATCATCGTGAGGACTTACTGCAGCTGACAGAAGGTGTGTGTGTCTGGATGGCAGGAAAGATCAAGCGGAGGCTGCCCAAGGCAGGAGACCTCGTGCCAGACCTGGACATCCATGGGGGTGAGCATGAGCCGCCGGATGACCATCCCATGCTGAAGGGCTTAACGGGAGGGGCACTGGAGGCGGCCAAGGGCAATCTGCGCAATCTGGCCCGCCTCCAGAAGGCTGCAGGAGCAGGTCGGTAACAAGGGTCCTGCAACCTTGAGTAAAGTCAGATCTGTTGGCCCAGAACAGGCATGGATGCACCCAGCTGCTGCTGTTGATCTGTGCTGGCCTGCATGCAGCGGAGGCGAAGCACGCAGCCGCAGTGGCAGCAGCCAAGGACCTGACCAGCGATCTGCTGGAGGCCAGCTCAAAGGGCAGCTCAAAGCTGGCCAGGGATGATCCTTCCCTGGAGGGACTGTCTGCAGGGGAGGTTGTGGAGAAGAGGGCAGCACACAGGGCTGGATACCGTGCACGGTATGAGTATGAGGCAGGTGAGAAGCAGTCTTCCCACCCAAGCGTTTGTAACAGCAGTGGCCACCCAAGTGTGATTGCATCCAGTGGATCCAGGTCTGCATGTGCTGATGATTGCATGCATGGCTGTTGTAGGACGGGCGTCTCTTGCTGCAAATGAGGCCAAAAGGAAGGCCAAGGGCAAGGCAGCAGTGCAGGGCGACCCAGATGAGACTGTACCCTCCCAGCCACCTGCACCAGCCACAGCAGCAGGTGCTGCACCTTCTCACAATGTTTGCACACACTTTCTGGCTGTCCTGAGATCAGGGTAATGGCAGGAGGGTTTGTCTGGTCCCCAGGACCTGCTGCAGATGCCCAGGACTTGGTGTTCACGACGGAGAGTGCGTGCGATAGGAAAATGTCCAAAGTTGGAGGATATCAACGTCGGACAGCTTTAGGAAGCCAAAAGAAGGTTTTCATTCGAAGTCGCCAGATCGTGGGTACCTGATTTGGATGGCCAAGTCGTGTCCGCCCCTTTTTTTTTTTTTTTTTTTTTTGTCCCCCTTTGGTGCTGACGACGAGGCGCAAGGCCTCAGGACTGTGTGCTGCTGCTGCAGCCAAGCCCAAGGGCAGGCGGGTGCTTGCGTCTGAGGAGGAGGAGGAGTCTGCAGACGACCGGGTGACTTCTGAGGAGGAGGAAGAGGGGGTGGAGGAGGAGGCGGACTCCGAAGACGAGGCTTCATCTGCTGAGGAGGACAAGGAGGTGCAGCCAGTGAAGGCTGCTGCTGCTGCTGGTGAGTCGTCAGGACTGTGCTGTGCTTGTCTGTCCCATGGTTCACAGACAGACATAGTCAGGACTTGGTGGGCTGCTACTGGGGCGCGGCACCTGCCTGCAGGTTTGAAGTCCTCGGTAGTCAGGACCTGTTGTGCTCACTACCGAGGTCCCTCAGTCCTGCAGGGTGGTGCCGTGCGCCAGAGAGAATAGAGTGCCTGCAACAGTCGGTAGTCAGGACTTGGTAGCCTTGGGTCGCCAGGATTGTGCCTGTGCTTGTCTGTCCCATGGTGTACCTGCAGCAGTCCTGACGACAGAGCGTGCTGCAGGCAAGCACAAGCGCAAGGGCCCCAATCCCAAGAGGCACGCCAAGCCGCCCGCCAAGAAGCAGAAGACGCAGAAGAAGAGGCAGGGTGGCAAGAGGAAGCTGCATGAGGTGGACGAGGTGCCGGACTCTGGGGACAACGAGGGCGGCAAGCGCTAGCGGGGTAAGTCGTCAGCAGCTCCCTGTTTGTCCGTCTGGGTGTCGTCAGGCTCTGCGCTGTCTGTAGTCCTGAGGACCGTGAGCTGCAGGTGAGGCAGGCAAGGCGCACAGCGCGGCGCTTCAGGTCCTGCTGAGGAAGAAGGCCAAGTCAGATGCGAGGAAGGAGGCCAGGCTGCAGGCGGCCCAGGCCTACCAGCCGCCACAGACAGGTGTCCAGATAGTCACTGTTTCGGTGCCTACTCAGGGGCTTTGGGTATTTATGGGTTCAGTCGTCAGGACCTGGGTCCGTGTAGGTCCTGACGACCTGCCTCCTGTCGCATATTTTAGGGTTATATTTTTTTTTTTATTTTTTAGGGTTTAGGGTTTATATTTTTTATTTTATATTTTTTATTTTTTTATTTAGGGTTTAGGGTTTAGGGTTTAGGGGGTTTAGGGGTTTAGGGTTTAGGGTTTAGGTTTAGGTTTTAGGGTTTAGGGTTTTGGGTTTTGGGTTTAGGGTTAGGGTTTAGGGTTTAGGGTTTAGGGTTTAGGGTTTAGGGTTTAGGGTTTAGGGTTTAGGGTTTAGGGTTTAGGGTTTAGGGTTTAGGGTTTAGGGTTTAGGGTTTAGGGTTTAGGGTTTAGGGTTTAGGGTTTAGGGTTTAGGGTTTAGGGTTTAGGGTTTAGGGTTT